>CM060922.1:49447954-50707329 GCA_030737875.1 Allium sativum | reverse complement strand
ACGCATGTCCTTGTAGTGGTATTCGATATTCCAATCAATATCTGTTCTTGTCCTTGAAGGTGGACGCTTAGGAAAGTTTTGATCATAGTTCGAGTCCATTAACGACGACCATGACCATGAAGGCATTCTTTTATGTTGATGAAAATTTTAGTTCCAGATAATTAAAAATAGTAATCATAGATATTTATAGGGGCATTATGTGGAGTAAACATACATATGCTGGAGAAACATTAGACTAGTCAACGCAGGGTTGTAGTAGTGTACATGTGACGACCCTTTAAACTAAGGTGATATGACAAGTCAGTGGGCTCAATTATGTTTTTCAATAGAGCACTAAAGCGATAGGATATGATAGGATAGGATATGACAAGTCAGTAGCAATGTACTGTAATAACAATGCAACACTGGAGCACTGTAACAGAGCACTAAAGTGATAGGACAGGATGACCAAGTTATGTTTTCACAGAGCACTAAAGCGATATGACTACTCAGGTCCAACTTTAATGTTTGGCAACTCCGTTATGTTTTTTAACTCCTTTGTGTGGTGAAAGGACGACCTAGTTTTTTCCTATATATATCGGCTTCTCTAAAGCCACCTCCTCTATCCTCTTTCATTAAGTCGAAACACGAAAATGAAAGTGTAGGCTCAACTATGGACAAATGGGAAAATGACGATGAAGCGGTAGCTACTCATCGACCTGGAAAAGAAAGAGTAGTTGAAGGGCGCGTTGTCCAGCCACTACGTCCGGGTGGATCCAACCCAATTTGCCGTTGTGGTGAAAAATCGGTTATCGTTGTTTCGAAACTGTAAAAAATGCTGGTCGTCGCTTTTTCGGGTGTGAAGCTTACGAGGCCCACAAGATTTATCCTGATGAAATTGATTGTTATTACTTTAAGCAGTGGATTGACCCTCCGATGTGTGAACGTGGAGCGCGGTATGCACTGGAAGCGCAAGCCGAAATAACTCGCTTGAACAAGCATGTTGCTGATGCAGCTAAAGCTGGTTTTTTCCCACGTCCGTGGTAGGTGTACGTGGAGACAACAGTAATGTTTTTTATTTTAATTTGAATTTGATGTTTGTGTGTTTAATTGTTGTAGTTCGTACTCGTGTAGTTTGCATTTTTTAATGTTGTAATCATTGTTGTTGTAAGCTTCTCGGTAATGTAATGAATTTGATATTTGTTTGTTTAATTTTTGTAGTTCTTATCATTACCAGTTTGACAATGTGCATATTATTACAGTAACACACCATTGCATAAACAAACCATTACAGTAACACACCATTACATAAATAAACCATTACAGTAACACCTAACAGTAGACACAACAATATTATAGTACTATTCAACTAACAAACCATTACACTAAAACAAACCATTACATTAACATTAGCACCTAAAAAGTCATACAAACATCTCTTCGAACTTCATTAAATGTCCTCAATGCCTGGAATGTAAATCCCACTTCCTTTCTTCTTTCCCTTTCTCGTAAATAGAGACTTCACCTTGCTGACGAAACCACTGCTCTTCTGCTTCCCTTTGTCCAGACTCTTGCTTGCACATACATAAACACTTTGTTATATGTGAACTTTACTAAACTTAGAACAAAATAAATATATATGTGCACTAATTACAAGTGCGTATGGAGTTAAATTAACAAGTACCCGGCGTCGACGATGATGAGGTGGGATATCTAAGCTTAACACCATATTGGTTAGTACGTACATCCCTGGGTTGACCACCTTCATCGCCATCCTCGTCATCCTCATTGTCACCCTCGTCCTCATCATTATCCTCATCCTCATTGTCACCCTCGTCATCTTCTTTCTCCTCCTCTTCCATATGTATACGAGTTTTTTTTCCTGCTTTTTGTTCGACCTCCCCGAGTAGACTACAAATGCAACACTGGTTCCCTAAAAACCTGCATGTTCTGCGCAGTATTTAAAAACAAACACAATATCAGTATACAAATAATACTAGGGATTCTATGTTTTGAGAAATATTGGAAAACAAACATGTTTCACAAAAATTGAAATGATAACTTACAAAATCGTCTGCAACCGTGTTAATCCTATTCAAACCCTCTTCATAATACTTCGACTGTTCAAGAGCTAACTGTCGCATACTCATATTCATTTCCCATAGATTATCAACTGTGTAATGGGACGGAACTGGCGGTATATCCATCAAATGAGGAATGGGTAACAGATCATGTCCTGTCCATTGCAAGTTCCATCCAGGATCCTCATCCCACTCACTTTGCTGTGGTTGTTGGTAAAACTGAGATGTGTAATTAACTTCTGAAGACGTGACGATTGGATCTTCAGTTCCTGCCTTCAAAGTAGAAGGTCCGAAAAAATCCATATTACTGATACGTACAGAAGCATCTAGTAATGGACCAACATCTCTGTCCACTTAGCGCCAATACGTGTTCTAGTCCATGTCTAGCTCTTTATATATATCGTTGACAGTCATCTTGGTATAAGGCTTCTTGCAACTCCGCATATGTAGAATATGTCATCTTGCAGGTCATGTGTGCGAGAGGATCAATGGGAATAGTCGACCAGCCTGTAAGTTGCCGCATACACCTCTCTCCTAAATACATCTCATATGAGTTATCGGACGGAACAATCAAAGGCAACCGTTTCATCGATAGGTTGCATGCATGGAAAACCTCTGCATTAGCGAATGCGACTGAAGTTTGCCACGGATTCCAATTTACATTCGCTGCGTGGCGATGATCAATATGATACCGTGCGCTAGAGAACAACTAGCATGTATGCATAGTCGGCCACCAGCGCTCAACAATAGCATGCATGCATCTGTTGTCAGAGTTTTTCAATTTAATTTCCATAAATTTTCCAAATATAGTCACAATCGGATCATGAATTTGCGGATAGACTTTAACTTTCTTCCACCATTTCAACATTGTCGTAAATGCCCCATGACATCTCATCTTGACACGATTCTGGTTATAAAAATAAATCAGTTACATAATCTTTTCGTATCGAATAATTCTATTTAACGCACTTTAAAACAAAAAATATACCGTAAGCTCTTTTCCACTGTTGTAGATATGTGTAACTCCTTCTTGTAGATTCGTGATAGACATGAATGGAAACGTCGGATCGATTATTGTCTCCTTCCGAGCTCCGTAGCCACCTTCTTCGTGTTCAATCGTTTTACGACTTTTTCGTGAGCTTTTTCTCCTCCGTAACCCACTCGCAGCGGTAGTGCCTTCAAGGATTTCCTCTTCCATCGTCAACCAATTCAACTAATTTGCTAAACCAACAAAAATGTCAAAAATGATGGGTTTAAGGTGGAGAATGATGGAATTGATTGTGCTAAAGAGATGAGAAAGAGTAGATATTGAAGGTGTTGCAAAAAACTTTTGTTTTTCACTCAATTTATGAACTAGGGTTTTGATTTTTTGGGGATTTTGGAGATAGTCACAAGCTGCTGTTTACAGAGAATAATGACTCATTAGAAATAGCAGCTTGCGATATATATATATATTTTGTTTTTTTTTGAAAATCAGTACTCTTTATTGCTAATACTAATTAAAAACCTCCTTTATATGCCTCGTTAAAACCCTGTAATCCCCCTAACCTAGATAGGTGCCTTACAGGGAAAAAGAGTACACATAAATTTGGCAAATACAAAGCAAATATCAACCATACAAGATGCATACAAAGGCTGAAAATAAAAGATAAGCTAAAGAAAAGCAAATAAAAGGTCTCTCTGCTCGCCCATCAAAGCCCAATCCAACAAACATCAAACTACAAAACCCGATGCTCTTCTTCCTCTATCCCGTGTCAACTAAGTCAACTCCCCAAATTTCCAACAGTTGAAAATTCCTCCAGCTCCTTTCAGATTTACTTTCGTTGTTTCTATCCAGGAATTGGATCTCCCTTACAATTTGATTAAGCTTGGACATCTTTGTGGTACGTCGATTGTGAAAAATGCTTTCATTTCGTTCTTTCCAGATAAAATACACTGCTGAAGTGATTGCACCACATGCAAGATCACTAATTTGATCTTTTGTTTTGAAAAGATGATTAAATTCTCTCAATTCACTTCTTAATTATAAATCTGTTGTCAGAGACATACCCAATTTTTGCTTTAGAGATAACCAAATAAAGGAGCAATACTCACACCGAAAAAAGAGATGTTCAATTGATTTTGGATGAAGTTCACAAAGAGGGAAATGTTCCCAAATCTTAAAATTCTGTCCTTTGTGTTCAATCTTCCCATTCTTGCTAAGTAGGTTATAAAAGACATTTTCCTACTATTTTTATAATGCCAAATGACTGAGAAAATAGGATCAATTTCCTCATGATTCCTCGCTGCATTCCATGCTATATGATAGGAGAATTTTTCACCAGAACACCACTCATATTTATCCTCTCTGAGATTAGGATGAATGTGAATAGTACTTATTTCATCAATCAACTCTCTAGTTGCTGGATGAATAAGAGGATTCAAACTATCATCATTTATAATAGAACTTACTTTTTGGTTTGAATTACCTATCATATGAAGTCTGTTATACCCAAGTATATCCACTAAACACTGACAGTTTATCCAAGGGTCATGCCACAAAAAAGAGTCATTTCCAATTGCAATAATTCTATTGAAAAACTGTTTTGAGTGAGTTATTAATCTAAGCATGCATTTCCATGTAAATGAAGAGTTATTGTCCTCAGGCATAGACCAGAAAAAATTACCTTTGCAATATTTATTCTTCATCCACTTGCTCCATAAAGAACTGTCTGACAAATATTTCCATAACAATTTAACACATGCTGCCTTGTTTAAATCAGAGAATTTTTTTAATCCAATACCCCCTTCACTTTTATGCTTACACAATTGATTCCATGCTATTTTGTGTCCTGCACCTCCCTAAAAAAAATCAGAACACATTGATTACAATTTATCCAAGGTAAACTCTGGAATTTGATATATATATATATATATAAATAACCAGTAAAGAATAATTAGAGTCAGCACTCCATTAATCAGTTCAGCTCTACCAGCATAAGATAACATTTTATTCTCCCAACCTTGAATTTTTCCTTGAATTCTTTGAATCAATGCATTACATTCATAATAATGCAAATAGTTAGATGATAGTGGAACACCCAAGTACTTGATAGGTAATACACCCCTACCAAAGCCCAGAATATCCAATATTTCTTGATCATTTACCACTGAACTACTGAAAAAACTTTTGTTTTGTCTGCATTTACTTTCAAACCTGCACACATTCTCAATTCCTGAAAAATATGTGTCAATGTAATTGCATTTTGCCTTGAACTCTTTCCAAAAATCATTAAATCATCTTCATAAAGAAGATGGAAAATAATTGGTTGCACTAAACTGCTTGACTGAAAAGATTTATTTGAAACTGCTTCATCCATTTGATAAGTGGAAAACTGCATTGCTAAAGCAAAAAGATAAGGAGACAGGGTCTCCTTCTCTGATCCCACTAGTTGATGTAATAAATCCTTTTGGAATTCCTTGAATTAAGATAGAGAAGGTAGCTGTAGACATACATTCATAAATCAAGCTAATAAAATGATTAGGAAAATTCATTAAAGACATGACTTGGCAAATGAATTTCCTAATAATGTTGTCATAAGCCTTTTGCAAATCCATCTTGACATACATTTTTGCCATTCCTTTTTTCTTAAAATTCCTCAACAACTCATGTGCTAGTAGTATATTATCACCAATGTATCTACCCATAACAAAAGCACTCTGATTTTCTGAGACTAAATGAGGCAAAAATGGTTTTAGTCTATTACATAGGACTTTTGCAAATATTTTGTAATACAAATTACAACAGGAAATAGGCCTGTAATGAGATATCTCTGTAGGTCTATCTTTTTTTGGAATCAGGGTTATGAATGTATGATTGATAGACTTAGGCAGTTTTCCGGATTTAAAAATATCCTGAACAACTTCAAGTAAATCTTGCTTTAACAGATCCCAATGCAATTTCATAAACTTAGAATTAATCCCATCTGGGCCAGGACTAGTATCATCCTGAATTGAGAATAGAGCCTCTCTGATTTCAGTTAAGGATATTTCAGATAAAAGAAAATCTTGACCTTGAGTATTAATAGTACTGATTGGCTGAAAATTGAATGCAGGAACATTTGAAAGTCCATTAAATAATTCTGAAAAATATTTTATGGCTTCCTTTTCAATCTCTTCAGCTTTAGCCATTAAATTCCCATCTTGATCAATAAGAGCTCTAATGTGATTGAAATATCTCCTATTTGACATACAAGAATAGAAGAATTTTGAATTAGTATCACCTTGATGTAGCCATGAAACCTTTGCCTGCCGTTTAAAACCTTGAAAATAAATTTTCTGCAAATTTTGATATTCTTGTTTAGCAAGGAGATAATCATCATATATAGCAATGTCTTCTGGATCCAAATCAGCAGCTTGTTCCAGATTATTCGTATGCTGTTCTGCTGCAATCAGGTTTGCATTATTTCTGTCTCTAATTTTATTCCAAAGTTTCAATTCTGCTTTACATCTCTTAAGCTTATACATGAATTTATAGCTTTGAAAACCCCAAGTAGATACATTAAAACCTTTTTCAACTGCACTCATGTATCCAGGAAAGTTTGGCCACTCATTCTTAAATTTAAAAGGAAAACCTTTAATTATAGGAGTAGGAATAAGGTCCAATAATATAGGATTATGATCACTGGAGTGTTGAGACAGAGATAAAGCCTTCATATTAAGAAAATTTTGCAAACAGAAATTATTGACTAAAACTTTGTCAATATGACTTGTAATTCCTCTTCTACGCCATGTGAAAAGAAAACCAAAAGGCTTTAATTCTAATAGAGAAACTTGCAAAATGAATTTCTGAAATTCTCTTATATATTGATAAGGAATTGAACGACCCCCTTTTTATCCATAGGAGATGAGGCATTATTAAAATCTCCCAAGAGAATCCATGCAGTGTTTACTAGTCCAGAATCATTGATGAGTAATTGCCATAAATCCATTCTTTCAGTGAAAATGTTGCTTGCATAAATCAAAGAAAAAATCCTTGAGAATCCTCCGTTATTTGTAGCAGATACAGTAATATGTTGAAAAGGAAATGCTAAAGACACAATATCCCAAACATTTGAATCCCAAACCATAAGGATTCTACCATTAACTGAATCTGAATTATTAGTCAAATATTTCCATGAACTAGGAAGTAAAGCTAAAAAAAGTTTCAGATTAGATAGAGACAACTTATTTTCAACTAAACCAACAATAGTTGGCTTAGCTTGATTAAGGAGTTTGATCACTTCTTTCATACGAGAAAGAGTGTTCATTCCCCTTACATTCCATGATAAGATTGCCATTTAATGGTAGAGGAACTCCTTGTAAATCTTTTAGCAGGAGTATTATAAGGCAGTGAACTTGATGTAGATGATTTTGTGTTTAGCATAAAATTTTATTCTTATCTACAAGATTAGAGACATCAACCTGTTTTCCTTTGTCGGGTTCTTTAGGATGAGCATTTTCCTCCATTACATCAGCCACATTGTTCAACACATCAGGGATTATATCTTCGGGTAATTTAGAATTAAGAAAATCTAAATCATCTCCTTGTTTTTCAGAAGATTCATTAGCTTTTTCTTGTTCTGACAGAGAATTGATTTCATTTTCAACTGTAGTTACTTCTTCTACATCAATTTGCTTCCAAGAGGGATCAAGAGTGGCATCATGTTCCTCTTCATCATGCCCAAATAATTTGCATTTCAGGCACTTCTCTGGAACAAATTCATATTCTACAGTAACTTCTACTTTTTGTCCAGTATGAAATGATATAGGAACAATAGTTTTCATCTCAGTTTGAGTATCAATGGATATTAAAACCCTAGCATATTTTTTGAATTTCCTTTCAACGGTATTTGCATCAATAAGAACTGGTTCTGAAATGTAACTAGCAACTCTTTGTATAGCATTTTTTGTCCATAACTCCATTGGAAGTCCTTGTAATCTTACTTAGATCTGTATAACATCACTCTGTTTTTTTTTTAAATCATACCCAGGATGCCACTCATCAACCAAAAGCAGTCGTTCAAAGTATGAATAGGTGGATCCTTCCAGTACTTGCGATATATATATATATATATATATATATATATATATATATATATATATATATATATATATATATATATATATTTCCCACGCACTAGACGGTTTTCTGAAAACCGTTTATCCACTAAACGGTTTTCAGAAAATCGTTTAGTATGTGGTTTTTAAAAAAAAAAAACTGCACGTCCTTCCACTGTCTTCTGGAACAGTGGGAGAAATCAACGCTAAACCTAAGCGATTCACGCTTAAGTCACGAAATAAAATCCCCTGTACTCAATTCCCTCTGTCTCCCTATATCCAACCAATAAAGACCCCTTGAATTCCACATTTTTGTAATTAAACCCTCGGACTTAATTCCAAAAAGGTGGAAATCAGGAATCCTGATTGGTTTGGTACAGAGGGCACAGATAATTTGGGTATAGGTGATTTGCTCTCTTAAGTCACATCGTGCCGTGAATGCTCTAACCATATTCAATGTAATGGACTTGTTTTGGAAACCAATCGCTGACATTGACGTAATATTTTATTTACAAAGTCTATTAACATCTACACTGGCGTACGTTTGCTTTTGACGTTGCAGCATAAGAACCCTGGGTTCCACACGCTGTGCCTAGTCTTGTTGCCTACGGAATTAAAAGTCAAAACAAAGTTGGGATTATAAAACCAAGATGTCAAGGGTAGCTGACAGTACTATTACTTCCATTGATGGCAGCAAATAAAAAGAAGCTTTAAACTTTCAGATTTATTTCACTACTGTGCACCAAAACCGATAAACTCACATGCATCTCTTTTCTCTAATAAAACATCTCGTGAGCATCCATCAATTTAACCGGCCTCTTTACACGGGCATCACCACACTCACCTCACAAACTCCCTTAACTAATCAACTTTCCAACAATTCAGTGCAGCTCCATTATCATTTACCATGGGGAAGAGAAAATCATGGCTGAAAACCATGAAAAATGCATTCAAAACCTCCTCAGCATCCTCCTCCAGAGACTCCTCCGACAAAAGGGTAGAATGGTCATCTTCACATCGTGATGATGAGTATGAAGATGAGGGGTACGGAACCATGATGCCGGAGATTGTGTCTGTGGAGCATTTTCCTTCCATGGATGGTGACTGCGAGGAAGAAGAAGATGAGGAAGATGACGATGAATACGCTAATGTAGTCGAAATGGCTGCAGAGGCAGCTGCCGAGGCTGCCAAGAGAGCAGTGCAATTGATGAGGTTGGCTAAGTATGGAAGGAGGCCTAGTAAGGAAGAGATGGCCGCTGTCATCATTCAGTCTTGCTTTAGAGGATATTTGGTCGGTTATACACATATTTCTTTACTAGCTTCCATATAATCATGGAATCAAAGTTTGCCTATGAACTTTGTAGTATATTTGTTGCTTAAGAGTTAGCATATCATAAATTGATTTAACCTTTCCCTACCATGGTTACAATGACTAGTATACATCGTGCAGGCAAGGAGGGCACGTCGAGCGTTACGAGCACTGGTGAGACTTCAAGCTGCAGTAAGAGGATACATTGTCCGAAAACAAACTCAGTTAACCATGCAATGCATGCAATCGCTGGTCCTTGTACAAAGTCGAGCCCGTGCAGCTCGTCTAAGTCTTCTAACCAGCACTCCAAATCCAAGTAACAGCATCCAAGGCACCATCAAACACTGTTACAGTAACAATGATCTGTATACGATCAGCGATTACAGCGAGATCGATGATGAAACCACACATTGTAATGTGAATGGTGGGAAGCTACCTGAATCAATGATCGATCGTGAGAAGGAGCTCGCCTATGCTTTTTCCTGCCAGGTACTCCATGTCTATATATATCAAGTATTTTATATGAACACATGATAAAAAGAAATTGATATGTATTATAGGAGCGTAGGCAGTTGGGCTGGAAGTGGCTTGAACGGAGGATGTCAACCGATCAAGAACTACTGAGTTCGCTTCATGACAGCCTATATACAACGAAAACGAACAATGTCGTAGATGATTTGTTGGAGAAGACCGTGGAGATGGACAGTGGGCTTACGAAATACGATCGGAAAATTCACTTCAATGGACATAACGATGATCAAGAAGGGGAAAGGGCGAAAAAGAAGGAAGGGATCATGCCGAGCTATATGGTTGCTACGCAATCGGCTAAGGCGAAGGTTAAAGAAGGGAACAATTCAAGATTTGATCATGGGCAGAGACGAGCTCAGAACAGAAGGCATTCGGGGTATAGTCCGGATTCAAGTTGTGGCGATCGAACACCACCGTTTCGGGGGCGTTCGGGAAAGAACGAGAGTTGATGCTTATTGCAATAGGAGAGTGTTGTTTTTGTTCGCTGGCAGGTTTATGTTGAAAAATTATTCATAGGGTGAGTAGATTGCGTAGTAGCGTGTATATATAAAACAGTTCAAATCTAGAAATAAACTATCGTATGTTAAATCCTAAACTCTGCAAAATATCACATGTTTGATTGATGGTGCTTTGCAATGAATAGCTGCCCAACTCGGAGCTATTTTGATACTCGCCAGCTGGATGTTTCAGTTGAAGGCTATAAAGGTCTAATGCCTGGTTCAGTCCAAGACTCGAACGACGTTTGATCTGTATTCATACGATTCTCCTTTAAAATGCAAGTTAGTACTAAAAATAAGTTCGTTCGAAAATTTCAATGTTTTTTTATTGTTGGAAAATTATCCATTTATTGTTCGAAAGCAAATCATCTATTTTCAAAGTTCTCTATACCTCTATAGTGAACCAATCAGAATCTCTTATTTTCAACTTTTTTGCAATTAAATCAGAAAAAGAAAAAGGACTTAATTGCAAAATGTGAAAATCATGGAGTCCTGATTGGTTGGGTATAAGGAATAAAGGGTTTTAGGGACAGAAGATTTGATTTCTTCGGCTTGTACAAACAAAATTTAAGCTTAACGCATGTCTGAATCATGTTCGTCTGAATCTCTTATAGGACATGAGTACAACATGTCATTGTCCGGTACGGTTCGATCTATTTACACTTCTATTTGTTGTGAAAGTGAGAAGGGTAATAAGCGGAGTATTATACGAGATAATGAATGTGGTAACGTTGGTGAACATGATAAGCGTTTGTGGCTATGAGTGTGATATTAGTCTGTGATTTTTAATCCAATTGTTTTAATATATAAGTATCTATTTATTTTGTTGTGTAGTATGCAGCTAACTAAAATGAAATAACAACAAAAAAAACTGAAATACGTGCAAATTAATTATACAATACGAGTAAATACTAGGGGCAACAATTAGATCCAACCCGATGGACCTGGACACGATGCACAGGGTCATAGTTCTAGGCGGTTGAGTTTTTATCGGGTCTAAAGTATACATTTCAAATTTTGAATTCGACCCAACCCGAGCTTCGGTTTAGGTCAGTTCAGATTCGGTTGGATAGTAATAATAAATGTACATACATTTCAATGTTTTTGGATTGAGTCTCGATCGAGTTAGTTTGATTCATGTTTGATCAGGCCTTTATTGTATTTCTCATCACTTAAACTCGATCCAAGATCAATCAGATTCGGTTCGGTTCCGATTATGGTCTTTTCAAGTTTGTTTGGTTCGGTTCGGTTCTTCGATTCTTGTGGCAACCTACATCCGTTGACATATCCAATCAGGGTTGACCCTGGCCCACGTGGTGCCCTAAGCCAAAAACAATGGCAGTATGGAATAAACAAATTTGGCCCCAAATGATGCTTGCTAAGATTCGAAGTCAAGATCTTTTAAAGGAAGCCACATAGCTTTACCACCAAACCAACGCATTCTTTCAAACTACTATTCTAACCCAAGGTATGCATATAAAAATAAATAAAAAATTGAGGCCCTCCTCTGGCCGGAGGCCCTAGCTAGGCTACCGCCTAGTTCACCTGGCCGTAGGGCCGGGTCTATATCTAGTATTGTCATATCAAAGTATATGGATTGTCAGGTATAGATAGATCATCGTAGAGACTAAGATATCAACACATGAGATAAAAAATAATATCATAGTGGAAGAAATAATTTATGCAAAAAGTTAGCGAAACCATTAACAAAAGTACCACGAAATATATGTCAAAATATCAAAGTCTCGGACCATCAAAATATATCAGAATACATAGTGTATCAAAATATCTCTCTCAATATACATCAAGACCAAAAATAAAAATAAAATATTTAACAACAAGGCTAATTCAATCATTTCTATCTGTCACCGCATCATTCATATTTATTCATCCGCTTCAGGTTCTGGTGCCAATCATGCAGATACATTCCGGTTTGCTCTGCCGGCGGCCTCTTCACCAGCTTCTTCGGTCGACAGCAATGATACTGACACTAGTATGGATCTCGTGTGATGTCTGATGAAGGGCGCCTTATCTCTTGGCTTAATACTTGTATAATTATGATGGTTTTCAGCTTGCTCTGACCGCTTTTGTACTTATATCCTCACTACTCTCTTTGTGTGTTGTATGATGTATCTTCGACTCTGTGTTGTTTGTATTTTGGACCACCAACTGGGTATGTCAGTTGGATATACACTGTTATCTATTATTTAACCGGCTGTGTAGCCACGCGCTACATATCCGTTTGCTCTAAAAAAAATACATAATAAAAGTGGAGCACTCTAACAAAGCTCTAGATCTGCCAATAAACTCACCTAATATGATGCACTTCCAAGGTGGGAAAAAGAAAAAAAAATGAGTCGGACATAAAGTACGGCAAATAAGAAATGAATTTTGAAAAATAAAGGTCAAGTGCAAGTAGTCTTAAATCTACTCTAAGTGTCATTATATGACATAGCCTAAAGGTCATTCTGAATCTATCAAATATCGACTGGTCGGACTTTTGCTCATTCTCTACTCTATTATTTTGAAAGAGGGGCGCGGTAATCTCCTATAATGACTGATCAAAAACTTCTTCCATCACTCCTTTTATACAAAATAGAAAATTTTCTCTTATTTCCAGCTCCAGTAGTTGCATCGAACAAACATCGTTTGGACAGATCACCCCTGTTGTGGTCTTATATTTCTAGCTCCAAAGTTGTATGCGAACCCATTGGAGGGGCACCTTACCTATTTAGCGCACCAATTGCTAGATCGTCTTATTTCCTACTCCAATACATGGACGCCCAAACATCAATAGAAAGCACACCCTCTAGTCTTGTTCCTTCTGTGTCCACTTATTTTTTGCTCTAACGTGCGTGTCCTTTCGTCGTTAGAGTGGGACCTCAATTAATAATCATGTTTGTGATCTCACCTCAGTCCCCATCTAGTCTTGAATTTTGATCTCTTATTTTCTAATCTGACGTGCACTATCAATGTTGTTAGAACGGTCCCCAATAATTATTTTTGTTTAGAAGGGATAATCTAAGTTTCCTTCTCCAATATCAACCAAGTAAAATCACTGAGAATAGACCATTACAATTTACTGCATCGTTTTATGATGATTAATTCATGACATTGTCTTTTTTATTACAACTTGGGTTTTAAGTTATAATTCAAACATCCAATATTTGGCTTAAGTCATTTCTTTGGTCCTTTAATATTCTTTAATTGCAGGATTTAAATTAAATGTTTAATTAATGTTTTACAGTTAAGTCTTATCTTTTATTTTGGTCCAGATTTGCATATATTCCCTTTTTTATCATTATTTTCATATTCTTCACTTAAGCACATGATTTACATATAAATTTAAAATTTATAATAACATCCAATATTTACAAATAAGTCCATTTTATGCATAAAAACCAGATCATTTTTCAGAGGTAACATAAGACTAAGTGATGAACTATTCTGATTCAAAAATAAGTAAATTTCTCCACTCCACTATATTCCTAAGTTTTTACTTTAGGCATTTGAGGATGCTCCATTCTCCTAATTGGCTTTTCTTTTATCTTAACAATTTTTTCCCCAATCTATAAATTTTATTTTGTCTTAACCTCTAAAAATATTCAGAGGGGGAAAGACGACTACAGATAATGGAGGAATGAGGAGGAAGAAGAAAAGAATGAGAATGTTTTGATTTGGGGTTCGGCGTAGTGCGTATTTTTAGGTTTAGTGGTGAATCCATGGTTTCTTGATCTAATCTTATTTAACCTAGTGCAACCATGTCACATATCCCTTTTTAGCCATTAGATTTATGTTTTAGTTTAGATGTAACCCTAGATCTAGGTTTTGCTTCTCATCTAATCGAATAACAAGGTTAGGAATCAAATCCGACCATTATAAATTAGTCGGATTCTTCAAAACGACGCTCGTAGAAATACATTTCAAATTTGTTACATACCTAGCTAAATGTGCAACCAAGTATTAGCTTAGGTCAACACTCCTCAAGGGAGGTCGACCAATCCCGGGAGCAGTCAATCCGAGCTATTTGAATTTTTTTCTAGGTTTATATTCGAATTTCAATTATTGAATTTGTTCTTTCCATAACGTCTCTATGCTAGGTGGATCATGACGAATTATATATGAAAATTACCATGGACACAATGGTGAAGTTTTTATAGCCACATTTGGGTATTTATAGAAGTTTTACTATTTAGTTCATTTCTTAGTTAATTAGTTTTATTATTATAAATTTTATGGAGTGTTATGTTCTCCTCTTAAGGGTTTCATTTCTGAAATCTCCAATGATAGAAAGGTGTAATTAACAACCAAATCCATGTATTCAAATTTCAAACATCATCCAAAGAAATTGTTGCCCTTAGTATTTTAAATGCAACTTGCAATTGTGAAATACATTTTCCTTATCTATTGCAAAAGATTATGCAGTCTGCTAATTCATGGGGATCCTATTTATGCAAATATGTTTGTGTCATGCGTGCAAATATATGCAAAAATCCTAATGATAATTGATTTTTCTATATGCATGCTTCATCTACCAGCCATATGCAAAATCCATATGCTAGTCATTCATATACACACACACACACACACACACACACACACACATATATATATATATATATATATATATATATAACAAGCATATAAAATTGTGTAAGG
This sequence comes from Allium sativum, assembly GCA_030737875.1. NCBI lineage: Eukaryota > Viridiplantae > Streptophyta > Magnoliopsida > Asparagales > Amaryllidaceae > Allium > Allium sativum. Next base: position 50,692,198 of record CM060922.1, on the reverse strand, counting down.
CATATGACAATATCAGGACAATACATCCTACAGTAGAATGGTCTAAAATTGTGTGGAATAAAGCTAATATTCCTAAAATGGCTAGCACAACCTACAAAGCGATCATGCAAAGACTGCCAACTAAGGGTAGACTTTGCAAATGGGGAGTTAATGTAGACCAAACATGTGTTCTCTGTAATACTCATGAGGAATCACATGCGCACTTGTTTTGCCAGTATGACTATTCGAAACAAGTTTTACGAAGCATTTTTGGAAATCAAAATACAAGACACTATATGGAGGAGATAATTTCCTACCTGCTCGGCATCTGGAAGAGCAAAGACGTGGTGACCGACGAAAATAGCATCTCCTTCACAACTATCACATGGTGGATTTGTAGAGAACGCAACAGCAGAGTGTTTCAAAAAGGAAGTAGAACAGTAGAAACCATCAGTCGACTTATAAGTCATGAGATTAATAACACGAAGAGAATCAAAGTAGAGAGGAGAATTACATCGCGCCTGGAACACAGTGTAGATGACGAGCAACGCGAGGATCGAAGGGACACAATCGCTGGAAACCAAGATAGGTGGAACCGCTTCCGGCCGCCATAAATTTAGGGCTTAATTGCGCAATTTGGGGGAGTGGATTTGTGGAAGAATGATTAGTGAAGCCAGTTGTAATGTGAAGTTTCCTTTTTTATTTTGTAACGGGAACGCTAACGGGTATCGGGTGCGTGAACTGTTGTAAATGTTGCAACTTGAGCTGATGGGCCTAACAATAATATATACCCATTTTCCAAAAAAAAAACAAGCGTATAAAATAAATAAAACCAGACATCGATATGCATATGCATCTGCAAATGTCTCATGGATGATCAACCTACTTAGTGCTAGTCGGGGGTGTGTGTGTAAAACACAACCATTTACGTCCATTAACATCCACCATTCATAACATGTCCTAATGACATGTTTACACCCACTTCTACCATTCATAGGCTTAATTATAAGATATATTCTCCCTTAAGGTATACGTAAATATCCTAAATAGGGACAAAGCTTAAGATAAAATATTCAAAGTGTATCGTCAAAAAGATATGTATAAGAAGCTTGAATCCTCTCCTTTGGCTCTCAAGTTGCTTCACCCGACTCTTCACTCCATTGGACTTTAGCAAGACGAATAACCTTGTTGCAGACTCGCTTGCCATTATGTCCTATAATGCAGGCAAGTACATAACGAACTAGGGGCTTACGCTCACCTCCACCTCTTCCAACTAGTTGTACTTAACTATAGTTACTGAATCGTGCAAATACTTTCTAAAATGTGTGACATGTAAAACATCATGTAACACAGCCAACTTCTTCTAAATCTCTACTTTATAGGTTATCCTCCTAACTTTATTTATTATCGGAAAATGTCCCACAAGCCTCAAAGAAAGTTTATCAGTTGACCCAACCTCATCACATGCCCTAATGACGAAACCTTGGTGAATACTAAATCTCTAAACTCGAACTCTAAATCAAATATTCTTTTATTGGCATAAGAAATTGTCGGTCTTGGGCTACCTTCATCCCCTTTCTAATCAAATCCATGTTCTCTAAATGTATATCTCACCATATCACGCCCAATAATAAGTCTACCAAGGGTATCCCACTAACAAGATGGAAATATGCAAGCTCATCTATAAAGGGCCTCAAACGATGTCATTCTAATATTGGCATGATACCTGTTATTGTACATGAGCTCCGCTAGCGGTAAGTGCTCCTCCCATATCCTACGAAAATCAAAGATACATATCCAAAGTAAATCTTCTAAGATCATGTTCACCCTTTCCGTGTGCAATTTGTTTGCAGATGATAAGTTGTACTAAGATTCAACTTAGTTCCCAAATCTTTTTGATGGCTTCTCCAAAACTCGCTAGTAAAAATTAGGTCTCTATCGCTGACTAAGCTAGTGGAAACTTCGTGTAGTTGAACGATTTCTGTTACATATAAAGCTGCTAATGAAGTTGTCACCCGTTCACTTCAAACGAGAATAATATATGCGCACTTGGTCAGCATATCGACTATAACCCAAATGTTATTATTTCCTTTCCTCGATAGAGTTAGTCATTCACGAAATCCATAAAAATACTTTCCCACTTCCACTGTGGAATATCCAATAGTTGCAGCATTCTTTAGGTTGCTTTTGCTTCGCTTTCACCCTATGACAAGTTATAACCTAACAACAAAATTCTTTACTTGTCTCTACATTCGATGCCAAAAGAATATTCGCTTCATGTTTGGGTACATCTTATCTCCACTATGGTGAATGGTCATCCTAAAATGATGAGCTTTCAACTAACACCACGTTCATCATGTTTACAGTACCGTTACACATAGTTATTACCTCTCCTCAGACATCCACTAGAGTATATAAAATAGCATTAGAGATGCTCCAATGTCTCTACTATGCCAGTCCTATCGAAACTATCGACCAACTCATAGTCTTCACTTTTCCTATGACTAGTCTACTCTAATAGAGTCGACTGATAGTATAAAGCTGCCAATAAATCTGGAGTAAAGTCTGTTGTGGACTTAAAATCAAAAGTGGCTACGTACTCTAAGTGTTTCCAATGTATGAATAAAGAACTTAACGCCACCTTCTTCCCATTGAATGCATCAGCTACGACAAGGTGCAGTCAATTTAAACTTAGATTCGGGTTACAAGGTAGTCACAGCCGAATTTTATAAAATGAAAATGAGTTCTTCATTCGAAATTTCAAAGACAAAGAAGACTCAAATACATGACTAGATTAGTAATGTTAATTTCATTTTGGACAATACATAAATAGCATAATTCAATAATATTTTCAAACAAGTTATGAATAAATTCAATGCATGTAGAGAAACAAAGAAACACATGAGAATTCTTATGTTTAAGTAAAGCAACCAGGCAAGTTCATCTTAGTTATATGCTAAAGCCGTATCTTCTTAGGTAATACCTTCCGATTACAATGAAAATAACATCACACATCTACCTCATCGTCCTCCAGCACATGTTAATGTAGATAAACAAGAAGAAACACCTAATCCAGAAGACGGTTGAAGTAGAAGATGGTTGCTTGAAGAATATAGAATTATCTAGATTTTCATTGTGTTTAACAAAAATTTGCAACACATATATGACAACGACCACTATAGCAATATCGTAGTTTAGATTAGTGCTTTTTTGGGCTAATTTTCTCGTAATATTAAGTTCAATAATAGCATATGGCCTTTCAAAATATTCACTCTAATTTAAAATTATATGATTTTTTAGTTAAATCAAAGTTTATTTTGTTGAATTAAGAACTTAAAAAAATTCAAAATAATAAAATAATAGTAATGAATTAATATTTATTTTGTCAATTTTTTATTAAATTTTGGTGCAAGTAATTTCTAAATTTATCTAAGTGAATTTTTGATTTTGAAGAGGAAAGATGACTAGGATAGAAATTTTGGCAGTTTTGTATAGTAAAGGTGTATGTACCAGTATATCATATTTTTGTTGTTGTGCTTTTGAAGTTATTTCATCAATTAGTACAGTCTTAATGAATTACCAATCTCCAACTCTCTGATTCAGAGTGCTTCTAAAGATACCAATTTTTGTTATATTGTCATAAAATACCACATCTTTTTAAATTTATCCTTACTAATACTCCATATACATAAAACTTATTATTACCTCTTATTTTTGAAAAAGAGAGTAATCCCTATAATAATTAATTTGCTGTCGAGAACATAAGTTGAACCCACCCAAATTATGTATATTTCGAATCTGATTTTTAAATAAATTTGGAATTTTTTTCAATGTCTTAAAGTGTGGTGGAAAGAATTTAGGGTACGGTATGTTGACGTTGATATCATTGATTGGTTATAACAGGCGAAAGATATTTTTGTTAAAATAATTATTGAATGATGATGTGCGTTTGATATCTGCTTATGTATAGTAAAGTGAACTGAAATGGAACTCACATTCTATATTTTTAATTTTAACGCTTACATCCTTCATGATTTGGAAACAAAAGGTCAATTTAAAATCCACTCAATAGACAATAGTTTTTATATTGTTAAATTCAAAAATTCAAATGACTATTGTAATGATTCAGAATTTTATCCCGTTTCTTTGAGAATTTTTAGCTAATATTATTTTTCAAACTATTTGTTTTCTATTCAAAAAACTATCATTTAATTAATAAATAATGATAGAAAATCATCTTTTATTTTCTTTGTAGAAATATTTAATTCAAATAAAAAGAGAAATTTTGACTGAAAAGAATTTTTAAAAATCTCGATTTTTGATCATTTGAAAGTTATTGGAAACATTATGTGCACTATGTTATAAATATACGCCTACATTTATATAATAAGTTAGGATTATGTGTATATATATGTACGAATTAGTCAGAATCGGAATATATATATATATATATATATATATATATATATATATATTCATACACACACACACATATGTACATGTATGTATATATGTTGTGACACTTAATTGAATGATAAAAATGTGTTTAAAAAGAAAAGGTACCTTATGAAACATGTTTGGACAACAAGTATACGTGTAATTAACGTGTGTTGCGTATATGCTAGGAAGGGAGGCAATAGTGTGGGTTGAAAATGAGTGGTGAGAGGTTAGGGGTAAGAGGGTAAATGACTAGTGTAACGACACGGATTTCGCTCGGACCTAATCGATCGCTAAATCGACCAAGACCGTTCGAATCCCGCATACGCTAACTCTGGGTATACAACACATCAGAACAAATAACAGAAGACTTCTATAAACATCATAATAATGTTACATCAGAGTACATAATATATCAGAGTATATCGAAATATAATACAGCAGAAGATTTATTTACAATAAATGTAATACAATGCATAGCGGAAAATAAATAAAGTAACACAGCGGAAGACTAACGATGCTCTGGACGCAGCTTTAAGCTTCAATCCAGAATCCTGCTCATATATCTGCAACATAAACTACTCGACTGCCCGTTTGGAAAATAGGGGCACCCGAGTTTGCAAGGGAAAAGCAAACTATAGGTCAGTCATGGGACTGGTGTGAGAAACTCTAGACAGTTATAACCTTATATAAATCATATGGCATATCACGGGACCACGCCGCTAACGCGAAACGAGTTTACCCCCATGAATGTCAGTGTATAAACAACAATCAATATAGATATATGGATCTACTATGCATCAATCAACATGCAATATCCCAATCTACCCACTTAGATTAATCACTACACTTAGATTTTCCAAATCCAATTCAATTTACAGAAATTATTCCTTTGGATTTTATTCCCGATTTCTTATTTCAAATCATTTGAAATACCTATCTAACTTTCTATATCAAAGTAGATTTCACTTCGGGATCTCAAATCAAATCGTTTGGAAATATGAATTCCAAAACATAGCAATGCATACAGACAAGTATGCAACCAAATATCGTGCTCCCCATCGACAAGGCAAAGGGTACGCACCTCGCAACTCGATATATAAATGTGCACCTACCCCACATAGGAGCAGGCTACACCGACGATGCACCTCCCACACATGGAGAGCATACACCGCCCTCTCACCCATACTTTTAGTCTCAGGGTTACCCGACTCTTTAGCCACATACTAAATCATTTCATATCCCGAAGTAGGGAAAATCATTTCACAACATAATAATCACATGTACTTTCAAAATATAGTACTTGACATCAGTAATTCACACATACGATCAGTCACTATTAATCACATAACCTTTGAGCTCGTACGTCTCAAAGAAGGGTGTTAAGGAAGAGAATAAATTCTCCGCCACCAAACAGATACATCATTAATAGTAACTAATCGAATATGTGATGAACTACAATGTAAAACCATAATACATTTCCAAATCATTTCGAAATCATCGGGTTTTAGGCCTCGAAATCCTTTCTGTTTTATAAAATATTTTTATAAAACATTCCCTGTCCAAATACATTTCATTTCACTTAAGAAAAATATATCATTTCAAAATCATTCATTAAATTTGAAATGAACACAACATCGCTAAACACCTTATCGTCAAATCGTGAAGTGTTTCACAAGGTGTTAGCACACAGATATCTTTACCCAACCCAATGCTAAATGTAAAAGCATATTCTGCTCATAAACTTGTCGAGCACCATCCAAACAATCAATCAACCACAATCAATATCAACAACTAAGTAAATTTGGTTTAATCACATCACGTGTTTTGGTAAATTTAATCACCGCTCTAATTAAAGATTTATTCAAACCTAATTGGTTTCATCTCTAAAATCATATCATATTGATTGTTCTACTTTTTGGAAATTAATCCTGCTTTTACGCGGGTTAAAGAACTAATGTCATTTAAACACAGTTTATGACAAACCCCAAATCCAATTTGATATTAAATACAAGGCTCTGAATAAAAAATATATCGGCTTATATTCAATATCAAATTCTGGAATCAACAAATATCGTATTGGAATAACGATATATATCTTCCAAATTCCTCCACAATATTCGTGTAATCATGGAATCCAATATCGAAATATTCCAAAGATAATTTCGATTCAAATCCATTCCAATTCATATATTGGAAATTCTGGTTATTTTTAAAACCATTTCAAATCCAATTTATTTATTCAAAAATATTGGATTAATTATTCTAGTTCAAAACTAGTTCATTTCTATAAAAATCTATTTTTATCCTTTCAAATGTGGAATTTTTCATCCCAGTTCTTTCCAATTCATATATTATGATTTTAAACAAATTATTAGTAATTTTATCAAGGCCCGTACAGTCAGTTTTCAATAACGGCCACCGAACTGCACTTACAGCGACCTTTTACAAATTTGATTTGGACATAATTCCAAATCCAACCATTAGATTTCAAATTTATAATATTCATTGTAAAGCTCTTTTCGATACGAACCCAATGGTTCTTGTTTCAGGAGAATCCGACGGTCGGATCTCCCGTAATGTCCGTTCGAAGTTAATGGTCGAAATTTGCGAACTGCCGCAGCGCGGCGCGTTCTATTCAGGCCATTATATTATATATATATATATATATATATATATAATATATTATATATATTTCATCGATTTCCTTTTAAAACGTATTATATAAATCGTTTTAAATTCGTTTTCAAAACGATTTCAACTTCATATTCAATTTCTAATCAAAATTGATTTTTCCATATACACAACAATTTTATACAGTGTATATATATGTTAAAAATTATATTTTCAACAATCAAATCATTTTCACATTTCATATATATATATATTGTTTTCATTTCATATATACATCGTTTTCTCATTTCATATATATATATCGTTTTCATTTCATATATATATTGTTTTCACATTTCATATATATATCGTTTTCATTTCATATATATCGTTTTCATTTCATATATATATATATATATATATATATATATAATATTATTTCCACTTTTCATATATATAATATTTTCACTTTTCAATATATACGATATTTTCACTTTCAATATATATACGATATTTTTACTTTCAATATATACGATATTTTCACTTTTCAATATATACGATATTTTCACTTTCAATATATATACGATATTTTCGCTTTCAATATATACGATATTTTCACATTCAATATATACGATATTTTCACATTCAATATACAATCTTTCACTTTCGATATATACAATCTTTCACTTTCAATATATACGATCTTTCACTTTCAATATATACGATCTTTCACTTTCAACATATACAATATTTTCACTCATACATACATATATATATATATATTTCAACTCATATATATTATTATTTACATTTCTCATCACAATCACAACACAGTACAATCAAACAAGTCGTCCATGGTCTGTGGACGACGGGGAACAGTTCATGTATGCAGTTATAAAATAAATAACTGTACAGAAAATTTAAAGTGAGAGAATTCTCACAGTGGTCGGCTTTGAAATCGTTAAAACGATTATTTTCAATTGACCTAAACTGCGCGTTCTATTCAATCAAAAATTGCAACAAGCTCCATTCTCATTCCAGTCTATTATGAAGTGTAGTCCTCGTCTTCACGGCTCAAACAAAACTAAAATCATCAAATTTCGTTATTGTTTGCAAAAGTTACAGCATTTTAAACTTTAATTACCAAAAAGGAATTAATTAATTAAAATAATTTACCATAATCACTTGATTAAGGTGCTAAACCCTTCATTCCCCTTCAACACACTTCAGGCCCCGTTGAAAATCAGAGAACCCATTTCGTCAAAACCCTCCTCTCCTGACGCACGCCAAACGAGGCGCCTTGGAGTCGATCGTCGGCCACCACGAGGTGCGCCTTCGCACCTACTGTCGCCGCCATGACTGGCGTCCACTTCGGTGGTCTCCTCCGACCTGGAGGTGCATGCGAAACTGGCAACTTTGAGCCAGGATTTCGATCGATTTGCATAACCAGATTCGATCCTACCCGCATCATCTTGAAGAACACGAAAATCTGAGTAATTTTTGTTTTATTTCCATAATTTAATTCATCTTGGATTACGAATGATTGAGGAAACAAAAATGGAAAATCGCAGCCGCTTATTGAAGGGATGGCGGTGCTGAACGTAATGAGGGAGGCTAGGGTTTGTTTAGAAATAGGATTATATATATTTATTTTAATAATATTTTAATAATTAATTCGTAAATTGCCTGTTAAATGTCACGAACTCCAAACGAATTCCCACGACTGTCGCCCCTAGCTAAATACCCCCATTCCGAACACAATGGGATATGTTTCGTAACCCAATTCGACCGTTACGATCAGTTTCTCTTCAAATTAAAATATAAATCTATATATTCAATTTTAAATGTACATTTCAATTTACCGGGGCCACATACGAATTCTAAAAATACCCCAAAAATAAATCTAACTATGTTTTGACGATACGATCCCAACAAAACTAGTTTCGTCGAATTCTGATTTGAAAAATGGTCATTTTCTGGTCGATCCAATTTAACTGAAATCAACCAAACACATTTTCCTTTGCCACGCTCACATATTAACTTCAAAAATTATGGAATTTGAAACCTGGCAATAATTTGACATCCCGGATCCAACAAAAGTGGTTTCGTCGAATTCTGAGGTCGTTTTGCAAAATGTCTATTTTCAAGGGCTATATATTCTCTATAGCGACCTTTTTGAAAATTCATTTGGCCATAACTTTTGATTCCCTCTACGAAACTTTGATTTTTCAGATTCGTTAGAAAGATATTCACTGTCAGATTTAAATATTTTTAGTTTCACTAAAATCCGTTTTGTTTTGCACCCGGTACAGTCAGTCAAAGTTTGAATTCAAATTTTGAAACTACCGCGCCATTTTAGGCCTTGTTTATAATTAGAATTAATTATATTTATTTTCAAACGTCGATTCAGACTCACTTTTCATCGTTATTATTTAAAATATTTATTTAAAATATTTTATATTCACTATTTTAGCCAATTTAAAATTTTCAAACTGGTTCAGATTTTCCGGGTTGTTACAACTAGGGAATTTTCTTATGAAAGAGGAGAGGATAAAATATGCATTTGTCAAAAAAATTAGTATTAGTGGGTCAAAAATGTATTTGTTTCACACTCATTTTCAAACTCCGATTTCCATTTTTGAAAATACCTCCCTTTCTTTTAACCATATATGTCTTCTGACAAATCATAATCGTGTGGATCTTACACAGAAACTGTGGAAAAAAGAATTTGTTAGAACTTTCCCTTTGACAATTCCAAATACCTAGAGTAATATGTCTAAATATCGGTTAGAAGATGACTCATTTTCAACTTGGTTTTGTGAATTCAACGATAATCCAAAGTCTCTCCACCTTTCAAGGCGAGCTCCACACCCTTGGATCAAGCCACTTTAGCACTAAGCCTCTAATATCACATCTTTACTAAAGGGAACTATGGGCTGAGGCTTAAGCCTATATATCAGTAAGGTTTGGAGTGATTCAGAAAGCGAGTTATGGCTTACACCTATGAATAAATTCTAAAGTTTACTTTTCTGTTTAATTGGTTGTTTTATTTTCTACTTATTAAATGAAAATCAATGTTGATTTTATATTGCATATATGTTTGGTTGATATGACCTATATAGTTTTGAATATTTTATGATGTTAATGTGATTATGAATGTTGTAAACGTGAATTGATAGTGCTTGCTAAGAAGTTTGCATTTTGACTTGTTGAAGCGATATCAAAATCTTTTGGTCATACCTTTTTTCTTCTAACTTTACTTTCCTAAAATGTTTTTGCATGTATAAAAAGCCTTTATCTTTATTTATTAAAATTGTTTCTATATTTATAAAGTAGCTAAAGAATTAAAGCTAAAATTTTAGAAAGTTATACTAAACAAAAACAAAAATTTGAAAGTATAGGTCATATATAGTGATAGTCGTTTATAAGTGCAGTTCATCATGATGTACTATTTTTGGAATTAATTTTGGTTTTCTTCATAACTATATTCTAAAATTTTCCCAAAAATTATTTATAATATAAATATGTAATTATAATTATTTAATCATTTGTTTATATAACAGTTAATTAACTAATTAATTAAGCCAATTAGACATTAGTATTTAATTACCAATGGTATTTTGTACGTACCTAAGTTAAATATAATTAATACAATTAATAAAAGTTAAATGAATTTATTAAGTATTAATCATGTTTAATTAATTAAGACTAATTTTAAATACATATTTATATAGAAAGGGTATAGATATTTAATTAATTAAGTTAAGATTGAATTGAAGATAATCAAGGTTTACTTAATTATTAACAAAAGTATAAATTATTATTAATTATTAATTAAAAGTTAACTTAGGTTTTAAATTATTTATTTAAAGATTAATTATTATTTTATTATTCAAAGGTTAAAAATATATTTAATTATTTATTTAATAATTAATGATTATTTAAATATTACCAAATAGGTATAGCTAGTATTTAATAAGAGTTAAATTATTTTTTATTAATGAAATAAAGCTTTTAAGGGTTCGAAATCATCCTATTTTTGAAGATATGTTTTATTTAAAGTGAATATATTTTAAAAAGGAAATATTTTAAAATTTAAGGGATTTCTTTGTTGATGAATATCAATGTTTGGAAACCTAATGATAATTGTCTATAGAACCAAACACCACTTTATGTTAGTATAACTAAATTGTTGTTGTATGGGCATCTTCTCAGTACCACATTTCCCCATTCCACTGTCTTAAATATTTTTTTGATGACACACTAGAGCAGAATAAAACCCCGTTCTACCCATTAAACTAACTATTTGTTTAGACACCTATATAGCAGGAAAATCACCATCCTACTATTATATTAATGTGGACAAGTTTGTATGATAGTTAATGTTGACATATTATTTACTAGTTTATAATTATGGTTTATTTATATACTTGTGATGTGTAATTACTTATGTTACTACTAGAGTGTTGTTATGGAATAATGGTTGCTAAATTAAGTACCACTGTGAATTGCTAAACCTCTTTTTAAATTGGATGATTGAATGGATTTGTGAAATAAAGATATAAAGTAAATCTATTATTTAATTAACAAATGATAAATTAAATATTAATTAATTTATACTTTTTTCACTTATGGTTATACTTAAAATTTACAACATTGTTTATTAAAGGATTTTAAAGTTAATTAGTTTATAAGAGTATCTACTTACATAAGAAGTTCGTTTATAAATAAGGAGGAGTTTACTAAATCATTTTGAATATTTATAAAAGAATTTATAAATCGTTTTGAAGGTATAGAGAGCTTATAAATGTCCTTGAATATCTATAAAGAAGTTTATAAATGCATCTAGGTTTTATTTTGTTAGACCAAAAAATGGTTCCAATGCTCAATTGACTAGAATTTGTAGAGATTAATGAAGAAATATAAAATGAAAATGAGAAACAATTAACAAACAGATAAGATTTATAGTGGTTCGGCGTTAACAAGCCTGCGTCCACTTTAAAACTCTTATATTCAATAAAGAATTGCAATTACAATGCTTGAAATCCTCAAACACTCAAGAACAATCAAAATTCTCTCAATAACGTGGGAAATCACTCGACTATGGATGTAATATGTTCGGAACGAATATTAAAGGTGAATGAGTAGGTAATTCAAGAATCAAAGTCTTAAAAATCCTTTTTCTAGCCTTCGAATTGCATATTTATTGGGTAATATCATGGCAAATGAGCGGGACTAGTTACATAGAGGTGGCATTCGGTCTGGATTTATCGAAAATTAGTGGGAGTTGTTTTTAAGTGGGTGAGGGGTCGGATCATGGCCACGTGGCAGGAGATCCGATCTTCTAGTAGTTAGTGGGGTAACCACTTTATGTGGGTAGATGCAGATCAGACTGAATACTTGAACCGAATCTAATCTGAACCGAGGTCATTCGATCCACCTCTCATGCCCTATTCGATATGATGCACAGAAGGTTATTCAAACCGTCGTAGACTCAATTCGGCACGAAGCCCATTTCCTTTATAGCACGATTCTTGATGTTTAGGGCTCGCGACAGCGATCTTTCGAACTTTGGCCGACCTTGCTATACGGCAGCTAGCATTTTCCCCCTCAAAGTACGTCTTATCGTAGATGAGATGTGCTTTGAATAAGTTGAGCCATTCATGTATGAATAGCAACGACCAACAGTTGTGTCTTTCTGTAAAGTCGTAACACTTAATACCTCGTGCTATGTATAGATAGAAGACCACACACATAATTATCTTTGATGTAATTGGCAATACCAAGTCGACGAGTATAGAAATGCAATAACTCCATTTTGTTATATATATTGACTAAAATCAGCATAACACCTATTCTCGTGGACAGTTAGGATAAAGCCTTCAGAACCCGGACTTAAGTAGCATAGCATACTTACTCGGAAATTATGGACATAGAGACATAACTTTATGTGACACTACGATGCATATCAAATAATTACATGCTTTCATCACTTCTTTCCTTTATGCAATTTATCACACCTGCACTGCACATACTAGCACACACACAGGAGGGAACAGGTTACTTTACTATAACAACATACATTTCTTGGATAGTACAACAAGCATGCCTAGGAGATATCCCACTAGAAATTCTGAATATGAAAAAGGAAAAGCTTTAGAGACAACAACTAATCTCGATATTCTTCCATCTGATTCTAACTCTGATGATACAGATTCAGAATTTGAAGTTGATATCTATGAGGAGGTGGAATCCTCTGTTGAAGGAATTTCTGTGGATGAGGAGATAGGAGGAGTAGGAGACAATATAACTCCTGACACATTCAAAGATGCGGTTTTTGTGGAAGGGCCCCACGACTCTTGGGTATCCACTACTGATGAGTCAAGATTTCGACGATTATGTCTGAAACATGGGATATCTTGGGATAAGGTTCGAGTTGCCAACATCTTAGATAGACCTCACAATCCTCTAGAGGGATACATGGCGATAAGTTGGCAGATGTGCTCAGTCGGGAGCATTCCTCCATTTCACCCTTTCGTCGTCGGTTTTCTTAGACGATTGAAAATACCTCCCATGCATCCTCATCCGACAAGGTATTCATATTTGTATACCTTGTACATTGCATATATGGAAGTCCTAGGTGTAGATCCCACCTATGAAGATATAACCTTTTTCTATAACTTGAAGCATCAGAAAGATGGAACTCCTTCCTTCCTTTATTTCGAATCTGCGCCTAAAATGAAAATTATCATTGAGGGATTGAGTAATTTGAGCAATATAAAGCCTAATTGGTTTATGTTTGACATTAAGCCGAGTGTGCTAGGAGATGGCTTCAATCTGGTAAGCTCCAAATCCTAGTTTCCTTATGTTAATTTCGCTTATAAGCTTTCTGACCTTTCGTTATCATTTTTAGTTCTGAATCCTAAAAAACTACAAGGCTAAGTGTATCAAAATTGTCTAACTGCTTTATTGAATGCCACACCGGCTTTGTTAAGTGTTAAAAGTTGCTTGTTATATGAGTTTCTTCATAGGTATCATTTTCTTAGTCTGTGACGAAGTATAGGAATCGAAGGAGGTCGTGCTTCTACATATGTGCCCCCAGTTCAGATTTCTCTAACGTCAGTGGGGACTGGAAGCGGGCCTCCAGTAGGGGACATGCAGTAGTGTAATCGGAGGCTGGGGAGGCCTCGAAGAGAAAATATCTCGCAAGTTCTAGTCAGGAAGTTCAACCATGAGAGAGAGAAATCTCCCGAGAAAGTGACTAATGAAACACTCAATAGTCCCTCTCCTATAAACGTATTCATAAAAGAGCTTTTAGATAAGATTACCAGGGAGGAGCCTAGGTCTCTTTCTTCGAAAGATACAACCACTAAGAGAAGAAACCTTGTCCAAGACTCCACCTCCTGCTAAATCACCAACCCACGATTCCCGCCAAGAGAAGTCAATGTCTCCATTTCAAGGCTTGGGTGATCTTCCTTTGCAGATACTATATATTCCTCTTAAGATATCGACACTGGTTCTTCCTCTCCTGCTTCCAAGGAGGAAGTCACACTTACAAAGATGGGGAAAATGTCACCTACCAGCCAAACTCCGAGCTTTGGTTCGTTGGGGGGATCACTTAGACACACAACACAGACACTGCACGTCACATCACTTGTTTGTTATATTATTTCCTGATTTGAATACTGGCATATGTTAACTTGTAGGGACATTTTCTCATCGAAATTATGACCCTAGAAAGCTCGACAGCAGTCTCCTGAAGTCTTATTTCGCCGTCGAGCATGAATATAGAGATGACCGCGAGAGAGATGATAGAAGGCGTTATCAACAATTGTATCACTCCTCATGCTCCCGCTCTCCGGTTCGTTCTAATTCTAAAAGGCATAAAAACTATGAAGGCCACCGTGAAGTGGATAAACATATACCCAAAGACCCGGTTCCTCCAAAGAGTCATACTCTCAAGAAAAACATCTCAAGAAGTAATCCGATCCTAAAGAGAAATCCAAAGGTATGGACGGTGTAGCTCTTGTTCCGTCCAAGTGTAAATCCATCAATATTTCAACGTCAAAGCCCATGGATCTTGACGCCTCAACTACCGAGAGGGTAAATTTTTTAAAGGAGAAATTCCCTCTATACCACTTTGGGAACATGCATTTTGTGCCTAACCTTCAACCAGTCCCTGCAAATTGGTCTGGTAATGTCAAGGAACAGATAGACTTCGTTTGTAATAACCCGGAAAATCTGAGCCAGTTTAAAATTTTTATTTTGGCAATTTTAGCGAATTTTGAATATTTAAAATGAACTATTTTAAATAATATCTATGAAAATTTATTTTGAATATAGAATCGAACGTATATATTTATACGCGTCGTCGTTAGAATATAATTATAAATAGAATTGAAAATGGCGCGGTAGTTCGATAATTCGATTCCAAACTTCAATTTAACATACCGGGTGCAAAACAATCCGGATTTTAGTGAAACCAAAAGTAATAGGACCTAATTGATAATATCTTCCAACAAATCCGAAAAATCAAAATTTCATAGCGGGAATCAAAAGATATGTCCAGTTGAAAATTCTGAATAGTCGCTATGGGATTCATGCCCTTAAAAATGGGAATTTTGCAAACGACCTCGGATTTCGACGAAACCACTTTTGTTGGGTCCGTGATGTCAAATTATTGCTAGATTCCAAATTTCATAATTTTTCGAATCAATATGTGAGTGTGGCAAAGGAAAACGCGTTTGACCAGTTTTAGTTGACTTTAATCGACCGGAAATTGGCCATTTCTCTAACGATCTTAGAATTCGACGAAACTAGTTTTGTTAGGACCGTATCGTCAGTACGAAGCTAGAAAATATTTTTAGAGAGTTTTTCTAGTTAGTATGTGTCTCCGGTAAATTGAAATGCGCGTTCAAATTCAATATATAGAGTTATATGTTGATTTTGACGGAAACTGATCGAAACGATCAAATCAGCTTGCGATACATATCCCATTGTGTTCGGGATGGGAGTAAAACGCTATGGACGACAGGCGGTGGGCCTCGTTTTGAGGTCGAAAATAAAAGTTGCTTTTTGGTGAAAATTAAATAAATTAAAAATTAAAAACCCCCTTTCTCTCTCCCCTTATATTCTGGCCCCTCCCCCATTCGATTTTCCAAATTCAGAAAATAAAAAGAAAACCCGCCGCCCCTCCCCTTAAACCGCCGCCGCCACGAGAAGAACACCCCCTAGGCGCCAGAGGCGACGCGAAGACCACCCCACCCCCCGGCGACGCGACAATCGCGACACCCCCCCCGATGAACCGCGCCGACGCGCGAGAGCCCCCCCTTTCCTCCACCGCCGCGCACCCCCCCCCCCCCCAGCGCCGCCACCCTCCTCTCTGCAGCGAATCCGCCCCTCCTCCCTCTGAAAAATACTGTAAGTATTTATATTTTTATATATATAATTTTGTTTTAACAGTCTAATTTACTTTATATAAATTAAAATTGTTTTACAACTCTGATTTTTCTTTTATAGGATATAGAGGTAATAAGATAATATTATTTTTTTTATAAAAAGAATGATTTTAGTTCATAAAAATATGATTTTTATATTTTTAAAGTAATAAAAATATGATTTTTATATTTTTAAAGTATTAAAAATATAATCTTTACTATATAGAAGATGTAGAAATATGATTTTTGCTTAAATAGGAAAGAGTATATTTTTAGAGAAAAAAATAGGATTTTTGCTTTCGTAAAGTTCGGATTTTTAATATTAGAAAAGGCGAAAACTTCATATTAGAAAAGGCAAAAACTTCATATTAGAAAAGGCGAAAACTTCATATTAGAAAAGGCGAAAACTTCATACTAGAAAAGGCGAAAACTTCATAATAGAAAAGGCGAAAACTTCATATTAGAAAAGGCGAAATCTTCATATTTGAAAAGGCGAAATCTTTACATTTGAAAAGGCGAAATCTTTATATTTGAAAAGGCGAAATCTTTGTATAGAGAATAGCGAGGTAAAAATATTATTTTTATCTATAAAGTAGCAATGTAAAAATATAATTTTTTTATCCATATAGCATAGTAAAAAATTCGATTTTTATATATTGAATAGCGAAGTGAAAATTCGATTTTTAAATGTATGAAGCGATTATAAGAATATGATTTTTAAATTGAAAGTGAACAAATAAAAATGTGATTTTTATGTTAAAGACATCAAAATATAAAAATGTGTGATTTTTATATATGTAGTGGCTACGGGCAACGAAGGTGATAAAATGGCGAGAACGACGAAGACTTCTACATTTGAAGTGTCGTGAAGTTGGATGGCTATTGGTGAGAATTTCTCACTCTTCAATTTCTTTTTCTAGTTATATATATATACTAGGATGCAGATGGTGTTTAGTAGCACCCGACACCCGTCATCCACAGACCATGGATGGCTTGTTTGTTAAATTGTTTGGTTGTGTAGTTGGTTAGTTTATTTGGTTAGAATTGGATTGTTTGGTGAAATGAAATTGATATGATTGATGTGTGAATGGCGTGGACCTTCACTAGACCGGGGATAAGGCTAGGCCTTGTCCCGTTTCTAGTATCGTGCCGTTATGCCGCCGAAATTTTCTAAAATAAGTTAGAAAAATAAAAATATCATTTTTATTCTGTAAATGCACTGAATAAAAATTCATGTGTTAAAATAAAATATTTTAGCGTTAAAAATATAATTTTTAGCGTGAATGTGAATAAATAAATATTTATAAACAAATCGACCGATTTGTTTATATACACTTATTTGACTGATATTGATTGGGTCGATAAATTTTACACATCGCCCAACTGCACAAATAAAATCTGTGTTTGATTGTTTGAAACCCCACACGGGTGCTGGGATGAAATATGAAGTTCACTCATCCTGATTGATTAAATATGTCGATCGATTGATTGACAGGCTGTTATAAGCGTTAAATATCTATATTTGATGCTTATACAGTGTAGTGCACTTTGGTTGATGGTTGATTATTTTTCAATGCTATTATATACATGTGTTGTATGAAAATCCATATAATTAATTTTATATGGTGATTGATTGGGCCTCATTCCAATTTAGAAGATAAAGAATATTATAAAATAAAGGTTCATGTGTTGACTGTACTCATCCGTTGAGATTAGTCATGTGTTGAACGAAATATTTTAATAATAAAATTTACTTCTTTATCAATATAAAATAAAGGTTCATGTGTTGACAGTACTCATCCGTTGAGATTAGTCATGTGTTGAACGAAATATTTGAAATAGAAATATTTGAAAACGAAATATTTTAATAATAAAATTTACTTCTTTATCAATATAAAACAAAGGTTCATGTGTTGACAGTACTCATCCGTTGAGATTAGTCATGTGTTGAACGAAATATTTGAAATAGAAATATTTGAAAACGAAATATTTGAGATAGGAATATTTGAAAACGAAATATTTGAAATAGAAATGTTCGAAAAGGAAATGTTTGAAATAGAATATTTGAAAATAGAAATATATGAAGCCGTGTTGATTAGATTGACGCCATTTTGACGTGAACGATATTTATATCGATTTTATTCATTTTAAAATGAATATTGAAAAGTTATTTCGAAATTGAATATTTTGAAATGAAATTTGAATTGAATCGAATAGAAAACCAATTTGAATTGAATGTAAAACGATTTCGAAATGAATTGAATGTAAAACGATTTCGAAATGAATTGAATATAAAACGATTTCGAAATGAATTGAATATAAAACGATTTCGAAATGAATTGAATATAAAACGATTTCGAATTGAATTGAATAGAAAACAAATTTGATTCCAATTGAATAGAAAACAAATTTGATTTCAATTGAATATATAACGAATTTGATTTAAATTGAATAGAAAACGAATTGAATTCAAATTGAATAGAAAACAAATTGAATTCCAATTGAATAGAAAACAAATTTGATTTCAATTGAATATATAACGAATTTGATTTAAATTGAATAGAAAACGAATTGAATTCAAATTGAATAGAAAACGAATAGAATTTAAATTGAATAGAAAACGAAATGAATTCGAATCGAATTAAAATCGATTTAAAGTGAAATCAAATAGAAATGAAAGTAAAAAGGATTTATAATAGAAAATTCAATTTTTGATTTGAATTTGAAATAAAGGTTGAAATTGTGTTTGAAGCGAATTCAAAACTATTTATAAAATTCGTTTTGTATAGTAATCGACGAAATATATATTATATATATTATATATATAATATAATGGCCTGAATAGAACGCGCCGCGCCGCGGCAGTTCGTGAATTTCGACCATTTATTTCAAACGGACATTACGGGAGATCCGACCGTCGGATTCTCCTAAAACCGGAACCGTTGGGTTCGTATCGAAATGAGCTTTCTAATGAATATTAGAAATTTGAAATCTAACGGTTGGATTTGGAGATACGTCCAAATTAAATTCGAAAAAGGTCGCTGTAAGTGCAGTTCGATGGCCGTTGTTGGAAATCGACTGTAAGGGCCTTGATAAAATTATTAAAAATATCAATAATTTGTGTAAAATCATAAGAAATGATTTGGGAAAAATTGGGATGAGAAACTCCATATTTGAAAAGGTAAAAATAGATTTTTATCGAAATGAACTAGTTTTGAACTGAAATTAAAACCCATTTATTTTTAAATAAATAAATTGGATTTGAAATGGGCTGTAAATAGAATTGATTTGTGGGTTTATCGTGAACAGTTTATTAAACAACACTTGTTCTTTAACCCGATAATAAATAGAATGTGATTTGGGTTTGTCGTGAACTGTGTTTTAAACGACATTAGTTCTTTAACCCAGTAAAAGGAGTTTTAATGAATCTGCAATTAGATTGAAATGTGCATTGATAATCTAAATTATCAAATTTGGAAAATGAACGAGAATGGAGTATCACCAGTTTTGCTCCAAAGCGATAGTTAAATCTTTAATTAGATTTGAACGTGAAATGGTAATTAATTTTACCGATAACACTGTGGTGTTAGATATGGAGTATTACCAGTTTTGTTTCATGGGATATATAGGTTGGGATTGGGAAATAAAATAAATAATTACTTCGTTGTGGTTCGCTAATCTCGACTAGTTTAGAAAACCATAATTTGGTTTGAAATGTCATCCAAAGGAAGATTAAAGGATAAATTTCAAAGAATTTATCTTGGATAAAATTAATGGGAAACTTTCCCTAAGAATGTGATTTGGTGAATAAAAGAATATTCTGAATTGGAATGAGGCGTATGTTGAGTTTGTGTAACATTTGTTTTTAATATACGCGGGTTGTTCGGAAAGGCTGGGTTTATACCCATTCTGAATAACCGATTCGACGATATGTCGAAGACGAAGACGGTGGTTGAAGACCGGAAGTCTTCACATCATTTGGGTAATTGCTGATGATCCTGATTGGGCTGTACACCCAAGAGGATGGAAATAGTCGGTGGTCGTCCAGACGTACTTGGAGATCGATGGATATGCGAGGAAAGTGCCTCCGGTTTCGTTCAGACCCAGAACGAACTTGTAAATGGATTGTGTGTCTGACATTGGATTTTATTCTGTGTTGATTGATTTCTGTTAAATATATATCTGTTTGGCGGCGGAGAATTTATTCTCTTGCTTAACGCCCTTCTCTGAGACGTACGAGCTTAGAGGTTATATATCGATAGATATCAATCGCATGGCATGAATTGCCTGTGTGGCACACTGAGTTGCATGGATCAAGGCTTCTGTTGAAAAGCAAAGTCTTGTGGTTGATGATCAAAGCACGGCCTACGTGGCAGCTTTGTGTATAGCGTGGATTCGCGAGCCTCACACCTCGGTATGAGTCAAAAACGGGATACGGACTGCAGGGAGAGCACGACGTTTCTTTCTAGCTTTGGTGGTGTCAATGACTTACCAGCCCTGACATTTATATACTTTTCACCTATGTGGTTGTTGGATGAGGCGCCTCGATTTTAGGTCTGTAAGGACCGGGAAACATGTGTTCAGGAATACTAATCCTCTAACGTAAGTGAGGACCGGCCCTGAAGATCCAGGGGTTGCCCAGAGTGCGTAGCCCTGGGACATTTGCTAGAGTGTCTCGAACGCGGAGAGGAGCTTGCCCCTTGCCTCGACTCATGACGGAAATCCAATTTCCAATACGTGTATTTCGGCTTTATTTGTAGAGCCTAGTATGGCGACATAGTGGTATGGGGGCACTTATGCCGTCTATGATTTATATTTATGATTGAAATTGTTTTGACACTATACACTTATTATAGTATCAAATGATTTGTTTTTAAACGTATTAAGCATGTTTGGCTGTCATAAGGTAAAACCCTATCCTCCGGCTTGCGTTGCATTGTGTGATGGGACCTGGGTCTTATAATAGCTTCATTTTTCGAAAAAGCATTGCGCTGTTTATTTTATGCACTGGTATTCTTGGGAGGAAACCCGTTCCGTGTTATACGGCGTGGTCCCTTGAATTACTCTCTTTTAAAGTAAAGCTTTAAATAACTGTTTTAGTTCTCACACCAGTCACATGACTGACCTGGAGTTTATTGTTTTAACCTAAACTCTGGGTGCCCCTATTTTCCGCACGGGCAGCTAGTAGTTTTGGTTTTGCAGATTTATATTCACAGGATCCTGATTAATAGCTGGAACGATGCTCGGAAAGCTCTGTACCCGTGTATCACTTCTAGTTGTGTTTTGTATATTTTTCCGCTGCTATGTAATTTATTGTAATCTCTGATATTTATCGAAAGTAATTTATTCATTTATACTCTGTATATTCTTGTATCTGATGGAATTGTTGTAATAACAATGAAATGTTCTTCCGCCTGCGTTCTGTTGTGTCCTGTTCTCAAACGTTCAGGGGTTTCGAACGGTCTAGATCAGTTTAACGACTGATTCGGATCGAGCGAAATTCCCGGCCATCACATTTGGTATCAGAGCTTTGGTTTACAGAGCTCGAGAACAAGGCACATTAGAACCTTACGAAAGAATTCATCAGATATTGGATTAGTAATATCCAATTAGAATGACTCGTTAGAGATAGGATCGGTAGTATCCTAGAACGAGTGTGAAGAGTATATTTTCAAATGAAACAATTTTGTTTTAAAAATTTAAACCATTTTATACGTATTTGAATATTTATTTATTTTGAATATGGACAATCGAGTATATAAAGATTTCGCGTATACGCGTCATGAACGTATATTCGAAGTTTTAATATACTGGATAGATATAGAATCGCACTCTAGTAGCCCGGGGATGATTCCACTGATGACGTACGGCATCAGTGGTTTATGTTCGTGTTTCGAAGGTGTGATTATCTATATATTTCCATTAGACTGGTGTGAGAACCAAAACTAATATAGCTAGAACACTTTGTTGTGAATTGGCATCAAAAACATGATTTTTTGTATATATATCAAAATTATGAATTTGAAAACTCTAATCCACTAATTGATGGATGTTTGTGTTGTTTGTTTATTTGTTTGATAATTTTGAACCATTTAGCCTAATTGAATCAAATATTGAATTGTATCGAAATTGGTCGCATTTGCTTGCATATATATGTACTTACAGTGAACAGGTCATAGCAAGGAGGCTAGAGCCGAAGAATAAAATTTGTTTGCCCGACAAATAGGTACATGTTTACTATAATTTACTGTTTTGTTTGGGTGATGATGATTTTATGAGCCTATTGGCTTTTTCTTTTTCTTTTTCTTTTTGAGATCAGAAGGCCTATATGGCAATTTCGGGATTTTCCCGTGGCTCCCGGTGCTGGGGAGGTTATGGCGAAATTTTTCAAAAATTTAGGGTGTTAGCCAAATTTTTGAAGAATTTGAAAATTCTCAGAAACTGAAAAGTTGGAGAATGGAAGCCAAATCGAACGTAGAGTAGATTAATCAAACAACTTTCGACTTTGTTCCTTTTCGGGGACGAAAAGTTTTAAGTGGGGGAGATTGTAATAACCCGGAAAATCTGAGCCAGTTTAAAATTTTTATTTTGGCAATTTTAGCGAATTTTGAATATTTAAAATGAACTATTTTAAATAATATCGACGAAAATTTATTTTGAATATAGAATCGAACTTATATATTTATACGCGTCGTCGTTAGAATATAAATAATTATATATAATTATAAATAGAATCGAAAATGGCGCGGTAGTTCGATAATTCGATTCCAAACTTCAATTTAACATACCGGGTGCAAAACAATCCGGATTTTAGTGACACCAAAAGTAATAGGACCTAATTGATAATATCTTTCCAACGAATCCGAAAAATCAAAATTTCATAGCGGGAATCAAAAGATATGTCCAGTTGAAAATGCTGAATAGTCGCTATGTGATTCAAGCCCTTAAAAATGGGAATTTTGCAACCGACCTCGGATTTCGACGAAACCACTTTTGTTGGGTCCGTGATGTCAAATTTTTGCTAGATTCCAAATTTCATAATTTTTCGAATCAATATGTGAGTGTGGCAAAGGAAAACGCGTTTGACCAGTTTCAGTTGACTTTAATCGACCGGAAATTGGCCATTTCTCTAACGGTCTCAGAATTCGACGAAACTAGTTTTGTTAGGACCGTATCGTCAGTACGAAGCTTGAAAATATTTTTAGGGAATTTTTCTAGTTAGTATGTGACCCCGGTAAATTGAAATGCGCGTTCAAATTCAATATATAGAGTTATATGTTGATTTTGACGGAAACTGATCGAAACGATCAAATCAGCTTGCGATACATATCCCATTGTGTTCGGGATGGGGGTAAAACGCTATGGACGACAGGCGGTGGGCCTCGTTTTGAGGTCGATAATAAAAGTTGCTTTTTGGTGAAAATAAAATAATTAAATAAATTAAAAATTAAAAACCCCCTTTCTCTCTCCCCTTATATTCTGGCCCCCCCATTAGATTTTCCAAATTCAGAAAATAAATAAAAACAAAAAAAAACAAAAACGAAAATCCGCCGCCCCTCCCCTTAAACCGCCGCCGCCACGAGAAGAACCCCCTCCCCCCCAGGCGCCAGAGGCGACGCGAAGACACCCCCCCCCCGGCGGCGCGACAATCGCGACAACCCCCCCCCCCCCCCCCCCCCCCCGCCCCCCCCACCCCGATGAACCGCGCCGACGCGTGAGAGCCCCCCCTTCCTCCACCGCCGCGCACCCCCCCTCCCCGATGAACCGCGCCGACGTGCGAGAGCACCCCCCCCTTTCCTCCACCGCCGCGCACCCCCCCCCCCAGCGCCGCCACCCTCCTCCGTTCTCTCCTTCCTCCCGGCAGCGAATCCGCCCCTCCTCCCTCTGAAAAATACTGTAAGTATTTATATTTTTATATATATAATTTTATTTTAACAGTCTAATTTACTTTATATAAATTAAAATTGTTTTACAAATCTGATTTTTCTTTTATAGGATATAGAGGTAATAAGATATTATTTTTTTTATAAAAAGAATGATTTTAGTTCATAAAAATATGATTTTTATATTTTTAAAGTATTAAAAATATAATCTTTACTATATAGAAGATGTAGAAATATGGTTTTTACTTAAATAGGAAAGAGTATATTTTTAGAGAAAAAAATAGGATTTTTGCTTTCGTAAAGTTCGGATTTTTAATATCTAAAAGTTCGGATTTTTAATATTAGAAAAGGCGAAAACTTCATATTAGAAAAGGCGAAAACTTCATATTAGAAAAGGCGAAAAATTCATATTAGAAAAGGCGAAAACTTCATATTAGAAAAGGCGAAAACTTCATATTTGAAAAGGCGAAATCTTCATATTTGAAAAGGCGAAATCTTTATATTTGAAAAGGCGAAATCTTTGTATAGAGAATAGTGAGGTAAAAATATTATTTTTATCTATAAAGTAGCAATGTAAAAATAGAATTTTTTTTATCCATATAGCATAGTAAAAAATTCGATTTTTATATATTGAATAGCGAAGTGAAAATTCGATTTTTAAATGTATGAAGCGATTATAAGAATATGATTTTTAAATTGAAAGTGAACAAATAAAAATGTGATTTTTATGTTAAAGACATCAAAATATAAAAATGTGTGATTTTTATATATGTAGTGGCTACGGGCAACGAAGGTGATAAAAAGGCGAGAACGACGAAGACTTCTACATTTGAAGTGTCGTGAAGTTGGACAGCTATTGGTGAGAATTTCTCACTCTTCAATTTCTTTTTCTAGTTATATATATATACTAGGATGCAGACGGTGTTTAGTAGCACCCGACACCCGTCATCCATAGACCATGAATGGCTTGTTTGTTAAATTGTTTGGTTGTGTAGTTGGTTAGTTTATTTGGTTAGAATTGGATTGTTTGGTGAAATGAAATTGATATGATTGATGTGTGAATGGCGTGGGCCTTCACTAGACCGGGGATAAGGCTAGGCCTTGTCCCGTTTCTAGTATCGTGCCGTTATGCCGCCGAAATTTTCTAGAATAAGTTAGAAAAATAAAAATATCATTTTTATTCTGTAAATGCACTGAATAAAAATTCATGTGTTAAAATAAAATATTTTAGCGTTAAAAATATAATTTTTAGCGTGAATGTGAATAAATAAATATTTATAAAAAAATCGACCGATTTGTTTATATACACTGATTTGACTGATATTGATTGGGTCGATAAATTTTACACATCGCCCAACTGCACAAATAAAATCTGTGTTTGATTGTTTGAAACCCCACACGGGTGTTGGGGTGAAATATGTAGTTCACTCATCCTGATTGATTAAATATGTCGATCGATTGATTGACAGGCTGTTATAAGCGTTAAATATCTATATTTGATGCTTATACAGTGTAGTGCACATTGGTTGATGGTTGATTATTTTTCAATGCTATTATATACATGTGTTGTATGAAAATCCATATAATTAATTTTATATGGTGATTGATTGGGCCTCATTCCAATTTAGAAGATAAAGAATATTATAAAATAAAGGTTCATGTGTTGACTGTACTCATCCGTTGAGATTAGTCATGTGTTGAACGAAATATTTTAATAATAAAATTTACTTCTTTATCAATATAAAATAAAGGTTCATGTGTTGACAGTACTCATCCGTTGAGATTAGTCATGTGTTGAACGAAATATCTGAAATAGAAATATTTGAAAACGAAATATTTTAATAATAAAATTTACTTCTTTATCAATATAAAATTAAGGTTCATGTGTTGACAGTAATCATCCGTTGAGATTAGTCATGTGTTGAACGAAATATTTGAAATAGAAATATTTGAAAACGAAATATTTGAGATAGGAATATTTGAAAACGAAATATTTGAAATAGAAATGTTCGAAAAGGAAATGTTTGAAATAGAATATTTGAAAATAGAAATATATGAAGCCGTGTTGATTAGATTGACGCCATTTTGACGTGAACGATATTTATATCGATTTTATTCATTTTAAAATGAATATTGAAAAGTGATTTCGAAATCGAATATTTTGAAATGAAATTTGAATTGAATCGAATAGAAAACCAATTTGAATTGAATTGAATGTAAAACGATTTCGAAATGAATTGAATGTAAAACGATTTCGAAATGAATTGAATATAAAACGATTTCGAAATGAATTGAATATAAAACGATTTCGAAATGAATTGAATATAAAACGATTTCGAATTGAATTGAATAGAAAACAAATTTGATTCCAATTGAATAGAAAACAAATTTGATTTCAATTGAATATATAACGAATTTGATTTAAATTGAATAGAAAACGAATTGAATTCAAATTGAATAGAAAACAAATTGAATTCCAATTGAATAGAAAACAAATTTGATTTCAATTGAATATATAACGAATTTGATTTAAATTGAATAGAAAACGAATTGAATTCAAATTGAATAGAAAACGAATTGAATTTAAATTGAATAGAAAACGAAATGAATTCGAATCGAATTAAAATCGATTTAAAGTGAAATCAAATAGAAATGAAAGTAAAAAGGATTTATAATAGAAAATTCAATTTTTGATTTGAATTTGAAATAAAGGTTGAAATTGTTTTTGAAGCGAATTCAAAACTATTTATAAAATTCGTTTTGTATAGTAATCGACGAAATATATATTATATATATAATATAATGGCCTGAATAGAACGCGCCGCGGCAGTTCGTGAATTTCGACCATTTATTTCAAACGGACATTACGGGAGATCCGACCGTCGGATTCTCCTAAAACCGGAACCGTTGGGTTCGTATCGAAAAGAGCTTTCTAATGAATATTAAAAATTTGAAATCTAACGGTTGGATTTGGAGATACGTCCAAATCAAATTCGAAAAAGGTCGCTGTAAGTGCAGTTCGATGGCAGTTGTTGGAAATCGACTGTAAGGGCCTTGATAAAATTATTAAAAATATCAATAATTTGTGTAAAATCATAAGAAATGATTTGGGAAAAATTGGGATGAGAAACTCCATATTTGAAAAGGTAAAAATAGATTTTTATCGAAATGAACTAGTTTTGAACTGAAATTAAAACCCATTTATTTTTAAATAAATAAATTGAATTTGAAATGGGCTGTAAATAGAATTGATTTGTGGGTTTATCGTGAACAGTGTATTAAACAACACTTGTTCTTTAACCCGATAATAAATAGAATGTGATTTGGGTTTGTCGTGAACTGTGTTTTAAACGACATTAGTTCTTTAACCCAGTAAAAGGAGTTTTAATGAATCTGCAATTAGATTGAAATGTGCATTGATAATCTAAATTATCAAATTTGGAAAATGAACGAGAATGGAGTATCACCAGTTTTGCTCCAAAGCGATAGTTAAATCTTTAATTAGATTTGAACGTGAAATGGTAATTAATTTTACCGATAACACCGTGGTGTTAGATATGGAGTATTACCAGTTTTGTTTCATGGGATATATAGGTTGGGATTGGGAAATAAAATAAATAATTACTTCGTTGTGGTTCGCTAATCTCGACTAGTTTAGAAAACCATAATTTGGTTTGAAATGTCATCCAAAGGAAGATTAAAGGATAAATTTCAAAGAATTTATCTTGGATAAAATTAATGGGAACCTTTCCCTAAGAATGTGATTTGGTGAATAAAAGAATATTCTGAATTGGAATGAGGCGTATGTTGAGTTTGTGTAACATTTGTTTTTAATATACGCGGGTTGTTCGGAAAGGCCGGGTTTATACCCATTCTGAATAACCGATTCGACGATATGTCGAAGACGAAGACGGTGGTTGAAGACCGGAAGTCTTCACATCGTTTGGGTAATTGCTGATGATCCTGATTGGGCTGTACACCCAAGAGGATGGAAATAGTCGGTGGTCGTCCAGACGTACTTGGAGATCGATGGATATGCGAGGAAAGTGCCTCCGGTTTCGTTCAGACCCAGAACGAACTTGTAAATGGATTGTGTGTCTGACATTGGATTTTATTCTGTGTTGATTGATTTCTGTTAAATATATATCTGTTTGGTGGCGGAGAATTTATTCTCTTGCTTAACGCCCTTCTCTGAGACGTACGAGCTTAGAGGTTATATATCGATAGATATCTATCGCATGGCATGAATTGCCTGTGTGGCACACTGAGTTGCATGGATCAAGGCTTCTGTTGAAAAGCAAAGTCTTGTGGTTGATGATCAAAGCACGGCCTATGTGGCAGCTTTGTGTATAGCGTGGATTCGCGAGCCTCACACCTCGGTATGAGTCAAAAACGGGATACGGACTGCAGGGAGAGCACGACGTTTCTTTCTAGCTTTGGTGGTGTCAGTGACTTACCAGCCCTGACATTTATATACTTTTCACCAATGTGGTTGTTGGATGAGGCGCCTCGATTTTAGGTCTGTAAGGACCGGGAAACATGTGTTCAGGAATACTAATCCTCTAACGTAAGTGAGGACCGGCCCTGAAGATTCAGGGGTTGCCCAGAGTGCGTAGCCCTGGGACATTTGCTAGAGTGTCTCGAACGCGGAGAGGAGCTTGCCCCTTGCCTCGACTCATGACGGAAATCCAATTTCCAATACGTGTATTTCGGCTTTATTTGTAGAGCCTAGTATGGCGACATAGTGGTATGGGGCACTTATGCCGTCTATGATTTATATTTATGATTGAAATTGTTTTGACACTATACACTTATTATAGTATCAAATGATTTATTTTTAAACGTATCAAGCATGTTTGGCTGTTATAAGGTAAAACCCTATCCTCCGGCTTGCGTTGCATTGTGTGATGGGACCTGGGTCTTATAATAGCTTCATTTTTCGAAAAAGCATTGCGCTGTTTATTTTATGCACTGGTATTCTTGGGAGGAAACCCGTTCCGTGTTATACGGCGTGGTCCCTTGAATTACTCTCTTTTAAAGTAAAGCTTTAAATAACTGTTTTAGTTCTCACACCAGTCACATGACTGACCTGGAGTTTATTGTTTTAACCTAAACTCTGGGTGCCCCTATTTTCCGCATGGGCAGCTAGTAGTTTTGGTTTTGCAGATTTATATTCACAGGATCCTGATTAACAGCTGGAACGATGCTCGGAAAGCTCTGTATCCGTGTATCACTTCTAGTTGTGTTTTGTATATTTTTCCGCTGCTATGTAATTTATTGTAATCTCTGATATTTATCGAAAGTAATTTATTCATTTATACTCTGTATATTCTTGTATTTGATGGAATTGTTGTAATAACAATGAAATGTTCTTCCGCCTGCGTTCTGTTGTGTCCTGTTCTCAAACGTTCAGGGGTTTCGAACGGTCTAGATCGGTTTAACGACTGATTCGGATCGAGCGAAATTCCCGGCCGTCACATCGTTGATCAACAATACAAGGAAACCTGCAAGTTTGCTCGGAAGCTATCTGAAATTATACAGAATCTCTAGTTGGATTAGGACAATCAAAAACAAATATATGAACACAACATATCGAATAGGCGAATTGTTGAGAAAGAGTGCGAGGATGCCCAGGCTAAGCTTGCACTCGCAGAATGCGATGCTGATAGGTATAAGAAGGAGCATAGTGAACTTTTACAGTGCTTCCATATCGAGCTCGATGTCAATAGAAAAGAACGTGCAGCCCTCAAGGAGCTATGTCAGAGTGCTACAACTGAAAATATTGGTTTAAAGTTGTCTTGCACTCGCCTTGAGCATGAGAAGGCTGAACTTGAGAAGGAGGCTGCCAGTCTAAGAGCCAAGGTGACTAAAGCTGAGGAGTGGGCAAGAAAGGCCGAGAAAAGTGCAACACTGCCCTTGAGTCTGCATCCAATTCTAAGTCAAAGTTCGAAACTGACAAAGCCATGATGGAAAAACCACTCACCGAATCCATAGAAGATCTGGACGACATCTTTATTTGCACAAGTCCTTTGAACTTGTGACATACCATGGGCGAAGGCTATCCTATGACTCTAGTTAATGCATGGAGAGAGCTTATTGATGAGGGGAGTGCGGGTTGAAGGCTGATATCATGGATGAAGAAGAACCAATGAGAACATCTTGAGGGATAACGAACTTGAGCGTCTGGCAGAAGAAAGAAGGATGCTAAAGGAAGTCAAGGACACCACGAAGCATCAGGCTAAGGGAAAATATGCCATTGAAGTTGGTTCTAGCTCTTCCTCTGTAGTTCCTAGGGCTGGGGAGATAGAGAAGTACGATCTTGAATGTCTGGAACTTTACACACACAATTTTCTCCCCCATTGTTGAAGCTAAGACTCCCACAACTCTAGGAGATCAGTTAGCTGAAGGTATTCCCACTTTCTCTCCTCTGTTTGCTAAAGCTATTCTGATGTGTTGTCTTGTTATGAGGCTTCCAATTGAGAGGCCTATTATTTCACCGAAACTAATAAACATTGCTCTCCCTGCTTTAGGTACAAAGCCTGCTAATGTTGCTAAAGAGAAGGAGACAAAGCTCACTGAGAAGCCTGTAGTGCCTCCCGGTGATGATGCCCTGAAGGAAAGAGAGATGATAGTTGCGCTGAAAGACCTTGATGATAAGGATGGCGAGGACGATGTCATTTATGCTGGGGAGTCCGGTAAAACCGAGGATTTTACACTTGTAGAGATGAAAGCGAGAAAGGAGGGTGAGCTTTTGCAAGTTAAGATTGAGACTTTGTCCATGCCTATTCTCGTTGATCCCCTTAATGTGGTCCTCCCTTCCAACATGAAAGTTTTGACCGATCTTCCCCCATAAAAGGTTCTAAGCTCTAAGCCTATTCCTAAACCTGAAGAATCCTCAATTGGATAGAAACAAAAGAAGAAATGTATGCTTACCGAAACTGAGAAGGAGGAGTAGAGGAAGATCAGGGAGCTTAAGAAGACCAGTACATCTAAGTCGTAGATTTTTTGAATTTGTTTCTTTTAATTTTCCACTGGCCTACTGTGGTTATTGCTAGTGCAGCCCTTGCCTTTTGCTTTATCATTCTAAACAAAACAAGTTATTAGTAAAGTAGTTATCATTTTGTATAAATTTGTAATCAACAAAACAGCAGTTGGTGTCTACCATTCGCTTTATATTCAGTGTATTTGCGATTTAATTTTTAGACACGTAATTTGAAGGTCTGGTGTATACTTTCCCAATTAACCTTGAATTATAAGCCAAGTCCATGGCATATTCGATTTTAATTTATAAGATCATTCCATTGCCACCAACATCCGAGGGGATTTCAGGCCAAGTTTACGCTCATGCCCCCAAGTCATCTGTGGGGTAGGAGCTAAGTCCTTTGGATACTCGGTCCAAATGTTTTTATACTCTCCCGTCGTGAATTCAGGTTGGAGTTGAGGGTTAAGGCGGTCTTAAGTCGTGGTGCACCATTCCACGCCTACCCTAATTTTATACTCACTCTCGAGTCATGACAATTAGAATTGTTCGTACGAACGGTCATGTCATTCGCTTCGGCATCTAGTCTACACTTTAAGTCCTAAAGTGGGATTTTACCGATCCGAGTGTCGA
Organism: Allium sativum; assembly: GCA_030737875.1. Lineage (NCBI taxonomy): Eukaryota > Viridiplantae > Streptophyta > Magnoliopsida > Asparagales > Amaryllidaceae > Allium > Allium sativum. The sequence continues at coordinate 50,660,237 of CM060922.1, read as the reverse complement.
TATCAAACTCAAATTAGATTAGTTTTCCGATCCAAGCTCTGAGGAACAAAATTAATTGGAAAAGTGGTCGGGTTGCACTTGCCATTCCCTTTTACCCCTAGTCGAGGGAAAAGGTTTCCATCAGGGATGGTTGAATTCCATCCTTATTGCCTGTACTCATCCCATTGGAATAGGGAAGAGTGATATGCATTTCTTAAGTGCCATTTTCCTCACTTTGTTTTGTAAAGTGAAGTACTATGTCAAGGGTCAATGTCAAGCTCAACCTTGGTTAGCCTAAGTTCTATTAATCATGGAATTGGGTTAACTTGCCAAAGCATAAACAAGTGAATGTCGCCAGGAAGATATCCACCCCCTTCGTTAACATTCAATATAACCAATAAGATTGTAAAGCTTAATTAAATCAACACAAAAATTGCAAAACATGGAAAGAGCTTTTATTTATAAATAATAGTTTCAAGAAAATCCCGCCTCATTACATAATCAAAAATAAAAGCTCAAGTAAAATAGTTCCGTAGATCCTCGACATTCCATGCTCTCGGAAGACGATCACCATCAACGGTCGTTAGCCTGAAAGCTCCATTATAAAACTTCCGATGAATAATGTACAATCCTTCCCACTTGAGGCCCATGAAATGAGGTTCGGAGAGACATGTTTTAGAACCATATTATCAGGCTCGAAGGCCCTGGGTCGCACTTTCGGTTATAGTATCGGGCAACTTGATGTCTATGCTCCAAAGCACGCAAGTCTGCTTCCTTTCTCTTCTCATCGATCATATCAAGCGACTCCAGGAGGAGAGCCTTATAAGTCAAAGGATCGTAATACGTCGTTTTGTGAGAAGGGACTTCAAGTTCTCGGGGATGACTGCTTTTGAACCATATGAGAGTGCAAAAGGAGTATGGCCAGCTGCTGACTTATGGGTGGTTCGGTATGCCTAAAGAACTAATGGCAATTCGTCAAGCTAGTTGGCCTTTGCTTGTTCCAGCCGTTTCTTCGGGATGGTATTGATGATCATTTTTACAGCTACTTGTCCATTGGTCAACGCCAATCCATCTTCGTTCTCTTTCTTTAAATCCAGTAATCGCCTCTATACCACCCTACTTCTTTCTGGATTCTCTACCACATGCACAATTGTTAAAGTGGTATCAGTCTTGCATAGAGTATGACAACATCGACTCTGATCTCTTTGACAACCAAACGTTAAAATTTTTCACACCATGGCCATTACATTTGAAATCATATTCCAATATCAAAAATCAATTGACATCAAGTATTGATTTTATTCTCAAATCGATTCAGTTATTCCATATTGCATCAAATTCCCAATCGATATTTACAAATTGACTCATCAAAATTTCAATCAATATCATTTTTCAACTTCAAATTCATATTTGCAGTTGATTTATTATCAAATTTCACATTCAATTCCCGATTTCATGTCACAAACAACGTTATTCGATTGAACCTTGATATATAATCGTTTCAGCTTCAAATGTTCGGATTGGAACATTACTTTTATTTAAAAATCTTTAAGTTAAAACTAGTTCTAAATAAATTAGCAGTGCATAACTGTCGTGTATCTCTTCTCGATATGATGTTGTTGACAGAAAACTTTAAACTCTAAGCTATCAAATTGGGTCCCATTATCAATAATGATAGTGCGAGGTAGCCCGAATCGACACATGATATTTCGGACGATAAAGTTGATCACTCGCTTGGTCGTGATGGTGGTTAATTATTCTGCTTCAACCCACTACATAAAGTAATCCACCGCCATGATTGCGTATTTCGCTCCACCTTTTGGTATTAGAAGACTTCCAATAATGTCTGCTCCCCATACTGCAAATGGCCAGTGACTCACCATCTAGGTAAGTTGGTTAGGCGGAGCTCTAGGAATCCTAGCAAACCTTTGGATCACAACATCGTGATTAATCAGCGCATCTCGATTTATGGTAGGCCAACAAATAGTGATACCATAGTATTTTCTTTGCAAGGGTTTTCCCTCTGGTGTGGTTGCCACAATCACCTTTGTGCATTTTTAGCAACACGTGCTTGAATTCCTCACTAGCGATCCACTGTAGTAAAGGAACAGAAAAACCCTTCCTATAGAGTGTCCCATGCTGCATGATGTATCTTGAAGCTTTGTGGATAATGGCGTTCTTTTCTCTCTTCCATTTTTGGAAGTGTTCCATACTATATAAAATTCTTTATATGGGTCATCTATGACTCTCTTTTAGGCTCGATTTTCAATGTTTGATCAACTTCCATCTAATCTAGGCTCGGAGCATTCAGGACTTCAATTGGAACCATTTTTTCTTTAGGTTGTCAGAGCTGGCCATCTTAGCTAACCGATCTGCTTTCTAATTCTCCTCCCACGGGATGTGGGAAAAGCTATCGTACATGAAACCATCCAACAATTCCTCTACCCGTTCAAGATAAGAAGTGAGCCGCGGTCCCTTTGTTTGGTAATCTTTCCGAACCTGAAACACAACAATTTGAGAGTCACATAAAATATCCAATGCAACTACTCCCAATTTCTTTGCGAGTTTCAACCTGGCAATCAGGGATCCATACTCGAAATCATTGTTAGTAGTGGGAAAATTCGGCATTCAGGATTATAGATTGATCATCCCTCAGGAGTTACCAATACATCCCTGATGCCATAATGTCGATCATTGTGAGAACCGTATGTATAAATATTCCACGTGCTTAATCCTAGTTTAGTATCTAATGGGCTTAAGTCAACATCAAAGGTATCTTCCTCCGGAGTTGTGAATTCAGTTACAAAATCATCTAATGCTTGCCCTCGGATTGACTTTCTAGGAAGAAATGTGAGGTCGAATTGACTTAGTCGATGCTCCACTTAAGAACCCACTAGATGCCTCAAGTCACTGAAGGACCTGTCTTAGTGGTTGGTCGGTGTATATCATGATTGGATGGGCTAGGAAATAATGATGGATTTTCCTTGAAGCGATCACCAAGATATAGGGGATCTTTTCAATCTTTGGATAGTTGCGTTCTGCCCCCATTAACTTCTTACTCACATAATAGACTGGTCTCTGCATCTTATCCTCCTCGCGTACAAGAACTGGACTGATCGCATGCAATGATACCGCTAAGTATACGACAAGTCCTCATGATCTACATGCTTGGATAATATCGGGGGTCTCTATAAGTGATTTAATAGATTTTGGAAAGCCTCTACACAATCTGGGGTCCACTCAAAGTACACTACCCTCACTTTATTAATTCGAAGAAGGGAATGCACTTGTCGGTAGCTCTAGAGATGAATCTACTCAAAGCTGCTACTTTCCTGTCAAGCTCTGTACATCTTTAATCTTTCGAGGTTCTCAATTGTTCAATCTGGTCCGGATTGATTTCAATCCGACGTGAACTGACGATGAAACCCAAAAACTTCCCTAACGCAATGCCAAAAAAGATTTTTAAAGGGTTGAGATTCATCCTGTAATGTCAGAGGATACTGAACATTTCTGCTAAGTCTCTAACATGATTGGCCGATTGTTTCGATTTTACAAGCATGTCATCTACACACACATTCATCGATTTCGCGATGTGATTATGGAACATGTTGTTAACCAATCGTCGGTACATTGCCCCAATGCTATTCAGACCGAAAGGCATCACTACGTAACAATATAAACTAAGGTTTGTAATGAAACTGGTATGCTCTTGATCTGGAACATGCATCGAAATTTGGTTATATCCATAGTGTGCATCCATAAATGAGAGGAGTTCGTGTCCAGCCGTCAAATCTACTATTAATTAAATCACGGAAGTGGAAGGCTATCTATTGGGCATGCCTCGTTTAAGTCTGAGAAATCGATGCACGTACGCCAATTCCCGTTTGTTTTCTTCATAGGGACATGATTTGATATCCATTCAGGGTACATTGTCTCACGAATGAATCCATTTCCCTTCAACTTTTCGACCTCCTCCTTCAAAGCCGCTGACCTCTCCAGGCCAAGCATGCGCCTTTTTGGCTTAACTGAAACATACTTGGGATCGATGCTCAATGAATGGCTCATAATCAATGGAGATATCCCATACATATCAGCGTGAGACCAAGCAGACACATCCAAATTATCCTTGAGAAAATCAGTCAACTCCTTCATCCAGAAAAAATCTAAGTGAGATCCAATTTTCAAGATCCTAGCCGGTTCGTCGTTACTGATTGGAACATCTATCGTATCTTTATTAGGTGCCACCCTTCTACATCCCAACTACTCATCTTCTCTGGGGTTACTGTCTTCGAACTGATTATTGGGCGATCCTGGTTGGGACATATCCATTATTTGCTATGATGCCGACTACTTGGTTGGAGAGGTGACATATTGCAATTCATCTCCTTTTCCGTTGCGGACTTCCTTTCATTCTGACAAATAGCACGCCTTTCCAATCACCTGATCACCACTGACCATCCCCACTCCAGCTTTAGTTGGGAATTTCAAGAGAAAACACCAAGGAGCTATATAGGTCCTAAATTCTGCTAGGGGCAGTCGGCTTAGGAAGGCATTGTACGTAGAATTAATGTCCATTGTAAGGAATGGGGATTCGCAATCTCCTACGATCTCCATTACCCAACTCAACATGCAACTCTACTTAACTAACTGGTTCAGTAGTTGAACCATTGAAACCACGTATCCATCCTATACATGCTTCAAATCTCTTGATTCCAACTTCATCCAATCAAAGGCTTTTTTATTTCTTGGAATTTCTGCCCCCGAACTTTCTCTATCACGGAAGACGATATCATCCTTTATCGTTTTCTATTACTTTATCAAACATTATCTTCAAGGGGACTGCATTCCCTAATCTTCATCTTCTTTGTTGCATTTACATACCACTCCATTTTCCTTATGCTAAATCTTGCTGAATGAGGTCCTCCGACGACTGTATTAGTGACAATCCCATTTGCCTTTTGCTAGGAAGTGGCTCTGGGGGACATTTGAGCATGATTCGAGGCTAGAACTCCTTGGCCCCTACCCCTCGATGCTACCTTGTACTCGTCAAGCTTTCCCCCTCGCAACAACTTCCCAACTACATCTCTCAAATGATGACATGCATTCATCGAATGGCCAAATGTTTCATGGAATAAACAGTACTTTCCAGTCTCACGTTCTTTCTTCATCGAGTCTCATGGAGGTGCTATCTTGTATTGCATCACGTTCCATGTATCGAGATATATATTCTCTGGAGTATCAATCAACGACCTGTAACTCTCAAAGGATTAGAATCGAGGTTATTTCTTAGCTTTCCCTTTTTTATTCCAATTTCCTTTATTTTCATTTTTCCCTTGGTGATCGTTCTTTTTATTTTGGTTCCCTACATTAACTTCAACTTTTCTGAAATAGTCACTGGACTGTCTTACTGCAACATTACTCTGAATTTCTTCCTTCACGGCATCTCTAAACCTTCTTTTTCGATGTGGATATGCATCTTCGTGTCTCAAACACATGTTCGCCTTTTCATGAAACAGTTATATGGTCATGGGAGGTTTTACAACAAAATAACTCCCAAATTCCGAGTCCTTATCCACACCATCGATAATTTCCATCAAAATGGTCTCTGCGTTTGGGTTTCTCACCTCATTGACAGCCATACTGAAGCGGTTGAGATACCCCTCATAGTCTCTCCAGGTCTTGCTTAACTGTAGAAAGTTCCATCATATGTTTAGACTTCGACACGTGCAATCAAAATTAAATTAAGAACTTTTTGTATAGGTCGTTGAGGTTGGGAATTGACAGAGGTGGAAGCCTAGTAAACTACATCATTGCTACTCCTTCAAGATATATCGGGAAGGCTTTACACTTAATGGCATCAGGAGCCACGGCTGCATTCATATACCACAAATAGCGTCAAGTGCTGTTACGGGTTCGTCCTTCCTTAGTAGTGGCTTATAGCGGGCAAATTAAACCTCCTTTGGAACTGAGCCTCCAAGATACCGTCGATGAAGGGAGTATGGATATAGTATATTCCCCAATCCCCCTTAGTTTAACCCCTTATTTCATGCATTGTATGCCTTATCATCGCTTCTATTTCTGCATTGGGCATCATACGTTTTGGATCGGTATTCTTGGTTTATTGAACTACCTTTGTTCCCGTCACGAGAAACATTGCCTGAGCCGCCGTCTGGGCGATATTTTCCAACCCTCTTTGGTCCTGGTCAATCACAGGACGAGTATGGGAAGACATGGGAGCACTAGCAGTTCATGAAGTCCTTTGTTCCCTTGGGAAACTCGAGATCGGGTTGGCCTTAGAATAGGTTCAGTCGAACTGAACTCATTAGGGCCGAGCCGAGTTGCTACATCTTCTCGGGAAGGTAATGAAATAAATCCGAGCTAATGAAAGTTTTTAGGACTTTCATAAGGTCTCCTTTGATGTGGATGTCGTTCACCTTATTCAGATGAAAATCAGTCTCATGTTGTTTGACGAAGCGGTAAGGATGGTGTCATTTGCCTTCATAATTAACTCTTCCCAGTGTCTATTTATGATGTTGACATCACCTCTTAATGCAGCGTTGTCTCGCCTCTGTGCATCCAAGGCAGCAGTAGTCTCTTCTAACTTATCGAAAAGATGCGCGAAATCATCTCGCATAATAAATGCTGAAGATGGGGCTTGATCGGGATTCGTATCAGCAGTCTCAACTATGGGCTCGGATCGAACTCGATCCAGGACTGCTCAATTCGGGACTGATTGAGCTGGGCTCACTCGATCTGGGGCCCTGTGCTGGCACTACCTAAGAGTTAGTTTGTTGCGTATTGTTGGTTGACGCTCTACGAGAGGCTTGATGAGCTTTGTCTCTTGTTGAAACCATAATTACTGAAATTATCGAAGACGATGGAAGTATGGACTATCTCATGGATTTGGCAATTCGAATAATAGATAAATAGTCCAAAAAGGCTGAGAATTCAAATTTCTCAATGAAAGCACCAAAATGATAAACCAAAAAATGGTTCTAACACCCAATTGACTAGAATATGTAGAGATTATTGAAGAAATATAAAATGAAAATGAGAAACAATCAACAAACACAAAAGGTTTATAGTGGTTCGGCATTAACAAGCCTACGTCAACTTTATAATTCTTCTATTCAACAAAGAATTACAATTACAATGCTTGAAATCCTCAAACACTCAAGATACAATCAAAATTATCTCAATAATATTAGAAATCACTCAACTATGGATGTAATAGGTTCAGATCGAATATTAATGGTGGATGGAGTAGGTAGTTTCAAGCTTTAAAGTCTCAAAAACCCTTTTTCTAGCCTTCGTATCGACTATTTAAAGGGTCTGATCATTGAACATGAGCGGGAGCAGTCTTGTACAGGTAGCGTTCTGTAACGACCCGCATTCTACGCATCGGGTGATCGTAGAATATTTATTTCTTTCCCGTATGAAGTCGTATGGTCATTTAACTTTGGGAAACATCCATTAGAGTCATTTCCCATGCTTATGATTTTTGTCGATTTTTAAATGACCATTTTGCCCCTATTTGATCTTGTTTTGGCCATAACTTTTGATTGGAAAGGAATTTTGACCTGAAACCCCTTCCATTGGATTCGTTTGATGGTTTACCTTTCCGTAGAGTGGTCATAATAGCCAAACGGACTTACCGTTTGGGAGATATGGCTGAAATAAGGTGTGGAGGGTGAAAAACTGCTTAACCGGGCCAAATCGGGTGATTAGTGAGTAGGCCCATAACCCATTTCGGGATTAGGGTTATGGGAAGGCTGAAATGAGATAGAGAATCATTCCATTTCAGTTTTCTAGCCTCAACTTATCACCAAGGAACCCTAAAAATGGCCTCTAACCTCTAAATCACCTCCAAATCATCTTTTGGTCAAGGATTAAGCTTAGCAACATCTAATCAAGGGAGATCTACACCAAATCAACATTGGAGCTGCTGTTTAGTATTGGGATTTGCATCAAATCAGAGATTTATTTTAGATCTTAGTTTATTTGTGGCTAAGGTGAGCGATTTGCATAGTTTTACACTAATTAGGGCTAGTTAAGGGTAATTAGTGTTAATTAGCGAATTTAAGCATGATAAAATTCTGGAAAAATGTTCATAAATTCCTAAATGATGTTTTAGACCTCTGATATGAATTTGGGTTAATTTGGTTAAGTTTTGCTAATCCTATCATTAGTTTCACCTAAACATGCTTAAGGGGAAATATGAGGTTTTGGGTATGTTTGATCCATTTTAACCTATCATATTGATGTTTTGATGTTTGTGGTTGATTATGCATGTTGCTATGACTGTATGATATGCTTTGTGATTGATTTCAATAGTAAGAATGGTCGAAAACGTCGTCGAATGGCGTAAACACTTGCTGGAACAGTTTCAGAAAACAGTGCAGGTTTCGGATCGGATCGGATATGGGGCTCGGATCGGATATATTGAACTGGGCAAGGGATTCGATCAGATCGGAACCTGACACTTGAGGAAATTAGCAAAAAGGAAGGCCATGCTAACTGAACTGGGATCGGATCGGATAAAGGAGAAGCGATCGGATCGGATAAAGGAGGAGCGATCGGATCGGATAAAGAATGAGGGAGCGGATCGGAGTGGAAGCACGAATTGGATAGGAGATGGCACCCGACCCGAACCGAAGTGGAACACCCGACCCGAACCGACGCGATGGAGTGGACTCGACCCGAACCGTACCAGAAGAAGACCCGACCCGATGGAGGACACCCGACCCGAACCGACGGCTTGAGGAGGAACCTGACCCGACCCAGTATTGACCAATAACCCGAGATGCAAAGGTAGTCCAATATGGGAAGTTAGAGCTCGGGATCCAGTTGGGAACCGATGAGTTCACTTCATGGTTGGACTTTGCTGCGGGACGTGTGCTAAGTAGTTGTCGACGTTCATAACTTCGATTCACCACTAAAAATGAATGATGGGCTACTTATCAGTGCAGTAGATTCATTGCGACTCGAGGGGCAAGGTGATGGTAGCAAGACTACGTTATCAGTGCAGTAGAGTCATTATGACTTGAGGGGCAAGGTGATGCGTAGTAAGACTATGAGCCAGCGCAGATGGGGTGAATAACTCCATGGGGCAAGTGGACATAGTAAGGATTGGTAAGACTATGAGCCAGCGCATATGGGGTGAATAACTCCATGGGGAAAGTGGACATAGTAAGGATTGGTAAGGCTATGAGCCAGCGCAGATGGGGTGAACAACTCCATGGGGCAAGTGGACATAGCAAAGGATTAGTGGCTACGTTATCAGTGCAGTGAAGCCATTTATGACTTCATGGGGCAAAGTGATCCTAGCAAGGGTGGGTGATCGAAGTGGTGAATATCGTATGCTTTACGCACTGAGTGAGAGATGTGAGGATGGATGCTATGTTTGATTGTTTGCCATCACTATGACATGCACACCTCCCCCACCTCCGTATCTTTACACCGTTTGATATGGCACCTTAGAGTGTTGTACAATATGTAGTGCTAACTCTTTGGTTGCAGGTCCAGGTTTAGGTATGTTTTAGTCTACCTGTTATTGTTCACTTTAGATGCTTATCGGTCATACCAGGCTTTATGTCTGACCCAGAGTTTTATGTCTCCTCTTATTACTCTGGGTGCTCACACGAGCAGAATAGAGACAGGTTAGCTGGTGATGCGCGAGTAGCTGATTCGGAGGCGGGCAGGAGGCTTCCACGTATGATATATTTATACACATTCTCCCTGTGTCGTTGGTGGTCACTACTTGGGCATTAGTAGTGTACCTCCTTTATCTTGCTTTTGCTTTGAGACAGTTTGAAAGTTGTAATAAGCTATATTTTGGATTTCCGCTGCTATGATGCTTAGTTCTGGTTTTTAGCTTATGCACTGTCTCCCCTGTTTTATGTCAAGTATGTTATTATTATATTTTGTTCTATGCGCTGTGAGACATTCTACAGGTTCTTTGTATGTTCATTTCCTTCTTCCCCATTTCCTTCTGACGACCCGTTCCGTGCTAACTGGACATGTGTACAGCGCACCTTTGAAGTAAATGTCGGTTGGTGCGGGGCGGGCCGTCACACTTGGTATCAGAGCTCTAGGTTGCGTAGTTAACCTAGGGAAAGACACTAGGGAGAGATAATACGTATATGAGAGCATGTATTTGTGATCACTTTGGTTTTCAAAAGCTATGTATATATATACTATTAGTAGTATAAGAATGAAGTCGCACTGCACTAGCACCACTATGGGGTCGTTAATTGTTTCCCTTTTTCAGATTGACGATGAGCCGAGACACGAGGGGTGCTGGTAGAGGGACCAACCATGGGAATGCCGCTGACATGAGGGAGATGTTTACTAACCTCATGAGAGACATGCTTAGAGAAGTGCAAGGGGCAGTTCCCAATCCCGGAGTTGGTGTTGGCCCAGTAGTGCAGGCGCCTAGGGTCGATTTCGCCAAGTTGTGCAAGGATTACACTAACCTTGGTGGGAAGCCGTTCCACGGGACGGAGTCGGCCACAGATGTTCAAGATTGGATGGATAGCTGTGATCGTATCTTCGATGACTTGGGTCTTGAGGATGCGATGAAGAGAAGGCTAGCGTCTCGTCAGCTGCAAGGGCGAGCGATGAATTGGTGGAATGCCATTAGAACAGCTACTCCAGAGGACCAGGTTACTTGGGTTCAGTTCAAGGCTCGCTTTAGCGAGAAGTTTATTCCAGCTGCCCAGAAGTCAGTGTTGTTCAAGAGGTTCTTGGAACTCAAGCAGAACGGGAGGGCAGTTTCTGATTATATTGCTGAGTTCGACACTTTGTCGAAGTATGGACTGTCTCTCATTGACACTCCTGAGAAGAAGAATGAGAAGTTCATTACTGGTTTGGATGGATACTTGGGGGAAAGGCTTATCAACCACATCGATGAGACTTTTGAATCGATCGTGGGGAAAGCTTTGAGATCAGAGAGTCTTTACCCTAAGTCAAAGACTGAGGCTACATCTGCAGAAGGGCCAAAGCCGCAAGTAGGTGGTGGAGGCAAGAATAATTCTCAGAATAAGAGGAAGCATGACCAATCTAAAGGTGGCCAGAAAAAAAGCAAGAAGGATGTTGAGTGCTTCAGCTGTGGTAAGAAAGGCCATTATGCTAAAGATTGTCGGGCCAAGCCAGCGGATAAGAAGTGCTTCAACTGTGATCAAGTGGAACATTTCAAGGATAAGTGCCCGCAACCTCTTAAGGAGAAACAGATTGTGAAAGCATATGCTATTGATGTTGTTCCTTCTTCGTCCAATGCCCCAACTGCGGCGGAGAAAGGAAAGAATGTTGTTATTCAAGGTATGCTTTCTATTTATGATGTACCAGTTCGAGTTTTGTTTGATACTGGGGCATCCCGTTCCTTCATATCTAGTGACCTGGTAGATAGGTTGGGACTGGAACCCGAGATAGTCGATAGACCATTGGTTGTGACGAACCCGATTGGTAGTTCGACTAGCCTTAGTATGATTTGCAGGAATTTGGTCTTATCGAGTCGTGGATGTATGTTTGTTTGTGATTGCTTTGTTTTGGGCTTTACTGGGTATGGCATTATATTGGGAGTCGATTGGCTCCAAAGATACGGGGTGGTGGTAGACCGTGAGGGCTTTATAGTGACAGTGAGGGCGGATGATGGGCGGAGGGTAGTGTTTGGTAGTCTACCTAGTGATGGGGTTATGGCTAGTTTTGTAAATTCCCTCGACATCCCGCAGGATGAGTTGTCAGATGTGCCCGTGGTTGGCCAGTATCCGGACGTCTTCGAGGAGGTGACCGGGCTTCCACCACACCGAGAGATTGAGTTCCGTATTGATTTAGTGAAAGATGCCAGACCTATAGTGATGCCACTTCGTCGTATGGCACCAAGGGAGCAGCGAGAGCTCGGGGTGCAAGTCAGCAATCTTTTGAAGAAGGGACTTATTAGAAGGAGTGTCTCCGAGTGGGGAGCACCAGTTGTGTTTGCCACTAAGGCAGATGGTTCCCTTCGTTTGTGTGTGGACTATCGCGAGTTGAATAAGGTAACGAGGAAGAATAAGTATCCTCTACCGCGGATAGATGATTTGTTTGATCAACTGGAAGGAGCAAGAGTGTTCTCCCAGTTGGACCTCGCGATAGGATTTCATCAGCTACGAATAGCGGATGAGAGTGTTCCGAAAACGGCATTTAGGACGCCGTCTGGATTTTATGAGTGGTTGGTCATGCCATTTGGGTTGACCAATGCACCAGCCTACTTTGTGGATCTTATGAATCAAGTATTCAGATATCAGTTGAATAAGTTTGTTCTTGTGTTCGTGGATGATATCCTTGTTTACTCAAGGACAGAGGAGGAACACAAGGGGCACTTGAGGATAGTGATGGAGGTGTTGAGGAAACACCAATTGAAAGCGAAATTATCTAAGTGTCACTTTTGGAGAAGGGAAGTGAGATTCTTGGGTCATGTTGTTTCAGAGAGTGGTATTGTCGTGGACCCTGCGAAGGTGGCTATGGTACAGGATTGGCCTACGCCCAAGAATGTAACGGATGTAAGAAGTTTCTTGGGATTAGCTGGATATTATCGTAAGTTTATCCAGGACTTCTCCAAGATAGCAGCACCGTTGACTCAATTGACTAAGAAGAATCAGTCCTTCGTCTGGGACGGAGTGTGTGAGGATGCCTTCAAGAGTCTAAAGGAGAAGTTGACGCGTGTGCCAGTGTTAGTCATTCCTAAAGGGAATGAAGAGATGACGGTATACACGGATGCTTGTGGTACCGGACTGGGTGCTGTATTGATGCAGGGAGGTAGGGTTGTAGCTTATGCTAGTCGACAGCTAAAGCCGCATGAGAAGAAGTATCCTACCCATGATTTGGAACTAGCAGCGATCGTGTTTGCGCTGAAGATGTGGAGACACTATCTCTTGGGAGAAAGATTTGAGTTGTTTACCGATCATAAATCGTTAAAGTATCTCTTCTCCCAGAAGGATCTGAATCTCCGTCAGCAGAGATGGTTAGAGTTCTTGGCTTCGTATGATTTTGATATCGCATACACACCTGGGAAAGGTAATGCGGTAGTCGATGCCTTGAGTAGGAGACATGCCAGTTTAGGGGCAATGTTTCTTGAGTGTAAGCAACTGGAGTATATCGCGGGGTTTGATTTCAGACCAAAGTGCGACTTAGATCCAGTTATGTTAGCAAGTTTGACGATCAGACCCACTTTGATTGAGCTGATCGGCTCTAGTCAGAGGGACGATCCTAACCTATTGGAAATCATCTCCAAGTTAGAGATGGGTATCGATGAGGAGATGAATGTGTATGGGCTAGATCGAGATGGATGGCTTCGAAAGAATGGAAGACTAGTTGTGCCCAACGTTAATGGTTTGAGAGATGAAGTGCTTAGAGAATGTCATCACTCAAAACTGACTATACATCCCGGTGGTAATAAGATGTATCGAAACATGAAGCAGACTTACTACTGGGAAGGGATGAAAAGAGACGTTGGTAAGTTTATATCCAAATTGCATGAATTGCCAGCTAGTTAAAGCCGAGCAAAAGAAGCCTAGTGGGTTGTTGCAACCATTAGAAATTCCCGAATGGAAATGGGAGCAAGTCTCGATGGATTTCATCGATGGTTTACCAAGGACTAGATCGGGATATGATAGCATTTGGGTAATTGTGGATCGATTGACTAAGAGTGCAAGATTTATACCAGTCAAATCAACTAGAACGGCAGCCAAGTTGGCAGATTTGTATATGAAAGGGGTAGTGAGATTTCATGGAGTACCCAAAAGCATTGTGAGTGACCGAGACCCGTTGTTCACTAGTGGGTTTTGGAAGAGCTTACAAGAGGCTTTAGGGTCAGGATTACATCTCAGTACCGCATATCATCCTCAGACCGACGGTCAGACGGAGAGGGTGAATCGTATATTGGAAGATCTCTTGAGAGCTTGTATATTGGATTTTGGTAGATCGTGGGATGACCATTTGCATATAGTAGAGTTTGCATATAATAATGGCTACCAATCCAGTACCGGTATGGCTCCATATGAAGCTTTGTACGGAAGACCGTGCAACTCACCATCATGTTGGATAGAGACTGGCGAGAAGTTTATGCTTGGACCAGATGTGGTGAGAGAAACTTCAGATAAGATTAAGATCATTCGGCAACGAATGAAAGCTGCCCAAGATAGGCAGAAGAGTTATGCTGATAAGAGGAGAAGAGACATGAAATTCTCCGTTGGTGACTTGGTGTTTGTCAAGATCTCTCCATTAAAGAGCGTGATTCGATTTGGCAGGAGAGGCAAGTTGGCACCAAGATTTGTTGGCCCATTCCCTGTTCTTGAACTAGTCGGGAATTTGGCAAATAGAGTTGGTTTACCAGAGAAAATGGCGGGAGTTCACAATGTGTTTCATGTTTCCCAGCTAAGGAAGTTCGTTCACGACTCAGATATGACTATTTCACCTGATCAGTTAGAGGACTTCGAAGTAGAACCCGAGGCGGTTGGGAACCGCAAGCCGATTCGTATTGTGGGGCACGATACGAAGCAACTTCGAAGGAAAGCGGTGAAGCTAGTCAAGGTGCAGTGGGGCGAGAACGAGAATGATTGTACTTGGGAGACAGAGGAGAGCATTAGGAAGGCGTATCCAGAACTCTTTGCCTGGTAAGATTTACTTTGCGATTTAGTTATTCCGCATGCTAGGATAGACTTATTTTACTTGTTTTGCATGTTTGATGGTTGTTTTATGGTTGATAGGCATGCGGGACCCTTTTGTGTGTTTTGGTTAGGGAATTTCGGGGGCGAAATTTCTTAAGGGGGGGAGAGTGTAACGACCCGCATTCTACGCATCGGGGGATCGTAGAATATTTATTTCTTTCCCGTATGAAGTCGTATGGTCATGTAACTTTGGGAAACATCCATTAGAGTCATTTCCCATGCTTATGATTTTTATCGATTTTTAAATGGCCATTTTGCCCCTAGTTGATCTTGTTTTGGCCATAACTTTTGATTGGAAAGGAATTTTGACCTGAAACCACTTCCATTGGATTCGTTTGATTGTTTACCTTTCCGTAGAGTGATCATAATAGCCAAACGGACTTACCGTTTGGGAGATATGGCTAAAATAAGGTTTGGAGGGTGAAAAACTGCTTAACCGGGCCAAATCGGGTGATTAGTGAGTAGGCCCATAACCCATTTCGGGATTAGGGTTATGGGAAGGCTGAAATGAGATAGAGAATCATTCCATTTCAGTTTTCTAGCCTCCACTTATCACCAAGGAACCCTAAAAATGGCCTCTAACCTCTAAATCACCTCCAAATCATCTTTTGGTCAAGGATTAAGCTTAGCAACATCTAATCAAGGGGGATCTACACCAAATCAACATAGGAGCTGCTGTTTAGTATTGGGATTTGCGTCAAATCAGAGATTTATTTCAGATCTTAGTTTGTTTGTGGCTAAGGTGAGTGATTTGCATGGTTTTACACTAATTAGGGCTAATTAAGGGTTATTAGTGTTAATTAGCGAATTTAAGCATGATAAAATTCTGGAAAAATGTTCATAAATTCCTAAATGATGTTTTAGACCTCTGATATGAATTTGGGTTAATTTGGTTAAGTTTTGTTAATCCTGTCATTAGTTTCACCTAAACATGCTTAAGGGGAAATATGGGGTTTTGGGTATGTTTGATCCATTTTAACCTATCATATTGATGTTTGTGGTTGATTATGCATGTTGCTATGACTGTATGATATGCTTTGTGATTGATTTCAATAGTAAGAATGGTCGAAAACGTCGTCGAATGGCGTAAACACTTGCTGGAACAGTTTCAGAAAACAGTGCAGGTTTCGGATCGGATCGGATATGGGGCTCGGATCGGATATGTTGAACTGGGCAAGGGATTCGATCGGATCGGAACCTGACACTTGAGGAAATTTGCAAAAAAGGAAGGCCACGCTAACTGAACTAGGATCGGATCGGATAAAGGAGAAGCGATCGGATCGGATAAAGGAGGAGCGATCGGATCGGATAAAGAATGAGGAAGCGGATCGGAGTGGAAGCACGAATTGGATAGGAGATGGCACCCGACCCGAACCGAAGTGGGACACTCGACCCGAACCGACGCGATGGAGTGGACTCGACCCGAACCGTACCAGAAGAAGACCCGACCCGACCCGATGGAGGACACCCGACCCAAACCGACGGCTTGAGGAGGAACCCGACCCGACCCAGTATTGACCCATAACCCGAGATGCAAAGGTAGTCCAATATGGGAAGTTAGAGCTTGGGATCCAGTTAGGAACCGATGAGTTCACTTCATGGTCGGACTTTGCTGCGGGACATGTGCTAAGGAGTTGTCGACGTTCATAACTTCGATTCACCACTAAAAATGAATGATGGTCTACTTATCAGTGCAGTAGAGTCATTGCGACTCGAGGGGCAAGGTGATGGTAGCAAGACTATGTTATCAGTGCAGTAGAGTCATTATGACTTGAGGGGCAAGGTGATGCGTAGTAAGACTATGAGCCAGCGCAGATGGGGTGAATAACTCCATGGGGCAAGTGGACATAGTAAGGATTGGTAAGACTATGAGCCAGCGCATATGGGGTGAACAACTCCATGGGGCAAGTGGACATAGCAAAGGATTAGTGGCTACGTTATCAGTGCAGTGAAGCCATTTATGACGTCATGGGGGCAAAGTGATCGTAGCAAGGGTGGGTGATCGAAGTGGTGAATATCGTATGCTTTACGCACTGAGTGAGAGATGTGAGGATGGATGCTATGTTTGATTGTTTGCCATCACTATGACATGCACACCTCCCCCACCTCCGTACCTTTACACCGTTTGATATGGCACCTTAGAGTGTTGTACAATATGTAGTGCTAACTCTTTGGTTGCAGGTCCAGGTTCAGGTATGGTTTAGTCTACCTGTTATTGTTCACTTTAGATGCTTATCGCTCATACCAGGCTTTATGTATGACCCAGAGTTTTATGTCTCCTCTTATTACTCTGGGTGCTCACACGAGCAGACTAGAGACAGGTTAGCTGGTGATGCGCGAGTAGCTGATTCGGAGGCGGGCAGGAGGCTTCCACGTATGATATATATATATATATATACACATTCTCCCTGTGTCGTTGGTGGTCGCTACTTGGGCATTAGTAGTGTACCTCCTTTATCTTGCTTTTGCTTTGAGACAGTTTGAAAGTTGTAATCAGCTATATTTTGGATTTCCGCTGCTATGATGCTTAGTTCTGGTTTTTAGCTTATGCACTGTCTCCCCTGTTTTATGTCAAGTATGTTATTATTATATTTTGTTCTAAGCGCTGTGAGACATTCTACAGGTTCTTTGTATGTTCATTTCCTTTTTCCCCCTTTCCTTCTGACGACCCGTTTCGTGCTAACTGGACATGTGTACAGCGCACCTTTGGAGTAAATGTCGGTTGGTGCGGGGCGGGCCGTCACACGTTCGGTTCGGATTTTTAGGAAGTTAGTGGGAGCAGTTTTCAGGTGGTTGAGGGGTTAGACCGTGGCCACATTGTAGGAGCTATGATCTTCTAGTAGTTCGTAGGCTAACTGCTTTGTGTGGGTAGATGTTGGATCAGACCGAATATCCGAACCGAATCCGATCTGAACCGAGGTCGTTCGATCCGCCTCTCATGCCATGTTTGATCCGCCTCTTATGCCATGTTCGATCTAACGCATAGAAAGTTCTTTAAACCGCTGTAGACTCAATCCAACCCAAAGCCCATTTCCTGTGTAGGCACATGCCTTGATGTCCAGAGATCGGGACCACAATCATTCAAATTTTGGACGGCCTTGCTACAAGGCAACTAACATATTTAAAGGAGTATATGTTTTAAATTTAATAGAATGGTTTATATAACCTATTTTAAATGAAATTAGTTTAGATTTTATAAGAAAAAAAATTACTTTTGAAATAAGTTAAGTTGATACTTTTATCGATTTCAAAAGTTAAGATTATTGTCGAGTCAAGGTATGAGAGGTGAATAAAGTACCCATACTTAAACGACTTCGTTGCTTTCCGGGGAATAGTACTAGTATCAGATCCAGGGTTAATGTCGAGACTATACTTTACTTACATAAATAATTTTTGTTATAGATGTTAAGATTTGATGAGTTGAATTAAGATAGTTTGGAATTTGCAAACCATTAAAAGGGATTTCTAAAAAAGGTAAAATGGTTTGATATATGCACTTATACTGGAGGGTTAAGTATAGAATGTTTTAGAAATAAAAAAAGGAATTTAATTAATGAAAGATTAATTAAA
Source organism: Allium sativum (assembly GCA_030737875.1). NCBI lineage: Eukaryota > Viridiplantae > Streptophyta > Magnoliopsida > Asparagales > Amaryllidaceae > Allium > Allium sativum. The sequence continues at coordinate 50,641,986 of CM060922.1, read as the reverse complement.
TAAGGCTTTGTGGATCCAATTAGATTAAATTATTGTTGTTTATTAGATATTTAGATTTAGAGAACTACCAAATATGGGAAAATCTAATCATGGAAATATCTAAAGGAAACACATTACTTACATGGCACAATCATCCCCAAGGACTGCGTATAAATATCGTTTCATTCTCGTTTGACAAATTATAAGAAAATCCATCAACTAAATGGTTAGGATGTGATCTCCGCTCTTATACATTTGTTTGACTATTTCCAAACATGAGGTTGAATTTACCATAAATTACCGTTATAGGTTTTCAAAGAGAGCATGTCGGATCTGCATCCGAAACCACTTTGAACCAACTTAAGAGCTCAAGTGTGAGAGAATCATAAAGATGCAGAATTGGAAGGAAAAGCTTTTGACGTATAAGGGCTATTTGTTACTAATACTAAGTAGATTCCAAAATGGAAGCAGTAGTAGTACCTTTGACTCGTTCAATAGAATGACTTGTATGAACGAATGCAATTGGCACACTGTCTTTAGAAGGTAATGTAGTATTCAAAGTGTGAATGCCTAAGAAATGTAAACGTATTATAACGACCCGTATTTTATGTATCGGGGAATTGTAAAGTAATCATTTTTAATTCCTTGGTGGTCGTATCATTCTCAGATTTTAATATGTTGTTCATGGGGATGTGAGACATGTCCATGATTTTTACTAAACTTAATTGTGACCATTTTACCCTAATGAATAATTTTTTTAGCTACAATTTTTGATAAACATCAAATAGGATGTCAAAATCGGTATCATTGGATTGGAATGGTGGTTTACGATTCTATAGAGTGGTCACATGAAAGATTTGGTTTAGCGCTTGGGAGGAATCGCTATTTTAAATTTTATTTTTTGTTAGGCATACTAATTTGCTGCTATTCGGATAATTAGTCTAGCCCATTAGCCTAATGAAATATAACTATAAATTAGGGGTTTAGGGAGAGAATTGAGGTTTATCTCTTCATTCAAACATTAGGTTGATCATTTTTGATTCTCCGATTCAATCTAATCCCTCGTTTTTTCATCATATCCATTCTAATTCACTATGGATTGCATCTAGAGGCTAGATCATCATCATTGAAGATTAGATCATCACAATTGTATTGATTTTGGGGGTTTTCTATTGTTGACCAGATCTGATTTCACCTGTAACTGCATTGGATCTACAAATTGGTGAGTGATAAGTATCTTTCACACAGAAACTACAGATTATATGGGTATTTTAGGAATAAATTCACATGCTATATGTTGAATTCATCCTAGATGGATCTTATATGATTAATTAAAATTTAGAAGTCCTAGGAAAACCTAATTTCATAATATAAGCCAACAATTCATTAGTTTAACCTTGTTTTTTCATAATTTTAGGTCTAGTTCATGTTAGATCCATTGACTTATTTGATGTTTATGATATATGTATGTTTGTATGATCAAGTTTTAATGAAACGTTGTTTGTTTTGATTGAAATGGTCGCATTGGTTGAATTGTTTGTTAGAGTTGTGTGTCGTCGATCTTAGGTTTGAAGAATAGGCAAATTCCTAGTTTGGATGATCGGATTAAGACGAAACATGGCAGAGGAGCTTTGGACGACGAAGTGAGGCGACATGAAAGTTTCGTGCTGAATCTCGTTAATTACATGGACTGGCACCGATCCATCGATGGCTTTAAATCTTTGGATGCTGCATCACGGTGATAAGTTGAGTTATGCGCAAATTTTCGAGTGATTTGGAGATGATCTGAGATGGTTCGAAGGTTGATAACTCAAGTTTTGTGATGGACCGATAGAGGGTTTTGCATGTTTTGGAGATTAGCTATGAAATTGGATCAGCGAAAAGTAATTAGGGAGTATAGCAAAGTGGTCAAGACACTTAGCCAAAATTAGATAATTATAAGGATCGTACAGGTCCATGGGCGATGGATCGGTACTGATCCATCATCAAGCAAGATGAAGGGATGAAACTTTTGGGTTTGATTTTGATGGCTTCTAGGATTTGATTTTGATGGCTTCTAGGGTTTGCTGATGAAGTTTGCTGATGAATGGACTTCGGGTGATCAATATGAAACTCAAAGATGGATAGTGCTTTGATTGTGAACTCAAGATGGAGTGGTCAGGGTTGGATTGATGTGATACTGGTCGTGGGATGATATATGATTCAGTATGATAATGGATTAACCCAGGTGGGAGTTGATCGTGGATGACAATGAAATTGGTTTGCGAAGTCACTCGAACTAAAAGGTTGAATAGTTGATAAGGAAGGCTCGATAGATTTGAAGTGCCAAGGAATCATTGGTTATCAGTGGTTCCAACGGGCTCAAAGCAGGGGTATTGTGGGGACACCCGTTAGGATCAGGAAGGATCGTGTATCCTCGATCGAGTTCCAGGAGTGATGTAGTTTTCTTGGATGGAGGCAAACATAAACTAGACGAATGTATGGTAGTTTGACTAGAATAGGGGTTTTCCATTAGCCCTTGACGAATGGAAATGACTTTTCATTCGATGATTGATGTATTCAAGGCTTTAATCGGTGATAGCTAGGATGTTCGTTGTTATGGATACTATGGTCGACCGTATACTTTCTTCCCTGTTTTCTTTGGATATGCAATCACCATAGGTTGTCGAAGAGAATGGAATTAGGGGGTATCCTTTCTTATTCTGTAGCGGCATGTGGTAGATGATTATCCTGTGCTAATCCTTTGGTTGCTAAGGCAGATCAGATGATTGAATCGTCTATACTCGTATATCATGTGTATCTATTGCTGGTTATTTTATCGCTCATTAACACTGTTGTCTGACTCAAGGTTTTATTTTCCCTTCTTATTACCTTGGGCTGCTCATCAACGTTGGTGGTGAGCCGACTAAGATAGAAGGTAGTAGTTTTTTGGTGCTAGTGATATCGTGCTGATGAATTTCGTACTCTGAGAGATATGTAGTGTGGCTTGATGTATGGATTACTCAATTTCACCGATATTTTGTATTGGTGACTACGAGATTTTATGAGATTTGAGTTATGTTATGCTTCACTACTATATCCTATTGTATATATTTTTTATTATATGTTATCCACGCGTTGCAAGTTATAAGACATGTTTATTTCGAGTTATTCTTCTTGACGATTGTCCCATATCGGCCTGACATATCATGCAACACACCTTTACCTTAATTCAGTGCAGGAGTTATGGAATGGTCGTCACATTTGTTATCAGAGCTTTGGTTAATTGATTTTACCCAATGTTCACAAGTGTAAAAGAATATGAGAAACGTACTTTTAATTTCTAATGGATGATTATTATATTATAATATATAGTCTAGTAGGTTAGTAAGCACTTAAACACCAATGCGGCCTTTCTCTAATGTGTATTGATCATTCTCCTTTCAAATAGAGAATGAGTCAACGAACTTCGAGACATGCTGCTAGGGATGAGCCTGTTGCTTAAGGGTAGGCGAAGGTAGCCAGTCAAGAGCCGCAGCTGTTATGCCCGATTATCCTGCCATATTCAAGGCCATGGTGGCAGCGATCATGAAAAGGATGCCCAATCCACAGGAGGCAGTAGAGCATGGTGTTCCTTTACATGCACCAACGGTTGTCAATTTTGTGAAGCTCTGCAAGGATTACACTTCCCTGTGTGGCAAACCATTTGTTAGTGCAGAACATACTGTTGAGATTAGAATTGGCTGGATATGTGTGTTCGGATTTTCGAGGATTTGGAAATCGATGATGCCACTGAGAGGAAGCTTGCATCGAGGCACTGCAAGATCGAGCGATGGATTGGTGGAACTCCATTATTTCAGAGACTCTAGAGGACCATATCACTTGGGATCAATTTAGAACTAAGTTCAAAGAGAAGTTCATTTCTACGGTCCAAAAGTCGATACTCTTTAAGAAGTTTGTGGAGCTCAAACAAGGAGGTAGGCTCGTGTTTGAGTATATGGTAGAGTTTGAAGCTTTATCGAAGTATGCTCGTTAGTATATCGATACTCCTTATCAAAAGAATGAGGAGTTTATCTTGGGTTTAGATGAGAGTCTTGGGAAGCAATTGATCAACCATATTAATGATTCCTATGAGAAGCTAGCGGAGAAGGCTTTTAGGAAGGAAAGCTTGTTTCCACAAAAGATTGAGACTACTTTTGAGAGTAAGGAGGAGTCATAGCCACAGATGGTTGGTGGTAATAAGAAAAGTGGAATGGTAAATGAAAACAGCAAAAACTAGAGAAGAATGGCCAGAAGAAACCAAAGGGCAATGTTACCAGCTACAACTATCGGGAGAAGGGTCATTTTCCAAGGATTATAAGAACACTAAGTGGAAAGGAATTGCTTTGACTGGGATAAGCCTGGGCATATGAAAAAGAATTGTCCATAACTGGTAAAGGATAAGCAGGCTGTGAGAGAATATTCTTTATACATTGTGTCGTCTTCCTCAAGGGGTCCGACTGCTATGGAGAAAAAGAAGAGTGTTGTTGCGCAAAGTACGCTTTCTATTAGAGACTTTGATGTTCGAGCTTTATTTGATACCGGAGCATCGCATTCTTTTATCTGTAATGAGATTGTTTGCAAATTATGTTTAGAACCTAAGATTGTTGATATACCATTGGTTGTGACGAGGATTCGTCTAGTCTTTGTATGCTTTGTCATGGACTAGTTTTATCGAGTCATGGTTGCTCTTCTGTGTGTGATTGCTTTATTTTGAACTTCGTTGGGTTTGGGATCATTTTGGTTATCAACTAGCTTAAGAGGTAGTGACTATTGTGGATTTCGAGAGGCTTGAGAAGACAATTAGGAATGTGGAAGAACAAACAATGGTGATACGTTGTTTACCAAAGGATGGAGTTTCGGTTAGCTTTTTATATTCGCTTATGATTCCACAGATTGGATTGTCATGTGCGCCAATCATTCGAGAGTTTTATGCTGTTTTTGATGAAGTCAAAGGATTGCCGCCGCAATGAGAGATTGAGTTTCAAATTAATTTAGTGGATGGAGCCAGACCTATTTGTAGGATCTAAATTAACCCTAGAGGGGGAGAGAGGTGAATAGGGGTTATCACAGTTTTTCGCTGAGTAATAAATAATAGCAACACAAACAATAATCAAGTAAAGGCGGCAAAAATAAATAACACATAGGTATACTTAGCTTCGGCAAAACCCTGCCTACTGTTGCATTTCCCAAGGTTTCTACTAGAATTTAAAACAATCTCTATGCTTACAATTCCCTGTAAACTAGTGACACCCGCTCCTAACTGTTCTAACCCTATGCTCAAAACCCTACACTGATCTCTATCCCTGAGATCATATTTCCCCGAATTTCAAACCCGTAATTTGTCTCCCTAGTTTAGACAAACTAGAATACTTCAATTTGTTTTATAAAGTAAAAACACTCAAAAATAAAACAACTTAAAAACCCTAGGTTTTAAATAAAATCCCTTAAGCCATTTTTAACTTGACCAGCCCCTTTTTATTTCCTTTGTGCTATGCCAAAAAACAAGGTTAGCTTCCTCTTGTTCTTCAATGGAAACCAAAGGTATCTTCAAATTAGGGTTTTTAATTTATGCACCAAATCGTGACCTCGAAGCTTTGGAAATTATTCGTTGTTGGCTTTGTTCGACTTGAAGAGCTTTGATTTGAATCCAAGTTACTTGTTCGTTCTTTGGTATGATTTTGCAATTCGAATTTTCTTCTGATTTATGTTCGAACTTGAATGATTTAAATGCCAGTGATGAATGGCGTATAAATAAAAATAAATTTTCGATATTTCTCTGATTTCATCATTTGACTCAGTTGTTGATATTTGCGTAAATCTTGGACCTGATTTTAGAAGAGATATTGCTATGCTTTTTTTTCTAAGTTTGAAATCTTCAATCATTCTGGAGTTATATTGCATGATGAATTCTGAACTTTTAGTCTTGCTGAATATATTGGATTTTGATAATATATTTTGGCTTGAAACTTTGATTCTCCTTTTGACATATTCAACATGGTCATGCACTGATATTGCTTAGAATAATCTTTTGCCTTCAATAAAATCAAAGCAACCAATACACTTGAGTATAATTTTACTGCTTCATGATAAGAACAGTTTCTAAAAAATCTGATACAAACAGATGCTTCATTTGAGAATTCTAAGAACAATTGCTTTACTTGAACACGCCTTTTTTGTATTGTTGCATTGGTGTATTTTCACCTCGTTATCCATATTTACACTGCTTGCTTAGAACCTGACATTTGGTCGAATATTTTGAGATGCTTTGATGCTATCCACTTGTGTTCACTGGCATTATTGTTCCCAAATGTATACTCTTGTTAAAACCTGCTGCACTGTTTTGGGTCATGCTGATAAGAACTGATACCACACTGATCATTTTGCTTGCGTATGCCATATAATTTTGCTGTGTAATTGTGGTAATTGTTGTTTCACTTAAGCTTGCAACCTTGTAATCATTTTTCTTTGTGTGTTTGCTTTGTATTCTTGCATATGTGTCCAGATGGCCTTGTAATTGTTGTAGCTTGTAGCTCTGCCTTGATTCATGATGCAAATGTCCTGTGCACATTTTTCTCGTGGCTGCACTTGACTTTGTTGCATTTGAACCTTGACAGCCATATAAGCTTCACCATTGCATTTCGGTGTACATGTATTTCATATGTAGTTTCTTGCTTGATTGATCTGCCACTTTGTACATGTACAGTAGCACATTTGTACACTGTTGCACTTGCTAATTCATTTGTATATTGTCCTTGATTTGTGGCTACTGTTTACTTGTGCCTTTGTGTGCTTGCATTTGTCGATCACGTCTATACCTCTTTCATTGATCTGTAATGCCCCATGTTACTTTAGAAAATGTACACTTGTACATTGTGGCTTGCATATGTACTGCCATGTTACATGTTGTTCACCTTTCACTTGTTCTGTCCATTTCGATGTGAATGTATATACATGTATCGTTCACGTGTAATTTATATACGCGATTTATTTGGATGGAAGATATGAATTTTCTATCAGCAGACCACTATATATGAGTTGTTGCTGTTCTGGATCAGCTTATTTTAAATGCTCGTTCTGATAAGCAAACCAGTGTAATTGTGTTGGGGATGATATGTGAGCACTATAGTACACAGTCTGCCTTGTAGTATTTACAGTGTATCACTGTGAATATTACAGGTAGTCTAGACTTAGATAAATATATATATATATATATGAAATTTATAAATAATATATATATCAGACCAAGTCTAGAAAATGATGAGAAACACACCAAAATTTTAAGGCAAATAAAATTTAAAATAAATTTATATTTGCTTGTATTTAAATCTATTTTTATTCTAGTTTACTGTGTGTGTTTCTGTGACAGGTATACATGTGATTGAACTGGATTGGAGCACAAGAAGACTGTGTGTCATTGAATGTATGTTACTATGTATGTATACTCAGTGATACAGAGTAATATTTAGTGAGGGTCTTCTGTATATGAAATTGATTATAGACATGAACTAATGTTTGTACTATTATTTGTATTAAACAAATTGATTGTGTTGTTGAATTCAGTTTGACTATTTTGTTTGAATTCTTTTAGCGATACAATTTCATGTCTTATATATATATATATATATATATATATATATATATATATATATATATATATATATATTCAAGTGTGTCATGTCAGAATTATCCAAATATATTTAACTGTATTGTAAATAGTGAGTCAAGAATACGTACTATTTCAAATGCTGAAATAAAATATTTATTTGAATATGATGTTTGAATATTCAATTCTATGTAGTAGCATTTTATTCAATATGAATATTTATTTCTGTATGTGATGTGAGATATAGAATAATATCGTTTCCAAACACATTTATATAAATAACATATATGTTGTTATCGTCAAAGAAAAATCATACTATTATACTCAACAATCTCCCCCTTTTGGTGATGACAAACATACAAAAAGATTTTGAACTTGATAAATGTGTTTGAATGTGAAATATAATACTCCCCCTACGACTGAAATCCCCATATATATATATATATATCTGTGTGTGTGTGTATGTATGTATGTATGCATATATGAGTGATTTAAAATTTTAGTTGAATTTCCAATATTAAAACATTCTTGAATTATCCACTTATCAATCAAAACCTTAACCATTCTCGCCATCATCAAAAGAATAATAGAAATCGAAATAGTGATGAACATAGACTAGAAATATAAATTCAAATCAAGAGGGAAAGTATATATGTTAAATCTCATTTAATCAAACAAAAATCCTAGTATTCTTCAAATTAGAAGCGAAGTTCACTTTTTAGAATGATGGATTTACGATTGGTTTTATAAATATGATGAGAGTTTATAAATTTCAAATATAGGATTGTGAATTCCATAATTTTCAAATAAATTTCAAATTTAAGCACTAAATAATTTAAGCACTTTCTAACCATGCATAACCGCTAGGACTGTTAAATGGGGTCAGTGGTAACTTAAATTTGTTAAGTATTTTCTAACCATGCATAACCGCTTGGACTTTTAAATGAGATTAGAAGAATACGTAACCTTATCCGGTCTTATTAGTTCCATCCATGCATAACCACGAGGACTTTTAAATCAGAATGAAAGCAGATATAGAGATTAGGTTGATTCACTCTTGCATAACCGCGAAGACTTTTAAATGAGAGTGAATACCAAGGATAGAGTTTATTTTATTTTAAAAAAATTCGTTATTTCCAAATATAATTTAAACTCCCCACATTATATAAGACCATGATCGGTGACATATGGTAGAAATAGAATATGATCGTGAAATAAGCACTAATTCGAAAATATTATAAAATCTGTCCACTTATCATGGGAATTTAAATAATATTTTCTCTTGTTATGAAATATACCATAGTCACAACTCACCACAATTTCATAAACCTATTAATAATTTTGATGAGTTCCAAAATGGTTCAAATTAATCAATAATTTTAATTTTTGAATAAATAATCAAAAATAATTTAAAAAATTGAAAATATTAGTTTAAAGAGGGGTTGAGATAACAATGCAAGTTGAAAATAAGTTTCAAAATCAATCAATAGATTGTGAACATTTTCTAATACTTCAAAGACTGATTGCTCCTAAACAAATTTAAAAACCACTTGTATATGTAATTCAAATTGCCTATGGAAATTAATGAAATCTAATCACTAATTTGTCAACTCATCATCCGATCACCAAGACACTCAAACGAGTCTTAACAAATCAATTTCCTTTATCAGAGCAACACAAAATCAGTTTCGAAGCAAGAGTCACAAGAATTGTTTTTAGTGTATTTTAACAAGCACAAGAAACAATCAATGATTCAAATCAAAAGCTAGTTATTTGAAATCACATAAGGAATTATTTTCAAAATTCAAATTAAAATATTATAATCCATGAGATTCAATAATCATTACAAATGACTTTAGAAACAAAATACTCAAGCTAAATCAAAAAAACATGAAATTTTCATAACTAATCAATCATAGCTTCCAAGTAGTGCGATGTATTGAGTGCGATTTTTCAATATTTTCCAAAGTGAATCGGAAGAAACTCAAAACAACAAAGATGTGTGAAATTTTGTTGGCTTTCAAGAACAACGTAGATTTTAAAATTCTGATTAACAATGTTCATGATATGCCTAAAATACTACAACATGGTCAATAATTCAGTTACCAATCTAAGAACTAAACTTCAAATGAATTGCAGTTTTTCATCAATTTAAGTTCAGAATTTGGAAATACTCAAAACACGAAAGTTGTGGACAGTTGAATCTAATTTCCAAAAAATAAAGAATTTTGCAATTTGAAGTTGCTAAGCTCAAGATGTGTCAAAAATACTATGGCAGTGTCGGTAAAAAACATCATCAATAAGAAAATAAAAACACGAGTTTTGAGATCATACCTGGCTTACCGTTATCGATGTAAACCAATGGATCTTCAACTCAGAAATCCATGGCTAAGGAACTCAAAATAATTCAATAATATAGGAAATTTTGAAGTTACCTCTCTTAAGCATAGTTGTTCCTTAGCCTCCCTCGGTACCAAAATATTTATAATATCGAGTGGTCTAACAAAGACTGTTTTACCACTCATAGCTTCGTTTACACATTTTAGTACCCAAACCCGTTTATATAACAATCCATTAACATCTACTAAAGTGACCTTAGGAACACAAATTCGTTTAACCTTAATCAAATTCATTTTGTTATCTTTTCGGATCCAAATTTGGTTAAATCGATTATTTCTAAACAAGTTCTTGTCTTGTTTATGATTTAAAAATCCTTTGAAATTATTAGAGTTCAAATTTTCAATTTATCTTTTCCAAAGCTATTTGAAGGATTTTTTAATTCACTAGAATTTCATTTTTCAACTCGATCAATTTTGCCAAAACCAAGTCCTTTCTTATTCTCAACAAAAATTGGTTTTTTAACAACATATTAAAAGATTTTTCTCCTTTAGAAAATTTTGCTAAAGTTGATTCAAGTTGTTGAATTTTAGATTTAAGATCACTATTTTCCTTCTATAAATTCGAACAACGATGTATAACGATCTTCCTCCTTTCAGCATCATTTTGTTTCAAAACCATATTTTCATTTTCAAGCATTTTAATTTTAACATTGAACTTAGAAATATTAATTTCAAATTGTTTTTGCTTTTCAAAATCAAGTTTTTCAATTTCTCCAAGGTTTTCAATTTCCTTTTCAAGATCACGATTTTCTTTTTTCAAATTCACGTTTTCACTTTCAAGCAACTCAAAACTAGTTTTGAAATGATATTTTTTACATTATGAAATCTGTGAATTCTTAACCTTTTCAAGTTTGCTTTCTAATCTGTTATTTTCTTGAACTAGTTTTGACCTACCAAATTTCAATTTCTTAACTTTTAGCTTAAGGGAATTAACAGTTTTTTGAGATCGTGACACATTAAAATCAAATCTTTATAAGTGAAATTTGATACCTCACTTGAATCTTCTTTACTATTTTCCGAATCAGATTGCGCCTTAAGACACAAATTAACTTCCTCTTCATCACTATCAGAAACATCTTCTCCTTCCTCATCATCCCATGTGGCTGAAAATGCCTTCTTCTTCTTCTTCTTCCTCTTCTTCTTTTCATTCTTAAGCCGTGGCAAATCTGATTTGATATGTCCAGGTTTCTTGCAATTGTAGCAAATAACTTCATTGTCTGAGCTATCTGAATTTTTGGAATTGTTAGTTTTTGAATTCTTCTTTTGCGGCTTGTAATTGCTTTTAGCCCACATTCTAAAAACCATGACTAGCTTTTTAATAGGATCTTCACTATCACTTTCAACAATATTATTTAGAGCAATCGTCTTTTTCTTCGATTTAGAATTCTTTCGTTCTTCTCTTGCTTTCAACTCCATCTCGTAAGTAATCAGATTTCCAATCAAATCCTCCATGCTTAATTTATTTAGATATTTTGATTCTTGAATCGCCGTCACTTTAGCTTCAAAATTCATCGGTAGCACTTTCAATATTTTTCTTATCAATTCCACTTCAGTATAAGATTTGCCAAGAGCTTTTGCATTGTAAACCAGTGTTGAGAAGCGTCCAAACACTTTCATATCTTTGTCTTTTTGCATAGAAATTTTTTCATATTCATTGTTGAGTTGAGCAAGGTGAGATCCCTTAAGTTGAGATGTTCCTTCGTGTGTGACCTCCAACACATGTCATATTTCGTGCGCAGTTAAACAATAAGATATTCGATTAAATTCGGTTTCATCGAGAGCACATATTAAAGAAGGAAAACAATAAGATATTCAATTAAATTCAGTTTTATCAAGAGCACAGATTAAAGCATTCATTTCTTTGGCATTAGTTGAAAATATTTTTTTATCATTAACATCCCACTTATCTTTTGATTTAGGAACTACAACACCATTAATAATCACCGTGGGAGACATATAACTCATTTCAATGATATCATACACATCATAATTAAATAAACTCAAATAAATTTTCATCCTAGCTTTCCAATAGGCATAATCAGTTCCATTAAACATAGGTGGCCTAGCTATGGACTGACCCTCAGAAAAAGCATTATTAGAAAGATTCATAACTCTAGAGTTAGAAAATACCCGCTCTAATGCAACTTGTAGGATCTAAATTAACCCTATTGGGGGTGAATAGGATTTATCATTGTTTTTCGCTGAGTAATAAATAATAGCAACATAGATAATAATCAGAGAAAATAACACATAGATATACCGAGCTTCTTTAAAACCCTACCTATTGCTGCATTCCCCAAGCTTTCTACTAGGAATTAAAACAATCTCTACGCTTACAATCCCCTGTAAACTCGCAACACCCGCTCCTAACTGTTCTAACCCCACGCTTAAAACCTTGCACTGATCCCTATCCCTGAGATCAAATTTCCTCGAATTATAAACCTGTAATTCATCTTCCTAATTTAGACAAACTAGAAAACTTTAATTCGTTTTAGAAAATAAAAACACACAAAAATAAAAACAACTTCAATTCCTTAAGACTTTTTTAACTTTACCGACCCCTTTTTATTTCCTTTATGCTATGCCAAAAAACAGGGTCAACTTCCTTTTGTTCTTCAATGGCGATCGAAGGTATCTTTTTTTTATTTTCATGTGGAAACTAAGATTTCACTCAAGACATTGCTTGTCGGTCTTAGTAAACCCCACAGGTGGTGTATACCCTGATTTTTAAACATCTACGCACCAACAAGATAGTCACCCTAGAAGTTGGTAGAGGTGGCCCTCGAACCTGAGACCTCCTATGTCTCATCTCAATTTGCCTGCCTTTAACCAATTGAGCTAGGAGTGTCGGGTTGACCGAAGGTATCTTCAAATTAGGGTTTTTTATTTCTGCACCAAATCGTGACCTCGAACCTTTGGAAATTGTTCACTGTTCTCTTTGTTCTACTTGAAGTTCTTTGATTTGAATCCAAATTACTTGTTCGTTCCCGGATTTGATTTTGCAATTCGAATTTTCTTCTAATTTATGTTCGAACTTGGATGATTTAAATTCCAGTGATGAATGGTGTATAAATAGGAATAAAATGTCGATATTTCTCTGATTTCATCAATAGACTCGGTTGTTGATATTTGCGTAAACCTTAGGCTTGATTTCAGATAAGATATTGCTACGATTTTTTTCTAAGTTGGAAATCTTCAATCGTTCAAGAATTATATTGCGTGATGAATTATGGACTTTTAATCTTGCCGAGTATATTGGATTTTGATCATATCTTTTGGCTTGAAACTTTGATTCTCCTTTTGACATATTCAACATGGTTATACACTAATATTGTTTAGAATAATCTTCTGCCTTTAATAAAATCAAAACAACCGATACACTTGAGTATAATTTTACTGCTTCGTGATAAGAACAGTTTCTAAAACAAATATGATATAAACAGATGCTTCATTTGAGAATTTTAGGTACATAAGCTTTACTTGAACACACCTTCTTTATATTGTTGCATTGGTGTATTTCAGCCAAGTTATCCATATTTACACTGCTTGCTTAGAACTTGACTTTGGTCGAATATTCTGAGATGCTTTGATGCTATCCACTTGTGTTCACCAGTATTATTGTTCCTAAATGTATATTCTTGTTAAAAACCTCTACACTGTTTTGAGTTATGTTGATGAGAACTGATACTATAATGATCATTTTGCTTGTGTATGCCATATGACTTTGTTGTGTAATTGTAGCAATTGATGTTTCACTTGAGCTTGCAGCCTTGTAATCATTTTTCTTTATTCCTTTGATTTGCGTTATTGCATATGTATCCATATGGTCTTGTAATTTTTGTAGCTTGTAGCTCTGCCTTAATTCATGATTCAAATGTCCTGTGCACATTTGTCTTGTAACTGCACTTGAATTTTTGCATTTGAACCTTGACAACCATATAAGCTTCACCATTGCATTTCAATGTACATGTATTTCATATGCAGCTTCCTTCTTGATTGATCAGCCACTTTGTACATGTACAGTAGTACATTTGCACACTGCTGCACTTGCTAATTCATTTGTATATTGTCTCTTATTTGTGGCTACTGTTTACTTGTGCCTTTGTGTGCTCGCATTTGTCGATCACGTCTATACTTGTTTCATTGATCTGTCGTGCTCCATGTTGCTTTAGAAAATGTACTCTTGTACATTGTGGCTTGCATGTGTACTGCCACGTTGCATGTTGTTCACCTGTCACTTATTCTATTTATTTTGATTCATGCGTTTTCCTACATATTATAAATATATGTGTATATACAAACACGTGTATGTATATACATGTATCATGCACATGTAGTTTACATATGTGAGTTATTTGGATGGCAGATATGAATATTTTATCAGCAGACTGCTATATCTGAGTTGTGGCTGTTCAGAATCAGCTATTTTTAAATGTTGGTTCTGATCAGCAAACTAGTGCAGTAGTGTTGGGGATGATCTGTGGGCATTAAAGTATACAGTCTTCCTTGTAGTATTTACAGTGTATCACTATGAATATTACAAGTAGTCTAGACATAGATAAAACTATATATATCTGACCAAGTCTAGAAAAACGATGAGAAACACACGAAAATTCTAAGAATTAAAATTTAAAATAAATTTACATTTTCTTGTATTTAAATCTATTATTGTTCCAGTCTATTTTGTGTGTTTCTGTGACAGGTATACAGGTGATTGAACTGGATTGGAGCGCAAGAAGACTGGGTGTCATTGTCAGTGAATGTATGTAACTATGTATGTATAACTGAGTGATACCGAGTGATAAGTAGTGAGGGTCTTCTATATATGAAATTGACTATAGACATAAACTAATGTTTGTATTGTTATTTATATTAAACAAATTGATTGAAATAAAAAATATTTTTGTTGTTTAATTCAGTCTGCCTGTTTTGTTTGAATTCTTTTAGTAGTACAACTGCATGTCTTATATATATATTCAAGTGTGTCATGTCAGAATTATTCAAATATATTGTAAATATTGGAGTCAAGAATATATTGTTTCAAATGCTAAAATAAAATATTTATTTGAATAAAAATGATGTTTGTATATTCAATTCTGTCTAGTAGCATTTTATTTAATATAAATATTTATTTCTATATGCAATGTGAAATATAGAATAGTACCGTTTCCAAACACATTTATATTAATACTATATATGTTTGGTATCATCAAATAAAAGTCAAACTGTTATAATCAACACTATTGTTACGCCTCTTAGAAAAATGGCGCTTAAGGAACAACGAGAGCTAGAGGTGAAACTGAATGATTTTTTGAGCAAGGAATTCATTCGAAGAAGCGTATTCGAATAGGGTGCATCGGTTGTGTTTGCGACTAAGGCCGATGGATTGTCGTAATTGTGCATGGGTTATCATGAGCTGAATAGGGTGACTAAGAAGAATGAGTATCCTTTGCCAAGAATCGATGACTTGGTTGATCAACTTCACAAAGACAAGGGGTTTTTGCCAAATGGATTTGGCGACGGGTTTCACTGATTGAGAGTCGCGAGGGATAATGTGCTGAAGAATGCTTTTAGGACACCATCCAAATTGTGTGAGTGGTTGGTGATACCGTTTGGATTGACTAACACGTCAGCATGTTTTGCGGATCTTACGAATCGAGTTTTCAAGGATTAGTTGAACAAGTTCGTGCTTGTGTTCGTGGACGTTATATTGGTTTATTTCAAGACTGAGGAGGAAAACAAGACACACTTGAGGATTGTT
The DNA here is from genome assembly GCA_030737875.1 of Allium sativum. NCBI lineage: Eukaryota > Viridiplantae > Streptophyta > Magnoliopsida > Asparagales > Amaryllidaceae > Allium > Allium sativum. The sequence goes on along the minus strand of CM060922.1, from coordinate 50,626,223 downwards.
TTGGAAATCTTGTGAGGCATCAATAGATAGTTAAGTTTTCAAAGTGTCACTTCTGGAAGGAAGATGTGAGATCCTTGAGTCACGTCGTATCAGGACAAGGAATAGTGGTAGATGCCGCTAAAGTGGAAGCAATCCAGGATTGGGATCGACCCAAGACTGCGACGGATGTTAGTGTTGAGTATAACAATATGATTTTTGTTTGATGATAACAAACATATATACTATTTTATAAATGTGTTTTCAACTATATTATTCTATATTACATCTGATATAAAATAACTATATATATATTGAATAGAATGACTATTGTACGAAATTTGATATTCAAACAGTTATTTTATTTGATTACATATTTTATTTCAATATTTGAAATATTACAACTTTCTGACTCCATTATTGTACAATTCACTATTATATAACACAGTCAGTCACATATACATTGGTTCCTCACTACATTTCACTCATTCACTCATATATATATATATATATATATATATATATATACACACACACACAATCACTGTGCCACTCAATCTTATATTCTTGATCATCAGTACTGTTCCAGTTTCTTTCCAGTCATCTGTTGTACCTTTCAAAATAAAAAACGCAGTAAACTGGAAAAGAAACAATTTAATATGAAAATATAAAACTTAGTTTTAAGTTTTTATTTGCCTCAGTTATTCGGGTTGTTTCTAATCATTTTTCTTGATAGGGTCATATATGCTTATACGTCTCGATCAACGTATAATATTCACAGTAATTCATTGTAAATACCATCGTTGTCAAGTATGTATTATTTTTCCCATGGACAATTACAATGGTCTACAACTTAGTTCAATTATATTTTGGCCATGACAGAATTTCATGTTGTAGTTCACATATATATAAATCTCATATATGTGCAAGCACAAATACAAATATACACATACATTTATATGTATATACAAGATGCTTAAAATCGACAATCACATGTGCAGCTAAACAAGTCGACAGCAAAACAGCGCACAAGGGTACATGGAAGAGTAAATGCACAAGGGTATAGCTAAGTGAAAACATGGCAGTGAACAAGGATACATGGAAGAGTCAATACAGGTGCATAAAGCAAAGTTTTCAGGTAGAGCAAAAGCAAAATGATCATGACAACACAACTGCCTAGAACAAATGCATATGGTCAAATTAAACAAGGTTCAACACATAAAACTGATTGCATGGAACATTATCAAGTCAAAAGGACCAGCAAATGCAACAGCATAGCTTAGTGCAAGTGAATGTCAAAGCATAAAGTCTGAGCACAAAGGTTGCATAGCACAACGAATAACAAAGACCAGTGCAGCATCAATGTCATGTGCACAAGCATGCAACAAAAGAGGTAAAGCAAGAAGGCACAACAAGTCCAGAGTGGAAATGGCAGCAGAAATTACAAGCTAGTAAAAAGTGAACATGATTAAGCCACATGCAAATGACATAGTGTTGCAGCAAGGTAGTAATATTCAAGTACAAGTGCAAATGCCATAGTAGAATACAAGTGTACAAGAAAAACGAGAGAATGGTGATAAACCATTGTTCATCCAAGCTTACTCATGGTCAAGGACAAAATGTACAAGACTAAACAAGGCAGAAATTATATGTACAATAGCACCAATGGTTACAACAATTACAAATCAAGCCAGTAACAAGTTTCCAACTGCACCACAGCAAGGGTTCATGTACGAAACAAGCTCAAACAGACCAGTGAAGGGCATCAAACCACAATACCAAGTTTTTCATCTTATGACATACAACAATATTAGGTGAAAACATTGACAAGTACAATATAAGTTTTTAACCAAAACTTCACAACATTGAAGTAGCGAAAATAGCATAAGAGTACAGAAAACGATGTAGGAAGACAAAATCACAAAGAAGATTAATGTAGCATCTGTTCGAATTATCGAAGTGCAATATCTGTTCACGTCAATGTTTGAGAAAAAGAGGCAGAAAGAATTTTTGGTTCGAACAAGTATAATCAGGGAAAACAGGAAGCAAATATTTATCGAATTACTTTGAATAAGTTAAAGAATAATATAGGAAATCTTCAACAATTCTATTCACGGTAAGGTGACAAAGTTTGTTCCAGAAATCATTCATATATGCAAGAACTTGTTTTCGGGAATTTCAAAATTGAAGAAATTTCTAGAAAGTAGATATTCAAATTTTTATTTACGGCAAGAGGACAAAACCAAGATGACCAAATATAAGAGTGAAATCAGAGAATTAAAGGGTTCGAAAACCATATAAATATGCACCATTTTCATCACTGGCAATCATCGAAACAGAGAGTAAATTAAATTGAGCATTATAGGAATTAAATCAGAGAACTCACAATTCTGAGCATTTCGACCATCATCTCTTTAGAGAATATTTCCTAAAATCCAAACTGTTCGACCAGGGAACAACAGTATTCGAAGCCAACTCCATTAGAGCAACCGAAAGCCGCGATTTGAAGTGAAGCTGGAACCCTAGTTTCTCAATTAATGTGCAACCATTAAAGGAAAAGGGGGAAACCGACCTATTGCAAGTGATCGAAGACAAAACAAAAGGGGCCGTCTAAATTTTGTGTCTTGTTTATTTTAAAAAACTATGGCTTAATTTTTTTTAATTTACTTTAGTTTATTTGATTTTCTATTCTAGTTTTTAACTAGGTTATAAACTACAAGGATTGTAGTGTGGGGAATAATTAGCTATAGGGTTTTGTATTTTGTGAAAATCTGATCTTTGGGATTGAGATTAGTGCAAGGTTTTGACCATAAGATTAGAATAGTAGCAAGCGTTCGCGAGTGTGCAAGTGTTGTATGCGGGATATTGTTTAATACATAGTAGAAACCTTGGGGAATGCAGTATTAGGTAGGGTTTTTCCGAAGCTGGGTATCTGTATGTGTTATTTCATTATCTGCTTTTACTCTGATTATCATTCTATGAAAAATTGCAATAAACCTTATTCACCCCCTCTAGGGTTAATTTAGATCCTAATAGTAGTTTCCTTAGTTTAGCTGGATGTTGTCGACAATTTATCAAGGATTTCTCTAAGATAGTTGCACCATTAATTGGATTAATGATGAAGAATAAGGCCTCCATGTGGGATGCGAAGTGAAAGCAAACTTTTGGAATTTTGAAAAAGAGACTGATGAGTGCTCCTGTGTTGATTATTCCAAATGGGAATGAAGAGATGGCTGTATACACCAAAGCATGTGGCACTGGAGCGATGCTAATGTAGAAGGTTAGAGTTGTGGCATACCCGAGACGACAACTGAAGCCACCCGAATGGAATTACCCGACTCATGATTTAGACATAGTGTTTGCTATGAAGATTTGGAGGCATTACTTATCAGGAGTTAGATTTGAGTTGTTTATGGATCATAAGTCATTTAAGTAATTTTCTCCCAAAAGGATTTGAATCTTCGGCAGAAGCGGTGGTTAGAGTTTTTGGCTTCATATGACTTTTGTATAACCTATACTCCGGGAAAAGCTAATGCAGCGGTCGACGTGTTAAATAGAAGACATGCTAGTTTAGGAGCCATGTTTTCGGAATGGAAGTTTCTCGAGTATTTAATGGATATGATTTTACACCTCATTTTGAGTTAGAGCCCGAGATATTAGCAAGCTTATCGATTACACTGACTTTCATCGAAAGGACTGGCGAAAGCTAGAAGTGTGATGCTAAGATTTTTGAAATTATTCATAGGTTACAAATGAGAGTGGAACCATATAAGATTAAGGATTTCGAAGTCGATCGAGGTGGTTGGTTTCATACGCATGGACGAATGGTTGTTCCTGATGTGGACTGGTTAAGGGAAGAAGTTTTAAGGGAATGTCATCACTCCAAATTGACGATTCATCCTAGAGGTATAAATGTATCGAGAAATGAAGCAAGCTTACTACTAGGATGGCATGTAAAGGGATGTCGGGAAATTTATCTCGAGTGTATGAACTGTCAGTCGGTTAAAGCCGAACAGAAAAAGGCGAGCGAATTGTTACAACTTTTGGAAGTTTCTACGTGGAAATAGGAACAAGTGTCTATGGATTTTATTGATAGATTGCCAGGACAAGGATAGGAAATGATATTATTTGGGTCATGATGGATCACCAGACCAAAAGCAAAAGGTATATTCCTGTTAGATTGATTAGGAAAATATCGAAATTAGTTGAGTTATATCTTAAGTGGATAGTCTGATTCCATGGGGTACCGAAGAGTATTGTTAGAGATCGTGATATGTGGCTCACTCGCGGATTTTGGAGGGGTTTGCAAGAAGCATTGCGAGTCGAGATATGTTTGAGTACAACTTATCATCCCTAGACAGATGGTCTGACTGAGAGGGTTAAAGAGTTTTGGAAGATCTTCTTAGAGTTTGTGTATTTTATTTAAGAGCATCATGGTAAGACTATTTGCATTTGGTCGACTTTGCTTATAACAACAATAACTAGTTGAGTATTGGAATAACACCGTATTAGGCGTTGTATGGTAGACCATGTAATTCTACGTCTTGTAGGTTAAAAACTAGCGAGAAGTTGGCACTTGGGCCTGAGATGATAAGAGAAACAACAGATAATATTGAGATCATTCGACAGCGAATGAGGGCAACCCAAGATCGTCAGAAGAGTTATGTCGATAAGCGACGAAAGGATTTGGAATCTCAGTTAGAGATTTGGTATTTGTTAAGGTTTCGCCTCTATGGAATATCGTTCATTTTGGAAGGGAAGTAAAGTTGGCACTAAGGTTTGTTAGGTCGTTTCCAATTGTGAGCATATTAAGAAGCTCGCTTATAGAGTGGATTTGCCTGAGAAGATGGCTGGTATGCACAATGTATTTCATGTATCATTTCTACGGAAGTTTTTGCACGACCAAACGTTGTGGTATCTCCTGAACAGATTGTAGATTTTGAAGTCGAGCCCGAAGTTTCTAGGACTCATAAGCCACTTTGTGTCATAGGGAGTGACATAAAACAACTTAGGTGGAAGATTGTTAAGCTAGTCAAGGTACAATGGGGCAAGGACGAAGACAATTACTTGTGGGAAATGAAAGAGAGTATGGGGTCAACCAATCGAGAACTCTTTCAGTGGTATGTCCCATATATCGTATCTTACTTGTACCATTGTGTCTTGCAATATTAGAGTTCTACATGCTAGGATAAGATTTTGATTGCATGGATGTTTGGATGCTAGATTGGATACTCGTAGATGGTAGGCATGTAATAATACCTTGTTTGCTCTTGTTTGCATGGAATTTCGGTGGAGAAATTCCTAAAGGGGGAGAATGTAACAACCCGTATTTTACGTATCGGAGGATTGTAAAATAATTATTTTTAATTCCTTAGTGGTCGGACCATTTTCTTATTTTAATATTTTATTCATCGGGGTGTGAGACATGTCCATGGTTTTTTCTAAACTTAATTGTATTTTTTTACACTTATAAATATTGTTTTAGATATAAATTTTTATAGGGATCGAATTAGGAGCTGAAATCGGTCTCATTAGATTGAAATGATGGTTTACGATACCGTAGAGTGGCCACCTAAAAGATTTGGTTTAGCAGGTCGGGAGGAATCGGTGTTTTAAGTTTCAGTTTCTGTTGGGCAGACTAATTAGCTGCTAATGGGCTGATTAGTCAACCCCCTCCGGCTAATGAACTACAGATTTAAATAATGGGTTTGGAGAGAGAATTAAGGTTTCTCTCTTAATTCAAACAATAGACTGGGCACTTATGATTCTTCGGTTCAACCTAATCCCTAATTTCTTTATGCTATAAATTATTATTCATCATAGCTTGCATCTAAAGGCTAGATTATCATCAAGGAAGATTACGTCATCACAATTGCATTGATTTTGAGGGTTTTCTATTACTGTCTAGAACTGATTTTACGGTATTGCATTGGATCTAAAAATTGGTGAGTGATAGATATCCCACACATGGAAACTATGGATTATATGGGTAAATTAGGATTTGATTCACATGTTATATATTAAATTCACCTTATATCTGATCTTGTATAATTAACTCAGATTTTGAAGTCCTAGGGAAACCTAATTTAGTCACATAAACTGGCAATTCGCTGGTTTAATCATGCTTTTGCATAGGTTTAGGTCCAATTCAAGTTAGATCCATTGATTTATGTTATGTTTATGATATGTTCATGTATGTATGGTCAAGTTTTGATGAAATGTTTTTTGTTTTGATTGAATTGATTATATTGCATGAATTGTTTATTAGAATTGTATATTATAGATCTTAGGTTTGAAGAACAAGGTAAATCAGAGGTTGAGATAGTAGATTCAGACGAAACTTAGCAGAGGAGCTCTAAACCACTAAGGGAGGGAACACGAAAAATTTCATGCTGAATCTCGCTAAGTAAATGGACCGACATCGGTCCATGTTTGATGGACCGGTATCGATCCATGTCGATTGGTTGGATGGCTCTAAATCTTTGGGAGCTGCATCGTTGTGATAAATCAAGTCTGCGTGCAAATCTTCGAGTGATTTGGAGATGATTTGAGATGGGTCGAAGGTTGATTACTCAAGTGCTATGATAGAACGACAGAGGTTTTAGCATGTTTGGAGATTAGTTATGAAATTGGACCGGCAGTAAGTAGTAGGGATTATAGCAGAGCGGTCGAGACACTTAGCCAAAATTGGCTAAGTGTAACGATCTGTACCCATCAATGAGCGATGGACCGATACTAGTCCATCACGAAACAAGATGAAGGGACAAAACTTTGGGGTCTTGATATTGATGGTCTCTAAGGGTTGTTGGTTATGTTTGATGATAAATGGACTTCAGACGATCGATGTGAAACTCAAAGATGGATAGTGCTTTGATTGTGAACTCAAGATAGATGGTTGTGGGATGATATACGAGTGAGTATGATGACGGATTGACCCAGGTGTGACTTGATCGTGGATGATAATGGAATTTGTTTGAGAAGTCGCTCGAACTAAAAGATGGAATCGTCGAGAAGGAAGGATCGACAGATTTGAAGTGCCTAGGAATCGTTGGTTGTCGAAGGTTCCAGCAGGCTCAAAGCAGGGGTATTGTGGGGGCCTCCATTAGGATCAAGAACTATCGTGTACCTTGGATCGATCTCTAAGAGTTATCTAGTTGTGTTGGATGGAGGAAAATATGCACAAGACAGATGTATGATTGTTTGACTAGAACTGGAGTTTCCATTAGCCCTTGACAGATGACAACGACCTGTCATTCGACGATTGATGTATTCCAGGATTTAGTCGATGATTGCTAGGATATTAGTTGTTGTAGATGCTATGGTTGACCGTGTGCTTTCTTCTCTGTTGACTCTGGGTAGGATATCACCATAGTTTGTCGAAGAGAAGTAGGATTAGGTGATATCCTTTCCTGTTATGGAGCAACATACGGTAGATAATGATCTTGGCTAATCCTTTGGTTCTTAAGATGGATCAGATGATTCAACTGTTTATACTCATTTATTATGTGTAATTGTTGTTAGTTATTTTATCACTCACTAAGACTGTAGTCAGATTAAAGGTTTTTCATTTCCCTCTTATTACCTTGGGCTGCTCATCAACGTTGGTGGTGAGCAGGCTAAGATATTAAGTAGTAGGTTTTTGGTGCTGATGATGCTATGCGACGACGAGCAGGAGGATGACGTATTATTTTCTACTATGCTGTATAGATTTTCTTTTATTTCCATTGTGCGTTGATGACTTTTGATTCTCTGAGAGATATGTAGTTGGAATGATGTACAGATTACTCAATTTCGTAGACATTTTGTATAGGTGACTCTGAGATTTTATGAGACTTGAGTTTCCATTCTATCATGTTGTATATTTTCTATTATATGTTATCCATGCACTGTGAGTTATACAACATATTTATTTCGAGATATTTTTCCTTGATGATCATCTCATATCGGTTCGGCACGTCATACAGCGCACCTTCTCCTTAGTTCGGTGCGGGAGTTATGGGACGGTCGTCACATGTATCCTCTAACCACATAACGTGAGAATGACTTAAATAGAGGAAATGCTTCGGGGTTATGTGGATCGCTCCCATTAGAGTATTATCATCACTGAATCTAAATTTGAAATTGACTCTTTTATATATGCTTAGGTACGGTTGTTGGTCACAACTGTTATGGGAAAATATCTCATCATAACCTACGAAGGGGTTGGATGGTCTTGATCTATATGGAGTCAATAGACGACTTTATGTATATTTTATCTAGAGATGTACTGTGACGGGGTACTCCAGTAACCTAATCATTGTGGGAGACCTATTTTCCTATAAGCATTGTATTGACTTTAATGCAAGAATCTAATATACCAGCATTTCAACTATTTTCTTATTTAATTTTGAGCCTCCAAACATCTTGTAATATCATAGGATTTTATATCCCAAATCTTGTGGTTATCGTAAGGTAAAAACCAGCCCATGTTTATATGTAGCTAGTCTTACGAGATACCGTTTATCAAAAGGGTTTTTGAAGATATAATTAAAAAATCCCTGCGATTTGTGTTTTCTCACGCTGGAATTCCCGAGTAACCTGGGCGTTATTCCCCTATAATGCTCGGTTCAGGCCAAGCATAATTGACAACTAGATTTAATTGCCTTGAAGCTTTAGGAGTGAAGCTGAAGGCTCAAGACATACTTCAATATTTTAGTTTATATTATGAAATAGTTCTTGTTATTGATATCGACATTTGTAATAGGAGGTTGATATAACTGTCTAAATTTGACAATAGTTTATCGTTGTATTTTGATATGTTTATGTAAATAAAAAATCATTCTTTTTGTAAAGAATTGTGTTATTTTTTATATTACTCATTGTTCTTATGAGATTCCGTTTTATATTTCTTCTTCTTTCTCCGGATGAGCTATCTTTCGAACGCTAAATGTTCAACGCAAGAATACAGATCATTCATTAAGTGTCATCTTTAGTAGTTTTAAAATTGGTTCATTACGTTTGGTATTTAAGCTAAATGTTAAGCGATAACCATGGCTTTAGCAAGGTCGACTCATTCGAGATAGGGTAAGAAAGACACTAAGATGACTTTGAGTATATTATATACGAGAGTGCATATCTTTTATATTTATAGAAATGTTTAATATTGTCAAGGTTGATCTGTTGAGTAGGTTGTGAATTTGGATCGATACAGAAGGTATAACTCTATTTATATGGGTTTTCAAACATTTAGACAAGACCAAACATCATGATATTGTTTTAAAATAGGTAATTAAAATATTTTACTTAGAAATACATTTTGTACATACACAAGAATGAATTCTAAAAATCGTACATCATTTTTGAGGTGTTTGTTGTTATGAGATGGTAATATTCTATTATTATCATTTAGGATCAATTTTTTTTGCTCATCTAATTTGAGCATTGACTATTGTAGATGTTTTATAGTTGGGCTCTTTTGAGCTTGGGTTAAGTAAGTAGAAATTAAGAAGATATTAAAACAAATGTCTCATGACTTAGACTACACAATTTGACTACAAGATGTTCAATATCAATGTGGAATAATAAAAATTGGCACAACAAGTGGGGTTGAAATGGTTCACTACCATGTTTATTAAAATAAAAAAAAAGAGAGGGAGATCACGAGGATTTAGTATAAAATAAAGCAACACACACAGAGAAAAACTGCAAGGAAAAAGAATAGAAGAAAGGAAAATAAATATACAATCACTAACCACAAGGGAGAATTATGCTAGGCTCAAAACAAAAGGTGCTCATAATAATGCAATTCCTGATTTCATGAGCCAAGACATGCCATAAAACTTCACAGTTCCTTGTGTTTAATAAATTACAGACATTTTTCCTCCATTCCCAAACTAGTTTCATGTACTCCTCAAACATAACAAAAAAAGATTATGTTATTGATCTCCCTAATTTAATGACATGTAAATCCAATCCCAATCGAGTTTGTATGGTATCCTATAGAAAAGAAAAGATAAATATATCAGAGCTCACGATAAAATATCTCACAACAGAACGAATAAAATATAATAGTAAATACAACTTACCAATATAATGACACTAACTAGCAAGTGTCTCTAAGCTGTAGTATCTCAACCACCTGTCTATCCTGCGGATTTCTTACGATGAGGGGATCAGAACAATAGTTATGGTGAATGGACAAATTATACTTTCTAAAATAACACTACATATATCGTTTGATCACTGGTTCTTTATTTATTTAGTTGTTCGGGTCTATTTCCCATTATGCTTCGATTTTTCAGCATAAATCGTACCCATCTACTCCCTAGTAGATTAACCTAATAAGTAATACATATAGTTGTACGCCAAATAAACCAGGTACTCTTTGTCGTATCCTCCTTGAGTGGTCTCCATCGCTGTACTACGAAAACATACTGGACCTCCATCTTAACGCTATGAAGGAGTTATGAGCCCCCAACGCTGCGCCACGAAGGCGCCAAACACATGAGTTCTTAATGGAATTTGGTCGGGAGCCTTACTACATCTATCAAGAATGGCGTTGGGATGGCCAAACAAAATGGATTTGTTAGGCTCGAAATACAGATATCTAAAGTTGGTATGTCTCTTTTGTGGTTCTTCAAGGCCCCACCAGCCTACCCCCAAATGAAAGACTATTCAGGAGAGCTAAGTGACAGATCCTAACAACCAATCTAAACAAATAAGTGGTTTCTCATCCAGTGACACAACAGTGAAGATCATAGGCCTCTTTGTTGTAGCTCCAGCCTTCCCCGTACACGCTCCAACTAATGATGACAGGCGTCCAACGACCTATTATCCTTGATCGGGTCCTAACCACGAAGCCTTCTCTCCCGAGCCGAGGCAGCCACCGAACCACCCTAAAAATCCTCCAGTAAGTCTTTAGTCTACCCTATAACTACAGGTGTAACAAATGCAGCTAAGGCTGTAACGACCTAGGGTATTCGATGCTCGAATTCCAACAATAACACTTAAACCTTGATTACTTGCCAGAAATCAAGTATCGAAAACATCAGATAGTTAATGAAAGAAAATAGAAGGTGAGATAGGAAAGAAATATTAGAATAGAAGAAGAAGAATACAACACCATTAGAGTCTCACATCGCAGCGGAACAAAATATAATTTAGAAATAAAAACTTCATTGAGAGCAATAAAATAAAAACTTAAAATCATCAAAGTACAGTAATACATCTGGACAGTTATAATAATCTATCCTCATATACAACACACAGCGGAATACATACTATTCTGTATCATATGCCAGAACTCCAATAGCTTATCTTCGGACTTCACCGCGTCCGATAACCTGAACGTGTACAACCCGGTCTAACCCAAGCTTACAGACGTCGGATCAGTCTGGTGAACTAGAGTGAGAAAACTCGCTAAGTTTAAAAACATCACCCAACTTGATTTTAAAGTCAAACCATTTCTTTTTGAAATATAAACACAAATAAATAACAATCTAGTGGAAACGTTTGCATCTCACGTTCAACATATATAGTATACAATCAAAACCACGGGCTCTTATTGAAGATTGAATTTTCCAACTATGACAAGGTATGGAACCACCTTCCGATAGTGTATCTCTAGAGGGGAATACACTGAGTTCAACAAGAACATCTTGCAACCCGGCCACACATGACCGACCACTCATTTTGCTTGAGTGTATCGAATGTATATCACCAACGGTTGGGAACTACCCACTGTTTCTCGAAAAGGGACAACATCAAAATATATTAAAGAAGAAAATGAATTTATCTAGATAGGTGATTATACACCCTACTTGGGAGTGACCAACTTAGCCATGCTGCATGCCCAATTTTTGTTATTTCCTAATTGAAGAGGCTTGAGGTTTAACACTACCTTTAGAACATCATATCACCATTCACTTTGAATGTCACATTGTCAGATCCATCGAACCACTAATTGAAGTCCACGAAAATACCCTGGTCGTTAAGCTAAGAGAATGGCCATTCTCCGCTACTAACAGATATACGTTTGTAAAAAACAACTTACGTGATTCTTAAGAAATACTCCATCACACATTCGTCCATACAAGTCATCTAGGAACTGGATGAACCGAAGGTACCCTTCTACCACATCCTAGGTATCACCCTATAGATCAGTAGCGAGTAGTCCTTGCAAATTCGTACACTTCAACCATGATAGAACCACAATATATCTCCCGTCGACACAGAGATTTTAAGTGGTTCTTCAATTTATGAAGAACTACGGTCTCTGATTTTCTCCGTCTCGATCAACATCTGATATCTTCCACATTTTCGTATTTTCTGGTCGGAATGGTATTCGAATATAAATTCGATCCCGGTCTTTCCATACCAACAATCGTATTTGTCAGATTTGATAGTCTGTTATTTAGCTTCAAATGAACAACCATTCAATCATAAAATGAAAATATATTTACTGGTTTAGTACTCAACATCATTTTTCTTATTTAATTAAAAAATTAAATAATGGTTAATTAAAATATTGCAATATTTGGAAAACAACATTACATTTCTTACTTCAACCTCCCTTGGTCCCTGACCATAAATTGGTAAGAGAATAATTTCCCAAGTATCAACCCTGAAGACCGAAATCAACATCAGATTAACACTAAGAAAATCACTCAACTCAACCAATCTCTAGTTAGGTTCTAATTCTTATCTTAACTCCTTATCAACCCATTATATTTCACTTGTAATCCATTCAACCATTTTCCACTTTGAGAATCTCATTTTGATTCCATCCATTTCACTTAATTTCATTATTAAGTCTCGCTCATTTAAAATCAACGTTTTAACTCCACGTCTCTTTTGTAAATCTTATTTATAAACTCGGGTTTAATATAAATGTGACACCCCACGTCCATTAATGTCACTCACAAAGGGAATGCATTAAGTTTCGTGAAGCGTTATAGGTAAACAAACACAGAATTTTACAAGACATACATAAATAAGATAGCATCGGAAATTTAAATTTTATTTCAAACACAGATCATACAGCGTGGTTCAAAATACCATGAGTCTCAAAAACCATTACAACAACATAACTCCTGTCTTTTAACATCAGAGTACATAAATACTTAAAAGAAAACATAATTCCCCAAATAAAAGGGACAAAGCCATAGTGGAGATAAAGACTTGAGCCATACTTCGAAAGAAGCTCTAGCAAGATGATATCCGAGTCCTGACTAAGCCCGAATCTTTCCTCCCTGAGAACCTAGGGGGAAATGGAAGAAAGAAGGAGAAACAAGAGGGTCAAACATAAAGTCTGGGGATTCTAGTGACTTTTAGAAAATAAATAAATAAAGTAGCATGACATGCATATAAAGTGGATAAGATGGATCCCTACATAAATGGGAGGTGTGACAAGGTAGACAGAATAAGGTGTATATGCTTCTAATGATGACTCTGCACGATTACTAGTATAACCAGAAAGAGATGATCTCTTCCACTATAAGGTGGTAGACTTAGGGCATATGTCCAAATGTACCCTAACCACTACCCTAATCGATCGGTTCTCTACTCCGTAGATACTCTGTGCCGACCCCACAGTAGGATGTATCACGTCCTAAAGTGGCAACCCCTCAATGATATGCACAGCCCCATATCTACTTGTGTCATGGTCGTCTTATCCCCCTCTGTCTGGCTCATGCACGCACATGGCCCGGTCGGTTTGCACCGCCTACACCGTCCTCCATGTTTGGATCTCTTACAATCAGTCAATAAGCGTGTCCCCTCTCCGCCTAGTACGGAGTACTTTATTTGATACCTACTCCAGGTTACTGATTGAAATGGGTCCCACACAATACGATACAAGCTCTCCCCTTTGTCTTGTATCCCCCACTAGGTTTTCACTGACTATGTATACCACTAGGTGTCTTTAATTACATAGCCCTATACCAGTTATGCTTACCTTAAAAGGTGTCTTTAATTACATAACTTTATAATTTCCTCTGGTTATGTGTACCACTAGGTGTCTTTAATTACATAACCTTATCGGGTTAAGTTGTGAGCCTATATGTAAATATTACCCACCCCCTCCAGATTTTCTTAACCCATCCACTATCCAACAAATTTTACTTAACCCTAACTTTAGTTCATAATCATACAATCCCTATGGATTAGATTTGGTTAAGAAGTCCAATTGATTACTATGTCCATTTATGGTTTATAATGGGCTAGACCTCCCACATTAGGCTTACAACTTGTGGATGTTGGATATACCGGTCGGTTGCGGGCAGTCTTATTCCACAGTTGGGCCTAACCTCGTGTCTTAGCCCAATTCGTATTTGCGCACTTAGACCTTTCACATTAGGTTCAACATTAGTGGCTGCTGGATATGCCTGTCGGATCCGGGCAGACTTCCACCACTAATGCGACCTAACCTCGTGTCATAAGTGCAATTACAATTTCTAATTGTAATTATTAGACATTCCGTTTTTATTCAATTCTTACCTATGTCTTAATAGGTCATTATGTCCCCACTTTTCCCCCTTTTGAATTATATGTCCAACTCATATTTATATTCAAATTATGTCAATTTTAACCTTTTTCCCTCCCCGTTCCTTAACAAGCATGTTCACACCATTTACGGCATGTATAGGATAAATAATAGCCTAATCATAAACGATAAAAAGGGAAGGTAATGGAAATAAGACAAAGGTGAATGTTCTAACATAACTAGCATAAGCATATATTAACATGGTGAATGTATAAGCATAGATCTAATGAACTTGTAGTAGTTAACTTGTTGTAACATAGCAAAGGTGATAAGATGAACATGACAAGATATAAATTTAATTTAGATGTCCAACAAGTTCAGATCTAATATGAGAAGCACAAGGGGATCCAAATAATAACCTAGATCTGATTTAAAATTTAGGTTTCCACATAATACATATCTAATAGGTAAAAGTAGAACTAATTAAATTATAATAAGGACCGAAAACAGATTTAACATAACTAGGATGACATAATAGTATGTGTAGATGTAAATATGGATTCACATGTCCAATTTACAATATATCTAAATTGACCACAATACGACAGGGGTGAGGTGATTTACATAAAGAATTAGATCTAACCAATGTTGTAACTGTCCAAATTAACATTAACCACAATACAGTTACGAATCAAGATCCACAAAGGCGACATAATAGAATAACCACAATTGAATTAGATCTAGAAAAGTAAATCTATCATGACATAGTATAAGATTTAACACTAGCATTGATTCATAGTTTACACATATCCAAATCACAGTCCTTCACAATTTACTTTTATTCATTTAAACCTAAAAGTAACCAACTCACAGTGTTTGGATTGTTAAGAAGATAGATAAGAAGTTGGTGTTGAATCTATGCTTGAATCTCAGAATTTGATTTGCAAAGCTAAAAGTTGTAGGGGATTAACAGATCCAATTCAGTTCAGCCACCGACAGAGTTTGGCAACCTTGAATTCTCAATGAAGAAAATATGAGAAATGGCCACGTATATATTGCTGCAAAATCCTCTGAAACTGACTGCCACCTCAGCCTTGGGGGTGTCGACACCCCTGTGGGTGGGTCGACCTATAGGTCAACACCCCTTAAGGTGGGTCGACCCCAGTGTCGACACCCCTCTAGGGGGGTTGACCCCATAGAGCGGGAAATATTCCGCCACTTTTCATTTTTCGAATTTGAACTGTTCTGGATAAAATTCTGACTCATCTCTGACTCACGTATATATATATATATATATATATATATATTCATTCTGCGCGTAAACAAACTAAAAACTCTCATAACTTCTTCATACGGTGTCCGTTTTACGCAATCCAAATGTCTATCTTGACCAGAATTTCGATACGGACGCAATGGAGCAGTCTGTTTTCCTTAATTCTGAATATTAAATTAATTATTATTTAATTTGTCCTCTTTTATGTTAACAAAATTACGGGGTGTTACATTCCCCCTACTTAAAGGATTTCGCCCCCGAAATCTCCAAATTGAGAAGAGTGCATATGCTATCATCCATCATTCATCTAATCATCCATCAATCACTGGCATCCATTGTACTTAAAGATTTCTAATGCTTATATGAATATATGCAAAGGTGTGTGTATATGTCCCAATACTAATGCAAAAATCAGGCGGTTTACTGATTCAGTTGACCTCCTTAATACAGTGTATGTTAGTGCCATGTATTCAAATAATCCTATTATAACATATAAGCTCTATATGTGTGCACACTCATTCGTCCAAGTGCAACATCCATATGCTAATTCATCCATTTCCATCCATAAAAGAAAAGAAAATGCACACACATCCATATGCAGTATGAGAGTGATTGAGCCGATCTAGTGCCTAACGTGTGTGTATATGCGTCCACAGGAAACCACTGGCAAACACTTGCATCCACTTGCATCCATCAAACATAACATGTTTCAAACACATGTTTACATCAATAGGATTCCTATCTAAAGGTCAAAAAATACTATGGATAAGATATACTCAAATGATAGAAACAAGCACTAATAAGAACTTTGAAAAAGGAGTTAAGAACATACCCTCGAAAAGGAAAGGGTACAAAGCACGAATCTTGTCTTCGGTCTCCCAAGTCGTATCTTCTGGATTATCTCCCCATTAGACCTTTAGCAACTTGATCTCTTTATTGTGTAGCTTCTTAACTTCTGATCTAATAATACAGGTAGGGACTCGCCTGACTGTCGCCTTCCGTTCCACTTCTACTTCTTCCAACACATTCGGCTCAACAATTACTGTGGTGTCATGTAGGCACTTCCGCATATGAGAAACATGGAAAACATCATGAACATTGGATAGATTTTCTGGGAGATTTACTCTATAGGCCATTTGGCCAATCCTCTCGGTTATGGGAAATGGTCCCACAAATCTAGGTGCCAACTTCCCTACCGATCTGAAGCGAACCGCATTCCTCAGAGGTGACATTTTGATAAAAACTAAGCCTCACACTTCAAATTCGATGTCAGTCCTTCTCTTATCTGCATAGGACTTCTGCTTATCTTGAGCTGTCTTCATCCGCCGTCGAATGAGGTCAATCTTTTCGAACGTTTCTCTAATCATATCTAGTCCAAGTAATAATTTTTCTGTAGGTTCCCACCAATAAGTTGGTGATCTACAGGGTCGTCCATACAATGCTTTGAAGGGTGCCATGCCGATGCTGGACTGATAGCTATTGTTATAGGCAAACTATATTAAAGGGAGATGCTCTTCCCAACTCTCTCTGAAGTCTAGGATACACAGCCTTAAAAGATCTTCAAGAATCCTGTTCACCCTCTCCATCTATCCATCGGTCTGAGGATGATAAGTGGTGCTCAAACACAACTGTATACCTAATGCTTCTTGCAAGATCCTCCAAAATTCACTGGTAAAGATGGGGTCAAGATCGCTTACGATGATGGAAGGCACTCCATGAAGACAGACTATCTCACAAACATAAATTGCTGCCAACCATGATGTCGTCCTCTTAATCTTAACTGGAATAAAGTGAGCGCTCTTAGTGAGTCTATCTACCACAACCCAGATTCTAGTGTTTCCTCTGTTCGATCTAGGAAAACCATCCACGAAATCCATACAGACGCTCTCCCTTTTCCACTGGGGAACCTCCTAAGGATGAAGTAGACCACCAGACTTCTTTTGCTCAGCTTTAACTTGCTGGAAAACTAAGCATTGGGAAACAAATTCGGCCACATATTTCTTCATCCTAGCCCAAAAGAAACCCTCTTCATGTCTCTTTATATATTATGACCGCCTGGATGAATGGTCATCTTAGAATGGTGGGCATCTTCTAGGACTGCCTTTATCAAGCTTCCAGTTTAAGGAACACAAAGTCTTCCATCTCATTGCAACCACCCCTTTTCATCTATGGCATATCTACTAAGGTGACTAGAAGTCTCCCCTCTTCTGAGCTTTCCCATGATGTATAAAATCTGTGGGTCACCTTGTTGCGAAGCTCCTATCTGGTCCATAAGAGTTGGTCTTATCTCCAAGGACGCAAACAAATCAGGAAAAATCTCGATGGAGGGTTTAAAATCAAAAGCTGATATGAACTCCAAGTTCTTTCTCTCCACAAACAGAGGACTCAGGGCCATCCTCTGCCTACTTAGTGCGCCTGCCGCCACATTATCCTTGCCAGGGGTATAAGCAATCTCAAAATCATAAGAAGCTAGAAACTCCATCCACCGTTGTTGCCTTAAATCGAGGTCCTTCTGCGAGAACAAATACTTGAAAGATTTATGATCGGTGTATAACTCGAACTTCTCTCCAAGTAAATAATGACGCCATGTCTTTAACGCGAATACTATGGCAGCTAGCTCTAGATCATGGGTGGGGCAGTTCTTCTCATGAACTCTCAACTGTCTACCCCCATAACACACTATTTTCCCTTCTTGCATCCGAACCGGACCAAGCCCTGTACCACACACATCAGTGTAAACGATAAACACCTTACTCCCATCAGGCAAGGTCAAAACTGGGGTTGTTGTCAGGGCCCTCTTCAATCGTTGGAAAGCAACGTCGTAGTATATAGCCCATGAATATTCCAAGTTCTTCTTCGTCAGCCTGGTGAGTGGGGCTGATATCTTTGCGAAGTCCTTAATGAACTTCCTATAGCAACCTGCCAAACCAAGAAAGCTTCTCACCTCGGTTGCATTTTTAGGAATCTGCCATTCTTGCACTGCAACCACCTTCGTGGGATCTACAGCTATCCCGACCACATGCCCTAAGAATCTCACCTCTTTTCTCCAAAAATAGCATTTAGAGAACTTCGCCTTAAGCTGATGGTTACAAAGAGTTTTCAAAACTTCTTTCAAATGTTGGGCATGCTCTTCTTCGCTTTTGGAGAAGATCAAAATATCGTCAACAAATACCACGACAAATTTGTTTAAAAACTCCCGAAACACCCTACTCATCAAATCAACAAAATAGCCAGGTGCATTCGTCAACCCAAAAGGCATAACTAGACATTCAAAGAAACCGTCCGGTGTTTTAAAAGCTGTCTTATCTATGCTATCTTCAGCCACCCTCAATTGATGGAATCCTGTGGCCAAGTCTAACTAAGAAAATATCGAGGCATCAATAAGCTGATCAAATAAATCATCCCTCGAAGCGGGTGCCTATTCTTCTTGGTGAGTTTATTCAGCTCTCTATAGTCAACACACAAACGAAGCGAACCATCCGCCTTAGTCGCGAATACTACTGGAGCACCCCAATCAGATTTGCTTCGTCTGATAAACCCTTTCTCAAGAAGCTCCCCTACTTGCTTACTTAGCTCCCTCCTTTCCCTCGGAGCTATGTGGCGCACTGGCAATGCAACTGGCTTTGCATTGTCCACCAAATATATACGAAAGTCGAACTCGCGCCTCAGAGGTAAGCCTCAAACCTCGTGAAAAACATCTGAATAATCTCGGACTACTGGAATAGATTGCAAGTCATCGATAGATGCATTAAGAGATTCTAGGAAACTAAGCATAACCGACCCTTATAGGTCATAAGAAATCTCGAGGGTCCTCCCATGACAAGTCAGAAGCCTAACAACCATCTTCTCACAATCCAGAATGGCACCATACGTAGGGGTGGAATCGGTTTGGTACCAGAGTTTTGTGTTCAAAACCATTACCATACCGATTTTATATGGTAATAGAAAAATCACACCATTACCAGCCAAAGAAACTGGTTACCAACAGTTCAGTTTATAGTTGGTAATGGCTGGTAGAGGTCGGTATTAAGTTTTTGCCGTTCACTAGTATGAGCTCTTTTTGTTTACAATATTTCACCTTAAAATATTAAATATTAAAATTGATTTTTTTGTTATTATAATATTATTCATCTATCTTATTTCACGTAGTCAAACATGCATGAAACTATATGGATGAACAAAAATATCATATAAATTATACCGTTTCTAAGATATATGATAAAAATTGCATTCAATCTTGTATCATAATAGTATTTTCCTAAGTATTTTACTAAATCATCACATATCAGAAATTCTTTGTTATGTAATAAACATATATGATGAAATATAAGAATATACATATGTATTGTTTAAGATGTGGTACGTATGGTAATTACCATTGTTAATGCTCAATTACCATTACCGTAACACATATTTTCATGTGGTTAGGCATACCGTACCAATCAAATTGGTTACCAATTGTTCGGTACCACTTTTGTTGGTAGCGGTTGGAAATGGCTGGTAAGTGGTAATATGGTAAAAATGTCCAGCCCTAACCATATGTGGTAAGCCAATCCATTCCTAGAATCAAGCCATAGCCCATAAACCCGTGCACATATGCGTCGCATTCGAACCCGACCCCTAACACAAATATTTTCAAACCCTGACAAATCATAGATAAATGAGCCGAACCACTAATGGGGTTTGAAACAACTACGGGATCCTCTACCATACTAGTAATTAAGTGCAGAGATTCAATCACAGAACTTGATATAATTGAATGTGAAGCGCCAGAATCAAAAAGTGTTATAATAGGAAGGTTTGAAAGAGAAATTAAATCTTCCACAGAAATTTTTCTATCAGAAGCACTGATCGCGAGAGCATGCACCTGCCCTCCAGAAGTCCCTGTCCTTTGACCATGTCCCAGTGAACCCTGTTTCTTCGGGCACTCTCTAGCGAAGTGTTCGACCTCTCCACAATGGTAGCACGAGTTTTTTCTTCGCTTGCAGTATTTAATCAAGTGACCTTCCTTCCCATAATTGTGAAATTTTCTCTTATCCTTGCCTTTATCATTCTTCCCTCCTTTCGTCTATTGGTGCTGTTGTTGTTGTTGCTGCTGCCCCTTTTTGGGCCATACCTTCCTATTTTGCGATGTCTCCTCAGCCTTCCTTTCTCCCTTGTCTTCCTCATGCATTAGGGCCATATCAAAAAGCTTTTCAAAGGTGACCCCTATTGGAATATGGGACATGGCTAACCCATGCAGAGATTCATTCAGCCCTTTAGCAAACCGCAAATCCCTTTTGTGCGGCGTATCCACCAACTCTAACCTGAGCCTTGCTAGCTGGTTGAATTTATTCACATACTCTTTCACTGTTAAGTTTCCTTGTTCGAGTGCTAAGAACCTCTCCATCTGCATGCTTATCTCAACTTGGGAGAAATTTCATTTCGAACCTCAGTCTAAAATCTTCCCAAGTTTCCACCGTACGTCCAGCTTGTGTGACTTCCCACCAAAATGAGGCTTCGTCTTTCGATAGCCAGGCTACTAACTGAACCTTCCTTCTATCCTCTACTTCAAAGATTACGAACAAGTCCTCGGTCTCCTTGATCCAATTCTGCGCTTCCACGAATGTCTCGTTTCCATGGAATGACTTCCCTCCCATAGCACGAAAGTCTTTGCAGATCTTGGCGAAGTTATCTGCTCTTGGAGGGGGAGGAGGAAGAATGAATGATGCAGTTGGGGGGAGGAATATTTCCTTGGCCTTCGGCAGGTGCCATGGCCTCCAAATATCTATGGAACCATCCAGGTATTGTAATGCCCTCTGGGATATTAGGAATGCTTTGTTCCCCAGACATGCTAAAAAACGAAAAAGGAAGAGATTTAGACAAAGGACCGAAGGATATTACATATGGCTTTTTGGGGAATGTTTTTCAAAACAAACTTTTCTTTTTGAAAATGCTTTCTTTTAAAATCTTTTTGAAAATTATTTTCAAAAACTTTATCCAATCTAGTAACCTTCAGCTCTGATACCATGTGTGACACCCCACGTCCGTTAATGTTACTCACAAAGGGAATGCATTAAGTTTCGTGAAGCGTTATAGGTAAACAGACATAGAATTTTACAAGACAGACATAAATAAGATAGTAGCGGAAATTTAAATCTTATTTCAAACACAGATCATATAGCGTGGTTCAAAATACCATGAGTCTCAAAAACCATTACAACAACAAAACTTCTGTCTTTTAACATCAGAGTACATAAATACTTAAAAGAAAACATAATTCCCCAAATAAAAAAGACACAACCATAGCGGAGATAAAGACTTGTGCCATACTTCGAAAGCAGCTCTAGCAAGATGATATATGAGTCCTGACTAAGCCTGAGTGTTTCCTCCCTGAGAACCTGGGGGAGGGGGGAACGGAAGAAAGATGGAGAAACAAGATGGTCAAACATAAAGTTACCGAGTCTAGTGACTTTTAGCAAGTAAATAAATAAAAGTAGCATGACAGGCATATAAAGTGGATAAGAGTGATCCCTACATAAATGGCAGGTGTGACAAGGTAGACAGGATAAGGTGTATATGCTTCTAATGATGACTCTGCACTATTACTAGTATAACCAGAATGAGATGATCCCTTCCACTATAAGGAGGTAGACTTAGGGCATATATCCAAATGCACCATAACCACTACCCTAATTGATCGACTCCCTACTACGTATAAAGATACTCTGTGTCGGCCCCACAGTAAGATGTATCACATCCTAAAGTGGCAACCCCTCACTGATATGCACAGCCCCATATCTACAGGTGTCACGGTCGTCTTATCCCCCTCTTCCAGGCTCATGCACACACATGGCCCGGTCGGTTTGCGCCGCCCACACCGTCCTCCACGTTTGGATCTCTTACAATCAGTCAGTAAACGTGTCCCCTCTCCGCCTAGTACGGAGTACTTTATTTGATACCTACTCCGGGTTACTGACTGAAATGGGTCCTACACAATATGATACAAGCTCTCCCCTTTGTCTTGTATCCCCCACTAGGTTTTCACTGACTATGTATACCACTAGGTATCTTTAATTACATATCCCTATACCAGTTATGCTTACCCTATGGATTAGATTTGGTTAAGTAGTCCAATTGATAACTATGTCCATTTATGGTTTATAATGGGCTAGACCTCCCACATTAGGCCTACAACTTGTGGATGCTTGATGTGTCGGTCGGGTCCAGGAAGTCTTATTCAACAGTTGGGCATAACCTCCTGTCTTAGCCTGATTCGTATTTGTGCACTTGGACCTCTCACATTAGGTGTTAGTGGCTGTTGGACATGTCGGTCGGGTCCGGGCAAACTTCTGCCACTAATGCAACCTAACCTCGTGTCATAAGTGCAATTACAATTCCTAATTATAATTATTAGACATTCCATTTTTGTTCAATTCTTACCTATGTCTTAATAGGTGATTATGTCCGTACTTTTCCCCGTTTTGAATTATATGTCCAACTCATGTTTATATTCAAATTATGTCAATATTAACCTTTTCTCTCCCCGTTCCTTAACTAGCGTGTTCGCACCATTTACGGCATGTATAGGCTAAATAATAGCCTAATCATAAACCATAAAAAGGGAAGGTAATGGAAATATGACAAAGGTGAATGTTCTAACATAACTAGCATAAGCATGTACTAACATGGTGAACATATAAGCATAGATCTAATCAAATTTTAGCAGTTAACTTGTTGTAACATAGCAAAGGTGATAAGATGAACATGACAAGATCTAAATTTAATTTAGATGTCCAATAAGTTCAGATCTAATATGAGAAGCACAAGGGGATCCAAATAATAACCTAGATCCAATTTATAATTTAGGTGTCTACATAATACAGATCTAATAGGTAAAAGTAGATTTAACTAAATTATAATATGGACCTAAAACAGATCTAACATAATTAGGATGACATAATAGTATGTTTAGATCTAAATATGGATTCACATGTCCAATTTACAACATATCTAAATTGACCACAATATGACAGGTGAATGGTGATTTACATAAAAAAATAGATCTAACAAATGTTGTAACTGTCCAAATTAACATTAATCACAATACAGTTACAAATCAAGATCCACAAAGGTGACATAATAGAATAACCACAATTGAATTAGATCTAGAGAAGTAGATCTATCATGACATAGTATAAGATTTAACACCAGCATAGATTCATAGTTTACAACATATCCAAATCATAGTCTTTCACAATTTACTTTTATTTTTTTAAACCTAAAAGTAACCAACTCATAGTGTTTGGATTGTTAAGAAGATAGATAAGAAGTTGGTGTTGAATCTATGCTTGAATCTCAGAACTTCATTTGCAAAGCTGAAAGTTGTAGGGGATTAACAAATCCAATTCAGTTCAGACACCAGCAGAGTTTGGCCACCATGAATTCTCAATGAAGAAAATATGAGAAATGGCCATGTATATATAGCTGCAAAACCCTCTGAAACCGACTGCCACCTCAGCCCTAGGGGTGTCGACACCCCTGTGGGTAGGTCGACCTCGGTGTCGACACCCCTCTAGGGGGGTCGACCCCTAGAGCGGGAAATTTGCCGCCACTTTTCATTTTTCGAATATGAGCTGTTCTGGATAAAATTCTGACTCATCTCTGATTTACGCATATATATATTCTTTCTGTGCGTATATAAACTTAAAACTCTCATAACTTCTTCATATGGTGTCCGTTTTATGCAATCCAAATGTCTATCTTGACCAGAATTTCGATACAGACGCAATGGTGCAGTCCTTTTTCCTTAATTCTGAATATTAAATTAATTATTATTTAATTTATCCTCTTTTATGTTAACAAAATTAAGGGGTGTTACAATAAATCCCTTTTATATCTCGATTTCTTTTTACTTAATCCAAATGTTATGTAAACGTTCATCTTAAGATATCATATCTGCTTTAAAATCCCTTTATAACTTTATTCACAAAAATTCTCGTGTTTTAAACTGTATACCCGATCGTAAACTCTTTTCACAATTTAACTATTTTCCATTTCACTCTTGATTACGTACCTAAATCATTGTCCTTTAGAAAAAATATCTTAAATTAAATAATACTTCAGCATTAACTACTGTAAATTTTGTTTAACTGCTTTATTAACTAAAATAAATAATAAATTTCCTTTAAAAGTCTTATAAAAATTTAACAACTCTTCGTTACTATTCCATTTGATTAATTAAAAGTAAATTAATCAAATAATCAATTCCAAAATAAAATATTTTAAATATGTCAAATTCAACCTATGATTATCTTGCTAATCAATCTCAATTAGTCATTTCTTTAAATTAATAATAAAACTAATTTAAATAAATTCTCTATATAGTCTTAATTATTCCCACTTTCAACCCTCCTGTTATATCTTTATTTACTTGCTTATAATTCTTGTTATTATAAGAATTTGCTTTATAAACTCATTTAATAATTTGATAAACTTAAATAATAAATATTAATTTCCTTTTAAATATTCTTGACTTAAAATAATAGATTTAAAAATTTCTCCTCAATTATAAAAATAAATTTTATAACTTCATTTTGGTCGATATACTTGACGGTAAATCAATATATATAAAACGATTAATTATAAGCCACTTGATGCCAATTACCCAACCAATACTGTCCATTGGTTAAAAACAGATTAACATTGAATTTCAGTTCAACAATCAACAACCAAATCAATCATCTAGTTAGATTGGTTAAACAGTTCATATAATTGTAATATGAAAATAAACAATAAATTTGAGGAATCAAGTTGGATCCCTCCAATCTGTTTTCCTTGCATACAAATACGTTACCTCAAATAATATTATTCAACACATGTAATATTCAAAAATAAATAAACAACATCAATCCAAACATCCATATTTTAATTTAATACGTTTATATAATTATAAACGTAACCAACAAGGTAAATTACCTCATTTGGAAATAATCGTTAAAAATAACGATTAAATTTCGTTTAAAATAAAGGAACATTAAACCAAACAATTCATCCAACATATAAATAAAATTCAGCACACAAAAAAAATTTATCAACCATATAACACTAAACAAATCCCAACTTATATAAAACATAAGTGGGTAAAGCTGAGTGTGTTATACTCACTTTGATTTTGTTTGTTTATAAAGCGGTTCAGTTACAGTTAAATTAAATAGTGTTTAATTTAACTATAAATTCCAGCTGTCTCTGTCCAATACAGTTCCATAATGTTAATCTCGTTATCACAGTTCCATTGCTTCCTATTTTAACCAATTCTGTTAACGGAGATAAAAGTTATTTACTCTATAAGTTTACTCGATTTTGATTATAATTAACATCCCTAATTTACTATTAGTTTATAAATAATTACTTTGGTTAAGCAATTTTATAGGCCGACTTGCTTTTAGTTCCATCTTCCCATCTGCACCCGTTCGTTTTCACAATGGCCATCGTCCAAAAAGATTTAAGGAGACCGACTCAAATTCTTGAATTTGAAAATAATACCGGCCCAACATTGTTTGTTACCCACGTAATGTCTTCATTCCTCCCGAACTAACCCCAGGTTCAAAATAATTTATTCATGTATTCTTCCATTCGTTTCTAGTATACTACTTTGATTAGGATTTTCAAAGCTGCTTTGTTCTGAATTTCGTTTCCAGTCAGTCCACTTTTTAATTTTTCTTCATGGGAAAAGAAGAATACGGGCTGATTTACCCCCTTTATTCAATGCTGCACTGCTACTTTGCAATCCTTACTTCATGTAAATCTTATACCGTTTTCTTTTGTAGACATCCAAAGCATTCACGCTCGTTAAAACTCCACGCGATGTTAACCCCAAGTCTTCACGTTGCTCCGTGACTTCGTGCCTCCACATATATAGATCCTACTACGTTTTGTTCCCACTACTTAATTGTTTCCTCCCTCAGATCTTCATCCTACCTCTTCCTTCTCCTTCGAATTTCCAGGACCGTCCCCTCTTTTACTTATCCTTTTCCCAACGCATTCGTAAACGTTAACCTCAGCCCTTCCTTCCTTTATTCCCAAGACCACGCTGTCCATGATTCCCCACGCAACTTTGGTTTCTGCCATATCCTATTCCTGCATGTTTCATTTCTGCCAACTTTGTTTCATTCAAAACATACCACCCCTCTTAATTTCTTGCACGAACCTCCCACTAACAGACAACGTTTTTCCCATTCATCCTTCCGAAAACAAGCCTCCTTCAAACTCCACCCACCGCACCAGTTTCTGACCCTCGGGCAGACCATCATCATCGCCAAATCACTCGTTATCACCTCCTAGCTTTCGCCCAGACTTCCACTCAACACGATCGCGCCTACCTCCTCCCATTTACCTTCAAAAAACCGCGCACTTCAGGCCAATTTCCAGTCGCCAGAGTATACCATAGATGATCTCCACCGCTCACTTTGTCAAGCTCGTTGAGCTTAAGCTTTTCCTAGTTGAGATATTAGCCTAGTTTTGAAAACCGGACCGGACCGCCGGTCCAACCACCAAAACCGAGAACCAAAAGCCAGCCCGGCCCGGAAGTAGTTCTAGCTGTGTTTAGCCACAAACCGCCCAAAACCGCGGTTTAATACGGCCCAACCGGTTCAATACATAGAAATAAACCAAACCGGCTTCAATTAACCAGTTTTCCACGTGCAAAAAGCTGATGGATTGCCTTTGTTTTGCATTCAGGCATTCCACGAAGAAAATTAAGCCATGGGACTTTGCTTTATATGCGCAGGTCTTTAATTGCCTTTGTTGTTTTGAGGATGTGGGACATTTTCTCCTTAACATTATCAGCTTTACGTTTTATACACAGTCAATTTTTATTTTTTAATTATTAAAATAGCAGTATATTTTTTTCTTGAATAGCACGGTTCTTATGGTTCAACCGGTCGGACCTTTAAAACCTTCGACCTTTCATCATCACGATTCGATCCGCGGCACGGTCATGAAAACTATGGATATTAGTGGAATAACGATCTGATTAGAAGCTTTGAGGAGAGAAGGGTTGGGTACTTGCTGTTCATTGATATTGGAAGAGTGGCGGCAGAAAATCGTTTTGACCCTGCAGAGACATATGTTTAGGGTTGGAAAAAATAGTTCGGTATTTATAGGGTTGTAAATATTATTAAATTATTAAACAAAACTTAAGGGTGAAGTAACGTATGAAAATAACAACATATGATCTTCAACTGTAGCATAGAAAAATATTCCGAACATGATGGGACAGATTTCGTCGAACTCCAATATTGTCTGTAAAAAGTCCTTTATAAATCACAGGTGAAAAACACGTGTTTGAATTGCCCACGATCACAAAACAAATCCAAATAACATGAAACTTGAAACTTGAAACACTACAACATCTCACCATTACGGATTTAATAAAATTAGTTTTGCCAAAAACGGAGTTCGTTTGACCATCAGTTATTCTATTTTATGCGTAAAACAATGCTATTTTGGGCACCAAATTATCCGGTCTCTAAAAATAACAAACTATATATCTATCCTGACTCTAAACGTCAATACAAATTCAAAAAAATCCATTTCGTAGCTTAATTCAATGGTTATCTCGAGTTACGCTCAAATTTCTATTTAAATAAAATTAAATTTATTAAATAAATCGTTATAATTTATAAATAATTCCATATCGACTATTTGAAATTTTGAATTGGACATAATTCACAATCTATAACACGAAATCTCCAATTTTCTCTTTTGTTAGCAAATTATAATCAACCTGATTCAAACGTTTCTTATTTCACCGAATTCCGACTTATAATTGATTATGAATATTTAATTAAAGTTCTAATAGTAAATTACGAACTATCATGACGTTTCGAGTTCGTTCATAAATATATAAAAATTAAACGTTTAAGCTTCATTATATAAACGATATATATTTTAAATCCATTTAAAATTCCGAATCAATATTTAATATAATAAAATAAAATAAATGTCTTACTACCAAAAATAGGGGACGTTACATTCCTTCCCTGAAATTACTAAGATAGAAGGAATTGTAACGACCCAGGGATTTTCGACCCTGAAAATCGACACAAATACCATATTGACCATCCAAGCATCGAAAATATCAGATCATTAATAGAAAGAAGTTTAGAGGGTGAGAAATAGAAAGAAAGAAAGTTAGAATAGAAGAAGATCACAACACAACAGAATCAGAGTAAACACGAATCTCACAGCGGAATGAATAAAATATATTATATAACAACTTTGGAAAATACAAAACAATAACTGTATATACATACCATTATCACATAACATCGCGGTGGGAATAAACTTTCTATATAAATCTAACTCCGAACCCTCCAGCTTCGAGCTCTTCCAAGTATTTGTAAAATCCCGTCTACTTGACTTCCCGTTCAAATTTGGGAATCCAAGAGTTTAGGGAAACAAAACAAATTAAACTTTGGGTCAGTCATGTGACTGGTGTGAGTAAACTTTAATCACTTGTTTTAACTTTTAAAAATCCTTTTAAAAGAAATGATAATCATAAGGCCGTTCCAAACATAAACATAGATGGTTTTTACCTTACGATAACCCAAAATATTTCCAAAAATCAATACTATTCTGATATTATAATAGTGTCTAAATCAAGTAAATAGAAATCTAGCAGAACGCTTTCATCTCACGCTCTACATATATAATATACAATCAAAACCCGCGGGCTCTTATTGGGTAATGGATGTCCAACTATGACAAGGTATGGAATCACCTTCCGATCAGTGTACTCTACAAGCGATAAACTGGAGTTCAACAATAACATCTTGTAACTCAGCCACACATGACTGGCCATTCATTTCGCTTGAATATTCCAAATATATTGTCACCTTACGGTTGGTATACCAAAATAACCATTCCCAGGAGATACAGAATTGAAAGATGTAACAAATATGAATATTCTCTAGATGGTGACAATATACCCTAATTGGGTGCGACCCACTTAGCCATGCTACCTGCCCGATTTTTGTCATTTCCCGGTTGATGAAACTTGAGGCCATAACGTATCACTATACAGATCACATCTTTATTTACTTTAAATGCCACATCATCATACCCGCCAAATCACAAATTGATTTCTCCAAAAATATCGCGGGTATAAAGCTAAGAGGAACGAGTTCCTCCGCCCCCAAGCGTAAATACGTTTGAAGAGATCAACTTTACGTGATCTATTAGATATACTCTGTCAGACATTCATCCATACACGTTGTTCTGGGACTGGACAAACCGAAGGCACTATTCTATAAATCCATCTAAGGCAATTTCTACCTAAGATTTCCATAACAGCCCTTGCACAAACTCCGTCTTCAATTATCTTCATTATATTTGATTCACAACGCTAACGTCCATACGGAGTGGTTTTCATATAATAAATTTGGTTTCGGTCTCTCCATATTGACAACGGAAAAAGGGTCAAAACTTTGATAGCCTGTTATTTAACTATCAAAGGAAACATACATACAAACAACGGTCGTATTGCCAAATGGAAATTACATCCACCAATCATTAATCAACATTCATCCCCTTTAAATTAATTTATCATTAATTTATTCATTCCTTAATCTCCTATTTTCCACATTCCTTAAACCCGTTTAGTCTCTCACGATTCGCAGAAAAACATTTCTATATCCAAAATTTCTTATTTTCTATATTTAGAAAATATACGCTAATTACATTTGGAAAACATTTCCTTTCCTCATTCATACATCACTAACCTTCCACAACCGTCAGTCCTTAACCATAAACTAGTAAGAGAACAATTCCCTAAATACAAACCCGCAGGCCGAAACCAACATCAGATCGTTACTCAGACTACTTTTCAACATAACTAATTTCAGTTTCTGTTGTTCTTAACTCCATTTCTATTATTTCTTATTTACAAAAACTGTTTACACAACTCTCTATTCAGTTTACGAATCCGCTTCTTTATGGAAATCTTTAATTACAACGATAACGTTATAATCTCTGCCTTCGAAATATTTAATTTCAAAATATTAATTTTCTTTAGATAAATAAACAAATAATTAATTAGATAAATAAATAAATCTTGATTATAACTGGAGAGTAAATGGTACTTTCCTGAATTCGATAGAATCGAATTTGAATATACATCTCACCCTTGAATACTCTATATTCAAACAACGTTCCGAACCCTAGAATAAACTTACCGTTTCAGGTTAACTTGATTTCTAAATTCATGTTTGAATTTATCACTTCAAATATTCATCAATTTCCTTTTATAACCCATTTAATCTGCAAAGTTTTTGGTTCTAAATCATTATTCACTTTAAAATGTGAATTATCCCTTTACAAAAATCTAGGCTCATTTTATTGAATCAAATCTTGATTTATATTTTTAAGCACTAACACATTCATCTCCAATTACAACTCCACGTCAATTTCTACCAAAACAAACCCATCCTCATGATCCATTCCGAAACACCATCCCTACATATTATAATCCCTTTTATACATATATTATTTTCGAAATGGGCTCACCCTTACAAAATGCCAGCCCAACCCTTTTCACGAAAGCTTCTTCTTCCACCAGTAAAATAATTTCTGCTCTTCCATCATATAAAACCCGTAGGCTCCCCTTCTTATTTTATTTCTTTTTTTAACTTAATTGGGCTTCATTTTAAAATACGACCCACCCATTCTTTTCAAAACCCATGGCCGCAAGTGCATCTTCTCCCTTCACGAAAAAAATGCCCAGTCCTACAGTATTGTTTCTTCATTTTCCAAAAACTCGGAAACTCCTGTCATCTCGCAACCCAAAACCATGGCCAACTGTGACGCCATATTTTTCCCTTCCCAAACCATCATTCGGCGAACTAACCGCACCCTGTTAAAACATAGGACCCAACCTTTTTAAGAGTCCCTCTCCTTGCTTGCACCACCACGTCCTTAAACCTGCACCGCTACAGACTTTCCATGTGAAATCTCCTCCTTGAACAAATCGCCAGCAAGAAGATGATCCCGCCCTGGAGTACATGTGGGTGCATAGTTCATTTCTGCGATATTTTTCTTCCCTGTTCCCATTAAACCGCTTCCTACCTGACATGCCATTTCTGCCACTTGATGAGCCAACTCTTCACGATTTTCACCCTAGGTCGCTCTGTGAATTCCAGTTTCAGGAAAACAAACCGCGCCTACCATTTAACATACCATCGTGAAGAGAACCATCTCCTATTTTTAAGTATAGGGTTTTGATCTTCTATTATTTATTTTACATATATATTATTGCCATTAAAATCTTTCGAGGATGCTGAAGAAAAAAACCAGAGGAACGAAAATGAAGTGTACGTGTATTTATAGACGAGATTCCTTGCACTAGAAGTTTGAGCAAACTTAAGGGTTAAGGAAATTTAGGGGATGTACAACCTACTAACCTAGTTTAGAATAGTTGTGAATAGCCTGTATAGTTTCTTAAAGGTTAAGGAGTAGCTGCGAAAAGGATGTACAGTTCTTAGAGGTTAAGGAAAAATATAAATTTTATTTATTATATCATTGAACGTTTAAATACCATATAACATCCCCCCCTCCGAACTAGTCGCAAGTGTTTGAATTGGAACCTGTTGTTAATTACTTTTAGTTGCAGTAATATGCATTGGTTTTCGTTTTACGGATAGCTATAGACAAAAATAAAAATACCATTGTGTTCAGCAATGTGCCACAATCCCAGAAATATAATAAAATAGACAAGTTAACTTATTCTATGAAACCTCAAAATGTTGATATACGGTGTAAAATACTTCAAAATAAAAGGTGCTTATTTTCCAAAATAAAAATTACAGAATAATTCTATAAATTAAATATACTTCTCAAAAATCTTGTCCAAATTCGAAATCAATACTTAATTATATTTAATAAATCGGTATGGTTTAAAAACGATTCCATAACGACTATTTGAAAATTTGATTTAGAAATAACTTATGATCTATAATACGAAATATCGATTTTTCTCTTCTATTAGAAAAATATAGCTCAACAGATTCGAACGTTTCTTGTTTCAAAGAAATCTGACTTATAACGAATCTTGTATACTCAGTGGAAGTTCAAATCGTAATATTACGAACTACCGAGACGTTACGAGCTCGATTATAATTTATATTATAATTAATACGTTCAATTGTCGTTTTATAATTATATTCATTATTATAATTCGAATATAAATCCATTGAACATCTTAAATTATCAAATTTATACAATATTGTCAATTCAACTAATTCCAACCATTTTGGAATATAAATTTTATTATCCCATTATTAAAAATTAATTTAATAATCAGATTAATTTAACTTTAAACCGTTTCAATTACCGAACCATTACATTAAAATAATTAAATAATTTAATTATTAAGTCGCTAAAATTCCGGGACGTTACATTCCTTCCCCATTAAATGAATTTCATCCCCGAAATTACTAAGGTAAGAAAATGCTACAAACCGTATTATAACAATGTTAAAAATCTTTTATTTTATTTCTTAACTTCGGTTTAAACTGAACCAATTAATTTGAATTAAATTATTAATTTATTCTTATTAAAGACAATTTTTAAAAGTTCTAAAAAAAAATTCACACCTTAAATTTCCGATTTTTTTTGCCTGCGTGTCCTTTGCATGGCTTAATCGGTACAACTACAACTCGCCTTTCTAAGCCTTCTCCAATCCGAAAGAAAATCAAACAGCCGAGCGGCTCGCCGAACAGGCTCATAAATCTCATATGGAATATAAGTATAATCTTGTACCTTTTTGTCGGGCATTCAATTTTCTCTCTTCCATTTGCTACCAATTCGGTATATACCAATGCATTCCCAATCAGTTCATCCTCAAACCCAATTGTTCGCTTATTCCAAACCAAAATCTATTCTCAATTCAAATTCTTGCCAAACAGTCCAATTCCATTCCAGATTATTCCTAATCCAATCCACTTTTTTAATTAACTTAGTTTAAGTTAAATTCTCATTTATTTATTCACATGTTACCATTTCAGTCTATTTAACTTCATAAGCTAAATTTTAAATTTTAGATTTCAAATTACTAGATTTTATTTCAAATTAGTTTGAAATCATATAATATTTGCATATAATAATAGAAACTCAAAACATTGAATTTTTGAATAACTTATTTCCTCAAAACAAAATCTTTTGTGGTAATTCTTCACTTAGAAACTCGAAAATGACACTGGTGATGCGACCGTCATTATCAGAATTATTTCCAGTAATCAAAGTGAGTTCAATACTATATTACTTTTACAACCATTTTTAAACACTTAAGTTTTGAAATTACTTCAAAATCCCTTTTATAACATTTGAAAAACCATTTCAAATCACCCAGGATCTTAAAATTTCCTTATATTGAATCCAAAATCCATTTACAAACACTTTTCCAAATCCTAGAATTATAATCCCAATTCTATTTTAAATATGGATTTAATCCAACTGATTTGATACATTATACGAATATGAATTCCGACTGGTTATTTATATAACCATCTCAATTATAATCTTTTTCGATCATAATAACAACCAACACATCCAATATATCATAATAATTTCAATATATATACTTCTTTTATATCAAAATATATTTCGGGTAAAATTATTTCATTTCCCCATCTTTTAAAACAATATTGTGTCTAATTACTCTGTTCAAGAGTTTTAGAAATACCTATCGATACAGTTTGCGTTACCGTATCGACCAGAATTCATAAACCACTCGACAAACCAATCATCACAACATAAAATAGTTTTTAGGGTGCGTTTTTTACAGGTCCCTATTAACGTTTTAAATTAGGCTCAGGTACGGTCATAAACTTATTGTAAATTTAGTCCCTATTTTTTGAAAATTCTGTAAAAAGAAATATATGAAAAAATCACGTAAATTCGTAATTAATTAAAATAATTAATGTGAAAAAATTCGAGGTGAAAAAGACATAAAAAACCACGCCAAAATAAAAAATTACACAAAAACAACGAAATGCAGTAAAATGCATCAACGGATGCATATATCTCAAATAGTTGCATACATGAACGCATTTATTTCAAATCTGCGTCAAAACTGCATAATAAATGCATATGTGTATGCACATAATGTGAATATATGAGTATTCTGATGCACTGATTTAAAACCTGCATACGTTCGTGCAATTTTTTCACTTTTGCATAGATTTTGACATATCTGCATACATGTATGCAGTTATTCAAGAGGCGTGCATAAATATATGCATGTGTATTCAAATAGTTGCATATATGTATGAAACTATTCGTAATAGTTGCATACATGTATGAAACTTTTTTTTTGGTCAACAACTTCTGACAATATTTCTAGATTTTAGATTTTTTTTGTTTTTAATCAATGCCGCATTTTTTCTGAAAGAAAATGAAGAAGGCGGAAGTAAACAAAGCAGGAAGGCGGAAGTCCCTAAAATGAAGGAGGCTCAAGAAAAAATAGGGGCTAGTTTGAAGATGAAACATGACAGGGATGTGAGCCTAATTAAGTTTGCTTTTAGGGATGTGTGCCTAATTTTCACTAGTTTTTATATTAGTTTACAAATCCGAACTTATATATTCACTCAAACCCAATCTAGGGTACTACTAACCCCATCTATATCGATCACGCCACAGAGCCAAGGTAATTACTTAACCTTCAACTCTGATACCACTGTAACGACCCAGGGATTTTCGACCCTGAAAATCGACATAAATACTATGCCGACCATCCAAGCATCAGAAATATCAGATCATTAATAGAAAGAAGTTTAGATGGTGAGAAATAGAAATAAAGTTAGAATAGAAGAAGAAGATCACAACACAACAGAATCTGAATAAACATGAATTTCACAGCGGAATGAATAAAATGTATTATATAACAACTTTGGAAAACACAAAATAGTAACTATATATACATACGATTATCACATAACATCACAATGGAAATAAACTCTCTATATATATCTAACCCTGAAGCCTCTAGCTCCGAGCTCCTCCAAGTATCTGTAAAATCCCCACTACTTGACTGCCCGTACAAATTTGGGCACCCAAGAGTTTAAGGGAACAAAACAAAATAAACTCTGGGTCAGTCATGTGACTGGTGTGAGTAAACTCTAATCACTTGGTTTAACTTTTAAAAATCCTTTTAAAAGAAATGATAATCATAAGACTATTCCACACATAAACACAGACAGTTTTTACCTTACGATAACCCAAAATATTTTCAAAAATCAGTACTATTCTGATATTATAATAGTGTCTAAATCAAGTAAATAGAAATCTAGCAGAATGCTTTCATCTCAGGCTCTACATATATAATATACAATTAAAAACCGCGGGCTCTTATTGGGTAATGGATTTCCAACTATGACAAGGTATGGAATCACCTTCCGATCGGTGTACTCTGGAAGCTTTACACTGGAGTTCAACTTGAACTTCTTATAACTTAGCCACACTTGATTGGCCATTCATTTCGCTTGAACGTTCCGAATATATTGTCACCTTACGGTTGGTATACCAACATAACCGTTCCCGGTAGATACATAATTGAAAGAAGTAACGAATATGAATATTCTCTAGATGGTGACAATATACCCTAATTGGGTGCGACGACCTTAGCCATGCTGCCTGCCCGATTTTTGTCCTTTCCCAGTTGATGATGCTTGAGGCCATAATGTGTCACTATACATATCACATCTTTATTTACTTTGAATGGCACATCATTATACCCGCCAAATCACAAATTGATTTCTTTAAAAATATCGCTGGTATAAAGCTAAGAGGAACGAATTCCTCCACCACCAAACGTAAATATGTCTGAAGAGATCAAATTTACGCGATCTATTAGATATACTCTGTCATACATTCATCCATACACGTTGTCCTGGTACTGGACAAACCGAAGGCACTATTCTGTAAATCCATCTTAGGCAATTTCTACCTAGGATTTCCAGAACAGCCCTTACACAAACTCCGTCTTCAATCATCTTCATTATATTTGATTCACAATGTTAATGCCCATATGGAGTGGTTTTCATATAATAAATCTGATCTCGATCTCTCCGTATTGACAATGGAAAAAAGTTCAAAACTTTGATAGCCTGTTATTTAACTGTCAAAGGAAACATACATACAAACAACGGTCGTATTTCCGAAATGGAAATTACCCCGATCAATCATTAATCAGCATTCAGCCCCTTTAAATTAGTTTATCATTAATTTATTCATTCCTTAATCTCCCATTTTCCATATTCCTTAAACCCGTTTTGTCTCTTACGATTCGCGGAAAAACATTTCCATATCCAAAATTTCTTATTTTCTATATTTAGAAAATATATGCTAATTACGTTTGGAAAACATTTCCATTTCTCATTCACGCATCACTAACCTTCCACAATCATTAGTCCCTAACTGTAAACTAGTAAGAGAATAATTCTCTAAGTACAAACCCTGCAGGCCGAAACCAACATCAAATCGATACTCAGACAACTTTTCAACATAACTAATTTTCAGTCAGTTTATGATGTTCTTAGCTCTATTTCTATTATTTCTTATTTACAAAAACTGTTTACAGAACTCTTTATTTAGTTTACAAATCCACTTCTTTACGGAAATCTTTGATTATAACGATAACGTTATAATCTCTAATTTTGAAATATTTAATTTCAAATATTATTTTTCTTTAGATAAATAAACAAACAATTAATTAATTAGATAAATAAATAAATTTTGATTATAGCCGAAAAGTAAATGGTAATTCCCTGAATTCGATAGAATCAAATTCCAATATATATCTCACCTTTGAATACTCTATATTCAAACAACATTCCTAATGTGCGATAAACTCAACGATTCTGGTTAACTTGATTTCTAAATTCATGTTTGAATTTTTCACTTCAAATATTAATCAGTTTCCTTTTATAACCCATTTAATCTGCAAAGTTTTGCTTCTAAATCACTATTCACTTTAAAATGTGAATTATCCCTTTATAGAAATCTAGGATCATTTTATTAAATCAAATCTTGATTTATATTTTTAAATACCATTACAGGTTCAATCGGGTTATTATATAAACTCGACTTCGTATTCCACTTCATAAACTTCTTTTACAAATCAATTTCTTGTTAATTATATGACAAGTTTATAACTTCATCTCAATTACATGATCGATTATAAATTATTGGTTTCAAAATCAAGTATTAACTATCTTGTCAAATGCTGAATTATATAATTTTAAAACTAAATTATTTTATTAATATTCAACATAGTCGAATAATTATAAATCCTTATGGATTTATTTCTGTTCTATCCACATTTCGAATATCAAAATAATTACATTGTTTTCCCTTTTGAAACAATTTCCATTTCCCTTTCTGATTTTCATTCTTGAGTCCACATTATTTAAATTATTTAATAATAATTATTTATCAATAATTATTTTTTTCCATTTATAAATATTGTTAATAGATAAACTATATTTTCGGTATTCTAGACGTATTATGTAATTGGGTTTGAACCACGAAGCTTTTCTATTTAACAAAGTTTTAATTCCGCTGTTATGTTATATTTATCTTGTAATGTTTTTGTT
Source organism: Allium sativum (assembly GCA_030737875.1). NCBI lineage: Eukaryota > Viridiplantae > Streptophyta > Magnoliopsida > Asparagales > Amaryllidaceae > Allium > Allium sativum. Next base: position 50,587,885 of record CM060922.1, on the reverse strand, counting down.
ACTGTTTACCTATTACACTTCACGAAACTTATTGCATTCTGATAAAGAGTGACATTAACGGACGGGGGGTGTCACACTTAGTATCAGAGCTGAAGGTTACCAGATCGGATAAAAGTTTTTGAAAATTATTTTCAAAAAGGTTTTAAAAGAAAGTCTGTTTTGAAAACATATTCCCCAAAGCCATATGAAATATCTTCCAATTCTCTGTTTGAATCCCTTTTCCTTCTCTTTTCTGCATGTCTGGGGAACCTAATATTCCTAAGGGCGTTATGATACCTGGTTGGTTCCATAGGTATCTTGAGGCTACGACGCCTGCTAGAGGCCAAGCAGATGCCCCTCCCCAGTTGTAGCCGTCATTCCTCCTCCTCCACGTGCCGATAATTTCTCTAAGATATGCAAAGACTTCTGTGCTATGGGCAGAAAGCCATTCCTAGGAACTGAGACTTTTGTAGAAGCAAGGAATAGGCTTAAAAAGACGGAGGATTTGTTTGAAATTTTTGAAGTTGATGACCATAGGAAGATTCAGTTGGTCGTTTGGCAGTTGAAAGACGAGGCCTCATTCTGGTGTTAAGTGACGCAAGCAAGACGTCTAGTTGAGACATGGGATGATTTCCGATAGAGATTCAAAATGAAGTTTCTTTCTCAAGCCGAGCAAATCATGCAAATGGAAAGGATTTTGGCACTTAAGTAGGGAGCCATGTCTGTGAAAGAGTAAGTTAATAAGTTTAACTAATTGGCCAAGTTTGGTCTGGAGCTAGTAAATACCCCGCACAAGAAAGCCTTGAGTTTTGCTAGAGGATTGAATAGACCCCTTCATGGGTTAACTATGTATCATATTCCGATAGGAGCAACTTTTGAGAAACTCGTTGATATGACATTAATGCATGATAAAGATAAGGGTGAAAAGAAAGTGGCTAAGGTTGAGGAAACACAAACAAGAAAGTGTGGCCCAAGAAAGAACGACAACAACAAAAGAAGGGCGACAAGAACGACGAAGCTAATGTCATCATTGCGGATGTGAGGGTCATGTGATCTAAGATTGCAAGAAAAGGAAGAACGCTTGTTTCCATTATGGAGAGGTCGAACATCTTGTCAAGGATTGCCCGAAGAGGCAAGGATAGGGTCAAAAGGTAGGATCTTCTGGAGGGCAGGTGCATGCTCTCGTGGCCAGCGCGCCAGATAGAGGTAGGAAAATTTCCGTTGAAGGTTTGATTTCTCTTTCCAATCATCCAGTTAGAACTCATTTTGATTCTGGTGCCTCGCATTCTTTTATATCTGATTCTGTGGTTGAGTCTCTGCACCTTAGTACTAGTACGGTTTTGGATCCTGTTGTCTCAAATCCCATTGGTGGTACGGCTCACTTGTCTATGATTTGTCGAGGTTTAATAATATCGGTGCTAGGCGTCGAGTTTGAGTGCAACACATACGTGCTTGATTTCATGGGATATGGTTTGATTCTAGGGATGGATTGGCTAACAATGTATGGTGCCATTCTGGATTGTGAGAGGAGGGTCGTTAAACTTTTAACTTGCCATGGGAGGACCCTCGAGATTTCTTGTGACCCTAAGGGTCTGTCATGCTTAGCTTCCTAGAATCGTTTGATGCATCTATCGATGATATACGATCTGTACCAGTAGTCTGTGAGTATCCTGATGTTTTTGAGGAGGTTCGGGGATTACCTCCAAGGCGCGAGATTGATTTCCGTATATATTTGGTGGGAAATGCAAAGCCAGTTGCATTGCCTGTGCACCATATGGCTCCAAGAGAAAGGAGGGAGCTCAGCAAGTAAGTAGAGGAGCTACTCGAGAAAGGGTTTATTAGGCGAAGCATATCTGAATGAGGTGCTCTAGTAGTATTCGCCACTAAGGCAGATGGTTCGCTTTGCTTATGTGTGGATTATAGAGAGTTGAATAAGCTCACTAAGAAGAATAGGCACCCACTTCCGAGGATAGATAACCTGTTTGACCGGCTTATAGGTGCATCTGTTTTCTCTCAATTAGACATGGCGACAGAGTTTCATCAGTTAAGGGTGGCCGAGGACAGTATAGACAAGACCGCTTTTAGAACTCCAGATGGTTTCTTTGAGTGCATCGTCATGCCTTTTGGGTTGACGAATGCACCTGCCTATTTGGTTGATCTGATGAGTAGAGTGTTTCGGGAGTTTCTAAATAAGTTCATTGTAGTCTTTGTTAATGACATCTTGATTTTCTCGAAGAGCGAGGAAGAGTATGCCCTACACTTAAGGGAGGTTCTGAAAACTCTCCATGTGCACTAGCTTAAGGCAAAATTTTCCTAATGTCATTTTTGGACAATAGAAGTGAAATTTCTATGGCATGTAGTCTCTAAAAATGGGATAGCCATAGATCCCGCGAAGGTAGTTGCAGTTCAAGATTGGCAGATCCCAAAAAATGCAATGGAGGTGAGGAGTTTTCTTGGATTAGCGGGCTATTATAGGAAGTTCATTAAGGACTTCGCAAAGATATCAGCCCCACTCACCAGACTGACGAAGAAGAATTTGACATTTTCTTGGGATATAGATTGTGATGATACTTTTCAGTAATTGAAGAGGGCTCTGACAACAACCCCAGTCTTGACCTTGCCCGACGGGAACAAGGTGTTCACAATATACACCGATGCTTACGGTACAGGGATCGGTGCGGTTCTGATGCAAGAGGGAAGGGTAGTATGTTATAGGGGTAGACAGCTAAGAGGAGAAGAACTAACCTACCCACGACTTAGAGTTAGCTGCCATAGTATTCGCGCTTAAGACTTGGCGCCAATATCTATTAGGAGAGAAGTTCAAGTTGTACAATGATCATAAATCTCTCAAGTACTTGTTCTCGCAGAAGGATCTTAATTTAAAGCAACAAAGATGGATGAAGTTCCTAGCATCCTATGACTTTGAAATTGCCTATACACCTGGTAACGGTAATGTGGTAGCAGACGCATTGAGTAGGCAGAGGATGACCTTGGGTCCTCTGCTTGTGGAGAGGAAAAGCTTGGAATTTATATGGACTTTTGATTCTAGACCCTCCACCGAGTTTACACCTGGTTTATTAGCATCATTAGAGGTGCGACCTACTTTGTTGGACCAGATAGGGACTTCGCAGCGAGAGGACCCACAGCTAGCAGATATCTTAGATGGGCTCAGTAGAGGGGAGACTTCTAGTCACCTTAGTAGATATTCCACGGACGATAGAGGATGGTTGTGATGAGATGGAAGGCTTTGTGTTCCCCGAGTTGGGAGTTTGTTGAAGACTGTCCCTGAGGAAGACCATCATCCTATGATGACTATTCATCCAGGCGGTGATAAGATGTATAGAGATATGAAGAGGGTTTTCTTTTCGGCGGGAATGAAGAAAGATGTGGCGGAGTTTGTTTCTCGATGTTTGATTTGTCAACAAGTCAAGGCTGAGCAAAGGAATTCCGGTGGTTTACTTCATCCTTTGGAAATCCCATAGTGGAAGTGGGAGAGCGTCTCTATGGATTTCATAGATGGTTTGCTTAGATTAAGGAAAGGCAACACCAGTATTTGGGTTGTAGTTGACAGACTTGCTAAGAGCACTCATTTCATCCCTGTTAAGAGTAAGAGGACGGCAACATGGTTGGCAACAGTTTATATATCTTCATGAGATAGTCCGTCTACATGGAGTACCTTCCAGTATTGTGAGTCATCGTGACCCCATATTCGCCAGTGATTTTTGGAGGAGCTTGCAAGAAGCGTTAGGTACACAATTGTGTTTGAGCACCGCTTATCACTCTCAGACCGATGGACAGACGGAAAGGGTGAATAGAGTCCTTAAGGATCTTTCATGACTTTGTATCCTAAACTTTGGAGGGATTTGGGAAGAATATCTTCCTTTAGTAGAATTCTCCTACAACAACAGTTACCAGGATAGTATTTGCATGACACCCTTCGAAGCATTGTACGAACGACCCTGTAGATCACCGACTTGTTGGTGGGAATTTACAGAAAGACTTATACTTGAACCTGAGATGATTAGGGAAACACCAGAGAAGATTGATCTTATCCGCAGGTGCATGAAAAAAACTCAGGATAGGAAGAAATCCTATGCAGATAGGAGAAGGACTAACATTGAGTTCGAGGTGAGAGAAATAGTTTTCATCAAGGTATCACCTTCGAGGAATGTACTTCGTTTTGGATCTGTTGGGAAATTGGCACCAAAGTTTGTAGGACCATTTCCTGTAATAGAAAGGACTGACCAAATGGCCTATAGAGCAAAGCTACCAGAGAGGCTGTCTGGCGTTCATGATGTTTTCCATGTTTCTCATTTAAGGAAGTGCTTGCATGATACAGCAGAAGTAGTTGAGCCGAGTATGCTTAAGGCATTAGAAGTGGAACGGGAGGCGACAGCTATATGAGTTCCAACCTGTATTCTTGGATCATAGATTAAGAAGCTACGCAACCGAGAAGACAAGTTGATGAGAGTTCAGTGGGGAGATAACCAAGAGGATGCAACTTGGGAGACTGAAGACAAGATTCATGTTTCGTACCCTTTTCTTTTCAAGGGTATGTTCTTAACTTCTTTTTCCAAAGCTTTTATCCATGCACGTTTCTATCATTTGAGCATGTCATATCGATGAATATTTGACCTTAATGTAGGAGTCCCATGGATGTAAACATGTGTCTGAGACATGTTATGGTTGATGGATGCAAGTGGTTGCTCGTGGATGCATATACACACACATTAGGCACTAGATCGGCTTAATCAGTTTCATACTACATTTGGATGTGTATGCATTTTTCTTCTTTTATTGGATGAAAGTGGGTGTATTATCATATGGATGTTGCATTTGAATGAATGATTGTCCATACATATAGAACTTACATGTTATGATAGGATTATTTGCATACATATTGGATTCATGGCACTAACATACATTGCATTAAGGAGGTCAACTGAATCAGTGGACCTCCTGATCTTTTCGCATTAGTATAGGGACATATACACATACCTTTGCATACGTTCGTATAAGCATTATAAATCTTTTAAGGACAATGGATGCCTGTGATTGATGGATGAGTGGATGGATGATGGATGTTAGGATATATATTCTTCTTACCTTGGAGATTTCGGGGAAGAAATCCTTTAAGTAGGGGAGAATGTAACACCCCGTAATTTTATAACACATTAAAATGATAAACTAAGGAATACTTAATTAAATATATGTAATTAAGTAAAATGGACTGCGTCATTGTGTTTGTCTCGGAATTCTGCTTAAGATCGGCACCAAGTATGCGTAAAACAGACATCGTATGAAGAAGCTATTAAGGTTAGAAGTTTGTATACGCATAAGAAAAATATAAATAAACAAACCAAAATCATAATTCAAAATAAACCAAAATCAGAAGCGGGAAATAAAGGGGGGAAATCGGCCCGTTAGGAGTCGACCCTGTCCTAGGGGTGACGACCCTCCCTAGATCTGGGCAAAATTCAGTTTCTGAACGTAGACTAGTTTCTTGACTAGATTCGTTGACCCTAGGCTATAAATATGACCTTAATCCCATTATTTTATTCACTTAAATCAATGGTGACAACGAGGTGCTGCCCCGACTCAAAGTAAAATAGCTTATTCTTCTTCAACAGCAAGTTATACATATTCAAAGATATGCGCTACAACATCTACAATCAAATCTCTGTTCTTTAGATCCAATCACAGTGAGTCTATGTTATTTTTAGATATAAACACCTAAAATGTAATCTTGACATGCCTATAAGTTTAGATCTAAGACTATTCCTGCTTGTAATCTGAATCATAACAAATCGTCATTATTTGTATACCTAATTCACTGCCTAGATCTCAGTATGCCTGTTTATGATATCCCTATTTTTTCAATTTGACTAATCATGTCACCTTATGCCTATCATGTTAGTTTGTCTAATCATGTCACCTTATGCCTATTATGTTAATTTGCCTAATTATGTCATCTTATGCCTGTTTATTTAGTATGCCTATTCTTGTTCTCTTCTCTCCCTCTTTCCCTTTTTGTTTTTATATCCAGGCTACCTTCGAGCCTAGGCATATCGCTGAAATACGTGAATGCATGAAATTGGGAACGATTGGGAATTATAAATTTTGGGGCATAATTCATATTGAAACATGATTGTGAATTTCGGGAGTAATTTGTACCTTGAACCAAAACTTGGGATTTGGGGGCATAATTGATATCTTGATCTAAAACCTTAATCTAAGGCATAACTTGTATCATAGATCGGATGGAGATTTTGGGAATAATAAACATGATAATTTGTTAATAATGAAAATGCCTAGATTTACAGTAACTAGAAACTATAACGTGTTTAGGCACGAGGTTAGATTACACTAGTGGTAGAAGTCTGCCCGAAACCGCTCGGCATATCCAGCGTTCACAAGTGGTAAATCTAATGTGAGAGGTCTAAGTGCCTAAACACGTAAAGAGCTAAGACACGAGGTTAAGTCCGACTTGTCAAAGAAGTCTTCCTAGATCCAACCGGCATATCCAGCATCCACAAGTGACATACTTAACGTGGAAGGTCTAGCGCAGTAATAACCATTAATGAATGAATGGTAATAAACTTGTAATACTTAACTTGTTTGAATCCATAAGGAGTATATGAACCTGTTAACTTGAGTAGGGGTTAAGAAAACTTTCTTGAATCAGTGGGAGGGTTAAGTAAATCTTGTGGTGGTGGGTAATATTTATATATATGGGCCCACAAACTTAACCTGTGGCATTATGCAATCTTGTTAAATGGGTAGGCATAACCTGTTGAAATCCTAGTAGTGGGGATTCAAGCCTAGGGGAACCTTGTATCATCTGGTGTGGGACCCATTTCAGTCAGTAACCCATCTTGGTATCATGCGGGGACCCGCGAACTAGGTCGGGGTCTGGGCACGCTTACTGAGCTGATTAAAAGAGGTCACTTGAGGGACGGTGTGGGCGGCACATTCCGACGGGGTCATGTGCGTGCATGGGTCTGGTCCAGGGAGGTTAAGACGCCGTGACACCTGTAGATATGGTTTGTTCACATCTTGTAAACAAAGGGTTGCCACTTTAGGAAGTGATACATCCTACTGAGAGGCCAGCACAAGGTATCTACGTGTTAGGGAGCCGATCGATTGGGGGTAGTAATTGGGGTACATCTAGTCTTTCCTGTTTAGGAGCCGTTCTTGTCGTTGGGGGTTAAAACCTGTCATTTCTATTGGGATGCCTGTTATTGTATGGGGTAAAACCTCTCACTATAAGTAAACCTAAGTCTACCATCTTGTACTCGTTGGGATCATCTTGTTCTTGTTATACTAGTATTGGTGCAGAGAGACAGAGAAAAGTTATATAGAAGCGCAACACATGTTCTGTTATCCTATTTACCTTGCTACACCTTCCTTGTGACATAGTTATCTCCCTCCAAATTATATTCCTGTCATGATGCTTTTACTATTTATATGCTAAAAGTACTGGACTCACCAGACTTTATGTCTGACCCGTTTTGTTTCCTCTTCTTCCTCTTCCCTCCCCCACCCCCCAGGTTTTCAGGGTGGGAATACTCAAGCTTGATTAGGATTCTTCTTTCATTCTGCTTGGAGCTGCTTAGATGTACCGATTTTGTATCTTCTCTACTATGGCTATATTTTGGGGATTATGCTCTTTTTATATCATTCTACTCTGATGATGATTTTTGTACAAGGCAAAAGTTTTATGTTTTCAGTATTCCAGACTTATTATGCAATTGGGTTTGAACCACTAAGCTTTTCTATTTAATAAAGTTTTAATTCCGCTGCTATTTTAAATCTGTCTTATAATGTTTCTGTTACTGTTTACCTATAATGCTTCATGAAACTTAATGCATTCTGATAAAGTGTGACATTAACGGACGTGGGGTGTCACAGATAATCAATGGATTCACAACTATAGACGGTGATAGCTAGGATATTGGATGTTACTGATACTATGGCTTATCATGTGCTTTCTTCTCTGTTTACACTAAGTAGGCTATCACCGTAGGATGTCGAAGAGAAGCGGGATTGGGGGTAGTCCTTTCCTATTTCTGGTATGACATATGATGGATAGTTTTCACGTGTTAACTTGATGGTTGTTGGGCAGATCAGAGGGTCGATCCACCTATACATATTATCCTATGTAACTGTTGTTAGCTATTTTATCGCTCGCTAAGACTGTTGTCTGGCTCAAGGTTTTATGTTTCCCTCTTATTACCTTGGGTTGTTCATCAATGTTGTTGATGAGAAGACTGAGTAGTAGGTAGCAGGTTTGGTGTCGTTGATGTTGTGTGGTAACAAGCAGGAGGCTGGCGTATTATTACTATCTACTATTTGGCTATTTCTTTTCTATTTCCATTGTATGTTGATGTTATTGAGACTCTAAGGGATGTAGTGTGGCATATTGTAATCAGAGATTCATCCATCGAGAAGCATTGTACCCAAAATTCTATGGTTTATGGAAATTTGATTCTCTGCTCAGTTGTGCTTCATTACAATTTCATGTTGTATATTTTATTATCATACATTGTCCATGCGCTGTGAGTTATACGATAGGTTCTGTTTACAAATTATTCTTCCTTGATGATCGTCCCATCTGGCCCGGCATTTCATACAATGTATTTCTCTTTAGTTTTGTGCAGGAGGTACTGGGCGGTCATCACAAACACGGCCCACCACTTAACTACACTTAATCTCCCCTCATTGTATCTCAATACCCAAACGCAAACCCAACAATCCCAAAACCAAACCGGGCTTCCCAAAAACAAACCAAGACAACCCAAAAATAGAAACCATCACCTTTGTCCACTACCTCTCCCCCATGCACCTACACACCAACGTTAGTCGTCGGATGACCACCTCACGACCACCCACAAAGCACAACTCCTCCAATGTCGCAATTGCCTAGTCACTATGCCATAAAATTCCCTTGTCCTCAAAACACCCCCTTACCTGCTAATACGCATAGACAACTTCCAGGACGTCACCCAAAACCACCCTAGTTAGGTTAACTCTGACCATTGTGCGACCTGCCACCATTTACAAAGTCCTCACCATCACCACGACCTCCTCCCCACTGAATTTCGTCACACTCGAGCTACCAACCAGGCCACACGAATCAATCAAACATCCCCTTCCAAAACACTGTCTAATGTGCTAAATCCGACTCCCCCGACCATCTCTGACCATCGAACCCCACCATACTTCGACGACGCCTCCGTCCATCACCCTTGGACCCTCGATCAACATAATTTACAAAACCCCTGACCCAAAACCAAGAATTTAATTGTAAACCCAAAAATATATTTTCAATCCTATCTCCCAACATTGGATACTAAAAATCTTTTTTTTAAAAAAAAAATCATGCTTTAGTAATTAGTTTAGGACTCTAATCTAAACACTAAATTTCAATTGTAAAATTTACCCAAGTTTTGATCTTTTACTGTATATTTTTAATATACAAATAAATAGTTGACAAAAAAATCTTCAAGCCATTTTTAAAATAAACTACACAAGTTTTATAACTACGTTGTTATTAAAAACATTTCCAGAAACAAGGTAGATTTAAAGATAGGTATTTTAAACCTTAGGCAAGACATTTTTAAGCAAACAGAGGAAAAAGAATTGGTTCTAGACTTTACTTACTGGTTTTAAATATTTCCAATATGTAGTGTCTGAACTTTAATAAGTGATATAAACATATGTATATATATACTAAGTCCTAAAAACCTCCATCTAACTATTTAAATCAAATCCAAGTTTATTTCATGAAACGTAATAACATAGTTTCCAGAAAGACATAGTCAGTCAACCATTTTCTCAAGTATTTACTTTCATACTTGCATTAATAACACTAAAACAACACCTTATTTACAGCATATACAAATGTATAAGGTGGCTAAGCTAACTTGGACGTTAAACAATTTTGTTTGAGATGTTTGTTTTACTGGTCTGAAAATTAGCTGTTTGCTACTTCTTGCTTTTGCTTTCTTACTTTAGTTACTTGTTATATTTAGGTTTTTAATTTGCTTAGAAAATGAGAGATAAAGAGAACAAGATGGAAAAGCAAAATTATTAGAATGATAAGATTGAAAAGAGAATAGGAAACATGACTATATATACATGTAAAAAAGTTTAAAAAGGTAAGTTTCGAAATTTTAAAATAAAACTAAAAAAAAAGAAAACCATTACTACAAGTTAACTCTTATGTAAAACTAGGTACACTTTCGTTAATGAGATAGCAAGTTCATGAAAGAAAAGGGCACAAGTCATAATGTCAACTAAACCTATATTGATTTACAAAATCAAATCGTATCTTTTTGAAAACCATTATATTTTAGTTATATTATATATATGGTCACATCCATTCTTATTTGGTTTAAATTATTAAATGTTGGAAAGCACCATTTTTATCAAATACATTACATTTTCACAAATGCAAATAACAAATAGAGAAATGCCATTTAAAACCAAACTTATGCTAAAAAATATTTTCACCTTCATTAAAATATATGAAACTATGATATTTTATTTTAAATAGCCATTTACAAAAAATAAAATAAGAATTATTATTTCTTATAACAAAAACTTAATTTAAATGGGGATTTAAATTACAAAACCCATCTTAGAATATTTAAAATCAATTGAATATTAAAAATTTAATTTAACAAAATTCCGGGAAGTTCCACTATAATTGTGATGAAGCAGGCCACTTAAAAAGAGATTATTCATATCTAGGTGGACAGAATCATCCCCCAATAACAATACATCAAAGAATAAGAGACGAACGACTTAAATATGTGCTTCACAGCTATTATGATTAAAAATATATTAGAAATTGGATCTAAAAATAGGTATGCGTTTATTTTACTGATTGGTAATTCTTGTTTGAATGGTTGTTTGATTGCTTGCTTTATTTAAATTACTTGAATTTTAAAATTCAAAATTCATCATTTATAATTTGAAATTTAAAAAGAAATATTATTTTAAAAAATATGTAAAAGTATTATTATAGTAAATATTATCTCAGGAATCATATAAACAATAATATAAGATATATATAATTAAAAATAGAATTACACATGTCCTATGAAAAATAGGACACGTGTCGACATGTCCTACTACCCATATTGACATGCCTCCTGAAATTTTGAATTCAAACTTTTGAAATCCCTCCACCTTTTCACCAATTCCAATATACTGAAAAGGTATCTACTAACTAAAGAACATGTCAATAGATTCTCTATTTATGTCTCTATCCTTATCATCACATTTCACCTTTATTTCAAAATTCAAACATATTTTCATTTTTTTTACTCTTTACAAAACTTCAATAATGGCTTCCTCAAGCACTATGGGGCTGTTTAGGGCCATCGAAGGCTTTCTTTTCAAAAACCCGAAAGCTATTAAATATTACATCACTATGTAAACTTTGGTAAAATCAATACGGGAAACTTTGCTCTCTTTCAAGATTTTGAAACTTATGAGCTTGAATCTCTTTTTGATCAAAATAAAATTCTTAACTTGATTGATTCTAAAAAAAATGATTATATGTGTTATCCCTATCTTGTACAAATGTTTTATGCGAATGTGAATCATGGTTTTTATAAAGGGAATGAGAGTGAAGTATGGAGTAGTGTAAAAGGTACTCAAATTGTTTTGGATTGTGAAGTTTTAGGAAATATTTTGGGTTGTAAATGTACCGGAATGGATCTCCGGGATTTCAAAATCAATGAACATGAAAGAGAAACCTCCAACATATTTTTGAAGATGATGAACATTTGGAATTCAAAAACCGTTATTATCGTTCAAAAGCAAGGATTGTTAATCTACTTCTTCAACATACTATCATACCAAGATCGGCAAATTTCAATAACCCGACTATGAATGTTTGCAAAACTCTTTTTGCGGTTTACAGAAAATACAACATCAATTGAGCTCAAGTTATTTAGGATGAAGTTTGACCTAAGAATTTTTCGATGGATAAAAATATGTTTTATTATGGAATTCACCTTACACATATTTTCAAATATTTTGGAATCGATTTTAAAGGAGAAGAGTTTGTCTCCAAAAAAGTTTTTAATAATGCAAATATATCTCTTATGAAGATTTCGCTAGTGTTTCAACCATATGAAACACTTATGGAAAAGGAGGAAACATTGACTATAAGTGGAAGAAGAAGAAGGAATGGAAATCAAAGAAGAGGATGGAGATGAAGAAGAGGAAAATACTTCCTTAGAAAGCATAGAATATCCCGCTAATCCATCCAATAAAATCCTTCTTAAGAATCAAAAGATTATAGTGGAGAATCAAAAGATTTCAAAGAGATCATTTAGTAAGAAATGGAAAAGATCTTCACAAAGATAAACAAGTTCTTTAGAAAAGTGAGTCGCAAGCTTGGATTATCAACTGAATTCTAGTTTTATTTTTATGTTGTAGTAGTTTCTATTCCTATTGTATTTCATTTCCATGTTATGTACCATTATCTAAAATTATCAATGAAGATCTTCTATTTTTTTCATTATCTCTAAACATCTCTGAAACGTTTAATTCTTATGTTAAGAATTTTAAATATAAACCAAAACTTAAAACAAAACAAAAAAATGCAAATTCAAATTTTTAAATACCCACATCAACATGGACAACCCCCATACAGCTAACGGCCAAATTTTCAAATTTGTTTGAATACAAAAATTATTTTAACCAACCTATGTCCATTCATTTTTAAACAAACTCCAAAGCCTATAAATACCTATTTCTTCCAAAAAAAAGTTATCTTTTCATTTCTCCTTAATATCCATTCATTATCTTCTAATTTTGCCAATATGATGTCTTCTACAATCCATAATCTAAGTGAAAATATCGAAGAGACGCTTGATTCCTTCAAAATTATCCTTTCTATTATTCTCCGTAATCAACGTCACTTAGAATTAAGTCAAATGATGATGATTAAAAATCAAGAGAAGCATTACAATGACATTCATTGGATGGTCTCTGCACTCAACATGGAATAAGAAAATCACGATCTGAACGAAACTCTTACCAAAGAAAATGAAGAATGGGATGCTTTAAAGTATGATCCTTTCTTTCGACAAGAAGGATAGGTAGAAGTTCCAAGAAACATTTAAATTTATGTTTGAATTTAGTGTGTTTGGTATGTTTAATTTGAATTGTTTATATGTGAAAAATTGAATAAATGATGTGTAAAAACATGATATAGTTGTATAAATTGGTTCGGATTAATTATATGATTGAGTGCTAACATTATTCTAGTTTAAATCTTGGTATTGCTTATTTAAATCTAGATATTGTTTGTTTAAGTGGTATGATAGTTTAAGGGAGGTATTAGAGTCATTTTTAGTCTAGGTTAAGTTTTAAATTAGGTTAAGGGGGAACAATATAGATTAAATAAAGTTATATAATTTTTGTTTGATGACAAAAGGGATAATTATAAAATAGGGTTTAGATTATAAGGGAGTTAGTAGCTTCAGAAGGAGTTGTTGGAGTTAGGGGGAGTGATTGAAGAACCATGGTATCAAGTAAGTATATGGTAAATATATTTTATAAACAAAGTGTCATCATCAAAAAATGGAGATTGTTAGGGAAGGAGATGATGGTTTTAATGATAACAACCTTGTAACCTTTTTAACTATTATTACAAAAAATATATATAAACATTATTATATATATGTAGGACATTTATACAATTATTGGTTATTGAAGATAGTACAGTTAAATATTCAAGATTACAAAAAAGAAGAGTTCAAGGTTGAAGACTCATGAGTAACAAGAATTCAAGAAAGATACCAGGATAAGTAATAGAGTCTAGAATTTTTGTTAAAACTTCATAATAGAACTAGAATCTTTATTCTAATTCTCTCACCATTTTTGCCTTACAATATTTCAAAAATCTTCTTAACTTTATTTTCAATTGATTTTGAAACTACTTCCTTTTCTAAAATAATTTTTTGGATTTTAATCTAATTCTTGATTTAAATATTTTAGATTTTCTTGTTTATATTTTAGTCTTTAAATATTTGTTTATGTTTTAATAATTAATTTTATTAAGTTTTATTTCCTTATATTCATATTTATAGTTTTATATCTTAAGTTTAAATTTATGATATTTATATTTTAGTTTTATATTAAGTTTTGATATCACTTTTATATATTACAAATATTTGCTTTAAATTTATATTCTTACTCTATTATACTATTTTAATATATAGGAAATTAGTTTGTTCAAACTCCAGAATTACAATTATTTATTTAAACATCATTTTCAAAAATTCAAACACACAACAAAATATCTTCTTCGCAACTGGCAATTTCTATTGCAGTAGACCAATTGTAACAGACTTGCTCCTGTCAAGATATCTGAAGTTGCAATAGGTCGGTCGCTTTTCATAACTGTTATTGTTGGTTGTAATAATACGTTGTGGTAGACTTTTTTACATCTAGCCTTTGTTGTTGCAACAGATCCTCTTGCAACAACAAATGCCAATTGCAAACCTGCAATAGACGTTGAAAAAAGTGAGATACTACAACTATTTCTGACAGTTGCAAATGACTCAACTACAACTATTTAGGACAGTTGCAATTTGATTATTTACAACACCACATTCCCATTGCAAAATACAAAAAACCAATTTGCCTACTATAATCCACCATCATCTGCATTTAATAGTGTAATAATGAAAGCATATATTACCAAAAAATAAGTAAACATACATTTTCAATAGACATAGACAAGATAAAATCATATTCATTAAATTCTAACAGACATTTCAAAAGGTTAGTTAAAGTTACATTCAAAGTTCAACCATATTAAAAAAATGTAACCCATATACATAATCTAAACACATACTATAGTGAAATTCCAAAATACAATACAACACAAAACCATAAAGCTAAAAATGCATATACTACATAGCGAAATGAAGTCTTTATGTTAACCCACGATTGTACCAATAGCCTCTTGAATGGTGCACATCTCTGAATTTTGCCTTAGTAGAAAGGCTTCATGATCCACGCTATGTGCAATATCAGCAATAATCTTTAACTAAGATATGATTTTATAATTTGTGCTTCTCCAAATAAATTTCATTAGAGGCATATTGAAATAAATCAATGGATTAATACCTTATATGTTAACAAAAAAATTAAGTAGCGTAAACATTTCTAATTGGAAAGAAAAATTAAATCAATGGAAATGGTATGCTTATTATATACATGCTCAACGCATGTACCAATGTTATTCGTAATACTTAATTGTTACATAATCTAAAGACAAGTATAAATTTAGATTGTTCCATGTAATATAGCGCAAATGATAAAAGAAATGTGCCATAAAAAAAGCATGACTGATGTAGACTTGCTTTTAACTATTTGAAGGATCACTGACAGTAAAAATGCACACCTTTCGTTGAACATCTTAATATTAATTACCAGTATTCACTCGAAAGAGTGTGGAATATTAAACTAAATGACAAGGAAGTTTGTTGGATACTTGAAAAAAAATATAGTGCAATTTGCCAAAAGAAGCTTTTAATTTAATATCAATTTTGTCATAAATTACATCGACTAAGTCAAAATATCAAAAGAATTTCAAATTGAATACAAACATGCCAAATTGATTATCAAAAGAATTTCAAATAGAAAAGCTATGCATGTCGATTGTGTGAACTATTAGAACCATTTTGATAAGTTGCAAGTGAGTGTATGCACATACTAAGAAATTACTGAAGGTTGCTGAGTTCTTATTGGATGTTTAAATTATAACATGCAATCCAACATATGCCTAAAATCTTTAATTTTTCAAGTTACCCTGATTGGTTTCATGAAAGTTCAAGCAATTTTTGCAACACGTCATTGTCCTTCTTTAGTTATCATTGTCATTAAATGACAGGGTGAATTTGTTCAAAGAAAAAACATGTAAAGGTACAATGAAGGAAATAAAAGCAAAAAAATAATAGAAAAAGAACACTAAAAATAACCTGTTTTTATTGTAGTAGTCAATATCAAATGATCCAGTTGTCATTGTCCTTGAGTTCATGTTGATGCCTAACCTTTTGGCTATAGCCCTAGTTCAAAAAAATGTTGTATAACTAGTATACTAAAACGGAGAATAATCAATTATAAACTCGTCGCACAAGTTTATAAGTTGAATTTCCACTACTCTGGAATTCAATATTCGTAATAAGTATGTTGTAATCAATTTACAATAACAAAGTTATACTATTTTAAGAAATAGCACAACGTAGGGAAAGGAGAGATTATAGAATAATGTATATAAATAAAACTAGAAATCTAACCCGATGATGTCTAAGGCTTGTCGTAACAATTTCCTTAAGAATTTTATTTCAAAATTCTCCCAAGACACAACAGACGTATTCTGCACGAGATTGTAATGAGTATGTCACTCTGTGATTATATATAAGATTATTAAAGAAGTGAGAAGGAAGTTTGGTTTGAATCAGTGAGTAAAGTGATCAGTTTTCCTCCTTATTTATAGTTTATCTACATCCCTTCGAACGGTCGCATCCATACCTCTTCGTACAGTCGCATCTCTTCTGAACGGTCGCACCCATACCTCTTTGTACAGTTGCATTTCTTTCGAACGGTTGTGCTTGTACCTCTTCATATAGACGCATCTCTTTCGGTGAAAGGAAGTGTCTTTTCACGGAGTGACTTTTCATTGAAATGTGGTCGTTTGATGAAAGGAAGTGTGTAACAACCCGGAAAATGCGAGCCCGTTTGGAATTTTTATTTTAGCAATTTTAGCTGAATTTGAATATTTAAAATAGATTATTTTAAATAATTTCGATGAAAACTTTATTTTGAATAGAATTCGAACGTATATACTATATAGATCGTCGTTAGATTATAAATAATAATTTATAAATATAAAAGGAATTGAAAATGGCGCGGTAGTTCGATAATTCGATTTCAAACTTCAATTGAATGTACAGGATTCAAAATAAACCGGATTTTAGTGAAACCAAAAATATTTGAATCTAATTGATGGTATCTTTCCATCGAATCCGAAAAATCAAAATTTCATAGCGGGGGTCAGAGGATATGTCAAGTTGAAAATTCTGAATAGTCGTTATGGAATTTCGGCCCTTAAAAATAGGCATTTTGCAAGCGACCTCGGATTTCGACGAAACCACTTTTGTTGGATCCGTGATGTCAAATTATTGCTAGGTTTAGAATTTCGTAATTTTCCGAATCAATATGTGAGCGTGGCGAAGGAAAACGCGTTTGACCAGTTTCAGTTGATTTTAATCGACTGGAAATTGGCCATTTTTCAAATGGTCTCAGAATTCGACGAAATTAGTTTTGTTAGGACCGTATCGTCGTTACGAAGCTAGAAAATATTTTTCTGGAATTTTTAAAGTTCGTATGTGGCCCCGGTAAATTAAAATGTACGTTTAAATTCAATATATATTGAATTATATTTTAAGTTGGACAAAAACTGGTCAAAACATTAGAACTGGCATGGGAATCATATCCCATTGTGTTCGGAATGGGGGTATTTAGCTAGGGGAGGCAGTCGTTGGGATTCGTTTGGGGTTCGTTTCAATATAAGGGTATTTTTGGAAATTAAAATTATATATATATTTTCTGGCCAATGATAATTTAGAAAAACCCTAATTCCTAACACGTTGAACACCAGCCGCCTTCAATACGATATAAGGCGATATATCGCTCAAACCATTCTTCCATTCGATCTTCAAATTTGTGAATCGATTCAAGCAATTTCTGAAGCCATATTGTAGAACATCTCGAGCTCTTCAAATCCAACGGACGGCGTCGAGTATCATCTCGTGTTTTGTGTGAATCGCGGGTCCAAAGTCCGACCGCTTCGAGGAAATTTCTGGCGTCGAGAAGAATCCGAGTTCGCCGTGGTTGAGGCTGGTGGTAGTTGTCGCGGAGGAGCATGACGGGGGAGCATCCGATCCTCAGCCAGCGTCTCGAGTTGCGTGAAAAATCCGGCCCTAGGTTTTGAGCAGTGGGTTTCACGGGTTCTGGAGTGTATAACGGGGAGGAAGAAGGTATTAATTTTATTAATTATTATATTAATTAATTTAAATTATCATTAACGTATAAACACAGTGAACTATTAATTTTGTATAATAAAAACAGTAATAGCATTGTTTTTTTTTAATAAATATATAGCATTGTAAATATACATTTCTTTTTGAATAGAAAATACATTGATTTTAGAAAAAATAAAATTTACATATGTTTTTAAATAATAAATTAGCATTATTTTTGAAATAAAATCAGCATAGAGATTTTTGAACTATAAAATAGCTTTGTTGTTTTTTTTAAATATAAGGATAGCTTTGTTTAAAAAAAAAAAATATATATATATATATAGCATGATTTTTTAGGATAAAAATAGAATTGTTTTTGAAGATAAAATTAGCAATTGATTTGAAAAATACATGAACATTTTTTATTTGAAAAATACATGAACATTTTTGATTTGAAAATGTATATGTAGCTGGGAAAAAAAATACGATTTTTCTATATAGGAATGTGAAGTAAAAACTCGATTTTTATATATTGAATAACTGAGTAAAAACTCGATTTTTATATATTGAATAACTGAGTAAAAATTCGATTTTTATATATTGATTAGCGAAATAAAAATGTGATTTTTTATATATAAACAGCGGGAAAGGGACTGCATTGGAATTTCAAACAGATCCAGACGGTTCAGCAGTTCAAAAGCAAAACACGGCGAATGGAAACCTCGGTGAGAATTTCTCACCTTTCAATTTCTTTTTCTAGTTATATATATATACTAGAATGCAGACGGTGTTTAGTAGCACCCGACACAATCGTCCACAGACCATGGACTTGTTTGTTTGATTGCAAAAATTAGTTAGATTATTTGGTTTAAATTGAATTGTGTGGTGAAATGAATGGATTTGATTGATTTGTGAACGGCGTGGGCCTTCACTAGACCGGGGATAAGGCTAGGCCTCGTCCCGTTTCTAGTATCGTGCCGTTATGCCGCCGAAATTTTCTAAAATGAGTTAGAAAAATAAAAATATCATTTTTATTTTGTAAATGAACTGAATAAAAATTCATGTGTTAAAATAAAATATTTTATCGTTAAAAATATGATTTTTAACGTGAAAGTGAATAAATAAATTTTATAAACAAATCGGCTGATTTGTTTATATACACTGGTTTGACTGATATTGATTGGGCCGATAAATTTTACACATCGCCCAACTGCACAAATTAAATATGTGTTTGATTGTTTGAAACCCGACACGGGTGTTGGGATGAAATTTGAAGTTCACTCATCCTAATTGATTAAATATGTCGATCGATTGATTGACAGGCTGTTATAAGCGTTAGATATCTATATTTGATGCTTATACAGTGTAGTGCACTTTGGTTGATGGTTGATTATTTTTCAATGCTATTATATACGTGTGATGTATGAAAATCCATATAATTAACATTATATGGTGACTGATTGGGCCTCATTTCTATTTAGAAAATAAAGAATAATATAAAATAAAGGTTCATGTGTTGACTGTACTCATCCGTTGAGATTAGTCATGTGTTGAACGAAATATTTTAGTAATAAAATTTACATCTTTATTAATATAAAACAAAGGTTCATGTGTTGACTGTACTCATCCGTTGAGATTAGTCATGTGTTGAACGAAATATTTTGATAATAACAAATATTTTGATAATAGGAAATATTTGAAATAGAATATTTGAAAATAGAAATATATGAAGCCGTGTTGATTAGATTGACGCCATCTTGACGTGAACAATATTTATATCGATTTTATTCATTTCGAAATGAATTGAATTGAAAACGATTTCGAAATGAATTGAATTGAAAACGATTTCGAAATGAATTGAATTGAAAACGATTTCGAAATGAATTGAATTGAAAACGATTTCGAAATGAATTGAATTGAAAACGATTTCGAAATGAATTGAATTGAAAACGATTTCAAAATGAATTGAATAGAAAACGAATTCAATTTAAATTGAATAGCAAACGAATTGAATTTAAATTGAATAGAAAACGAAATGAATTCGAATCGAATTAAAATCAATTTGAATTGAAATCAAATAGAAATGAAAGTAAAAAGAATATTTTGAATTCGAAATTTGAATTGAATAGAAATGAATTTTAAAACGAATCTATAAAGAAGAATTCAATTTTGCTTTGGATTGAAATGGTAGTTGAAATTGTTTTTGAAACAAATTTAAAACTATTTATAAAACTCGTTTTAAATAGAAATCGACGAAATATATATTATATATATAATATAATGGCCTGAATAGAACGCGCCGCGCCGCGGCAGTTCGTGAATTTCGACCATTTATTTCAAACGGACATTACGGGAGATCCGACCGTCGGATTCTCCTAAAACTAGAACCGTTGGGTTCGTATCGAAAAGAGCTTTCTAACGAATATTTGAAATTTGAAATCTAACGGTTAGATTTGGAGATATGTCCAAATCAAATTCGAAAAAGGTCGCTGTAAGTGCAGTTCGATGGCCGTTGATGGAAATCGACTGTACGAGCCTTGATAAAATTATTAAAAATATCAATAATTTGTGTAAAATCATAAGAAATGATTTGGGAAAATTTGGGATGAAAAATTCCATATTTGAAAAGATAAAAATAGATTTTTATCAAAATGAACTAGTTTGAACTAAATTTAAAACCCGATTTGTTTTTAAATAAATAAATTAGATTTAAAAAGGGGTTTTAAATAATCGGAATTCCTAATATATTTGAATTAAATTAAACTAGAATTGATTCATGGGTTTATCGTGAACTGTGTTTTAAATAACACTAGTTCTTTAACCCGATAATAAATAGAATGTGATTTGGGTTTGTCGTGAACTATGTTTTAAATAACACCTAGTTCTTTAACCCAGTAAAAGGAGTTTTAATGAATCTGCAATTAGATTGAAATGGGGAATTGATAATTTAAATTATCAACTTTAGAAAATGAGCGAGAATGGAGTATCACCAGTTTTGCTTCAAAGCGATAGTTAAATCTTTAATCAGATTTGAACGTGAAATGGTAATTGATTTTACCAATAACACTGTGGTGTTAGATATGGAGTATTACCAGTTTTCTTCATGGGATGAATAAGTTGGGATTGGGAAATAAAATAAATAATTACTTCGTTACGGTTCGCTAATCTCGACTAGTTTAGAAAACCATAATCTGGTTTGAAACGACATCCAAAGGAAGATTAAAGGATAAATTTTAAAGAATTTATCTTGGATAAAATTAATGGGAACCTTTCCCTAAGAATGTGATTTCGTGAATAAAAAGGATATTCTGCATTAGAATGAGGCGTATGTTGTGTTTGTGTAACATTTGTTTTAAATATACGCGGGTTGTTCGGAAAGGCCGGGTTTATACCCATTCTGAATAACCGATTCGACGATAAGTCGAAGATGAAGACGGTGGTTGAAGACCGGAAGTCTTCACATCGTTTGGATAATTACTAACGATCCTGATTGGGCTGTACACCCAAGAGGATGGAAATAGTCGGTGGTCGTCCAGACGTACTTGGAGATGGATGGATATGCGAGGAAAGTGCCTCCGGTTTCGTTCAGACCCAGAATGGACTTGTAAATGGATGGTGTGTCTGACATTGTATTCCTTTATATTGTATTCGTTGATCTCTGCTAAATATATATCTGTTTGGCGGCGGAGAATTTATTCTCTTGCTTAACGCCCTTCTCTGAGACATACGAGCTCAGAGGTTATATATTGGCAGAAATCAGTGGTACGATATGGATTGATAGTGTGGCATGCTGAGATGCAGTGATCCAGACTTTTGTTGAAAAGCAAAGTTTGGTGGATGATGATCAAAGCGCAGCTTTAATATAGCACGGCTTTGTGTATAGCGTTGATTCGCGAGCCTCACACCCCGGTATGGTGGTAAACTGATGGTTTGATCAGTATGCTTTTTCGTGGATGGGCACCTTCGTGGTGTCGTGGATTCGGTCGACCGAGAGTGAGCTTAGTGCTCAGAGGGATAGGGTAAGCGGTGTTTTCTCTCGCCGGGACGTAAGCCGCAGTGATACTCGGTTTCCCAAAAGTGCGGATGTGCATTACGGTGTTTTCTCTAGCCGAGACGTAAGCCGTTGAGATGGCACTACGCGATCGATCTTTCGAATCAGGAGCTACCATGATGGAAATCCAATTTCCAAATATGACATTTTGCGGTTTTGATTGTAGAGCCTAGTATTGGCGACATGATATATGGTACCCATGTCGTCTATGATTGATACATTTATATTTGAAGTTATTTTCTTCACTTATAGTAATAATATAAGATGAAATTTCGCGTATCAAGCATATTTGGCTATTATAAGGGAAAACCCTATCCTCCGGCTTGCGTTGCATTGTGTGATGGGACCTGGGTCTTATAATAGCTTCATTGTTATTTATTTAGCATTGCGCTGTTTGTTTTCTGCACTGGTATTCTTGGGAGGAAACCCGTTCCGTGTTATACGGCGTGGTCCCTTGATTTACCTAACTTTAAAAACAAAGATTAATAACTGTTTTAGTTCTCACACCAGTCACATGACTGACCTGGAGTTTATTGTTTTAATCTAAACTCTGGGTGCCCCTATTTTCCACACGGGCAGCTAGTAGTTTTGGTTTTGCAGATTTATATTCACAGGATCCTGATTTACAGCTGGAACGATGTTCGGAAAGCTCTGTATCCGTGCATTATTTTCAGTTGTGATTTATATTGTTTTTGCACTGCGATGTATTTAAATGTAATTTAAATCTCTGATATTTTCTGTGTAATATTTATTTATACTCTGCATATTCTTGTATTCTGATGGAATTGTTGTAATATACAATGAAATGTTCTTCTGTTTGCGTTCTATTTTGTCGTGTTCTCAAAACAATCAGGCGTTTCGAAAGGTCTAGATCGGTTTAGCGACTGATTTGGATCGAGCGAAATTCCTTGTTGTCACAAAGTGCTTTTTCGTTGAAATATGACCATTGGGAAAAATGACTGTTGGTGAAAGGAAGTGTCTTTTCACGAGGTGTCTTTTCGCGAAGTGTCTTTTTACGAAGTGTCTTTTCGCGAAGTGTCTTTTCGCGAAGTGTCTTTTCGCAAAGTGTCTTTTTACGAAGTGTCTCTTCGCGAAAAACCATGCTTGTAATAGTCACGCCCTTTCACTGAACAGTTGTACCTGTTCGCTAAAATTATGTGCGATAATGGACAAAGTATATTTCATTCTATGCTTACGAATTTCAACAAAAAACACATGATTTGCTTCAAATGAAACGAAGACAAAAAAAACCTTTTCCATAATAGAAGTATTGCCTAAATATAAGATCACGGATTACATAAGAAAGTTTACATGGATCGCTTAATCTAAACCAACTTGGATGCATCAAAAGAAGAAGAACCAACTCACTTCCACCAAATAAATAGTGAAGATTAAATGCATCCTTTTGATTTACACTCAATGAATAAGGAGAAATTAATCGATAATTAAAGTTAAATATAAAATTCCTACAAACCTAGAGTTGGTATTATGCATAACCACTTAACCAATAAATGTGTGAAAACTGAAATAGCAACATAAATTACATATGAGATTCCGTAAAATGTAAATAATAAAAAAATTGTCCAAGGAAAAATATTCTCTAAACCGCAAACCCCTGTCTAAAGTCTCGCTCTTGTCTCGATTATTGAATAATGGCAGTAGAAGCTTCATCAGGTCTTCGAATCAAACTCAATCCACCAATGGAACATCGAAGTCCAATTCATATCTCTTGCCACGCTGACTGAGATCGAGTTCGTAAAGTTTTTTTTTAAAATATTTTGCAACCTGCACATCCTGAAATCTGTGCACGGTGCAAGAAACTATTAAACCATAGAAACAAACAATACTCATCCAAGATGAAAATTAACAGATGGAAAATGCTCTTCGTGCTTTGCTTCAAGAGCTAGTGTCGTCTACAGTACAATTTGGCGAAAGATTGATGCAATACGGACAATCCATTGATGATGGAGATAACGTTCATGGTCAGATATCATGTCTTCTTGATATCGTGATGTATCTTTGTGAAAGAAGGCATGTTGAAGGTGGCACGTATTCTAGCTTTTGGAATATTTTACAGAAATGTCCACCATGAAAGATTACAAAGTAGTTTTTGGTTATATCGAGAGCAAGGAAGATATCTTAGCAAGAGCTCTTTGGGAGAGGCAAGCTTAAGATGTTGAGGATTTGCAATCATCTTCTTAGAAGACTCTCAAAGTCAAACGATGTAATATTCTGTGGTTGAATTCTTATGTTTCTTGCCCACTATTTTCCATTGTCTGAGCACTATGTTATTAATATAAACAGAGTATTCAACACTTCTAACATGACAAAAATATGAAAAAGATGCTCCTGGAGGTGTCCCTATTGATTTTAATTTCGACAAGACCACGTGGAGTTTATAGGATATTTTCAGTAATCCAATTTCTATGCTAAAGCCAATCAAATGGCAAAAAAATCCTGCAAACTTAGTGGTTGTATTGTATGCTTTTAAAGCTCAGCCTTTGACTGATGACAAAGGAAATTTTAATAATCCTAGGGAAAAGGAAACAGCTTTTAGCATAAAATATCTCATAAGTAGCAACCTAATAGGGTTAGAGTTAAAAAATCCTAGTTTTCTTCGCCAAATTTTGCTCCATTGTTTTATATTGTTCAATCAACTCAAGGCTGCTGGAAAAAATGACAAAGGCAGTCCTTTAGAAACCAAGAAAGAGGAAATTAACTTTTATGAAGACTGTGTCAAGAAATTAATTGAACCTATTCCGGCCAAAGGAAAGGATTTTCTTAAAAGTATTGAACACGCTTGCAATGAGAAAAAAATTGGATCTGGAGGAAACAGGATGGTTGCCAACCATTTGAGAATCAAATGACTGTGAAAAAAGCTGACAAAGAGGCTGTAAAAAACATAAAGTACAATGGAGACTGGAAAACAAAGAGCTAGCACAGTTATGGAAATGGGAAGATCAAAATCTTGATTGTTTGATCCTTAACATGTTCATACCCCTTCAATCAATGGGTATGGGAAACCACTTCTGAGGATATAGATGAATCTGCTGGAATTGAAGCTCAATATCATAATAAAATAACAAAGTTTATTACTGAAGAGGGTTACGTTTTTCTTCGAAACAAGTCAAGAGGGATTTTCTCGGTTTACGGATCATGGCATTGGAGCATTGGTTCCTCCAGAAATATTGCCAATGGAAGTTCATGCCAAATTCCATGCTAAATCCATGGACAAAAATAAACGGGTTAAGGAAGAAGATGAGGCAAAAGGTGCTGCAACATAGCCTCAAGACAACCAGGGTGCAACCCCAACGGTAAAAACGGAGGGTACAGAGCTAGAGGAGGGAATGATTCCCATGGATTTTGATAATGCGACTCCTGGTGTTGCAAATAATGAAGATACAACACCAGAGGAAGAAGAAGCTGAGGCCAGGCTTGATATCAATCTTAATGAAGAATTTGAACCACATTCACAAGACATGACTAATCCCTGAGTCTTTACATTCCGCTTTGTGCATACTAAAAATTACAAAGTAGTGCGTTTCTATATGTGAAATTATTTATTTAATTTTCTAAAAGAAAAAGAAAAAATTGAGGAAGTAACCAGGTGTTTAATGTTAATGTGCATCTAATGATTACAAGATGTGATTTTGTCTTTGTGGTTTTTGTGTAAAAAAAAGTAAATAATAAATTTGATGACAATTGTCTTGGATGATTCAATAGTCTGTGTTTTAACATTAGATGATGCATTCCAATTAAACCCCAACCTTCCACATGTTGACGTGACATAGCTAGTTACAATACTTCTCTCTTTCTTTTGGCATCATTTTCCAAACTATTGTTTAAACTTTGATTTACAGATCTTCTATTGGAAACTTTAAAAAACTGCAATCAAGAAAGATGAAGTTGCCACACTTGTTTCTAAAAAAAAATGTACAAAATTAAGCCTTCCTAGAATATCAGTAACTGCACTCACCTTACAAGTGTGGAAAAAAATTCCACCAAGGAAAAGAAATCGATCTCTTGCAATGACATGCCTCGAGCATTCTCTCATTAACCAAAAGTGTGCCTTCAAATACTCAGATTCCCATATCATACGCATATTACACATTACAAGAGGCATTACAGATATGATTTCATAACTAGTTCCATTATCATGTGAAGTCATATGGGGCATATGCGGCAAAGATGATGAGAATTCCTACACAAATTACAATGATTATTTTTTTGAAACTTACCCCTGCATTTTTACTTGACATACTTTAAATTGATATCTGCAATTTTCTAATGTTTAACGCTTTCACTACTGACTGAAGGTTGCTCAGATGAATGTCATCCATACCATAATGATGCTAAATAGATTATTTTAAAAAGAAAGACTCATGGCATACATTATTTTTAATTTATCCCAAGAAGAGGAAGTAAGACTGTCGTACAACTAGCCAATATCTTACGACGCTCAAGCGTGAGCCTTGTGTGCTAAATTATGATGATAATAAGTAGATTTTGATCATGGGTAGAGTAAATATAATGATACAAGTTTTGCAAATAGAATGCAGATAATAGATAGATACTCTACCTCTGAACTCTTGTGTTCCCATATTCCCCCTCACTACCTGCCATGCATTCAAATTAGATGATAGACAACTACCAGTACATATCGAATAAAAATCACTCAATATTAGCATGGCATGAAGAATAAATTCTAATGAGAACTGATACTCTAACTGAATGAACCAAGTTCAAATGAATTGGTAAGATTTGGTATATGTAAACCGACATACAAAATGAAGAAGATAAACCTGCACATGAGCAAATGTCAGAATATTTCAAGCAGAGGCTATTAGTAAGAAAAGCCTAAAACTGTTTGATGTGCACGTAAAAATACCTATTTATATTCACATATTTATTCTTGTTTAGTTAAATAAATGAACATTTTTTGGGTATTTTAAATAATCAAACCATATTTTAAATGTTTTAAAATCATCACTCATTTGGGGGGTTTAAACGGTAAAATGTGCATGTTATAGTTTGAGACTGCATTTACTTATTCTTTGTAATTATCTCTTGTAGGAATTTTGGAGCAAAAATGATATATACACATGAAGATATGAAGGAAAGAATGCATATACACAAGAGGAGGCAAAGAATTAATTCATTTTATGGATAGTGGAGGCCCCCACCTTTCAACTAGCCCACTTGCTCTTAAGCTTCATATTAAAGACTAATTAAATGAGACAAATGCCTCATGCATTCTACATGACTTACTAGTGGCTAATGACAAGTAGAAGCTTCATGAATGAGCTTTTTGGGGAATTCCCAAGGAGGGTGATTAGGGTTTTAGGGTTTTAGATCATGTATATATACCCCTTTGTTTCATGTATTTTGGATCTCCTTTTTAGAATATGAAAGTGTAAGTGATCAAATGAATAAAAATGGCATCCAAGCCTCTTTCTTTTATGTCTATCTTATGTCCTTTTAATTTCTATGCTCTCTATTTTATGTTCATAGCTTAGATTTATTTACATGCTCTCTACTTTATGTTCATAGCTTAGATTTATTTACATGCACTTAGTTTAGTTATTTTCTTGTTCTATTTAGATTTTCTTTCATTTTGCTTATTTTTCCAATGTTGAAACTTACATGTGTTAATATGATAACACATATTAGTAACTAATCTCCTACAATTTAGAGGTAATGAAGCTCTCTAATTTTATGTAAGTTCAACATTTGTATGATTTGTGATCTCTCTAATTTGTTCTTCATTGTAGTGGATTTTGATGTAAATTTATAGAAGTGGGTTTGATAGTTCATGTTATATATGCAAATAAGCTATTCTTGTTCAATATAAACACAAATTACATAAATATTTGCTAAGTGGTTTTTGATTTTGAAATAAAAGCATGATCAAAATTTGATGAGCTATGTCACTAATTACAATAGTGAATAAATCATACTTAAAATACAATTTGCTTTGCTTTCATGTTCATGAGAACAATGAGTGGTTTAATTGTTGTGTTATAGTTTGAAATTTTATGTTATGTTAACTAATAACAGAAATAAACTACACTTGTGATAAATGCAACACTTATATCACTTAATATTGAAAATAGAGATCATAGATTGTACGTTTGTTAATTTACATAAATATGAGAGGGGATTTACCTCGTTTTCATTAGTTTTTGTTAGTTAAAACAATCCAAAATTTGGTTTAATTTGATTGAGTAATATTGAAATTACTTGTTTCCCTGCGGATAGACCCGTAATCGCCTCCATACTAACAATTGTACACCATGCGCTTGCGGTATTACCAAGATTTTTCATGCGATGGTATTCCAAATCATAGAATATTCGTCGTCGAACACTATTGAAATTTTTCGGCACCCCAATGCGGCTTCACGTGCGCGCACTTCATCCAGCGTAGAGGCACTGAAAACCACTGAATGAAGACCTCTAGGTGGTAGTGTCCTGATGGGATATCCCTCCATCCCCCTAGGGCAAACATATGTTCGTGGAAGCAATTTAATTGTAACACAAGGAATCCCATGTTGTTACATGCCGCCAATCCCATATTTGTACCAATCTTTTTTAAGATATCCTGGGATGTAGGACTAGTTACAAATCCAATTTACGCATCCACTCTCATACAATGCGAGCCACACCTAACAGACCTCCACCTTGGCAAGCATTTCTCAATTGAACTTGAAGTTATACAAAGTCCTCAAATACTTGGAAAGGTCGCTAACACCTCTAGCAATTCGTTTTAGGTTGCTACCACCTCTAAGCAGTTTCACCAAGTTGTTTCTACAAAGAGTCTCTTTTCTAAAGTTAGGCTAGACCATGATCTAACATATAACTCAACCTTAATGCAAAACTGAAGCTCAAGCAACATATTGGAGCAAACTTAGGCCAATGTTGCATCATATTGGTCCCCTCGAAACATCGGCTCTGATACCAAACTGTAGTGATTTTGTTAATTTGAGTGGAAGCGTATTTGACTAGGATCTAGTATTGTGTATTTAGATACCAATGGAATTCAAAACAAAGGAATAAGAATCAATTATGCAGCCTCACAGAAACAATAATAAAAATAAGAGACATAGAAGATTTAACGTGGTTCGGATATGAATATCTTACATCCACGGACAACCAACAACTTCTTTTATTCTTCTTCAGCCCAAGAGGGAGTACAATAAGAGAAGAATAAAAACAATCAATATAATGTTCTCACCATACAATTGATACAGAAATAGGAATCTTATTGATGATATATAGAAGAGAGCACCATTGTCTTTGTGATGATAAAGCTGAGCAAATGCCTCCATATTTATAAGAATAAGGATGAAATTTTTCCTAAAGATATGCTTGAAAAGTTTTTGGATTTCCTTAATTTGATTTTCATGCAAATCTTGCATTCTTGTGATTGTTTTCCTATATACATATATTTGATTAATTTATCAAATAATCTCTTCTCATATCTTCCAATTTATTGCCATATATATCTTGATTTGATTAATTCATCAGATCAAATAATCTCTTCTAACCATTTTCAATTTTTTAAATTTTTTATGGCGTCTCCCTCTGTACCCATTATCCTGCCTAATCCAATCCTTCCTATCAAGTTGTCCTCTCCCACCTCGAGCCAAACGCCCTCCGTACCACCTTCTAACAATCAGCCTCCCTTGCCACCAGAACCATCTAATGTCCCTCCGGACCCCATTGTAACTTGCAATCGCTCTTAAACCCTACCTGGTTCTCAGGATTGTCAACAATCCTAGACATCTTTTTTTTGTTTAAGCATAAACAAATGAACGTTGGGAAGTACAAGTCTGTTGACATTACCCCAGTGATTGTTGATGATGCTGTAGAACTGGTGGATGGAGTCACTGAATCTGGAACTGAAGTTTGGCAACAATTTTTAGTTAGCTTATTTTTGGATAAACCACTCTTCCACACTGCTGTGATTAACATATTGCTATCAATCTAGAGACTCAAAGGTACTGTAAAAGTTAGATTTGATGGAGTTCTTTTTATTTTTGAGTTATCTAATGAGGAAGACAAAAGTAGGATTCAAGAAGCATATCATATAATTATGATTAATAAGCTCTTTGTCATTAAACCTTATGATCCATCTATAAGCAATGTTCGTGGTAAGATTAAGTCAGTTCCAGTTTGGGCCAATTTGTATAATATTCCACTCTTTGCTTGGTCGAACTTTGGGATAAATTGGATTAGTTGGAGGCTGGGTAAATTGTTATGTATGGACGCTATGACGGAGAGTAGATAACATATTGAACACGCAAAATGTTTGATAGAAATACGTCCAGATAAGGAGTTAGCGAATGACTTTCTAGTCAAAAAACCGAAGGAGGACTACAAAGAATTTTCGTCGAGTACCTATGGAAACTGGATATATGTACCAATTGTGAGGCATTTGGTCATCAAACTAACAAATGTGATAGCAGTGAAACTGTCGAAATGAATGTGAATATAGCGAACCAGAGTAAAAGGAAAGAAGCAGCGAGTAACCATGCACCATTGCATGAGCAAGTAAATTATAAACCCCAAGTCATAGTGAATGGCAGTACCCAAAAGTGGCAAGTGGTTGCTAACAAAAAAGAACAAATCTTCAGATGCAACTAATAAACAAAGGTAATGGTAAGGTGGTGAATGTGGAGAAGTGTAACAGTGTTAAGAATAAAGAAAAAGGTAATAGAAATGAGTAACAATTTTTGTAGTCCTTGAATAGGGTGAAATTGAGCATGAAACATACGCAAATGATGAAGAGCTGAACTTTATACATGATTTATAGGAACAAAATTTGGAGGACATCAATGCATATGAAATACCACCACTAGAACAACTTTTACAACAACAAAAATGAGATGCATTACTCTGTTCCTCCAGTTGCAAGGCACAACAGTGTGTTTTGCATAGAGGACATTGAATAAATTAATGAGGTTGAGAGATTGTATGTAATGATTAAGGATACAGTCATGGAAGGTATGCAATTTGAAAGTACAAAAGAGAATGGAATAAATGAGACAGAAGACACAGTTGTGTTCATAAATAATGAAGGAGTTAAAGAGAATAAAGACAAGCCTAGTGTGCATATGTGTGATGACATTTTAAATGCGTATGATGCTTTAAATACACATGCAAATACCACCAACCTTTATGACCCACATGAAACCAAACCCATGCAAAACCAAACGTCCTCTTCATTACCATTACAACCAAATATACTTGCAAACCCACTTCCAACTTTAACAGCCTTTGAGAACACTCCAAACAAAAATAAGTACTCAAATTTGATAATACCTCTAGCTTTCAAATCCTCTCAATCAGATTCCTTTACACCCATTTCCTACAACAAGAAAAAACCCAAAAAGAAGTGTACTTCCGCTATGGTACCATGTGGGTATGGGCTTAGAAGTGGGAAAGGAGCTACAACTATTCCCCATCAGTTTAATCCATGTTGAAAACCATAGGTGTATGGAACATAAGAGGCTACCACAAACAAACCAAACTTGATCAATGTAAGCTCTTCATTGCTGAAAACAAACTTTGTTTCCAAACCTTAATTGAAACCAAGCTCAATCTATCCTTAACCTTGAAAGCTTCTACTTATATTCATCCTACATAGCACCTATTGCAAAACCTTACTAAAGCATCATATGGTAAAATTGCTATGTTTTTCAACCCCTTAATAATCCATGTCACCCACATCCTCTCCACAACTCAAATGATCCATTGTTGTAACAACCCAGAAAATCAGAACCAATTTAAAATTTTTATTTTGGCAATTTTAATGAATTTTGAATATTTAAAATGAATTATTTTAAATAATAACGACGAGAAATTTATTCTGAATAGAATTAGAATGGAAATATTTATATAAATCGAAGTTAGAATATAAATATTTATTTTAATTATAAAAGGAATTGGAAAATGGCGCGGTAGTTTGAAAATTCGATTTCAAATTTCAAATGAATGTACAAGATTCAAAATAAACCGGATTTTAGCAAAACCATAAATATTAGAATCTATTTGAAAATATCTTTCCAACAAATCTGAAAAATCGAAATTTCATAGCTGGAATAAAAAGTTATGTCTAATTGAAAATTCAGAATAGTCGCTATGGAAAATATAGCCCTTAAAAATGGAAATTTTGCAAACGATCTCCGTTTTCGATGAAACCACTTTTGTTGGATCCGGGATGTCAAGTTATATCTAGATTCCAATTTTCATAATTTTTGGAATCAATATGAGAGCGTGGCAAAGGAAAACGTGTTTTAACAATTTCAGTCAATTTGGATCGACCAGAAAATGGCCATTTTTAAACGGTCTTCAAATTTGATGAAATTGTTTTGTTAGGACCGTATCGTCAATATGAAGCCAGAAGTTATTTTTCTGGAATTTTTAGAATCAGTATGTGGCCTCGGTAATTTAAAACGTGCGCTCAAATTAAATATATACTGATTTATATTTTAATTTTGATGAAAACTGATCGTAACAACCGAATGGGGTTACGAAACTTGTCCCATCGTGTTCGGAATGGGGGTAATTAGCTAGGGGCGACAGTAGTTGGACTCGGTTTGGAGTTCAAATGAAAAGACAACATCTTTGGAGAAAAAGAAAAGAATATATATATATATTATAATATAAGGCCCAAGCCCTTTATCTCCTCCAAAAACTCCCCCCGTCGGTTTTCTTAGAAAAGAAATAAAAAAATTCAAAAGGGGAGAACCGCTCCCTCCAGGCGGACCCTCGTTGCGCCACTCCCCACCACCCTCCGCCGCGCCACCGAGCCTCACATCCCCCTCTCCTCCACGTCGACGGGAAACCCTCCCCCTCTCTCTGATTTGAAACCCCCCCAAGACCCCTCCAAAGCTCTAGACCGCCTGAACCCGCGCCTCTGACCCACCATCGCCCAGCGCAGCCACCCCTCCCCACCAGCGACGCCCAGCGCCGCCTACCCCGCCTCTGGTCACCTCCCCCTCCAATTAACAGTGAGTTTTTCTATTATTTTTTAGTTAATTTAGTTTTTCTTATGTGAATGAGTATTGTTTTAAAACCCAGCTTTTTATATATTTAACATGAGAGAAAAAAATCTAATTTTTATGAAGAAACTTATTTTATATAAAGCTATAATTTTTAACGTGTTTACAAAAAGATTAGATTTTTATACGTGAAGTTATATAATAAAAATATGATTTTTATTATGAAGTTAGAGTTATAAAAATATGATTTTTATTCTATGAATAGCGAAATAAAAACGTGATTCTTTATAGAGCAAAGATGAGATTTTTAATGGCGCAAAGATGAGATTTTTAATAGCAAAAAGTTTAGATTTTTAAAGCAAGAAAGATTTTATTTTTAATGAAGTAAAGATTTGATTTTTAACATTCAAAAGATTAGATTTTTATTATATATGAATCGAAATAAAATTTTGATCTTTATATAAGAAGTAGAGATATAAAAATATAATTTTTATATAGAAAGAAGCGCTGTAAAAATATATAATTTTTATATATGAAGTGTCATTATAAAAATGTGATTTTTAAAATAAACATCATATTTAAAATGCGATTTTTACTATGAACAGCGGGAAAAGATCGCATTGGAAGTTTGGGCAAATCCGAACCGTTCAGAAATAGAAAATGGAGGAGTGATCCCAAAGGTGAGAACTCCTCACTGAAATTTTTTATACTGATATTTATTTTTAACTGCATATATGAACTGCTCCCCGTCGTCCACAAACCATGGACGACTTGTTTGATTGTTTGGTTGATTGGAATATTTATTTGAATTTGGTTTGGGATGAATAATGAATTGATATGATTTGGTTTGTGTATGGCGTGAGCCTTTATTAGTCGAGGGATAAGGCTAGATCTTATCCCGGTTCTAATATCATGACGTTATGCCGCCAAAATTTTCTAAAATATGTTAGAACAATAAAATTATCATTTTTATTGTGTAAATGAACCGAATAAATATTTTATCGTTAAAAATATAATTTTTAACGAGTATATGAAATTAAAATAATTATTCATCTACAAATCAGACGATTTGTTTATGAACATCCATTTTACTAATATGGATTGGGACGATAAATTTTACACATTGGCCAACTGCACAAATAATAAACAGTATTTGTTGTTTGAAAACTCCACACGGGTATTGGGATGATATTTGACGTACATTGATCCCAATTGTTTAGTTGTATGTCGATCAATTGGTTGACAGGCTGTTGTAAGCATTAATTACTTATATTTAATGCTTATATAGTTGTAAATTACACTCTGGATGATGGTTGTTATATACGTGTGTTGTATGAAATCCATATAAACAACATTATATGGTAATTAACTGTGTCTGATTCCAATTCAGAACGAACGAATACTTTAAAATAACGAATATTTTCAAATAATGAACATTTTAAAATAATATTCAGAAAAGAATCAAAATATGATTTTGATGTCCAATTTGGGATGGACACAAATATATTTAAATATATATATAGCCGTGTTGATTAGATTAACACCATTTTGATGTGAACGATATTTATATCGATGTTATTCATTTCTATAATGAATATCGAAAAGGAATTGATTTCAAAATATGATGTTTTGAAAATATTATCATTTATATATTAATGATATGGAATATTCAATTTTGATTTGAAATCGAATATGAAGTAGAAATCGTTTTGAAAACGAATTTAGAACAAGTTATAAAATATGTTTTAAATGGAAATCGATAAAATATATATTATATATATAATATAATGGCCTGAATAGAATGCGTCGCGCTGCGGCGGTTCGCGAATTTCGACCATTGACTTCAAATGGACATTACCGGAGAACCGACCATCGGATTCTCCTAAAACTGGAACCATTGGGTTCATATCGAAAAAGCTTTCTAACGAATACAAGAAATTATAAATCTAACGGTTGGATTTGGAATTATGTCCAAGTCAAATTTGGAAAAGGTCGCTGTAAGTGCAGTTCGATGACCGTTTATGGAAATCGACTGTACGGGCCTAGATAAAATTATTAAAAATATTAATAATTTGTGTAAAATCATAAGGAATGAATTTGAAAGAATTGGGATGAAAAATTCCATATTTGAAAAGATAAAAATAGATTTTTATCGAAATGAACTAGTTATGAACTAGAATTATAAACCAATTAATTTTAAATAAATAAATTGGATTTGAAATGGTTTTAAAAATAACCAGAATTTCCAATATGTGAGTTGGAATGAATTTGAATCGAAATTATCTTTGGAATATTTTGATATTGGGTTCCGTGATTATACGGGCATTATGGAGAAATTTGGAAGATATATATCGTTATTCCAATACGATGTTTGTTGAGTTTAGAATTTTATATTGAATATAAGCCGATGTATTTTCTATTCAGAGCCTTGTATTTAATATCAAATTGGATTTTGGGTTTGTCGTGAACGGTGTCTTCACTAACATTGTTCTTAAACGCAATAGAGTTAAGGAAATTAGAAAGTAACTGGAGGTTATGTAACACCCCGTAATTCTGTAACATTAAGTTTCACAAATTAAAGTATAATTAAATTTTAGAAGAAGAATTAAGGGAAACGGGTTATGCCATTGCGTTCGTCTTGAAATTCTGCTTGAGATAGAGTCCGAGTTTGCGTAAATTGGACTCCGTATGAAAAAGATATCCTTAAATTAAATATTGCAGCAAAACATGAAAAAAAGAGGAATGAGAAAAGAATAATGTTTAGCATTGTTCTAACTTTTGAAAGCAAAATATTAGTAGCTCATTTGGTTGGAACACATGACTTGCATACAAGAGGTATAGAGTTCGATCCCCGCCAGCGCCTTATTTTTGTTTTAGGGGAATGGCTTAAAATGGCCTAGTGTGAACGCAGTTCAAAAAGTGGTTTAGTGTGAAAATGGGTAATTAGGAAGATATATATATATATATACGCATATATATATATATGACGTGTACGCATCATGTAGCGTACGTTGCGCATTTTTGGTTGTCAAGGATTGTTTTTTTAAATGGCCTTCCCCAATTGGATTTATGACAAATTAAAAGTAAGAAAAGATTTATTCATATATATATAAATATTTATATATGAGTAATTAATGTAAACGGTAAAGGGAAAATGTATCTATTAAACACGTATTTACGTTTGAATTGATTGACAATAAATAATAAAAAGAAAAGATGAACATTAGAATATCACTTTTGTTATGTTAACATTAGAATAACATTTCGTTAAGAAATGTATATTTAGATTAAAATGTTTATTCAGATTAAATTGACATTTCAGTTAAGAAATGTTCATTTAGCTAATGTTTTGTTTTAAATAAAAAAAATGTCCTTTTGGTTATGATATGTTAGGAAAGAACCAATGTGTCATTTATGAAAAAATGAACATTTAATATGCTGAGTCAATGCTGAGTCATTTCTGACTCATTGCTGAGTCAATAGGATAATTCTGTCTTGACTGAACGGTTGTGGTCATTTCTAGGGTTAATCAAACGGCCTAAATTAATCCTAAAATTCTATATATACAACCTAGCTCTTAACCTAATTCACACAATTAAACTTGGAGCTGTCACGCTGCTGTAAGATAGCTTGGAATGGCCGCCGCCTAAAGCTTTAAGACAAACAAAGCTAGAACAAATCTAATTCAAAACTAAGAATCAAAACAATGTTTATCTACCCAAAGGAAAGCATCCCAATTTCAGAACTCAGAACTCAGAACTAAAGTTCATCGATCGTTGTAAGTATAGTGGCTCTTTAGATGGGAATGCGATTAAGACATGATTTGATGTAAATTGTAATATGGAATTATATCAGTGTTGACGATGTTGTTTTATATTTTTTATTTGTGATAATTTGAATGTTGTGGTGATTGAATCTTTTATGTATTGTGAATCAAACAATCAACACCTTATGCGAATTGTATGTATACAGTTTGATCTAAATATATGCTTATGCAAGTTATAGGTTGCAAGTTAGATTTACACAAATATTTATATGATTCATGTAGGCTCTATGTATGTATGTTTTAAACCAATAGTGCCTACATGACTAGAATAGATCTATATTCACATGTTCTTATGCAAGTGAGAACTTATAATCGGATCCATGTCAAGATCCGTTTAGGATTGATATGAAAGTTTATTGTTAGATCTATGTTTATACATATGTGTTGCAAGTTCACACCCTTAAGTGGTTGTCAAAGTTATACATATAGTTTTGTCTTACGCCAGTTTTATGTTTGAGGTTATGCCTAGACCTATGCATTAACATGTTATACCATGTTGTAGTGGATTCATATGACACCTATTAGGTTATACTATGTTATACCTTTATGTTAGGCTAAAACTATATGATTCATGTGACACCTATTTAACTAGGCCCAATATTTATATGTAAGTTTGTGGCATGTTATGCAATGTTATGATATTCATGTCGATTATTTTGCAAGTTCACACCTATGATGTTCGTATTGACTATGTCGAGAACGCCAAGTTTACACCTATGACATGTTTATGTTAATGAATTATTTTTATGCCAATTTTGTGTACGCTGAATTAGGCTAAGTTTTTAGCCTAATATTATATGTCAAAATCACGCGGACGGAAAATTAGGCTAAGATTGTTAGCCTAATATTTAGACGGGGTAACGTTAGGTAAAATTGGTAATTATAGGAAACTTGACATAAATTGGTTAAAAATCACATAAGTGATTTATGGCATAAAATGGTATTAATTATATACCTAAACTAATGAGATTGATTGGAAACAAATTTTGCAGTAACTTGAATTTGAATAATTTACATAATTAAAATGTAAATTAGAAAATACGAATATGCTTAACCCGAGGTTGGATTGAGTTGTGTTGTAAACCTGCCCGGACCCGCCCGGCTGTCCGGTTATCACAACAATACCTATCCAATGTGAGAGGTTAAGGCATTGAGCCCAATAAAGACCCGAGGTTAGACTGAGTTGTGGTGTAAGACTGCCCGGAACCGACCAGCATACAAGCAGCCACAACAATACCTGTCTAATGTGAGTGGTTGGTGCTTTAATAAGACAATTAAAGCTAAGTTAGGATTGGTACGGTTAAGTTAACTAAAACACTTAACCAACTTAACATGTTAACAAGACAAGACTTGTAGGGGTTAAGTAACTAAGAAAACACTTAGCCAAATTAACATGTTGACTAGATTAAAAGGTGGGGTTAAGTAAAGTTAATACACTTAGCCAATTTAACATGTTAACTAGACTAGAGGTTGGGGTTAAGTAAATTTAATACACTTAGCCAATTTAATATGTTAGCTGGACTAGAGTGTAGGGTTGAGTAAACTTAGAACACTTAACCATCATAGTGTGATAAATGAACAGGGTTAAGTTAAAACATGAAGGGACAATACTTAACCATTAGAACATTTTAATTAAACAGATGTTAGGGTTAAGTTAACTAAGGGAACACTTAACCGTTATAACATGTTAGTTAAAACAGATGGGCAAGGTTAGGTTAAAAGGGACACTTAACCGATACAAGATGAATGGGTAGGGTTAAGTAATAAGAAATACTTAACCAATATAACTTGGTTTGTGATTGGGTTAAGTCAACATGAACTACTGATAACACTTAGCCAGTTTAATATGAAAAAGGAATGGGTTAAGCTAACTTGAATTGACTAATGACACTTAACCAATCCAACTTCAAGAGAAAGAGAACTAATTAGTAAACGTTAGTAAAAAAAAGGGCTATAGTTAAGAAAACGACGATTCAGGAAACTAAGTGGTAAACCTTAGTTAGGAAAACTAAGTAGTAATTCTTAGTATAACACGAGGAGGAGCGAACGTCCATCTGATCTTAAAGAAGGCTCCAACGAATTGGGTTACGAAGCCCGAGGCTTCGAAGGGACGTGAGGGTACTCTTGGTATCCCTCTGTGAGGCTGCAGATGATCCTCCTGGGCTCACAGAGGTTAAGGTCTGCGTTAGGAGAACCAAGGGTATGCCTTGGTTGCAATTTAAGGCAACCTAAAGACTAGGGTGGACCAGCGTGATTCGGCGAGACCAGTAGCCC
Source organism: Allium sativum (assembly GCA_030737875.1). Classification (NCBI taxonomy): domain Eukaryota; kingdom Viridiplantae; phylum Streptophyta; class Magnoliopsida; order Asparagales; family Amaryllidaceae; genus Allium; species Allium sativum. Next base: position 50,548,693 of record CM060922.1, on the reverse strand, counting down.
TGTGATAGCAACTCGTCGTCTACCTACCATCTTGAGTCAGTCGAGATACGTAAAGCGGAAAGGAGGAGAACTCCAAAAGACCATATACTTGCTATCTAGTTATGGGTGAGGATGGCCATAAGACAGTGGGGCATAGGGGGCCTGCGTATAGTTCTCAATTTTTCAAGGGTGGCCTTTCATTAGTTGAGGGAGGGGTCAGGTGGGACCATAGCCACTGGAAAAACAGACCTTAGCATCTGCATCGGCAGATATCTGAAAGCTCCCAACCGAGTTCCGTATTTCTAGAATAGCCTTGCCACGGGACTCGGGTCGCACATTTCAGGACATGTGCATCTACACAGCGATAAACGATTCGCGACACATACGTGGGGAAAGTCTAGGAACATATACCACTCTAGGTAGTGCATCCTAGACTAGGGGCATTCGTTCGACAGGTAACATAATCCCTAGTTGGACCTAGGTGGCATAAATCCTGAATCCGAGAAGTATTAGATAAGTCGCGTAAACCCTAGTTGAATCTAGGAAGCACTCGATAAGAAAACCCTAGATTAGATCTAGGTAATAAATAATAGATGTACACCTAAAGGCAACTGCAATTACCAAGATTGGGATCACGTTATCATCTTTATACAGATTACTAGTTGGGATACTAGTTAGGTGGTGCAGAGATATAGAATGGGGTGTGATAGTATATTTGGTTTAAACTGTCTTGCTTTGGTTTATATTAGTCTGTTATTCTGGTACTGTCCCATTTTCCAGTTTACTCCTGTCATGAACTTCATTCTGTTCACATGTTAAAAGCCACTAGACTTACTCAGGCTTTATGTCTGACTCTGTTTTTCTTTCGTCTTCTTTTCTTCCGTTCCCCCCCCAGGTAGTCAGGGAGGGAATAGCTCTGCTTAGTATGGACTGTTACTCTTTCCAAGCTTGAAGACTCTTGGATATATCGCTTCAGACTCTCTTTTCCGCTGCTATGGCTGGCTTATGCTACATTGGGGAATATAAATGTTATTTTATGCTTCTTTATTTTGTAAGACAGATGATACTCTGGTATTGGAAAGCAATTGTTGTACAAACTATTTTATCGATAAAGTAAATATTTATTTTCCGCTGTTTTAATTTTTTTCTGTCTTGTAATTTATCTGCATCTTTTACCTTAAATGCTCCACAGAACTTAGTGCATTCCCTTTATGAGTGACACTAACGGATGTGGGGTGTTACATGTGGTATCAGAGCTGAAGGTTACCGGATCAGATAAAAGATTTAAAAAATTATTTTAAAAACGGTTTTAAAAAAAGAAGCATTTTCAAAAGAAAAGATTTGGTTTAAAGACATATTCCCCAAAGCCATATTCCCCAAAGCCATGCGCATTATCTTCTGATTCTCTATTTGAATTCTTGTCCCCTTCTTTCTTGAGTCTTCGGGGCTCCTGGCTTTCTGGGAGGTAACCTCATCACAGCATGGTTCCGTAAGCTTGATAAGTCTACGATACCTATCGAAGGGCGAAGCAGTGCCCGACTTCCATTTATAGTTGCGGTAGTTTCACCTGCGGCTAATTTTCTTCCAAGCTTTGTAGGGTTCTTTGTGCGATAGAGGTTGCTTTAGAGAGAACTGTAAACATGTTACACAAGGATGGTAAAGGTGGGAGATGAATAATTGTGGCAGGTGCCCTAGGTAGGAAGAAAGACTGACCTTAAGAGAGGTTAAAAGTACGTAGCAACCTTTAGCTTTAGACCCTCAGATTTGTAACATGATGGATAAGCTAAGTAGAGGAGAGACCTCTGATCATCTTAGTATATACACTAGTATCAAGGTTAACATCTGTTTATCTTGGAAATGGAAGAGAAGAAGCTTCGCAATCATGAAGTTAAATTAGATAAGGTACCGTATAGTGAAGCTCGAGAAGGTGCGACATATAAGACTGAAGACTAGACACGAGCATCATACCCTTTTTCTTAAGGGTATATCCTTGATCTCTTTTTCTAGGAATTTTATGCATACTTTCTATCTTTTAAGGTATATCCTCTAGGACGTATCATTGATCCTTAGGTAGAAGCCAATGGATGAAAACATGTATTTGAAACATGTTATGATTGATGGTTGCAAGTGGTTGCTCGTGAATGCATATACACACCATAGGTGCTAGAACAACTCAGTCACTTTCATATTGCATTCACATATATGTATTTGCTTAACGGATTTAATTTGATATGTTATCATATGGATGTTGCATATGGATGAATGGCTATGCACACATGTCGTATTTACATAACTAGGGATGCTTGCATACATGATTGGACGCATGGCACTGACATAATTCGCATTAAGGAGGTCAACTGAATCAGTAGACCGCCTGATTTTGCATTAGATAAAGACATATACACACACTATGCATATGAATATGAAAGCATTTAGAAATCGTTTTAAGGACAATGAAAGCCTGCGATTGAATGGTTGAGTAGATGGGTGATTGGACGGTAGGACACATTCTTCCTAACTTGAAGATTTCGGGGACGAAATCCTTTTAAGAAGGGGAGAATGTAACACCCCGTAATTCTGTAACATTAAGTTTCACAAATTAAAGTATAATTAAATTTTAGAAGAAGAATTAATGGAAACGGGTTACGCCATTGCGTTCGTCTCGAAATTCTGCTTGAGATAGAGTCCGAGTTTGCGTAAATTGGACTCCGTATGAAAAAGATATCCTTAAATTAAATATTGCAGGCTTGCAGCAAAACATGAAAAAAAAAAAAAGGAATGAGAAAAGAATAATGTTTAGCATTGTTCTAACTTTTGAAAGAAAAAGGCTTAGTAGCTCATTTGGTTGGAACACATGACTTGCATACAAGAGGAATAGAGTTCTATCCCCGCCAGCGCCCTATTTTTGTTTTAGGGGAATGGCTTAAAATAGCCTAGTGTGAACGCACTTCAAAAAGTGATTTAGTGTGAAAATGGGTAATTGGGAAGATAGATAAAAAGGGAAAAAATGAATATATATAATATATATATATATATACGCATATATATATATATATATATATATATATATATATATATATATATGACGTGTACGCATCATGTAGCGTACATTGCGCATTTTTGGTTGTCAAGGATTGTTTTTTTAAATGGCCTTCCCCAATTGGATTTATGACAAATTAATAGTAAGAAAAGATTTATTCATATATATTTATAAATATTTATATATGAGTAATTAATGTAAACGGTAAAGGGAAAATGTATCTATTAAATACGTATTTACGTTTGAATTGATTGACAATAAATAATAAAAAGAAAAGATGAACATTAGAATATCACTTTTGTTATGTTAACATTAGAATAACATTTCGTAAGAAATGTATATTTAGATTAAAATGTTTATTCAGATTAAATTGACATTTCAGTTAAGAAATGTTCATTTAGTTAATGTTTTGTTTTAAATAAAAAAAATGTCCTTTTGGTTATGATATGTTAGGAAAGAACCAATGTGTCATTTATGAAAAAATGAACATTTAATATGTTGAGTCAATGCTGAGTCATTTCTGACTCATTGCTGAGTCAATAGGATAATTCTATCTTGACTGAACGGTTGTGGTCATTTCTAGGGTTAATCAAACGTCCTAAATTAATCCTATAATTCTATATATACAACCTAGCTCTTAACCAAATTCACACAATTAAACTTGGAGCCGTCACGCTGCTGTAAGATAGCTTGGAATGGCCGCCGCCTAAAGCTTAAAGACAAACAAAGCTAGAACAAATCTAATTCAAAACTAAGAATCAAAACAATGTTTATCTACCCAAAGGAAAGCATCCCAATTTCAGAACTCAGAATCCAGAACTAAAGTTCATCGATCGTTGTAAGTATAGTGGCTCTTTAGATGGGAATGCGATTAAGACATGATTTGATGTAAATTGTAATATGGAATTATATCAGTGTTGACGATGTTGTTTTATATTTTTTATTTGTGATAATTTGAATGTTGTGGTGATTGAATCTTTTATGTATTGTGAATCAAACAATCAACACCTTATGCGAATTGTATGTATACAGTTTGATCTAAATATATGCTTATGCAAGTTATATGTTGCAAGTTAGATTTACACAAATATTTATATGATTCATGTAGGCTCTATGTATGTATGTTTTAAACCAATAGTGCCTACATGACTAGAATAGATCTATATTCACATGTTCTTATGCAAGTGAGAACTTATAATCGGATCCATGTCAAGATCCGTTTAGGATTGATATGAAAGTTTATTGTTAGATCTATGTTTATACATATGTGTTGCAAGTTCACACCCTTAAGTGGTTGTCAAAGTTATACATATAGTTTTGTCTTACGCCAGTTTTATGTTTGAGGTTATGCCTAGACCTATGCATTAACATGTTATACCATGTTGTAATGGATTCATATGACACCTATTAGGTTATACTATGTTATACCTTTATGTTAGGCTAAAACTATATGATTCATGTGACACCTATTTAACTAGGCCCAATATTTATATGCAAGTTTGTGGCATGTTATGCAATGTTATGATATTCATGTCGATTATTTTGCAAGTTCACACCTATGATGTTCGTATTGACTATGTCGAGAACGCCAAGTTTACACCTATGACATGTTTATGTTAATGAATTATTTTTATGCCAATTTTGTGTACGCTGAATTAGGCTAAGTTTTTAGCCTAATATTATATGTCAAAATCACGCGGACGGAAAATTAGGCTAAGATTGTTAGCCTAATATTTAGACGGGGTAACATTGGGTAAAATTGGTAATTATAGGAAACTTGACATAAATTGGTTAAAAATCACATAAGTGATTTATGGCATAAAATGGTATTAATTATATACCTAAACTAATGAGATTGATTGGAAACAAATTTGGCAGTAACTTGAATTTGAATAATTTACATAATTAAAATGTAAATTAGAAAATACGAATATGCTTAACCCGAGGTTGGATTGAGTTGTGATGTAAACCTGCCCGGACCCGTCGGGCTGTCCGGTAATCACAACAATACCTATCTGATGTGAGAGGTTAAGGCATTGAGCCCAATAAAGACCCGAGGTTAGACTGAGTTGTGGTGTAAGACTGCCCGGAACCGACCAGCATACAGGCAGCCACAACAATACCTGTCTAATGTGAGTGGTTGGTGCTTTAATAAGACAATTAAAGCTAAGTTAGGATTGGTACGATTAAGTTAACTAAAACACTTAACCAACTTAACATGTTAACAAGACAAGACTTGTAGGGGTTAAGTAACTAAGAAAACACTTAGCCAAATTAACATGTTGACTAGATTAAAAGGTGGGGTTAAGTAAAGTTAATACACTTAGCCAATTTAACATGTTAACTAGACTAGAGGTTGGGGTTAAGTAAATTTAATACACTTAGCCAATTTAATATGTTAGCTGGACTAGAGGGCAGGGTTGAGTAAACTTAGAACACTTAACCATCATAGTGTGATAAATGAATAGAGTTAAGTTAAAACATGAAGGGACAATACTTAACCATTAGAACATGTTAATTAAACAGATGTTAGGGTTAAGTTAACTAAGGGAACACTTAACCGTTATAACATGTTAGTTAAAACAGATGGGCAAGGTTACGTTAAAAGGGACACTTAACCGATACAAGATGAATGGGTAGGGTTAAGTAATAAGAAATACTTAACCAATATAACTTGGTTTGTGATTGGGTTAAGTCAACATGAACTACTGATAACACTTAGCCAGTTTAATATGACAAAGGAATGGGTTAAGCTAACTTGAATTGACTAATGACACTTAACCAATCCAACTTGACGAGAAAGAGAACTAAGTAGTAAACGTTAGTAAAAAAAAGGGCTAAGTAGTAAACCTTAGTTAAGAAAACGACGATTCAGGAAACTAAGTGGTAAACCTTAGTTAGGAAAACTAAGTAGTAATTCTTAGTATAACACGAGGAGGAGCGAACGTCCATCTGATCTTAAAGAAGGCTCCAACGAATTGGGTTACGAAGCCTGAGGCTTCGAGGGGACGTGAGTGTACTCTTGGTATCCCTCTGTGAGGCTGCAGATGATCCTCCTGGGCTCACAGAGGCTAAGGTCTGCGTTAGGAGAACCAAGGGTATGCCTTGGTTGCAATTTAAGGCAACCTAAAGACTAGGGTGGACCAGCGTGATTCGGCGAGACCAGTAGCCCTGTGATAGCAACTCGTCGTCTACCTACCATCTTGAGTCAGTCGAGATACGTAAAGCGGAAAGACGGAGAACTCCAAAAGACCATATACTTGCTATCCAGTTATGGGTGAGGATGGCCATAAGACAGTGGGGCATAGGGTGCCGGCGTATAGTTCTCAATTTTTCAAGGGTGGCCTTTCATTAGTTGAGGGAGGGATCAGGTGGGACCATAGCCACTGGAAAAACAGACCTTAGCATCTGCATCGGCAGATATTTGAAAGCTCCCAACCGAGTTCCGTGTTTCTAGAATAGCCTTGCCACGGGACTCGGGTCGCACATTTCAGGACATGTGCATCTAGACAGCGATAAATGATTCGCGACACATACGTGGGGAAAGTCTAGGAACATATACCACTTTAGGTAGTGCGTCCTAGACTAGGGGCATTCGTTCGACAGGTATCATAATCCCTAGTTGGACCTAGGTGGCATAAATCCTGAATCCGAGAAGTATTAGATAAGTCGCGTAAACCCTAGTTGAATCTAGGAAGCACTCGATAAGAAAACCCTAGATTAGAACTAGGTAATAAATAATAGATGTACACCTAAAGGCAACTGCAATTACCGGGATTGGGATCACGTTATCATCTTTATACAGATTACTAGTTGGGATACTAGTTAGGTGGTGCAGAGATATATAATGGGGTGTGATAGTATATTCTGTTTAAACTGTCTTGCTTTGGTTTATATTAGTCTGTTATTCTGGTATTGTCCCATTTTCCAGTTTACTCCTGTCATGAACTTCATCCTGTTCACATGTTAAAAGCCACTAGACTTACTCAGGCTTTATGTCTGACTCTGTTTTTCTTTCGTCTTCTTTTCTTCCGTCCCCCCCCACCATGTAGTCAGGGAGGGAATAGCTTTGCTTAGTATGGACTGTTACTCTTTCCAAGCTTGAAGACTCTTGGATATATCGCTTCAGACTCTCTTTTCCGCTGCTATGGCTGGCTTATGCTACATTGGGGAATATAAATGTTATTTTATGCTTCTTTATTTTGTAAGACAGATGATACTCTGGTATTGGAAAGCAATTGTTGTACAAACTATTTTATCGATAAAGTAAAGATTTATTTTCCGCTGTTTTAATTTTTTTCTGTCTTGTAATTTATCTGCATCTTTTACCTTAAATGCTCCACAAAACTTAGTGCATTCCCTTTGTGAGTGACACTAACGGAGGTGGGGTGTTACACGTGGTATCAGAGCTGAAGGTTACCGGATCAGATAAAAGATTTGAAAAAATATTTTCAAAACGGTTTTAAAAAAAGAAGCATTTTCAAAAGAAAAGATTTGGTTTAAAGGCACATTCCCCAAAGCCATACGCACTATCTTCTGATTCTCTGTTTGAACATGTTACACAAGGATGGTAAAGGTGGGAGATGAATAATTGTGGCAGGTGCCCTAGGTAGGAAGAAAGACTGACCTTAAGAGAGGTTAAAAGTACGTAGCAACCTTTAGCTTTAGACCCTCAGATTTGTAACATGATGGATAAGCTAAGTAGAGGAGAGACCTCTGATCATCTTAGTATATACACTAGTATCAAGGTTAACATCTGTTTATCTTGGAAATGGAAGAGAAGAAGCTTCGCAATCATGAAGTTAAATTAGATAAGGTACCGTATAGTGAAGCTCGAGAAGGTGCGACATATAAGACTGAAGACTAGACACGAGCATCATACCCTTTTTCTTAAGGGTATATCCTTGATCTCTTTTTCTAGGAATTTTATGCATACTTTCTATCTTTTAAGGTATATCCTCTAGGACGTATCATTGATCCTTAGGTAGAAGCCAATGGATGAAAACATGTATTTGAAACATGTTATGATTGATGGTTGCAAGTGGTTGCTCGTGAATGCATATACACACCATAGGTGCTAGAACAACTCAGTCACTTTCATATTGCATTCACATATATGTATTTGCTTAACGGATTTAATTTGATATGTTATCATATGGATGTTGCATATGGATGAATGGCTATGCACACATGTCGTATTTACATAACTAGGGATGCTTGCATACATGATTGGACGCATGGCACTGACATAATTCGCATTAAGGAGGTCAACTGAATCAGTAGACCGCCTGATTTTGCATTAGATAAAGACATATACACACACTATGCATATGAATATGAAAGCATTTAGAAATCATTTTAAGGACAATGAAAGCCTGCGATTGAATGGTTGAGTAGATGGGTGATTGGACGGTAGGACACATTCTTCCTAACTTGAAGATTTCGGGGACGAAATCCTTTTAAGAAGGGGAGAATGTAACACCCCATAATTCTGTAACATTAAGTTTCACAAATTAAAGTATAATTAAATTTTAGAAGAAGAATTAAGGGAAACGGGTTACGCCATTGCGTTCGTCTCGAAATTCTGCTTGAGATAGAGTCCGAGTTTGCGTAAATTGGACTCCGTATGAAAAAGATATCCTTAAATTAAATATTGCAGGCTTGCAGCAAAACATGAAAAAAAGAGGAATGAGAAAAGAATAATGTTTAGCATTGTTATAACTTTTGAAAGAAAAAGACTTAGTAGCTCATTTGGTTGGAACACATGACTTGCTTACAAGAGGAATAGAGTTCGATCCCCGCCAGTGCCCTATTTTGGTTTTAGGGGAATGGCTTAAAATAGCCTAGTGTGAACGCAGTTCAAAAGGTGATTTAGTGTGAAAATGGGTAATTGGGAAGATAGATAAAAAGAAAAAAAATGAATATATAAATATATACGCATATATATATATATATGACGTGTACGCATCATGTAGCGTACGTTGCGCATTTTTGGTTGTCAAGGATTGTTTTTTTAAATGGCCTTCCCCAATTGGATTTATGACAAATTAAAAGTAAGAAAAGATTTATTCATATATATATATAAATATTTATATATGAGTAATTAATGTAAACGGTAAAGGGAAAATGTATCTATTAAATACGTATTTACGTTTGAATTGATTGACAATAAATAATAAAAAGAAAAGATGAACATTAGAATATCACTTTTGTTATGTTAACATTAGAATAACATTTCGTTAAGAAATGTATATTTAGATTAAAATGTTTATTCAGATTAAATTGACATTTCAGTTAAGAAATGTTCATTTAGTTAATGTTTTGTTTTAAATAAAAAAAATGCCCTTTTGGTTATGATATGTTAGGAAAGAACCAATGTGTCATTTATGAAAAAAATGAACATTTAATATGCTGAGTCATTTCTGACTCATTGCTGAGTCAATAGGATAATTCTATCTGGACTGAACGGTTGTGGTCATTTCTAGGGTTAATCAAACGGCCTAAATTAATCCTAAAATTCTATATATACAACCTAGCTCTTAACTTAATTCACACAATTAAACTTGGAGCCGTCACGCTGCTGTAAGATAGCTTGGAATGGCCGCCGCCTAAAGCTTAAAGACAAACAAAGCTAGAACAAATCTAATTCAAAACTAAGAATCAAAACAACGTTTATCTACCCAAAGGAAAGCATCCCAATTTCAGAACTCAGAATCCAAAACTCAAGTTCATCGATCGTTGTAAGTATAGTTGCTCTTTAGATGGGAATGCGATTAAGACATGATTTGATGTAAATTGTAATATGGAATTATATCAGTGTTGATGATGTTGTTTTATATTTGTTATTTGTGATAATTTGAATGTTGTGGTGATTGAATCTTTTCTGTATTGTGAATCAAAAAATCAACACCTTATGCGAATTGTATGTATACAGTTTGATCTAAATATATGCTTATGCAAGTTAGATTTACACAAATATTTATATGATTCATGTAGGCTCTATGTATGTATGTTTTAAACCAATTGTGCCTACATGACTAGAATAGATCTATATTCACATGTTCTTATGCAAGTGAGAACATATAATCGGATCCATTCAAGATCCGTTTAGGATTGATATGAAAGTTTATTGTTAGATCTATGTTTATACATATGTGTTGCAAGTTCACACCCTTAAGTGGCTGTCAAAGTTATACATATAGTTTTGTCTTACGCCAGTTTTATGTTTGAGGTTATGCCTAGACCTATGCATTAACATGTTATACCATGTTGTAGTGGATTCATATGACACATATTAGGTTATACTATGTTATACCTTTATGTTAGGCTAAAACTATATGATTCATGTGACACCTATTTAACTAGGCCCAATATTTGTAGGCAAGTTTGTGGCATGTTATGCAATGTTATGATATTCATGTCGATTATTTTGCAAGTTCACACCTATGATGTTCATATTGACTATGTCGAGAACGCCAAGTTTACACCTATGACATGTTTATGTTAATGAATTATTTTTATGCCAATTTTGTGTACGCTAAATTAGGCTAAGTTTTTAGCCTAATATTATATGTCAAAATCACGCGGACGGAAAATTAGGCTAAGATTGTTAGCCTAATATTTAGATGGGGTAACGTTGGGTAAAATTGGTAATTATAGGAAACTTGACATAAATTGGTTAAAAATCACATAAGTGATTTATGACATAAAATGGTATTAATTATATACCTAAACTAATGAGATTGATTGGAAACAAATTTGGCAGTAACTTGTATTTGAATAATTTACATAATTAAAATGTAAATTAGAAAATACGAATATGCTTAACCCGAGGTTGGATTGAGTTGTGATGTAAACCTGCCCGGACCCGCCCGGCTGTCCATTAATCACAACAATACCTATCCAATGTGAGAGGTTAAGGCATTGAGCCCAATAAAGACCCGAGGTTAGACTTAGTTGTGGTGTAAGACTGCCCGGAACCAACCAGCATACAGGCAGTGTAACACCCCACCTCCGCTAGGGTCACTCACAAAGGGAATGCACTAGGTTTGGTGATGCATTGTCGAGGTAAACATGCACAGAAATATTACAAGACAGAACATATATAAAACAACAGAAGTAAAGCAAATTTCATTACCTTATAAAATAGTAAGGTCAAAAGCCTTTTACATCAGAATACATCAAAACCTGTCTTGCAATAGTAAAGAAGCATAAATCATTTCATAAATTATTCCCCAAGTAACACAGTAAGGTAGCCATAGCCAAGAAAAATCCAAGCCATGCATGATGACCTTCAAGCAGAGGAAGTCCGAACTAAATAACAGTGTTTCCTCCCTGAAAACCTGGGGGGGGGGGGGGAGAACGGAAGACAAAGAGGCGAAACAAAACGGTCTCAGTCATAAAGACTGGTTAGTCCTATCTACTTCCAGTATAAAAACAGGTAAAGGTAACATGACATGCATAAACTGAAAGTAAACATAAGGACGACAACAAGATAGATAAGCTAAACCAAGATAACCGGATGAGCTACTGTAGCAAGATAAACTAAGGTACCATAATAAACTACGGTGTCAAGATAAATCAAGGTATCACATCGTCAGGTTTCTATCAAGTATACTATCCCAAGGTATCTATCATGTATAACATCCCACAATATCTATCATGTATAACATCCCAAGGTATTTATCATGTATAACATCCCAAGGTGTTTATCATGTATATTTGCTCTGCACCCCTCGTACTAGTATCCCAAGCCGCGTCATGTGTTAACTATGAATGTCCCTTGCCCAATGCCATGTAATGGTCCATGTCAACCTAGCATATGTAGGTTTTCCCAACTCGTATGTTTCTTTTCATGTATAAGTTCAGTCCTTTGCCGTAGGCCGTACGGGCTTTCCCATGTAAATCTATACCACCTGAACGTAGTACCATCTTATCCTTGAAGTTGTTTTGGACTGCTACCTCTGATCTGGTTATGTTTTCTTACCATGAACTATCGCGTGTTCACTTAGGATTTATGCCACCTAGGACCACTAGGGATTATGCTACCTAATGAACGTTTCCGTGTCTCGGTTTGGGTTCAAGCCACCTAGGGCCACTAGGGATTATGCCACCCGTCAACCACGCCCTTTATCCTATGTATGTATCGTGAATTGTTTTCCATGTCTAGACGCACATGTATCTCAATGTGCCATCCGAGTTCCGTGCCAGGGCAAATCGAGAAATACAGAACTCGGTCGGGAGCTTTAAGTCGTCTGCCGAATGCAGATATCAAGGTCTGTTTTTGTATTCGTGGTTATGGTCCCACGTGACCCCTCCCTCAACTACTGAAAGGCAATCCAAGAAAAATCATGCACGAGAACTATACTCCGGCCCCACTATGCCCCACTTTCCTATTGGCCAACCTCACCCATGACTCGATAGCAAGAACATGGTCTGTTGGGAGTTCTCTGCCTTTCCGTTCGTACACGATTGACTAAAGATGGTAGGTAGTCGGCGACATCCTATCCAGGGCAAAAACAAGTATCGTCGACTCCACGCAAATCCATCCCAGTCTTTAGGTCACTCGCATAGCAACCAAGGCATACTCTTGGCTCTTCTACCGCAGACCTTAACCTCTGTGAGGCCAGGTTTCATGGACCATATGCCACCTCACAGAGGGATACCAAGAGTACCCTCACGTCCCCCGAAGCTACCGCTTCGTCACCCAGTTCGCTGGAGCTTTTTATCTAAGTCAGATAAGTTGCTCCTCCTCGTATACTAAGCGATGACCTACCGTATTAGGTTACTCATCTATTTATGAACTAATCCCATGTCCTTGGCTAAGAATTATTACTTAGTTATTCTTAACTAAGGTTTACCACTTAGCTTTTTTTCCCGTTATCCTTGATTAACTACGATTTTCTACCTAGTTCCTCTAACTAGGGTTTTGTTTATTGGGTTAAGTGTTGTTATTCAAGCCCATGACTTAACCCGCCTACCAACCATGTCATAGTCGGCTAAGTGTTCAAGTTCAAGGCTTAGTCCCACAACTCGTATGTCAAATTGGTTAAGTATTTTTTTGTCTTAACCCTATCAGATTATCGTGTTAGATTGATTAAGCATAGATTATCTTAATCCCATCAGATTATCGAGTCGGATTGGTTAAGTATGGGTTAGCTTAACCCCATCCACTAATCGTATTACAATGGTTAAGTATATTTAAAAAGGTCTTGTGACTTAACCCTATCAGCTCCGTATGTTAGATTGGTTAAGTATAGGTTACTTAACCTCATCAAATCATCATGTATAATTGGTTAAGTATAAGTTACTTAACCCCATTAAATTATCATGTTAAGTTGGTTAAGTATTAGTTACTTAACCTCATTGAATTACCAAGTTTAGATTGGTTAAGTGTTTAACTTAACCCCATCGAATTACCGTGTTTAGATTAGTTAAGTGTAGGTTACTTAACCCCATCTAATTACCGTGTTTAGATTAGTTAAGTCTAAGTTACTTAACCCCCATCTAATTACCGTGTTTAGATTAGTTAAGTCTAAGTTACTTAACCCCATCTAATTACCAAGTCAGATTAGTTAAGTGTAAATTACTTAACTCCATCCCCTAAGTGTCTTATATGGTTAAGTGTCATTAAGAAATCAAGTCTGGTTTAACTTAACCTACCCATTCGTGTCATATCGGTTAAGTGTCATTAGTAAAAATTACTTAACCTTTTCATGTGGCATTAATTAGATTAATGCACCCCAACCTCTCACATTAGACTTTGTTGTAGTTACTAGTTAAGCCGGGCGGGTCCGGGTAGCTTTACACCACAACCTAGTCTAACCTCGGGTTTTAAGGGCTATATGACCAACTACTCACATTGGGTCATATTGTTTGTAGCCACTAGTTAAGCCGGGCGGGTCCGGGTAGATTTATGCTACAAACTCAACCCAACCTCGAGTTGGCCACTTTCATGTTTGGTCTAGTGTCATATTACACTTACAACCCACACACGTCTAGCTTCAAGTCCCATGTTTAACCCACATGTCATGTCCACATTTAGGTGTATCATGAGTGTCATATTTTCATGAAATCCCATGTCAAATTATCGTGTCATAACCACGCTCGTCGATCCTACCCCAAATCGTGTTTCCAACCCAAGTAAAAGCGAGTCAACATAGTAAGGATACTATGCTACATATTGGCCTCAAAACATGCACGATGCCAAAAAGGGATTGGCCACAAACATGCATGGTATCATAAGGGGTTTGGCCTCAAAATATGCATAGCATCATAAGGGGTTTTTGGCCACAAACATGCATAGTATCATAAGGGAATTTGGCCACAAACATGCATAGTATCATAAGGGAATTTGGACACAAACATGCATAGTATCATAAGGGAATTTGGCCACAAACATGCATGATAACATAAGGGGTTTGGGTTAATTTACATGCATAATCCCCAAAATCAAGTCTTTGCCAATGTTTCACAAGTCAAATGGTTCCCAAAGGTTCATGCTAACATTCCATAGATAAAGATTCAAACTTGCAAGATAAACTAGGTTAAACATAACATGAGTGGCATGATTAAGTCGCTAAAACTTAGCCCAAGGTCATAGATCATGGAAAAGGGGCGAAATTAGGTTCACATAGGCTAGCATACTTATGTTTCATCGCATTTTATTCCATGTCACATTAGAACCACCGTTAGAATCTACAAGTAGCTAGAACTTACATAGCGAGGCTTAGGGAAGGATCATACATCGTCTTGACGAAGAAAGGTGGCTCCTTTGTTGAAGAATCGTCATGAAACTTGCGTAGCAACGTTGGTCCCTCCTCGATTTGGTGTAGAAAGCTTGCACCTTTTGATTTGAATCCGATTTGAATGCATAAGCCCTTGGAGTTGGAGATGGAGGCCATGATCACTTGGCATTTGGGCAGCACTTCGTGGCATGAGTGATTTGTGAGGGTTTAGGGTAGGCTTAGGGGTCTTTTTATAGAGATTAGGAGTAGTTTAGGCCCATAGATTAACCCTAGGATAGATCTGAGCCTTTAAAATCTGTCAGAAGCCTCCAAACATGTCTTGAGGAACAAGTCAGGTGCACCCAGGCCAATCTGGCCGACCACCCAAGTCGACAGGGGTGTCGACTGGGCAGTCGACACCACCTAGGGTGTGTCGACTCCCAAGTCGACTCCCCAGTCGACTTGGGGTGGCGGGAATTTTTCCCGCCTGTTCTGCTTGGCTGAATTTGAATTCTGAATTCAAATTTGAACTGTTTTTGAACTTGAAATTTTCTGAAAACTTTGACGGGCCATAACTTGGTCATACGGACTCCGATTTTCGAAAACTCGGACTCTATTTCGCGTATTTTTCCGAGACGAACGCAATGGCACAGCCCGTTTCCCTTGATTCAGATTTTATCATTAAATTCTGCTTTGATTCTTGTCCTAGCACGTTGTAAAAATCCGGGTTGTTACATTCCCCCCAACTTAAAGGATTTCGTCCCCGAAATCTCCAAGTTAGGAAAAACGTATCCTACCATCCATCATCCATCTACTCAAAACATCATCCACAGGCAACCATGGTCCTTAAAAGACTCCTAAAGCTTTATGAATACATGCAGAAAGTGTGTGTATATGTTTCTTAGCTAATGCTAATGATCAGGCTTGAATGATCTTTCTAATGCAAAATATGTTTAGTGCCATGAATCCGACATGTATGCAAATAGTCCTAGCCATATAAACACTATATGTGTGCACAACCATTCATCCACATGCAACATCCACATGGTAACATATTCAATTTCAACCATAAACAAGTACAAATACTTGTGCATATGCAACATGAAACGTGACCGCGTCAATCTAGTATCTAATGTGTATTCGCGCATCCACGAACAACCACTTGCAACCACTTGCAACCATTTGCAACCATATCAATCATAACATGTTTCAAATACATGTTTACATCCATAGAGTTCTATCTAAGGTTCCCAAGATAAGATCGAGGAGATAAACAAGACAAACTCCTTACGGGGTTTGTAACAGAAGCAGGACCGAGAGGATATCCACTAAACGATAGCATGCAAGTAAGCTCTACAGGTGAACCAAGGATCAAAAATATACTCTTAAAAAGAGACATGACGTGCGCGTCTAATCCGCATTTCCATGAGCTTAATTCCATTGTGCCTTGACCGCCTTTGACTTCATGATTTCGTAGCTCCTTGATTCCTATTTCCCAGGTATGAGTTGGAACTCATTTCACTATCGCCTCTCGTTCCACTTACACTTATTCTTTCCCTAATATACTTGGCTCAACCATATCTGCGTACTTATGCAAGCTCTCCAAAATTCACTAGTGAATTCTGGATCTCGTTTACCGATGCCAATCCATGTTAACACGTGCACTTACTAGGGTGATTCCTATAACCCATGCTCAAGCGGAATGAACCATCCGTCTTATTGGCGAACGTTACTCGATTGGATCAGAGATTTCCGATAAATGCATCAAGAGATTCTAGGTAACTAACCATGACCGAACCCAAAAGGTTACACGAGACTTTGAGGGCATTACCAAGGCAAGTTAAGAGTTTAACTATCCTCCTTTCAAAACCGAGAATGGCATCCATTACTGGATCACCACTTCATCCCTAGAATCCATCCATAGCTCAACAATAGAAGCATTGCTTCTAATCTCAATACTTGGCATAGATGTTCTCAAATCCAAACAAGTCATGAATAAATGGACCGACTCTCCAACTAGATTTTGGGACTAAAGTGGGATCTTCTACCATGCTAGTACCAAGGTGCAGAGACTTAACTATCGAGGCAGACTTAAATGATGCGATGATCAAAACAAAGTCTAGACGGGATGATAGAAAAGAAAGGCTAAGCCTTTAACAGAAACGGTACCATTCCTCTTGGGTACGCTAGAAATGTGAGCATACAATTGCCCTCTCGCTGATCTTGTCCTTATCTTCCTTTGTGGATCAAGGCATACCAACAAGTTGCTTATTCTTAAGCTCGTGTCCTTTATCCTTGCTCTTATTATCCCTTCTTATAACTTCGGTAACAGGTCTCTCGAGAACTTCCTCCATCGCACGGGAAAACACTTACGTAGCTAGACAAGGATTAGTCGCAGTTAAAACTACTGTGACAACAGATGGAGGAAAGAAAGGAAAAGAGATTCAATCAAGGAAACAAAGGATAGTGCTAATGGATTTTGGGGAATAGCCTTTAAAAACTTTTCTTGAAAAATGCTTCTTTGTAAAACGGTTTCTCAAATAGTTTTCAGAAGGGTTTAAAAAAAACTTTTGCCCAGTCTGGTAACCTTCTGCTCTGATACCAAATGTAACATCCCACCTCCGCTAGGGTCACTCACAAAGGGAATGCACTAGGTTTGGTGAAGCATTATCGAGGTAAACATGCACAGAAATATTACAAGACAGAACATATATAAAACAGTGGAAGTAAAGAAAATTTCATTACCTTATAAAATAGTAAGGTCAAAAGCCTTTTACATCAGAATACATCAAAACCTGTCTTGCAATAGTAAAGAAGCATAAACCATTTCATAAATTATTCCCCAAGTAACACAGTAAGGTAGCCATAGCCAAGAAAAGTCCAAGCCATGCATGATGACCTTCAAGCAGAGGAAGTCCGAACTAAATAACAGTGTTTCCTCCCTGAAAACCTGGGGGGGGGGGGGAACGGAAGACAAAGAGGCGAAACAAAACGGGGTCAGTCATAAAGACTGGTAAGTCCTATCTACTTCCAGTATAAAAACAGGTAAAGGTAACATGACATGCATAAACTGAAAGTAAACATAAGGATGATGACAAGACAGATAAGCTAAACCAAGATAACCGGATGAGCTACTGTAGCAAGATAAACTAAGGTACCATAATAAACTATGGTGTCAAGATAAATCAAGGTATCACATCGTCAGGTTTCTATCAAGTATACTATCCCAAGGTATCTATCATGTATAACATCCCACAGTATCTATCATGTATAACATCCCAAGGTATTTATCATGTATAACATCCCAAGGTGTTTATCATGTATATTTGCTCTTCACCCCTCGTACTAGTACCCCAACCCGCGTCATGTGTTAACTATGAATGTCCCTTGCCCAATGCCATGTAATGGTCCATGTCAACCTAGCATATGTAGGTTTTCCCAACTCGTATGTTTCTTTTCATGTATAAGTTCAGTCCTTTTCCGTAGGCCGTACGGGCTTTCCCATGTAAATCTATACCACCTGAACGTAGTACCATCTTATCCTTGAAGTTGTTTTGGACTGCTACCTCTGATCTGGTTATGTTTTCTTACCATGAACTATCGCGTGTTCACTTAGGATTTATGCCACCTAGGACCACTAGGGATTATGCTACCTAATGAACGTTTCCGTGTCTCGGTTTGGGTTCAAGCCACCTAGGGCCACTAGGGATTATGCCACCCGTCAACCACGCCCTTTATCCCACGTATGTATCGTGAATCGTTTTCCATGTCTAGACGCACATGTATCTCAATGTGCCATCCGAGTTCCGTGCCAGGGCAAATCGAGAAATACAGAACTCGGTCGGGAGCTTTAAGTCGTCTGCCGAATGCAGATATCAAGGTCTGTTTTTGTATTCGTGGCTATGGTCCCACATGACCCCTCCCTCAACTACTGAAAGGCAATCCAAGAAAAATCATGCACGAGAACTATACTCCGGCCCCACTATGCCCCACTTTCCTATTGGCCAACCTCACCCATGACTCGATAGCAAGAACATGGTCTGTTGGGAGTTCTCTGCCTTTCCGTTCGTACACGATTGACTAAAGATGGTAGGTAGTCGGCGAAGTGCTATCCAGGGAAAAAACAAGTATCGTCGACTCCATGCTAATCCATCCCAGTCTTTAGGTCGCTCACGTAGCAACCAAGGCATACTCTTGGCTCTTCTACCGCAGACCTTAACCTCTGTGAGGCCAGGTTTCATGGACCATCTGCCACCTCACAGAGGGATACCAAGAGTACCCTCACGTCCCCCGAAGCTACCGCTTCGTCACCCAGTCGCTGGAGCTTTTTATCCAAGTCAGATAAGTTGCTCCTCCTCGTATACTAAGAGATGACCTATCGTATCAGGTTCCTCATCTATTTATGAACTAGTCCCATGTCCTTGGCTAAGAATTATTACTTAATTATTCTTAACTAAGGTTTACCACTTAGCTTCTTTTCCCGTTATCCTTGATTAACTACGATTTTCTACCTAGTTCCTCTAACTAGGGTTTTGTCTATTGGGTTAAGTGTTGTTATTCAAGCCCATGACTTAACCCGCCTACCAACCATGTCATAGTCGGCTAAGTGTTCAAGTTCAAGGCTTAGCCCCACAACTCGTATGTCAAATTGGTTAAGTATTTGTTTGTCTTAACCCTATCAGATTATCGTGTTAGATTTATTAAGCATAGATTATCTTAATCCCATCAGATTATCGAGTCGGATTGGTTAAGTATGGGTTAGCTTAACCCCATCCACTAATCGTATTACAATGGTTGAGTATATTTAAAAAGGTCTTGTGACTTAACCCTATCAGGTACGTATGTTAGATTGGTTAAGTATAGGTTACTTAACCTCATCAAATCATCATGTATAATTGGTTAAGTATAAGTTACTTAACCCCATTAAATTATCATGATAAGTTGGTTAAGTATTAGTTACTTAACCTCACTGAATTACCAAGTTTAGATTGGTTAAGTGTTTAACTTAACCCCATCGAATTACCGTGTTTAGATTAGTTAAGTGTAGGTTACTTAACCCCATCTAATTACCGTGTTTAGATTAGTTAAGTCTAAGTTACTTAACCCCCATCTAATTACCGTGTTTAGATTAGTTAAGTCTAAGTTACTTAACCCCATCTAATTACCAAGTCGGATTAGTTAAGTGTAAATTACTTAACTCCATCCCCTAATTGTCTTATATGGTTAAGTGTCATTAAGAAATCAAGTCCGGTTTAACTTAACCTACCCATTCATGTCATATCGGTTAAGTGTCATTAGTCAAAATTACTTAACCTTTTCATGTGGCATTAATTAGATTAATGCACCCCAACCTCTCACATTAGACTTTGTTGTGGTTACTAGTTAAGTCGGGCGGGTTCGGGTAGCTTTACACCACAACCTAGTCTAACCTCGGGTTTTAAGGGCTATATGACCAACTACTCACATTGGGTCATATTGTTTGTAGCCACTAGTTAAGTCGGGCGGGTCCGGGTAGATTTATGCTACAAACTCAACCCAACCTCGAGTTGGCCACTTTCGTGTTTGGTCTAGTGTCATATTACACTTACAACCCACATGCGTCTAGCTTCAAGTCCCATGTTTACCCCACATGTCATGTCCACATTTAGGTGTATCATGAGTGTCATATTTTCATGAAATACCATGTCAAATTATCATGTCATAACCATGCTCGTCGATCCTACCCCAAATCGTGTTTCCAACCCAAGTAAAAGCGAGTCAACATAGTAAGGATACTATGCTACATATTGTCCTTAAAACATGCACGATGCCAAAAAGGGATTGGCCACAAACATGCATGGTATCATAAGGGTTTTGGCCTCAAAATATGCATAGCATCATAAGGGGTTTTTGGCCACAAACATGCATAGTATCATAAGGGAATTTGGCCACAAACATGCATAGTATCATAAGGGAATTTGGCCACAAACATGCATAGTATCATAAGGGAATTTGGCCACAAGCATGCATGATAACATAAGGGGTTTGGGTTCATTTACATGCATAAGCCCCAAAATCAAGTCTTTGCCAATGTTTCACAAGTCAAATGGTTCCCAAAGGTTCATGCTAACATTCCATAGATAAAGATTCAAACTTGCAAGATAAACTAGGTTAAACATAACATGAGTGGCATGATTAAGTCGCTAAAACTTAGCCCAAGGTCATAGATCATTGAAAAGGGGAGAAATTAGGTTCACATAGGCTAGCATACTTATGTTTCATCGCATTTTATTCCATGTCACATTAGAACCACCGTTAGAATCTATAAGTAGCTAGAACTTACATAGCGAGGCTTAGGGAAGGATCATGCATCGTCTTGACGAAGAAAGGTGGCTCCTTTGTTGAAGAATCGTCATGAAACTTGCGTAGCAACGTTGATCCCTCCTCGATTTGGTGTAGAAAGCTTGCACCTTTTGATTTGAATCCGATTTGAATGCATAAGCCCTTGGAGTTGGAGATGGAGGCCATGATCACTTGGCATTTGGGAAGCACTTCGTGGCATGAGTGATTTGTGAGGGTTTAGGGTAGGCTTAGGGGTCTTTTTATAGAGATTAGGAGTAGTTTAGGCCCATAGATTAACCCTAGGATAGATCTGAGCCTTTAAAATCCGTCAGAAGCCTCCAAACATGTCTTGAGGAACAAGTCAGGTGCACCCAGGCCAATCTGGCCGACCACCCAAGTCGACAGGGGTGTCGACTGGGCAGTCGACACCACCTGGGGTGTGTTGACTCCCAAGTCGACTCCCCAGTTGACTTGGGGGTGGCAGGAATTTTTCCCGCCTGTTCTGCTTGGCTGAATTTGAATTCTGAATTCAAATTTGAACTGTTTTTGAACTTGAAATTTTCTGAAAACTTTGACGGGCCATAACTTGGTCATACAGACTCCGATTTTCGAAAACTCAGACTCTATTTCGCGTATTTTTCCGAGACGAACGCAATGGCACAGCCCGTTTCCCTTGATTTAGATTTTATAATTAAATTCTGCCTTGATTCTTGTCCTAGTACGTTGTAAAAATCCGGGTTGTTACAGGCAGCCACAACAATACATGTCTAATGTGAGTGGTTGGTGCTTTAATAAGACAATTAAAGCTAAGTTAGGATTGGTAGGGTTAAGTTAACTAAAAAACTTAACCAACTTAACATGTTAATAAGACAAGACTTATAGGGGTTAAGTAACTAAGAAAACACTTAGCCAAATTAACATGTTGACTAGATTAAAAGGTGGGGTTAAGTAAAGTTAATACACTTAGCCAATTTAACATGTTAACTAGACTAGAGGTTGGGGTTAAGTAAATTTAATACACTTAGCCAATTTAATATGTTAGCTGGACTAGAGGGTAGGGTTGAGTAAACTTAGAACACTTAACCATCATAGTGTGATAAATGAACAGGGTTAAGTTAAAACATGAAGTGACAATACTTAACCATTAGAACATGTTAATTAAACAGATGTTAGGGTTAAGTTAACTAAGGGAACAATTAACCGTTATAAAATGTTAGTTAAAACAGATGGGCAAGGTTAGGTTAAAAGGGACACTTAACCAATACAAGATGAATGGGTAGGGTTAAGTAATAAGAAATACTTAACCAATATAACTTGGTTTGTGATAGGGTTAAGTCAACATGAACTACTGATAACACTTAGCCAGTTTAATATGACAAAGGAATGGGTTAAGCTAACTTGAATTGACTAATGACACTTAACCAATCCAACTTGACGAGAAAGAGAACTAAGTAGTAAACCTTAGTAAAAAAAAGGGCTAAGTAGTAAACCTTAGTTAAGAAAACGACGATTCAGGAAACTAAGTGGTAAACCTTAGTTAGGAAAACTAAGTAGTAATTCTTAGTATAACACGAGGAGGAGCGAACGTCCATATGATCTTAAAGAAGGCTCCAACGAATTGGGTTACGAAGCCCGAGGCTTCGAGGGGACGTGAGGGTACTCTTGGTATCCCTCTGTGAGGATGCAGATGATCCTCCTGGGGTCACAGAGGTTAAGGTCTGCGTTAGGAGAACCAAGGGTATGCCTTGGTTGCAATTTAAGGCAACCAAAAGACTAGGGTGGACCAGCGTGATTCGGCGAGACCAGTAGCCCTGTGATAGCAACTCGTCGTCTACCTACCATCTTGAGTCAGTCGAGATACGTAAAGCGGAAAGGTGGAGAACTCCAAAAGACCATATACTTGCTATCTAGTTATGGGTGAGGATGGTCATAAGACAGTGGGGCATAGGGGGCCTGCGTATAGTTCTCAATTTTTCAAGGGTGGCCTTTCATTAGTTGAGGGAGGGGTCAGGTGGGACCATAGCCACTGGAAAAACAGACCTTAGCATCTGCATCGGCAGATATCTGAAAGCTCCCGACCGAGTTCCGTGTTTCTAGAATAGCCTTGCCACGGGACTCGGGTCGCACATTTCAGGACATGTGCATCTAGACAGCGATAAACGATTCGCGACACATACGTGGGGAAAGTCTAGGAACATATACCACTCTAGGTAGTGCGTCCTAGACTAGGGGCATTCGTACGAAAGGCAGCATAATCCCTAGTTGGACCTAGGTGGCATAAATCCTGAATCCGAGAAGTATTAGATAAGTCGCGTAAACCCTAGTTGAATCTAGGAAGCGCTCGATAAGAAAACCCTAGATTAGATCTAGGTAATAAATAATATATGTACACCTAAAGGCAACCGCAATTACCGGGATTGGGATCACGTTATCGTCTTTATACAGATTACTAGTTGGGATACTAGTTAGTTGGTGCAGAGATATAGAATGGGGTGTGATAGTATATTCGGTTTAAACTGTCTTGCTTTGGTTTATATTAGTCTGTTATTCTGGTACTGTCCCATTTTCCAGTTTACTCCTGTCATGAACTTCATCATGTTCACATGTTAAAAGCCACTAGACTTACTCAGGCTTTATGTCTGACTCTGTTTTTCTTTCGTCTTCTTTTCTTCCGTCCCCACCTCCCCCCCCCCTAGGTAGTCAGGGAGGGAATAGCTCTTCTTAGTATGGACTGTTACTCTTTCCAAGCTTGAAGACTCTTGGATATATCGCTTCAGACTCTCTTTTCCGCTACTATGGCTGGCTTATGCTACATTGGGGAATATAAATGTTATTTTATGCTTCTTTATTTTGTAAGACAGATGATACTTTGGTATTGGAAAGCAATTGTTGTACAAACTATTTTATCGATAAAGTAAAGGTTTATTTTCCGCTGTTTTAATTTTTTTCTATCTTGTAATTTATCTGCATCTTTTACCTTAAATGCTCCACAGAACTTAGTGCATTCCCTTTGTGAGTGACACTAACGGATGTGGGGTGTTACAGGTTAGCTAAGTTGAATGGTTTCCTGGGTGTTGATCTGATGTTGGTTTCGTCCTTCGGGATTAATACTTAGGGAATTGTTCTCTTACTAATTTACGATTAGAGACTGATGGAATGGTGTCTTCATTAACACTGTTCTGAAACCCCATGTGAAAAGAATAAGTCTTTTAACTAAGATTTAAAGAAGAATTACCAATTAATGAACATTTAATTGGAAATTGAAATGGAATGTAAATCGGGTTTAAAGTGAACTGTGTTTTAATGACATTCGTTCTTTAACCCGATTTGCAGTGGAATGTGATTTGGAATTTATAAATCTTTATTCTAAGATTTAATGGAATTTCCAAAGTAAAGTTTTCCAATTTAATAAATTAATTTGGAATGGAATGGGATTCGATTTGATAATAATCTAAATGAACTTCGGTGAAGGAAGACTGATGATATATATGGAATTTAAAAGGCTTTGCCGTTATTCCATTTATAATTTTAGTCGGATACGGAAATTGATATAGATTATATATTTGTTTGTTTTTCCGTGAAAATTCCATAATTATTGGAATGTGATTTTGGGTTTATCGTGAACTGTGTTTTAATTGACATTAGTTCTTTAACCCAGTTAAAAGACAGGATTTGTTTCCTGAATTGGAAAATTCATTAAGTAATGATTGTTGGAAATTAAAACTGAATTAGAGTTTTAATGAATCTTTAAATAGATTGAAGGTGAATTTGATAACTAAAATTATCAAATCCAAGAAATGATCGAGAATGGAGTATCACCGGTTTTGCTCCAAGCATTAGTTAAATCTTTAATTAGATTTGAATGTGAAATGGTAATTAATTTTACCGATAACGCCATGGTGTTAGACATGAAGTATTACCAATTTTACTTCATGGGATGAATAGGTTGGGATTGGGAAATTAAACTTATGATTACTTCGGTAAGGTTCGCTAATCCCGACTAGTTTGGATAAACCATAATTTGGTTTGAATTGATATCCAAAGGAAGATTAAAGAATAAATTTAAAGAATGTATCTCTGATAAAATTATTGGGAACCTTTCCCAAAGAATACGAATATTTAAAGAAAAGAATATTCAGAATTGGAATGAGGCGTATGTTGTGTTTTTATAGCACTTGTTTATCATATACGCGAGTTATTCAGAAAGACCGGGTTTATCCCATTTTGAATAACTGAATTGGCGATGAGTCGACGATGAAGACGGTGGTTGAAGACCGGAGGTCTTTACATCGTTTGGATGATTACTGATGTCTTGATTGGGTTGTACACCCAAGACAAGGTAATAAGTGGTGATCGTTCCAGATGTACTTGGAGATCGACCGGATATGCGAGGACCTCTCTCCTGTATTGGACGTACGGGACGAGGAATAAAGTGCCTCCAGTTTCGTTCAAACCCAAAATGAACTTGTAAATGGATGTGTGCCTGACATCGGATTTCATTATGTGTGATTGATAGACAACGGTTGCATAGCGTGAATTGCTTGTGTGGCATGCTGAGATGCAAATGATCAAGGCTTCTGTTGAAAAGCAGAGTCTTGTGGTTGATGATCAACGCACGACTTTAATATAGCATAGCTTTGTGTTGTGTTAATTTGCGAGCCTCATACCCCGGTGTGAACTAGAAACGAGAGAGGACATCAGGGAGGGAATGCGTTTCCTTCTAGCTAGGAGTGGTGTTTGGGTTTTGCACGCCCAGGCGTTTTACTTATGTGGAAGATGGATAGCAATATGACTCGGTTATATCGGTCTCTGCGGAGCCGATGGATGGTATGTTGTGTATATATAGGCTAATTTTACGCCCCATAGGGCGGGGAAACGCAGTGTTCAGGCATTTTAATCCACTCCGTGTGGACCGGCCTTGACGATCCAAGGTGCAGTTGCGGCTGGTCCTGAGGCTCGGGCTAGAGAGTCTCGAAGTGGTAAGGACGATACCTTGCTTGGTTCACAGATGGAAATCCAACTTCCACGTTGATACCGAAAATTGGTATAACAACCAAAATGGGATCTCTAAACGCGTTACCTAATCGGAGGCGAGATGCTTAGAAAGCACGTCACCTTTTCAGAGGCGGGGCGTTAGAAAACCATTAGAGTTGTGTGAGGCCATATCTAACATTCAAAAGCATCAAAATACCAAAATAAAGAAAGAAGACAAGAATTTTATAGTGGTTCGACTCTTATTCGAGCCTACGTCCACTTTGAAGATTGGATTTCATTAGTAGCCACAAGATTACAATATTTGCTCCATTATGCATTCATACAAGCTTCTTTGATATGCATTTGCGCTTACAACCAATTGAAAGAACGGATAAAAGCTTGAAGTATTTTATGCTAATCCCTCCATGAAAGCCATAGATGAAAGCTCCTTAGATGATCAAGAAGAGATGAAGAAGTGCATAGAATGCTTATGCTCGTTTCTCCATGAAAACTATGCTCCACATGCTCCAAAGCTCCATAGATTTGATAGAGAAGAGATGTAGAAATGCTTGGAGAAGTCCCGAAAGCAATTGGACAGCACCACCTCGTTCTTCCCGAAAAAGTCCCCCTAGAATGACGGAGGTCGGGTCCTATTTATAGGCGGAGAAATGGCTGAAATCTTATATGCAGGGGTCTGGTCGGTTTTTTCGGTATTTACAGAAATGCCACACGCCATCACAGATCGTTCCTAGTGCTTTGATTGACCAGGAGGCTAGAATGTGGAGCGGACCGACCAGGAGTCTAGAATGTGGAGCGGACCGACCAGGAGGTTAGAATGCGGAGCGGACCAGAAAGCCTTGAAGCTTGTTGGCGCGACCAAGAGCTAGTAATCGACCGGATACTTTGTATATTTGGAGCGACCAGAGATCTTCTGTACTTTTGGGATGATCGGGTCAGCGCATAAAAGAGAGCGACCAGGATTTTCTACCCTCAGGAACAATCAGAATCCTTAGGACGATCAAGGTTCTTCTACTCCTTGGAGCGACCAGATTTCTTTAGCTTCTGAGGCGACCAGCTTTAGGACGACCAGGAATCTTGCGCTACGACCGTTCCCTTTTAATAACGGCAGGACCGATCCGATTAAAACCGACCCATACTCACTTGGATCGATCAGATGGATAACATTTTGCCCCTCGAAGTTTCATAGTTTTTTACGAAAACTATGGGCTTCGAAATATTAGTGGATCGATCCGCTTCTATTACGGGTCGGTCTTGGATGCAGTTTTCATGGGCCGGTTCTGGAATTAGCTTGGGGGGTCGGTCTTTTCTCCAGTTTTGGAACGTACGAAAAAGCCAAATTCCTGGAAGACGATGAGACAATTCTCGAAATATGCAGAGACCGAATTAAACTTTATATAATTAATTTAACTCATCATTCTCTCCTTCACTTTTTCTTGGTCAGAATTTTCATTAATGGCGGCTCTCCTTTGAGAAAATTCTTCGATCTTCACTTTGCTTTCTCTGATTTATTCCGAGAATTCAGTCCGTCTTTTAATCCAAACATTCAGATTTTCTCCGCTTTAAGGCCCGAGGATTCATCTCAAACTTCTTCACCCAACTGATTTGATTACAGGTATGCGTTTTTGTATTGTTAAATAATTGGCTGGGATCTTTGGAGTTTAAATTGAGTCCGAACCCCTATTGAAGCGTGATTTCGATTCGCATAAGAATTGTTGAATGCGAAATTCATTGATTGTCAACATGTTTGCTGATAATGTAGGAGGTAATTTGCCTGATTTGAATTAGTAGATGGCAACTTCGAAATCAGAACCCTTGTTATTCCGTTTTCATAATGATCACAAACTGTTTGCATGAATTTCTGAAGTGACAACCATCTTTTCTTTCAAAGTACGACCATCTTAGATCCGTTGAAACTGGTCGGTTTAAAACTGATTTAGGGTTTTAGTTGAATTCGGGTCGTTCTTGAGATAAAATTTGCTACAATCCGGTCAGGGCATGCTTTGAACGACCAGGATTCTTGTTTTGTCTTAGAGCGATCAGTCTTAGAGCGGTCAGTCTTAGATAAGCTCCCAACCGACCGAACGTGTTATTTGCAACCGTCCAACTTTATATGACTAGGCACGATCGATCAGCTAGGGGTCGTTTTCTTGCTTGGAATGTCCATGTTTCTAGTTGTTCATAACTGACCAATTCTGTTTGACCAAGCGCAGCTGATCGGTTTAATTCTCATCATGAATGATTCTTGAGTCTGATTGTGAAACTCTTGTGCAGGATGGAAATGTCTCGAGCAGATTTTGTGAAAAAGTATTTTGACAATGATACTGAAACGACTGTTCAATCTCCGATGAAAACTGGGGAATCTCCAATGAACCCTCCTCCACTTCTTCGGCCTTCTTATCCTGAGCTCCAGGCCGTCATAAACCGACCTCGTTATTCTCCGGGGGCACGTGATGTTAAATTGGCTCAACATCTTCGCGACTGGGACTTGCAGGGAGTTACTGCCAATGTAGATGTCTCTGTCTTCGACCGTCAAATCATATCTACTGATATGAACGTTGTCAAGTTGAGATTGTTGGACCGGATGGAGAAAGCTATTGGGCAGTTCGAAAAACAGATGGGTTTGCTGAGGGACCAAACTGCTCAGAAACTTGGAGATTGGAGTTCTTTGGCCGAGAATTTGGATAAACTTCATAGAGAAGGTCTCGAGCGAATCGCCATTCTGGAAGAAGACAAAATGAAACTGATTCAGGCCCTGCGAGCTCGGGATTCCATTGTTGCCACCTTTCCGAGAGGCGATGCCGAACTGACTGGTTCTCTTGGCAAGAGGCAGGCTCCTGGTGATTCATCTTCAGGCTTTGTTCCAACGAAGAAGAAGGTTGGGAGGCCTAGGAAGAACCCGCTCGTCTGACTTGCTTGATTTAACTTTTTAATTTAGGCTGGTGTGTATTAAGCGAGTGCTAGCCCTCGCTTTTGACTCCAAGACTACTTTTTGGTTTGTAATCTATGTGTTTGTGACGTAGGTTGGCTCCCTTGTACTTGGATGTGTTGTAATGATGCTCTGCGCTTCTGAACTTGGTCGTTCTTTTTTTTTCTGCATATTCTGATCTGGCCATCATGCTTACACATTGCACTTCACACGTTTTGCTTGTTTATAGTTGTGGTGATGCTTTTGATTCATAAGCCTTATCTCGCAGCGCCCGGTAGGACCAACCCAGGCGGATTTGAATCTCGACCGATCAGGTTGAAGTTGTTTCCAGAATAATTTGTAGAGCGACCAGCCTTAGGATGCTTTTACCGATCTAATGGAGGCTAATTTTATGCGATCGGGTTTTGACTGGTTTGGAGCGACCAGGTGCTCTATCAGCTTTTAGAATGACCAGGTGTCTGACCATCCAGGGTCGACCCAGTTTTAAGTTTTACGAATATTCTCGTAGTTTGTTTTTCCAACATACTTGTTTGTGTAGAAATGACGACCAGACGAGAATCTCGCCATTTTTTTGAGGGAACTTCTCTATCCTTTGCATCCTAATGCGTTAGATATTCGAGAAATGTTTGAATGCCTTTTGAAGGTTTTCTTTGTCAAAGACTCAGTAATATCGTAGTCGAGTTTTATCTGACTTTGATTTATTGACTGAGCACCCCTGGAGAAGACTCAGTTTGTCATTCGACTGAGAATGAGAGGGTTTGGGTTAAGAGACTCGGTTATAAAGCAATCAGATTTTGTCTGACTTTGGGTTATTTGACCGAGCACCCCTGGAGAAGACTCAGTTTATTATTCGACTGAGAATCCTCGGAGAGGGTTTGGGTTAAGAAACTCGGTTATAACGCGATCAGATTTTGTCTGACTTTGGGTTATTTGACCGAGCACCCCTGGAGAAGACTCAGTTTATTATTCGATTGAGAATCCTCGTAGAGGGTTTGGGTTAAGAAACTCGGTTATAACGCGATCAGATTTTGTCTAACTTTGGGTTATTTGACCGAGCACCCCTGGAGAAGACTCAGTTTATTATTCGACTGAGAATCCTCGGAGAGGGTTTGGGTTAAGAAACTCGGTTATAACGCGGTCAGATTTTGTCTGACTTTGGGTTATTTGACCGAGCACCCCTGGAGAAGACTCAGTTTATTATTCGACTGAGAATCCTCGGAGAGGGTTTGGGTTAAGAAACTCGGTTATAACGCGATCAGATTTTGTCTGACTTTGGGTTATTTGACCGAGCACCCCTGGAGAAGACTCAGTTTATTATTCGACTGAGAATCCTCGGAGAGGGTTTGGGTTAAGAAACTCGGTTATAACGCGATCAGATTTTGTCTGACTTTGGGTTATTTGACCGAGCACCCCTGGAGAAGACTCAGTTTATTATTCGACTGAGAATCCTCGGAGAGGGTTTGGGTTAAGAAACTCGGTTATAACGCGATCAGATTTTGTCTGACTTTGGGTTATTTGACCGAGCACCCCTGGAGAAGACTCAGTTTATTATTCGACTGAGAATCCTCGGAGAGGGTTTGGGTTAAGAAACTCGGTTATAACGCGATCAGATTTTGTCTGACTTTGGGTTATTTGACCGAGCACCCCTGGAGAAGACTCGGTTTATTATTCGACTGAGTCCACGGAGAGGGTTTGGGTTAAGAAACTCGGTTATAACGCGATCATATTTTGTCTGACTTTGGGTTATTTGACCGAGCACCCCTGGAGAAGACTCAGTTTATTATTCGACTGAGAATCCTCGGAGAGGGTTTGGGTTAAGAAACTCGGTTATAACGCGATCAGATTTTGTCTGACTTTGGGTTATTTGACCGAGCACCCCTGAAGAAGACTTAGTTTATTATTCGACTGAGAATCCTCGGAGAGGGTTTGGGTTAAGATTGCGCCTGCTTTTGGACCATATTTCTTCAGTAAAGCTATGGCGAGTTTCATGCCGGAAAACAGGATGACGGGGGTATTGTGTCCTGTAACCATAGCTATGCATCTTTTGGATATATGATCAAAGGCACGCGAATATGAAGCTTTGACAGAGTCAGAAGTGTTGCTGGATTTATATTCATGTAATTTCATACAAAGTATTCACTATATTCATAGAAAAATTCAAAAGTACATGAGTTAGAGAATCATTTGAAATAGCGACGAAGGTGATCACTATTCCAGGCCCTTGGGAGTTCTACTCCATCTGTAGTTTTGAGCTTAAAGGTACCGTCGAGGAGTTTTTGGTCGATGACAAATGGACATTCCCAATTGGGACCAAAGACTCCTGTTGCGGTCATGATTTTCTTTAACACAAGTTCCCCATTTCGAATGTTCTATGCCTGACCTTTTGATTGAAGTGTCGAGCAATTTTTCTCTGATGGGCGACCATTCTAAGTTCTGATTCGGTCCTTTTCTCCTCGAGTAAATCGAGAGCGTCAAGTTGCAACTTTTCATTCTGTTCTTGGTTAATATGAATTCTGCGGTGAGTTGGAACCTCTAACTCTATAGGTATCATTGCTTCTGAACCGTATGCCAAGGAGAACGGAGTATGCCCAGTTGCAGTTTTATGAGTCGTACGATAAGCCCATAGGGCGAGTGGCAATTCTTCAATCCAGTTGCCCTTAGCTTTCTCGAGACGCTTTTTGATGGTGGATTTCAGGATTTTGTTGACTGCCTCAACTTGCCCGTTGGCCTACGGGTGGGCAACTGCTGCAAAGCTTTTCTGAATATGATATTTGTTGCAGAAATCCTTGAATTCATCACTTTCGAATCGTGTGCCATTGTCGGTGATGATTTTCTGCGGAACCCCAAACCTGCATATGATATTTTCAACACAAAGTTGATTACCTTCTTCGATGTGATAGTTGCCAATGGTTCGGCTTCAGCCCATTTGGTAAAGTAATCCACGGCCACTATAGCATATTTGAAGCTCGATTTTGCGGTAGGTAGTGCTCCAATCAAGTCTATGCCCCAGACAGCGAATGGCCAAGGACTCAACATCTGTGTCAACTCAGTTGACGGAGCTCTTGGAATTTTTGCAAATTTCTGGCACCGGTCGCATTTCTTAGTGAATGTCATTGAGTCGAAGTTCACATCGGGCCAAAAATAACCATATCGAAGGACCTTTTTGGCAAGAGTCTGTCCACTAACATAACCTCCGCAATCTCCTTCATGTAGCTCTGCCAAAATCGCTTTAGATTCCTCCTTTGTCACACACCGTAGTAATGGCGTTGAATATCCTCTCCTGTATAAATGACCGTCTTGGACGAGATATAGGCGAGACTTTCGGAGTAGTTTTCTACGATCCTTTGGTTTCTCAGGAAGTGTTCCGTGAAGTATATAGTTTTTTATAGGGGTCATCCACGAGTCAGGCTCGTTGGTTGCTTCCATAATCCAGTCTATATTGGATTCCTCAATGCTGGAACTAGATAACACTTCCACAGGAACTAGATCGAAGATTTGAGGATCTCCGGTGCTAGCCAGCTTTGATTAGGAATCTGCCTTCCAATTTTCTCTACGGGGAATATGAGAGATAGAATAATATTCCAATCGTCGAGAAGTTCTTTGGCTTTAAACAGATATGTCGGAAGCCTTCCCATCTTAGTCTGAAATTCACCTTTGATTTGAGAAACCATTAGCTGTGAATCACTGAATATTAGTAGACTTTTCAAGCTTAGTTCTTTTGCAACCCGCAATCCTCCAAGTAACGCTTCATATTCGGCCTCGTTGTTGGTGATGGGGAATTCAAATCACAGAGCACAGCATACATGTCGTCCTTCTGGGGTCTCGAATACTATCCCCGCCCCAGCACAATATTCATTCTTAGCGCCATCAACAAAAAGTTTCCACCTAACAGCCAATTCGTTAGTTTCCTCCATTTCCTCTCCCCTGTCAGTGAATTCAGCAATAAAGTCGGTCAGAGCTTGCCCATTTATTGCTTTTCTGGGGTAGTAAGTGATATCATATTGGCTGAGTTCAATATTCCATTTCAGGAGTCTCCCTGAAGTTTCTGGACGGAACAACACCTGTTTTAAGGGTTGGTCGGTAAGGACTTTAATAGAGTGGGATTGGAAATAGGGTCTGAGCTTTTGTGATGCGATGAGCAAGGCATATGCAAGCTTTTCTATCCTTGGATAATTCATCTCCGCCCCGGTAAACCTTTTGCTGATGTAGTATACTGGCCATTGCACTTTGTCTTCCTCCCTAACGAGTGCTGCGCTCAATGCATGGGATGACACTGCAAGGTACAAGAGCAAGCTTTCTCCATCCCTAGGCTTTGATAGCATCGGAGGGGATTCCATGTGCTTGATGAGATCTTCAAATGCTTGCTGGCATTCAGGAGTCCACTGGAAGCTTTTCTTTTCCTTTTTTAATGCATCAAATAGGGGAATGCACCTGTCCGTTGCCCTTGAGATGAAGCGGCTTAATACTGCTACCTTGCCGTTTAAGCATTGGAGTGAAGGAGGTTTGAATTTGCGTGGGAAAGTTGTCTTTTTAATCCTTTCAGTGAGGGGGGTTTTGGACGGTGCGAATTCCCATTTAGCCTCACTATCGTTTCGAGATTGGCTTTCCTTCATAAGTTGTTGGACCATTTTCTTGAGGCGTTCCTTCTCAAGGAGGCTATCTGCGGGGCGGACACCTTTGTCTTGACCAGAGGCTTGCCTGAGAAAACCATCGCGGTTGAGACTTAGGGGCCCTGGTCTTTCTTGGTTGGAAAGTGCCCCTTTGGCAGAATTGGCCGCTTGATGAGAAGTGATCCCTGCAGTGCGGTTCCGACCAGCTTGCTTCGAAATCTCATGTTTTCCCTTATCTGGATCGGAGATTTCTTGAAAAGATTTTTCCCGATTTGGACTAGAAGAAGAGGAACCAGCATCCTCTGCACGAATGGGCTTAGAAGCCACCTTTGTCGTAGCGGCCTGAAGAGCAAAGAGAGAATCAAGTTTTGTCAACATGGCTTTGTTAGCTATCTCCAGCTGTTGCGTCAATCCAGCGACAGCCTGATCAAGCTCGCCTCTTGTGACAATCGCACCACCATTAGATGTCTCTCCCACTTCAAATCGGTTAGCCACGGGGGTTTCATCCCGATTTTCTCCGTTAAAGATTCTAATTCTAGCTTCCTTATTTGCTTTTGGCGGCATTATTTCAGAAAGCAATTTGAACTTTGCAGAAAATCCGTCAGAAGGTCCAAATCGCAAACTGGAGCGAGCTATTTTAAGGCTTAGCTTCAAGATCTCAAGATCTTTACAGTATACTTGATGCCAGAAAGTAGATCTGGCCCCACGGTGGGCGCCTAATTGTTGATACCGAAAATTGGTATAACAACCAAAATGGGATCTCTAAACGCGTTACCTAATCGGAGGCGAGATGCTTAGAAAGCACGTCACCTTTTCAGAGGCGGGGCGTTAGAAAACCATTAGAGTTGTGTGAGGCCATATCTAACATTCAAAAGCATCAAAATACCAAAATAAAGAAAGAAGACAAGAATTTTATAGTGGTTCGACTCTTATTCGAGCCTACGTCCACTTTGAAGATTGGATTTCATTAGTAGCCACAAGATTACAATATTTGCTCCATTATGCATTCATACAAGCTTCTTTGATATGCATTTGGGCTTACAACCAATTGAAAGAACAGATAAAAGCTTGAAGTATTTTATGCTAATCCCTCCATGAAAGCCATAGATGAAAGCTCCTTAGATGATCAAGAAGAGATGAAGAAGTGCATAGAATGCTTATGCTCGTTTCTCCATGAAAACTATGCTCCACATGCTCCAAAGCTCCATAGATTTGATAGAGAAGAGATGTAGAAATGCTTGGAGAAGTCCCGAAAGCAATTGGACAGCACCTCCTCGTTCTTCCTGAAAAAGTCCCCCTAGAATGACGGAGGTCGGGTCCTATTTATAGGCGGAGAAATGGCTGAAATCTTGTATGCAGGGGTCTGGTCGGTTTTTTCGGTATTTACAGAAATGCCACTGCCAGTTGTCACCAGTTGTCTCCAGCTGTCACGCCATCACAGATCGTTCCTAGTGCTTTGGTTGACCAGGAGGTTAGAATGTGGAGCGGACCGACTAGGAGTCTAGAATGTGGAGCGGACCGACCAGGAGGTTAGAATGCGGAGCGGACCAGAAAGCCTTGAAGCTTGTTGGCGCGACCAAGAGCTAGTAATCGACCGGATACTTTGTATATTTGGAGCGACCAGAGATCTTCTGTACTTTTGGGATGATCGGGTCAGCGCATAAAAGAGAGTGACCAGGATTTTCTACCCTCAGGAACAATCAGAATCCTTAGGACGATCAAGGTTCTTCTACTCCTTGGAGCGACCAGATTTCTTTAGCTTCTAAGGCGACCAGCTTTAGGACGACCAGGAATCTTGCGCTACGACCGTTCCCTTTTAATAACGGCAGGACCGATCCGATTAAAACCGACCCATACTCACTTGGATCGATCAGATGGATAACATTCCAGTACATGACTTTGCTGTTTTGATTGTAGAGCCTAGTATTGGCGACATGATATATGGTACCCATGCCGCCTAGGATGATACATTTATATTTGAAGCTGTTTATACACTATGCACTTATAATAGTATCAAATGATTTGTTTTAACATACCAATCATGTTTGGCTATTATAAGGGAAAACCCTATCCTTCGGCTTGCGTTGCATTGTGTGATGGGACCTGGGTCTTATAATAGCCTCATTTTTTCTAAAAAGCATTGCGCTGTTTTGTTATATGCACTGGTATTCTTGGGAGGAAACCCGTTCCGTGTTATACGACGTGGTCCCTTGACATATCTGAGTTAATGTAAAGTTTTAAATAACTGTTTTAGTTCTCACACCAGTCACATGACTGACATGGAGTTTATTGTTTTAACCTAAACTCTGGGTGCCCCTATTTTCCACATGGACAACTAGTAGTTTTGGTTTTGTAGATTTATATTCATAGGATCTTGGTTTACAGTTGGAATGATATTTGGAAAGCTCTGTATCTGTATATTCCTTTCAGTTGTGATTTTGTACTATTTTCCGCTGCATTGTAATTTGTAAATCTCTGATATTTATCAGATGTATATTATTTATTCATACTCTGTATAATATTGTACTCTGATGTATATTGTTGTAATAAGCATTGAAATGTTCTTCTGTTTGTGTTCTGATTGGTCATGTTCTCAACTCAATCCGGGCTTTCCTTCACGGGGAAGTTCGGGTCGTGTCAGTTTGGTATCAGAACTTTGGTTTACAGAGCTCGAGAACAAGACACATTAGAACTAAATGAAAGAATTCATCAGAAATTGGATTAGTGATATCCAATAAGAATGGCTCGTTAGAGATGGGATCAGTAGTATCCTAGAATGAGCCGGAAGAGTGTTATTTTTAAAATGAAAATGAAAACCATTTTTGTTTTGAAGTTTTAAACTTTAAAATACGTATTTGTATATTATTTTATTTGATTTTGGACAGTTGAGCATATGAGATTTTGCATATATGTGTCATGAACGTATATTCGGAGTTTTAATATACTGGGTAGATATAGAATCACACTCTAGTAGCCCGAAGGTGGTTCTGATGATTGAGTACTCATCATCAAAGTTTATGTTCGAGTTTCGAAAGTGGGATTTCTATATATTTCCATTAGACTGGTGTGAGAACCAAAACTTACATAGGATTATTTGTTGTGATTTGACCTCAAAAACCTGATTTTTGACTATGTATTAAAGTTATGTATTTGAAAATTTAATCAACTAATTGATTGATGGTTGTATTGAATGATTATTAGTTTCATTGATATAAAATGTTGAAATAATAATACCAATAAGAGAAATGTACCAAAATCAAGTCAAATATCAAACTGAATTGAAATTAGTTGAAATTGAATACATGTACATGCATATATGTTGAACAGGTCATAGCAGGGAAGCTAAGCAGAGGAATAAAATTGTATGCCCGACAAATAGGTACAGGTTTACTAGTTTATTGGGTTTGGATGATTTTACGAGCCGCTTGGCTTTTTCTTTTTCTTTTTGAGATGAGAGGGCCTGTGCGGCGGTTTGGGGATTTTCCCGGTGCTCCCCGTACAAAGGAGGTTATGCGAAATTTTTCGAAAATTTAGGGTGTTAGCCAATTTTTTGAAAAATTAGAAATTCTTAGAAACTGAAAAGTTGAAGAATGAACGCCAGAATGAAGATTGAGTTGATTAGTTAAACAACTTTCAGCTCCGTTCCTTTTCAAGGACGAAAAGATTTTAAGTGGGGGAGATTGTAACTACACGGAAAATCATTACCAATTTAAAATTTTTATTTTGGCAATTTTAATGAATTTTGAATATTTAAAATGAATTATTTTAAATAATAACGACGAGAAATTTATTATGAATAGAATTAGAACGGAAATATTTATATAAATCAAAGTTAGAATATAAATATTTATTTTAATTATAAAAGGAATTAGAAAATGGCGCGGTAGTTTGAAATTTCAATTTCAAATTTCAAACGAATGTAAGGATACAAAATAAACCAGATTTTAGCGAAACCAGAAATATTAGAATCTATTTGAAAATATCTTTCCAACGAATCTGAAAAATCCAAATTTCATAGCGGGAATAAAAAGTTATGTCCAATTGAAAATTCAAAATCGTCGCTATGGAAAATATAGCCCTTGAAAATGGAAATTGCAAACGAGCTCCGTTTTCGATGAAACCACTTTTGTTGGATCCGGGATGTCAAGTTATATCTAGATTCCAATTTTCATAATTTTTGGAATCAATATGAGAGCATGGCAAAGGAAAACGTGTTTTAACAGTTTCAGTCAATTTGGATCGACCAGAAAATGGCCATTTTTCAAACGGTCTTCAAATTTGATGAAATTAGTTTTGTTAGGATGGTATCATCAATACGAAACTAGAAATAATTTTCCTAGAATTTTTAGAATCAGTATGTGGCCTCGGTAATTTAAAATGTGCGTTCAGATTAAATATATACTTATTTATATTTTAATTTTGACGAAAATTGATCGTAACAGCCGAATGGGGTTATGAGACTTGTCCCATTGTGTTCGGAATGGGGGTAATTAGCTAGTGGTGATAGTCATTGGACTAGGTTTGGAGTTCAAATGAAAAGTTAACATCTTTGGAGAAAAAGAAAATAATATATATACATATATTATAATATAAGGCCCAAGCCCTTTATCTCCTCCACAAACTTCCCCCGTCAGTTTTCTTAGAAAATAAATAAATGAAATCAAAAGGGGAAAACCGCTCCCTCCAGGCAGACCCTTGTCGCGCCATTCCACACCACCCTCCGTCGCGCCGTCGAGCCTCACACCCCCTCTCTCCGATTTAAATCCCCCCGCCCCCCAAACTCCTCCAAAGCCCTAGACCATCCAAACCCGCGCCTCCGACCCACCACCGCCCAGCGCAGCTTCCCCTCCCCACCAGCGCCTACCCCGCCTCCGGTCTCCTCCTCCTTCAATAAAGAGTGAGTTTTTCTAAAAAAAATTGGTTAATTTAGTTATTCTTATGTGAATGAGTATTGTTTTAAAACCCAGCTTTTTATATATTTAACGCAAGAGAAAAAAAATCTGATTTTTATAAAGAAACTTATTTTATATAAAGCTAGAAATTTTAAGGTGTTTACAAAAAGATTAGATTTTTATACGTGAAGTTATATAATAAAAATATGATTTTTATTATGAAGTTGGAGTTATAAAAATACGATTTTTATATATGTAATAGAGTGATAAAAATATGTTTTTTATTCTATGAATAGCGAAATAATAACATGATTCTTTATAGAGCAAAGATGAGATATTTAATGGCACAAAGATGAGATTTTTAATAGCGAAAAGTTTAGATTTTTAAAACAAGAAAGATTTGATTTTTAGTGAAGTAAAGATTTGATTTTTAATATTCAAAAGATTCGATTTTTATTGTATATGAAGCGAAATAAAAATTCGATCTTTATATAAGAAGTAAAGATATAAAAATATAATTTTTATATAGAAAGAAGCGCTGTAAAAATATATGGTTTTTATATATGAAGTGTCATTATAAAAATGTGATTATTAAAATAAACATCATATTAAAATTGCGATTTTTACTATGAACAGCGGGAAAAGATCGCATTGGAATTTTGTGCAAATCCGAACCGTTCAGAAATAGAAAATGGAGGAGTGGATCCCAAAGGTGAGAACTCCTC
The DNA here is from genome assembly GCA_030737875.1 of Allium sativum. Lineage (NCBI taxonomy): Eukaryota > Viridiplantae > Streptophyta > Magnoliopsida > Asparagales > Amaryllidaceae > Allium > Allium sativum. The sequence goes on along the minus strand of CM060922.1, from coordinate 50,509,479 downwards.
ACTGAAATTTTTTTTATGGTTATTTATTTTTAACTGCATATATGAACTACTCCCCATCGTCTACAAACCGTGGACGACTTGTTTGATTATTTTGTTGATTGGAATAATTATTCGAATTTGGTTTGGGATGAATAATGAATTGATATGATTTGGTTTGTGTATGGCGTGAGCCATTATTAGGTGAGGGATAAGGCTAGAACTTATCCCGGTTCTAATATCGCGCCGTTATGCAGCCAAAATTTTCTAAAATATGTTAGAATAATAAAAATATCATTTTTATTTTGTAAATGAACCGAATAAATATTTTATCGTTAAAAATATAATTTTTAACGAGTATATGAAATGAAAATAAATATTCATTACAAATCAGACGATTTGTTTATGAACACCCATTTTACTGATATGGATTGGGACGATAAATTTTACACATCGCCCAACTGCACAGATAATCAACAATATTTGTTCTTTGAAAACCCTACACGGGTATTGGGATGATATTTGACGTACACTGATCCCAATTGTTTAGTTGTATGTCGATCGATTGGTTGACAGGCTGTTGTAAGCGTTAATTACTTATATTTAATGCTTATACAGTTGCAAATTACACTCTGGATGATGGTTGATTGTTGATGATGGTTGTTATATACGTGTGTTGTATGAAATCCATATAAACAACATTATATGGTAATTGACTATGTTTGATTCCAATTCAGAACGAACGAATATTTTAAAATAACGAATATTTTCAAATAATGAATATTTTAAAATAATATTCAGAAAAGAATCAAAATATGATTGTGATGTCCGATTTGGGATGGACACGAATATATTTTAAATATATATAGTCGTGTTGATTGGATTAACGCCATTTTGACGTGAACGATATTTATTTCGATGTTATTCATTTCTATAATGAATATAAAAAAGGAATTGATTTCAAAATCTGATGTTTTGAAATATTATCATTTATATATTAATGATATGGAATATTCAATTTTGATTTGAAATTGAATATGAAGTTGAAATCGTTTTGAAAACGAATTTAGATCGATTTATAAAATACGTTTTAAATGGAAATCGAAGAAATATATATTATATTTATTATATATATAATATAATGGCCTGAATAGAACGCGCCGCGCTGCTGTGGTTCACGAATTTCGACCATTGACTTCGAATGGACATTACGGGAGATCCGACTGTCGGATTCTCCTAAAAATGAAACTGTTGGGTTCGTATCGAAAAGAGCTTTCTAACAAATACAAGAAATTAGATATCTAACAGTTGGATTTGGAATTATATCCAAATAAAATTTGGAAAAGGTCGCTGTAAGTGCAGTTCGATGACCGTTTATGGAAATCGACTGTACGGGCCTTGATAAAATTATTAAAATATTAATAATTTGTGTAAAATCATAAGAAATGATTTGGAAAGAATTGGGATGAAAAATTCCATATTTGAAAAGATAAAAATAGTTTTTTATCGAAATGAACTGGTTATGAACTAGAATTATAATCCAATTAATTTTAAATAAATAAATTGGATTTGAAATGGTTTTAAAAATAACCAGAATTTCCAATATGTGAATTGGAATGGATTTGAATCGAAATTATCTTCGGAATATTTCGATATTGGATTCCGTGATTGTACAGGCATTGTGGAGGAATTTGGAAGATATATATATATCGTTATTCCAATACGATGTTTGTTGAGTTCAGAATTTGATATTGAATATAAGCCGATATATTTTCTATTCAGAGCCTTGTATTTAATATCAAATTGGATTTTGGGTTTATCGTGAATGGTGCCTTCACTAACACTGTTCTTAAATCCAATAGAGTTAAGGAAATTAGAAACTAACAGGAGGTTAGCTAAGTTGAATGGTTTCCTGGGTATTGATCTGATGTTGGTTTCCGCCTTCGGGATTAATACTTAGGGAATTGTTCTCTTACTAATTTACGGTTAGAGACTGATGGAATGGTGTCTTCATTAACACTGTTCTGAAACCCCTTGTGAAAAGAATAAGTCTTTTAACTAAGATTTAAAGAAGAATTACCAATTAATGAACATTTAATTGGAAATTGAAATGGAATGTAAATCGGGTTTATTGTGAACTGTGTTTTAACGACATTCGTTCTTTAACCCGATTTGCAGTGGAATGTGATTTGGAATTTATAAATCTTTATTCTAAGATTTTATGGAATTTCCAAAGTAAAAATTCCCAGTTTAATAAAATAAATTGGATTGGAATGGAATGGGATTCGATTTGATAATAATCAAAATGAACTTCTGTGGAGAAAGACTGATAATATATATGGAATTTAGAAGGCTTTGCCATTATTCCATTTATAATTTTAGTCGGATACGGAAACTGATATCGATTATATATTGTTTTGTTTTTCCGTGAAAATTCCATAATTAATGGAATGTGATTTTGGGTTTATCGTGAACTGTGTTTTAAATGACATTAGTTCTTTAACCCAGTTCAAAGACGGGATTTATTTCCTGAATTGGAAAAATCATTAAGTAATGATTGTTGTAAATTAAAACTGAATTAGAGTTTTAATGAATCTTTAAATAGATTGAAAGGTGAATTTGATAACTAAAATTATCAAATCCAAGAAATGATCGAGAATGGAGTATCACCAGTTTTGCTCCAAGCGTTAGTTAAATCTTTAATTAGATTTGAACGTGAAATGGTAATTAATTTTACCGATAACACCGTGGTGTTGGATATGAAGTATTACCAGTTTTACTTCATGGGATGAATAGTTTGGAATTGGGAAATTAAACTAATGATTACTTCGGTAAGGTTCGCTAATCCCGACTAGTTTGGATAAACCATAATTTGGTTTGAATAAATATCCAAAGGAAGATTAAAGAATAAATTTTAAGAATTTATCTCTGATAAATTTAATGGGAACCTTCCCCAAAGAATATGAATATTTAAAGAAAAGAATATTCAGAATTGGAATGAGGCGTATGTTGTATTTTTATAGCACTTGTTTATCATATACGCGAGTTATTCAGAAAGACTGAGTTTATCCCATTCTGAATAACTGAATCGGCGATGAGTCGACGATGAAGACGATGGTTGAAGACCGGATGTCTTCACATCGTTTGGATGATTACTGATGTCTTGATTGTGCTGTACACCCAAGACAAGGTAATAAGTGGTGATCGTTCCAGACGTACTTGGAGATCGACCGGATATGAGAGGACCTCTCTCCTGTATTGGACATACGGGACGAGGAATAAGGTGCCTCTGGTTTTGTTCAGACCCAGAACAAACTTGTAAATGGATGTGTGTCTGACATCAGATTTCATTTTGTGTGATTGAAAGACATCGGTTGCATAGCGTGAATTGCCTGTGTGGCATGCTGAGATACAAATGATCAAGGCTTCTGTTAAAAAGCAGAGTCTTGTGGTTGATGATCAAAGCACGGCTTTAATATAGCATAGATTTGTGTAGCGTTAATTTGCAAGCCTCACACCTGGTTGTGAATCAAAAATGGGAGAGGACATCAGGGAGGGCATGCGTTTCCTTCTAGCTAGGAGTGGTGTCTAGGTTTTGCATGCCAGGCGTTTTACTTATGTGGATGATGGATAGTGAGGTGCCTCGGTTATATCGGTCTCTGCGGAGCCGATGGATGGTATGGTCTTTATACAGAACAATTTTACGCCCTATAGGGCGGGGAAATGCAGTGTTCAGGCATTTTAATCCACTCCGTGTGGACCGGCCCTGACGATCAAAGGTGCAGTTGCGGCTATTCCTGAGGTTCGGGCTAGAGAGTCTCGAAGCGGTAAGGACGATCCCTTACCTTGGTTCACAGATGGAAATTCAACTTCCAATACATGACTTTGTGGTTTTGATTGTAGAGCCTAGTATTAGCGACATGATATATGGTACCCATGCCGCCTAGGATTGATACATTTATATTTAAAGCTGTTTTATACACTATGCACTTATAATAGTATCAAATGATTTGTTTTGATGTACTCTGGCTTGTGTTGCATTGTGTGATGGGACCTTGGTCTTATAATAGCCTCATTTTTTCCAAAAAGCATTGCGCTGTTTTGTTATATGCACTAGTATTCTTGGGAGGAAACCCGTTCCGTGTTATACGGCGTGGTCCCTTGATATATCTGATTTAAAGTAAAGTTTTAAATAACTGTTTTAGTTCTCACACCAGTCACATAACTGACCTGGAGTTTATTGTTTTAACCTAAAATCTGGGTGCCCCTATTTTCCGCACGGGCAGCTAGTAGTTTTGGTTTTGCAGATTTATATTCACAGGATCTTGGTTTACAGCTGGAATGATATTCAGAAAGCTCTGTATCCGTGTATTCCTTTCAGTTGTGATTTTGTATTATTTTCCGCTGCATTGTAATTTGTAAATCTCTTATATTTGTTGAATGTATATTATTTATTCATATTCTGTATATTCTTGTTCTCTGATGTATATAGTTGTAATAAGCATTGAAATGTTCTTCTGTTTGTGTTCTGATTGGTCATGTTCTCAACTCAATCCGGGATTTCCTTCATGGGGGAGTTCGGGTCGTGTCAATTGTAGTGCCAGATTCTTACCTGACAAAATCCCTTTCAACTTAACTGTTGTTTATGCTACTAATATAGTTAATGTCAGGAAAACTCTCCTTAACCAAATCCCTACTCTCTATCAATCATTTCTTCCTTGGATTATCTTAGGCGACTTCAACTGCTGTTTTGATGTATAACATAGAATTGATGGTAACTCTTCGTCACCTACTAAAATCATCCCTCTCAGGAATGCCATAGAATTCTGTAATTTAGTTAGCGTTAGGAGAACAGGACTTCCTTGTTCATGGAATAATAAAAATCGATCTGGTCCCAGAACGTTCTCTCTCATCGGCCATGCCTTTTGTAGCCCTCTTTCTTTCAACATTTGGCCTGCCATATCCTATAACCTACCTCCGCCACTGCTCTCTGATCACACACCCATTATCCTACACTTTAGTGGGAATGTCATGAAAAAAATCCTCTAGTTTTAAAATTTTTAATTCTAGGGTCGGCGAACGTGACTTTCTAGACATTATTCTGGAAGCTTGGGGAGACCAATATTTGGCAATCCTATGTTCATTTGGTAGCAAAAACAGAAGATGGTGAAGATTGCTTTAAGTGACTGGGCTAAAGAAATATTTGGTAATGGAAATAAACAAACAATTTACTAGAGTAGGAAACTTGAAGATATTCAAACTGTGATGATGAATGACCCTGTTAATCCTATACATTCAAGCTTGGAGACACAACTTACAAAACATTACCTAGAAGCTCTTGAGATTGAAGCTACAATGACAAGGCAAAAAGCAAGGCTTAAATGGAAACTCAAAGGTGACAACAACAGTGTTATTTACACACATCGCTTAAAGACAAGAAAAACAAGGAGAATCTTGTAGTTGTTGTTGACAAGAATGGTAAGTATGTTAATACCTAAAACGAAGTTGAAAATGCCTTCATTAACCACTTATCTGAACTGCTTGGGAACAAAGAAGGTTTTTGTCCTGAAATTGAATCAATTAACCCTTATATATTACCAGTGCTATCTAATCATGATTCCCATTCCTTGTGTGATGAAGTAACACCTGATGAAGTTAGGGCTAAAATGTTCTCACTCAACATTAATTCTTTATGTAGCCCTGACGGATTCCATGCCTACTTTTATCAGAAATGTTGGAGCCATATACAGCTGGACGTATGCAAAGCAATTATGCACTTCTTTAAGACTGCTAAAATGAATTTTTCTTTTAACAATACTAATATTTCCCTTATCCCTAAGATCAAAAATGTTACTAGTGTTTCAGACTACTGGTCGATCTCCTATTGTAACACGATCTATACATGCCTTTTGAAAATCATAGCCACTAGGCTCAAAGCTGTTCTTCCTTCGATAATATCATCAAATCAGGCAGTTTTTCTCTCTGGTAGGAGCATTCTTGACAATGTGCTCTTGTCTCATGAGCTTCTTTATGGATATGCAAGCAGCAATATCTCTTCTTGCGCCACGTTTAAATTGGACATCATGAAGGCTTTCGATACGCTCTAGTGGGCAGTCATTATAATTATGAGTTATATGAATTTCCCAGCTCCCTTTATCTATTGGATTTACTCTTGTATATCCATTCCTAAATACTCAATTATGCTTAATGGAGCTCCAGCGGGACACTTTGCAAGCAAACTGGGGATAAGACAGGGTGACCCGCTATATGCTTATACCTTCATTCGGACTATGGAAATTTTAACACAAATGTTGAATAACAAAATTAACAATGGGTTAATCAAACTGCACCCTCATTGTGCTAAGCCAAGGATATCCTCTTTCATGTTCGCAGACGATCTTGTGATTTTCTGCACTCCTGAAGCTGCCACCATATATAACATCTTCGAATCACTCTCGAGTTTCTATGACATGACTGGCTTAAGAGTCAACCTTGCTAAATCAGAAATGATAATAGCAGGGCTATCCAATACTCGAGTGAGTGAACTGAGTGTTAAGATTGGTCTTCAATGTAGTAATGACACAATTAACTATTTTTGTCTTCCTTTGTCTACTGCAAAAATTACAATTAACCAATGCATTCCACTGTTCAGTAGAAGTACTACGAGAATGGAATATTAGGCGAGTAGACTTATGAGCTAAGCGGGAAGGCTTACGTTAACTAAATCCGTTGTTTTCCCCATGCAAGTCTATTGGTCAAGGACATTCATTCTCCCTAGCAAGCTTATTAATATGGTCAGATCTACCTTCATGTGATTCTTTTGGAAAGGTAGGATGGAAGGAAAGTATCACTCTCCTATTGCTTTTAAAATGGGTGAAATTAAACCTGATATGCAAAGGCGACCTTGGAATAGTGAATATAAATAAACGGAATAAAGTAGCTTTTATCAAACATATGTGGGTGGAGTGGTCAAAAGAACATGTCATCAAGAGTAAGAACTTATGGACTATGGTGCAACCGCAAAAACTGTCATGGACATGGAAGATTATTTTCAAGATGTGAGAAACGATACTACCTTTCTTCTGGTATAAAGTGGACAACCATGTTGAAGCAAGTTTGTGGAATGATCCATGGTTGTCAAATGGTTTTATTTTGAGTAGATAACCGTCGGATATTAAAATAGAGGGGTTGAGTAGAAATGCAAAAGTTAGGCAATACTTGCAGAATAATGTAATAACACTCCCTGTTACTGCAGTGCCAAGAATCAATCAGTATTGGAGTGAAGCACATAAACTAAATGTGGGTGATGAAAATGAAAAAATAACTCTGTGGGGCAAAGAGAAAAAATTGTATCAAATAAAGAAAATGTACCAAGTTCTAATGGGTCATGAAGCTATGTTGAGATGCAAGTGGAAAAAGAAGGTCTGGCACAAAGATAATGGCGCTAAGGAAAATTTGTTTCTTTGGAAATTAATAAACAAAGCGTCACTAACCAAAGACAAGCTTTATAGTCGTGGAACGCAAACTGATTTACTTTTTGTCATGTGCGGTGTGAATGAAGAAAGTGTTGACCATCTTTTCTTTGCATGCATTACCACTTTTAATATATGGTCTGATCTTATGCAAAAAATTGGAAGAAATGGCACCAGTAGGACAAGCGGAGTTGAATGAAGATACATGGAAAGTCAAACGAGCATTAAAAGCAGTAAAGGGATAATACTATGCTACACTCTTAAGAAAATTTTAAGTGCAATCTAGAGGGAAGAAACAGTAGGATATTCAGTCCTGAGGAGGCAAAAAGAAGTGAGCAGCTTAGCAAAAGTGTTAGAATGGAAGTGAGGAATGGATTGAAGCTTCTGAATTTCACATTCGATCCCGACATCATGCAAATATTTCCTTAATCTTTGGCATGTATATATGTGTTATATTTGTGTTTCCTATGTTAATGTACCATGTTTCTATGTAATATTGTGTGTGTTGATTTTTTTTTCTCTTTTCTCTGGTGCATTAATAAAAGTGGTAGGGGTCCACTCAATCCCATCTTCCTTGCCAATAAAAAATCTCTTCTCATATCTTTTCAATTGTTAACCATAATTAATTGATTACAAGAATCAATTAAAATCTTCTCCATGATAAAATTGGCACAGATTTAAATCGCTCAATTTTTAATAAAAAATTCACTATAGTTTGGTATCAGAGCCAGCGTTAGCATTTCTATTTGGATATTAATGGCTACTTCAAGTAAGTTTATTGGTAGATCTGGTGTCAATTATGGAGTAACACGTTTGATGGAAAGGGAGATTTTGGTACTTGGAAGATGAAGATGGAGGTTGTATTGAAGAAGGAGAAGACTTATAAAGTTGTTTCTATGTCTGAGAAATTGAAAGATATGGATGCAACTGATTTGGAAGAGATGGAAGATGAAGCTCTTACAAAACTTAGTTCAGTCTTTCAAATGAAGTTCTTAGATAATTTTCTCATAAGAGATGGGGAAGGAACCATAGGATGCATTGTCAGATGCATATCAAGAAAAGTCTCTCACTAATCGGATTATTTTTCAACAACTACTTTATTCCTTAAAGATGAAGCCCGGAGCCAATCTCATGGAGCATGTAGATTCTCTGAACACTTTAGTTATGAACATGAAGGCAACAAATGTTGATATTATTGATGAGACTCAAGATGCGATCCTCTTATATTCCTTGCATAATTCCATGGTTTATGGTTGTAGTAAAATTAGCCTTTCTGATGTAAAGGTTGATCTTCATAGTGAAGTGTTTAGAGGTAGATTGGCGATAACTAGCCTGGATAATGATACCGATGGCTTATCATTTCAAAGAGGTAGAATCCAAATCAAGTCGAAGAAAGGTGGAAGACGGAATTCTTCGAGGTCTCAGTCTAGGGGGCCTAAGTATTTGACTTTTAATTATTGTAAGAATCCTGAACACTTTATTGCACAATGTCCCAAGCTGGAAGGAAGAAGAAAAGACCCAAAGCAAGCTTCACCCACAACAGCAGAGAAATCAGATATAAAGAGTGACATTGACATGTTTATAGCTTCCATCTCTTCTGGGAAAAGCACCCTATGGATGATTGATTCTGGCGCATCCTGTCATATGACATGTAACACCCCGTATTTTCGGTGAACGTCAAAGTAACAAATTAAAGTATACTTAATTTTTAAGAGAAGAATTAAGGGAAATGGGTTACGCCATTATGTTCGGAATTTTGCTTGAGCTAAAGTCCAAGTTTGCGTAAATCGGACTCCGTATGAAGAAGTTATGACCTTCAGAAGTTTCAAATATTTAAATAAAACAACTCAGGTTTGAAATTCGAAATTCAAATCACACGCCCGGGGTGGGCGGGAAATTTCCCGCCCAGGACCCAGGTAGACCAGGGGGTCGATCTGGGGGTCGACCTGGGTCACACAGGTCGACCTCCCCCTATTTCCAGATCCGAGGACATATTCATTTTTCTGTATTTGGACGCCCGTTCTGACCAGATTCGTTGATCCCTATGTGATATAAACACTCCTAAGGCTACAGTTTTCTCTACACAACTTCATTACGCCTATACTCTACCCTAACTCATATAAAAATTAATCAAAGACGGGGTTATGCTACTCAAGATCTTCGTAGAAATCAAATTTAGAATTCAAGTTGAGATTCAAAGGCTAATTCAATGACTTCAACAACTATTTTCTAAGAATCAAATAAAATCTAAATTAGAAGAACAAATAGTCTACTTCAAGGGAGAGCTATTCAGTTTCAGAATACAGATCCCAGAATTCAAGACCGTTCTGTAATTTGTAAGTTCACGTCACTTTCAGAAATAAAAGTTAGTTGTGATTCTGACAATGTTATAAATCTGGATCTGAGATTATGCCTGTCTTTCTATATCCTTTGGATCTATCTCTTTGATAATATTATGTCCATTCTTTGTCCCTTCTTTCCTTCTTCCCTTTTTGTTTTATAGCCAGGCTACTGCGAGCCTGAGCCAGATCTCATAAGAGATGAACGTACGTTGGAAAAAAATTGGGCATAATATATGATTTGGACATGACTAGCGCCAAAAATTGGGAAAAGTATTAAATTATGTATAATTGGGCATAATTGAGTTGTAACTGATTTGAGGACATAACACATGTTGTATTCAAAACATAAAGTGTATCGAACATATGACTTGAGATTTGAGGCATAAAATATTGGACATATGACTTGAGATTTGAGGCATAAAGTATTGGACATATGACTTGAGATTTGAGGCATAAAGTATATTGGACATATAACTTGGGATTTGGGGCGTAAATTGAACTGTAGACATGTAAGTCCAAGTTATTTTCAGATTTAAACACCTAATAGTGATTTTGGCATGTACTGAAATGGATCTAAGTCCATAAGACAAATCTTATAGATTAATTCCTATATTTCTATTGAATCGATGATTTACATGCCTAGGAAGTTATTATTCAATCATGCCTGTCTTTGTTGGACATTTGATATATATAGGTTCATGATGTTATTTATATTAGATCTATATGTCTATGAGGTTATTTCTGTCAGTTGCTTCAGATCTATCTTTATTATACCCCAACTCTAACAGATCTGTAATCCTCTTAGGTCTAAAATATTTGACAGATCTACCATTTTAATGCCTGTTTTATGCCTACTCTCGTTTATGCTCCTCTTTCGTCCCCTTTATTTTATGAATCTAGATTAACCTCGAATCTAGACTGAAACTTATTATATGTGCAATTGGAATGCGGGGGTAATGGGGAATAGTCTATTTGGTAAAGGTGGAACATAATTTTGTAACTTATGATTGGGGGCATAATTTGTCTTTTTTGCGAACTTGGGGTATTGGGGCATGAATATTAATACAAACTTAGGAAGATTAGATGTAGCCTAATTTGAGTAATAACTCGAAATTGAATTTGGGGGCCATAACTTGCAATTAGCTTTGTTGGGCATAACTTAGGAATTGAAACATGACTGGTTGGGATAATTAGCATGCAAATCTAGACTTGGACATTTACGGTAAATGTGGCATAATTTGAAGTTGACAACAATTGTGAATAATTTACATATAATCTGTAAATATGTAAATTAGTGAAAAGACGAATGTGCCTAACCCGAGGTTAGATTAAGTTGTGGTGTAAAACTGCCCGGAACCGCCCGGCATATCCAGTAACCACAACAACACCTATCTAATGTGAGAGGTTAGTGCATCATGCCCAAGAAAAACCCGATGTTAGATTGAGTTGTGGTGTAAAACTGCCCAGGACTGCCCGGCACATCCAGTAACCACAACAACTGTAACAGCCCGCCATTTTGACCGCCCCAAGTTGGTGATTAAACCGACTCGAAGCGTTCAAAACAACGGATTGTTATCGACTTATAGGGTTTAAAATAGAATTTAACACAGAATCGTAGTACTCAACAAAAGCAAAACAAAACTTTCCTTTTAAAATATCAAAGTTTACATTATTTTGTACATCAAAAAAATATACACAAATTTCTTTTAAATAAATTATAGTTTTTGTCAAGCTTTGCATGCACATGCGTCATTTTGCCCTCACCAATCTAAGAGCTAAAATCTTTATGAAAGTACCCAAGCACACAAATTGTCTAACATACATGGCACGTCATGACATGACAGCCAGTATGACAATACAAAGTGCAGCATGTGAGTTTACAAAATACTGAACCCACACAATGTACATAGAATATATGACACTACGTTGACATATGAATTCCTTAAATATACACATTTTCCTATATGAATTTAGTTAAAATGACAAATAATTTACTTCCACCAACTTCAATTAATTAGTTTAATCCATGGATAGGTACAAATCTTATGAATCAATTCCTTTTACATTTGCACTATATGATTATTATTTTTCCATTGGTGTATCACATTATATGATTTGTCAGAGCACAGAACTCAAAATGAATAAACCACTATGGTAACACTAGTACATATTTATTAGTTTAAACACCAGCATATACATGTTCAAAATACAAGTGAAATTAGTTTATTATTACTCAGAGTGGTTATGAACAAGCTTTTTACTGGCTAGTAAATAGCAAAACCAAGACAAGTGTAAATACAAGTGAGCATACGAAATGGAGAGTAATAACCAATATTAGGAACTTAAAATCATATACTGCAAATGTACACAGTATTTATAATGGCACGTGCATATTATAGCTCTACGTCACCTTCATATCTTCATTATATAATTTAGATATTGAACTTCGCCAATTTATTCAAACTAAAAATCCGCAAGTTTCATAGCAATGCATATAGATTTGGGTACATACGCAAATTCCAAAATAATTAATTTAATATACATCTCTAAATTAAAGAAAAACTTAACCAATACTAATCATAATGATCTTTCAGACTAGTCATAGTGACTATACTAATACCATGTAGACAAGATAAATATGATATCATACATGCCAACCTGATATCAATGATCATACTTATACCTTGTACTCATGCTTATTCTCAAATATTTAGTATAAGCTAGTAAATCTCAATGCTTATGGATACAACTTGTTCAGTTTGAAAGGTTTGTAAATCTTTAGATCATCAGCAATTCCAGTAATAGATCCTATAGTGACATAATTGGAAATAATCAAACAAGCCACACTCATAACCTGCTAATACATCAACTTCACTCTTTGTTTACCCATATTCTCTATGAACTATGCACCCCTACAGGTGAGTAATCCATAAGCAACTAGAAATCCAATACCCAAAGAAGTACCATTATATCATAAAAATTAGGAAGAGGCATTGAAATAACAATAGTCATCACAACAAACGTAAACCTCAGTAGCACCCTTATGCACAGGTGAAAGAAAAAGGAAGAAACCAATTTGGTTAAGAATAAGGGTACATGCACATGCGCAAGTAGATAGTTTGTACAATAATGCAAGTTGCAATCATTTGTTCAGTAAAATATAAATGTGTATACTTCTTTTCAGTATTGAAATATTAATCCTACTATTGTTTTCCCCACACATGCTTATGTATTAAACAGTGTGTCCAACTATATGAACATAATATCCTCTCCTAACCCATTCGGTAGGTCCTTGCATTCATAACATGATAACAGTAAAAGAAAGCGATACCTGCAGCGAGGATAAAAGGACATGAGCGACTTGATTTCTTCGTTGAAGCTTTGGTGGAGCCAAGTATTGGCGGAGAGATTCCGGGAATCGCTACGGGTGGCACGTCGAGGAAGAAGCCGGCTGCGGCAATTTATGGCACAACCGGGAAGCACGGTAGTGAACGGAGCACGTCAGAATTGCTGATGCGATCTCACGGGCGGGCGCAACTCCATTTCAAATTTGAAGACGATGGTGGCGACAAGAGGAACAGTGGGGGAGCGATTTGATTTGAGCGAAGAGACTAGTGGATCAATTTCAACAGAGGGTGGAGGGTGGTGGTTTGGTATGGCGACTGTGATAAACGGTGGCGGTTTTGATTTCTAGGTGGAGGAGCAGTCTAGACTTCCTCATTTTTTTCTTCTGATTTAGGATGGAAAATATTTCTTCCGGAATCCCCTTCTGGTGGAAGACCTCCCCCATCATTTAGAATTGGGGAAAGCTTTAATTTTGGGGATGGAATCAAAAGGAACAATGGAGAGATCTCTAGAAAAATCAGGACAACTTAAAGAAAGGGGCATGCATTTAATAATACCAGAATAAATAGAACAGATGACAACCCCTGAACTATTTAACCCTACAAGTGTCCATTCATATCAACATTCCACTACAAGTGGCAATCAACAAATAAACAAATGTTTTTCCTAATATATACATAACATATCTAATATTATATGTAAACAACATATTAGTATATATATTTCTTTTTTCCAAATACGTATTAAAATAAATTTTAAAACCAAAATTCAAAAATAAAATAAATTCTCAAGTTAGATTTAGCAATCAAATTTACAATTCTCTACAATATATATCACCATTGTTTAATTTAACAAACAACTCAAATTTAAATATTAAATATTAAATTCATACGTACATAATTTAATTCGGAATTGAGTTGAGAATAAACTAGATTTTTTTTCTTTCTGCAAATCAAAATACAAGATTTCTATTAAAATCGAATTCACTCACAACGGTTAAATTTCTCATATTTGAAAATAATTCACAAAAAGGAATTTAAAGTTAAATATACAAATTAGTAAATAATGTAAATCACGTTTATTTGAAAGAAATCTACAAAAGGATTAATTTAGAAGTAAACTCAAATGAAATTCCAAATTTTATATCGAAAGCCAAATATTTATTTTAACTCCAAAAAATTTCTGAGCTATTACAACCCCTTTCAAAAATCCGGGTTGTTACAGACTTCCCCCCTTAAAGAAATTGTGTCCTCGCAATTTACCCATGTTAAAATACAACATTTCGAAATTCCAACGTCGCACCTCAACTTCTTCCTTTTAATTTAAATATTCAACAAATAGAGCTTGGATCTTTTGCAATCTTCTTGAAAAAAAATCAACTTGATTACTTAATTGTAAGAATTTCAACTCCTTCTGTAGATATATTACATATTTTGGGACTCCTACTCTTTGTTTTCCGTATAAAGGTATCGTATATAAATCAATACGATTCCATTCATTATAATTTTAGAAAATACGATAAAATTAGATAGGACATCATATATAAATCAATATGATATTCATAGTAAATATCACATACAATATAATAACAAATTGAGACAAAGCCAATAAAATCTTTATAACATTTATCATATATAAGAACAATATGATAAATTAAATTAAAGAGGAGCCAATTGAATCAATGTGGCATTTATCATCCATAAAATATTATGATTGAATGAATCAACAAAGAGTACCACGTATAAACCAACAGGTTACTCATAAAAAATATCATTTTTAAATCAATATGATACTCATAATAAATCAAGTTAGAGTATCATAACTCAATAAAATCCTCGTTGCATTTATCATATGAAATAATATGACAAAATAAATTAAATCAGACTATCACATATAAATTAATAAGATACTCATAATACTTTTCATATATAAAACAATATGATCAATAAAGGGAGTACCCCACTCCAAAACATCTAAATCTCACAATATGATGGATCAGAAATCCAACTGCACTCTGCAAATGTACGATCATCCCAATCGAGTTAAAATCATCAAACCCAACTTATAAAAGAAATCATAAGAAACGTGTGCATGCAATAATAATAATAAAGCCCATCCCGAGCTATAATGTTGCTCATCCCGAGCAATAGCCATGTATTATCAAATAAAAATCATCAAAATCATCATATAACTCGAATGAGTCAAATATCACGAAAGGAGTATCACACTCCAACATAGGAAATCATAAAAGGTTTATGTAAATTTAAAACCCAATAATCTTCAATGTATGATTGTATAGATCAAATCACAAAATATCATCATAATATGGATCCATTAGGAATATTTATGCACGTGCATCCATATGATAATATAGCTCCTCCCGAGCTTAGCTCAATACTTATACGTATTCAAGTTAGGTGCCTGTCACTGCGACCCCCCCCACCCCCGATCGAGTGTATCTTGACCCCCCCCCCCCCGGTCAAGTGAATATGTGACTCCCCCCGAGTCTCGGTTTCCACAGCGCGCCCCCCTGGCCGAGTGTATCTTGACCCCCTCGGTCAAGTGAATACGTATACGCGACTCTCCCCGAGTCTCGGCTCCCCCCCGAAGCAAAGTACTGGCTCAACAAGCACAATATGCGTCACTGACTCACAGTTAGTAACCCAAGTAGTGGTAACAGTGTGTCCCATACCACACGTTCTCACTAATGGTTCACTAGCTGCTTATCAACTTCGCAATTGAAAATATCGAAAACACCAAATCATCATTAATAAGCCATCAGCTTCAATCTAACTATATTGCAATTAATCGACCTCGTATACTTTCGCGTCCCATACCACGGAGTGTACGATGTCGTTTAACCTCCAATACGTTATCTTGAAGGGTGTAAATGTGTATGATTTTTATATAAGGAAATACTTAGTTTAGTGAAAACTGAATTATAAATGGATTTGTAAATTGATCAATTATGTTCTCAAAATCAATATATTTATAATACTGCTTTGAGATATTAATAAAATAAAATTAAGAAAACTATTTTCATCTCTAAGATATACTTAAATCAATATTTATTTAAAAAAGAAAACCTATTTAGAATTTTGTATGTGTGAAATGCCAACAAAACCTATCATAGAACTCAACTACAGGTCATCAAAAGTCAACACAAAATCAACAAATAAATTAACCTGAGATCCCCTATAATATAAGATAAGGATTGCGCAAATACATGAACTTAGTTTTCCTGGTTAATAATACAACAAATAAAATATGTTTTGGCACCAGGAAACTCACCATACCATTGGAAACAGCAAGAGGAACAAGTAAAAAGAGGACAACAATTATAACACATGCATAAATTCATGTGCAAGCTATAATTCATAGATAAGGTGTAGTGTGAACGACAAGATGCAGGAGAATGAAGACAACCATGAAACTGTGTGGATGTATATAATGCAACCGCAACATGGTAAGATTATAAGAATACCCAGGTTCGACATGAAAAGCTCTGACTCAACTAAATGCATGTGAAAACCCGTAACTTCCCCGTAAAGGAAAGTGTCGGATAGTTCGAGAACAAGCCACAACAGAACGCATACAAAAGAACGTTTCATTGTATATTACAACAATGCACCAGATTACAAGAATATACAGAGTATAAATGAATATTACACAGAAATATCAGAGATTTAAATTACATTTAAATACATCGCAGCGGAAAATAATACAATATACAACTAGAAGAGATATACGGATGCAAAGCTTTCTAGATATCGTTCCAGCTGTAAACCAGGATCCTGTGAATATAAATCTGCAAAACCAAACTACTAGCTGCCCGTGTCAAAAGAAGGGCACCCAGAGTTTAGGTTAAAACAATAAACTCCAGGTCAGTCATGTGACTGGTGTGAGAACTAAAATAGTTAATAATCTTTAATTTTAAAGTTAGGTAAATCAAGGGACCACGCCGTATAACACGGAACGGGTTTCCTCCCAAGAATACCAGTGCATAAAACAAACAGCGCAATGCTAAATAGAGAAAAATGAAGCTGTTATAAGACCCAGGTCCTATCACACAATGCAACGCAAGCCGGGGGATAGGGTTTTTACCTTATAACAGCCAAGAATGCTTGATACGTTTAAAACAAATCATTTGATACTATTATAAGTGCATAGTGTATAAAACAACTTCAAATCATAAATATCAATCATAGGCGGCATGAATGCCCCATACCACTATGTCGCCATATATAGGTTATACAATCAAAATCGCAAAGTCACGTATTTGGAAATTGGGTTTCCATCTATGAACTGAGGCAAAAGATAGTCCTCTACCGATTCGTGACTCTCTAGCCCGAGCCACAGGTCAGAGCTCGAGTGACCTTGGAGCGACAGGGCCGGTCCACCGATGTGGATTAAACTTAAACCCTGAACACTACGTTTCCCCGCCCTTTGGGGCGTAAATGAGCCAACCAAATGACTCCATCGGTTCGAGAACGACCGATCAATCCGAGGCGCCTCGCAACAGCAACAACCACATAAGTCAAACTCGTCAGGACGTGTAAAACCACTGACGCCACTTCTAACTAGAAAGAAACGCATGCCCTCCCTGAGGTCCGTCTCCCGTTTTTTGTTCATACCGTGTGTGAAACTCGCGAAGTAAGCGTTACACAAAGCTACGCCCCAAAGGCCGTGCTTCGATCATCACCACAAGACTTTGCTTTTCAACAGAAGCCTTGATCATTTGCCACACAGGCAATTCACTCCATGCGTTTGATATCCATCAGTATATAATCTCTGAGCTCGTACGTCTCAGAGAAGGGCGTTAAGCAAGAGAATAAATTCTCCGCTGCCAAACAGATATATATTTAATAGAAATCAACCACACAGACTAAAATCCAATGTCAGACACACAGTCCATTTACAAGTCCGTTCTGGGTCTGAACGAAACCGGAGGCACCTAGTACCCCGCATATCCATCGATCTCCAAGTACGTCTGAACGATCACTAACGGTTTCCATCTTCTGGGGTGTACAGCCCAATCAAGATCATCAGTAATCACCCAAACGACGTGAAGACTTCCGGTCTTCGACCATTGTCTTCATCTTCGACTTATCGTCGTATCAGTTATTCAGAATGGGATAAACCCGGTCTTTCCGAATAACTCGCGTATATTTTAAATAAGTGTTACACAAACACAACATACGCCTCATTCCAATTCATCAGTCACTAACCGTAAATTAATCAAGAGAATAATTCCCCAAATATTAACCCCGAAGGCCAAAACCAACATCAGATCAATATCCAGAAAACCATTCTGCTTGGCTAACCGACAGTTAGTTTCTAAATTTCACATTCATAGGGAAAGGTTCCCATTAATTTTATCCAAGATAAATTTCTTGAATTTATTCTTTATTCTATTTTTGAATCTCAATTCAAACTAGTCGGGATTAGCGAACCTTACCGAAGTAATCATTTATTTTAATTTCCCCATCCCAACCTATTCATCCCATGAAGTAAAACTGGTAATACTTCATATCTAACACCACAGTGTTATCGGTAAATTCAATTACCATTTCACGCTCAAATCTAATTAAAGATTTAACTATCGCTTGGAGCAAAACTGGTGCTACTCCATTCTCGACCATTTCAATCTAATTAAAGATTCATTAATTACACTTAGTTTTAATCTTTAACTGGGTTAAAGAATCAGTGTTATTTAAAACACAGTTCACGATAAACCCAAAATCACATTCATTAATTATCGGGTTAAAGAACGAGTGTTATTTTAAAACACTGTCCACGATAAACCCAAAAATCATTCCATTAATTATCGGGTTAAAGAACAAGTGTTATTTAAAACACTGTTCACGATAAACCCAAAAATCATTCCATTAATTATCGGGTTAAAGAACAAGTGTTATTTAAAACACTGTTCACGATAAACCCAAAAATCATTCCATTAATTATCGGGTTAAAGAACAAGTGTTATTTAAAACACTGTTCACGATAAACCCAAAAATCATTCCATTAATTATCGGGTTAAAGAACAAGTGTTATTTAAAACACTGTTCACGATAAACCCAAAAATCAATATCAATTCAATTCCAATTAAATATCATTTAATTGGTACACTTCATTAAATCCAAATAAAAAGATTTAATCTTTTCTCAACTGGGTTCAAGAACAGTGTTAATGAAGACACCATTCACGACAAACCCAAATCACATTTGATATTCAATACAAGGCTCCGAATAGAAAATATATCGGCTTATATTCAATATCAAATTCTACGATTAACAAATGTCATGCTGGAAATAACGATATAGATATATATCTTTCAAATTTCCATAACCACATCTGTATAATCACGAATTCCAACATCGAAATATTCCGAAGACAATTTCGATTCAAATCCACTCCAATGCAACCATTGGAAATTCTGGTTATTTTTAAAACCCTTTTCTAATTCCATTTGTTTATTTAAAAATAAATAGAATTATAATTCTAGTTCAAAACTAGTTTACTTCGATAAAAATCTATTTTTATCTTTTCAAATATAGAGTTTTTCATCCCAATTCTTCTCTAATCATTTCTTATGATTTTACATAAATTATTACTATTTTTAATAATTTTATCAAGGCCCGTACAGTCGATTTCCAACAACGGCCATCGAACTGCACTTACAGCGACCTTTTTCGAATTTGATTTGGACGTATCTCCAAATCCAACTGTTAGATTTCAAATTTCTAACATTCGTTAGGAAGCTCTTTTCGATACGAACCCAACGGTTCCGATTTTAGGAGAATCCGACGGTCGGATCTCCCGCAATATCCGTTTGAAGTCAATGGTCGAAATTCGCGAACTGCCTCGGCGCGGTGCGTTCTATTCAGGCCATTATATTATATATATAATATATATAATATATATTTCGTCGATTTCTATTTAAAACGAATTATATAAATAGTTTTTAATTCGTTTCAAAAACATTTTCAACTTCCATTTCAATTCAAATCAAAATTGAATTCTTCTTTATAAATTCGTTTTAAAATTCATTTCTATTCAATTCAAATTTCAATTCATTTTGAATTCATTTCAATTCGCTTTCAATTCAATTTGAATTCGTTTTCAATTCATTTCGAAATCGTTTCAATTCAATTCATTTCGAAATCTTTTTCTATTCAATTCAAATTTCAATTCATTTTGAATTCATTTCAATTCGCTTTCAATTCAATTTGAATTCGTTTTCAATTCATTTCGAAATCGTTTCAATTCAATTCATTTCGAAATCTTTTTCTATTCAATTCAAATTTCAATTCATTTTGAATTCATTTCAATTCGCTTTCAATTCAATTTGAATTCGTTTTCAATTCATTTCGAAATCGTTTCAATTCAATTCATTTCGAAATCTTTTTCTATTCAATTCATTTCGAAATCGTTTTCAATTCAATTCATTTCGAAATCGTTATATATTCAATTCATTTCGAAATCTTTTTATATTCAATTCATTTCGAAATCGTTATATATTCAATTCATTTCGAAATCGTTATATATTCAATTCATTTCGAAATCGTTATATATTCAATTCATTTCGAAATCGTTATATATTCAATTCATTTCGAAATCGTTATATATTCAATTCTTTTCGAAATCGTTATATATTCAATTCATTTCGAAATCTTTATATATTCAATTCATTTCGAAATCGTTATATATTCAATTCATTTCGAAATCGTTATATATTCAATTCATTTCGAAATTTTTTTCTATTCAATTCATTTCGAAATCGTTATATATTCTTTATTTTCTAAATTGGAATGAGGCCCAATCAATCACCATATAAAATTAATTATATGGATTTTCATACAACACATGTATATAATAGCATTGAAAAATAATCAACCATCAACCAAAGTGCACTACACTGTATAAGCATCAAATATAGATATCTAACGCTTATAACAGCCTGTCAATCAATCGATCGACATATTTAATCAATCAGGATGAGTGAACTTCATATTTCATCCCAACACCCGTGTGGGGTTTCAAACAATCAAACAAATATTTTATTCGTGCAGTTGGGCGATGTGTAAAATTTATCGACCCAATCAATGTCATTCAAATAGGTGTACATAAACAAACCGTCCGGTCTGTAAATGAATATTTTATTTATTCACATTCACTATATTCATATTCACGTTAAAAATTATATTTTTAACGATAAAACATTTTATTCTAACATATGAATTTCTATTCAGTTCATTCTTTAAATAAAATGATATTTTTATTTTTCTAACATATTTTAGAAAATTTCGGCGGCATAACGGCACGATACTAGAAACGGGACGAGGCCTAGCCTTATCCCCGGTCTAGTGAAGGCCCACGCCATTCACACATCAATCAAATCAATTTCATTTCACCAAACAATTCAATCCAATCAAATAATCTAACTAATTTTTGCAATCAAACAAACAAGTCCATGGTCTGTGGACGATTGTGTCGGGTGCTACTAAGCACCGTCTGCATCCTAGTATATATATATATATATATATATATATATATATATATATATAACTAGAAAAAGAAATTGAAAGGTGAGAAATTCTCACCAATAGCTATCCAAACATCTTGACTCTTCTTTTTGAGAAATCTTCGCCATTCTCGCCCTTTGTCGCTTTTATTGCCCGTAGCCACTATATATATAAAAATCAAAATTTTACTTTGTTATTCAATATATAGAAATCAAATTTTTACTACGTTATTCCATATATTAAAATCAAATTTTTCTACTATGTCGTATAGATAAAAATTCCATTTCAAAAACATAGATTTCGCCTTTATAAAAATAAAGATTTCTCCTTTTCAAAAATAAAGTTTATATTTTTCTCGAAGTAAAAAATCATATTTTTGTCTTTCTACAATATAAAAGATTATATTTTTACTACTTTAAAATATAAAAATCATATTTTTATAATCGCTATATAATAAAGACTATATTTTTAATACTTTAAAAATATCAAAATCATATTTTTTAACTTATCAAAATCAGATCCTTTCCGTTATGAAAAATCAAATTCTTTTCATGAAGAAAATCACAACATTTCTAGCGATAAAAATTCCTAACTTTTTATTCCTAAAAATTATTTCTTTCCAAGTATTTATATATATAAAGAGAGAAAAAAGAATTTAAACAATGTATTTAAATAAACAAACAACTGAATTTAAAATAAAATAAAAATAAAATAAAATAAAAAGAGGGGAGCTCACTGTTAATTTCTTCAGAGTGGATGGAGAGTTTTCTGTGCGCCTGGAGGAAGGGGGGGTGTTGAGCCGCGGTCGGGATCTGGACGAGCTGGTGGCGGGGAGACCGTCGCTGGCGGTGGAAGCTGGATCGAGGGGCGTCGGGCTAGGGTTACGGGGTCTGAGCGATGGCTTGGGGAGGCTGAGGGGATCGATGGAGTGACGGTTGTGGAGGTTGGCGACGCCGCTGGGGGCGTATGGTGGAGCATCGACGATCGAGGGGCGGCGGTTTACAGGGAGCATCGGGGGTTTTTTTGCTTTTTTTTTTTTATTTCTGTTTCGATTATGAAAAGAGGGGGGGGGCAGATGATAAAAGGAGAGGAAGATATTTTTTTTCTAATTATTAAATTATTTTATTTACTAAAAGGTTGACTTTTACCTACGACCTCTAAACGAGGCCCACCGCCTGTCGTCCATAGCGTATCACCCCCATTCCGAACACAATGGGATATGTATCGCAAGCTGATTTGATTGCTTCGATCGGTTTCCGTTGAATTTACATTTAAATTACTATATTGAATTTTAAACGTACATTTCAAATTACCGGGGTCACATACTAACTAGAAAAATTACAGAAAAATATTTTCTAGCTTCGTATTGACGATACGGTCCTAACAAAACTAGTTTCGTCGAATTCTGAGACCGTTTGAAAAATGGCCATTTTCCAGTCGATTAAAATCAACTGAAACTGGTCGAACGCGTTTTCCTTTGCCATGCTCACATATTGATTCGAAAAATTATGAAATTTGGAATCTAGCAATAACCTGACATCCCGGACCCAACAAAACTGGTTTCGTCGAAATCCGAGGTCGTTTGCAAAATTTCCATTTTTAAGGGCCTGAATTCCATAGCGACTATTCAGAATTTTCAACTGGACATATCTTTTGATTTCCGCTATGAAATTTTGATTTTTCGGATTCGTTGGAAAGATATTACCAATTAGATACTAATGTTTTTGGTTTCACTAAAATCTGGATTGTTTTGCACCCGGTACATTCAATTGAAGTTTGAAATCGAATTATCGAACTACCGCGCCATTTTCAATTCTATTTATAATTATATATAAATATTTATATTCTAACGACGATGCGTATATAATATATACGTTCGATTTATATTCAAAATAAATTTCTCGTCGATATTATTTAAAATAATTCATTTTAAATAATCAAAATTCGCCAAAATTGCCAAAATAAAATTTTAAACTGGCCCAGATTTTCGGGTTGTTACAATGCACTAGTGCATTATGTCAAGGCATGACATGCAACTGAATAGCCTGTCTAATTTCTAGCTACAGCATAGTGGACACGAGCAAAAAACTAAGGTAGCAATGAAATGTGGCATATCAACACAGAAGAAATAAGGCGATGCAAAAGTATATGGCACACGCAATGTACCTCGGGCTGCGTGCACAAGAAGAAGTAAAAAAACGAAACACAAGATGGACCAGCAAAGCAATGATTAATGCACATAGCAGGTAAGGGAACATATAGTAACAATGAATTTCAATTAACTAGTGAATAACACACCTCAGTGCAAGAATACAACTTAGTTATGGCCTCAGCACTATCATGAATGATGTCATATGTATAAAAATATATGAGCATAGACTTAAAGCTATTAACAATAACAAAAATGACTCCGTCACAGTTCAAGAATAACTCGGATACAAGGTACATGACAACAGTGTGGCCGTAAGTCGTGCACGACACTGGAATGTGAAAATGACGCAACGAACAGTCCTAAAAAGATGTCAAAACAGAAATTATACATAACCAGGCCATAACTAAGGAACCAAAGAAAAGGTGTTGGTCTCAAACTTCACATGCAAGGCAAGTAAGGTAAATCTTAAACACAAAGGTGGTAGATGCAGTTGCTAAGATAAATGAACTGCAGGCGAGCTGGGCAGTGCATACATGCATAGGGAAAATCAGCTCCAACACATGTACACACTTAGTACATGAACAAAGATGCCAACGAATGGCACAATGGATAATCAGCAACTTGGTGTTCCAACATAGGAAAGTGTACATGCAAGAACACAAAATGTTAAGCAATTGAGTGATGGGCATAGTGCGGTTGCGCTACAGGCAATTAAAGTAAAGAAAACAATGGGACATGTAAAACCAAAGAATATACATATATCTTCAAAATCTCTTAAAATAAAATTTTAAATTTATTTATTTTTCACTAAAATTTCGTTAAAATATTTTATTCTTCCCAAAATGCGCTCTCTCTAGAGCAATTCTAGCGTTAATTCCTCTCATTCTAGGGTATTTCCACCCTATCTCTAACAAGTTTTTAAACCCAATAAGCCAAGTTTCATATAAACCATAGCTCTGATACCAAATGTAACAGCCCGCCATTTTGATCGCCCCAAGTTGGTGATTAAACCGACTCGAAGCGTTCAAAACAACGGATTGTTATCGACTTATAGGGTTTAAAATAGAATTTAACACAGAATCGCAGTACTCAACAATAGAAGCAAAACAAATTTTTCCTTTTAAAATATCAAAGTTTACATTATTTTGTACATCAAAAAAATATACACAAATTTCTTTTAAATAAATTATAGTTTTTGTCAAGCTTTGCGTGCACATGCGTCTTCTTGCCCCCACCAATCTAAGAGCTAAAATCTTTATGAAAGTACCCAAGCACACAAATTGTCTAACATACATGGCACGTCATGACATGACAGCCAGTATGACAATACAAAGTGCAGCATGTGAGTTTACAAAATACTGAACCCACACAATGTACATAGAATATATGACACTACGTTGACATATGAATTCCTTAAATATACACATTGTCCTATATGAATTTAGTTAAAATGACAAATAATTTACTTCCACCAACTTCAATTAATTAGTTTAATCCGTGGATAGGTACAAATCTTATGAATCAATTCCTTTTACATTTGCACTATATGATTATTATTTTTCCATTGGTGTATCACATTATATGATTTGTCAGAGCACAGAACTCAAAATGAATAAACCACTATGGTAACACTAGTACATATTTATTAGTTTAAACACCAGCATGTACATGTTCAAAATACAAGTGAAATTAGTTTATTATTACTCAGAGTAGTTATAAACTAGCTTTTTACTGGCTAGTAAAAAGCAAAACCAAGACAAGTGTAAATCCAAGTGAGTATACGAAATGGAGAGTAATAACCAATATTAGGAACGTAAAATCATATACTGCAAATGTACACATTATTTATAATGGCACGTGCATATTATAGCTCTACGTCACCTTCATATCTGCATTATATAATTTAGATATTTAACTTCTCCAATTTATTCAAACTAAAAATCCGCAAGTTTCATAACAATGCATATAGATTTGGGTACATACGCAAATTCCAAAATAATTAATTTAATATACATCTCTAAATTAAAGAAAAACTTAACCAATACTAATCATAATGATCTTCCAGACTAGTCATAGTGACTATACTAATACCATGTAGACAAGAAAAATATGATATCATACATGCCAACCTGATATCAATGATCATACTTATACCTTGTACTCATGCTTATTCTCAAATATTTAGTATAAGCTAGTAAATCTCAATGCTTATGGATACAACTAGTTCAGTTTGAAAGGTTTGTAAATCTTTAGATCATCAGCAATTCCAGTAATAGATCCTATAGTGACATAATTGGAAATAATCAAACAAGCCACACTCAAAACCTGCTAATACATCAACTTCACTCTTTGTTTACCCATATTTTCTATGAACTATGCACCCCTACAGGTAAGTAATCCATAAGCAACTAGAAATCCAATACCCAAAGAAGTGCCATTATATCATAAAAGTTAGGAAGAGGCATTGAAATAACAATAGTCATCAAAACAAACACAAACCTCAGTAGCACCCTTATGCACAGGTGAAAGAAAAAGGAAGAAACCAATTTGGTTAAGAATAAGGGTACATGCACATGCGCAAGTAGATATTTTGTACAATAATGCAAGTTGCAATCATTTGTTAAGTAAAATATAAATGTGTATACTTATTTTCAGTATTGAAATATTAATCCTACTATTGTTTTTCCCACACATGCTTATATATTAAACAGTGTGTCCAACTATATGAACATAATATCCTCTCCTAACCCATTCGGTAGGTCCTTGTATTCACAACATGATAACAGTAAAAGAAAGTGATACCTGCAGCGAGGATAAAAGGACAGGAGCGACTTGATTTCTTCATTGAAGCTTTGGTGGAGCCAAGAATTGGCGGAGAGATTCCGGGAATCGCTACGGGTGGCACGTCGAGGAAGAAGCCGACTGCGGCAATTTATGGCACAACCAGGAAGCACGGCAGTGAACGGAGCACGTCGGAATTGCTGATGCGATCTCACGGGCGGGGGCAACTCCATTTCAAATTTGAAGACGATGGTGGCGACAAGAGGAACAGTGGGGGAGCGATTTGATTTGAGCGAAGAGACTGGTGGATCAATTTCAACAGAGGGTGGAGGGTGGTGGTTTGGTATGGCGACTGTGATAAACTGTGGCGGTTTTGATTTTTGGGTGGAGTAGTGTAGACTTCCTCATTTTTTTCTTCTGATTTGGGGTGGAAAATATTTCTTCCGGAATCCCTTTCTGGTGGAAGACCTCCCCCGTCATTTAGAATTGGGGAAAGCTTTAATTTTGGGGATGGAATCAAAAGGAACAGTGGAGAGATCTCTAGAAAAATCAGGACAACTTAAAGAAAGGGGCATGCATTTAATAATACCAGAATAAATAGAACAGATGACAACCCCTCAACTATTTAACCCTACAAATGTCCATTCATATCAACATTCCACTACAAGTGGCAATCAACAAATGTTTTTCCTTATATAAACATAACATATCTAATACTATATGTAAACAACATATTAGTATATATATTTCTTTTTTCCAAATACGTATTAAAATAAGTATTAAAACCAAAATTCAAAAATAAAATAAATTCTCAAGTTAGATTTAGCAATCAAATTTACAATTCTCTACAATATATATCAACATTGTTTAATTTAACAAACAACTCAAATTTAAATATTAAATTCATACGTACATAATTTAATTCAGAATTGAGCTGAGAATAAACTAGATTTTTTTTCTTTCTGCAAATCAAAATACAAGATTTCTATTAAAATCGAATTTACTCACAACGGTTAAATTTCTCATATTTGAAAATAATTCACAAAAAGGAATTCAAAGTTTAATATACAAATTAGTTAATAATGTAAATCACGTTTATTTGAAAGAAATCTACAAAAGGATTAATTTAGAAGTAAACTCAAATGAAATTCCAAATTCTATATCGAAAGCCAAATATTTATTTTAACTCCAAAAAAATTCTGAGCTATTACAACCCCTTTCAAATATCCGGGTTGTTACAACAACACATATCTAATGTAAGAGGTTGGTGCATTAATAAATCAATTAATGCTAATGAACAAGATGAATGACTAGGGTTAAGTTCATAGGAACACTTAACCAATACAACATGAATGACTAGGGTTAAGTTAAAGCGAAACACTTAACAATATAACAAGATGAATGGGTAGGGTTAAGTAACAAGAAAAAACTTAACCAATATAACATGATTTGTGGTAAGGTTAAGTTAAAACAAGAGGGCAACACTTAACCAATATAACTTGATTTGTGGTAGGGTTAAGTTGACACAAGAAGGCAACACTTAACCAAAGTAACATGACAAGTAGGTGGGTTAAGTTAACTTTAATTGATTGATGACACTTAACCAATACAACAAGATGAACATGTGGGGTTAAGTTAACAAGAAAACACTTAACCAATATAACTTGATGAACGAACAGGGTTAAGTTAGTAAGAAACACTTAACCAACATGACACGACGAATGGGTGGGTTAAGTTAACATGAATGGACAACACTTAACCAATCTGACATAATGTGCGGGAGGGTTTACATATTGGGATGGTGGGTAATATTAGTAAATATAGGCCCACAAACTTAACTGTTAAATAAACATGCTTGAATCGATGGAAGGGTTAAGTACATCTCGCGTAGGTGGGTAATATTAGTACATATAAGCCCACAAACTTAACCGTTAAATAAACATGCTTGAATCGATGGGAAGGTTAAGTACATCTCGTGTAGGTGGGTAATATTAGTACATATTGGCCCACAAACTTAACCGTTAAGAAAACATGCTAGAATCGGTGGGAGGGTTAAGTACATCTCGTGTAGGTGGGTAATATTTGTATATATAGGCCCACAAACACAGCCAGCAGGAAACCCTAGTAACGGGGACTCATTTCAGCAATAACCCACATAGATGTATCATGGTACCCTGAAACTAGGCAGGGTGGGGCATGATTACTGGGCTGATTATAAGCGGTCAAAACAGCGGCAGGGGGTACGTCAGTATAGGTTCCGACGGTTTACGTGCGTGCACGTACTTCAGAGTGGGAAAAAGCAGGCACTGAGTACCGGTAGTTATACAGTGTGCATTTTGAATCGTGTCGGGTCGCTATCATAAGGATTGATACACCTTATGGTGGGACCAGCACATGGTATCTACACGCAAGAGAGGGCCGATTGACACAGACACATGGAACATTTTTGCAAGTAAGGAGTAAATCGATAGGGTAGTATGTGTACATTTAACATGTTCATGGCAATTAGGCTGATTGAGGTGGAATCCTCACGATAGATGTACACCTGAAGGCTACCACAATTACGGGGATTGGGATCACATTATCATTTTATACAGATTACTAGTTGGGACACTAGTTAGGTAGTGCAGAGATAGATATAGAAATCAGAACAACAGGGTAGTAGCGAAGCATAGAAAGAGTAGAAGCGCATTCAGTTTATCTTGCCTTATCATGTTATCCCTGTTATCACGGTATTGTCTTATATTCAGTTTATTCATGTCATGATGCTTTTGCCTGTTTATATGCTGAAAGTCACTGAACTTACCAGACTTATGTCTGACCTAGTTTTGTTTCGCCTCTTTTCTCCCCCCCCCCCCCCAGGTTCATGGACGAAATGTTACCACTTAGCTCAGTTTTCCTTCCAAGCTCGAAGATAGTCGATGTATTGCTTTGGACTCTCTCCTCCACTGCTATGGCTGGTTCATGCTTTATTGGGGAATATCATTGTTATTTTTATGCTTCTTTTATACTTCGAAGTTTTTAAATCAAGACAGGAGTTCTATGTATTACTTTTAAGTATGATTGAGACAACTGTTGTAAAAGCTTGACTGAATCACATTGTTTATAAAATGACTTTATTTTCCGCTGCTTTATTTGTCTGTCTTGTAATTTATCTGCATATTTTACCTAAAATGCTCCACCAAAGTTAAGGCATTCCCTTTTTGAGTGACCTTAACGGAGGTGGGGTGTTTTACTTGGTATCAGAGCTGTAGGTTACCGGATCAGATAAAAGATTTGAAAAATTATTTTCAAAACAGTTTTAAAAGAAGCATTTTCTAAAGAAAAGTTTTGTTTTAAAGGCATAATCCCCAAAGCCATACGCACTATCTTTTGATCCTCTGTTTGAATCCTTGTTTCTTTCTTTCCTGAGTCTCCGGGGCTCTCGGCTTTCTGGGAGGTAACCTCATCGCAGCATGGTTCCGTAGGAGACTACGACACTTGTCAAAGGGAAAATAAGCCCCCAACTTCCATCTATAGCCGTAGTAGTTTCACCTGCGGCTAATTTTCCTTCGAGCTTTGTAGGATTTTCCATGCGATGGAGGCAACTTTCAAGAGATCTGTCAACAAGTTACACAAGGATGGCAAAGATGAGAATGAGGGAGTTTGGCTAAGGAGCACAACCCAAGGATGAGGAACTCATGGATATAGACTTGGTTCACAAAGGAGGGGAGGAAAGAATAGTAAAACCTAAGACAAGAGGAAGTATCTTTATTATGGTATAACGGGTCGTATAATTATGGACAAGGGCAAGAACAAATGACAGGATTTTCAGGAGGGAAAATACATGCTCTCACCGCCAGCGTACCTGATAGAGAGGTAGTAAGGTTTTTGTTGAAAGAGTTTAGTTTTTCCTCTTTGATCATCCAGTTTGTACTCTTTTTGATTTTAGCGCTTCACATTCGTTTATATCTACTTCCATAGGGGAGTCTCTGCACCTTAGTACTTGTATTAGTAGAGGATCCCTTTATCATCTCAAATCCAATTTGTGGTTCGACTCATTTATCTTTGGTTTGTAAGGATTTGATATGCTTATGTTTCCGGGTTTCATGGGCTATGGGTTGATTCTAGGCATGGATTGGTTTGCTAGAAATTGTGAAAGGAGGGTAGTTAGACTTTCGACTTGCCTCAGGAATACCCTCGAAATTTCGTGCGATCCTAAGGAATCAGTTTGTCTTAGCTACCTAGAATCTCACTTTATGTATTTATCGACGATTTTCGATCCGTTGGAGTAGTCCATGAGTACGCAGATGTTTTTGATTAGGTTAGGGCTTTGCCCCCTAAAACGCGAGATAGACTTCCACACATATATCTAGTCGACAATGCAAAGCCAGTTATGCGATCAACGATAGCTTTGGAGCAAGATTGGCGAGGATAGCCAGAGTCGGTTAAGTGCTCAATTGTTTGGTTGTTTTGCTAGTATCATCTCACATAAATCGTCCAAATTCAAAGGAGGTATTCCTTGGGTGCTCGTATGATATTGGTTTAGGCCTCTGGGGCTTGTACTTGAGGGATGTCAAGTTCGACTGGGATGGTTTGCGTGAGAGATATCGACCCTTAGATTTGTGATATGATGGATAAGCTAAGTAGAGGAGAGACCTGTAATCATCTTAGTATATACACTTGGTATCATGGTTAACATCTGTTTATCTTGGAAAGATAGTTCGACAACATTGGATACCCTCTAGCATAGTAAGTGGTCGAGGTCCTATCTTTACTAGTGGGTTTTGGAATTGGAGGTCAAGAAGATTCGCAATCGTGAAGTTAAATTAGTTAAGGTACAGTGGAGTGAAGCTCATGAAGATGCGACTTAGAAGACTAAAGACTAAATACACGCATCATACCCTTTTCGAGGGTATATCCTTGATTCCTCTTTTTCTATAAAGTTTATTTGCATGCTAGTCTTTATCTTTTAAATATATCCTCTAGGTCATATCTTCGATCCTTAGGTAGAAGCCAATGGATGTAAACATGTGTTTGAGACATGTTATGCTTGGTGGATGCAAGAGGTTGCAAGTGTTTGCTAGTGGTTGCTCGTGGATGCATATACACACATTAGACACTAGATCGGCTCAGTCACTTTCATATTGCATATGCATGAGTGAACTTTTATATATATATATAAATATATATATATATATATATATGTATAGATTGAAACTTGATGTGTTATCATATGGATGTTGCATTTGTATGAATGACTGTGCACTCATGTAGAAGTTATAAAGTACGATTAGGAAGAATTGCATACATGATGGACTCATGACACTAACATAATCCGCATTAAGGAGGTCAACTTAATCAGTAGACCGCTTGATTTTTGCATTAGATAAGGACATGCACACACACTATGCATATTATCATGAAAGCATTAGAAATCTTTTTAGGAACAATGGATGCCTGTGATTGAATGGTTGAGTAGATGGATGTTGGATGTTAGGATATGCATTCTTCTTAACTTGAATATTTCGGGGACGAAATCCTTTAAGGAGGGGAGAATGTAACACCCCGTATTTTCGGTGAACGTCAAAGTAACAAATTAAAGTATACTTAATTTTTTAGTGAAGAATTAAGGGAAAAGGGTTACGCCATTGCGTTCGTCTCGGAATTCTTCTTGAGATAAAGTCCGAGTTTGCGTAAATCGGACTCCGTATGAAGAAGTTATGACCTTCAGAAGTTTCAGAGATTTAAATAAAACAGCTCAGGTTTGAAATTTGAAATTCAAATCACACACCCGGGCTGGGCCGGAAATTTCCCACCCAGGATCTCGGTCGACGAGGGGGTCGACCTGGGTCACACAGGTCGACCAGGGGGTCAACCTCCCCCCTATTTCTAGATCCGAGGACAAATTCATTTTTCTGTATTTGGACGCCCATTCTGACCAGATTCGTTGATCCCTATGCTATATAAACACCCCTAAGGCTACAGTTTTCTCTACACACCTTCATTACGCCTATACTCTACCCTAATTCATATAAAAATTAATCAAAGACGGGGTTATGCTGCTCAAGATCTTCGTAGAAATCAAGTTTAGAATTCAAGTTGAGATTCAAAGGCTAATTCAACGACTTCAACAACTATTTTCTAAGAATCAAATAAAATCTAAATTAGAAGGAAAAATAGTCTACTTCAAGGGAGAGCTATTCAGTTTCAGAATACAGATCCTAGAATTCAAGACCGTTCTATAATTTGTAAGTTCACGTTACTTTAAGAAATAAAATTTAATTGTGATTCTGACATTGTAATAAATCTGGATCTAAGATTATGCCTGTCTTTCTATATCCTTTGGATCTCTTTGATAATATTATGTCCATTCTTTGTCCCTTCTTTCCTTCTTCCCTTTTTGTTTTATAGCCAGGCTACTTCGAGCCTGAGCCATATCTCATAAGAGATGAACGTACGTTGGAAAAAAATTGGGCATAAAATATGATTTGGACATGACTAGCGCCAAAAATTGGGAAAAGTATTAAATTATGTATAATTGGTCATAATTGATTTGTAACTGATTTGAGGACATAACACATGTTGTATTCAAAACATAAAGTGTAACGAATATATGACTTGAGATTTGAGGCATATAATATTGGACATACGACTTGAGATTTGAGGCATAAAGTATTGGATATATGACTTGAGATTTGAGGCATAAAGTATTGGACATATGACTTGAGATTCGAGACATAAAGTATATTGGACATATAACTTAGGATTTGGGGCGTAAATTGAACTGTAGACATGTAAGTCCAAGTTATTTTCAGATTTAAACACCTAATAGTGATTTTGGCATGTACTGAAATGGATCTAAGTCCATAAGACAAATCTTTTAGATCAATTCCTATCTTTCTATTCAATCAATGATTTACATGCCTAGGTTGTTATTATTCAATCATGCCTGTCTTTGTTGGACATCTGATATATAACCCTTTTAGGTTCATGATGTTATTTATATTAGATCTATATGTCTATGAGGTTATTTCTGTCAGTTGCTTCAGATCTATCTTTGCTATACCCCAACTCTAACAGATCTGTAATCCTCTTAGGTCTAAAATATTTGACAGATCTACCATTTTAATGCCTGTTTTATGCCTACTCTCGTTAATGCTCCTCTTTCGTCCACTTTATTTTATGAATCTAGATTAACCTCGAATCTAGACTGAAACTTAATATACGTGCGATTGGAATGCGGGGGTAATGGGGAATAGTCTATTTGGTAAAGGTGGAACATAATTTTGTAACTCATGATTGGGGGCATAATTTGTCTTTTTTGCGAACTTGGGGTATTGGGGCATGACCATTAGTACAAACTTAGGAAGATTAGATGTAGCCTAATTTGAGTAATAACTCGAAATTGAATTTGGGGGCCATAACTTGCAATTAGCTTTGTTGGGCATAACTTAAGAATTGAACCATGACTGGTTGGGATAATTAGCATGTAAATCTAGACTTGGACATTTATGGTAAATGTGGCATAATTTGAAGTTGACAACAGTTGTGAATAATTTACATATAATCTGTAAATATGTAAATTAGTGAAAAGACGAATGTGCCTAACCCGAGGTTAGATTGAGTTGTGGTGTAAAACTGCCCGGAACTGCCCGGCATATCCAGTAACCACAACAACACCTATCTAATGTGAGAGGTTAGTGCATCATGCCCAAGAAAAACCCAAGGTTAGATTAGTTGTGGTGTAAAACTGCCCGGGACCGCCCGTCACATCTAGCAACTGCAACAACACATATCTAATGTGAGAGGTTGGTGCATTAATATATCAATTAATGCTAATGAACAAGATGAATGACTAGGGTTAAGTTCATAGGAACACTTAACCAATACAACATGAATGACTAGAGTTAAGTTAAAGCGAAACACTTAACCAATATAACAAGATGAATGGGTAGGGTTAAGTAACAAGAAAACACTTAACCAATATAACTTGATCTGTGGTAAGGTTAAGTTAAAACAAGAGGGCAACACTTAACCAATATAACTTGATTTGTGGTAGGGTTAAGTTGACACAAGAAGGCAACACTTAACCAAAGTAACATGACAAGTAGGTGGGTTAAGTTAACTTTAATTGATTGATGACACTTAACCAATACAACATGATGAACACGTGGGGTTAAGTTAACAAGAAAACACTTAACCAATATAACTTGATGAACGAACAGGGTTAAGTTAGTAAGAAACACTTAACTAACATG
This sequence comes from Allium sativum, assembly GCA_030737875.1. Taxonomy (NCBI): domain Eukaryota; kingdom Viridiplantae; phylum Streptophyta; class Magnoliopsida; order Asparagales; family Amaryllidaceae; genus Allium; species Allium sativum. Next base: position 50,474,646 of record CM060922.1, on the reverse strand, counting down.
ACACGACAAATGGGTGGGTTAAGTTAACATGAATGGACAACACTTAACCAATCTTACATAATGTGCGGGAGGGTTTACATATCGGGATGGTGGGTAATATTAGTAAATATAGGCCCACAAACTTAACCGTTAAATAAACATGCTTGAATTGATGGAAGGGTTAAGTACATCTCGTGTAGGTGGGTAATATTAGTACATATAGGCCCACAAACTTAACCGTTAAATAAACATGCTTGAATCGATGGGAAGGTTAAGTACATCTCGTGTAGGTGGGTAATATTAGTACATATTGGCCCACAAACTTAACCGTTAAGAAAACATGCTAGAATCGGTGGGAGGGTTAAGTACATCTCGTGTAGGTGGGTAATATTTGTATATATAGGCCCACAAACTTAACCAGCAGGAAACCCTAGTAACGAGGACTCATTTCAGCAGTAACCCACATAGATGTATCATGGTACCCTGAAACTAGGCAGGGTGGGGCACGATTACTGGGCTGATTATAAGCGGTCAAAACAGCGGCAGGGGGTACGTCAATGTAGATTCCGACGGTTTACGTTCGTGCACGTACTTCAGAGTGGGAAAAAGTAGGCACTGAGTACCAGTAGTTATACAGTGTGCATCTTGAATCGTGTCGGGTCGCTATCATAAGGATTGATACACCTTATGGTGGGGCCAGCACAGGGTATCTACACGCAAGAGAGGGTCGATTGACACAAACACATGGAACATTTTTGCAAGTAAGGGGCCGATTGATCGGGTAGTAAGGGTACATCTAACATGTTCATGGCAATTAGGCTGATTGAGGTGGAATCCTCACGATAGATGTACACCTGAAGGCTACCACAATTACGGGGATTGGGATCACATTATCATTTCATACAGATTATTAGTTGGGACACTAGTTAGGTGGTGCAGAGATAGATATAGAAATCAGAACAATAGGGTAGTAGCGAAGCATAGAAAGAGTAGAAGCGCATTCAGTTTATCTTGCCTTATCATGTTATCCCTGTTATCACGGTATTGTCTTATATTCAGTTTATTCTTGTCATGATGCTTCTGCCTGTTTATATGCTGAAAGTCACTGAACTTACCAGACTTATGTCTGACCTAGTTTTGTTTCGCCTCTTTTCTTCCGTCCCCGCCCCCCTCAGGTTCATGGACGAAATGTTACCACTTAGCTCAGTTTTCCTTCCAAGCTCGAAGATAGTCGATGTATTGCTTTGGACTCTCTCCTCCACTGCTATGGCTGGTTCATGCTTTATTGGGGAATATCATTGTTATTTTTATGATTCTTTTATACTTCGAAGTTTTTAAATCAAGACAGGAGTTCTATGTATTACTTTTAAGTATGATTGAGACAACTGTTGTAAAAGCTTGACTGAATCACATTGTTTATAAAATGACTTTATTTTCCGCTGCTTTATTTGTCTGTCTTGTAATTTATCTGCATATTTTACCTAAAATGCTCCACCAAAGTTAAGGCATTCCCTTTGTGAGTGACCTTAACGGAGGTGGGGTGTTTTACTTGGTATCAGAGATGTAGGTTACCGGATCAGATAAAAGATTTGAAAAATTATTTTCAAAACAGTTTTAAAAGAAGCATTTTCTAAAGAAAAGTTTTGTTTTAAAGGCATAATCCCCAAAGCCATACGCACTATCTTTTGATCCTCTGTTTGAATCCTTGTTTCCTTCTTTCCTGAGTCTCCGGGGCTCTCGGCTTTCTGGGAGGTAACCTCATCGCGGCATGGTTCCGTAGGGGACTACGACACTTGTCAAAGGTAAAATAAGCCCCCAACTTCCATCTATAGCCGTAGTAGTTTCACCTGCGGCTAATTTTCCTTCGAGATTTGTAGGATTTTCCGTGCGATGGAGGCAACTTTCAAGAGATCTGTCAACAAGTTACACAAGGATGGCAGAGATGAGAATGAGGGAGTTTGGCTAAGGAGCACAACCCAATGATGAGGAACTCATGGATATAGACTTGGTTCACAAAGGAGGGGAGGAAAGAATAGTAAAACCTAAGACAAGAGGAAGTATCTTTATTATGGTATAACGGGTCGTATAATTAAGGACAAGGGCAAGAACAAATGAAAGGATTTTCAGGAGGGAAAATACATGCTCTCACCGCCAGCGTACCTGATAGAGAGGTAGTAAGGTTTTTGTTGAAAGAGTTTAGTTTTTCCTCTTTGATCATCCAGTTTGTACTCTTTTTTATTTTAGCGCTTCACATTCGTTTATATCTACTTCCATAGGGGAGTCTCTGCACCTTAGTACTTGTATTAGTAGAGGATCCCATTATCATCTCAAATCCAATTTGTGGTTCGACTCATTTATCTTTGGTTTGTAAGGATTTGATATGCTTATGTTTCCGGGTTTCATGGGCTATGGGTTGATTCTAGGCATGGATTGGTTTGCTAGAAATTGTGAAAGGAGGGTAGTTAGACTTTCGACTTGCCTCAGGAATACCCTCGAAATTTCGTGCGATCCTAAGGAATCAGTTTGTTTTAGCTATCTAGAGTCTCACTTTATATATTTATCGACGATTTTCGATCCATTGGAGTAGTCCATGAGTACGCAAATGTTTTTGATTAGGTTAGGGCTTTGCCCCCTAAAACGCGAGATAGACTTCCACACATATATCTAGTCGACAATGCAAAGCCAGTTATGCGATCAACGATAGCTTTGGAGCAAGATTGGCGAGGATAACCAGAGTCGGTTAAGTGCTCAATTGTTTGGTTGTTTTGCTAGTATCATCTCACATAAATCATCCAAATTCGAAGGAGGTATTCCTTGGGTGCTCGTATGATATTTGTTTAGGCCTTTGGGGCTTGTACTTGAGGGATGTCAAGTTCGACTGGGATGGTTTGCGTGAGAGATATCGACCCTTAGATTTGTGATATGATGGATAAGCTAAGTAGAGGAGAGACCTATAATCATCTTAGTATATACACTTGGTATCATGGTTAACATCTGTTTATCTTGGAAAGATAGTTCGACAACATTGGATACCCTCTAGCATAGTAAGTGGTCGAGGTCCTATCTTTACTAGTGGGTTTTGGAAATGGAGGTCAAGAAGATTCGCAATCGTGAAGTTAAATTAGTTAAGGTACAGTGGAGTGAAGCTCAAGAAGATGCGACTTAGAAGACTAAAGACTAAATACACGCATCATACCCTTTTCGAGGGTATATCCTTGATTCCTCTTTTTCTATAAAGTGTATTTGCATGCTAGTCTTTATCTTTTAAATATATCCTCTAGGTCATATCTTCGATCCTTAGGTAGAAGCCAATGGATGTAAACATGTGTTTGAGACATGTTATGCTTGGTGGATGCAAGAGGTTGCAAGTGTTTGCTAGTGGTTGCTCGTGGATGCATATACACACATTAGACACTAGATCGGCTCAGTCACTTTCATATTACATATGCATGAGTGAACTTTTATATATATATAGATTGAAACTTGATGTGTTATCATATGGATGTTGCATTTGTATGAATAACTGTGCACTCATGTAGAAGTTATAAAGTACGATTAGGAAGAATTGCATACATGATGGACTCATGACACTAACATAATCCGCATTAAGGAGGTCAACTTAATCAGTAGACCGCCTGATTTTTGCATTAGATAAGGACATGCACACACACTATGCATATTATCATGAAAGCATTAGAAATCTTTTTAGGAACAATGGATGCCTGTGATTAAATGGTTGAGTGGATGGATGTTGGATGTTAGGATATGCATTCTTCTTAACTTGAATATTTCGGGGACGAAATCCTTTAAGGAGGGGAGAATGTAACACCCCGTATTTTCGGTGAACGTCAAAGTAACAAATTAAATTATACTTAATTTTTTAGTGAAGAATTAAGGGAAAAAGGTTACGCCATTGCGTTCGTCTCGGAATTCTTCTTGAGATAAAGTCCGAGTTTGCGTAAATCGGACTCCGTATGAAGAAGTTATAACCTTCAGAAGTTTCAGAGATTTAAATAAAACAGCTCAGGTTTGAAATTTGAAATTCAAATCACACACCCGGGCTGGGCCGGAAATTTCCCGCCCAGGATCTCGGTCGACGAGGGGGTCGACCTGGGTCACACAGGTCGACCAGGGGGTCAACCTCCCCCTATTTCTAGATCCGAGGACATATTCATTTTTCTGTATTTGGACGCCCATTCTGACCAGATTCGTTGATCCCTATGCTATATAAACACCCCTAAGGCTACAGTTTTCTCTACACACCTTCATTACGCCTATACTCTACCCTAATTCATATAAAAATTAATCAAAGACGGGGTTATGCTGCTCAAGATCTTCGTAGAAATCAAGTTTAGAATTCAAGTTGAGATTCAAAGGCTAATTCAACGACTTCAACAACTATTTTCTAAGAATCAAATAAAATCTAAATTAGAAGGAAAAATAGTCTACTTCAAGGGAGAGCTATTCAGTTTCAGAATAAAGATCCTAGAATTCAAGACCGTTCTGTAATTTGTAAGTTCACGTTACTTTAAGAAATAAAAGTTAATTGTGATTCTGACATTGTAATAAACCTGGATCTGAGATTATGCCTGTCTTTCTATATCCTTTGGATCTCTTTGATAATATTATGTCCATTCTTTGTCCCTTCTTTCCTTCTTCCCTTTTTGTTTTATAGCCAGGCTACTTCGAGCTTGAGCCATATCTCATAAGAGATGAACGTACATTGGAAAAAAATTGGGCAGAAAATATGATTTGGACATGACTAGCGCCAAAAATTGGGAAAAGTATTAAATTATGTATAATTGGTCATAATTGATTTGTAACTGATTTGAGGACATAACACATGTTGTATTCAAAACATAAAGTATAACGAACATATGACTTGAGATTTGAGGCATATAATATTGGACATACGACTTGAGATTTGAGGCATAAAGTATTGGATATATGACTTGAGATTTGAGGCATAAAGTATTGGACATATGACTTGAGATTCGAGACATAAAGTATATTGGACATATAACTTAGGATTTGGGGCGTAAATTGAACTGTAGACATGTAAGTCCAAGTTATTTTCAGATTTAAACACCTAATAGTGATTTTGGCATGTACTGAAATGAATCTAAGTCCATAGGACAAATCTTTTAGATCAATTCCTATCTTTCTATTCAATCAATGATTTACATGCCTAGGTTGTTATTATTCAATCATGCCTGTCTTTGTTGGACATCTGATATATAACCCTTTTAGGTTCATGATGTTATTTATATTAGATCTATATGTCTATGAGGTTATTTCTGTCAGTTGCTTCAGATCTATCTTTGCTATACCCCAACTCTAACAAATCTGTAATCCTCTTAGGTCTAAAATATTTGACAGATCTACCATTTTAATGCCTGTTTTATGCCTGCTCTCGTTAATGCTCCTCTTTCGTCCACTTTATTTTATGAATCTAGATTAACCTCGAATCTAGACTGAAACTTAATATACGTGCGATTGGAATGCGGGGGTAATGGGGAATAGTCTATTTGGTAAAGGTGGAACATAATTTTGTAACTTATGATTGGGGGCATAATTTGTCTTTTTTGCGAACTTGGGGTTTTGGGGCATGACCATTAGTACAAACTTAGGAAGATTAGATGTAGCCTAATTTGAGTAATAACTCGAAATTGAATTTGGGGGCCATAACTTGCAATTAGCTTTGTTGGGCATAACTTAAGAATTGAAACATGACTGGTTGGGATAATTAGCATGTAAATCTAGACTTGGACATTTATGGTAAATGTGGCATAATTTGAAGTTAACAACAATTGTGAATAATTTACATATAATCTGTAAATATGTAAATTAGTGAAAAGACGAATGTGCCTAACCCGAGGTTAGATTGAGTTGTGGTGTAAAACTGCCCGGAACTGCCCGGCATATCCAGTAACCACAACAACACCTATCTAATGTGAGAGGTTAGTGCATCATGCCCAAGAAAAACCCAAGGTTAGATTGAGTTGTGGTGTAAAACTGCCCGGGACCGCCCGTCACATCGAGCAACTGCAACAACACATATCTAATGTGAGAGGTTGTTGCATTAATATATCAATTAATGCTAATGAACAAGATGAATGACTAGGGTTAAGTTCATAGGAACACTTAACCAATACAACATGAATGACTAGAGTTAAGTTAAAGCGAAACACTTAACCAATATAACAAGATGAATGGGTAGGGTTAAGTAACAAGAAAACACTTAACCAATATAACTTGATTTGTGGTAAGGTTAAGTTAAAACAAGAGGGCAACACTTAACCAATATAACTTGATTTGTGGTAGGGTTAAGTTGACACAAGAAGGCAACACTTAACCAAAGTAACATGACAAGTAGGTGGGTTAAGTTAACTTTAATTGATTGATGACACTTAACCAATACAACATGATGAACACGTGGGGTTAAGTTAACAAGAAAACACTTAACCAATATAACTTGATGAACGAACAGGGTTAAGTTAGTAAGAAACACTTAACTAACATGACATGACGAATGGGTGGGTTAAGTTAACATGAATGGACAACACTTAACCAATCTTACATAATGTGCGGGAGGGTTTACATATCGGGATGGTGGGTAATATTAGTAAATATAGGCCCACAAACTTAACCGTTAAATAAACATGCTTGAATCGATGGAAGGTTTAAGTACATCTCGTGTAGGTGGGTAATATTAGTACATATAGGCCCACAAACTTAACCGTTAAATAAACATGCTTGAATCGATGGAAAGGTTAAGTACATCTCGTGTAGGTGGGTAATATTAGTACATATTGGCCCACAAACTTAACCGTTAAGAAAACATGCTAGAATCGGTGGGAGGGTTAAGTACATCTCGTGTAGGTGGGTAATATTTGTATATATAGGCCCATAAACTTAACCAACAGGAAACCCTAGTAACGAGGACTCATTTCAGCAGTAACCCACATAGATGTATCATGGTACCCTGAAACTTGGCAGGGTGGGGCACGATTACTGGGCTGATTATAAGCGGTCAAAACAGCGGCAGGGGGTACGTCAATGTAGATTCCGACGGTTTACGTGCGTGCACGTACTTCAGAGTGGGAAAAAGTAGGCACTGAGTACCAGTAGTTATACAGTGTGCATCTTGAATCGTGTCGGGTCGCTATCATAAGGATTGATACACCTTATGGTGGGGCCAGCACAGGGTATCTACACGCAAGAGAGGGTCGATTGACACAAACACATGGAACATTTTTGCAAGTAAGGGGCCGATTGATCGGGTAGTAAGGGTACATCTAACATGTTCATGGCAATTAGGCTGATTGAGGTGGAATCCTCACATTAGATGTACACCTGAAGGCTACCACAATTACGGGGTTTGGGATCACGTTATCATTTTATATTGATTACTAGTTGGGACACTAATTAGGTGGTGCAGAGATAGATATAGAAATCAGAACAACAGGGTAGTAGCGAAGCAGAAAAAGAGTGGAAGCGCATTCATTTTATCTTGCCTTATCATGTTATCCCTGTTATCACGGTATTGTCTTATATTCAGTTTATTCATGTCATGATGCTTTTGCCTGTTTATATGCTGGAAGTCACTGAACTTACCAGACTTATGTCTGACCTAGTTTTGTTTCGCCTCTTTTTTTCCGTCCCCCCCCCCCCCGGTTCACAGGGAGGAAATGTTACCACTTAGCTCAGTTTTCCTTCCAAGCTCGAAGATAGTCGATGTATTGCTTTGGACTCTCTCCTCCACTGCTATTGTTGGTTCATGCTTTATTGGGGAATATCATTGTTATTTTTATGCTTCTTTTATACTTGGAAGTTTTTAAATTAAGACAGGAGTTCTATGTATTACTTTTAAGTATGATTGAGACAACTGTTGTAAAAGCTTGACTGAATCACATTGTTTATAAAATGACTTTATTTTCCGCTGCTTTATTTGTCTGTCTTGTAATTTATCTGCATCTTTTACTTAAAATGCGCCACCAAAGTTAAGACATTCCCTTTGTGAGTGACCTTAACGGAGATGGGGTGTTTCATGACACCTGATAGGAACTCTTTTTCCACTTACCATGAGATTGATGGAGGAGAACTTCTGATGGACAATGATGCTTCTTGCCATATGGTTGGTGTTAGTAGTGCCAAGATTATGATGTTTGATGGTGTTATTCGAACCATTACAGATCTTAGATACGTACCTGATTTAAGGAGGAGCTTGGTTTTTGTTGGGGCATTGAGTAGACTTGGACTAAAGATTGTAGTTGAAGAAGAGAAGATGAAAATATTAAGTGTTCCATGGTTGTTATGAAAGGAGTGAGGGCAGGAAATCTCTATCTACTAAAAGGCACTACTATAGTTGGTGAATCAGCTTCAGTTACTTCGGTTGAATCAGATTCTTCTAGATTATGGCACTTGCAGATGGATCTCATTGACGTGCGCAACATGGATGGGATAAGAAAGCGAGGTTTGATTTATGGAATTCAGCATTCAAAGCTTAGCCTTTGTGAATAGTGTGTTCTTGGTAAGCAGACAAAGATTTCTTTTGGTGTTGGTGAGCATAAAGCAAAAGCTGTTTTGGATTATGTTCACACGGATTTTTGGGGACCTTCCCCTTGTCCATCCTTGGGTAGAGCCAGTTTCTTAAATGGAAATCCATGGTGGAGAAGAAGTCGGGGATGAAGTTGGAAGTTTTCCATTCAGATAATGGAGGTGAATTCATGTCATAGGAATTCATTGATTATTGTGAATTCGAAGGCATTAAGAGGCATTACACCACATCAAGCGACCCCTTATCCAATGGAGTTGCAGAAAGGATGAACCAAACATTATTGGAGAGAACTAGATGCCTCAGATTGACTACTAAGTTGAAGAAGGGATTTTAGGCTGAAGCTTTATCTGTAACGACTTCCCTCATCAACCACACACCTTCTACTACCACAAACATGAAGATCCCTGAAGAAGTATAGAACGGTGTAACGATACGAATTTTGCCCGACACCACGATTCTAACAAAACTGAAATCGTTGAATTTCATTAAGATTTGAATGAGTTATACCATCTTAAACTTTGAACAATTTAAATTAACCTTAAATTAATTTACGCTTTTGCCTTTGCCTTCATCTTCATCGTATTTGCCTCTCTGAATTTAAACCCATCGTCGACTTTGCCAAGGACCTGCGCACGCAACCCCAAGCCGTCAGAAAATAATTATAACTTCATTATTGTTAATAAAATAAGAATGCAAACTTAATTGCATTGTAACGACACGGATTTTGCCCGACCTTAATCGATCACAAAATCGACCAAGACCGTTCAAAACTCGCATACGTTAACTTTGGGAATACAACAACATCAGAACAATAACAGCAGACTTTTATAACATCATAATAAATGTTACATCAGAGTACAGAATATATCAGAGTACAAAGAAATTAAATTACAGCGGAAGATACATAAAAGATAATACAAACAAACAGCGGAAGACTACCAAGCTCTGGACACAGCTTTAGGCTTCGATCCAGGATCCTGCTAAAGAGATACATATCTGCAAAAAGCTACTCGACTGCCCGTGTAGAAAAGAGGGCACCCGAGTTTGCAAAGTGAAACAAACTACGAGTCAGTCATGGGACTGGTGTGAGAATTCTAAACTAATATAACTAATAAGACAAATCCAAGGACCACGCCACTTTCGCGGAACGGGTTTACTCCTATGGATTGCCAGTGCATAAACCAAAGTAAATCGAGAAATAACGCAATGTCTTTTTGGAAAAATGAAACCATTATAAGACCCAGGTCCCATCACACAATGCAACGCACACCAGAGGATAGGGTTTTACCTTATAATGGTCAAAAGATGCTTGATACGTATAAAACGGATTTGATATTATTATTAGTGTATATATGTTTTAATAAAAAGATTTGAATCATAAGTATCAATCCTAGACGGCATGGTTACCATATAGCATGTCGCCAATACTAGTTCTACAATCAAAACCGCAAGGGCGTATTGGAAATTTGGATTCCATCATGAGTCGAGGCTAGGGGCAAGATCCTCTCTGATTCGAGACACTCTAGCAAATGCCTCAGGATTCCCCGCAGTGAACCCTTGGAAGCGGTAGGGCCGGTCCCCGCCAATGGACAGTGGATTAGTTATGCCTGAACACACGTTTCCCGGTCCCTTTGGACCTATAGTATGACCACCAACGGCCTATAAAAATAACGAGGCGCCTCAAAATCCATCATCCACATAAGTAAAATGTCAGGGCTGGCAGGTCGCTGACACCACTCTAGCTAGAAAGAAACGTGTGCACTCCCTACGGTCCATATCCCGTTTTTGACTCATACCGGGGTGTGAGGCTCGCGAAGTCACGATATACACAAAGCTATGCCTAAACAGACTATGCTTTGATCATCAACCACAAGGCCCTGCTTTTCAACAAAAGCCTTGATCAATGCATCTTAGCATGCCACATTGTCAGTCCATACTATACCATTGATTTCTGCCAATATATAACCTCTAAGCTCATATGTCTCAGAGAAGGGTGTTAACCACCAAACAGATATATATTAAGAGAGATCAACGAATGTAGTATAAAGGACTACAACGTCAGACATACATTCCATTTATAAACTTATGCTCTGGGTCTGAGCGAAAGTCAAATCCGCACAAATCAACACTTCGTCCGAACGGTCACCACTGAAGCCCTTTCAAGGTAGCTACTCCCATCATGGGTCTCAATAGCAACACACCCATTCGATGTGAAGATCGTCGGTCTTCAATCACCGTCTTCAACTCTTCGAACGTCGTATCATTATTTGGAATGAGAGTAAACTCGGACTTCCCAAATAATTCTCGCATATATAAATTTGCAAACCATTCTATATCGTTATTTATTCTTTTATATATATAAATATCGTCCATTCATTTCATGCGTATAAATATTGTCCATTTATTTCATGCATATAAATATATCGTCCATTCATTACATATGCAGTAATACTACTCTAAACATGAATTTTTATTTCATATGCGGTTTCTTGATTATGCATTTCATATGCGACTCCATGCTTTTTAAAACATGTTAAATTTTCATATGCGGTTCATGCTTCTAAATCATGTTTCATTTCATATTTATATCTTTTTATTCGCATGTGAAATGTAAATAAAAATTCCCTTCTTATTTTCATCTTTTTATTTACATGTGAAAAGTAAATAAAAATTTCATTCTTATTTTCATTCTTTTTTTAATGTGCAATCTTCTTAATTAAATCGTCCATTAATTCCATTAATTGAGTAAATAATGAAAATATTTCAAGTTCCTCAATAACGCTAATTATATATTCACATTCATGTACAACTTTCATGTGCAATATCCATATATAAATTTTTTATATTTATTTTTAATCAAAAACACTACGAATATATTTATTTACATATTTTACTTAAAACGATTAAAATAAACTTGCATTCATGTTTTTGACATAACAATAAAAATAAAGTTGCATTCATATTTTTATGTAAATAAAAATAAAGTTTCATTCATATTTTTATCAAAACAATAAAAATAAAGTTTCATTCATATTTTAACAGAACGATGCAAATAAAGTTTGCATTTATATTTTATCAAAAAGTGTAAACAATGTTTGCATTCATATTTTTATCAAAAAAAATGAGAATAATGTTGCATTTATATTTTATAATAAACAATGCAATTAAGTTTGCAATCTTATTTTATTAACAACAATGAAGTTATAATTATTTTCTAAATTTACCTAACTCGCTAAAAATAAGTTATCAATCTTATTTTAACTTAAACAATGAAAATATATTTATTTTCTACTTTCACTTAACGCGCTAAAAATATAACAACACTCATATTTTTACATAAACGCTGGAAATAAGGTTGCATTCCTATTGTGACATTAACTATGAAAATAAGTTTATTTTCTTAAATTTTATTAAGATGCTAAGACTATTTTAATAATCTTATTCTTACTTAAGTGCTAAAAATATAATATAAATTTGCTATTTACACTCGCGCACTAAAATGTGGTTATTTTCCTATTTACATGACCGCACTAAAATTATGGTCATCTTCCAATTCACATGGCCGCATACAAAAATTAATAACACACAGAATATGGTGTCGCGCTTGCATATCAATAAAATGATAAATAACATAATATGGGGTGTTCAAATCCATTCCAAACCATTCAATGAGCAACATGTAGATAAATGTTAAGCATTCATGTCGACAAACAATAATGACAACATACAATATGGTATTAAGTCTTCATGTCATCGCATATAATAACATCATAAGATGTAGTGTCGCATTTTTGTGTCAAGATCTCAACTTTGCTTCTTTTTTTTTCATCTAAATAAAATAAGATTTTTTTTTTTTTTGTCAAAACAACATAAAAAGGGATCAAATCCAGGAATGTGTGTTAGGTAGATAGTTCACTCTTTTATTGAGCGTGATACCTATATTAATATTATCGCCAAATGATTTACATTTGTATATATATATATATATATGAATAAAAATAGCGACATATCGTTATTAAATTTTATTAACGATATGAGATGGTTTTAAACCTTATATATATATATACGACAATCATTTGAAAAGACCGAGTTCGATCTCATTTCAAATGATTTATACGACGTTCTAAGTCGAAGAGTTTAAGACGGTGATTGAAGACCGACGATCTTCACATCGAATGGATGCGTGACTATTGAGACCCATGAGAGGAGTAGCTACCTTGAAAGGGCCTCAGTGGTGGCCGTTCGGATGTAGTGTTGATTTGTACGGTTTTGACTTTCGCTCAGACCCAGAGCATAAGTTTATAAATGGATTGCGTGTCGGACCATATGGCATGCTAAGATGCAATGATCAAGGCTTTGTTGAAAAGCAGGCCTTGTGGGTATAACGTAACTTCACGAACCTCACACCCCGGTATGAGTCTTAAACGGGAGAAGGGAACGCAGGGAGTGCACACGTTATCTTTCTAGCTAGGGTAATATCAGGGACCTACCAGCGCTGACATTTTACTCATTGTGGATGATGGATTTTGAGGTACCTCGTTATTTTTATAGGCCGATAGTGGTCATACTATAGGTCCAAAGGGACCGGGAAACGTGTGTTCAGGCATAACTAATCCACTACCCTTAGGTAGGGACCGGCCCTGCAGCTATCCAAGGGTTCACTGCGGGGGATCCTGAGGTATCCGCTAGAGTGCCTCGAATCGGTAAGGAGCTCCTCCCTAGCCTTGACTCATGATGGAATTCAAATCTCCAATACGACCTTGCGGTTTTGATTGTAGAACTAGTATCGGCGACATAGTAGGATGGGGTACTATGCCGTCTAGGATTAATACTTATGATTGAAATGTTTTTATTTATAACATATACACATTAATATCAAATCCGTTTTATACGTATCAAGCATCTTTTGACCATTATAAGGTAAAACCCTATCCTCTGGTGTGCGTTGCATTGTGTGATGGGACCTGGGTCTTATAATGGTTTCATTTTTCCAAAAAGACATTGCGTTATTTCTCGATTTACTTTAGTTTATGCACCGACAATCCAATGGAGTAAGCCCGTTCCGCGTTAGCGGCGTGGTCCTGTGTTTAGCCATTTTAATTAATAGGCTAATTTAGTTTTCTCATACCAGTCCCATGACTGACCTGTAGTTTGTTTCACTGGCAAACTCAGGTGCCCTCTTTTCCACACGGGCAGTCGAGTAGCCCTTTGCAGATATATTTTACAAGATCCTGGTCTACAGCTGAAGCGATATTCGGAAAGCTCTGTATCCGTGTATTCATTTCGGTTGTACATTTGTACATTTGTATTATTTTCCCGCTGCTATTTAAATGTAATTTAAAACTCTGATATTATTGTATCTCTTCATTTGTAATAAGTATTCATACTCTGGTATATTCTTGTACTCTGATGTAATTGTTGTAACCAGCAATAAAATGTTCTTCAGTTTATGTTCTGATGTGTATTGTTCTCAAAGCAATCCATGCTTTCCTTTACTGGGAAGTTCTGGGTCGTCACAAACGGAGAGCCTGTTAGCTATTCATTCCTCAAGATGTTTAGTTTTCCATCTTATGTACACGAGAGTCGAGGAATGCTGGAACCTAGAGGTCGCAAGTGTATCTTTCTAAGTTATAGAAGAGGAGTGAAGGGATATAGGTTCTGGTGTCCTATTAGCAAGAAACTTATTATAAGAAGGCATGTAACTTTTGATGAGAAGTCTATGTTGAGGGTGGAGCCTTCCTCATCGGATGAAAATGAGAGGACATGTGAAGAATACTAGATATAAAGCAAGTCACCTGTTGATTCTTTTCATAGAAGTGCAAATAGTGTTTCCGATGACATCCTTGGTTGATGGGGATAGTACAGATATTGGCACAAAAGATCGGACTCAAGGTGGAGCTCATACAAAGACCAAACATGTTAGAGAAAGAAAAAAAATCCTAGATGGCTTGAAGAGTTTGTTGGTTTGAGCATCAAAGCATTGACTTTGATGATATGGAAACATACGCATTAAATGTTATCCATGATGAGCCCAGAGAATATAGAGACGCTATTGCATCAGTTGACAGTTCCTATTGGTTAGGTGCAATGGAAGAGGAGATCGAATCTTTACATAAAATCACACTTGGGATTTGGTGCCACTCCCTACCAACAAAAGAGTTATTGGATGTAAGTGGATCTATAGAGTGAAAGACAACATCAATGGAAATTTTATATATAAAGCAAGACTAGTAGCAAAGGGGTATGTTCAGAAGAAGGGGTAGAGTATCATAAAATCTTTTCTCCAGTTGTTAAACATACTTCTATTCGTATTCTCTTGGCATTAGTTCTCATTATGATATGAAATTAGAGCAACTAGATGTCAAAACTGCATTCTTGCATGGTGATCTGAATGAGGAAATTTATTTAAAGCAGTCGGAAGGGTTCATTAATAGTAGCAGACCATATTATAATTGCAAACTCAACAAATATATATATGAATTGAAGCAATCTCCTAGGCTATGGTATAAGAAGTTTGATAAGTTAATGATTTCATAGGGATACTCTAGAAGTTTCAAGCACCAGTGTGTTTACATTAGGAGATGTGATGATGATATAATTTATTTGTCGTTATATGTTGATGTTATGCTGATTGCATCTCGGAGTATGGTCAGAATTAAGGAGTTGAAAGCGTAGCTCAGTAGAGAGTTTGACAAGAAGGATTTGTGAAGGCACAAAGAATATTGGGTAAGAAGATAAGCAGGGATATGAAATGGAGAGAGTTAAGGCTTACTCAAACGTAATACATCAAGAAAGTCCTTACTCGATTTGGTATGGAAAAAGCCAATCCTGTCGGCACTCCAGTAGGCTCTCATTTTAAGTTGTTGAAAGATAAATCTCCTACATCGGAAAAGATAAGAGGCATATGGATAATATACCTTATTTAGTGTCGTTGGTAGTCTTATATATACGATGGTATGCATAAGACTAGAATTGGCCCATGAAGCGGCTGTTGTGAGTCGATATATGTCTAATTCAGGCAAAGAGCAGTGACACACAATGAAGTGGATTCTTAGATATCTTCGAGGAACTTCTTCAGTGGGCTTGTTATATGGTGGAGTAGATGGCGACATCTCTCTTAGAGGATACCGTGATTCTGATTATGCTGAGGATAGAGATGCTAGGAAGTCAGTGTCGGGCTATGTTTTTACACTTGGCATAGACTCTATTTCACGAAGATCAAAGTTGCAATATATTGTAGATTTGATCACTACCGAAGTAGAGTTGATATCGATTGTGGAAGAAAAATGGAAGAATTATACTTACTTCAGTTATTGGACGACCTTTCAATGGCGCAATGGACTGTAGATCTATTTTCAGATAGCCAGAGTGTGATTCATCTTGTAGAGAATCAAGCTTATAGTTCATGGATGAAGCACATTGATGTCAGATGTTTCTTTCTTATACTTGAAGAAGAAGAAACAAGATCAAATTGGTGAAGGTGAGTGCTTTGGATGATCCTTCGATATGATAACAAAGTCAATTCCAAATTTAAGAAAAGTTTGAGCATTGCTCAAACTTGATTGGTTTGCTTCCTGCTACTTGAGCACCATTGGGCGCTGACCCAACAACTAATTTTGTTGATTGATTAATATATTTAAATCAAGGTGGAGTATTAAAATTGTACAATTTAAATCTATGCCAATTTTATTATGGAGAAGATTTTAATTGATTCTTGTAATCAATATTTATGGGCAAAAACTGGAAAGATATGAGAAGAGATTATTTGATTTGATAAATCAATCAAATATAAATATATATGGCAACAAACTAAAAAGACAAGAGAAGAGATTATTTGATTTGATAAATCAATCAAATATACGTATACGGGCAAAAAATCACAAATTTGCAAGATTTGCATGGAAATCAAATCAAGGAAATCCGGAAACTTTTCATGCTTAGCTTCAGGCAAATTTTCATCCTTACTCTTATAAATAGGGAGGCATTTACTCATCTTTTCATCTCAAAGCCAATAGTGTTCTCTTCTATATATCCTCAATAAGCTCCTTATTTTGTATTAGTTATACGGTGAGAAAATCATATTGAGTGTTTGTGTTCTTCTCTTATTGTACTCCCTCTTGAACTGAAGAAGAATAAAAGAAGTTGTTTGGTTTCCACGGATGTAGGATGTTCATATTCGAACCACATTAAATCTTCTGTGTTTCTTATTCTAGCATTGTTTATGTGAGGCTGCATAGTTGATTCTTATTTTGGAATTGTTTATGTGAAGCGCCTCTGATAGTTGGAAATGTTAGCATGTCTCCATGCACCTGATTCCACCCTCCAACCTATATACCATACATAACATTAGATTTTACTCTTCACAATTGGAAGACAAAGTGGTAGTCGGTATTAAGTACCTAATTTCCTTCAAACCAAACCCTTTATGGAATAGTTGAGTTAAGGCCTAGTTCCTTCGCAAGTTTTTGCACTAGAGTTCTACTTCCAGGCAACGAAATCACATAATCTTGATCTCCAGTATACACTTTAAAGGGAATGATTATAAATCAAATAGAATGAAATCATGCCCATATTCGGCTATTGATATAATACCCATAAATCAACATTGAAATTCCAGACTCAACGAGTGAACCAACAACTGTTATTGTTGGAATCTCCAAGTCAAGGAATTTGTATTCTAAGACACTATATAGTGTAGTTTTTGATATGGTAGTTATAGTTTGTAAACATAGTATCATTTTACTGATTATAAGTTACCAGTTACCTACTGCAAAACTATCCATTTGGGGATGCCAGTCAATCGAGCATGGAGAGCTTCTTGAACATCTTCCCTATTCAGATAGTTTAATGTCTCATCCTCCATGCACACATATATTCTTGTAGTGGTTTTCTGCATGAATTAGTTGACAAAAACTAGCATCGTAACCTTGTTTACTTTTCTTCAGGTTAATAGAACTGCATTTAAAAGATGTTCTCGATCCAAACTTACTTGTTAACGTAACAGTCAAACGAATTCATGGACCTAAATGTGGACAACATACTTTAGATCTGGGCACCCATCAGCCTGCATTTATCCAAAATTCCCTCCTTCGAAAATTGAAAATTTTAACACTTAATAAGTTAATATAAATCTTGTTGACGTGAAATTACACTTAATCAAACAAATTATTTACAATAAGCCCAACATATTCTAGGTAGTGCTTTCTTATCTAAAGAATGAACATATCTGAAGTTGAAATTTCGATGAAGTTTAGGTACTACGATTGAACATAAATATTAAAAAGCTCATGAAATAACATATGTGTTGAATCACATCTTTATAGAGCCAAAATTTGAAACCTGTAATTTTTCATAAGATTGACGGTTTGACAATCTGGCATTTTGGAATCCAAATATATAAGTAATTTCATAATTAGACTTGTACATGTTGTGGAGCTCCTTTTATGTCATAACCGTCAATCAATTTGCTAACAATCAAATATCAAAGCATAATTTCCCTAAAACATTTTATTAATGAAAGGAAGAATTGTTCTTTTCTGAATATTATCATTTATAAACACTAGTTGCTAATACACTGACTAGGGATAACAATGATGGCTTTAGAAATGGAGTAAAATGTCGACTTACTCGAATAGAAATCGACAATGCTTATGGTCAATATAATTCCATATCACCATCATCATTTAGTAACATTTCACCTACTATTCAATATGATGCATGAAAAAAAGCATATTTCTATCAGATTTATTTATAAAAGTTACATGTGATTTGAACATTGAAAGAAGAAAAATGCATGTTAACGATCTCTGCATTTGTATGCAACCACTTCACTACTTATATCATCAAGTATTCAATTCAGTTAATATATTTATGCAATCACAACAACATTAGATCAGCACAATGGACAAACATATGTATTTTTACTTCTTAATTCTAATCTAGCAGTATGAACTCTGGTGGTCTTCTTTTAAATATATAAGAAACTAACTCGTAAATGAAATTGATACAACATCATATGTTACACAATCTATTTTAGTAACAAAAATATTGTATCTTATCATCCCCATCACATAGATCTGGCTAAGGTAACTTAAAGGACTAGGTCTCTTCTTCCGCTTTAGCTAGTGAAAAGATAATGTCAATCTTAGTGTTGTTTTACAGAAATCATTATTGATAGTATATCTTGTATGGTTTTATAATTTCTTAGTACTGAATTCTACTTTGGACATTGTTAAATTGTTCAACTTATGCATGGATTGTATTTTTATACATCGTGAACTAGGATAATTTAGGATCCTTACATGTGAATAAACCAAATAACAGATTCACGACTATTTTGTCAATCTAGTTTCCTTGTTTCTAAGGAGAGATCTAATAAGTTGTTTAACACGAAACAGAAACGTGAACAACCCATCCAAACCCCAAAAAAAGAATCAATGCAAGAGTAATTTGACATAAAACCAAACAACATTACCCTCCACGACCCCTTAATTTCAAATTCATCCCAAAGTTATTTTGTCAAAAACTAACTAAAGTGCATATACTTAATCAAAAAAGAAATAATGGAAACTCGTGTGCCTAACGAAACATGCAGGTAAAACTTGTGCTAAAACAATCAAAAAATAAACATTCAAAAGTGAATCGATTCAATGTTAAATCTAAAGATTCTTAGCTGTTACGTGCTTATGCAATGCAACACAAATTGTGGAAAGAACATGTAACAAAAACGTATCAGTGTGTGAAGAATAACCAAGAATCCGCAAATTGTACAACAAAAATATTGAACAACTCGATCTGACCACTGTACTAGAATTCATGAAGTCTAGAATCGAAATATGAACTTTGAACTAGCCACTATACCCGAATTCATGAATTTTAAGACAATGAATTCGAAGTTTTTCTTTAAGCGGATTAGGATTCATACTTGAATTCAGAGCTAAGAGAGAGAACGACGGGGAAGAAGGAGAAGAGGACCGAAAGAGAACATGATGGAGGAATTATGGCTGCTGCGTGGAATGTGAAGATGGAGAAGCGGATCTAGAAATTTTAGGGGATTAAGGTTACAGGATTTGGGGGGTGAAACCGAGAAATGAAATTTCCATGGAAAAGGGGGCGCGAACATATAGCTACAAACTAATTAAAAGTATGTTAGTGTAAATTTGTCTACAGTAAAAAATATTTAGATTTAGAGCTGAAAATTTGGGTTGAACTATAAAAAACTTGTATTGTTTTTTATAATCCAAAGTTGTAAAACTTCATACATATTACAAAAAAAATTCTTTAGAATTCGCTGATTTTTTTAATCTTCTTATAGAAAATTCAAAATTTGACTTCTAAATTTAAAAGAAAAAAAGAAAATTTTATGAACTTTTTAGTCTTACTTTAGTTCTAAGTTTTAATTATTTAACTATTGAATATTAAATATGATTATTAATTATAATTATTGAATACTTAATAAAAAGTGCTTATTAATATTAATTATTAAATAATACTATAAATATCAATTTATAATAACAAAAATTTATTATCAATTAATAAATATATTAATTCTAATCTTAATTATTATGTAATTACTAACAGTTAATTATTTAGTAATTATTATGAATATTTTATTAATTATTTAATACTTATTGTTAATTAGATTTACTAATTATCAACTGTTAAATATAGTTTACACATTATTAATAACTAACCATGATAAATTATTAAAGTATTGATTCATATTAATTAATTATTATTACTTAATACTTACTATATTCTAATTAAACATTACTTATTACTTCGTACTTCTGTATTTAATAATAACTATGTTTACCAAAGGTGGGAGAAAATAATTTTTAGAAGTATGTTTTTTGAAACTGGCTTTACAAGTTGTAAAAAATCACAGTTATTGCAAGTGGTGAAAACAGTTGTTAAAGATATTTTTTGTAACACGTTGGAAGTGCAGTTGCAAATGATATGTTTGTTGCAACTGTTATGGAAGCGCAATTGCTAAAAGTATGTTTTTGCAACCGTAAGTTGAAGCGCAGTTGCTAAAAATATGCTTTTCGCAACATAAAGAAAAAAATCTGTTGTTAAATATCATCAATTGCAACAACTAAGAAAGGCCTGGTGCTAAATATCATTTACTGCAAGTGTCGTGTGTCGCTAGTTGCAAATAGTTAGTTGCAATAGGGTACTTTTCTTGTAGTGAAATTTACAAAGGGAATGTCGACATCATAGCATTTTAATATATATATATATATATATATATATATATATATATATATATATATATATATCAAAAGAAGTGTCTATTCATTTAAATCCTTTCCTGAATAGACACAACTACTGAACCCCTATAAATGCCCATCTAAATTTGTTTTTATAACCAACTTTGATTATCTTCTTCTCTTCTTTTCTCCTCTCGATATACACTCTTAATTTTCAAGTTTCCATAACCAAACAATGCTGAAATTCAAAGAGAATCAAACCAGTTTTCTATTTTGATTCTCTTCCACTCACTCTCAAAGATATAAGTGTTATTCAGATTTATAGGAGTATTTGTAACCCAAGATAAAAAATCAAAGTTGTAACAACCTGCTCGAAGTGGGCCTAAATTTTGACCTAGAAAAGGCTCATCGAAACTTAGATCCACTCTAAACGGATTGTCGGTTCCTATAAGGAATTACATTTGCATAGAATGACAAAATAATATAACGTGATGGAATCTTGCACAACAAAACGAGAAATTATAATAATAAAATAAAATGCACCATTTATTTAAAAGCCACTGATCCAAATACAAATGTCAAATAATTTGTTTATAATGATATATTGTCATTATTCATTATCCAGAGTCTCCATTAATAAAAGAGCAATAATAACTAATAGCAATATCATAGTCTCATTGCCTTCTTCAGGCACCATCATCGTCTTGTCCATCAAGTCGCTACCCCACCTACTAACCTGTTGGATATGTTAAGGAGAGGGGTCAAAACATAAAGTTCCGATGACTAAAAATAATATGTGCTTAAAGATTATACTCTAGATTTGGTAGGTTATTATGTCAAGGTATGTCTACGAAACACACAGACACACACATACAAAGAAACATTTTAATTAATGAGGTGGATATCTGAATAAATCGCTTAAGACCTTCATTAACACATCTAGGGTGGATCAACGATCACTTAAGACCCAACGAGATGGACATTCTCGGTCACTTATAGCCCATTCTAGTATATAAGTTAGGGGTGAATTCCTATGATCTCTTATGACCCTAAGGAGGACCTTATCAACTTAAGACCCTGTAACACTCCGTAAAATTCATAAGTATTAATAATAAATAAATAATTAAAAACAAGCAATTAAATAGTAAGGCTGGAAAATGAGATTTTGCAGCTTTAAAATTTTGCCTATGAAATTCTTTTATTTGGATTCGTGGCGAAATTCTGAATCGTTTTCATGTATAATATGCTGAAAACAGTCAATATATGAAGAAGTTATGAACAAATGAATTTGGATAGTAAACGCAGAATATATATATAATTAAATGGATAATGGATTAATATATATATATGTGTGTGTGTGTGTGTGTGTGTCCAAAATATATTCAAAATAAAGAGGGAGAATTTGAATTCTGAAATGAAGATAAGATCAGGGGGACAAAGGATATTGTATACAAGGAATAAGATTAAGAGATTAAGGAACGTATTAATTAAAATAAACACCTCAGCAACACACCTTTATTGGGCGTTCCAGCCCCCAAGGGGTCGACCCCCCAAGAGGGGTGTCGATCGTCGGTCGACCGCTCATGTCAACCGCCTGGCGGCTGGAGCCCAATAAATCTATGTGGTTAGGTTTTTTTTAGAGGGATACATATAAATAAAAGGCCTGGATTAAATCAAAGTAATTTGACGGTCTACGTTCACACGGGAAACTATATATAGCCCCTTCGATTACACATTAGAACCCTAACTATTTTCTTATCCCTGCCTCTATGCCGCTTCTCTGCCATTACTAATTTCTAGAAAATAAAAGATTAGGAATTTCTTCTATTCCTCCAACCTTTAGCTTATCTCTTCTCTACTCTAATTCATATATGTTTAGTATTTTGGAATTTTGCATAAAATAATATATATATATATATATATATATATATATGAGAATCTAACGCATGCTTCTTACATATATATATTAGGAGGATTATTGGAGCATGTCTGACGCAAAGAATTAGCACAGATGTAGAACTACTACATATTCCTTTTTGTTCTACATAGATCTATGAGTGGAATATCGTTTACTTAGGCATATTCATATTTTTATTAGATTATCATGTTGATAGATATGCCAAGGAGGATTAATGTAACGACCCGGATTCTTCGATTAGAATATTTAAATTGGTTTTAAATATTATGTTTGAAATATTAATGGAATTAATATTGAATTCATATTTAAACGATGATTTAACGTTTATATTTATATTTAATATAAAACGAACTCAAAATGACGCGGTAGTTCGTAATATTGAGTTTTGAACTTCAATTAATATACATAATCTATTTTAAGTCAAAATTCTACGAAACAAGAAACGTTTGAATCTATTTGTTTATAATTTTCTAATGAAAGAGAAAAAATCGAAATTTCAGCATATATATCGTAAATTAGGTCCAATTCAAATTTTAAAATAGTCGCTATGGATTCATTAATAAATTATAACATTTATTGAATAAATTTTAATAAGGATTTCTATATAATTTGAATAACATTTAACTCGTAATTATTAATATTGAGTTATAATTTCATAATTGTTGAATTTGAAGAGATGAAATAACATACGCAGCATACACTAATCAGCTACCCTAAACTAACACCTACGGTTTCAAATCAATTCAACTATACGAATGTATGCATGTCGTGTATTTACCCAGTGTATAACTTTAAATTTGTACTACACTAAAGTTAAACAAATTTGCATAATATTGAACCAACAAGGACATCCCGGGCATGACCTTTGAAAGTGTAAATGGTAGCCATAATGGCTGTGGAAAATTAATTAGTGGATCCAAATAGGAACTTTGAATTGTGCAGAGTCGGCACTATATTGACCAAAGAAGGCTAAAGAAAATAGATAATAAAATAAAAAAATGTAAAATCATACATGCATAAGAATCAAAATCTACCCTATTCTAACCTATAGCCTTGTTCGAAACAAATGCGGCATCCACCGTATATTCTCTATCTCGCGCATACTTCACCCAAAAGTCAGATGTAAAATCATTAATTATACTCGCATGCTAGCTGTTGAAAATCAAAATCAGTATAGCTATGACAAAGGGGAAAACACGGCTAGTCTACCATATATATACACATGTATGGACACCAAGCAATGTTGTGATACCCAAGCTGTGTATTCCTTGATTGCTAAGCCTTATTCCCACGCCATCCAAGTTGCCTCATGTATATATACACTGGCGTTCCCCACTACATTTTTACAGTGAACAAAACCATGGTGGCAAGCTTTGAAAAATCATTGCAATCCATACACTTCGCCACAAATCACCAAACATGTTTCAAACAACCTCTAAAATCCCTTTCTACATTTTTGTTTCCTCAAATTACAGATCGATGCTAGTTAACGTTATGAGACGAAACCTAGGTTTTCATTTTGTTTGAAATATAGGGGTTTATATTCGAGTTCGTGAGTGGTATGGGGATCAGCAGCAAGGGGAACTCGCATGGGCATAATTTTGTGAAGATCGACATCAAAAAGTTGTGCACCTAGTGATAGGGATTTCAACGTCGGTCGGAGGTTACGAGCACCGGAGGTGGAAGTACTGGGGCCGACAAGTCGGGCGTGGGAACTGGAGTTGAACAGTGTAGTTTGTTGGTGGTTCGATCTAACTTTTGAGTTATCTGTGTTCTAGTGTGCACGATTTTGTGCACAGCAGCTTCAACAAAGAGTTGATAAAAGGGGGAAGAAGGTCCTGTACGTTGCGGTTTTGTGTTGGAAGGGGAACCGGCAGTGGGCCTTCGGAAAGAAAAAAACATAATAATGTTTGACCTGTTTGGTGCAGAAACATGTACATGCGTGGTGTAGTTTTCACGCATAAGGATGGTGCGTTCAAAGTGTATACATAGGGGACGTGTAGTATAAGGCAACTGGTTTGGGTTGTTCATTATAAAAGAAAAAGAAAAAGAAAAAAATGTGGCATCATTGTTTGCATTGGAAGGAATCTGGAATGTTGGTATATAAAATGATGGGAAGCTATATCTCGCATGGGAGAGGAATATAACGTGTAGTAAGGCATGAGGTAATAATAAAGGCATGGGGGTAACGCAACAGGGAGCATTGGGAATACTGAACAGGATGACAACAGACATGGTGAGAGTGTTAACGAAGCATAAAGGAAGAAGGGAGCGTTCTTCGAAACCGTATCGGGTAAAAATAAATTATCCTAGATAATATAAAATACGGTGTAATTAGTTAAACGTTAAAATATATTGATTTAGTGATAATCAATTTCAATTAAATCGTATATGTATAACGTTATAACTCGTGCCTACGTACACAGAATCGAACCGAGCCAGAACGAACCAGAAGCGTTGGAACCATATCAAGGAGCATCACATTCTGAAATTGAAACGGACGAAGCCGAAAGCAGTTGAAGATTTTAATTAAATTAAACGTCAGCTTAATTTAATTAAACGAAGCATTTTAACACCAGAATTAAATCAAGGTGAGTTAAACTCACTCAATTATCCCACTTATAATTTTTGTAAATCGGGTTTAATATTTGTGTGTTATATTTGCTATTTATTGACTGATTAATGATTGTTTGGTTGGTTGCTGAATATTTTATATCATTTAAATTAAACAGTTATTTAACTTAAATAAAATGAAATCGTTATTTTAACAATTATTTTCAATAAAGGTAACTTACCTTGTTGGTTACGTTTATAGTAATATAAATGTTTTAAATTGAATTGGATGCTTGAATGGTTGTTAGTTGATCGGTACCAGTTGAATTAATTATTCATGTTTATTATAAATTGTCATATTAAATGTAGGAGAAGAACAGGTTAGAGGAATCCAACCGGATTCCTCAAATTAATGGTTTATTTTCATGTTATATTACATGTACTGTTTAACCCATCTGACTGGATGATTGATTGGTTGTTGATTGTTAACCCTTGACGTTAACCAATGGGAAATATTGGTTAAGAAATTTACAGTAGATGGCCTAAATTATATATCATTTATAGAGGTTGATTTACCGTTAGGTAAATCGACAGAAATAAAGTTATGAAATTTATTTATAACTGAATATAGTTTTTTTTTATATTATTTTAATTGGAGTTCATATGAAGGAAATAAACTAACCGCATTTATATATTGATTGTTTTAACCATCAAATCACCATTTGTGTACTAAAAATCTGGCCATGTGCGAAGCACGTGCTTCATCTTAATTATTTAATGATGTATAAGGCTAATTCCTATATTACTAAGATGGATGAGCAAGTGAGCCGAGATAAATGTAACGATTAATACTAAGATTAATTATTTTTAAGAAAACAATTAAAATGATATTATTTTGGATTCGATTATTATTATTTATTTAATAATAATCAAAGTAAATGGGATGTAATTAAATTAATTAATTTAAATGAAAAGACGAGTTAGAGTTGAACAATGAGTTAATCATGTTTTAAAATTTACCAAGCCATATGTTTTATGGAAATTGATTATTAAATTAAATTAGTTTGTGCTGATTCGTCTAAAATAATTTAGCAAATAATTGTTTAACTTACTAAAAATTTTAAAAGGAATTTTAACATTAATTCTAGTTAGTGGGGAAATGAAATATAATTCTAATTATTTTTCTTAAATGAAGTTCATTTAGGTAATCAAAGCAGTAATGAGATATAATTGAATTTCAAAGCGAGTTTATGAATGTGTTTATATTTAAACCGGGTTTGGTAAATTAAATTATAAAAGGATTTTAAGCGAAGGTGATAAGCTTAAAATAAATATTACTCGATATTGAAATTAAGTAAAGGAAATCGAAATGGAAAAGGGTTTGATATAAAACCAGAGTTATATGAACAAGTTTATAAAAAGGGATGGGATGTTAAAGCGTTAATTTTAAATTAACGTTACTTAATGATGTCATTTAGTGAGATGAATGGGTTTTGAAATAAGATTTCCCAAAGGGAATGAATGAAAAGGGTTATAAAAAGGGTTCTCGTAATTGGATTTGGTAAAAGATCGAATAATAGGATTTGTAGTAAAATCTGAAAAATGAAACAAACAGTTTAAAGAAGCTGAGGTTTAAAAGTTGATATTTTATTTATCAATTACTAAACCAACGAATTTAGTAATAATAATATATTTAAAAAGGAGATTTCAAAAATAAGAAGGTTTTATAAAATCGTATTGTAAATAAAATAGTGAATTGATATTTTTTGGTATTAGAATGAATCTGGGTTTTAGAATTACAATTCATATCTATCTTAAGATAAGAGCGTTGTTGATCAAGATCTGAGAGGTAATTAAATATCCCAACTTGAACGACTTCAGGATTATCGAAGGATGATATTAGCTGTAATAGTGGAGATGTTTGAAGTAATTTATTATAAGGGATAATAATGTAAATATATTTGAAGAATTTGGGAATATATAAAATGGGATTTCAGAAATAAAAGGAATTAAAAAGGGTCTTGAGAATATGAAGTGATATTTCCATAATAAAAGAAATAAAAGGGAGATTGGTGAAAATATAACGATATTTTCAAAATAAGGAGATGGGATTTGGATTGAGTTTATTCTAAAAGGGTAAGTGACGATTATGGTGTTCAAATAACAAAACAAAAGGAGATTTTGTAACGATTGTTTTATGAATGATAAGTTGAATCAATTTCCCAATCATAGATAATAAGAAATGTTATAACAAATGGTTTAAAATTATAGTTAACGAGAAAACTGAATACGATTTTAAGATATTTTTCTAAGCATCAAAATAAAATGATTTGAGAATATCAGTATATTAAAACTAATATAACATTTTTGGTATTACAACCAATATATAACTTTAAAGGCCAAGTGACGCTGTGTACTCAACCAATGAACCTATTTTATTTTTATGATTGTTTATTTTGATAGTTAAATAACTGACTACCAAAATCACGCCCAATGCGTTGTTGGTACGCAAAGACCGGGATCAAATTTATATTCAAAAACCATTCCGAACCAGCAAATACGTGAAAGATGTTGATTAAAGATTGAGTAATTGAGGATCGTAAATATTCATGAGCGGAAGAACTATTGTTAAATATCTATGGCGGATCCCTAGAGTTAACAATGATTGTTTCGTGATTGGAATCTACGGATTGCAAGGACTACTCGCTACTGATCTTTAGAATGATTCCTAGGATGTGGTAGGAGGGTGCCTTTGGTTCACCCTGTCCCTGGGTGACTTGTATGGATGAATGTCTGACAGAGTATTTCTTAAGAATCACGTACGTTGGTTTTTACAAACGTATTTCTGTTAGTGGCGGAGAAGGGCACTTCTCTTAGCTTAGCGACCAGAATATTTTTATGGATGTCAATTAGTGATTTGGCGGACTTGACAATGTGGTATTGAAAGTGAATGATGGCCAGATATTCTAAAAGGTAATTTATAACATCAAGCCTCATCAACCTGGAAATGAAAAAAATCAGGCAGGCAGCATGGCTATGTGGGTCGCTCCCATTAGGGTGCATAATCACCTATCTAGAGAAATTCCTTTTGCTTCTTTAATCTATTTTGATGTTGTCCCTTTTCGAGAAACGGTGTTTTGAGCCCAACCGTTGGTGATATAGATTCGATACACTCAAGTGAAATGAGTGGTCGGTTATGTGTGGGCAGGGTTACAAGACGTTCTTGTTGAATCCAGTGTATTCCCCTCTAGAGATACACTATCGACAGGTGGTCCCATACCTTGTCATAGTCGGAATCCAATCTCCAATAAGCGCCCACGGTTTTGTTTGTATACTATATATGTGGAGCGCAGGATGCAAGAGTTCTACTAGATTTTATTTATTTGTATTTAGACACTATTATAATATTAGAATAAGATATTGATTTCAAAATGTTTTGGGTTATCGTAAGGTAAAAACCGTCCGTATTTATGTGTGTATTTGGTCTTACGATTATCCTTTTCTTTCTAAAGAATTTTAACTTTAAAAATCAAGTTGGATGATATTATAAACTTAGCTAGTTTATCTCACTCTGGTTCACCAGACTGACCCGGTGTTTGTAATGTTCGGGTTAGACCGGGTTGTACAGGTTCAGGTTATCAGATGTTGTGAAATCTAAAGACGAGCTTAAGGAGTTCAGACGTAGGATGTTATACCATGATTATTCCGCTGTATGATATATATGTGGACAGGATATTATAACTGTCCAGATGTATTGATGTGCTCCGATGTTGTAGGTATTATTTCGGGCTCTCAATAAAAGTTATTTCTACATTATATTTTGATCCGCTGCGATGTGAGACTCTGTGTTGTGTTCTTCTTCTTCTTATTCTTCTATTCTAATATTTCTTTCTTTCTTATCTCACCCTCTAATATTCTTTCCAATAACTATATGTGTTTTCGATACATAGGTTCTGACAAGTGATATAGGATCTGTATTATTGCTGGAATTTGGGCTTGAATTTCGCAGGTCGTTATAGTGGTATCAGAGCAACGGTTTAGGAATAACCTTGGCTCTATGGTATAAACTCAATAGAGATGGGGCTAGTAATACCCTAGATCGAGTTGAGTGTGTATATATATATACGAGAGAGCGTATTTGTAAGTTTATATAAAAAAAGATTTTTTATTGTGTTGTTTGATCGGTTCAAGTTGAACTGACAAATTGATACAATATTGTTTTGTAAAGTGGGGAAATGAAATAATTTCGCCCAAAATATTTTTTATTAGAAATGAAATAATTTTATCAAATTGTTAAGATATTGGTGTGTTTGATTGATTTGAATGGGAATTCAAATGAGATTGAAAATTTGAATGGTTTAAATAAGTCCAGAAGGTAATTAAAATTATGAAATTTATGGGTAAAAACATTAAATTGGTATTAAATAAATTAGAATTTAACTCAAAAGTAAGTTAAATATAGAATGATTGAGTTGTTGATTGTGTATTTTTTATTGGTTGAATATTGGGTTCATTGATAATAAAATTCATCAACAGTTGAATAAATTGAAAACTAAAGAGAATAAATTTCCAGTATAATAAATTTGAATTGAACCACTTATGAAATAAAACTGGATGATTTAACCCTAAAATGGTTATTGGCATTGGATATTGAGTTGGTGCAGGTTGAAAATGGAAGAGTTATTAGTTCTTGTGCTTCGAGATTAGAGTATAGGTTGCTCGACAAAAAGGTAAACCTTAATATATTGATTGGTGATTGATTTTATACCTCTGAGTTGGGTTAGCTGCTTGGCTTTGCTTTCTTTGATCAATGTTAGGCCAGCGGTGGCGAGTTGTAGTTGTTTGAATCAAACCGTACAGAGGAGGTGCTACCAATTTTTTTGTAAAACTTAGAATATTTTTGATAATATTTTGAATTGATTATTTTAAAATAATTGGGCTTGGACCATTCTTCTTTACTTAGCAATTTCGGGAACGAAATTCTTTTAAGGGGGAAGAATATAACAACTCGGATTTTTCGATTAGAATATTTAAATTGGTTTTAAATATTATATTTGCAATATTAATGGATTCAATATTGAATTCGTATTTAAACGATGATTGAAAATTTATATTTATATTTAATATAAAACGAACTCGAAACGACGCGGTAGTTCGTAATATTGAGTTTTGAACTTCAATTGAATATACAGAATCTGTTTTAAGTCGAAATTCTATGAAACAAGAAACATTTGAATCTATTTGTTTATAATTTTCTAATGGAAGAGAAAAATTGAAATTTCAGCTTACATATCATAAGTTAGGTCCAATTCAAATTTTAAAATAGTTGCTATGGATTCATTAATAAATTATAACGTTTATTGAATAAATTTAATAAGGATTTCTATATAATTTGAATAACGTTTAACTCGTAATAATTAATATTGGGTTATAATTTCTTAATTGTTGAATTTGAAGAGATGAAATAACATACGCTGCATACACTAATCAGCTACCCTAAACTAACACCTATGGTTTCAAATCAATTCAGCTATACGAAAGTATGCATGTCATGTATTTACCCAGTGTATAACTTTAAATTTGTACTACACTAAAGTTATTTTTTTTGCATAATATTGAACCAATAAGGACATCCCGGGCATGACCATTGAAAGTGTAAATGCTAGCCATAATGGCTGTGGAAAATTAATCGGTGGATCCAAATAAGAACTTTGAATTGTGCACAGTCAGCATTATATTGACAAAAAAGGCTAAAGAAAATAGATAATAAAATAAAAAAATGTAAAATCATACAGGCCTAAGAATCAAAATCTACCCTATTCTAACCTACAGCCTTGCTGGAAACAAATGCGCCCTCCACCGTATATTTATATCTCGCGCATACTTCACCACAAAGTCAAATGTAAAATCATTAACTATACTCGCATGCTAGCTATTAAAAATCAAAATCAGTACAGCTATGAAAAAGGGGACAACACATCTAGTCTACCATCTATACACACATGTATGGACACCAAGCAATGCCATGTTAGCCAAGCTATGTATTCCTTGATTGCCAAGCCTTATTCCCGTGCCATCCAAGTTGCATCATGTATATATACACTGGCATTCCCCACTGTAGTTTTACAGTGAACAAAACCATGGTGACGAGCTTTGAAAAATCATTGCAATCCATACACTTTGCCATAAATCACCAAACATGTTTCGAATAATCTATAAAATCCCCCTCTACATTTTCATTTCCGCGAATTACAGATCGACGCTAGTTAATGTTATGAGATGAAAACTAGGTTTTCATTTTGTTCGAAATATAAGGATTTATATTCGAGTTCGTGAGTGGCATGGAGATCAGCTGCAAGGGGCGCTCGCATGGGCATCATTTTGTGAAGATCGACATCAAAAAGTTGTGCACCTGGTAATGGGGTTTTCGACGTTAGTCGGAGGTTACGAGCCCGGAGGCGGAAGTACTGGGGTCGGCAAGTCGGGCGTGGGAACTGGAGTTGAACAGTGTAGTTTGTTGGTGGTTCGATCTAATTTTTGGGTTATCTGTGCTCTAGTGTGCATGAGTTTTTTCACAGGAGCTTCAGCAAAGAGTTGATAAAAGGGGGAAGAAGGTCCTGTACGTTGCGGTTTTGGGCTGGAAGGGGAACCGGCCAGTGGGCCTTCGGAAAGGAAAAAACATAATAATGTTTGGCCTGTTTGGTGAAGAGACATGTACGTGCATGATGTAGTCTTCGCGCATAGGGATGGTGCGTTCAAAGTGTATACATAAGAGACTTATGGTATAAGGCAACTGGTATGGGCTGTTCATTATAAAAGAAAAAGGAAAAAATGTGGCATCATTGTTTACACTGAAATCAGGAGACTCTGTAACAAAACCATACACCTTGTCTGAGTACAATGTAGAAATGATCCTGCGGAAAGCACATGGGAGACCGAGGACAAAATGAGACTGATTCACTAAGATCTTTTCACGGGTAATTTTTCCTCAAAATAACGTTTATTGATGCATCATGATTGCTAGATTGGATGTTAGGAAATGGTTGTAACACCATTGCATTGAGCACTCATATAGAAATACATTGTTTGCATATATATTGCACCACTTATTACACTTACATGCTAGGGTAGAGCTCACTTTAGTGGGTATGCAGTTCATAATCACTGCGAGTCATGGATGCTTGGTGGATGAATTAAAAATAACATGGTGTACAACATGGATGTTTCGAGCGAGTTTTATTTTTCGCCCCCTAAATAGATTTTGGGACGAAATCTATTTAGGAGGGAGAATGTAACACCTCGAAATTTCATAAGTATTATTAATAAAAAATAATTAAAAACAAGCAACTAAATAGTAACGCTAGAAAATGAGATTTTGCAGCTTTAGAAATTTGGCTACAAAATTATTTTATTTAGTTTCATGGCTAGATTTTGAATCGTTTTCATATATAATATGCTGCAAACGGTCAATATATGAGGAAGTTATGAACAAATAAATTTGGACAGTAAACGCAGAAATATATATATAATTAATGGATAATATATATACATGTGTCCAAAATATATTCAAAATAGAGAAGGAGAAATCAAATTTTGAAATGAAGATAAGATCAGGGGGACAAAGGATATTATATATAAGGAATAAGATTAAGAGATCAAGAAACGTATTAATTAAAACAAACACCTCAGCAATGCACCTTTATTGGGCATTCCAGCCCCTAAGGGGTCGACCGCCCCCTTAAGAGGGGTGTCGACCGCCGGTCGGCTGCCTGGCGGCTGGACAACCCAATAAATCTATATGGTTAGGTTTTTTTAGAGGGATACATATAAATAAAAGGCCTGATTAAATCATAGTAATCTGGCAGTCTACGCTCACACGGGAAACTATATATAGCCCCGTCTATCGCACATTAGAACCTTAGCCATTTTCTTATCCCTGCCTCCATTCTGCCTCTTTGCCATTGCTAATTTCCAGAAAATAAAAGCTTAGGAATTTCTTTTATTCCTCCAACCATTATCTTATCTCTTCTCTATTATAATTCATATAGGTTTAGTATACTGGAATTTGGCATATATATATATACATATATATATATATATATATATGAGAATCAAATAAATGTTTCTTACATATATACATTAGGAGGATTATTGGAGCACGTTTGACGCAAAGAATTAGCACATATCTATATCTACTACAGATTCCTCTTTGTTCTGCCTAGATCTGTGAGTGGAATATCGTTTACTTAGGCATAGTCATATTTTTATTAGATTATCATGTTGATAGATATGCCTAGGAGGATTTGGAAATCGATAATATAAATACCAAACCCCCAAATCCTCTATTTTGTATTTGCGTATGAATTGTCATGATTATTTGGATTTTATAGATTTTTGGTTTTAATATTGGGTTAAAGATGAAAATGGGTGTTGCTACTATTGTTTTTATTTTGTATAATTCACCATTATCAAACATTTGATTGTAACCTAAAAGGGTTTAAATTCGGGTATTTCATGATTTGATTAGGTTTGGATTCTAATTTGAATCCAAACGTATTCATACTCGGAATAGGTGAAATGTAAACGTTTTAATGTGCATAACACAAAAAAGGGTGAATTAGACAAAGTGAAAATTATAAACAAACATATATAAGTGTATGTAATACTCTATTTTTAATTCAGTACTGATATCATTCCAACGAGCCTAGGATGCAAGTTGAAATTTGTATGTATGTGTATTTTCCATTCACTGCTATTTGTTGTATTGTTATTGTGCCATCATGCCTAAGTTGTAGTGGTAAAAGTATGGAAAAATTAACTTGTATACCTTGATCTAGACAAATTGACAATTGCCACCTAGATAAAACGTTTCCTCGTTCATACGAATATTTTAAAATTGTTATCCGTTATTATTATTATATTAATATAGTGTAAACACCGTAGTTAACATAATTAATGTGATTAGGATAAGATTCGAATTTGAAATGTCTCCATATATAAATATATTAGTTGCTTGTGTTTACGTATATAGAATGGCTTTATATATATTAATAGTGACACACAGACATGAGGTTATTTGTCTTTTGTGGTAAACGCCTGCCGGAACCGACTGACAAATCCAGCAACCACAAATAGGCCCAACTAATGTGAGATGTCTAGGTGCCTTAGGCCTTTCAAAAATTAGTACGCTAGACATAAGGTTAAACCAACCTGTAGTAAAGCCTGCCCAAAACTGACTGACATATCCAACATCTACATGTATACGGTTAAATGTGAGAGGTCTAGTGTGTGTATATATAGCTATATATATAAGACTATTGCATGTGAAAATAGGCAAGTTTACTATACCTTGAGAAGGTCTTAAGTGGTTGACTCTCTATTTATCTAGTTTGGGTCTTAAGTGGTTAGGACAAGGATCCCTCCGAAGGTTTATTCCTTTGAGAGGAACCAAAATCATGTGACCTACCCTTATTAGATTTAAAGTATGTTTTTTAGTCCTCATTCTCTAAAAGTGGTTAGGCACAAACGGTAACGGAGTAGGGTAGTTCACGGGGATCTTCACTTCCTCTAGAGGCTTGTAAGGGCCTAACTAGGGACGGGATTGGTATATGAAAGATATGCCGCCAATGCATGATCACCAACTGCATAAGGGAATTCTTAAGCGACATAGGTTTACTACCGTAATATCAGTTAAGTAGTAACATTCATAATACTACTTCTCATATTACAATTGAGAGTATAGACTTAAGAACGTTAACGTATTAGGACGGGGTCTTAAGGGGGTAGGGTCCGCCTCAAGGTTATAAGAGATCATATGAATCCACCTTTAATAGGGCCATAAGTGATCGAGAATGTCCACCTCGTTGGGTCTTTACCATCAAAACACTAATGAGCGATTAACTTGGATATCCACCTCATTGGTTAGATACTTGGTGTTTGTATAAATGTTATGTGTTGTGTAGAATACCTTGACATATGTAACCTACTAAAAATATAGGGTATGGACATTAAGTAACACCATATTTCAGTTACACAGAACTTTATGTTCTGACCCCTCTCCTTAACATATCCAACAGGTCAGTAGATGGGATAAAGTTATGGACGAAGTTACGATGGGAGCTGAAGATGAAGACGAATTCATTATGCTATTATTAGTAGTTTTTTCTTTACTTCTTTTGGAAACTTGTGAGAATGAACTATTTAATGTACCCATTGAACAAATGTAACTTTGACAGTTGTATTTTTGTGATTTTTAAATAAGTAGTACATCTTATTTTGGTATTATATTTTTCTCTTTCCGTTGTGTGAGATTTCCGTTTGAAGTATCTGGGTATATATATTCTGTGCAAACGTAATCCTTACAGGAACCAACGACCCGTTTAGAATGGCTCTAAGTTTCGATAGACCTTTTCTAGGTCGAAATTTAGGCCCATTCTGGACAGGTTGTTACAAAGCTAGTCGCAGCACGTCAATGTCCTTATATATATATATATATATATATATATATATATATATATATATATATATATATTCTCATAAGTAATATGAGAAGTAGTATCTCGTCGCTTAATACTGGTTTAGAGTAGGCTCGCATATAGCCATTTAAGACCCCTCCGGCTGATGCCTCGTGTTACTACTTAACTGATATTACGGTAGTACACCTATGTCGCTCAAGGCTTCCCTTATGTAGTTGGTTAATTAATTTACATGCTACGTCCCACGTATACCAAATCTGTCCCTAAGTTGGCCCGAACAATGCTCCTAGAGGAAGTGGACATTCCCGTAAACTACCTTACTCCGTTATCTCCATGACTAAACCACTTTTTAGAAAAAGAGGACCCATAGGCCACTTCAATTCTAATAAGGAAGGGTCCCATGACTTTGGTCCAAATCTAAGGAATAAACGTTCGGAATGGTCCTAGTCCTAACCACTTAAGACCCAAACTAGATAAGAAGAAAGCCAACCACTTAAGACCTTCTCAAGGCAGTAGTAAGCCAACCTATTTACATACATAATAGATATATATATACACACACACTAGACCTCTCACGTTAAACCGTATACTTGTAGATGCTGGATATGCCGGGCGGTTCCGGGAAGAATTCTACTACAAGCGTGTTCAATCTCGTGTCATAGTGTACTAAGTTAAGTGGCCCGTGACACCCAGACCTTTCACAATAGCCAAACTCATTTGTGGACTATCCTCGCGTCCGTATGTCATCATTTAATATATATATAAATAAGCCATTTTATACACACAAAAGAAACAATTCATACGGGGGCATTTTAAATTTCTTACCTTGTTCCAACGTATTTATTACGTCATTATTACGTTTGATTACGTTGATTATGCTATATAAGTATAATATTTAATACGTACTATAAACGCAAACTTCCTTTCAAATGAAGAAATGTTTTAACGGTGTAAATTGTCAATCTGGATCACATTAAAAGTATACAAGCCTAATTTCCACATCAAACTACTAAATTTATGGCATAATTAATAATAGCAGCAATGGAAAAAATAGCAACATAACTATCCAAACTTGTATCCTAGCTTGTTAGAACAATTTAGGTAATAAAATAGGAACAAGGTGTTAATTACATACATACATATTTAACATACATATATATATACACACACACATACATAAACCTCTATTTAATCCAATTTTCTCTTTTCTATGTTGCACATGAAAATATTAACATTTGATTATTTCAACTCTGAATACATTCGAATTATCCATTTTAGAATGGAAATCTAAACCTATTCAAATAATAAAACCTAACCAGATTTTAATCTTTTTACATCACAGACACTTTTTAATTAAAAAGAGGTAAATCCAATTAAACAAAAGTAAATCACCAAACTACTCTTCATACATACCCAAATAATTCACAAACCAAAAATATTGATGGACAACTTTGCGATATGTACAAAATAGGAGATTTGTGGGTTTTATAATATGATGTTATCGTGAAACCAAACCTCCATAGGCAAACAAATCAACATAAAATCTACAAAATGTACAATTTAGCCTAAACAAGTATTATTTCCACTCATAGAGATTTTGGACAAAGGAGATAATACTGATTTGAATGCTAAAATTATAGTTCTTCAATTCTACTGCAGATTTATATAAGAGAATCATATAGATTTGAATCTCATATATAAATTATAGAGAATTCCAGAATATAAACTAAATAGAAATAGATTAAAAATGAAACAGATTAGGAATAGAAGAAGAAACCTAATTCCTGGAATGTCAGCAGCAGAATGAAGGCAGAGAGAATGAAAGGGTTTAGAGAATTGAGAGGTGAGTTAGGTGGTATTTATAGGTGTGTAAATGAATAGTAGCCGTTAAATTAACATAGGTTTAATCTAAATTATTCATTTTATATAAAAACCAACCTAAACGCCATCTAAACCAGCCTCATTGGGCCCTGAACGCATCAAGCGGTCGACACCCTCCCTAGGATGGGGTCGACCTATGGTTGACACCCCGTCTAAACGGGCGATCGACACCCTGGCCTCTTGAACGGTCAGTGACCTGCGCTGATTGTTGGGAAGATATTTTTATTAAACGTTATATATATATATATATATATATTACTTCCTTACCATTTAAACAATACTCTCGTCCCTGACTGTATGTATATATATACGATTCTGAATTTAATGGAGTATTCTAATCAACCATTAATTAGTTAATTTTATTCCATTTATTTATAATTACAATTCAAATTTCAAACATTCTTGTATATATATATATTAATGCACAACATCTTTTAAATGTGAATCCTGCATATGGACTCCATTTTTTATATATTATATACGAAAATGGATCGGAATCTCGCCATGAATACAACTACGATATTCTCGTAAAAAAATTCCTAATGTTGTAGAATTCTATTTTTCAACCCATTAATATATTATTATTTTATTTTTGATTTTCATTACTTATTATTATTTATTTTAAATTAGATTATCTTAAGTTCATTTCGGTATATTTTTCCGGGTGTTACATTCTCCCCCTTAAAAAAGATTTCATCCCGAAATATGTCTGTAAGGACGAAAAACATAACTCGTTCTAAACATCTATGTTATTTTTAATTCATCCATAAACATCCATGACTTATAGTGATTATGAACTACAGACTTACTAACGTGAACTCAATCCTAGCATGTCTATGAAATAAGTGATGCGGTATTTATGGAAAACATCCTAATATGCATATATTTCTATATGAGTTAGTTGTGCAACTGTGTTGCATCCATTTCCCTGACATCCAATCTGGCAACCACAATGCATCCATAAACGCAATTTAGAGGAAACTTACACAAGAAAAGTTCTGGGTAGGTCTGTCTTATCTTGTCCTCAGTCCCCCAAGTGTTTTCTATAGGATCATTTCCCTATTGTACTCGGACAAGGAGAACGGTCTTATTGCAGAGTCTTTTGATTCTGTGCTCTACAATCTTTGAAGTGGCATGGGAAACCCTAGACTCCAACTCAAGTTTTCCTATGTCCCCAATCTCATCAAGCTTCGGTCTAATAGTGAGATCATGAAGGCACTTCCTCAAATGAGATACATGAAAAACATTATGGAACCCCGATAAGCGTTCTGGGAGGTCCACTTGATAGACCAAAGATCTTATTCTCTCGATAATTTGAAAAGGCCCAATAAATCTGGGAGCCAACTTCCCAGTCTTCCCAAACCGGATAGTCTTATTGAGAAGGGAAACCATTACAAATACCAAGTCTTCTATACTGAACTCAAGTTCCCTCCTTTTCTTGTCTGCATATGATTTCTAGCGGTCTTAGGCTACCTTCATCCTCTGCCTAATCAAAGAAATCTTCTCTGTGGAATCATAGATGATTTTTGATCTGAGATGAATCTTGTTGGTAGTTCCCCACCAAAAAGTCGACGATTTTCATGGCCTCTAGTAAAGCGCTTCAAATGTGGCCATACCAATTGTCGCTTGGAAACTATTGTTATACATAAACTCCATAAGCGGCAGGTGCTGCTCCCAAACTCCTCCAAGGTCTATAATGCAAGCTCTAAGCAAGTCTACTAGGTTCCAATTTACTCTTTCCGTCTGGCCATCAGTTTGTGGGTGATAAGTTATATTCAAGTTGAGTGTCATCCGTAATCCTGCTTGTAAACTTCTCCAAAACTCACTCGTGAATAAGGGGTCTCGATCGATCACTATAGCAAACGGAATACCATGCAATCTGACTATCTCTTTAACATATAACTGGGCCAATGAAGTCGTAGTTCTATTCTTCTTGACTGGTATAAAGTGAGCATTCTTGGTCAAACGTTCCATTATAACCCAAATAGCCTCATTACCCTTATGACTTTTTAGAAACCCATCCACAAAATCCATGAAAATATGCTCCCACTTCTACATGGGAACTTATAACTATAACAATAATCCTCCGGACCTTCCTTGCTCTGCTTTTACTTTCTGACACGTCAGACACTTAGCCACAAATTCAGCTATCTCCCTTTCCATCCCTTCCCAATGGAGATTTCTTTTCATATCCTTATACATTTTCTCTCCAATGGGGTGTATGGTCATCCTCAGCCTATGACACTTCTCTAAAATTTCTTAACTCCTAATCTTTAGGATACAAAGTCATTCATCCCTAAGCAAACTTCCACCAATGCCCAATGAATATCTAACTGAATGAGGAATGGTCTCCTTCTTTCCCACTTTCTCCTTCAAGTTTCTTTTCTCTTCGTCAAGGTATTGCATACTCTGAATTCTTTTTCTTAGAGTGGGCCTAACAAGCATAACTTTAAGAAAACCACTAGAAGCTACTGACGGGGGTTACAAGTTAAAGTTAGAGAGAAACTCCAACTGTTTCCATTCCAAAATTTGCATTAAAAGATGCATGTCTTTTACTCAACCCATCCGTTATGACATTCCCATTCCCTGGGGTATACTAGATCATGAAATCAAAAGAGGCAATGCACTCCATCTATCGTTGTCTTAAATTCAGAACACGTTGAGAGAATGGATACTTTGGGGATTTATGCACCACTCAAAAAGACCCTATCACAATTGCATTTTTATAACTATCACAAAATGCCATTTGTAATAAAAGTTATTTACAACTATTCTTCCCTGAACGTTGTAATAAACTTATCTTCAACATCTCTTTAACTTTGCTAGTTGTAATAGATTCTTGTACAACTTTTCTTTTTGGCTAGTTGTAATAAATGTCCATATTTAACAACTTATCTTTTTTATTAGTAATTCTCATTTTGGTCAATTGTAATAGATATATTTCTAACAACTTTTCATTTGGCCATTTCAATCAATGTCTATTACAACTTTTTTTGTCCATCGCAATAATTAATTTAATAATTATAATTAAATAATACCACTTAGTAATAAATAATCAAAAAAATCAATAAGTAGTAATTACTATTAGATAATAATTATTAACTTGAAGTGAGAAATAAATAATATGAGTAATTTCTATCAAATGATTAAAAATATTAATCGATAATTAATAATAAATTTATAAATAAGAATTATTTTTTAATAGTAATAACAGTAATTAATAACTATATAGCAATAAGTAACAAAAATAATTAATAATTCAAAATTACCAATAATAATTAATAATCAAAAATTAATAATTCAAAATTAACAATAATATTTGATTTACCATTTAATATTGTGTTTAATAATTAATTGTCAATAACTATTGATGATCATT
The DNA here is from genome assembly GCA_030737875.1 of Allium sativum. Taxonomy (NCBI): domain Eukaryota; kingdom Viridiplantae; phylum Streptophyta; class Magnoliopsida; order Asparagales; family Amaryllidaceae; genus Allium; species Allium sativum. The sequence continues at coordinate 50,433,689 of CM060922.1, read as the reverse complement.
ACTAATATACACATAATAATTAGTATTTAGTAATTAACATTAAATAATCATAATTGAAAAATAACACATCGTAATCTATATCAGTTACTTCTCCTTTCGCCGCCTCTTATTTTCAATCTCCGCCTCTGATTTTCATTTCATGCGCACTTATTTTCATTTCCCGCGCAGGCCCTCTTTCCAAAAACCTAATAAGTTTCAGATATGACCTCCTTTCCGTCCTTTTCATTTCCCTTTTTCACCTCTCCACCTTTATCGAGGTTGTTACAATCAAGTGGCCATTGATGCACAAGGTTGTTTTATTGGCCTGAACCCTGGACCTTCTCCTTAGGACCTCAATCTCAATTAGGGTTTCTCCATCTAAAATCCAAATCATCTCAATCCACGTTGAAGGCCTTCTCTTCGCCTTCTCGTTCTCTCTCCTCAAAAACTCTTCTCTCCATTAGTAGATGTTTCCTTTCGTCGTATACCATTCCTTCTCTCTATCGCCGTTCTCAATCCCTAAACCGCTTCGTTTCCCCATCAACCGCGATAGTTGCCTGTTTCACTTTAGTCTGTTTCAGAATGAACTGGTATGGTGACTCTTCCTACTCTCTGATGATATCGGGTGGTGGAGGCGGTGGTGATCGGCCACTGACGGAGAGGGCGCCTCTTTTTCCTTGATGTGATTATGAGCATTAGTTGATTGTTATGGATAAGCCTGGTGGTGAGGGTGCAAAACCTAAGCATCTCTCTCATCTAAAAGCAGCTATCGTGCAAAACCTGGTGGTAATGATGTAATTATTTGTATATATTGGGCCAATTTGCCTTAATTATGGTTCTCCTTAACCAAGGCTACCTAGTAATTCAACATGATATATTCAAGTTTTCAAGATGGTGGGTTGAATCAGCAAAGAATGTGGGTATTCATATTTATTGGACATCGTTTCCATGGCTTTGACTCCTCTATTATCCAAGGTGAGTATTCATTTCAATATCTTTAATTTTTACTTGGATAGATATAAAATGGACACGATAGTTTTCTTTGGTATAATGTAATAGAGATGTGAGAAAGGTTGGTTAATAAAGTTTGCTACTCATTGAAAAATGAATACGTACCAGAGATACCAACCAGCTCTTAATGGTACCACTAATATAGTTGTGTTATTCTATCTGTGTTTATAGGCAGATATGTTGAAATAACTTTGATTTGTTTAAGAGGCTGGGAAAGAATCCGTATAATTGGTCCGTTCAAGTGGTTTTTAAAATTTTGCAGTCTATTGCTAGCCAATGACGTTAACATATTGTTATATTTCTATATCTATTTCAGTTGAAGCAGTTCTTACATCATCAGCGAATATTATAATAACAACATTAGCAAATCCGGCTAGTTCACTTTTTAGATTCATATGATATCAGCACATGGTATTTCCACTTTATAAACGATTTAAAACCTGCTACTGGAGTAAACATATATATTGAATTATCTCATTCATATGACTGCAGTTCATAGTTCTTCAAACCTTTATCGGATCCTTTCCAAGCTTCATGTTGATCGTTTGAATCCCTTTGTTCTTTGTACAGCCTTATATTAAGTTAAACTCCAAACCTTATTCCAGAATCAGAGAAGCAAGTCTCTAAATTAGCCCTTTGGATAGGATCTAGAAGAAACAATGGCTTTGTTTAATCGACAAAGGATCAAGACATCGGTGAACTGGGTGATTCGGCGTGCTCATGCTGAATATCCATTCCCTAAACCGATCCTTCGAGCGGATCTGCGAATCATGCTGCTTCTATCTGATTCATAAGGGGTAAGACCTATAATAGGTTTCAATTATAAGATTTTTTTCTGTTTGTTGCATGTAAAGTTTCAAAGATCTAATTTTGGGGCTTATTTGATTTCAATGGTAAAACTGCTTCCACTGCCTACTTATATGCCAGAATTTGAAAAATGTTATCCAAATAAACAAATTTGCATCTAGACTTAAAATTCAATTTCGAGCGTTTATAAATATTAATTTTATGGATTCTACAAATTATCGCTTTTGAAACACCCCACCTCCGTTAAGGTCACTCTCAAAAGGGATGCCTTAATTTCAGTGGAGCATTATAGGTAAAAGATGCAGATAAATTACAAGACAGACAATTAAAGCAGCGGCAAATAAATAAAACTTTATTTCATTGATAAACAGCTTGTACAAAGATTGTTTTACAATACCAAAGTATCCTGTCTTGCTTACAAAATAAAGAAGCATAAAATGATTTCCCCAAATAAAGCATGAGCCAGCCATAGCAGTAGAAGAGAGAGTCCAAGGCAACACGTCAAAGAGTCTTCAAGCTTGGAAAGAGTAACGGTCCAAACAAACCTGAGCTATTCCCTCCTTTGACTACCTGGGGGAAAACGTAAGAAAAGAGGCGAAAGCAAACTAGGTCAGACATAAAGTCTGGTAAGTCCGGTGATTCTTAGTATTTAAACAAGGAAAAGGGTCATGACATGAATAAACTAAATATAAGACTAAACAATAGTAACAAGATAATATGGGATAAGCATGGGATATGGCAAGATAAACTGAATGTACCGATAAACTGAATGTACTGATAAACTGAATGTACTGATAAACTGAATGCGCTTCTACTCCGTCTCTGCTTCGCAACTACCCTGTTTATATTGATTTATATATCACTGCACTACCTAACTGGTGTCCAAACTAGTAATCTATGATCATATGATAACGTGATCCCAATCCCCGTATTTGTGGTTGCCTTTAGGTGTACATCTATTATGGGGATTCCGTTTATTACGTAGATCTAATCTAGGGTTTACTATCGAGTGCTTACTAGATTCAACCAGGGTTTACGCTACTCAGGGCCACTGGGGTTTATGCTACCTATTGAACGCTTCTCGGATTCAGGGTTAACGCGACCTAGGTCCAACTAGGGATTATGCTACCTACTTGTATTAAGTTTCCATGTGTCTGTGTCAGTCGGCCCTCTCATGCGTGTAGATACTTTGTGTTGGCCCCACCATAAGGTGTATCAAGCCTTATGACAGTGACCTGACACGATTCAAGATGCACAGTGTATAACTACTGGTACCCACTGCCCGCTTTTTCCTACTCCGAAATACGTGCACTCCCGTAAACCGTCGGAACCTACACTGACGTACCCCCTGCCGTTATCTTTGACCGCTTATAATCAGTCCAGTAATCGTGCCCCACCCTGCCTAGTTTTAGGGTACCATGATACATCTATGTAGGTTACTGCTGAAATGGGTCCCCATTACTAGGCTTTCCTGCTGGTTAAGCTTATGGGCCTATATTTACTAATATTACCCACCAACCCAATGTGTACTTAACCTTCCCACCGATTCAAGCATGTTTATTTAGTGGTTAAGTTCTATGGGCCTATATTTACTAATATTACCCACCAACCCGATATGTACTTAACCTTCCTACAGATTCAAGCATGTTTATTTAATGGTTAAGTTTTGTGGGTCTATATTTACTAATATTACCCACCAACCCGATATGTACTTAACCTCCTACTCGTCAAGTCGTGTTGGTTAAGTGGTTCTTATTAACTTAACCTTTCTCGCTTATCTTGTTGGATTGGTTAAGTGTGATCTATTAACTTAACCTTGTTCAGTCATCAGGTTATATTGGTTAAGTATTCCCCATTTAACTTAACCTCATTAGCTCATCAAGTTATACTGGTCAAGTGTCATTAATCAATTCAAGTTAACTTAACACATCCACCCATCACGTCATGTTGGTTAAGTGTTTCCTTCTGGTGTTGACTTGACCCTACCTCAATTCATGTTATATTGGTTAAGTGTTGTTCTCGCGTTAACTTAACCCTTCCCATACATCATGTTATATAATTGGTTAAGTGTTTTCCTCTTATATTACTTAACCCCACCACATGTCAATATATATTTTGGTTAAGTGTTACCCTAGTTAACTTAACCCTATCATTTTCTTAATTAACATTTTACAATGGTTAAGTGTTCTAAATTTACTTAACCTCACCCACTTGTCTAATGAACATGTTGTAATGGTTAAGTGTTCTAATTTTACTTAACCTCACTCACTTGCCTAGTTAACATGTTATTACCGTTAAGTGTTTCCCTAATTACTTAACCTCACCATTTCTAGCTTGATTTATTCATAAGCCTTAATTAATTAATTAATTAATTAATTAAAGCACCAACCACTCACATTAGAATGATATTGTTGTGGTTACTGGATGTGCCGGTCGGTTTCGGGCAGGTTTACACCACAACTCAGTCTAACCTCGGGTCTTTCTGGGCTTGATGCACTAACCACCCACATTAGACATGTATTGTTGTGGTCACTGGATGTGTCGGTCGGTTCCGGGCAGTTTTACACCACAACTCGGTCTAACCTCGGGTTAGGCATATTCGTCTTTTACTAAATTTACATATTTACTATTTATGTAAATTTTCCGTAAATCAATTTAGCCTATATCATATTCATTTGTCATGCAAATTAGCATATTTATATTCTATGACCAAAACTCGATTTACCTATCAACCAGCCCAACTTGCAGTTTATACCAATTTAGATTTAATATTCCCCTTTTTCAATTCATGCCTAGTCTAGATTAATATTCCAATTTACGGTTCATGTCAAAACTAGATTTAATATTCTAGTTTACCGTTTATGTCCAAAACTTGGTTTACAAGCCAATTACACACTTTGCGGCCAATTAAATTTATCAATTTATGCCCAAGTCTAATATGCATGTAAATCATTCACTATTATAACCAATTTAGACTATGCCAACATATCTATTATGCCAAACTAACTTAATTAAGCTACACCCAAATTCCCGCACCGTAATCGTACGTATAACATGATTTCACAAGTTTCTAAGTACTCATGAAATGATACTAATAGTATCAAAGCAAGGAATAGGGGATAAGCACGAGAATTGACATAAAAGAATAGCCATGCAAGAATGAACCAAATACAAAAATAATGGTTCCAATGGATTTGATGTACATAATAGTGAACAGGAATAAACTAGCCAAGTTGCACACAAAATATGAGATCCACATGATCAAGGGAATAGGCATAGGTGATTTGATCCAACATAATTCCAGTCTAAGGTACAACATGATCGGTTATTTGTAACAATGGGAATAGTCATAAGCAACTAACTACAATAGTCATAGGCAATTAACCACAATAGTCATGGGCGACTAATCACAATAATTTTTTAACCAATGTCATAGGCAATAGTCTCATAGTCATAAATCTTGGTAATAGTCTCATAGTCATGAATCATATGCAATAGTCTCAAAATTATGAATCATAGTCGTAGTCATAGGCAACGGTCTTACAGTCATAGTCATATGTAATAGTCTCTTTGTCATGGATCATAGTCATAGGCGATAGTTTCATGGCAACAATTTCATAGTCATAGTCTTAGGCAAACGTCCCATAATCATAGTCATTGGCAATTAGCCACAATAAGTTCTAGGCCACAATTGAGAATCAGATCCAAAGGCATAGATAACGTTAGATTTGACATAAGCATGAATAAAAGATAATTAACTTGCAAATTGGTATAGTTCTATATTTTTATTCATCACATTCACAATTCCAATTACACGTTCAAATCTAAGGAATAACCGAACTTGCAGTGGTCGATTTAGAAAAGGCGATTTGCTATGATTCGAGTGATGTTGCTTGAAGCGGAATGCCTATGGTCCAACTTCAAGCTTTATCTTGATTTGAATCTCCAATTTGAAGAATAACCATAACTTGTTTTAATGGAGAATAAGATATATTTTAATTAGGATTGAGGCAGAGTATAGGCGTAATGAAGTTGTGTGGAGAAAGTGAAGTTTGGGGGCATTTATATAGCATAGAACTCATGAATTTGGTCCAGAAATCAGTCCGGATACATAAAAATGAATTCTGCCTCGGATCTGGGAAAACATGGCAGGTCAACCCCCAGGTCGACCTATAGGGGGGAGGTCGATCCCCTGGTCGACCTGGGTCCTGGGCGGGAAATTTCCCACCCAGCCCGCTTCTGGGTTCTGTCTCAAATTTTGAATTCAGTTTCGAGCTGTTTTTAAATTTGAGCTGAAACTTCCGAAGGCCATAACTTCTTCATACGAAGTCCGATTCACGCAAACTCGGACTCTATCTCAAGCAGAATTCCGAGACGAACGCAATGGAATAACCCGTTTCCCTAATTCTTCTCTTAAAAATTTAGTATACTTTGATTTGTTACATTAACGTTTACAGAAAATACGGGGTGTTACATTTTCCCCTCCTTAAAGGATTTCGTCCCCGAAATCTTCAAGTTAAGAGGAATGTATCCTAACATCCAGCATCCATCTACTCAACCATTCAATCACAGGCATACATTGTCCCTAAAAGGATTTCTAATGCTTTCATGATTCTATGCATAGTGTGTGTACATGTCCTTATCTAATGTAAAATCAGGCGGTCTACTGATTCAGTTGACCTCCTTAATGCGAAATATGTTAGTGCCATGAGTCCATCATGTATGTAATCCTAACGATACATATCATTTCTACACGAGTGCACAACCATTCGCTCAAATGAAACGTCCATATGATAACACATCAAGTTTTAATCCCTAAACCAATACATATATGCATATGCAATATGGAAGTGACTGAGCCGATCTAATGCCTAATGTGTGTATATGCATCCACGAGCAACCACTAGCAACCACTGGCAACTACTTGCAACCATCAATCATAACATGTTTCAAATACATGTTTACATCCATTGGCTTCTACCTAAGGATTGAGGATAGGACCGAGAGGATATACTTAAAAGCTAAAGACTAGCATGCAAATAGATTTTACAGAAAAAGAGGAATCAAGGGTATACCCTCAAAAAGGGTAAGATGCGCGTATCTAGCCTTCAGTCTTCTAAGTCGCATCTTCTTGAGCTTTACTCCACTATACCTTATCTAATTTAACTTCATGGTTGCGAAGCTTCTTGACCTCCATTTTCAAAACCCACTAGTAAAGATAGGACCTCGATCACTTTCCATGCTAGAGGGTATCCAATGTAGTCGAATTATCCTCCCGAGCAAAACATATGTTAATCATGGTACCAAGTGTATATACCTAAGATGATTAGAGGTCTCTCCTCTACTTAGCTTATCCATCATGCTGCAAATCTGAGGGTCTAAAGCTAATGGTTATTATGTGCTTATTACCCTCTTAAGGTCAGTCTAACTTAGGGTGCCCGCCCCAACCATTTATTTCTCATGCAAACCATCCTAGTCGAACTCGACATCCCTCAAGTACAAGCCCCAAAGGCCTAAACCAATATCAGACAAGCACCCAAGGGATACCTCCTCCGAATTTGGACGATCTATGTGAGATGATACTAACAAAACAACCAAACAATTGGGCATTTTACCGACTCTGGCTATCCTCGCTAATCTTGCTCCAGAATTATCGTTGATCGCATAACTGGCTTTGCATTGTCAACTAAATATATGCGGGAGTCTGTCTCGAGTTTTAGGGGAAAACCCCTACCCTAATCAAAACATCTTGTGTACTCATGGACCACTCCAATGGATCGAAAATCGTCAATAGATAAGTAAAGTGATTCTAGATAGCTAAGACAAACTAATCCCTTAGGATCGTATGAAATCTCAAGGGTATTCTCGAGGCAAGTCGAAAGTATAACTACCCTTGTTTCATAATTACTAGCTAACCAATCAATGCCTAGAATCAACCGAAAAACATAAGCATAAATATAGCTATTCTCAAATCCTCACAAGTCAAAGATAGATGGGCCGAACCAGCAATTGGATTCGAGACTATAATGGGATCCTCTACTACACAATATCTAGGGTGCAGAGACTCAACTATGGAAGAAAATATATACGAATGTGAAGCGCTAAAATCGGAAGGAGTACTAACAGGATAATCAAAAAGGAAAAACTCTTTCAATCGAAATCTTACTGCCTCTCTCTCAGGTATGCTGGTGGTGAGAGCATGCACTCGCCTTCCGGAAAATCCTGTCCCTTGTTCTTGACCTTGCCCTTAATTATATGACCCGTTATACCAAAATAAAGATACTTCCTCTTGTCTTAGGTTTTACTATTTTTTTCCTCCCCTACTTTGTGAATCAATTCCGTATCCATGGGTTCTTCATCCTTGTGTTGTGCTCCTTAGCCAAACCCCCTCATTCTCAACTTTTCCACCCTTGCGTAACTTGTTGACATGTCTCTCGAAAGCTGCCTCCATCGCACGGAAAATCCTACAAAGCTCGAAAGAAAATTAGTCGTAGGTGAAACTACAGCGGCTATAGGTGGAAGTTAGGCACTTATTTTTCCCTTTGACAAGTGTTGTAGTCTCATCAAGCCAACGGAACCATGTCGCGATGAGGTTACCTCCTAGAGAGCCAGGAGCCCCAGAGACTCAAGAAAGAAGGAAACAAGGATTCAAGTAGAGGGTCAAAAGATAGTGCATATGGCTTTGGGGAATATGCCTTTAAAACAAAACTTTTCTTTTTGAAAATGCTTCTTTTAAAACCGTTTTGAAAATAATTTTTCAAATCTTTTATCTGATCCGGTAACCTTCAGCTCTGATACCAAGTGAAAAACCCCACCTCCGTTAAGGTCACTCTCTAAGGGGATGCCTTAATTTCAGTAGAGCATTATAGGTAAAAGATGCAGATAAATTACAAGACAGACAATTAAAGCAGCGACAAATAAATAAAACTTTATTTCATTGATAAACAGCTTGTACAAAGATTGTTTTACAATACCAAAGTATCCTGTCTTGCTTACAAAAATAAAGAAGCATAAAATGATTTCCCTAAATAAAGCATGAGCAAACCATAGCAATAGAAGAGAGAGTCCAAGGCAACACGTCAAAGAGTCTTCAAGCTTGGAAAGAGTAACGGTCCAAACAAACCTGAGTTATTCCCACCTTTGACTACCTGGGGGGAACGGAAGAAAAGAGGCAAAAGCAAACTAGGTCAGACATAAAGTCTGGTAAGTCCGGTGATTCTTAGTATTTAAACGAGGAAAAGGGTCATGACATGAATAAACTAAATATAAGACTAAACAATAGTAACAAGATAATATGGGATAAGTATGGGATATGGCAAGATAAACTGAATGTACCGATAAACTGAATGTACTGATAAACTGAATACATTGATAAACTGAATATGCTTCTACTCCTTCACTGCTTCGCAACTACCCTGTTTACAGTGATTTCTATATCTCTGCACTACCTAACTGGTGTCCAACTAGTAATTTATGATCATATGATAACGTGATCCCAATCCCCGTATTTGCGGTTGCCTTCAGGTGTACATCTATTATGGGGATTCTGTTTATTACCTAGATCTAATCTAGGGTTTACTATCGAGTGCTTACTAGATTCAACCAGGGTTTACGCTACCCAGGGCCTCTGGGGTTTATGCTACCTATTGAACGCTTCTCGGATTCAGGGTTTACGCGACCTAGGTCCAACTAGGGATTATGCTACCTAGTTGTATTAAGTTTCCATGTGTCTGTGTCAGTTGGCCCTCTCTTGCGTGTAGATACTCTGTGCTGGCCCCACCATAAGGTGTATCAAGCCTTATGACAGCGACCCGACACGATTCAAGATGCATGGTGTATAACTACTGGTACCCAGTGCCCGCTTTTTCCTACTCCGGAATACGTGCACGCCCGTAAACCGTCGGAACCTACATTGATGTACCCCCTGCCGTTATCTTTGACCGCTTATAATCAGCCTAGTAATCGTGCCCCACCCTACCTAGTTTCAGGGTACCATGATACATCTACGTGGGTTACTGCTGAAATGGGTCCCTGTTACTAGGGTTTCCTACTGGTTAAGTTTATGGGCCTATATTTACTAATATTACCCACCAACCCGATGTGTACTTAACCTTCCCACCGATTCAAGCATGTTTATTTAATGGTTAAGTTATGTGGGCCTATATTTACTAATATTACCCACCAACCCGATATGTACTTAACCTTCCTACGGATTCAAGCATGTTTATTTAATGGTTAAGTTCTGTGGGCCTATATTTACTAATATTACCCACCAACCCGATATGTACTTAACCTCCTACTCGTCAAGTCGTGTTGGTTAAGTGGTTCTTATTAACTTAACCTTTCTCGCCTATCTTGTTGGATTGGTTAAGTGTGATCTATTAACTTAACCCAGTTCAGTCATCAGGTTATATTGTTTAAGTATTCCCCATTTAACTTAACCCTATTAGCTCATCAAGTTATACTGGTCAAGTGTCATTAATCAATTCAAGTTAACTTAACCTATCCACCCGTCACATATTGTTGGTTAAGTGTTTCCTTCTGGTGTTGACTTGACCCTACCTCAATTCGTGTTATATTGGTTAAGTGTTGTTCTCGTGTTAACTTAACCCTTTCCATACATCATGTTATATATTTGGTTAAGTGTTTTCCTCTTGTATTACTTAACCCCACCACATGTCATTATATATTTTGGTTAAGTGTTACCCTAGTTAACTTAACCCTATCATCTGCTTAATTAACATTTTACAATGGTTAAGTGTTCTAAATTTACTTAACCTCACCCACTTGTCTAATGAACATGTTGTAACGGTTAAGTGTTCTAATTTTACTTAACCTCACCCACTTTCCTAGTTAACATGTTATTACGGTTACCAGCTGTGTAGTGTCCGCTACACACCCGTTTTCCTCAAAAAAACATGTTATTACGGTTAAGTGTTTCCCAAATTACTTAACCTCACCATTTCTAGCTTGATTTATTCATGAGCCTTAATTAGTTAATTAATTAAAGCACCAACCACTCACATTAGACAGATATTGTTGTGGTTACTGGATGTGCCGGTCGGTTCCGGGCAGGTTTACACCACAACTCAGTCTAACCTCGGGTCTTTCTGGGCTTGATGCACTAACCACCCACATTAGACAGGTATTGTTGTGGTCACTGGATGTGCCGGTCGGTTCCGGGCAGTTTTACACCACAACTCAGTCTAACCTCGGGTTAGGCATATTCGTCTTTTACTAAATTTACATATTTACTATTTATGTAAATTTTCCGTAAATCAATTTAGCCTAGATCATATTCATTTGTCATGCAAATTAGCATATTTATATTCTATGCCCAAAACTCGATTTACCTATCAACCAGCCCAACTTGCAGTTTATACCAATTTAGATTTAATATTCCCCTTTTTCAATTCATGTCAAGTCTAGATTAATATTCCAATTTACGTTTCATGTCAAAATTAGATTTAATATTCTAGTTTACCGTTTATGTCCAAAACTTGGTTTACAGGCCAATTACACACTTTGCGGCCAATTGAATTTATCAATTTATACCCAAGTCTAATATGCATGTAAATCATTCACTATTATAGCCAATTTAGACTATGCCAACATATTTATTATGCCAAACTAACTTAATTAAGCTACGCCCAAATTCCCGTGCCGTAATCGTACGTATAACATGATTTCACAAGTTTCTAAGTTCTCATGAAATGATACTAACAGTATCAAAGCAAGGAATAGGGGATAAGCACGAGAATTGACATAAAAGAATAGCCATGCAAGAATGAACCAAATACAAAAATAATGGTTCCAATGGATTTGATGTACATAATAGTGAATAGGAATAAACTAGCCAAGTTACACACTAAATATGAGATCTACATGATCAAGGGAATAGGCATAGGTGATTTGGTCCAACATAATGCCAGTCCAAGGTACAACATGATCAGTTATTTGTAACAATGGGAATAGTCATAAGCAACTAACTACAATAGTCATAGGCAATTAACCACAATAGTCATGGGCGACTAATCACAATAATTTCTTAACCAATGTCATAGGCAATAGTCTCATAGTCATAAATCTTGGTAATAGTCTCATAGTCATGAATCATATGCAATAGTCTCAAAATTATGAATCATAGTCATAGGCAACAGTCTTATAGTCATAGTCATATGTAATAGTCTCTTTGTCATGGATCATAGTCATAGGTGATAGTTTCATGGGCAACAGTTTCATAGTCATAGTCTTAGGCAAACGTCCCATAATCATAGTCATTAGCAATTAGCCACAATAAGTTCTAGGCCACAATCGAGAATCAGATCCAAAGGCATAGATAACGTTAGATTTGACATAAGCATGAATAAAAGATAATTAACTTGCAAATTGGTATAGTTCTATATTTTTATTCATCACATTCACAATTCCAATTACACGTTCAAATCTAAGGACTAACCGAACTTACAGTGATCGATTTAGAAAAAGCGATTTGCTATGATTCGAGTGACGTTGCTTGAAGCGGAATGCCTATGGTCCAACTTGAAGCTTTATCTTGATTTGAATCTCCAATTTGAAGAAGAACCATAACTTGTTTTAATGGAGAATAAGAGATATTTTAATTAGGATTGAGGCAGAGTATAGGCGTAATGAAGTTGTGTGGAGAAAGTGAAGTTTGGGGGCGTTTATATAGCGTAGAACTCATGAATTTGGTCCAGAAATCAGTCTGGATACATAAAAATGAATTCTGCCTCGGATCTGGGAAAACAGGGCAGGTCGACCCCAGGTCGACCTATAGGGGGGAGGTCGACCCCCTGGTTGACCCCCTGGTCGACCTGGGTCCTGGGCGGGAAATTTCCCGCCTAGCCCTCTTTTGGGTTCTGTCTCAAATTTTGAATTCAGTTTCGAGCTGTTTTTAAATTTGAGCTGAAACTTCCGAAGTCCATAACTTCTTCATACGTAGTCCGATTCACGCAAACTCGGACTCTATCTCAAGTAGAATTCCGAGACGAACGCAATGGCATAACCCGTTTCCCTTAATTATTCTCTTAAAAATTAAGTATACTTTGATTTGTTACATTAACGTTTACAGAAAATACAGGGTGTTACAGCTTTGTCTTTAGTTCCTTATGTGCTATATTCATGGTCACATAGTTCTTTCACTGCCTCAAGTTTATGCTTATGAAGAATTAGTCTTAAGGTTTCAATACTATCATGGATTACGTGACTATATTTTGGTATTTGTATTCAAAGTTTCCACCTAAAATTAATTTAATTGCTTCAAAGTTTGTTTGGCTTATGGTATTATATGGTATGTTTGTGCCTGATTGAAGATGATCAATAATTGTTAATTATTTGGTTGTGCTTCACATATTTAAGATCTAATATTTGATCTACCAGTTCCTATGTTATTCAAGACACTATGTCGAAGAGAGGGGCAACAATTTTTAAAGATTTCGGTTACTCTAGGAATTAATTCAGTCATATAACTGCTTGGGGAAAAATTCAAATACTGTCTCCTGCAAACTCTTTAGATGCTAATTAAATTCATGTGTACCAACTTGTGAGTAAGAGAAGTAGGACCTAAGAGAATGTTTTGAGATGGTTGATAGTGTACATGCTGTAACGATCCGGATTTTTGGATGATTAATTTTAAATATTTAACGTTTATTTTAAATATTGAGTTAATTATATAAATGGATATTTATATTGATTTATCGATTTAATAATTGATAATGTGATTTATTTCGAATATATATAATTACCGTAATACGAGAATATGAAATAATTCAATTCAAAATTTAAAATTGAGTCAGAATGATTCAAATGATTTATAGAAATTCTATTTTTATAGAAATGATAATAATAATAATATTTTTATTATCAAGAGAATAATTATTTTAAATTTAGTTTAAATCAATTTCGATTGATATCTTCTCCATACGATCAAATGAGGCTTCAAAATCTGTTCTAATGTGTCCAGAATAGTGTTATAACACTAGAAATGCCGGTTGTTGCGCTCGAATAGGAGTTTGGAACCACAAATTTTATTACTTTAAGATTCAAGTGGATAAATACTAAATCAAATCAAAATCTAATCGAATTAAATTTTATGTATTTAACCTATCTCCTATATGTACTATACGCAGACCATTCCTTAATGGTTAAGTATCCTTCATATATTTATATATGTAATCCTTTCCTTTACTTCTCCCTTTTAATTTCGTTTTCCTTATCTGTTCAAAGAAAATTGAAAGCTTAAATTAAAAATGGTCAACCTCTATTTATTTATCTCAATCCCAAATATCAAAACCAAATCTTCCGTTCGAAAAAATGCTGATCCTTATTCCTCTAAACCAAAAGGAGATTGCGCAAGTTCAGAAATTTAATGAATCAGTTAGAGTTGTTGTTCAATGGCTTTTCTGGAGTTGTACGAACCATGTTTGGGGATCGCGATAATATCAACGAGCTAGGTCGTGCGATCGATTTAGGGTTGCTTCTTTTGTGTTCCAGCGATGTTAAGGCCAAGTCGTGACATTCCTTTCCACACTACTAACTGGGGTTGCGATGTTGAAATGGGGTATAGCTTCATCTGTTCTGCACGAGATGAAGCTGTGAAGGGATTTTTAGGGCAGGATGATTGCATGAAGACTTGGAAAAGGATCGAAGAAAATAAAGTGGCTCAGATTTTCGAACCAACAAGCTCAAATGGGGATTTTGAGGAGAGTGAAGTTCGACAATGACAAAGGAGTTTAGGGTCGGTTTCTGAAGTGATTGCGTGGTTTAACAGTAAGAAAGAAGGGTTCGAATTTTTGGGGGTTGCTTCCATGGAGTCGAGTTTCTCACTTAAGAACTTAACGAAGAGATTAGTAGAATCAAATGGAAACAAGTACGTGGGATTCGTAGTAACGGTATTTATGTCTACAAATTGGAATCGGAATTGATTGAAAATATAAATCACGATGAGTAATTCTCACTCTGAAATTTATTTAAATTTATTTTTATCGTTAAAATTAATTGTTGGCTGCTTGGATGCATATAAATATTTTGTGGCTATTCTATATAAATATATTAATTATTTAGGCTTGGTGTTTGTGGTTATTATATATATATATATATATATATTGGTTATTGGTTGGATTCCCGTAATATCATTAGCGGATGCCCGCAGTATCATTAGCGGATGACCCTATGCGCCCTACGCTATGATAGTGGATGACCTATTCCGCGATATCCTGCCTCGAAGCAGGATGGGTATTATTTATGTTGGTAACTTCTGTGGATGTAGGAAAACAGGTTGGAGGGATCCAACTAAATTCCTCAAAAATATTATTATTTGTTTGTTTACATATATATTATCATATATGATGTGTTAGAAAACTTGTGATTAATAATTTGGTGTTTTTGAATGTTTAAATATCACTGGGCCTAAATGTTGATTTATTAAAATATCGTGAAATGATATTTGAGTTTTAAAAGGAGAAATCTATTTTAAAAAAATAGAATTTTAATTTCGAATGGACTGAGAAATATTAACTTGTTTTGAATAAACAACACAAGTATTGAAATTTATAAACGATGTTTATAAATTAATAATACAGGAAATTGAAGTACTAAAATTTATAAACGATGTTTATAAATTGAATAATGCAGGGGAATTGAAGTGAATTTATAAACAGTGTTTATAAATGAAATGGGAAAATTATCATTTAGATAATTTGGGAAAATGTAAATTCAGATGTGAATTTATAAAGGGGAAATTTATTTTTCCAAAGTAGAAATTTAATTTCAAAAAAATGAATTTTAAATCAAGACTTGTTTAAAAATATAAACAAGTAAAATAAATGATGTTTATAAAGAAAGGTGAAAAAATTATCATTGGATAATTGAAATATTTAAATTCAAATATGAATTTAAAATGAGAATTGGGAACCGTGTTAAAAGGGGAAATAAGGAAATCTATTCTGATGTTCGAAATATAAATTAAAATAAATCCAAATGGATTTATGGTTGGAATTCGACTATGTTGAATTTATAAGAATAAATTATATCCAGAAAGTATATTTAAATTGTGTTAAATAGAAACTAAAATAAAATATGAAAAAAGATTACATATTATATATAAGTTATAATAAATAAAATATTCCAAATAAGATTTGGGTTTAAACAAATTTTTAAATGGAGCTTGTTTTAATATATAAACAAGGAAGTTAAATTCGTAAACAATGTTTATAAATATAGCAAGGTAATTATCATCAGGTAATTGAAAATTTTAAATTCAAGGATGAATTTAAAAGGGAAATCGGAAATCATTTCGAGGAATGATAGATTTTATTTCAGAACTCGGGATATAAACTGGATGGAAATAAATCCAAAGGATGTATTTTTGGAATTCGATTT
This sequence comes from Allium sativum, assembly GCA_030737875.1. Taxonomy (NCBI): domain Eukaryota; kingdom Viridiplantae; phylum Streptophyta; class Magnoliopsida; order Asparagales; family Amaryllidaceae; genus Allium; species Allium sativum. The sequence continues at coordinate 50,417,492 of CM060922.1, read as the reverse complement.
CATCGAATTACATAAAATAATTTGTTTCCAAAAGAAATTGGAAGTATAACCAATATTTCCTAAGTATAGAAATAAAGGAGTTCGGGAAAGAGAAAAAATTGGAATGTTTTCCAATTATAAATAAAAGATATTTTCTAAATATAGAAAATAAAAGAAGTTGATAGATGGAAATGTTTTCCAAATAGTGTAAGAGGCCAAGATGATTGTCGAAAATATCGTGTTAACGAATATTGATAAGGAAATGGAGAAGTGATGTAATTAATGAAATATTAATTAAGGGGCCTAGTGATTGTTTGATGCTTTGAATGGATGGTTTGTTTTTCTACGATAGTTAAATAATAGACTATCGAAGTATTTGCCAATATCGTTGTCAATATGGAGAGACCGGTTGGATTATTATCCGAGAACCACTTCGTATTGGTAGTAGCGTTGCAGATCAGATTATATAAAGATAATCGAAGACGGATTAAAGTGTAAGGGCTTTTTCTTTAAATCCTAGTAGAAATTGCCTAAGATGGATTAATGGAAATTGTGCCTTCGGTTTCGTTCAATCCCAGAACGAACGTATATGGATGAATATGTGGCAAAGTATTTCCAATGATCGCATACGTTGGTCTGTATAAATATATATGGTTGCGGAGAATTTATTCTCTTAGCATAATATCCAGATTTTATTTATGCAATCCAATTAATGATTAACGGATCTGACAATGTGGCATTAAAAGTGATTGTGCTATCAGTGAATGGTAAGAAATCGTAGCCTCAAGCCTCAACAACTGGAAAATGAAAAAAATCAGGCAGACGGCATGGTTAAGTGGGTAGCTCCCAATTAATTTGTATTATCACCTATCTAGAGAAATTCATTCCATACTTTATTCTATTCGATGTTGTCCCATTTGGGAAAACGGTTGTTGATCCCAAGCATTGGTGATATACATTCGATACACTCAAGCGAAATGAGTGGTCGGTCATGTGTGGCCTGGTTACAAGATGTTCTTGTTGAACCCAGTGTATTCTCCTCTAGAGATACACTATCGGAAGGTGGTTCCATACCTTGTCATAGTTGGAAATTCATTACCCAATAAGTGCTCGCAATGTTGATTTATATTATGTATGTGGAGCGTGAGATGAAAGTGTTCCACTAGATTGTTATTTATTTGATTTAGAGACTATTGTAATATCAAAAGAGTTTTGATATAAAGATTTACGTTCCTTTCAAAAGGATTTTGAAAGTTGAATCAAGTGTTTTGGATTCTCATAAGGGACAAACACGTTCCGTGTTATACGGTGTGGTCTTATGAGATATCGTTTTATTTTCTCAGACTGTTTTAAATTGTTTACTCATGCCAGTCCCATGACTGACCCAAAGTTTATTTTGTTTTGTTTTACCTGGACTCTTGGGTGCCCAAATTTGTACGGCAGTCAAGTAGTTCAGAATTTTTGTAATGACCCGGGTATTTGACGGTGTAATAATTAACTTATTTAATGATTTAAATAACGAATATATTATTTAATCGTCGACGTTAGAACGTATAATTATATTATAATTAAAATCGAGCTTGAAATGGCGCTGCAGTTCGTTATTTGGCGATTCGAACTTCAACTGAATGTATAGAGTTCGTTTTAAATCGGATTTCTGTGAAACAAGAAACGCGTGGAGCTGGTGGAGTATATCTTTCTAGTAGAAGAGAAAAATCAGGATTTCGTCGTGTAGATTTTGAGATATGTTCAAATCAAATTTCAGAAAAGTCGCTATAGAATCGTTTATCGACCATAACAGATTATTCGATATAACTAGAGATCGGGTTTGAATTTAGACAAGGTTCTTTTGGGAAATAGTGATAATTTAATTTTTAGAATTTTATAGAAATTTTTAATTAATTAAATAAACAACTTTTTATTTGGGGTATTTGGCACCCTGTATCGATATTTCGGGGTTTCACAATATGAGTTAATCTGCCGGTATTTTTATATTTTTGGGATTGTAGCACCGAGCTCATCTCAACGGTATTTTTATTTCTGTCATTAGTAGTCCGTAGACCAACGAAATTTCATGCAAACAGAGATTTTCAAATTTACCATTCGCACCAAGATTGAAGTGGATATTGCGACCAGTACCTACAGCGACAAAATATCTGAAATATAAACAAATATAAATTGTATCATGGTATTAAGAAGGCCACGCACCCAACTGATTTAAGCCGCACATATTTGTGTTCTTCAATCTCAACGCAAGCAAGAAAATATCTAGATATTTATAACACTATAAATAACCCTGTATAAATGTAAAACTAAAAACAACTAAAACCTAATTTCATTCCATCGTTCCTCAGAATAATCCGCCGCCTCCAGTTCCTTAATCCCAACGAGGAAATCCGCTTTCAACAATTCATAATAAATCCTAGAAAAATCCTAAAATCTCGAAACCAGTTTTATCGACATGCCCTGACTTCAAGCTTCCCGTCGATACCCTCTTTGCTACACTCGATGTCGTCTTGGCGAACTCGGGAAGGAGGGCAAACTGTTTTAATGACGACTGTGTGATTGCGATGGATTTAGGGAGAAAGCGGTGGCCAAGGCGGGGTCGTCACGGTTGGAGGCTGAAGCTAAGGCAGTGGGGTTGGTTGCTGTTTTCTGGTATTGAGCAGCGGGAAGGTGTAAATTTGTAGGCTCATATGGAAGTCGAAATTGATATGGGGCGTTCGAGTTGCATTCGGTGGTGGTGACATGGAGAGTGCGGTGATGTTCTGGGTCTGCTGTTGGGTGATACGGTGAAGTTAGTGCTGGCGTGGGATTTGGTATCGATGAAGGAAGGAGTTGAAAATATCTGAGGTGTCGATGGGTTGGTTACAGGTGCTCGAGGGAAGATGATTGAGGGACAGAGTCGGAAATCATTTAAAGTTAATTAAGGTAGAAAAATGGCAATTTAAGTGATGAGTACTGTTGGTTTTGCTGAAGTGCGTGATTTCCGATGAAGAAGTAGAGAGATCATAACTTGAAGGGGAGGTTTGCGCGAGTTCAAGGGTGTGAAGTGGGGTCCATTGTGAGATTAACAGTTGTTGTTTGGTTTTAAAATCCATGGACAGTTTGTAAAAGTAAAGACAAACAATGCAGCATAAATGGAAAGCGATGTACACGTGTATGTTGTGAGGAGGCCTTTATGGGGATCGAATGAGATGTGTTTATGGGAGTAGCGTATTAAATGGGAAGAAGGACTTTGAGGAGAAGGGGATGTTGGGGCGGGTCAGCGGGAATGTAAATGGGCCGAAACTGATGAGAGAATCTTGCAAATTCAGATCCGATAGGATCAGATGAACAGGCACGACAACATGGAACTAGTTGGACTGATTGGAGCTCATTACAATGTATGTCGAACTAGATTGTAGGATCAGAATCAACTACCGTAATCGGTATTTAACGATTTCGGACAATGTGAGTAAAACTCACTAACTCTCCTCAATTTGTATTTTAACATAAATTGTACTTTAATTATTGACTGCTGTAGATTGATTGTTAAACTGGACTGTTAAATAGATTTGATTGAAAACGTAGTTATAGTTAATCTATGTACTGTTAATCAAATATGGTTCTGTACAGCAGGATATTTCATTTCAAAATGAAATATGATATATATTATACTGTGTAACATCTGTGATGCAGGGAGACAGGTTGGAGGAATCCGACTGGGTTCCTCAACAATTATTTTACTGTTTTCATATATTGTGATATATGTGTCATTTATAATCTGTTATTGATTATGGAGGTTAGAACGATATTGATCATCGTTGTTTGATATTTTGAATATCATAAGAAACCCTGAGTTGTAAAAAGGAATATTTCAATGTATTTTGAAATAAAGAAATTTTATAAAATCAACTGATTTTATAAAAAGGAAAACAATTTGAAAATAGAGTATTTATAAAACGAACACGGTTTTATAAAAGGAAAGTATTTATAAAACGAATAGAGTTTTATAAGAGGGAAAAATGTTGATAAAATAAATAGAATTGAAAAGGGAAATATTTATTTAGAAAAAAAATAGAATAAAGAATATTTATTTAGAAGATAAATAAACCGTTATAAATAGGAATATTTGTAACGGTAAATAGAAGTTGTAAATAGGAAATATTTGTAACGGTAAATAGAAGTTGTAAATAGGAAATATTTGTAACGGTAAGAAAACGTAAAAAAAAAAAGAAATAGTTGTAACGGAAAACGTAGTTTATCAAAAGGAGTTAATCAAACGTAGTTTATAAAAAGGGGTTAATCGAATATAGAAATTAAGAAGTGAAGTTAAACAAAAATTAGAAACTGACTAAAGATTAGTAGGTTGAATAGTTTTCTGAGTATCGATCTGATGTTGGTTTCGGCCTTCGGGGTTTATACTTAGAGAATTGTTCTCTTACTAGTTTACAGTTAGGGACTAATAGTTGTGGAATGGTAGTGATGCGTAAATGAGGATTGGAAATGTTTTCCAATGTTGAAAATGTATATTTTCTAGTTTTAGAAAATAAGGAAATATGAATATATATATATATATGATTGATGATTGGATCGATAATTCCATTTGGAATTAAGATCGTTGTTTGTACACCGACATATTTTCATTTGATAGTTAAATCACAGACTATCGAAGTTTTGACCATTTTACGTTGTTAATATGGAGAGACCGGTTGGATTATTATCCGAAGAACCACTCCGTATCGACATAAGCGTTGTGATCAAATACGATGAAGAAATTGAAGACGGAGTAAAGTGCAAGGGCTGTCCTGTTTACAGAATAGTGCCTTCGGTTTCGTTCAGTCCCAGAACGAACGTATATGGACGAATGTCTGACAGAATAGTTCCAATGATCGAATGGGTCGGACTGTACAAATATATATGGTGGCCAACGGATTTATTCCCTTCGCATAATATCCAGAATCTATTTGTGCAGATCCAACTAAATGATTAACGGATCTGATAATGTGGCATTCAAAGTGATCGTGTTATAAATGAATGGAAAGTAAGCATAGCTTCTAGCCTCACATCCGGTAAATGACAGAAATCGGGCAGGCAGCATGGCTAAGTCGGTCGCACCGAAGTAGGGTGTATAATCACCTATCTAGAGAATATTCATTTGCTTCTTTAAATCTATCAATGCTGTCCCATATATATATACGGGAACGGTTGCTGATCCCGACCGTTGGTGATGTACATTCGATACACTCAAGCGAAATGAGTGGTCGGTCATGTGTGGCTGAGTTGCAAGATGTTCTTGTTGAACTCCAGTGTATCGTTCCTAGAGTACACTGATCTGAAGGTGATTCCATACCTTGTCATAGTTGGAAACCCAATCATCCAATACGCACCTGCGGTTTTGATTGTATACTATATATGTAGAACGTGAGATGCAAGCGTTTCTACTAGACTGATATCTATTTGTATTTAGACATTATCATAATATCAGAATGATATTGCTTTTCAAAGATGTTTGGATTCTCATAAGGGAAAAACCCGTTCCGTATTCACGGCGTGGTCTTATGAGATATCATATACCTGTTTAAATGATTTGAGTTTACTCACACCAGTCACATGACTGACCCGGAGTTTATTTGTTTTGTCTTCCCTAAACTCTTGGGTGCCTAAATTTGTATGGGCAGTCAAGTAGTCGGGATTTACAGATGCACTTGGAGAGCTTGGAGCAGGAGGCTTCAGCAGTCGATAGCTATTATTTATTCTGCTGTGATGTTATATGTTGTACTCTGAAAATGGTATGTATCAACAGTTATAACTTTGTATTTCAAAAGTTATGTTATATTTTATTCGTTCCGCTGTGAGATTCGTGTTACTCTGATGATGATGATCTTATTCTTCTTCTATTCTAATAGTTCTACCTTATCTATTCTCACCCTCTATCTTCTTTCTATTAGTTTCTTGAATTTCCAGTGCAATTTGGAGTTGGACTTGTGTTGTTTAGTCAGCTCAAATTGGACCGGATTTTCGAGTCACTACAATTTTGCAGATCTATCTAAAGGAGCTTAGAGCAGGACGCTTCAGTGTTAGATATATAGTATTTTTATTTATGCTATGTTGTAAGTGTGTACTCTGATAATTGTATATTATACAGTTAAAAATTTTTATTTCAAAATTTATGATATATTATATTTTGTTTTGTTGCGATGTGAGATTCTGTATTGTTATTTCTGTTCTTCTTCTACCTTTTTCTTCTAAAAAAATGATTCGTATTTATATGATATTTGGGTTGGATGTGTGATGTATGTAGTCAACTCAGATAGTACGGATTTGCGGGTCGTTACACATGTGGTATGATACAACTTAGGTGTCAGCTAAAATTGTTCACTCTCTCATTACTTGGATGTGACTAACTTAATTGATATTTTTTTACAGGGCTCACCGAGGAGAAACGTGCAATAGATTATAACTTATTTGAGAGTGTCAATGCAATAGGGAGAATTATGGGGTTTTTATTTGAACTAAACCATTATTCAATAAAATGAGTAGTTGTAGTATCTGTATGGATTATCCATGGATTTGTGCTCAAACTATGAATGAAGAAGGAATATATGTTTCAATATTACAATGGTTGAGCAATAGATATTTTCTTTATTTACACATTTTCTATATTAAACAATTCTCTAATTTTAATGCGTTTGTCTAGGTCAAATACATGAAGTTTCTAGATACTTTGTCATTTTTTGTCTTATGAACATGTCTATTAAACGTTATTATCATCATCGCTTAATGCGGTTTTTCTAGAAGTTTCGTATATTTATTTCTTGTTATGTTTGTACTTTATAATGCACTTCTTATTTGTCTTTCTATTTTTATTCATGATCATATACATACTTGAGGGAAAAGAGCTTGAGATTTATATTAAGAAGCCATAGAAGAAGGGCAAGGCTGTTACTGCTTAACTTCTTATATTTACTCGAGGGAATCGCTGTTTTTGTAATGGTTTAGTTGGTGATGTGAATGGCTACTTTAGACTGTTTTGTTGGGTATGTATTGTATTTTGATCGAATACTCTAATTATTAATATATGTGAATGAATCTAATTTAGTTATATTTGTTGTTGCATTGATATATGAATTATATTATTATTAGTATATATATGAATGAATTCTATTATTATTAATATGTGAATAATGGGTGTATATATTACTTTTGTTTTTGGGTTGGGCTGGTCGGATAAGTAGCGTTGTTTTGGGGGTGTAATTTGATACTTTTGTATTTGTTTATTGAACTGAAATTGTATAAGTGTCGTTGCGCTCTTTTTCCTTACTACGCTGGTAAGGTTTTTTAAGGAGGCAGGACCCTTAGTGTTCTTTTCATCATTAATAAAGAACCCATTTTCAAAACAAAAAAAATGCAACTCTCAATTATAGTTGTAATAAAGTGTGTTACAACTACCAAAAATAGTTATAGAATTTAGAAAGTCATAATAGTTGTAAAAATCAGCATATTACAAGGTGCATAACAGCTGCAAAAATAATCATATTACAATGGTGCATAGCAATTGTAAAAGATTTTAGTCTATTGCAACTTCTTAATACACAATGATGTATCCACAATTGTAAAAACTCATCTGCAACAGTTTTACACCGTTGTAGTATGGTGATTTTGTTGTAGTGATGGTCAGTGAAGAGCTCAAACTTCTCTCCTATAAGATAGTGCGTCCACATCTTCAAGGCGAACACTACCACAACTAACTCTAGGTCATGAACTGGATATCTTTTCTGGGGGTCCTTGAGTTGTATACTGGCATAAGCAACAATCCTTCCTTCTTGCATGAGAACCACTCCTAAACCGATTTCGTAGGTGATAGTGTAAAGCATGAACATCCTTGAGCCATCGGGTAATAAGAACTAGTGCACTAATCAATGCTTCCTTTAATTTCTTAAAGACACGTCGTACTTACTACTCCAAGAAACTACAAAGTTCTTCTTTGTTAGTTGAGTTAAAGAGGTAGCCGTCTTGGCGAAGTCTTTAATAAACTTTCGGTAATACCCTGCCAATCCAAGGACGCTTCTCACCTCCGTAGCGTTTCGAGGTACTCTCCATTCCTTAATTGCCTCGATTTTCACTGGGGTCCACTGCCAAACCCTTGCTTGACACGATATGCCCCAAAAATCTAACTTCTTCTCTTCAGGAATGACACTTCGAAAATTTGGCTTTCAATTGGTTCTCCTTCAGTATCCATAGGACCTATTTTAAGTGACTTTCATGTTCTTTATGGTCCTTAGAAAATATAAGTATACCATCTAAGAAAACTACCACGATCTTATTCAAAATGCCTCTAAACACTCTACTCATGAGGTCAACAAAGAAGGTGGGTGCATTCATTAGTCCGAAGGGCATAACTTTCCATTGGAATAATCCATCTGGCATCCTAAATGCGATTTTATCCTAACTATCCTCTGAAATTCACAATTGGTTAAATCTAGTTGCAAGGCCCAATTGGGAAAATACTCGGGATTTTCCCAAATGGTCAAGTAGATCATCAATTGTTGGTAAGAGGTACTTATTCTTCTTGATTAGCTTATTAAGCTCCCTATAATCCACGCAAAATCTTAGAGATCCATCCACTTTGGTGGAAAACATAATAGGTGGACCCAATTCAGATGTACTTCGTCGAATGAAGCCTTTTTGTATCAACTCTGAAATATGTTTATTCAACTCTCTCCTTTCCTTTGGCGCCATATGCCTTAAGGGTAAAACTACTAATCTAGTATCCTTCTCTAGGTCAATACGAAAACAAATCTCCCTATGGGGTGGAAGCCCTGTTACTTCTTTAAATACGTCCAAGAACTCACATACTATAGGGGCCGAAGATGGTCCTTCCGAACTAGGAGACAAAGTACACGATAAGGCTTTATCCTTATTTCTAATGTTATAAGGGATTTTCAGATTACGTCCTCCTCAACTTCTAAGATGAACAACTCTCTTCTCTCAATCTAAGATGGCTCCATAAAATGATAGCCAATCCATACCTAGGATAAGGTCATACCCCGTAAAATCTAACGCATACGCTTTACAGAGGAACTTAACATCGTCGATATCCAATGCTAGGTTTTTACAGATCAACTCAAGATACTTAGCTCCTCCAATAGGGTTGACCACCTCTATCGGATTACTAGTGATAAATAAGGAAAGGTTCAACAAATCAAAAGAATGGGTTGCTCCAAAGTCAAACAAGGTATATACAGAAATTCCAAAAATAGAAGTTATACCTTTAAGTGCGGGTTGACCTTGATCTTTTGGGGGTCGGCTCTGTATTGGTGCTGCTTCCAATGCATCATTCTGACTGTTCTGAACAATTCTAGGCATTGGGCAATCCTTAGACAAGTGTCTTTCCTCGTGGCAATTGTAGCACTTTCCTTTAAATTCCCTTTTTGCTAAAGCAGTCCTACAGTCCTTGGCCTCATGACCCGTACGATTGCACCTTGTACAAGTCTTAGCTTCTCTCTTAAACTTACCCCCTTTCTTCTTATTCTTCCAACATTCTTTCTTCTTATTCTTATTGGAGCTTGAGTTACTTCTTCCTTCTCACCATTCTTATTCTCTTTAGATCCTTCAGTTGCGCACAAGATAGCCGTCTCCACTAATATCTCAAAGGTTGCTCCGAATGTTACTTAGGCCAACAAGTGTCTTTTAGTGGGGAGCTCAACCCCTTAACAAACCTTAAAGCCTTGTTCGTTAGGGTGTCCATCAAATCCCTACCAAACTTACATAACTTGGTGAATTTAACCGTGTACTCTCACAGACTCAATTTCTTTGTTTGAGATGGATAAACTTCTCTAATTGGATTGTCATCTCAGCATTGGGTAGAAACTTTGCTTCAAAGCGAGTCTTAAATTTATCCCACATAAATACTCAGGCCGTATTCTTTCCAGATACTAGGTTCCACCATTTAAGGGCTTCTCCTTTTAAGTGTCAGGCCGCAACTCTCCTCTTAACTTCGTCTGACCATCCCGTGGCCTTAAAAATCCTTTCGCATTCCATTATCCAAGATTGAGCTCCAACAAAACCTTCTGTCCCTAAGAATAGATTTCTACCAAGGCTCGCGAAATTCTTACAGAATCGAGGAAAATCGAAACCTACCTCAACGGCATGAGCTGCAGGTTCCGCTGGGGCAGGATTAGTGATAGGGACTTGCTCCATAGTACGGAGATACTATGAGAACCATTCGGTAAATATCGAGGTCTTGCCTGGCTTTCCTGACCGAAAGGATTATCAACTATTCTATTATCTGAAAAAGAAAGGAAGAATCCTTCAGCGGATACTCTTGAGATAGTATTTAAGCTGAAAGGGAATAAAACAGTAAAGTTGCCTAGTATAGTTGCGTATGCTTATTGGAGGTAAATATATAGTTTGAAAACCTTTTTCAAAATACAAATTAGCCTCTCATACATATATTTCCCCTATAATCGGGTAAGACTCTAATACCAAATGTAACAACATCCCCGAAGTGGGCCTACATTTTGACCCAAAAAAGACCCATCGAAACTTAGAGCCACTCTAAACGGGTCGCCGGTTTCTATAAGGAATTACATTTGCACAGAATGACAGAATAATATATCGTGATGAAATGTCACACAGCGAAACATGAAAGTATAATAATAAAATAATATGCACCATTTATTTAAAAGCCACTGACCCAAATACAAAATGTTAAATACATTTTTTTATAATATTACATCATCATTATTCATTATCCAAAGTTTCCATCAATAAAAGAGAAATAATAGCTAATAACCATACAATAGTCTCATTGCCTTCTTCAGGTTCCATCATCGTCTCATCCATCAAGTCTCTACCCCACCTACTAATCTGTTGGATATGTTAAGGAGAGGGGTAAGAACATAAATTTTCGGTGATTGAAAATAATATGTGTTCAAAGACTGTACTCTAGATTTGGCAGGTTATATATGTCAAGGTATGTCTACGAAACACATAGGCACACACATACAAAGGAATATTTTAATTAATGAGGTGGATATCTGAATCATTCACTTAAGACCTTCATTAATGCATCTAGGGTAGATCAGCCATCACTTAAGACCCAACGAGGTGGACATTCTTAGTCACATAAGTCCCATTCCAGTATATATGTGAGAGGTGGATTCTTATGATCCCTTATGACCTTAAGATGGACCCTAGCCACTTAAGATCTGTCTTAGCACGTTAACGTCCTTATATATATGTGTGTGTGTATATATGTATGTATATATATATATATTTATATATATATATATATATATATATATATATATATATTCTCACAAGTAATATGAGAAGTAGTATCTTATGCTTAATATCAGTTTAGGGTAGGCTCACATATAACCATTTAAGACCCCTCCGACGGACGCCTCATGTTACTACTACTTAACTAATATTACAGTAGTACACTTATGTCGCTTAAGACTTCCCTTAGACGGTTGGTTAACTAAACTGCATGTTACGTTACACGTATACCAAATCTGTCCCTAGGTTGGCCCTTACAGTGCTCCTAGAGGAAGTGGACACCCTGGTAAACTACCCTACTCCGTTATCGCCATGACTAAACCAACTTTTAGAGAAGAAGGACCCATAGACCACTTCAAATCTAACAAGGGAGGGTCCCATGACTTTGATCCAAATCCAAGGAATAAACCTTCAGGATGGTCCTAGTCCTAACCACTTAAGAACCAAAGCAGATAAGAAGAAAGTCAGCCACTTAAGACTTTCTCAAGATGGCAGTAAACCTACTTATTTACACACATAAAAGGTATATATATATACACACTAGACCTCTCTCAATAAACTGTACACTTGTAGATGCTGGATATGCTGGGCACTTCCGGGCAGGCTTCTGCTACCCGCTGGTTTAACCTCATGTCATAGTGTACTAAGTTAAATGGCCTATGACACCCAGACGTCTCACATTAGCCAAACTCACCTGTGGTTGCTAGACTTGCCGGTTAGTTCAGGGCTGACTTCTACCACAAGGGACGACTAACCTCGTGTCTGTGTGTCATCATTTAATATATATAAATAAGCCATTTTATACACATACAAGCAACGATTCATATGAGATATTTCAATTTCTAACTTTATTTTAACGTGTTTATTATGTCATTATTATGTTTGATTACATTATATAAATATAATATTTAATATGTACTATAAACACTAATTTCCGTTCGAATGAAGAAACATTTTAACGTTGTAAATTGTCAATCCGGTTCACATTAAAGGTATACAAGCCTAATTCCCACATCAAACTACTAAATTCATGGCATAATTAATAATAACAGCAATGGGAAAGATAACAATATAATTATCCAAACTTGTATCCTAGGCTTGTTAGAACAATTTAGGTAATGAAATAAAAACAAGGTGTTAATTACATACATACATATTTAACATATATACAATTATACATACACACACACACATAGAGGAAGTGGCGATTCTCATGCCAATGGAAACTGCTTCTGGTTTCAACACATAAAACAAACTTCAGCGATTGCACCTTAATCGTTGATAAGCCACAATTACAAACTCTGTAAATAGCTGCTTTTCCCCTTCCATGGAGACAGGCGATTCCCTTAAAGGAAATCAAAACCGATCTGCGGCTTCTAGCCAAACTGCCATAACTCAAACCAGCCCAACTCGCGATTTATCACCGGCCGATAATCACGAGATTCTTCTTCTCCACCGCTAGCAGACCGCATGTGAATTTCGAATCTGCTCGACCATTGAGGATCAATCCACCAGGGTGATTGGGCTCCGACATGGCCGGCGTAATTGAAGTTGTTTCAATTCCAACCTCCCACAACCGATCCTCCTCCCAGTTCGTAATTGATTCCGAATCAGACAGTGCGACTCCTCTTCTTTGGGGTAAGAAATACAATTTGGTTTAGATTTGGTCTAAAATTCATGGCTATTGGAGAAATTGGTTCAAAAAGGCGATAAATGTAGTTGGTTTTTTTTGGGTTCAACAGCAAGCCTGTTTTTGGATTTCCACTGGATTTGTCAACTTAAGAACCATACAGTTTCTAAACTGAATACTTTCGGCCTTTTGAGTTCGAATAGAAGTAGCACTTGGGAAATCATCAGATCAAGATTCATGCCAATCTGCTGAGTAGCAGGCCTAGGAATCTTGTATGTAGACAGGAGATGGATCTGAAACTTTACCGAATTCAAAGGGGTAAGAAAAATCTATCGTTGGTCTCTATATATAAGATTTGGGGTGAAAATTGTGTTTGCCTACCTTACAATTTGAGTCAAAAATTTATGGGTCAATATAATTTGAACAGTAGTTCTGTTCTTCACATTGTCAACTACATATGCGGACAGGATAACCTCATTTAAATTTCAGTTCGAAGTAAATTAAAACATTTGTTTACATAATCAAGAGATATCCTTTGGATGCCCCAACAGTTTTAAAAGTTTTGTTTGTTTGGGGGTTGGTGAGTTCAGCAGGAAAAACGTTCTACCAATCAATTATATGCCAAGTGACTTGATAAGAAACCCAGTTTTTTTTATTGGGCTGGATATCCGGATTACTGGCTATTTGGGTTTGTGTTCAACTGCCGATTAAAAGGAAATGAATTCCGATTTACATCTCTTTGTCAGATGTAACTGATTTGGTTGAGAGAATTTATATGAAGATATTCAGAATTGCTAATCATTTACGTTGGAAGTCTATTGAAGGTGATGTAAAAATTTCCTTAAAGTCTTACAGTGGTTATATGAAGGAGGGGATATTCATAGTCACAGTAGAGTGAAAGCTACAGATTTATGCCACCTCTAAAACTGTTTTTCACAAAACATGCGTACCAATATTGATGTTTTGGGTAGCAGTATGGAGATGTATCCTAATCCGTGGTTATGACTCTCACATTCTTTCTTCATGGTTATTATTATTGATTGCCAAGAAGGTATGTAGCTCTGAGAACTGCAAGTTGATCCAAGAACAAGGATTCGTTGGGTTACCAAATGTGATGATCTCAACGTTGATTCCTATTCTTACAGTAGTCAACTGATATCCTCCAATTTGCTAACTTTTTGAGGACTGCTTTACAAATGGATTTCTATGTCAACAAGACTAGAAACGACCGACGAGGTTGTATCTATGCATGGAATGTGGAGAAGATGTTTAAATGTGCAAGTGGCACATGTAGTGGGATTTTTTCTAACAACTTTCGTTTTTGTATTTAGTTTATGTATGTTCTATTGTTATTCAAGTTAGAATGCTAACCTTACTATGTACTTTTCTTTTAAAGTTAATAAAGCGTACCAATTTTCAATATATATATATATATATATATATATATAGATATATATATATATATATATATATATATATATATATATATGAATATACATACATATATACATAAACCTCTATTTAATTCAGTTTACTCTTTTTCTGTGTTGCACATAAACATTAAAATTTGATTAATTCAAATCTGAGTATGTTCAAATTATCCATTTTAGAATGGAATCTAAACCTATTCAAATAATAAAACCAAGCCAAATCTTAATCTTTTTTACATCACAAATACTTTTTAATTAAAAAGAGGTAAATCCAATTAAACAAAGGTAAATCACTAAACTATTCTTCATACATAACCCAAACAATTCACAAACCAGAAATGTTGATTGACAACTTTGCGATATATACAAAATAGGAGATTTGGGCGCTTTATAATATGATGTTATTGTGAAACCAAACCTCCTTAGGCACATAAATCAACATAAAATCTACAAAACGTAGAATTAAGCCTAAACAAGTATTATTTCCACTCACAGAGATTTTGGGCAAAGGAGATAATACTTATTTGAATGCTGAAACCGTCGTACTTCGACTCTACTACAGATCTATATAAGAGAATCATATAGATTTGAATCTCATATATAAATTATACAGAATTCCAGAATATAAACTAGAGAATGAGAGGGTTTAAAGAATTGAGAGGTGAGTTAGGTGGTATTTATAGGTGTGTAAATGAATAGTAACCATTAGATTAACATAGGTTTAATCTAAACTATTCATTTTATATAAAAACCAACTTAAAAACCATCTAAACCAGCCTCATTGGGCCCTGGTCGCACCAGGCGGTCGACACCCTCTCTAGAATGACGATCGACCGGTGATTGAAACCCCTTCTAGGGGGCGGTCAACCCCCCCCCCCCCCCGGCCTCTAAAACAACCAGTGGTCCGCATTGATTGCTGGGAAGATACTTTTATTAAACGTTACATATATTAATTCCTTACCATATAAACAATATTCTTGTCCCTAATTATATGTGTATATATATTCACAATTTTGAATTTAATGGAATATTCTAATCAACCATTATTTAGTTATTTTTATTCCATTTATTTATAATTACGATTCAAATCTCAAATGTTCTTGTATATATATTAACACATAACATCTTTTAAATGTGAATCCTTCATACAGATTTTGTTTTTGACATATTATATATGAAAATGGATTAGAATCTCTCCACGAATACAGTTACGATATTTTCATGGCTAAATTTCTAATGTTGTAAAATTCGATTTTTCAACCCATTATTATTTTACTGCTGATTTTTATTACTTATTTTTTTAAATTAGATTATCTTAAGTTTGTTTACGTATATTTTTATGGGGTGTTACAAAAGTCCTATCGAGTCTCTCTACCAAACTATTACTTAAAAGGTGTGGCGGCAGTCTGTTCAAATCAACTTGGTGTGATTGTAGCCTACAAATCAATTAGGTGATCTTGTAGCCTTGTTTAATCAAGAGAGAACCCTCCGTGCTCAGAAGTAGTTGGGGTGGACCTCGTGGCCCTTGAAATCGAGGATTATAAGATTGGATATTGAAGTTCATTTGAATAGAAATCTACACAACTTAGAATTCATGTGTGGGACTGGATATAGGATAACTTTGAACTAGTATAGAATCCTAGTGTATTCTTTCCTTTACTGCTTTTACTTGTTGTTTGCATCTGTGTTTGTTACCGTGAATGTTTCATATCTATGATTTGCCTTTGATTCTAATATATTCGAAAAGATTTCAAAAAGTTCATAAATTCCATTAAATATTATTCATCCCTTCTAGTGTTAAGTTAGCCTAAAAATCCGTGATCAGCATTTCCCAACATTATAAATTAGTTTTACAAATAGCTAAATATATAGATTTTTCCTATTGCTTTGAGACAAATTGGTTTCATCGTTTTCATTTTAAAAATTATAAATCGTCTCAAGGAAATAATGTATATATATTCTGTATTATAAAGGATTTTAAAGAAATAACTCAACACTTTCAAATTCATTTTATAATCTCATTTTCGCAAAACCAAGTATTTTCCATATACTAAAATACACATTTTTGCACCTTCGAATTCAATGCGAGAACGTGATTTAAATGATATAAATAATCACGTAGTATGGGACATGTAAATTAATTATATCAGATAGCAAAACCAAGAATTTAACGCGATAACATGATTTAAATGATATAAATAATCACGTGGTATGAGATACGTAGGTTAATTATATTAGTTATTCTAGATTCATCTAATTGAAGTCATCATTGTTAGTGCTTTCTTGTATTTTCTAATGTGAAATTGACTTGCGGGGAGTAAACCAATGATGACTACATGTAGTGTGGGATGCACAATTACCATTATTTGGGTTACTGTCTGAGAATTTGTGACACATTCATATTGTGCCAGTACTTGGGGCTGTTGGGTCCTATATGTATTTGAATATACATATCATGTTGTTTGGTGTTCGGTGTTTGGTGAAGGCTGTTGGCCAGAATAAGAGCAGTTGGGTTTCGATAGATAGCCGTTGAGTCTCACAATTTATTTTGTTATTGGGCTGATGGGTCACGACCGTGGGTTGATGGGTATTTCAATATAGAAGTACTTGGCAGGCTTCAACCACTTTCTGTTGTTACACGTGCAACTTCGTTATTTTGGATCCAAACTGGTGATTTTGTTGATATTATTGTGTGTGTGGTTTCAGACCCTTATCATGTTGATTTGTATGGGTTGTTGCCAGTTGATGCTTTGGGTCCAATTTATGTTGGGTTGTTGTAGTTGAAACCATTTATGACCTTAGAGCTATTTGATGCCTATTTAGATATAATGATCACTTTTCGGTTGAATATGCTCATATACGAGTTTATATGTTGTCTTTTGATGAAGTTTTGTGTTATTTTTTAGTGTTGCACATTTTTTATTAGCTTGACGTTTGGCACCCTTTTGATGGAATGTGATTATTTGTGTTGTTATTGAGATCTCATTGGCTGTTTTAGCCTTAATTATCTCATGAGTTAATTGTTGTCTTAGGCTTGTATAATTCCTTTTGTATAAAAATGAATTCTTATCTATATGACTTTACGTTCGCTTGTCCTATTATTACTGATATGCTTAAGCTAGACTGACCCGTGTATGTAATACTCGGGTCAGACCGAGTTGTTTCAGGTCATAGCCCGTTGTCGATTCATGGTTATCTTATCTTTCTTGAAATCATAACCTCAGATATATTTAATGTGTCCATGCCATTGCATATGTTGTATATGCATATGGTTTATTTGAAACTATTCGAGTTTGTAGCAAATGTATCTATTGTATTCTATTATTGTACCTAAATGTATTCAGTTCTGTGATCCATTACTTATGATATTTGTAGTATGTTCTGAATACGATCCTTAGCCATCGTAGTTTATATTAGATATGAATCGAGTACATCAATCCACATGAGATAAGAAAGAAAAATGTATACACCCAATCGACACATTGGATACTCGTCTAATACAAGATTACGGATGATCGCTCCTAATCAACTCTATTCTCCACTCTAATAGATGACATTACTTGCTAACGCTTTTTATCAGGGTGAGTCTCAGGGTGGGGAGTTACATCTTTCATCCCAATCTTCCCCTTATTGATTTTGACCATCTTCGACCACTTCGTACTTGTTGTGCTCGACGTTTTCATCTTCTTAGTCACTTTCAGAAGCATCCTTGCTGCTTCTCTTCTTAGAATTACTACTTTCTTCATGTTCAACCTGTACTTCTTTTTTCTTTTATTGTTGTTGTTCCAACCGTCTTTGTCGTTCCAGCGCTAATCTCTGTCTGTTTGAAGACGTTGGTGATACACGAGTAGATATAAAATCAACATCCACATTGCAAATGCATAAGAAAGAAAACCGATCAAAAAACGATAAACGAAAAGCGAACAATGAAGTAAAGAACGCCAATAAATCACCGATTTCATACAAATGGAAACATAATGTCCTTTTTATTATATTATTCGGCCACAACCCACCAAATTATACAATGTATATCAAACCATCAACAACACGAAGTGGCTACACATGGTGGTTTATACATAAAATTATCAAGAAGTAACAACCGTTTAAAACAAAACGGCAGGACATCATAGTTTATTGAAATAAATTATGGTCATACCAAACTGTTTATGTCTGAGCTAACCTACATTACTAAAACAATTATCTCTTACCGATTAAGTCACATGTATTCGATCACAACCTGTCTTATTCCT
This sequence comes from Allium sativum, assembly GCA_030737875.1. Classification (NCBI taxonomy): domain Eukaryota; kingdom Viridiplantae; phylum Streptophyta; class Magnoliopsida; order Asparagales; family Amaryllidaceae; genus Allium; species Allium sativum. The sequence continues at coordinate 50,398,935 of CM060922.1, read as the reverse complement.
ATCTACACTATCCAATAATCTAAAAACCTCAACTAATCACCGATTTAATTATTAACAAACGACAACATATTACCGTTTTTATATAAAACTAGTACACAGCCCGTGCGTTGCACGGGTGTTTAAGACCGATATTTGTTTGGTTGGGCATTTGGTAAAACATATATCCTTGTTTCTTCCCAATGAATTGTGCATTCTAATATTTATTACATATCATAAATTATAAATTCTGACACGGTTGGTCATGAAACAAAGACATGGGTATATATTATACATTACTCTAGAGAAGGCTTGAACAATTTGAAAACTATAACTTAAATGTTAATCCATCAGGAATAATTGAGTATTGCTGACAAAGGTGGATGATAATTCGTTAGGAATAATTGAGTATTGTTCACAAAGGTGCATGATAAACCTTAATAATCAAACATCTGCATGTAATATTCCAACTTAGTATCAGTATACTTATAGTGAAAGGATACTGTTGGGAGTAACGAAAATTAACATATCAATTTTTGGATCTAATTGTTGTTAGCCTCTAATATTAAAAATGATGCAGAATTAAACAACAGTAAAGCCAAATACAAAATATAGGTTCCCTTTCATACCAGAAAGCTATATCTCAAAGTCAATCATCTTCGATAATAGTCAGGCAAAGCATTAAGGAGGTGGAATACCATATAAATGATAACGTCTAATTTTTTTTAAGAAGAATTTGTATGGGACAAATAGCTAAAACACAATTCCTTGTTCCACAGCTGCGAAAGAACCAAAGTATAAAAGCAGATTACGTGGCAGTTTGCATATTGCTGTTGTACACGTTCAATTTTTAATCCAACTTCCTGCATCAGCTGAGCATCCTCACCTTGTAAGGGCGTTATCAGTTATAAAAGCCAAAATCAATATGTGTTTCCCTGTATAAAAATGGAAAATTAAGAAGGTGTAGAAGTACCATGATAGTATGAATTAAGGGTGGAAAATCAAAGCTGCCAGATAACAACAATAAACAACAAATTCCGAGCATGGAGTACATACAACTTTATGCCAAGGAGATAGGCTTTGCATGGAAAATAGCCTATAGAGGCATAAGGTAGAACATGATTCAAAGATTAGAATTAAAAGATTTTTTAAGATGGCTTCTAAAATTTAAAACAAATGCAGGAATTTTCCTTAACTTATCATCATTTAGATGGCTAAAAAATAGTTGCCTTTTTTTTTTGATTGAGTGGGAAAGAAACCTTTCAAGAAAGATTTGGAAGATGGATAAGCTTCTTTTTTTCTGAAAATAAAGGTAAGCCTTATATGTTATATATATTAAAATAGTTTGTTAGCAGCAATAAACTTGTGACATAAAAAACCTACACGGAGCTTGGTTTCGTACAATTTAGTTTCATAATATAAAATGAAAATCACCCAAACTTTATCTTAAATCAGCATCTTCCTTGTAACACCCTGTAATTTTATAACATTAAAATTCACAAATTAAAGTATACTTAATTTTTAGAAGAAGAATTAAGTGAAATGGGTTGCGCTATTATGTTCGTTTCAAAATTTTGGGTCAAGATAGACATTTGGTTTGCACAAAATGGATACCTTATGAAGATGATATTAAGCCTTGAAGTTTGTATGCATATAAGAAATATATATATAAATATATATAAAAAATAAATAAATAAAGATGGAAAAAAGTTCAAAACAACGAATTGGGAGGGGGAATAACCGAACCGGCCCATTTTTGAGGTCGACCCAAGCGCCGCTGGGCCGACTAGGGATTTATTCAGAGTGTTTGGCTATCAACCCGTGGGCCGATTCGCTCTAAGGCAGATGTGGCATCCGATTGGTTCTCATGGTTCAGGGTTAATCTAATGGTCCTAAAACACTCTCTACAACTATATAAGGATCCTAAACCTAAACCCTAATTCATTAACAAAGAGGAATGGTGCCTCCATGCTCCTAAAACCTAAAGTGACCTAGCCTCCACCCTAATCAATCAATTCAAAAGAGAAGATAAAGATAACAAATCAACACCTACATCAACGGAAATCTAAATCAACTCCATAAAATCAGATCCCAGAATCGTTCTTCTCTTTCTTAAACCACGATTTGTGAGTACAGTTATTTTCAGATATGAAATTTAATTATGATCTTGACATGGGTATAAATCTGAATTGGAGATCTATCTTATTCTTGATTATCAGATCTGTTTTTCTGTGTAGATCCATCTTATTCTTGTTTATCTGATCTGTTTTTCTATGTAGATCTATCTTACTGTAACTATTCTGTATCTCTTCCGTCCTTCTGTTCTATAGCCAGGCTACCACGAGCCTGAGCCAAATCTCATAAGAGATTGACACGTGAACGCTAAATTTGGGGAAAATATTGAATGATGCATAATTGGACATAACTGATTTGTGACTAGATTGAGAATACAACATAAGTGGTAATTTAAGATCTAGATCTAGGCATACTATATATGACGGTTTATGATTTGGAAGAAGAAGAATTATTGTATGACAACATATGACTTGTAATTTGGGGGACAAAATGCATGTTATAATTCAAGATCTAATTTTGAGGACATAATATATGTTGTAATTTAAGATCTAGATTTGGGGGCATATTTTATATGACGATCTATGACTTGGAAGAAAAAAAGGATATATGATTTAGGCGTAAAAGATCTATATTAAAATAGGGATAAATATTAATGTGAATACGCCTAATTCGGATTTTTGGATATTTGACACACGCGGTAATCAACGGCTATAATTTGGCATAATTTATATTGTGCATCATGATTTGGGGTTTTTAGAAAATATTCTGTACGGTGCAAATTGAAGAAAAAAATTGGGACATATGTTATATGGTGAATTATGACCATAATTTGGGCATGTAAAATTAGTCTTAATTTTATGATTAGGCGAGGTATGTCAATGGAATTTTAAGGAATGATTAAATCTGTTAAATTGCCCAATCTGCTAAATCTGTTGAAACTGAATACGGTAATTTGGGGTATGAAATCTGTAGGCTCGATCTAAAATTGAGCAAAACATGTTAATAGAACTTTGGAATAATCTTCTGTAACTTGTGAAGAAGTTAATTTGTTGAATTGGCATAATTAGTCTGATATTGGCATAATCTGTGAATGAAAACTTTAGCTACAAATAAGAATGTTGAGACACGAGATTAGACTCAGTTTGCGGTGGAAGCCTGCCCGTACCCAACCGGCTTAACCAGCAACCGCAAACTGTTAGTCTAATGTGAGAGGTCGTAGGCATAAGGATGCTTAGACATGAGGTTAGGTCTGGCTTGTGGCAGAAGTCTGTCCGGAACCGCCCGGCACATCCAGCGGCCATAAGCTACTGACATAATGTGAGAGGTCTGTGCATTAATATTTAATTAATGCAAATCTAAGATAAATATGATGCCTAAGACATGTTGGGTGGATAGGGTTAAAACAAATGGACTGATGAATCTAACAAACCCATTTCGTGAATCTGTAGGCCCAATAAAAAGTTGGGTAAAACAATCTTTATGTCTGTTAATCTGTATATATGATCCGTTAGTATGAGAACTTGTTAATCTATACATCTGATCCGTTAGTCTGAAAACCTGTTAACTTGTATGTCTGATCTGAAAACTAGTTAATCTGAACTTTGTACATCTGAAATCTGTAAACAAGTTAATCTAAAATCTGTTAGTCTGGGGACACAAGGTTAGGAGGGATAATTACTTGTGTCGTCTGTTGTTTGGGACCCATATTAGACAGTAATCCTTTCTGGTATCAAAACTATGACCCAACACTAAGAGGGGTCCGGGCACGCTTACTGAACTAATTGTAAGAGGTTCACTCTGATAATGGCGAGGGGTGTTGATGGCGCATTCCAACCGGGTCATGTGCGTGCATGGATCTGGTCTGCTCTAAGGATGTAAGACACCGTGACATCTGTAAATAGCTCTGTGTCTATAGGTTTCCACTTTAGGGAGTGATACACCCTTCTGTGGGGCCGACACAGGGTATTTATGTATTAGGGAGCCGATCGCTTGGGGTAGAATTTAGGGTACACTTAGTTCTATTTGTTTCTGTTGGGGTACCGTCTGTTTCTGTTGGGTTGGTAACACCTGTCTGTTTCTGTGTGGTACCGTCTGTTGGGGTGGTAAAGGCCCATTACTAGTGTACACCTAACTCTAATATTCCGTTTCCGTAGGGATTATTCTATTTCTGTCTCTGTTTTCGTTCCTGATTCTGTTTCTATACCGTCTGTCTCTGTTCGGGTGGTAAAGGCCCATTTCTAGCATCGTGTTTCTGAAGAGATCATTCTTTTTTCTGTTTAGACAATAGGACAACACCTAATTCTGTTATACTAGTATTAGTGCAGAGAAGTGAAAACTAAGTAAGGAGCTTAGCTTAGCCTATATCATTCTGTTTCTTCTGTTAACCTGCTACTTCTGTTATGGCTATCTCTCATCCAGTTTTATTTACATGTCATGATACTGTTATCTGTTTATATACTGAAAGTCACTGGACTCACCAGACGTATGTCTGACCTAGTTTGTTTCGCCTCTTTTCTTCCCCCCCCCCCCCAAGTACTCTGGTTGGGAACGTAGGAGCTTGATTTAGATTTCTCTCTGCTTGAAGTGCTTGAAGTATTGCTTGGCTTTGATTCTACCTATTTATGGCATTTTCTATTGGGAATTATGGCTTTAAAATTACGTACTCTGAAGGCTTTTGTACAAGACTGATATTTATGTACTTGAATTCCGATATTGTGGTTTTGAAAGATGTAACCAAACTTACTTCTGTTTCTGCTGTAATAAAGCTATAAAATTTTCAAGTACTACTTTATGTATCTGTCTTGTAATATTCTGTTCTGTTTACTTATAATGCTTCATGGAAGTTAATGCATTCCCTTTGTGAGTGACATTAACGGACATGGGGTGTTACACTTGGTATCAGAGCTGAAGGTTACCAGATTTGATAAAAAGTTTTTGAAAACTATTTTCAAAAAGGTTTTAAAAAGGAAGTATTTTCAAAAGGAAAGTTATTTTGAAAAACATAGTCCCTAAAGTCGTATATCTATCTTTTGATTTTCTGTTTAATTCTTGTTTCCTTTTTTCTGAGTCTCAGGGGCTCCTGGATTTCTGGGAGGTAACCTCATCGCGACATGATTTCGTAGGCATGATGAGACTACGGTGCCTGTCAAAGGGCAAAGAAGTGCCTAACTTCCATCTATAGCCGCATAATTTCACCTACAGCTAAACCTCTTTCGAGCTTCGTAGGGTTTTTCGCGCGATGGGGGCAACTTTAGAGAAAGACTTGTTAACATGTAAGAAGACTGGTTGTTTTCAGTGCGGTGAGATAGGACATCTGGTCAAGGATTGCCCCAGAAGGCAAGGGCAAAGGGCAGAATCTTCTGGAAGGTAGGCGAATGCTCTCGTAGTTGGTGGACAAGATAGAGGTGGAAATTTTTTTGTAGAAAGTTTAATTTCCTTATCTGATCATTCTGGCATTTTAATTCTGTAGTTAGGTCTCTGCACTTTAATACTAGTCTTCTTTCTAATCCCGCTATAGTCTCAAACCCCATAAGGGTTACGACTCATCTGTTTGTGATAGGTTGGGGTTTGAGGGTATCTGTGTTAAGCGTTAAGTTGACTATGACGCATACATTCTGGTTTTTGTGGGATATGGTAGGGTTTTATCATGCTTAGTTTCCTAAGGATCATTTGATAATCTGATCTGTACCAGTAGTCTGTAAGTATCTGAATATTTCTGAAAAGGATAGGAGTTTTTACTCGAAGCGTCAAGTAGATTTCCAGTTTTGACATTGTTTAATGGGAGTAATTCTCTGAGTGTCAATTTGATGTTGATTTTGGTCTTCGGGGTTGATACTTAGGGATTTATTTTCTTAATCGATGTCTAATGGGAACAGAACTTTTATTTTAATTGTACTTGCTTCTATCACTCGGTTGTATCCTATCGATCGGGTCTTCGACCTTTAGGTAGAAACTAATGGGTGTAAACATGCGTTTGAGACATGTTATGTTTGATGGTTGCAAGTAGATGCAAGTGGTTGCTAGTGGTTGCTCGTGGATGCATATACACACACTAGGCACTAGATCGGCTCAATAACACTTTCATACTGCATATGGTTGTGTGTGCATTTTCCAATTTTTGTGGATGCAAAATGATTGACTCATCACATGGATGTTGCATTTGGATGAATGGTTATGCACTCATATAGAAATGATGTGTATCAAATAGGATTTCTTGCATACATAATTGGACTCATGGCACTAACATAATTCACATTAAGAAGGTAAACTGGATCAGTAGACCGCCTGATTTTGCATTAGATAAGAAACACACACACACACACACACTCTGCATATGTTCATATGGCATTAGAAAACCTTTTAAGGACAATGGATGCTTGTGGATGATGGTTGATTAGATAGATGATTGGATAGTATGATACATTCTTCTTAACTTGGAGATTTCGGGGACGAAATCCTTTAAGGAGGGGAGAATGTAACACCCCGTAATTTTATAACATTAAAATTCACAAACTAAAGTATACTTAATTTTTAGAAGAAGAATTAAGTGAAATGGGTTGCGCTATTATGTTCATTTCAAAATTTTGGGTCAAGATAGACATTTGGTTTGCACAAAACGGATACCTTATGAAGATGTTATTAAGCCTTGAAGTTTGTATACATATGAGAAAAATACATATATAAATATATATAAAAATTAAATAAATAAATATGCAAAAAAGTTCAAAACAACGAATCGGGAGGGGGAATAACCTAACCGGCCCATTTTTGAGGTCGACCCGAGCCTCGCTGGGTCGATTAGGGATTGATTCAGAGTGTTTGGCTGTCAACCCGTGGGCCGATTCGCTCTAAGGCAGATGTGGCATCTGATTGGTTCTCATGGTTCAGAGTTAATCTAATGGTCCTAAAACACTCTCTACAACTATATAAGGACCCTAAACCTAAACCCTAATTCATTAACAAAGAGGAATGGTGCCTCCATGCTCCTAAAACCTAAAGTGACCTAGCCTCCACCCTAATCAATCAATTCAAAAGAGAAGATAAAGATAACAAATCAACGCCTACATCAACGGAAAGCTAAATCAATTCCATAAAATCAGATCCCAGAATCGTTCTTCTCTTTCTTAAACCATGATTTGTGAGTACAGTTATTTTCAGATATGAAATTTAATTATGATCTTGACATGGGTATAAAACTGAATTGGAGATCTATCTTATTCTTGATTATCAGATCCGTTTTTCTGCGTAGATCCATCTTATTCTTGTTTATCCGATCTGTTTTTCTATGTAGATCTATCTTACTGTAACTATTCTGTATCTCTTCCTTCCTTTTGTTCTATAGCCAGGCTACCACGAGCCTGAGCCAAATCTCATAAGAGATTGACACGAGAACGCTAAATTTGGGGAAATATTGAATGATGCATAATTGGACATAACTGATTTGTGACTAAATTGAGAACACAACATAAGTGGTAATTTAAGATCTAGATCTAGGCATACTATATATGACGGTTTATGATTTGGAAGAAGGAGAATTATTGTATGACAACATATGACTTGTAATTTGGGGGACAAAATGCATGTTATAATTCAAGATCTGATTTTGAGGACATAATACATGTTGTAATTTAAGATCTAGATTTGGGGGCATATTTTATATGACGATCTATGACTTGGAAGAAAAAAAGGATATATGATTTAGGCGTAAAAGATCTATATTAAAATAGGGATAAATATTAATGTGAATATGCCTAATTATGATTTTTGGATATTTGACACACGCGGTAATCAACGGCTATAATTTGGCATAATTTATATTGTGCATCATGATTTGGGGTTTTTAGAGAATATTCTGTATGGTGCAAATTTAAATAAAAAATAAAAAATTGGGACATATGTTATATGGTGAATTATGATCATAATTTGGGCATGTAAAATTAGTCTTAATTTTATGATTAGGCGAGGTATGTCAATGGAATTTTAAGGAATGATGAAATCTGTTAAATTGCCCAATCTGTTAAATCTGTTGAAACTGGATACGGTAATTTGGGGTATGAAATATGTAGGCTCGATCTAAAATTGAGCAAAACATGTTAATAGAACTTTGGAATAATCTGCTGTAGCTTGTGAAAAGTTAATTTGTTGAATTGGCATAATTAGTCTGATATTGGCATAATCTGTGAATGAAAACTTTAGCTACAAATAAGAATGCTGAGACACGAGGTTAGACTCAGTTTGCGGTGGAAGCCTGCTCGGACCCAACCGGCTTAACCAACAACCGCAAACTGTTAGTCTAATGTGAGAGGTCGTAGGCATAAGGATGCTTAGACACGAGGTTAGGTCTGGCTTGTGGCAGAAGTCTGCCCGGAACCGCCCGACACATCCAACGGCCATAAGCTACCGACCTAATGTGAGAGGTCTGTGCATTAATATTTAATTAATGCAATTCTAAGATAAATATGATGCCTAAAATGTGTTGTGTGGATAGGGTTAAAACAAATGGACTGATGAATCTAACAAACCCGTTTCGTGAATCTGTAGGCCCAATACAAAGTTAGGTAAAACAATCTGTATGTCTGTTAATCTGTATATATGATCCGTTGGTCTGAGAACTTATTAATCTGTACATCTGATCCGTTATTCTGAAAACCTGTTAACTTGTATGTCTGATCTGAAAACTAGTTAATCTGAACTTTGTACATCTGAAATCTATAAACAAGTTAATCTGAAATCTGTTAGTCTGGGGACATAAGGTTAGGAGGGATAATTACTTGTGTCGTCTGTTGTTTGGGACCCATATTAGTCAGTAACCCTTTCTGGTATCAAAACCATGACCCAACACTAAGAGGGGTCCGGACATGCTTACTGAACTAATTGTAAGAGGTTCACTCTGATAATGGCGAGGGGTGTTGATGGCGCATTCCAACCGGGTCATGTGCGTGCATGGATCCGGTCTGCTCTGAGGATGTAAGATACCGTGACATATGTAAATAGCTCTGTGTCTATAGGTTGCCACTTTAGGGAGTGATACACCCTTCTGTGGGGCTGACACAGGGTATTTATGTATTAGGGAGCCGATCGCTTGGGGTAGAATTTAGGGTACACTTAGTTCTGCCTGTTTCTGTTGGGGTACCATCTGTTTCTGTTGGGTTGGTAACACCTGTCTGTTTCTGTGTGGTACCGTCTGTTGGGGTGGTAAAGGCCCATTACTAGTGTACACCTAACTCTAATATTCTGTTTCCGTAGGGATTATTCTGTTTCTGTCTCTGATTTCGTTCCTGATTCTGTTTTTGGATCGTCTGTCTCTGTTCGGGTGGTAAAGGCCCATTTCTAGCATCGTGTTTCTGAAGAGATCATTCTGTTTTCTGTTTAGACAATAGGACAACGCCTAATTCTGTTATACTAGTATTAGTGTAGAGAAGTGAAAACTAAGTAAGGAGCTTAGCTTAGCCTATATCATTCTGTTTCTTCTGTTAACCTGCTACTCCTGTTACGTCTATCTCTCATCCAGTTTTATTTACATGTCATGATACTGTTATCTGTTTATATGCTGAAAGTCACTGGACTCACCAGACGTATGTATGACCTAGTTTGTTTCGCCTCTTTTCTTCCGTCCCCCCCAAGTACTCGGGTTGGGAACGTAGGAGCTTGATTTTTATTTCTCTCTACTTGAAGTGCTAGAAGTGCTTGAAGTATTGCTTGGCTTTGATTCTACCTATTTATGGCATTTTCTGTTGGGGATTATGGCTTTAAAATTACGTACTCTGAAGGAATTTGTATAAGACTGATATTTATGTACTTGAATTCCGATATTGTGGTTTTGAAAGATGTAACCAAACTTACTTCTGTTTCTGCTGTAATAAAGTTATAAATTTTTCAAGTACTACTTTATGTATCTGTCTTGTAATATTCTATTCTGTTTACTTATAAATGCTTCATGGAAGTTATTGCATTCCCTTTGTGTGTTACATTAACGGACATGGGGTGTTACACTCCTCAAAAAGCAATACTTTTCAAAACATACAACACTGAAAATAAAGAACCAATTATAGTTTACTATTTTTGAGAAGAATGTTTAAATGTATCATTGTATATATCAAAAAGAATTACATAGTTCGTTAGTGTCAACAACAAAAAAAGACAATGCAAACAACTAATCTAAAAGATTTTACAGTAGAGAATATACATCAGCTTCACTGTAAATAAGCTTGTATGGATTAATCAGCGGAAGAAACAAGACATGTTGAGAAGCAGATAATAGCTAAAGTGTGAAAGCAGCAAAGCTAAGACATAACTTCAAATGTTATATGTTCACAAATGTAAAATTAAATCAGTAAAACTCGAATCATAATTGGAGAAGATCAAATTGTAGATAAGAGAGTTGAAGATCTGCTTACCTATGACGTCAAAAGCTAGATCGAAAGCACCATCTTAAAAGTGGACTTAGTAATTTCTAGATCCGGTAACTTTCAAATTAGGGCTTCACAAAGATTTCTGATCCTGGGATGTTATTCAGTTGTGAATGGAGGAAGAGGAGTAATGTACATTGCCAAGACAGAGTATTGTGTAATGTAAATATGTTGTATATGAAGAAAATTGGTTTGATTTTCATTACTTGGAGCATCTATGGAAGAAGTGTCATTTTCATAAGGATCAGAAGGGGAAAATAATGCGGTAGACTTTACTTATCCAACAACGAATGTGGAACTGTTTCTTAAAAAAAATTAGTTAAGCCGTATAAACGATTCATAGAAAATAGTTAAGAGATTTTTTCCCCTTTATAGGGATAGATGTGGTTTTAAGCAATAAGTAGTAAACTGATTATCGTTTGTAACATAAACGCCAGTTAAAATTCCATTTTGATCTGTATATGAGAATATGTTCCATGATTTAGATCACTGCTGCAAAAAAGAGAGCAAAGCCCTGTTTTATTTATATTCCCATGCCCGAGTTGCCTCTGTTAGAGTGTAGGGAAACAAATTAACGTGAGAGTTCGCCCCGTTTTTGCATTTATCCACACAGCTTAAGATGCTCTTAGTTGAAGAAACTAAACCATTTATAATGCTTTCCATAAGTGAAAAGCCTATGAATTGCATGGACCTAAGAGGCGCATAATCGATGAAATTTGAAATGTGTAATTAATTATGAAATACACATTTGAAAAATTGTTCGTCACAAAATTTAAAAGGATCTGCATTTTTTTCTTCTTAAGCTAGTTTATTTTTTAGCATTCATAAATCATAATTTTATTTTATTTTTCATTTTTGGGAAAAATGATGAAATTTGTATAATTACGGGAAATCACATATCAGTTATTGTAGCATCGTTGAATTTATAACCATTCAAGTATTTAAGGTCAAGGAGGATGAGTGAGTTTCATATCACGAAGTCAAAAATGTAATGGTATCTTGAAGCTGTTCGGTAGATGATGACAGTTGATATATGTAGGATAAAAAATTTGCATAAGCAAAACTCTTTTTTTTTTTTGTTATTATAAAAGGCTTGAAAATAAAAATAATTTGATTTGCATGAACATCTCTAAGAAAAATAAATCACACAGTAACAAATTATAAATAAATACTAATCAACAATGTAATTTGTTAAATTAATTAAACCTTATATCTTGAGGGATTGAACATATATAATGTGACCACATATATATAGTTTTAATGATAATTTTATAAGTCTTGTTGAAACTATAAACACCAAATATTGAATCATATGCAGAAACAGTTGTAAAAAGTATGAAACTATGATATTATGTGCATAATCGTGAAAATGAAAACCAAAACATATGCTTTAAAGATATAGTAAGGATATCATAAATAAATCTCTCTCTCTCTCTCTCTCTCTCTCTTTCCTGTGTCTTGTGTGCGTACACAAAATAAAATGACACCTATATTGTCACTTGCTTACACTTGATTTTACAGAAGTGAAACAACAGTGTTAAGAACAATTATTAATTCAGGTTTATAGTGTCAATGCTTGCTTTCCAACAACATTTGCTTTGGATTGCTGATTCCATTGCTCACCAACTATGCTTCGACAATGAAATTTTTTAAGAACACATTTAAGTATTGATATTTTATACTTTTAAAAAGCAATGATTCAAACGAATCAACGGTATTTATTTAAAGTAAATAAATCATTATAAAACTTATGGCATGCTCATTGGAAGATAAGGTGGAATAAACTAAAGTAATATATATACTGAAACATTTTGATTGATAATATGTCAATTTATAAGTGACATACGAAAAAGGGATTAAAACAACGAAGAAAGCAGTGACTGTAATAATTTTTTATCTCAAGCAAGCAGTGAATATAATAACTGAAGCAAACCAACACACAATAAATATGTTACCTTATATATAACTGTTTTTGTTTATTCATTTGACAATTACTATGTAATTAATTGTTTCATAGTGAAAACTACACACAGTTCATAATAAAATAATAAATGAAACAGGTTTTAGTTTTGGAGAAGATTAAAATTAGCTGATGCAATAATGAAGCAAAATCTAATTCAACTGCTCTCAGCATATAGTAGCAGCAAGAATTATACTTATCCATTAATTATGCTATGCATAATGACTAAAAGTCGATGCTCAGCTGATAACAATATAATGGGCTAACCCTATTCAATACATCAGCTTTTACCCAAATCTAACAGATATATGAAATACGTATTGAACTCAGATATGGTTACTTTAGAAAAAGAAAATGCGATCATCGAAATGTAATCTACCTTTCTTGTGTTGCCTCCAGATCCGTTTTGGTGATATTCATCACTCCCTTAAAAGTATTAGCAAGAAGCATAGAAGTTCATGTTAACCTACTCCCAGTTAGCAGTACAAATTATTTGTCATCACCATGCCATCCATCTTCCTGTGAACTGTGAAAGTCAATGGTAAACGGGTCAGACACCATGTGAGTAGCAAGATTTTGAAACAATTGTAATAGGCAACTACCGCATTACTAACATGAAATTGAAGGCTCCATTTAACAAATTATCAAAAATTGATTTTCGTGAACTGCTTAACAGCGGGTGGAACCGAATGGAAGTAGAAACGTTAACCATAAAGGAGAAAAATGATGAAAATATATTATTGTTCCATAAAGAATAGCCAATTAGATACGTCGATGGGTGGAATTAGACGTCCTAATTGACCAAAATATAACATCTTCATTTTATGGAATCTAAAATCAGTACGAAGATAATAATAAACCAGTCGAAGTCATGTCTACATAATCGAGAACCATTAAAAAGCAGCAACCAAACCATGTCATTGTATTGAAACCAATGAGAACCCAAAATTGGTATTAAAAAAAGCGAAGAAAGACAAAACAGAATAGAATTGAGTCCCAGGTTACCATTTTGAAAATAAATCCATGAAACGGTGAAGCGATCGAAGATGGCCTTCGAATTGTATCTGAATCGCAAAAGTATTTTAAGTTAAAAGGTAAAATTAATTTTTTAGTTTACTCGGAAGAAATGAGTGAAGAAAGAGAGAGAGATAAAGTGAAAGAAGACGTGCTGGGAGGAGTGGGTTGGAAAACTAACTTCGTTGACTGTACTTTTTGTCATAGCCGCTTGATATAATTTGACAAATTAGATCTGATGTGTTCTTTGTGTCTTGTTTTGTCGTATTAAGGGATTTTATTATATAGATTAATGATGTACGTGCCATTTTTTCTTCTTTCCCAAATCAACATGAATCAGTTTCACAGTTCGGAAAAAAAAAAAAAAAAAAACCTAAATAAAGTTGATCTTTACCATTTTAGAAGGGATAGGATCTAGCATTTAGAGGGGTAACTATGTCCATAAATTTTATTTTTTATTTTTTCAACCCGACCCTTCGACAATTTTTAGAAATAAGGGGTGCATTTAAAATCTGGACTACCATGCCTTCGTAACAATCACCTTATTTTACTTTCCAACCTGTATCAAAATCATCATTTTCTGCCGCTCGCGGGTATTAACCTCCAGTCCAATCTCCAAATCGAAACCCAAATTCAAAATCCCCTAATCTCAATATCCACAGAGAACTCTTCATGGATTCGAGCAGAAGGGCCGTCGAAGCGTACTGGAGATCTAGGATGATCGACGGCGTTACTTCAGACGAAGACAAAGTCGCTCCCGTCTACAAACTGGAGGAAGTTTGCGATCTCCTTAGAACTTCTCATGTTAGCATTGTTAAAGAGGTTTCTGATTACGTTTTGAAGCGTCTGGATCATAAAAGCCCGATTGTCAAGCAAAAGGCAAGTTCGATTATTTTTATTAGTTGATTTATTATTTTATTTATCTATTTTTCCTCTTTTCGTTTTCTGTATCGGGGATCTGGAAGCTGGTTAAGTGCGTGATTTGAATAATTTATGCTAGATGCAGTTTGGATATTGTTAACTTGAATGAAAGTTTAGACGTAGGACTGTGGAGCAGAATGTTACTGATGACTATTTGTAATTTTGTATCATATGGAACGTCCTCAATTCGTGTAATAATAGTCTGAGTTGGATGAACTGACCTTGTCTGCAGTGAATGCATTAGAGATTTTTAAAATTGTTTTATCCCTTCAATAATTTGTTCATTGATAATCAGACAACATGTTTAAAACCCAAAATGAAAATATTTTGATGTATGAAGATTTAAACGAACCTTGTTTGGTAGCTTGGAGCTGAAGTACTTTTACACGAGGGCCTTACTGAACAGTTAGAAATATGAATTGCATAATCATTGAAGGGATTTTATCATAGTCAAGCAGTGAAGGTATTTATTATACATAACATAGAAAACTGCCATGTGAATTAATGTTGTGTCCAGTTAGAGCTTCTATATTGTCAGCCACACTGATTGAAATGATTGAAATTAGGGTTATGGCAGCAGTGTCTCATTACAGTTGTGAGTGATTTTCATTTGTCTGCTGCTGTATTTTTTTTTTTCCTGAAATTTAACTGTATGTGATCTGACATTACATATTATGGCAATAAATTGTTTCTTTATTGTCATTTCAATAGGCTCTACGATTGATCAAATATGCCGTGGGGAAATCAGGAGCAGATTTCAGGAAAGAAATGCAGCGCCATTCAGGAGTGATGCGTCAGTTGTTTCATTACAAGGGCCATCCTGATCCTCTGAAAGGTGATGCTCTGAATAAAGCTGTTCGTGACACAGCTCATGAAGCTATAACAGCTTTATTTGCTGATGCAAACAATGAAAGCAAAACAGTAATAGAAAAACCAGCAGAAAATATCCAAAGGCGCATCGAAGGCTTTGGAAACACGAATTATGAGGTGCGATCTGAAGAAAAGAAGTCTTTTCTTAGTGAAGTGGTGGATATCGGATTGAACACTATTGCTGCTGCTAGTTCCTTAAGGAAAACTGATAATGTTGGAAGTTATAGAAGCCCAAATATTCGAAGATCTCTAACTACAGAAGCAAGTAACAGGGACAGATATGAAAGAAATGAGTATCATAATGAAAGTTATCTGGTCGGGTCTTCAAGTAATACAGGCTCTGGTACATGGGGTCAAGATTTGAGAACTATCGTAGAAAGTGCTGTAAACAGCGAGGATACTAGCTTGAGTCATGCCACCCCTAAGAGTAGGGAAGAGAGGTTATTGGAGACCATTGTTACTTCAGGTGGTGTGCGTTTACAACCTACTCGTGATGCAATTCAAACTTTTTTAACACAGGCAGTAAAACTTGATCCGCTTGCCATGAGTCGTGCACTTGAAATGAAACTTCAGTCTCCCTTGTGGCAGGTGTGTTTTCGCTTTTCATTATATATATATATATAATATATATATATATATATATATATATATGAATTATTCTTTTGGACCTCAGTAATTAAAACAAATTTCACGTTGCAGGCACGGATGAAGGCTTGTTGTGTCCTGGAATCGATCCTGAGAAAAAAAGAGGATGAAAACTTATCTGTTATAGCATCTTATTTTAGTGAGAATAGCGATTCAGTGGTTAAATGCTGTCAGTTACCCCAGGTTTCTCTGAGCGAAAAGGCCAACAAAGTAACATTCCTATTATTTTTTTTCCTTTCCAGTTTTTATTTTATTTTTTTATTTTACTACTTTGCTGCTTAAACTAAGCTCAGTTCACCGCAAGTTAGTTTTCGTGCTTGAACTTGTATGGCATTGCAGTTTTATTTAAATCGACAAGTTGACATCTAGTATGAAAAGACGAGGGTAGAATCGAGTGATATGGAACTGAGTGTATATACAGAAGTCTAGATAGTGTGATATACTATACTTGATATAGTTATGCAAATATATATTTAATGAGATAAATACTAAGTTATCACAGATAAGCAATATGTAAATGCGGTAAATACAAATAAACGACACCAGAAATTTTTATACTGGTTCGGAGCACCGTCCTATGTTCAGCCCCAGACTCCTCCTGGAATTTCACTAAGCAATAACATCATTTCACCCGAAGGAATAATTTTACACACACCCGAGCAACAGAACGGGATTTCGCCTTAGCAGTCGAAGATGACTTCTTGTCTGAACAACGGAACAAGACTTCACAAATACAATAGCAGCTTTGACTATATATGTGTTCTAAGTAACACGGATCAGTCACACTTTGAGTACGCCCTTCTTATAATTTTATCCTCAAAAATATGAAGTGTATGTGAAGATTTTAAGGAAGTAAAATCGCTTTTGTATTAAGAAGTATAAATATTAAATCAAAGATTCAAGCGATGAAAGTTGATTTGAGAGCTTTTGAATGCAAATAATATAGGAAGATTAGAATCAGAAATTAGAGCAAGAATTGGTGATTTGGAAAGTGATTTTGAAGTGTTTAAAGTGTATGAAGAGCATTAATCATTTGCAAAGAGATTTAATCAAAAAAGGCGTCCATTTCTCTTGGATTTGGATCGAATCTCTTCATGAAAGGAAGTGTCTCTTCGCTGAAATATGACAGTTGGTTCGAACTAGTCAACTGGTTATTGAAGATCGTGTACGCATATATGTGCACAAGTGTACAAGTTGTGAAAAATTACACGTGCCAGTCGACTGGTCCTGTGTATTTTGCACAGTTTTGCACTTGTGCAACTATTTGTGATATGCGATCTTTTGTGCTAGTGTGTAGTAATATTTGAGGATAGATTTTAACAAAATATAACACATCTAAGACTCAACTTAAGATATAACTATACGTTGTTAATTTGTGAGCTTGCATATCACTTCTTCGTTTGTAGATGTTTGATCTTCTCTTCTTATTGTCATGAATCAAATACTCGTGATCTAACGTTCTCCCTTTTTTTTGATAGATGACAACCTTTTGTAGATAATACTGAAGTGTATATTCCTCCCCCTAAATGTGTGATATATAAATTTCTTCTCCTGAATACGTGGATATGAATTTTTCCTGTAGAACTCTTGTTAGTATTTCAATCCCTCTCCTCCATTGTCATCGATAAAAAAGAATAGCAGCAAGATAGAAACACCATAAATACAACAGATTCTTTGATTAATTCCTTCATTTTAGATTTGTTTCCAAAAATATCAGAGATACCGAAATAACATCCTCTTTGTTGTGGTGTACCTACAAAAATATGATATATATACTTTGATACCCATTTTCTTTGTTAGGTTCCAGGGGTTGGAAGGTAACCATACCTAAGAGAGTTTAATGGATCCTTTAAAAGTAAAATTTTCATGTTAACTATTGAATCAAAATAATCATCGATATATTTTTCTCTGTTTTTCCAATTTACTGGAACCTAAATACATAAATAATTTCTATTGGTATATCTTTTTGTACTTCTAGATTTATTATAAATATCTCTAATCATAAAAGTATTCGAATTTCTATAAAAATGGATCTTGGATTTACTCGTGCTTTTGTACTAGCAGTGATGTTTTTATTGTACGTAAGAGCATATCTAGTACTATTTCTATGACTAGTTTTATTATATTCTAAACTATTTTTGTCATGTAAAGGTTTAGAAGTGGATAAAATCATATTTAAATCATATTAACCTTTATTAAATTTCACGAACTTGCTTGTACATTTTTCAAATTTGATTCCAAAGTCATGATTTACATTTTCAAAAGAAATTTTGTTATTTTTTAAATCATCAATTTCCTTATTTAATTCAGAATTATTCCTTTTTAAAGTGCTATTCTCATTTTCGAGACAACAAACTTGAGATTCTGAATTATCTAAAGATGATTGTAATTTTTAAAATTTCTTTTGATTTAGAGATTGCTTTTTGCAGAATATTATTATTAACTTTAAAATCTCATATTATTTAGATAATTCTAAATTCTTATCAGTTAAAGCTTCATTCTCTTTTTCAAGAGACAAAATTAAAGAGCTAGAATTATTTAAAGAATCTTCTAAAGATGTATTTTTATCTTGTAAAACATCGATTTCCTTTTAAAGATAATTGTTTTTATCTATAAGCCGCTCATTTTCTTTTTGAAGGAAGTCCTTTTGAAAAACAAGCTCTTCTAAGGTATTTTCAAAACATGTAGTTTGTTTTACTAAAAGTTTATTTTCTTCTTTTAATTTGGAATTTTCTTGTTCAAAATCTTTTGACTTAGCTACAATAACTGTATCAAGTTTTCAAAGTTTTAAAATCTTTCAATAATTTTTCATGATCAAACAAAAAATCATTATGTAATGAAGCTACACATACCGATTGTGATCTGACTTTAGCCATGAGAAATTTGCTTGCGTGCTCCTTTGATCCTGCTTTGTTCTTCCACTTTCTAATGCCTTGACTAGATCTCTTTATAGCCATTTTATTCTAGGATTTTGTTACGATTTCTAGAATCCCAGACTTTGATACAAAATGAAAAGACAACGAAAGTTGGATCGAGTAATATAAAACTGAGTGTATATGCGGAAATTTAGATAGTGTGATATACCAGGTACAGTTATGCAAGTAAATATTTAATGAGATAAATACTAAGTTACCACAGATAAGCAATATGTAAATGCTGTAAATACAAATAAACGACATTAGAAATTTTATACTGGTTTGAAGCACCGTCCTACGTCTAGTCCCAGATTCCTTTGGAGTTTCACTAAGTAATACACACACCCGAGCAGTAGAATGAGATTTTGCCTCAGCAACCGAAGATGATTTATTTTCTGAGCAACGGAACAGGACTTCACAAATACAATAGGAGCTTCGACTATATGTGTGTTCTAAGTAACACGGATCAGTCACACTTTGAGTACACCCTTCTAATAATTTTATCCTCAAATACATGAAATGTATGTGAAAATTTTAAGGAAGTAAAATCGCTTTTGTATCAAGTATAAATATTAAATCAAAGATTCAAGCGATGAAAGTTGATTTGAGAGCTTTTGAATGCAAATAATGTAGAAAGATTAGAATCAGAAATTAGAGTAAGAATTGGTGATTTGGAAAGTGATATTGAAGTGTTTAAATAGTGTTTGAAGAGCAGTAATCATTTGCAAAGAGATTTAATCAAAAAGGCGTCCATTTCTCTTGGATTTGGATAGTATCTCTTCATGAAAGGAAGTGTCTGAAATATGACAATTGGTTCGAACTAGTCAACTGGTAAAAAAACGATCAGTCAGCTGGTTATTGAAGATCGTGTACGAATATGTGCACAAGTGTACAAGTTGTGCAAAATTACACATACCAGTCGACTTGTAGATTTTTGACCAGTCAACTGGTCCTGTGTATTTTGCACAGTTTTGTACTTGTGCAACTATTTGTGATATGCGATCTTTTGTGCTAGTGTGTAGTAATATTTGAGGATAGATTTTTAACAAAATATAACACATCTAAGACTGAACTTAAGATATAACCATACATTGTGAGCTTGCATATCACTTCTTTGTTTGTAGATACTTGATCTTCTCTTATTGTCATGAATCAAAATCTCGTGATCTAAAACATAGTATCCATTTCATATTGTTACTATTGTATGCACTTTCACATCATTTCAAGTCATAAATTCATATGGTTAGATGATGTTTCTTTACTTCAATACATTAAAAGTACGATGTCGTCTGTAAATTAATTGCCCTTCTTGTTTCATATTTTGCTGTATTTTACTGTAAGGATATAACTTGTAGCACAATGTATTCTATGATACATTTATTTATTTATTCAATCAATCATTTTTTGTAAAGACTGATCAACGAAACATCTAAGAAAACCAAATACTTGGTGTTACTTTTTGCCTGACATAAATGGGCCACATATCCATTTGCATCAGGTTTCACCTCACTGCCGTGAACCACTCTTGCAGGAGATACTCAAACCATCCTTTTGGATCGTTGAGAGGGTATACTTTACAAGGTATATCCATTTTGGTAAAAGGATAGGGGGGGGGGGGTACCTGATAAGGTATATCCATTTTGGTTCGACCGTGAAATCAAAATATTCTTATAAGGCCCTGCATCCAGGTATATCCATTCACATACATAACTACATACCTCATTTTTTCCCTTCCGGATATAGTTCAATCAGTGAATAATTATTTGTTGTATGCCGTGGCCATGTACCTATCATGTCCAATAACATCATGTCTGATAAAAACCATGACATGTATATTATGCAATTTCTCAAGTTAACTCGTGGCTTCATCTTCATGCCAGCATTCAAGTCCAGTTTCCCTGTTACATGGATGCTATATATACACGCAAAATTTTGATTTGTGATACATAGTGATAAATTACCCTTTTAAAACCGTGTTACAAAATAATATACCATGCTAGAAATAGCTGGAAATAGTATCTTCGAGACACACGACAAAACTTGTAAAATAGCAGTATGAGCCCAAAATCAGGTCAATTATATAGTGGCTTTTCCCCACTATGCAAATGAGGTCAGGAGCTCAAATATTAGAAATGATAAAAGTTAATATCTATTTTTAAATTGATGTCTCAGGATGTAATTGAGGTCACACACTTGAATCCCCGTTGCAACGAATATGTTTATATTCTTTTTCTTAACATATCCCAATTTATGTTTACTGACATTATATACACTTTAACTTGAGCTCAAGGATATTTTCTACATACACATGCCAAAGACCTCATAATTGATTTAGTAACATAACTATTATTCAGGATGTAATTGTTAAATTATCAGTTGATAACTGAAGCATATGAAAACTGATGTGAGACATGTCTTAGATCTGCATCAGAGCCTTGCATTTATATTAACGACTTATGTCAGAAGACCCTGACTTTGCCTTGGATTCCTTGATTTAAAATGGTGGGAGCACCATTTCCACCATACACGTAACTTACTTCCAGCTGGATATAAGCTTATGTCAAATGTAAGAATTGTCTTTTGTGTTGGGCGAAGAGATCAAAACATCCTTAAACGAGGCCTTAGTTTGGGTTGTACTGCGTTTATCATTTGTTAAAGCCACAGTTTCTTTCAAGCGTGATTTAATTAAGTTTTATTTCACTCAAATTAAAACCTTTCAAGGTTTGATTAATTATTTGGATTGAGTAATGTTTTCTGCTTTTGTTTAACATGTGCCTTAGAAGCACATAGTGGAAGCGGTCACAAAAGGATATATACAGAGTTGAAAATTGGGAAACACAAATTTTAAAAGTTTAACGTTGCAATGAGATGGAATATATATATTATAAGGAAAAATCAATATTTCAGTTGTAATGAGATAAAATTGTAATTTTGTCTACTAGTTACTTCAATAATTTTGGTCCATATTCACTATAACTTATCGTGTTTTAATACTTCCATGAAGTAATATATGAAATTCGGGTCATGCATATTACCTTCTTTTTATACTATATATGAAAAACGAGCGTTACGGCATGAACAAAGCACGTGATGAAAAAATTCCAAACTTTCTTTTCTGAACTGCAACATCCAGCTTTTTTTTTAATTTGAATTTTTGTTTCTATTACTAATTAATTAATATCAAATTTAATTTTTTATTAGTTTGAATTTTTATTTACATTAGTAATTAATAAAGTTAAAGGTTTACGTGCTAGATCATATTTTTAAATAATATTAAGATTTCGATAATATTTGCAGAGAGACATTTTGAGTTGATAAAGAAAACTTAGATGTTAGATCCTATTATTAAGTGATATTTATATTTAGCAATACATTTGAATGTCTAAAGTAAATGTATCTCCTAGTTTATTGGGAAGATCATATGAAGTAACAATTTAAGATTTAAAAAGTTACTTATAGGGGTATTTTGGGAATTTCGCGGGTGGAGAGTTTGTGCTTCCAAGCCAACTATTAATAAAGACGAGTGTTATTTACGGCACACGTTTCGTAGGTAAATTGATATATTTTTCAAAAATTATATGTGCTTAATATATTTTAAAGAAATAATATTCGTAAATATTTACCGATGTTTTTGAATTGTTATCACGTGTACGTGGTTTAATTTTTTATTTTTAAATTGCAACTATTTGTTTATTAGTGTGGAATTTTATTCTAGTTATTATTTAGTAAATTGTGAATATGCATATGAATCCTATGTTTAAGTGATATCAAGTATGTAATTATATATGAAATCTACTAGATCCTGATTTAAGTGATGTTAACATTTAATTGAAATGTTAACATTCTTTTATCTAAATGTTATTTTTTAAGATCAATTCTTGAAAGAATTGTATATGAAGGGTAATTTGGAAACTTCGCAGTTGGACCATAAGTATATGCTTCCAAGTTCCAAAGCAACTATTAACTTTGCAGTTGGACCAGAAGTATACGCTTCCAAACCAACTATTAATAATAGATATAGAGTTTAATTTACGACCCCATCCACCCCCTCTCAAACCCCGGGCCCCCCCAAAAAAAAAAAAAAAAAAAAAGCCACACACACATTTTTGATCTTTCATTTGGCTGAAAAAAACATGTTCATGTTTCTTGTCCAATTTAACATATGTACAACGATTTCTTATTTCTTTCAGACATGTTGCTCTGATTTCAAAACTCGGTAATGTTTATTGAAAAGGAAAAAAAAATCATGTCATGTGCTTAAAAAGTGTATCCATTTATTTTGAAACTGTTTGTGTCAAATTTGTAACATGTTCCATCAAGTTTTTTAGTAAGAAACATGAAGCAGTATTCTTACAAAGAGATATCGAGCTCTTATAAGGTTTCTTGCTTTCAAAACTCCACACATATGATAACTTCTACCATGTACGAGTGCTATTTATCAATTTGTTTTTTTAATTTGTCTTATTGATATTCTTTTTCTGAATAATAAATGAACTAATTTTAAGTTCCAACTTCTATTGAGTTACCCATGATATTTTAAATTTCTAATAGCCACCTCTTTATAATTCATATTAAATGTTAATTTATAAACACACATAATAGAACATGTATGGTTTCTTTCCTTTTAGAATCTTTCGAGTAAAACTCATTGATCAGTCATTCAACTGCATTTTCTTATCTTCAGGTTTTAAGCCTTTTAGATGGAGAACAAAATTCCATATCAGGGTTCCAGGAAGAACAAACAAACGCAAAACCTATGCCATCTACGGCTGTGCAAATGCCTGACTTAATTGATACTGGAGACATGGAAGACTATGCGACTAATGCTACGGAGCCTAATCATGTTGCTCAGAACATTACTAATGTTACATCATCTGCTTCTTTAGTTGATGATTTATTTGGTGATTCCTCAGTTATTGGTTCAAGAAATAATAATGATAGTAAAAGTGGAGATGACCCATTTGCAGATGTATCTTTCCATGTAACAGAAGAGAGCCAAACCAATGACATCTTTGCAGGGTTAGCGGTTGATGATAAATTAGCAGAAACTGAGAAAAAAGTTAACCAAGGGTCTGCATTGCTTGATGATTTATTTCCCAACTTAGATAATCATGTACAAGAAACTGAAAAAAATGCTAACGTGAAGGATGTTCATGAGTTAATGACTGGTTTGTCAGTCAATGGTACAACACAAGAGAAAAGTCAGCCTGGTGTTTTCAATGCAGGCTTTGGTTCAAATCCACTGTATCCTATGGCTCATACGCAGTATAACAATATCAATATGCCGCACAATATGATGTTTAATCAAGCTTTTGCGTCTCAACAAATGAATTATGGGACTATGCAGGCACTTCTTGCCCAGCAACAGTTACTGTATCAAAATCTTGGTAATGTGAATAGTGGTTATGGGCAACGATATGTTGGCAGTGCTGTGGATGATGGTTCGTCTTCACCGTTTCCAGATATTTTCCAACCTTCAAATGTTCCAGTTCAGAATCATGCTGCAACTTTAACCAACACAAAAAAGGAGGATACCAAGGCTTTTGATTTTATTTCGGTAAGGATAATCTTTTGTTTAGCTATTTTTATATGGTTTATCTTGTTTAGGAATTATCTCTTCCTAGTGATTGGATTTTCCATCATAAACATGAAATGGTAGTTTCTTATTCTTACACACACACACACACACACACACACACACATATATATATATATATATATATATATATATATATAGTGACATTAGAAGTATCGTTGTCAAAGTAAGTTGTCCATCTTATTTGGATAAGTTGCAAGTTAACCAGTCAGATGGCATTTTGCAACTTAGATTTACATAAATACTATCCTGTCAGCCTCATGGATCCAGAAGCAACAAGTTCTTCAGTACCGATGTCTATGTACTATTTAATATGCTGATGCAAGAGATTCTCCCCTTTCAGTTTCACCCTTTTCCCCATTATTTTCAGTTTGATGTCTAATTTTAGGTACAGTGAGCTGGGAGTAAAACTAAGGGGTCTATTTTAAGTCTATACTCACTAGTAAAGCAATTTATGTATTTCTTCCTGATTAATGCGAGGTTTTTTTTTTTTTTTTTTTTTTTTTTTTTTTTTTTTTTTTGTTGTTGGGGGAAAAAGTGGTGTGGGGTGTGGTAGATATAATATACGTGGTACATTAGAGACTAATGAAAACAGTAAATGAACTTCTGTTGATACATGATTCGAGGGAGGCTGTGAGACCCCGGTTATCTGCGTTATTAAAATGGGATTCAAATTGTAAATCGTGGAGTTCTAGCTTTAAGTCGTAAATGGATTCATATTTTATTTGAAACCCCCCCTCCCCCTCTTATGTAGTCTCCATCATCCTTTTTGTGTAAAAGTTTGGTGGAAAGATATGCTTGGAAATTGAAATGACATTTAAGTAGCGTAAATCATCAATCTCCCTTCCATATCAGTAATTTATACTATTTCTTGGATAGATGAGTGAACCTCACAGTGAGGACTGCACTTCTTCAATAATTTATACTTTAAAAAAATGATTGAGTTTCGAAATGTAATCCTAATATTTGCTAATGAGAAGGGATTCATCACCCTTCTTTTTTTTTTTTTTTTAATCCTTTCAATTCAGCCATTGGATTTGAGAAATAATTTGCTAGATTTTGTAGTGCTCTCTGATATGTTATAGCCTTTCTCTTTCTTACATCATCATTGAATCAAACCATTTATTCATCGAATCAAATGACAAATAAACGAGCTACAAGGGGCTGAATTTTGAAAAGGTTGTGAATCCTCCTTTTACTTATTTTTCTCTTGTTTCATCTTTAATATCTTTTCAAAACAATGACACTTCAAAACTATATTCAAATTAGTATCTAATTTTCTTTTTCAATCACGATATTAGCTGAGTTTTGAATCCGAACCTTTGAACTGAACATAATAAGAGAGATTCCATTCAAAACAGTATTCAAACGTAAGATTTAAGAATTTGTGCCATGGTTAGGTTCATGTAGGCTGCACTTTGTCTTCTTTTAAGTTGAATACTTCCCTCCATTGTCCATAGGCGTGTTCTTGATGAAGCTAAAGGAGCAGAGCAAACGTGAATCTGAAAAAAGTTGGATAGAGGAAGGTTTGATGGAAGAAGCATTTATTTTTGTGCAGTGAAAGAATAATAGGTTGTCTTAATCAAGGTTTCAGATCTCGGATTTTGGAGAAAATCTCGAGTCCATATCTCAGCCAAAATGGATGATATTTAAAAGACTTACAACTAAAAATGCTCCCAAATCTCGGATCTCGGGTAAAATCTTGGGTTTTCTTATCGGGTGAGATGAGCGAGATTTAAAACATTGGTCTTAATTAATTCAAAATTTATATATTAATTCTGATTAATGCAGTGATATAATTTATTTTTCACCATTTTATGGTAATGCTATTAATCAAGCTAGTGTGTAACCCGTGCGTTGCACACAATAATATTGTTAAACGTAGAATTTATTATTTTTAATGTTAAAAAAGAACTTTGTTATGCAATATATAGTAAAGTTTGAAGTGAAATATATAAACTATTAATTAAAATATTATTATTGTTTGTATGTTTATGTTCCATAACTTACATAAACAATATAGGTACGTGTATTTGAGAATTTTTTATTCATTTTTGTTAATATAGATACACACATGGTTATTACGACAATAAGTCAAGTCGAGTCGACAGAGGTCCAGTTAGTCGATTAGTCGTAGACTAGTCGATAAATATATTGTTGCTACTGAATAAAGCAAATAAACAAAATGATGTATAGAATTTAGTAAAGTGCAAATTGCAAAGAAAATACAAACCAAAATGATGTTTTAACAAGCATACTAAAATCTAATAAAAGACAACATAAAAAACACAAATGATGTTATCAATTCAAAGATAGTCATCTAGCTCCACTTCTTGATTTGCCTCACAATCACTAGTTTTGTGAATAGTAGTCGGCTAATGTCCATAACCATCATTAACATCCTCATCATCATTAAAGATGAGAGGATCTTGTTCCATCTCACTTTCACGGCGGCACTGGAAGAGCGGCGGATTTTGGATGCTTCGAACTTATAGGGTTCAACTTTGACACTTGCAAGTGGCTTTCGATTTTGACTTCGAGTTCGAACCTTTTTTTCGATTTCGACTTCAATTTCCTGATCGTTTTTTTTTTCTTTCAAATTCGAACTTCTAGTGTTCGGTTTTTTTCTACGATATAAAGAATCGATCCTTATCGTTTTTTTTGTATGGTCTCATTTTTTTCTCCTTGAAATCTGTCATTCCAAACCAGTCGACCTAGTCGAGTCGACCAGTTGCCATAAATTTCGATAAGTCGGCCGACATTCTTACAAATAGCCCAGTTGTGGCTTCAAGTCGATGACTTAATCTCGACTAGTCGAGCGCCGTGATAACAGTGGATACACATGTTGAAATTGATGTATGTTAGTAATCTATTCGGTGGATTAGAAAATATTATTTAATAGAATTTGTTTAAATAAGTTAAATGTAAAATGACAAAGTTAGTTTAATTGTATGACATATAAAAAAGATTTTTTTTTATCTTTTTTTTTTTTTGTTTTTTTTGCAAAAGATGTGTAAATTTATCGTAGAGTTATTGATGTTCAAAAAGAATTTTGTGATATAATATATGGTAAATTCTCGATACAAATCAATCTTAACTAATTTACTAATTAACTGTGTCATTATTATAGATATACAAAGTTCATGTTATGTGATTTATACTTTTACAGTTGCACGAAAAACTATTTTTCTAATATGAACATACATAGTAAAATTGGCGTATACTTTAAAAAATTTCAAAAAAAGGACTATATACTCTCTAAAGATTATTTAATATATTTAAGATTTTATGAGTAATTTAAGTATATGGATTGAAATATAAAATATCACGAAAGAATTGAGGAAGTTCAACAAATAATTTTAAAATGTAGGTATTTAAAGCGGAAATTGCTTTCTTCAATTTATGATAAATCTATTAAGTGTGTAATAATTTAATTTTTTTATTATTGTTTATATATTATTTAAACTGTGTAACTTATTTAACTTTATATTTGAAAGAAAAACTAATTGTCATTTAAAACATCACATTTGGCGTTAATTAGATGAATCAACAACTTATTGATTGAATTCATTTATTAAATTCAAAATCACATAATTAATATAAACATATTGACTTTGACGTACAATGTTAAGTGATACTGGGAAGTGTTTTGTAAATGATTAAATAATTTTGAAATGTAGGCGTTTGACATTAATATTATAATGCAATACACGATAAATATATGGATATAAGTGAGTTCAACTTTGAATTTGTGACAGTTAATTATGTGTGTAATTTATGTTATGTGATTGACGTGTTTATATGAATATTGTTAACCTTGATGTGATTTATTAGGCGAAACAATGAATAATAGTTTGCTAATGTTATTTAAATAGTTTTAATATTATGTAATTAATTGTAAAATATGGTACTAAATGTAAAATGTTAGAAAAATATTAGAAGAGACTTAAATGATTGATTTTTTTTGAAGCGTCATGATTTAGAGCCAAAAAACATAATTTTGTCACTATTAATATTTAAAGGAAATATTAGCTAATTAAATTGATTTAAATTACTTAAAATTTTGAATTTTGTAAATAATTTAATTATGTGGACTTAAATGTAAAATGTTAGAAATTAACTTTTATTTTAAATAATTGTGTAAACTTTGAAATATCTGTATCAAAATGTGTAAAATGACAGAAGAAGTATATAATATGAGGGAAATAGTAAATAATTGTAAAGTGCTAAACTAATTTAAAAATAAAATATCTGCAGAGAATTAAGGAGAAGAGAGAAAACTCCTAGAATTAACGAGAGAGCTTTAAAAGGATCTGCTTTACTATTATTTAATAGATATGAATATAAATAGTAAAATTGGCGTATACTTTTAAAAAAATTCAACAAAAGGACTATATACTCTCTAAAGATTATTTTAATAAATATAATTTAAAATTTCATGAGTAGTTTAAACATATGGATTGACATATAAAATATCACGAAAAAATTGAGGAAGCTCAACAAGTAATTTTGGAGTGTTAAAATGTAGATATTTAAAGCTGCAATTGTTTTCTTCAATTCATGATAAATCTATTGAGATAAGTGTGCAATATATTAAATTTGTTATATTGTTTATATATATTATTTAAACTATGTAACTTATTTAACTTTATATTTGAAAGAAAAACTAATTTTGCCATTTTTGTTAATATTAACATGGTGTACATTTTAAAACATCACATTTGGCGTTAATTAGATGAATTAATAACTTATTGGTTGAATTTATTTATTAAATTCAAAATCACATAATTAACCTAACATATTGACTTACACATACAATGTTAAGTGATATTGGGAAGTGTTTTGTAAATGACTTAATAAATTTTAAAATGTAGGCGTTTAACATTAATATTATAATGCAGTGCACGGTAAATATATGGACGTAAATGAGTTCAACTTTGACCTTGTGACAGTTAATTATGTTTATAATTTATATTATGTGACTGACGTATTTATATGAATATGGTTAATCTTGATGTGATTTATTAGGCGAAACCAAGGTTCGAGGTATCGGCCGATACACTGAAATTTCGGTTGTATCGGACCGGTACCGGCGAACTCCGGTACGAAGCTGAGCACTAAATTCGGTTTTGCTCTAGCTAATTGGGGATTTCCCAATGGCAAAAGGTCGTCTTAGGGGAAAGTCCCAACCAAAACAAGCGGACGAACAAAAGCATCAGTTGATAAAAAAATCAAGGCCCGAGCCCGTGGGATTCACATCATAGTGTAATCTCAACTAGATATTAGGTCACCAAAAACTACCCAACCAACATTCTTGGATCAAGTCGATGAACTTTGCGATCCAAATCCAATGTTGATTCCCAATCTCGAACTTATTAGAAAAAAATAAAATTCAATTCAGATATTTTCAAACTTTCGAGAAGGTGAAAATCAAGAGAGAAAAAGTGGGAAAAAAGGCGAATGAAATTCGAATAACCTCGGTTGAAGTCGAGTGTTTTCTGCAGTCTCGAGTAGTTAGATCGATGTTCAATTAAACTAAGAATATGGAATCGGAAGACGATTTTTGCTCCAGCGCTGGTTTTAATTTGCCCTAATTTTTTTGGTTGACTAAATCTGAAGCCAAGTCGAGTTGACTGGAAACAAGAGCAGGGCGACGAGAATTGGGATACACATATTTGACTTGCCTGGCCCATCCAGTTTTATCTTATGGGGAGAAAGCCTTTTGGGTTAGGCCCATGTAGTCTTAATAAATTAAAAGCAAGTATATCTTGGTGCTTTGAAATTAAAAAGCAATGAGTAATGAAAACCGAGATTTGGACTGAAACCGAAATTTTCGAAATTGTCCGTAACTAGCAAAATTTCAAATGACTGAAACCGAAACCGAATTCTCAAACCTTGGGCGAAACAATGAATAATAGTTTGCTAATGTTATTTAAATAGTTTTGATATTATGTAATTAATTGTAAAATATGGTACTAAATGTGAAATGTTAATTTTTTTTTTTTGAAAGAGACTTAAATGATTAAAGAAAATTTGAAGCGTCGGTATTTAGAGCCAAAAAACATAATTTTGTCACTGCTAGTATTTAAAAGAAATATTAGCTAATTAAATTTATTTAAATTACTTAAATTTTGTAAATAATTTTATTATGTGGACTTAAATGTATGTTAGAAACTAACTGTTATTTTAAATAGTTGTGTAAATTTTTAAATATTCATATCAAAATGTAAAATGATAGAAGAAGCATATAATCTGAGAGAAAAAGTAAATAATTGTAAAGTGATAAACTAATTTAAAAATAAAATATCTGTAGAGAATTAAGGAGAAGAAAGAACTCCTAGACTTAATGAGAGAGCTTTAAAATGTTCTTCTTTACTATTATTTAATAGATTAGATTTGATATTAAATTGTAAATTAACGCAAAAACTGCAGAAGTTCAAATTAACTGATAGATTACATTTTAAATAAAAAAAAACTCAACAAATCTTATATTAAACCCAAAAAAAAAAAAAAAAAAAAAAAAAAGCATAATCACACTACATTAACCAGTACTAAACAATAGTTTATAAAGCCATGTCGCCAGAAAGCTCAACATTCTCAAACTTCATGCTTTCGCATTGTACATACAAAAGCCAAATTATGTTGTTGGTTCACTATAATTTAATTATCATTCTCTATAATTGTTTTTGGGTCTACATATGTACATGCGCTGATTGTCGGCTTATGCTAATTGTTCAAAGTTGAAATCAGTCTCTCTCTAGCTCAGTGCGGGACTATTTAGGTCTTGGTGTGGTTCTGATTCATTAGGATGTTTGCATACAGCTGAGTATTAAATATTGTGGATACGACGTACTTTGTAGTGCCTTTTCATAAGCAGTTGCCAAATACATCATTTGTCTGGATTTTACTCGATGGCTGTTTCTGAATTTCCTAAATTTGTAGATAGTCAATCTATTCCAATCATCATCTCCATCATGACAATACTTACCCTGATCCCCTTCCTCAGTTTGCAACAAAAGATCCCAAGCAAACCAACTTGCGCTTCATATTATCCTTTTTTTGTCTTTTTAAAATGGCGATCAGTGAGTTTGAGCCTTAAGTCCTTGTGGGAAGGAGTCGCTACTTCCTCATACCATCATGCAACTTGATTATCCTAGACTTCCAGCATTTTTGTGCAGATGTTCATGGACTTCAATATCCAATGGGAAGCCCAATCAGCAACGACTTTAAAAGATGAATACGAAAACATTTCTAAAATAAAATTGTAAAAATTATGAAAAAAAATGTCAGTAAATCCTATTTGATAGTTAACATGAAATAAATGTAAACAAAAAATATATCTGGGTATAAAATTTTGACAATCAGTTGGATTTTGTTTGACATTGGTGAATTCTTGGGTTTTGAGTGGTTTTGTTGATGGGGAGAAGGAAGATACATGTTAAAACAGGGAATGGTTTATGAAACAATGTCACAGAGTGGAAATTGGGTCCGCCTCAAACGCAAGGAGCAAAATTTTTGCTCCATGGGAATTTGTCTTCCTTTATCAGCTCACGTAATTATGAAAGGTGTGCGCCATGGTGTACTTGTCAGCGATGTCGCTCTGAGGTTTGGTGCACATGAAATGGTGCACTGAATGGCTCAGAAGTGTACATAAGGTGCAAAATAAAAAAGGCATCCCATTTCAATATTTTGTCTTGTCATATGATTATGATAAGAAAATGTAAACAAATTAGTACTTATCATATAATTATGATTATTATTGTTGGTATTACCATTACCATTATTATTTTAGTTGTTCTAGTGGACTGCTTTCTTTCGTTGTTCTTTTTGCTTGATTGAAAATCCAAATATTCTCAAAACAAATTGTAGTCTATCGGCATGTATCTTTACCTAATGTTATCATTACCTAATATTTCTTGGGCTTGGTTTTATTTGCAGGATCATGTATCAGCATCTCGAAATGCAAAGAGAGTGTTGTAAAGATATACTTGGCCTGTTTTGCTTTCTTGTTTGGATTCTTCTTCTCAGCTGTTGGCATGGTCGCCTTGCAGAAAGCATCACAAAAAAATCATTTTGCAATAATGGATCCAAATCATTGGACTCCATGAATTGATTCTCCGCACCTTTGCCCTTTTCTAGTTATAATATGTCAGACGTAATTGTAATTTATGCCACCTGAACGAGTTGTAATATATCTGTGAATTTTAAACTGCTACTTTGCCCAGGCTTTACCTCCTCAGTAACTGCTTTGTTTGTGACTTTGTGCCTATATAAATAATATACTCTTTTTTTTTTTCACTTCAGTCTTCATCGTTTAATCTGGAATTAATCCGGATCTGGTGATTGATGTTCAAGGGATTTGAGGTCGCATCATGCACACAAAATCGTACAATTTGCTCAGTGAAATATTACTTGATCATTGGATGATGCTTTAATTTTCGAAGTGCGAGTTTGTAAACACTGTTTTCAGCAGTGTATACAAAACACAAGCTCTTGCCGGTGGAAATCCGGAGAGATCACATGAGTCTTCCTAATATTCATTTATCAGGGGTTAGAATTTTATTCACAATGCCGAAAACAGTGTGAACAAACTCAGTAAAGTAATTTTCTTTTATGTGGCTTGAGGATGCTTGAAAGTGACTACTGCCGAGAAAGCGTGCAAAGTATGAACTGTGTTACAGTGATAACGCTTGAAACCCTTACACAATAATCAACTTTATGTTCAGACCTAACGATTTCCAGAAGTAAAGGGGGAATTCTGTAAATGTCTCTTTATTTTATCTATTGTAATCATGAATTCAAGATGCAATTCTAGAGGAGATCAAGTGTTCTTGAATGATTACCAAAATGCATAGGCGACCTTGCAAATATCATAGGTTTGAACTCATGATATTTGAACCTTTGTGTAAAGCACTCCACCGTTAATGAAAATTGGTTGATTTTTTTATTGATTTTATTGAAATATTAAATAAAATATGTTGAGGTACTAATCTATCCATTAAATAATAGTAAAGCAGAAGCTTTTCAAGCTCTCTCCTTAATTCTCTCTATTCACCTTAGTTCTCTCAATTGACCTTAAAACTCTCTGGATATTTATTCAAAATTAAATTCTCTCTGATAACCTTAAAACTCTCAAGATATCCATGCTACTTATTACTGAGTTTCATTTCAGCAATGCAAAGCACCCAAAGCATTATGAGAAATGAACAACCTCGATTTTTATTTTCTTTACTCGCTCTCCATTTCTTCCTTATTCTCCAACCCCTGTATTACATTCCCTTTTCTCATGCTCTCCTTAATCCCTAATTTCACTTTACTAATCCTTCAAGCCTAGCATACCAACTCTATCTGATTTGTCAATCCCTAACTCTAATTTACTTCCTCTAATGCACACCGAATCGCCTACCCTCTTACTTCGATAGGGTGAAATATTCACAGACGTTGATAGGTCATTACGATTGAAAGGTATATCATTTTGACTATTATTCATCATCATTTTTTGACCACTGGCATGAGTGTTGCCTTATGATTCTCTTCTTCCATTATTTTGGTTCACAGTTCTCCTACAATATTTGCGAACCTTTGTGATCATCTCATATTGTGGTCATGCTTTTTATTAATTTATTATACATTATTTCAAAAGGCCTAAATTTGATTTGTTTCCTTCGATATTTTGAATACTATTTCAGAATTTTATGTTTTTCTATGTTTTTTGCAAACGCATGTTATGTTGTAAGTTAGTTTTTTTTTGTAGTCTGTAACTAAGCCTTAAGAACAAATGGTCCCAATCTGCCTATTTGTGAATACTGTATTATAGTTTAAAAAAAAAAAATCTATTTTTTATAAAATAATCTATTTGCAGTTATGATGCAAATTAGTTTGGCTGTAGTTTGTAACTAAGCCTTAGGAACAAATGGTCACAACATTTGTGAATTCTGTGTTATACTAAAAAAAACTTTATTATTTATGAAATCCTCTAACAACCACACATAGATAGTTTAAACTATTGTGAAATTAAGTTGTACCATCACAATTATGTTGCTTTGTTCCCAATGCAAATCTGAAACTGTTTAACTACCCAAAATATCCCCCATTTATGAAATTGCAGTACACTTATCAGCCTCTTTTAGTCATTTTTGTTTGCTGTATTTTTATGTACGTCCTCAATAACTTCTTGAATTTAGTTATGCACTCTCCGGTTATTCATTCCCTTCTCATATATACGTAGCTGTCTCTCATTGTAGACCAACAAAGTTACAAGAATAGAGGAATGTATAACCATATACTAATTAGCTTTACATCATTTTAATGACATTTCTATTTTACATCCAGGTTATAGAGAGAAACGAAGCTTGTACAAGTAAGCCAATATTATTACTGTAAGTGTTTGAACTTGAAAATGGTGCTTAATATCTTTGCATAACCACACAATTGGACATGGTATTAATGTGTTCATGGAATAATTAGATTATTTTTTCCAGAATTGAAATTTTGTTTCCGTGTTCTCCTCGGTCGATGATAAACAAAAACGCAAGTTTCCGTCTTCTAATTTGCCGATCCAGTAGAACCGTAGTTTCTTCTTCTTCGCTCAATATTCATGATGCAGCCTACGTTTCTTCCCTTTCGAAGATCTGGACTTCAGGTTTGTATTTTCGATCTGCTTGCTTTTGATTTTCAGTTCTTCTTCGCGTGGATTTTCTTTGTTCAATCATTCCTTTTACAAAACATGTTTGATGGTTTCACAATCTATTTATGTTCAATTTCAGATTTGATTTGATGCTTTGAGGAAAAAACCGCAATTTCTTCGCTTTCGAAGATCTGGACTTCAGGTTTGTATTTTTGATCCGCTTGCTTTTGATTTTTAGTTCTTCTTCGTGTGGATTTTCTCTGTTCAATCTTTCTTTTTACAAAACATGTTTGATGGTTTCACAACCTATTTCTATTCAATTTCAGATTTGATATGATGCTTTGAGGAAAAAACCCTATTAGAGATTTTCCGTTCAGGTTTTCCACTCTATTTGCAACTGATAATAGCTTTTCACTTATTTATCCACTTTCTTTTATTTAATTATCTACCTACGCTTTGGATGGTTCTCAGATCTGTAAGTGACTGAACGAATAGGTCTTACTTGCTTCTAAATTATAATGTTCTCCCATTTCAGCGCCTGTAACAATGTAGAAATTGACTGGATTTAGGAATGATTCCTCTACAGTTGTTGGTTTGTAAATTTATGTTCTTTTGCATGTTTTTAACCTGTGTTTTGTAAATGTGGCAAAATTTTCTTTTGCATGTTTTTATGTAGTTTGTTACCTCATTATCTTATATTGGCCTATTTCAGGTGATTGTTATTCTATGCTAAATAATATTCATGTTGTGAAGCTCTTAAAAAGGTGAATGGTATGAAGTTTCCCTGGAATATAGTCATTGTTTTCTTCGCTTCAGCAGTGATCTATTTACCAGCTATGATATACTCTATTTGTTTACTCTATACGTTTCTTCTTGCTCATAATTTGAGGAAAAAATTTCATCCTTTTTAACCACATGAGAAGTTATTTGATGGCCATAAATGAACGCTTCATATTATCTTACTTCTTGAAATCGGATTCCTAATATAAATTTTAACTAAACATACGCATTATGAAGATATTACTCTTTTTGACGTGTCGCAGTGCCACCTTTCTTCCCGTGTCTTGCATTTGAAAAATTTATTGAGTATGTTGATATTTGGTGGTGAAATTACGGTTTTGAATATAAAAGTAAGTCTATGGAGTTTTAGGTAAGAAGACAAATATTCATTAAGATAATTCTCGGTAAAATAAGAATAAAACTGAGTTTGAATTTAGAAATTAATTCTTTTGGAAGATGTTCATGTGTGTTAAATTTGAAGTCCTCTTTTCAGCTCTGAGAAATAAAGTTGTCCTGCTTCTAAACCCTTGAAAATTGAAATGGGAGTGTGATAAAATATGTAGTCATACAATGGGCATTTATCCATAGAAGTGCATTTAGACATTATATATAAATGATTCACATTCAAAGCAATACAATCTACATCATGTAGGCTGCAAAATGTTTTTTTTTTCTTTCTTCAATTGACCTACTTATTTACAAGTATAATCTTTTTCGCAGGGTGCACCATGAACCTGGCTTTGTTCAATACGTTGGCCCAACGAACTAGAGCTAAATATCAAATAGATGACTAACTTTATTTGGCTGTGAGCTGACAGTTTTTTCTACTGAGAACAACAAAAGAAAAAGAAAATGATATGAGGCAAAGGGAGATAGAGAGGTAGTTGTTTTCTTAACACTGACATTTTATGAGAGGAAATCAAGATACATTTTGTTTGCAACAAAATAGTAACTATTGCAATGATTTTTTTTACTGTTTCATGATTCTTTTGTCAGAATTAGTAGTTCTACATATGAAAAATCAGTATCATAAGACATTGCGTAATTAGGTTGTCTTAGTGTAGATGATCAATAACTATATATAGACATATATATATATATATATATATATATATATATATATATATATTGCTATATTGGTCCTTGATTAGATGTGGTTTCATTCTTAGCTATAAAGATGTCACACTGGCTTCTCACTCATTTGTTACCTCTGTTGATTTAAGCCTCATTATCCTTTGTCCTCTATCCAAAATAACTAAATTTTTCTGTGTTTTTTAAATATTGTTTTTTTTTTTTTGGCTTGATTGAATTATTCTTCAATGAGCCCTAGACATTCATGGTGTGTTTCATTCTATATTCTTAATCCTTTTTACATTGTAGTGTGAATGTTGACTCTTACATGATCTTTTTTTCTGTTAGATTGGTATAATGTTCTTTAAACATTTGCACCTTTTATGTTTTATGAATCGGTGCATGGTGATATTTATCCAAGTTATGCATTCAAGTTATCTCCAGAAGAGGGTATGGTAATCCCATATTTACTATTAAAATCCTTTTTTTTTGTAATTCATTATAACTGTTATTATTGTTTTTCTTCACTACTGCTTTTTTCATATAACCGAGTACAAATTCAATTTGATTATTAGCAAGTAAATGCTCTTAGACCCTGGCATCTATATTGTGCTTGAACTGTACTTATAAATTATATTTATTTCAGTGCTTTATTAGTTTATAATCACTGGGCAATTTACATTAATATGGTAATATTCTATTATTATTTCAACCATAATATTATTCCATGTATCCAAATTATTATGGTAACAATGCTTATTTGTACATTATTTTATACTTGAAGTTTAACCAGGCTTGGAAATAATGTCTTCTTGCTGAAAGGAATCGCGGAAAAAGGGAGAGAGCTCTCTGTTCCTAGTGTGTGTGTATGTGTGTGTGTGTATGTGTGTGTGTGTGTGTGTGTATATATATAGGTAGAGAGAGAGAGAGGGGTTACTGTATATGTTTTAGTGGAAGATCAGATTAGTATATGTTCCGGTTCAACACTGCCTTTTTTAGATCCGATATATTATCACGCAAAATGTAATTTTATCATTTGTAAATTGCTCATTTGGGTAAGCTTCTTTTCAGCATATATAATAAAATATTTGATAGTTTCAATTCATTTGTTAAGGATGTGCATGCACCTGTTTTATGTGTCAATGCATGCCTAAATTGAATTAAAAAATTGAAAATAAAGCAAAGTTTGGCTTGCTCTTTTTGGGAAGATTAATTTAGATTTATAAATCTGTCTAAATTGTTTATAAGGTATGATTGAATTGATAAATATTGAAAGCGCTAACCATAACAAAATATTATTTACCCTGAAATTTTCCTTGCATATGAAAAATGTTAAACTTAAATTGTCATGTTTTCTTGCTTCTATTTTAGCTTTGACATTTTCAAAGATTTTTCTCGCCAAAAAATTTCCATTGTAGTTCACTATTTCCATATTTTTGTATCAAATCTCCATTTTAGGCTCAGTTGTTGTTTTTTTATTTTCCAATTAAGATATGTTATGATGATAAAGTGAATGATGTTGATATATGAGGATTATACAGAGGTATTTTGTTTTATGGAAATTATTTTTGGGTTTTTTTATTTAAGACACATATGAAAATTAGTGTACTATATTCTGCAATTGATTTGTCTTTCCCTTACTACGTGGTATGTACTATATTAGCAAAGAGAAATGGATTTGTTGAACCATTATTGCCCATAATAACAAACCATTATATATGTAACTGCATAATATATGTAATATGTGTATACACCAATATTGCCTCTATTGTCTACATATGAATAGTTTGCAATTGATTTGTTTCACAAATAGAAATTATTTTCACATTATATTAATCTATCAGTTTGTAAAACCAAGAAACTATGCTGAGTTTAAAATTTGAACCACAGTAATAACAATTTGTATGCATTGCCTCCGTCTTATAGATCAATCCAAATATGAATGTACTGGAAAAGTGCAACCATAAATGACGGATAATCTCAGTGCCATGCACAGCACAATCTCTAAGAAAGCCTACCAAATATTTGGAATATACATCTTTGTATGCTGATGACTCAAATGATATTAAAAATATTGTTTGGTTTGTTGAAATTATATTTTAATCAATATAATACTCTATAATTCGACCTGCAAATTTAACATTTAATTTTTTTTTTTTCATTCGGCTGAATGCTTGATATTTGGAAACACTAGATATATTCTTTACTAATGAATCATAATGTGCAACAATAATAAGATCTAAGTATTTGTGGTAGTACGTCTGCATTACCATTCGAATGTTCAACTTTAGATGGCAAGTATTAAAATTAAAATATATTAATCAATAATTTATTTCATCATTCTATATGTGCTATCCTTGGAATTATAACCTTATTACAATGACATTTAATATTAGCAAAAATCATTTATTATTCATTTATCTCGATAAACTTATCTACATTTGTGAATTCTGTTTTTAACTTTAAATATCAATATCTTGATGTTTCTATAGTTATGTACAACCTCATCGACTGTTTCTTCATCTTTCATGTTTAGATCTACGTATTTAAATTAGTTACAAAATCTCAAATTTAAAATATTTTAATGATCTCTATATATCAATGGTATATATATACACACATATTAATAAAAACAAAAACGAAAAATTTGTGTTTAACTATATATATATATATACATGCATCACATGCATATATTTGTGTGCATAAACAATAATAACAAAGTTAATTTTTAAATTAACTATAATCATTTATGTATAAATAAACATTAAATTCATCGTACACAATGTCAAAAAGTTCTATTTTTAACTTCATATAACTCCGCAATAAAATCCCCGCAGTCTTTTTACAAAATCCTTCTAGGTCTATTCATATTATTTACCTTTAAGACTGCCTTTTAAATCCCAGATTCCAACTTAAATTAAGAATATTCTCGATAACTCACTTTTGAATTTTTCGATTTTATATACATATAGTTTATTTAACTCGAAATTATAAAATGTTAAATATTCAAAATAATTATGTTGTCTATACTAATTTATTTGTTAAATTATTTCGAAAATGATAAATTCAATTTGCATACCACTTTCATACTAATAAAATGGAAAAATTAATATTTCAAAGAAATATAATAACTTATTAAATACATAACAAATAGTATCAAATTAATCAATTTTCTACTAATCCCATCTTTCTTTTTTCGTACCGTCTGCATTTGAGTCCATTACGTAAAACCTATAATAGAACTAAAAATTTAACATATTTTCAAAAAATCACTTGATTAAATAACTAAAAATAACAAAAATATTTTGCTTATTCAAATAAAAAGTGTAAGATGTATAACATAAAATTATACACCATATTTTATAAAATAATTATTACCAAAACCATTTACTTATTTTTCAGCTAATTTTTTCTGCTAAACTGCCAAATAATGTATGTTCAGTAGAATTATCAGATAATGCATAATAAGCTATTTTTTTAATCACTAATAGTTACACTTTTTTTTTAAAATTACGTGTGCAACGCACGGGTTACACACTCGTTAAATAATAGTAAAGTAGAAGTTTTTCAAGCTCTCTCCTTAATTCTCTCAATTTTCTTTATTCCCCTTAATTCTCTCATTTATCTCAATTCCCCTTAATTCCCTCAAGATACCTTTATCAAATCAAAATCATACAACAATATAAATTTATCTATCTACTAAATAATAGTAAAACATTAAAAGGTACTCCTTAATTCTACATTTTTGAAAATTTAAAAATTTGCAGTAATTCAGATTGAACTCGTAAAAGTTATTCCATTATTATATTCCTCATCGTCTAACACTTACAATACCGGTCAATACGCATCCTTCTTTGCTTCATTCTGTAGTTTTGCAAATTGGCCCGATCTGAAGCCCAAACATACGACTGTTGGAGTAACTAAAGCAAGAGAAGTGAAAATAAAAATCATTTTTGTTTTCATCGTCTTTTAATTTTTAGGGTTCGCTATCTCAGTTCCCTAATCGCTTGTTGATTGTCAAGGTTTCACCATCGATCTCGGCTCGCTGGTCGTTGATGCAACCTCAATTAACTGACCTGGACCTTCTGCAAACTGTGTTGTCTCAATTGGATAGCTTTTGCTGTGCTGTTTCCTATCTTGCCGCCCGTCCCTCATATTAATGCCTTTCTCAAATTTTTATGCCAAAACCTTCTAGCTTCTTTCAATCCCTTCATGAGATAATGCAATCTACTGCAGTGAAATGTAGTTTTATGAATTTATGTTAGTTTGTTTCATCCTATATTCAATTTCCCATGCATTTATATTATCATTCGTTTTTACCCCTTTGCAGTGCCTAAAATGTTAGTTTGTTTCTTCTGTGATAGGAATGATTACTGTGCAGTTTTTACCCGTTTATTAATAATTGAAATGATATGTAGTATAAATTACATTAATTTTGCTGTGCTTCAGCCTCAGGCGTCCATGTACTTGGTTAACTCGTGTATATCAGTCCTTATTTTGTCCGCTGGATAATGGTGGCATGGTCGTTGTTTGCCGCATGAATGTAATCACTTGAATACCATGTTGATGACATATTCCCATCAAGGTATGGATTCATCTAGCAGTTTTAAAGTCGTCGTCTTTTAAATCCCTACTATTCCGGAGGGTCATTTGGTCTTCCTACTATTTTGATGCATGAATTTTCACTTGCAGCTTCGCATCTCAGTCAACTTATTGCATACCGAATTTAGTACATTTGCGTTGCTTTCTTTTTTTTAGGTACATATATCAAACTGGATACTTGCATTCTAATATAATGGTATTAAAAGTTTGCTTTTTTTGTTCCAAATTGCTTATATCTACCGTGCAATATGTTCGCTATACTAATGCTGCAAAGATTTGTTCTGCACATATATTGAATTACTTTATCCTTTCTCTTATAAAAGTTTATAATAACATTGCTTATTTTCGACCGATTCATGCTCAACTATATATACATGATTTCACATAGTTTCCATCGTAGGAGAAGTCAATTTAGGAACTTATGTTTTGATTGTTACATATATAGTATATTGTAGCTTATTATCTTTACCATAGACAATAAAAAAGGGGAAGTTTCATCTTTTATTATCTTTATCATAGTTTCTACTGTGTAAGTAATTAGGAATTGTAACGACCCAGATTTTTCGAACAGTTATTTTAAATATTTAGTATCGTTTAATATTGAAAATACAATATAAAAGAATTTTTATAGTGAATTATCAATCAAATAATCGAAATACGAGAACAAAATATAATTGAAATCGAAATTAAAAACGGAATCAAAACAATTCAAATGATCAGTGTCAGTTCTGTCTGAACATGAACAATAAAAATAATTTATTATCGGTAAATTTAATGGTTTGAGATCGATTTATATTTTATATCGAATTTAATTTAAAAACGTTAATTTAATTGGTTATCTCTTCTGAACAGTCGAATTAAATTTTAGAAACCATTTCGTTGAAGTCAGAATAATGAATATCATTCGTTACGGTTAAAAACAATGGCTCGAGAACCATGAGA
The DNA here is from genome assembly GCA_030737875.1 of Allium sativum. Lineage (NCBI taxonomy): Eukaryota > Viridiplantae > Streptophyta > Magnoliopsida > Asparagales > Amaryllidaceae > Allium > Allium sativum. The sequence goes on along the minus strand of CM060922.1, from coordinate 50,356,532 downwards.
TATTTTAAGTTATAAAATTTTTTTAAAAAAAAGAAGAGAAGTCAGTTCAAAATCAATTTCTCTTATCATCAGTTGGCCTACCTTTATAGCGCCACCCTAAAACTGAAACACTCGGACACTACTTCCCTCGAGCCAACAAATTGTCGCTGATCTTCAACATCCAGGAAACATGAATTAATGGCGCCACCCTAACCTTTCAATATCGCAGACCTATCATTTCCTCGAGCTGGAATTTTTGCTCCTTCTTCGTGTATAAAACCACACAAAGACTCTTTCGTTCTGAAAAAAAATAAAAATGGCCGCTGCCTTAAAAATCACACGCAAGCTTCAGTTCAACCAAATCAAAGGCCGCTCCTCCTCAATCTTCATTAAAACCGCTGCTACCCTTTTCCCTTTCTTCCATTTCAATTCCACAGAACAAAAATCAAAATCGCGGTAAATACCGCGAGTTCCCATAACTCGACACGGGCATCGCGAGCATGGGGGTTCTCGAATTCGGGTAGCGCGATGGTACTGGAGATGATGTTCGAAGGGTTTTGCGGTGGTATGATGTTCAGCGGATTGTGGAGGGCATCTGGAGGTCGAGCTCAAAGCGATCGCGATAGGGTCTGGGTGTTCGAAGTCGAGGTCAAAAAGGGGAAGCAGTCGCATCCTCTTCGATTCAAAACGCGAATTGAAATCATCTCGATTCGATGATTAAAGGGGTCGTCCCCTCCTCTCGTACGCTGACCTTGGAAGCTCGACACAGGTACTCGCGATTTGGAGGTTTGGCATGGTTCGACGGAGATTAGTATGAGGTTTTCTGAGGTTGCGACAGGTGCTTGGGGTCAGTATGATGATGCTAGTCTTCGAGAAAGGAGGCGTTGGTTCTGGTGTGCGGATTTGTGTACTCCCGATGTCAGAAGGGGGTAGGGTTGTTGCGATAGGGGCTAGGAAACTGCAGATGGGTTAAAGGAGAAATAAAATTAAGGTAATTTTATTTTAGTTATTTTCTAATTCAAATTATATAAGAAATTAGTTTATATGAAAGGTGAAGTTAATCTATATATAGTTTATGTAGTTTATATAAAGGGAAATTGGTTAGGAGGGGAATAAAATATATAAACTAATTGTTTAAAATGAAATTTAGGAACTTACTTTTAATTAGTTAAGGCCTTTTTATATAGATTAGTTTAGTTGAAATTTATTTAGAAAGAGTTATTTTAAAATGTTAAAATAGTTGATCGACAATTTAAAATTTAATTATCATAGGTGCTAAACAAATAAATTCGAGAAGATTCGTAGCCAGGGGTTTGGAAATAAACAGGATATTCACCAACTGCAAAATCCTGGTGAGTAAATCTCACTCACCTTTAGAATTATTTTTATTTCATTAAAAATAATTGTCTGTTGCTTGTGTGAATGTTTATGGTTGTTTCATATATTAGTTATTTAGGCTATATATATATATATTGGGTTGATTGATTGATTGGATTCCCGCAGCCTCATTAGCGGATGCCCGCGGTACCATAGCGGATGATTACCCTATACGCCCCCACGCTATGATTAGTGGATGACCTTCTATACCGCGATATTCTGCCACGAAGCAGAATGGGTATTATTTATGTGCTAACATCTGTGGATGCAGGGAAACAGGTTGGAGGAATCCAACTGGATTCCTCAAAAATATATTATCTGTTTGTTTAATTGTTTGCATATATATTGTTATATATGATGTGTTAGAAAAATAAATAATTGGTTGCTTTGTGTGTTTTATCACTGGGCTTAAGCAATGATATTTAAAAATATCGTGGAAGGATATTTGAGATTTAAAAAGGGGAAATTCTATTTTAAATAGAATTTGAATTTTTAATGGGAATAAAAATATAACCTTGTTTTGAAAAATAAAACAAGTAGTTTCTTTATAAGCAAAGTTTATAAATAGTTCTTTTATAACGAAGTTATAAATGAAGTGAAAAGAATTATCATTTGATAATTCAGAAATAGGAATACAAGTGTTTTGAAAATATGATTCAAAAGGAAATTTAAATATAGAATTTGAATTCCAAAAGAAAAGGAAATGGAAATTTGAATTCAAAAAGAAAAGGAAATAGAAAATTTGAATTTAGAATTCAAATAGAAAATCCAAGGTGGATTTGAATATAGAACTTTCAAATGGTGTTTGAATATAGAGAATTTGAAATAGAATTTCAAAATAGAATTTTCAAAGAGAATTTGAAATAGACTTTGAAAATAGATTTTCAAAGAAGAATTGAATAGAATTTGAAATATAGTATTTCAAGGAAGAATTCAAATGTGAAATTTGAATAGAAATTTGAAATGGAATTCAAATATGAAATTTGAATTGAGATTTGAAATAGAAATTCAAGTATTGAATTTGAACATGGAATTGAATATAGAAATTCAAGTAGAAAATTGAATATTAGATTTAAAAATAGAATTTGAAATAAACTTTGAAAAATAGGATTTCAAAGTAGAATGGGAAATGGAATTTCAAATAGGATTTCAAAATAGGAAATCCAAATGATTTTGAAATGGAATTTGAACTCAAGGGAATTCAAATGGATTTGAGTGAAGAAATTAAAATGGTGTTAAAAATGAGTTTGAAGATTAGAATTCAAATGGGGCTGGAAACGAATTTGAATATTAGAATTCAAAAGGAAAAATGAAATTTGAATATAAGAGATTCAAATTGAATTCAAATAGGAATTAATCTATGGGATTTGAATATGAAATTCAAATGGGTTTCTAACTATGGAATTTTGAATATAGAATTTAAAAGGAGTTTGAATATTTGAATTCCAATAGAATTCAAATATAGAAATTGGAATATAGAAAGTTCAAATGGAATTTAAATGTAGAGTTTGAATAAGGGAATTCAAATAAAAATTCAAATATTGAATTTGAATATCAAATAGAAAAGGAATTGGAATTTGAATTTTAGAATTCAAATAAAAGTGAGATCTGAATTTGAATCAAGCAGAGTTAAATGGAGTTGAATTCTTTTCAAAGAAGTTTAGAAGTTTAAAAGTTTTATATATATATATATATAATTAAAACGAACTCGCCGCAGCGCTGCAGTTCGTAAAATAGCGATTTGAACTTCAATTGAGTATACAGAACTCAATTGGGGTCGGAATTCTTCGAAACAAGAAACGTCAGGACCGGTTTGATAATAGTTTTCTAATGAAGGAGAAAAATCTGAATTTCGTCGTATATATTTTGAGTTATATCAAAATCAAATTTTCAGAAAAACAGCGCCAGAATCGTTTTAAAACCATAATGGTTATTTAATGTTATAAAAGGATTTAAGCGGAAAAAATCCGAATTGTCTATTTAGAAAATTCCAGAGTTAAGTTGTAAAGTATAGGCGAATTCAAAGTTGTGTAAATGAATATGATTTTCGAAACAGAAATCTTATTTTGGATTATTGAATAGAATTAACTGATTTGAATAGAAATTAGTTAATGGAATGTTGAAACGATATCGGACTTCGAATAAGTGAATTCGATTTAAAAATTTATATTCAAAATCAAAGAAACTAGAATTGTAATTTGAAATTCAATTTGGTTGTGAGCAAGTTAAACATTTTATTTGAACATGTTATGTTCAAACAAAGAAGTGAAATAGGCAAAAGGGCTAATTAAAGAATAATTGAGCGAAACTGAATTCAAACAATTCAAAACTGAATTCAAACGATTAGATGGTGTTGAATTGAATTGGAAACAGGTGAACAGGTGTTAAACAGATATGGGATGGAGTATATGAAGATTTAAATTTATGTGCTCGACAAAAAGGTACATGTTTAAATTCATATATGAGGTTTTATGCGCCGTATCGGCAAGCCGCTTGGCTTTTTCTTTTTCTTTTGATTTAGGAAGATACCGGGAAGCTATTTGAAATTTCCCGATGCTCCCGATACAGGGGAGGTTATGGCGAAATTTTCCGGGAATTTAAGGAGTTAGAATATTTTTAAGATATTTTGATAATTTGAAATCATTGTATCGACGTATTAAATTCGATAGTAAAGTGAATATAAAAATCGAATGTTGTAAACAAAAAGGGATAGAGATAAGTGATTGGAATTGTTTCCAATTGCAAATAGAGATATTTTCTAATATATAGAAAATAAAAGAAGTTAATGTTTGGAAACGTTTTCCAAATGACATAAGAGGCCGAGATGATTATTGAAATATGTGGTTAACAAATATTGATAAGAGAATATAGAAGAGATTTAATTAATGAAATATTAATTAAAGGGCCCAGTGATTTGTTTGATATGTTGATTGAACACTTGTTTTTATTCGATAGTTAAATCACAGACTATCGAAGTTTTTGACCATCGTTGTCAATATGGAGAGACCGGTTGGATTATTATCCGAAGAACCACTCCGTATCGGCATAAGCGTTGCGAACCAAGTATGCTGAATATATTGAAGACGGAGTGAAGTGCAAGGGCTTTTTCTATTAATAGAAATAGTGCCTTCGGTTTCGTTCAATCCCAGAACGAACGTAAATGGACGAATGTCTGACAGAGTATTTCCAATGATCAAATGGGTTGGTCTGTATGAATGTATATGGTGGCAACGGATTTATCCCTTAGCATAATATCCAGAATATTTGTGCAAACTCAACTAGTGATCAACAGATCTGACGATGTGGCATTCAAAGTGATTGAGTTATCAATGAATGGTAAGTAATCGTAGCCTCAGGCCTCAACAACCGGGAAAGGACAAAAATCGGGCAGGCAGCATGGCTATGTGGGTCGCACCCATTAGGGTGTATAATCACCTATCTAGAGAAATTCCTTTGTTTCTAAATCTATCGATTCTGCCCATTCGGGAAACGGTGGTTTGAGTCCAACCGTTGGTGATATACATTCGATACACTCAAGCGAAATGAGTGGTCGGTCATGTGTGGGCCGGGTTGCAAGATGTTCTTGTTGAACCCAGGTGTATTCGCCTCTAGAGATACATCATCGGAAGGTGGTCCCATACCTTGTCATGTTGGAAATCCAATCTCCAATAAGCGCCATGCGGTTTTTGATTTTATACTATATATGTGGAGCGTGAGATGCAAGCGTTCTGCTATTTGGTTATTTATTTGATGTAGACATTAGTATAATATCACTGGATTTGAGATCAAAGTGTTTTGGGTTATAGTAAGGTAAAAACCGTCCATGGTTATGTGTGGGCTGGTCTTACTATTATCCTTTTTATTTCAAAAGGATTTTCCAAAGTTAAACAAGTGGTTGGAGTTTACTCACACCAGTCCCATGACTGACCCAGAGTTTATTTTGTTTTGTTTCCCCTAAACTCTTGGGTGCCCAAATTTGTACGGGCAGTCAAGTGTTTCAGGCTTTTACAGATACACTTGGAGGAGCTTGAAGAAGGAGGCTTCAACGTTAGTTATTTAGAGTTACTTCCGCTGAATCAAATGTTATGTGTACTCTGATGATGGTATGTGTATATGTACAAAACAGATTTGTATTTCGAAGCTTATGTTATATAATATATTTTATTCGTTCCGCTGTGAGTTGTGATCTTCTTGTTTTCTTCTATTCTAATATTTCTTTCTTTCTATTTCTCATCCTCTAACTTCTTTCTAATAATGAGTCGTATTTCTGTGCAATTTGAGTTGAAAGTGTGGTGTATTTAGTCAACTCAGATAGCACGGATTTGCGGGCCTTTACAGTTGGTATCAGAGCTTAGGTTGAGCGAACACCTAGGCTTGTGTGGAAATGTGCTCATTAGAGATAGGGTCAGTAGTACCCTAGAATGAGTTGAGTGTATAGATACGAGAGAGCGTATTTGTTAATTGATATAAAAATTGTTTTATATTGTGTTGGCTTGTCTGTTGAGTAGTTTATGAATTCTGGTCGAATCGTGGGACGCCACGAAGTCGATAGGGATTTCTAAACACTTGGACAGAAAATATGACATGATATTGTTTTTAAATGGGTAGATGAAATAATTTTACCCAAAATTTCTATTTGATATAGAAAGAATAATTTTTGAAATTATTATAATATATGGATGTGTTGATTGATTATAAAATTAGAATGGTTATTTATAACCAGAGTAGAATTTGTATAGGAATTAAATATACAAATGAGATGAATTAGAATTAAATTCAAACCAGAATTGAGAATCCAAAATCCTGGGAAATTGAAAAATATTTTTCAAAGTATGTTAAAATAATATAGATTTGTTTTAAAAGGATTTGAAAGAAAATCATTTTTAATGGATTTTGAATATGGTAAAGCACTGAACTCACTTCAGTGGCTGGGAAATTATTCTGATGATGATTGCAACATCATCAGTGTTCATTTCCGAGTTTCTAAGTGATGAATTGCTACCTTAGAAAAAGTTTTGATGGAAATTTGTTGAAAGAAAACAAGTGGTTTGAAAATTCAAATGTTTTGAATTTGAAATGAAAATAAATATATGTATATATTTATGGGATTTCAAAAGAATTCGAAATGAAAACCCAGGGATTTGAATTCTGGAATTTAAATTTAATTTAAAGCAAGTTAAATGAATCAAAGGGGATAAATTGATTTAGAATCAATTTGAATAGGTTTATTGGAATATAGATTGGATAAATGAATTGATCGTAGATCATTCGAATCAAATGAAGTAAGACCAAAAGTTTTGATTGAAAATAAAGTCATAGAAATAGGAGGAGTTGAGTTTCAACATAAGGGAAATGTGGAAAAGAAATAGATTTGTACCTTTTTCCTACCTTAGCAATTTCGAGGACGAAATTATTTTAAGGGGGGAAAAATGTAACGACCCAGATTTTTCGAACAGTTATTTTAAATATTTAGTATCGTTTAATATTGAAAATACAATATAAAAGAATTTTTATAGTGAATTATCAATCAAATAATCGAAATACGAGAACAAAATATAATTGAAATCGAAATTAAAAACGGAATCAAAACAATTCAAATGATCAGTGTCAGTTCTGTCTGAACATGAACAATAAAAATAATTTATTATCGGTAAATTTAATGGTTTGAGATCGATTTATATTTTATATCGAATTTAATTTAAAAATGTTAATTTAATTGGTTATCTCTTCTGAACAGTCGAATTAAATTTTAGAAACCATTTCGTTGAAGTCAGAATAATGAATATCATTCGTTACGGTTAAAAACAATGGCTCGAGAACCATGAGATATTTTAAGTTATAAAATTTAAAAAAATAAAAAAAGAAGAGAAGTCAGTTCAAAATCAATTTCTCTTATCATCAGTTGGCCTACCTTTATAGCGCCACCCTAAAACTGAAACACTCGGACACTACTTCCCTCGAGCCAACAAATTGTCGCTGATCTTCAACATCCAGGAAACATGAATTAATGGCGCCACCCTAACCTTTCAATATCGCAGACCTATCATTTCCTCGAGCTGGAATTTTTGCTCCTTCTTCGTGTATAAAACCACACAAAGACTCTTTCGTTCTGAAAAAAAATAAAAATGGCCGCTGCCTTAAAAATCACACGCAAGCTTCAGTTCAACCAAATCAAAGGCCGCTCCTCCTCAATCTTCATTAAAACCGCTGCTACCCTTTTCCCTTTCTTCCATTTCAATTCCACAGAACAAAAATCAAAATCGCGGTAAAGACCGCGAGTTCCCATAACTCGACACGGGCATCGCGAGCATGGGGGTTCTCGAATTCGGGTAGCGCGATGGTACTGGAGATGATGTTCGAAGGGTTTTGCGGTGGTATGATGTTCAGCGGATTGTGGAGGGCATCTGGAGGTCGAGCTCAAAGCGATCGCGATAGGGTCTGGGTGTTCGAAGTCGAGGTCAAAAAGGGGAAGCAGTCGCATCCTCTTCGATTCAAAACGCGAATTGAAATCATCTCGATTCGATGATTAAAGGGGTCGTCCCCTCCTCTCGTACGCTGACCTTGGAAGCTCGACACAGGTACTCGCGATTTGGAGGTTTGGCATGGTTCGACGGAGATTAGTATGAGGTTTTCTGAGGTTGCGACAGGTGCTTGGGGTCAGTATGATGATGCTAGTCTTCGAGAAAGGAGGCGTTGGTTCTGGTGTGCGGATTTGTGTACTCCCGATGTCAGAAGGGGGTAGGGTTGTTGCGATAGAGGCTAGGAAACTGCAGATGGGTTAAAGGAGAAATAAAATTAAGGTAATTTTATTTTAGTTATTTTCTAATTCAAATTATATAAGAAATTAGTTTATATGAAAGGTGAAGTTAATCTATATATAGTTTATGTAGTTTATATAAAGGGAAATTGGTTAGGAGGGGAATAAAATATATAAACTAATTGTTTAAAATGAAATTTAGGAACTTACTTTTAATTAGTTAAGGCCTTTTTATATAGATTAGTTTAGTTGAAATTTATTTAGAAAGAGTTATTTTAAAATGTTAAAATAGTTGATCGACAATTTAAAATTTAATTATCATAGGTGCTAAACAAATAAATTCGAGAAGATTCGTAGCCAGGGGTTTGGAAATAAACAGGATATTCACCAACTGCAAAATCCTGGTGAGTAAATCTCACTCACCTTTAGAATTATTTTTATTTCATTAAAAATAATTGTCTGTTGCTTGTGTGAATGTTTATGGTTGTTTCATATATTAGTTATTTAGGCTATATATATATATATATATATTGGGTTGATTGATTGATTGGATTCCCGCAGCCTCATTAGCGGATGCCCGCGGTACCATAGCGGATGATTACCCTATACGCCCCCACGCTATGATTAGTGGATGACCTTCTATACCGCGATATTCTGCCACGAAGCAGAATGGGTATTATTTATGTGCTAACATCTGTGGATGCAGGGAAACAGGTTGGAGGAATCCAACTGGATTCCTCAAAAATATATTATCTGTTTGTTTAATTGTTTGCATATATATTGTTATATATGATGTGTTAGAAAAATAAATAATTGGTTGCTTTGTGTGTTTTATCACTGGGCTTAAGCAATGATATTTAAAAATATCGTGGAAGGATATTTGAGATTTAAAAAGGGGAAATTCTATTTTTAAATAGAATTTGAATTTTTAATGGGAATAAAAATATAACCTTGTTTTTGAAAAATAAAACAAGTAGTTTCTTTATAAGCAAAGTTTATAAATAGTTCTTTTATAACGAAGTTATAAATGAAGTGAAAAGAATTATCATTTGATAATTCAGAAATAGGAATACAAGTGTTTTGAAAATATGATTCAAAAGGAAATTTAAATATAGAATTTGAATTCCAAAAGAAAAGGAAATGGAAATTTGAATTCAAAAAGAAAAGGAAATAGAAAATTTGAATTTAGAATTCAAATAGAAAATCCAAGGTGGATTTGAATATAGAACTTTCAAATGGTGTTTGAATATAGAGAATTTGAAATAGAATTTCAAAATAGAATTTTCAAAAGAGAATTTGAAATAGACTTTGAAAATAGATTTTCAAAGAAGAATTGAATAGAATTTGAAATATAGTATTTCAAGGAAGAATTCAAATGTGAAATTTGAATAGAAATTTGAAATGGAATTCAAATATGAATTTTGAATTGAGATTTGAAATAGAAATTCAAGTATTGAATTTGAACATGGAATTGAATATAGAAATTCAAGTAGAAAATTGAATATTAGATTTAAAAATAGAATTTGAAATAAACTTTGAAAAATAGGATTTCAAAGTAGAATGGGAAATGGAATTTCAAATAGGATTTCAAAATAGGAAATCCAAATGATTTTGAAATGGAATTTGAACTCAAGGGAATTCAAATGGATTTGAGTGAAGAAATTAAAATGGTGTTAAAAATGAGTTTGAAGATTAGAATTCAAATGGGGCTGGAAACGAATTTGAATATTAGAATTCAAAAGGAAAAATGAAATTTGAATATAAGAGATTCAAATTGAATTCAAATAGGAATTAATCTATGGGATTTGAATATGAAATTCAAATGGGTTTCTAACTATGGAATTTTGAATATAGAATTTAAAAGGAGTTTGAATATTTGAATTCCAATAGAATTCAAATATAGAAATTGGAATATAGAAAGTTCAAATGGAATTTAAATGTAGAGTTTGAATAAGGGAATTCAAATAAAAATTCAAATATTGAATTTGAATATCAAATAGAAAAGGAATTGGAATTTGAATTTTAGAATTCAAATAAAAGTGAGATCTGAATTTGAATCAAGCAGAGTTAAATGGAGTTGAATTCTTTTCAAAGAAGTTTAGAAGTTTAAAAGTTTTATATATATAAATATAATTAAAACGAACTCGCCGCAGCGCTGCAGTTCGTAAAATAGCGATTTGAACTTCAATTGAGTATACAGAACTCAATTGGGGTCGGAATTCTTCGAAACAAGAAACGTCAGGACCGGTTTGATAATAGTTTTCTAATGAAGGAGAAAAATCTGAATTTCGTCGTATATATTTTGAGTTATATCAAAATCAAATTTTCAGAAAAACAGCGCCAGAATCGTTTTAAAACCATAATGGTTATTTAATGTTATAAAAGGATTTAAGCGGAAAAAATCCGAATTGTCTATTTAGAAAATTCCAGAGTTAAGTTGTAAAGTATAGGCGAATTCAAAGTTGTGTAAATGAATATGATTTTCGAAACAGAAATCTTATTTTGGATTATTGAATAGAATTAACTGATTTGAATAGAAATTAGTTAATGGAATGTTGAAACGATATCGGACTTCGAATAAGTGAATTCGATTTAAAAATTTATATTCAAAATCAAAGAAACTAGAATTGTAATTTGAAATTCAATTTGGTTGTGAGCAAGTTAAACATTTTATTTGAACATGTTATGTTCAAACAAAGAAGTGAAATAGGCAAAAGGGCTAATTAAAGAATAATTGAGCGAAACTGAATTCAAACAATTCAAAACTGAATTCAAACGATTAGATGGTGTTGAATTGAATTGGAAACAGGTGAACAGGTGTTAAACAGATATGGGATGGAGTATATGAAGATTTAAATTTATGTGCTCGACAAAAAGGTACATGTTTAAATTCATATATGAGGTTTTATGCGCCGTATCGGCAAGCCGCTTGGCTTTTTCTTTTTCTTTTGATTTAGGAAGATACCGGGAAGCTATTTGAAATTTCCCGATGCTCCCGATACAGGGGAGGTTATGGCGAAATTTTCCGGGAATTTAAGGAGTTAGAATATTTTTAAGATATTTTGATAATTTGAAATCATTGTATCGACGTATTAAATTCGATAGTAAAGTGAATATAAAAATCGAATGTTGTAAACAAAAAGGGATAGAGATAAGTGATTGGAATTGTTTCCAATTGCAAATAGAGATATTTTCTAATATATAGAAAATAAAAGAAGTTAATGTTTGGAAACGTTTTCCAAATGACATAAGAGGCCGAGATGATTATTGAAATATGTGGTTAACAAATATTGATAAGAGAATATAGAAGAGATTTAATTAATGAAATATTAATTAAAGGGCCCAGTGATTTGTTTGATATGTTGATTGAACACTTGTTTTTATTCGATAGTTAAATCACAGACTATCGAAGTTTTTGACCATCGTTGTCAATATGGAGAGACCGGTTGGATTATTATCCGAAGAACCACTCCGTATCGGCATAAGCGTTGCGAACCAAGTATGCTGAATATATTGAAGACGGAGTGAAGTGCAAGGGCTTTTTCTATTAATAGAAATAGTGCCTTCGGTTTCGTTCAATCCCAGAACGAACGTAAATGGACGAATGTCTGACAGAGTATTTCCAATGATCAAATGGGTTGGTCTGTATGAATGTATATGGTGGCAACGGATTTATCCCTTAGCATAATATCCAGAATATTTGTGCAAACTCAACTAGTGATCAACGAATCTGACGATGTGGCATTCAAAGTGATTGAGTTATCAATGAATGGTAAGTAATCGTAGCCTCAGGCCTCAACAACCGGGAAAGGACAAAAATCGGGCAGGCAGCATGGCTATGTGGGTCGCACCCATTACGGTGTATAATCACCTATCTAGAGAAATTCCTTTGTTTCTAAATCTATCGATTCTGCCCATTCGGGAAACGGTGGTTTGAGTCCAACCGTTGGTGATATACATTCGATACACTCAAGCGAAATGAGTGGTCGGTCATGTGTGGGCCGGGTTGCAAGATGTTCTTGTTGAACCCAGGTGTATTCGCCTCTAGAGATACATCATCGGAAGGTGGTCCCATACCTTGTCATGTTGGAAATCCAATCTCCAATAAGCGCCATGCGGTTTTTGATTTTATACTATATATGTGGAGCGTGAGATGCAAGCGTTCTGCTATTTGGTTATTTATTTGATGTAGACATTAGTATAATATCACTGGATTTGAGATCAAAGTGTTTTGGGTTATAGTAAGGTAAAAACCGTCCATGGTTATGTGTGGGCTGGTCTTACTATTATCCTTTTTATTTCAAAAGGATTTTCCAAAGTTAAACAAGTGGTTGGAGTTTACTCACACCAGTCCCATGACTGACCCAGAGTTTATTTTGTTTTGTTTCCCCTAAACTCTTGGGTGCCCAAATTTGTACGGGCAGTCAAGTGTTTCAGGCTTTTACAGATACACTTGGAGGAGCTTGAAGAAGGAGGCTTCAACGTTAGTTATTTAGAGTTACTTCCGCTGAATCAAATGTTATGTGTACTCTGATGATGGTATGTGTATATGTACAAAACAGATTTGTATTTCGAAGCTTATGTTATATAATATATTTTATTCGTTCCGCTGTGAGTTGTGATCTTCTTGTTTTCTTCTATTCTAATATTTCTTTCTTTCTATTTCTCATCCTCTAACTTCTTTCTAATAATGAGTCGTATTTCTGTGCAATTTGAGTTGAACGTGTGGTGTATTTAGTCAACTCAGATAGCACGGATTTGCGGGTCGTTACAGGAATTATACGTGGTCTTTCTTTTATGATCTTCAAAAATTTTAGTTTCTTATATAGTTTTTTTATTTGTTTTTTCCGTTACACGAACATCTTTCCACTTTTATTTTAAAGTTTGTTTTCTAGTCTTTCAACGCCAGGTATATCTATCATGTTTGTTATCTTTTCATGGTTTTATTATTTAGGCAAATTAGGGCTAATGCATACCTTTTCATCACTAATAGAAATTTCCCAATTTTCACTGTATTTGTGCTGTTCGTTTGCATATGACCATATATGTCCAACTTGATTTCAAATTTTCAAGTAAAGCTTACAAATTCAAGTAGTTACGTTTTATTTTTCAACCGTCTACTTAGAAACAATAGTAATCTTTAATCCGTGTGCTTGAAAGGAGAAGTATTACTAACAAGAATTGTATCATTTAAGGTGTTTATGTTCAGTTTTCATAATCATTGACATATTATTTTCTTGGCTAATAGAATTTATAACAGTTAAGAAAACTGCAACAAATTGTCAGCTACACGTTTTAAAATTTGATTGTCAATTCAAATAATATAAATATACAACTTAAATATATGAGAAAGTCTACATAGATATCCAAAAGAAAACACAAAATTAATGTCAAGGTGGAGCTTCACCACTGTATTGCCTGCGATTTCTACTTCTCATATTAGGATAAAATGATCAAATGGTTGGGACCTATGTTTTCCAATTTATGTCTCTCTCTCTCTCTGTGTGTGTGTGTGTATGCGCGCGCGCGCGTCTGCGTGCGCGTGTGTGTGTATATATATAGCCGCGCACTCTGATTTTCACCATCCATTCCCCCTATCTTTCCCTCCACTTACTCTCTCTTCTTCAACTAACTGAAATGAGTTAAATGCAATTTTGAACGCTATTATTAAAGTTTAGTGTTTTGTTATTTATAGTGACGTGTTTTTCAAAAGACCACATTATATCTCAAATGAAACTATTTCATAGAATTTTATTACTACTTTTTTAGAATTAACACCAAATAATGTATCGCATGCTTTGGTGTATAGGCTTATTGTGCTGTTGCAATGTTGGTACAACCTTTGCTTTATTAAAAGTTAGATTAGGTACCACTCTTTTTCTATTAGTCAACTATAATAAAAAAAGAAGGCAATAAATTTTTAGAATAATAACAACTTTTGTAGTATTTCGCTTGAAAAATGCAAGATATAAGAGAAACTCTTTATTTCATATATTAGTAAATTCTTCGATGGATGTAAGAGCTTTTATTGTTAAAGCCGAACATTTCGATTGTTTTATATTTTTCTTTCATTATGAAACACAAATGCTATATGTTGTGCAGTGTGGACTAATTAATTGTTTTACTATTAAATCTAGCAATTCTCTATGCGAAAGTCAGCATTATCATGTTCTATTGCTATGATGCTTATATGGGCCACTTCATACAAAAAGTGCTATTATAACTGAACTTATTTTTTGTTAAGCTCTGAATTGAATAGAAAAATTTTGGCATGAACCACACATCAATCATAGTGCCTCCATGAATTCTCCCATTCCGCCTATTTTTACATTTTTAAAATGTTGCGGAATCGCTTCTCTACATTATATACTGTACTACCTTTTTCTCATAGCCATCAAGTTTTCTTATGCAGAAGCACATATAACCTTCAGTGATAATGGTTATGGTAGTGATTCAACAAAGCATTTTTTTCCACTTAGATTCTTTTGTCAGTGAAAAATTTCATAGCCAAAATTGATTTGTTTTTCTATTATCAAGCACAAGCATTTTAGATTAATGATGAAATGCAGCTTAATTACAATTTAACTTTGCCAAATTGAAATAAAGAGAAGCCTGCCAAATCATAATTGATGTTTGATGTAGTGGTAAAACACAAATGCTAGGCATGGTCGTATTTTGCGCGACTGCGCCACACTCGCGGGCCCTACACAGAGAAGAAATAGTGGGGCCTGCTTTTTTATTTTAATTTTTTAGTTTAAAATTACTTCGCCCCCATGAATTCCACTCAATGGGGCCCGCGACTGTTAGCAACAGTCGCCTAGGTGACTGTTGTTAAAAGATCTCATGGTGAAAAACTAATGGAGATAAGCTTTAATTTAATTTTAAGTCTATGCTTGAATCAAAATGTTACTCTAGAATATTCACGTTTTAATCTTTGAACGTTGCAATTTACATTTTGCATTTCTTAGAAATGTATAGTTTTTTCCTCCTTTTTCTGTAATAAACAAATTTATTGATAATTAGATTTATAATTTATGAGGAGCACATATTTATTTTTCGACAACTATGGGCAAATTCATATTTCAAAGCAATACTTTTGTAATTCCTTACTAGATTATATAACAATCATGGTCGCAAATTAAACTTCTACAAATACGGGCATTAATTTTTGAAGTAATTAATTGACACAACTGCTTAGTTTCTGGCTTCTTTATAATAGAAGTCAAGTCAGAACATATAAATTAAGTATATAGATATGTTTCTTCATGAAAGTCTATACGTTTATTGAATTATGATAATCATGTTTAGATACAAGTTACAATAATGAGCTCTTTCTTATTGAAAATAACGAGTCTATTGTGGTTATCCTTCATGATTCCTGATTAACGCTTCAAAATGTATAGTTTTTTTATTATGATTGGTATACATTATTCAAAAGCAATAGTGGAGGTTTTACTGACATGTCGATAAAGGCGAGTTAGTTTTTATTTTAGTTTTAATAAAGTTACCATTTGTTGATGGGTCATCGCGTAGATTTCCCTATCTTTTAAGCTTCATTGTGAGTTTTCCATCACATATTTGTGGATTAGACTTGATATCCAAGTTTCAAGCTCTTATATGCCTATGTTGAAACATGTAGCTTCTCTTCACCTCTGATATACTACTGTTGCAATGTATACTTAAGAATTGAGCTAATAGAGTGTCAACAACTTTATGTTTATTTCGTATTTTTCCTATAAAGATATACTCTTAATTCAAAAAATTGTTATACAGAAGGTCAAACGTTCATTTAAATGGTCAGCTGTATATTTTGTCAGGTGGATGGCCACATTGATGGCTTGAAGACTCGGTAGGCATATATTGTCGCTTTACAGTATTCTCACAAAGCTTATACTTAGCATCTATACAGTGAAAAAGTCATCATAACTTGTGAGAACTGGGTAAGCTATTTTCTTCTTTTTTACTATACATGAAGTTTTACGTAGATTTACAGCTGCTAGACAAACATGTAATACACATCCAAAAAAGGAAACTGTATACTCAGTTGATATTTACATTATCATTTGAATCTTACAGGTACGATTATACACCGTGTGGCCTTAATCCAGTGTAGTTGAGATTGCTATTAATATTACTTGATTAATATGCATTTTTCTTTTTGACATATTGTAGAAATTAACAGTATTTAACTTTAGTTACATGTAGTCAAGTTGATCAAGGTGTTCTTCATAGTCTTGGCATGAATGCATCATGAGATCGGTTTCTTGAATTAAAGCATGATGAGCATGTTGCTACAATTCTAAGTTGAGAAAATTTTCTATGAAATTGGTGTTGGTTACATGATGCTATCTTAATCATTTTATGCTTTGTTTTGAAACACATGGCATAGTCGAAGACAACAAAACCAATTGTATGTACATCATATTAAAAATGGGATATTTTCTTATGAGATTGATGTGGATCTCAATCTAATTATTGAATGGGGGGTTGTTTCATTGTATTTGGGACTGCCTTTGAGTTATTATGATAATGCTTTGAGTAGATAGATGAGAATGAGTAAGAAATTAACTGACAATGTATGCAACTTTTAAATTTTTGTTTGATAGTTATTACCTTGATGCTTTGAATACCTGTACTAAATTGTAAATTTTGAATTTTGGTGCCGTAGTTTTAATGCTGCTAAGATCGGGTTTCGTGGTTTGTTATAATGTTGGCTGTAGCAATAGTTGAATGCAACTTTTCCACCACTCGTTTTCAGATAGATACCAGATTTTCCTTGGTTTGAAGGTAATTTAGGACTTAAACTTCCTTTGCCAGCTTATTTGCTTTGTCTTTTCCGGCCTTCCATTTCTTTTGTTTCCGTGCTTCAAACCTACTACGTTGGATGCAGTTGGTCGATTTTCCATTGTTGATGGTACAAGGAATATAGGGATTGTTTCTAAAGTTATAAGCTCTGTAAGACATACTGACTCCAATTTTACAGCATCTTAATGTATCAATGACATTAGTTCTTTAACATTACTTACCCAAAATTTTGGTTACTCTTTAATTTTTCAAATTTTAATGGGATCAATCCACAATGTTCAATGGATATATTAAGTGAACCCTAGAATGAGTAAATGGAATGATTTAGTTAACCAACACTTGATAGAAGTTTAAAACTATGATTACATCATTCACAATCATGGCAGGCTTCTTGACTTGCTTAATCAAGGCAAAGTTCTTTTTCTATCGAAGTTTTTTCTACCAATCATATTATTGTGGACAGAGTTGCACAACGTGTTTCCCATTGAAGGCTTTGTGTTGGAGATTGTTGAGGTTACGTGGGTGTTTCCTCCACAAACAAAAAGCAACATTTAAATGAGTGTATTATCAGAACTGATAACACTGTCAGCTGCTTTACTGCTAGAATGTTAGGCTATTCAAGATTGCATGGTAATTGAGTTATCAGAGAAGTAACAGCTTTAGATAATAAAGGCCTTGAATGATAAGATTTTTATTTTTTTATTTTTAAGAACTACTTTTATCGTGTATGATAACTGAGCTACGCTTCCTCTTCACTTCAGTCCACTGCTTGCAGGTTCCCTAATAGCATGACTAGAATATCAATAACTATTTCACACAACTTGCACACCTTCACTTAATAACAAGGAGAAACACAAAAATAACCGAGAAATTACTAAAGCAAAATGGAATGGAAAATTTGTAACAATTAAATGTTTGAAATTCAACAAAAGAATAGGTTTTCGTAAAATAAAAATTGATTAGTGTGCGAAATTGTACCGTTGAAGCAAGAAACTTTGTTCATGTGCATTTCAATCCTTCTTTATTCATTAAGAACTAATGTCATTGATACATTAAGATGCTGTAAAATTGGAGTCAGTATATAAATATGTTCAACCATATAGATATACAGATCACATACATACATTTATAAATAAAGATCACATACATACATCCAAAAGTGCAAAAAAATATGTTCAACCATATAGATATACAGATCACATACATACATTTATGTACACAAACAATAATACAAAAAATTTGTAAATTAACTATAATTTTATATTTACATAAGTAACAAATTTGTCATACACTACGCAAAAAAAAAAATATTCTACTTTTAACTTCATATTAAGTTCTCTATAAAAAAAAACCTTCTCAATTTATTCATATTATTTACTCTTAAATCAATATATTTTAACTAATTACATAATTTCAAATTTAACATGTTTAAAAGAAATAAGATAAAATAATATTTGTAATTCATCTAAAATAATTAAAATATGTCAGTTTCAACATTAATATTTGCTTACCATAATAAGAACAATAAAATATTGTTTTAGTTCAAGAAAATATAAGCTATATAACATATCATATATAAACAACAATAACAATAACAATAATTTATAGTATATTTATTTTGCTAGATTCATTGTACGTTGTATAATAAAATTCCAATTTTGAATACTATATTTTATAATATTATCGTGTGCAACGCACGGGTTACACACTAGTTAAACATATATCGTAACAATCCGGGTTTCATAACAGCTAGAAATCACATTGAGTGACAATTTTTGACTTTCCAATATCACAAAAGACAGATTGTTGTAAAGAAAAAAAAATAAACGTTGTACCAAGGCACATCGATATAATCCCACAACAGAATGATAAAGAAAGCATGCATATATACATATTGAGGAGTGTTCCGAACACCCCTGTTTTGTGCACCCTTTTAGCACTCCTATCCAATCGTGAGCTACGGTAATCCAAATCCAACATGAGTTTGTAGATGTTCAATCCACATATATATTATCATCTATCTAAAATTTGAGCTCGTTCCGGCGTTCGTAACATTTTTAAAATATTAACTCAATTATTCACCGTTCAGACATTTATTCGAACCGTTAAATTTAAAGATCAAATATATTATTCTACGAATGTCGGAACGAGCTCAAATTTGGATAGATGATTATATATATATATCTGTGTGTGTGTGTGTGTGGGGGGGGGGGGGGGGGGTAGGTTCAATGGCACCCCAAATTTGTAGATGTTCAATCCATATATATATATATATATATATATATATATATATATTAACATTTATCCAAAATTTGAGTTCGTTCCGGCAATCCTAATATTTTCAAAATCTTAACTCAATTATAAATATTTATTGGAACGATTAAATTAAAACATCAAATATATTTTTCTACGAATATCGGTACGAGCTCAAGTTTTAGATAGATGATAATATATGTGTGGATTGAACATCTACAAATTCTTATTGGATTTGGATTGGTGTAGCTCACGAACTGATAGGAGTGCCACAGAACGCTCATCTCTCTCTCTCTCTCTCTCTCTCTCTATATATATATATATATATATATATGGGAGCGACTATAGGGACACAAAATCTAGACCACAAGATTTATTTGGCTTTACGTGTGAGGTGGAATTCAAGGGGAGATGTAATGGCTCAGATTTTGTGTGTTTAATTTCGTATCAACATTTTGTGCCCATTTAGACTTTCCCTATATATATGTGTGTGTGTGTATATATATATATATATATATGATCAAGAGCACTCCAAGTAGTGTAACACCCATTTAGCCCCTAATTTCCATCACACAAACTGTTTTCTCTCCTTTCACTCACATATTATTTAAATGTAAATGAGTGATTATGATTGGGATGCAAAATGAGTGTCATATAACTCCTCTCTCTCTCTCTTTATATATATATATATATATATATATTGAAAATGGGTTAATAACTTTATTTCGGCCCACAAGCTGGCTCAGACCACAAATACAGCCCGTTTATACTCTACGGGAGAAAATATAGAAGTTTCCAACGAAATACTTTTCGTTCGTCCTCTTACATTCTCTGAAAAAGGGGAACAAAAGTAAAATTAGGGCTTCACTGAAACATTCATGGCGGACGTAAATTCTCTCGTAACCTTTCTCGTGTCGCTTCCTTCCAACTCCACCTCCCTAATAGCAATCGTTCTCATTCCGTTGCACTGGTGAGTAATTTCTTGTTAATCCTTCCAATAACCATAGCAATTTCTCTGTTGATTATGGCTGCGTTGACTAATACATCTCTACTCTTCTTCTTGAAAGTACGGGAGTTGCGTTCTCTCCATGTTTGCCACACTATGGCTGTGAAGCAAATCTTGCCGATCTCTATCATCAACTTCGACAAGTGACCTCCATTGTTCAGGTAAGCAATTCTTCCTCCAGGTTGCCAATTTGTTAAAAATTGAAGCACTTCAGTTTTTGTATTGCCCACAATCGCTTGTTGAAGCTACACTCAAAGAACAGGTGGTTATGTGTTTCAGGAAACCAGTTACATAAAACACATCTGTCCTCATCAATAATCCCCCAACTGCACAACCTTTCTTTGGTAGGCAGCCTACCCAGAATGGCTTTGTATAGAGTCTGTGCAATTTTAGGAGGAGTAGAGCATGTCCAGATCACATTACTCCATTGGATCGTAGGATGAGTCGTTCTGATGCTCTCCCATACATCCCCAAGCCTAAAATTATCATTTTGCCATCTCCATTTGTCTTCATTTCGATCAGAGTAATTGGCAAAGATGAAATTTCATCAGTGAAATTTCGAGCTACCAAATTGTTACTACATTGCCAATTTTGATTGGAGATAATCGTGCTGACTGACGCATTTGGTGCCCCATAAGCCGAGTAGCTATCCCACCCCAGCCTGTCAATTAGGCTTTTTCCATTTATGCATGGGTCTCTCTAGAGGTCTGTGGTGGATCCATTTGCAATTTCACATTGTATTTTAGGTTTAAGTTCATTCCTGAGCTTCATGCAGTTTTTTCAGATCACAGAGGCATTGTTATCAATGCTTGCAGTCCAGAAATTTGTCTTCATGTAACGGGCTCTCATCCACACGGCCCATGAGTTGTTAGAGGATATCAATTTCCGTGCTACTTTAAGCCCATAGGCCTTTTTTTAGCTCAAATAGGTTTTTAAGCCCAACTCCTCCCTCTTTCTTTGGCCTGCAAAACATTTTGTAACTGATTTTGTGTAGTCCCCCTTCCATATGAAATTAGCACACACTGTATTGATTTTGACAATTGAACAATCTGGAATTTGGACGGTCTGTAACCAAAATCTGATTTTATAAGTTATTACTGTGTGAACTAATTCAACTCTGCCTGCAAAATACAACAATTTTGACCTCCATCCTTGTAGTTTGTCTCTAATGTCATCCACTAACTTTCCACATTCAACATCAGTTATGGTGTTGTTTGAAAGTGGCACCCCAAGTACTTAACTGGGAGAGAACCTTCTTGAACCCCAATGGCTTCTAAGTATTCTTGTTTATGACTGCAAAACTTATTAAAATAGCACTTAGTTTTAAGTTCATTCACTTTGAGACCCACCCACTTCTCTATATTTTGAAAAATGCATTTCAATTGATGAATTGTTGTGTTTGAGGCTTTGAACACCACTAACAGATCATCTGCATATATCAGATGAGTAACTTTAGGCAGGTGATTGTAGACTGACAAAATTTCATTTCTTTCAGTTGCAAGTTCCATCTGCAAAGTGAACCATTCCATTGCAACTGCAAATAAGTAGGGGAGAGGGGATCCCCTTGTCTAATGCCTCTAGTGTTTGAAATGAAACCTTTGGTACCCCATTGATTAGGATAGGAAAAGTTGGGGTATTAAGGCAAAATTCAATAAGTTTGATAATGTTATCTGGTACACCCATTGAGAGTAACATGTGTGAGATGAATCTTCTATTGACTCTGTCATAAGCCTTGTGCAAGTCAATTTTAAGATAAAGCTTGTCTGCACCCTTCTTGTTGAATTCTCTTACTAATTCATGTGCCATGAGGGAATTTTCTGATATGAATCTTCCTTTTATAAATGCACTTTGACATTGAGAGATTAGGTTAAGGAGCACATAATTCAATCTATTGCATATGATTTTGCTCAGGATTTTGTAAACCACATTACACCAGGCAATAGGCCTATAGTCTTCTATTATGCCTGGGTTTTGGACTTTGGGGACGAGAGATACAAAAGTGTGGTTAATTTCTCTTATGAATTCACCTGTATCCAGTGCTTCTTGATAAGTTGCTAACAAATGATGTTTCAGGTATTCCCAGTGCAGTTTGAAGAAGGCTGCCCCCATTCCATCAGACCCTGGGATGGAGTCATTATGGATAGAGAAAACAACAGTTTGCAGTTCCCTCATGCTAATCTTACCATCGAGCATCAGCCTCCCCTCAGCACTGATTTTCCTTTTACACTCAATGTGGGGTAAGTTATCTTCATAATTGCCATTGAAAAGCTCAGTGTAGTATAGGATATAGCGGTGTCTTCAAGTTGTTTAATGTGCTATTGAGAGTCACCATGTTCACTGAGACAATTTAAGAGATTGTTATAGTGTTTTCTTTGTGACATTTTGGTATAAAAGAATTTAGTGCATTCATCTCCTTGTGTCATCCATTTTTCCTTGGCTTTTTGTTTGATCTCCAATGCTTTAACTTCTAAAGCAGTCTTGAGGCATCGTTGGATTTCACAGAAATTACTGTTGAGCCCTTCATTTAGTGGATTAGTGTCTAACAGCTCCTGTGTGTGTTCTAGTTGCGATTGAATGTTTTGGATGTGGTCACCCTCTTTAGGTCAGATTTTATTCCATTTTTTGAGATTGGTTTTGCACTACTTGAGTAGCATAACCAGTTTAAACATGTCATTGCCTTCTGGAGTGGTCAAGTTCTGGAAATTAACTGCTTCTTCATACCCCTGAATGAGATGCCAGTGATTGGCACAACCAAATGGTTTACCCTTTGGATTACTGGAGTTATTGAAAGTAATTAACAAAAGGTAGTGGTCACTGGTAGAAGAGGCTAAGGCTGCAGCATTGAGACCATTGATTTGGTTTAACAAATGTGAATTTGCAAGGGCTCGATCAAGTCTTGATGTAATTTTCTTGGCCTCACCACTTCTCTATGTGAACTGCAGACCTGAATGGGGTAGCTCAGATAATCCACTAGCTAATACACAATTGTTGAATTCTAAAACCTGAGAAATCTTGAGAGTAAGTCCTCCTTTCTTTTCACTTGTTAGTAGTACTGCATTAAAGTCTCCCATTACTAACCATGGAGAGTGTATAATTTTAGAAATAGCAGCTAAATTAGTCCATTAAGTTGCTCTTTCGAAAGCTAGATTACTTGCATATATGAATGAAATAAAAAGCTCCAAACCACCAGTATTTTTGGCACATACTGTAACTTGTTGGTCATCACTGTTAATTGGGTCACATTTCCATGATGCAATGTCCCAAAAAATAGCAATACGACCTCTTTGTGACGAGCTTAAATAATCAGTGTTATTCCACAAGTCACCCATTTTATACTTAAAGTACTCTAAATTTTCAGGCGTAAATTTATTCTCTAGCGCTGCTACAATAGTGGGCTTATACTTGTCCCTAAAGTTATAGAGGTCTGGTTGACTAGTGTCATTGTTTAGACCCCTCACATTCCAACATAAGATAGACATTAAGACTTTGTTTCATGGCTCCTCGTAACTGGAGCAGTGCCAACTAAAGCCTTTGTGTGAGATGCTCTCTTTCCTTTATGTTTAAATTGTGCTTCATACTTTTCATTTGACCTTGTGAAATTTCTAACATCTGTTTCTTCGTTGCTATCTTCATCAGATTCATCATCAATCTGGATTTCTAGATTTTGAATTTCATCCAACAAACTTGGTTCCTTATCCTCCACCACCATTGTAGTGGACTCCACATTCTGATCATCTGGACATGAGTCAGCCACCACTGCCTGAACCTATTCCTGACTTTGATTTGGATCTGTACGAGATGTTGTAGATGATTCAGAGCCCTTCATATTCAGCGGAGGAGGCACTTGAATAGGACTAACTGCAGGGGTAGCTGCACCAGCTTTAGTTTATACAACACTTTTTGGCGAAGCTTGATTTTTGGATGTGCCCGCTTCAGTGGTTTTTATTTTCCTAACCCAAATTTCCTCAGTTTGTTTTGTTGTACAATATGTAACTGAATGCCCAAAACATTTGCACGTCGAGCATTTGGGTGGAACAAACTCATATTCTACTGCTTGGTAGTATGTGTTATTATTTTTATCGTAAGCTTTGATGAATTTGGGTAACTCTGAATCAGCATTAATTTCGATTAAGACTTTAGCATAGCTGATTTTCTTCAGAAGATTTGTATTTTCATAAATTTCTAGTGGTTTCGCAATGATGCTGGCTAACTTACTAATGCATCTTGTGTTCCACAACGCAAGATTCAGATTTGGGAGTTTCACCCAAATTGGGTATGAAGTCATCATAGCTTTTTCGAAATTGAAATCAGCTTTCCATTTATGCATAAAAATGATTTTACTATCCATGAACCACGGTCCTCCTTTTAAAACCTTTTCATAATCCTCCTTCATCTGAAATTTGATTAGGAAGAAACCGTTTTCTCTGGGGTAAACGTCCCATGCCACTTTGAGTTTCCGTATATGTTTAATATAGGCATTGAAATGAACAAAGTAAGGCCTTTTACCTGCCATATACACAAAGATTGAGTTTTCCCAAATTTTATTCAATTCAGCATAGTCAGTCTCATCAATAACTTGGTATTTAACATCTCCCATCTATAGTTGTGCAAAATATTGTAAGTCGCCCGAGATCTGAAATTCGGAGTCTGAAACGTCGGCCCATGGGCTAGGGTTTGGTCTATTTGGTCGTTGCGAGGCTTGATGGGACTATCTTAACACTTCAACGAATGTCTGCTTGCCTTTGGCCCTACCTCCTGCCAACCACCTTCACCTTCGTCTTCATTATCCCCTAGGGTTTCTGGAAGGATGGGAGAGGCCGCCATTTTTATTTCTTGAAATTTTGTTCATATATATATATATATATATATATATATATATATATATAGGGAGCTTTCTCATCAAACAAATGGATTATGTACCCAAAAATGGTGACCTCTCCCATAATCCCTGAAACCCTAAGCGAAAAAGAAGAAGAAGGCGGAGGTGGGTGGTAGGAGGTTCGACACAAGGGGATGCAAACTTTTGTTGATGTTATTCGTTAGTCTCCACGCGTTGCCCAAATGCATAAAGCTCAAAACCCTATAACCTGGGCTGACGCTTTTGATTCCAAAATCAAAATTTCTGGTGAAGTTCAGTACTTTGAACCAATGTCAATAGACAACATTAAATACCAGCTGATTGATGACTTAGATTATGCAGAATCTAACAAAATATGGGAAAACTCAAATTTTTGCGTACATGACAGGTAAACGCCCCTATTTCGTATACTTTAGTGCCTATATCAAGCGAATCTGGAAGCCCAAAGGGGGATGTGATGTTTTCCCCCGAGAAAATGGTTTCTTTCTCATCAAATTTCATCTGAAAGAGGATTATGAAAGGGGCTCCATGGTTCATGGATGGTAAGTTAATCTTTATACATAAGTGGGTGGCATATTTTAATTTTGAAAAAGCAATGCTAACTTCATACCCGATTTGGGCCAAATTCCCAAATCTAATGCTAGCTTTGTGGAACACTAGGTGTATCAACAAACTTGCAAATCTTATTCGCAAACCACTGAACATTGATGAAAACACTAAACTGGTTAGAAAAAAAAATAAGTTTTGCTAGAATCGTAATCGAAATTACAACTGATTCAGAGTTACCCAAAAGTATCAAAGCTTTCGACAAGCATGGTAATACATACGAACAAGCAGTTGAATATGAGTTTGTCCCACTAAAATGCATGACATGCAAATGTTTTGGCCATTTAGATACATACTGTATAAATGTTTTACCAGAGAAAGTTTGGATATAAAAGCTAAAAAGTAGTGAAGGTTGCACTTCCAAAAACCCAGCCTTGCCAAAAAGTGATATGAACAAAGAAGTTGGTGCAGTTACAGTTAGTACTAGCATTCCAGTGACGCCACCACCTAATGCTGAGGGCTTTGGAGCATCTGTAACATCTCGTACAGGTCAAGGTCGAAGTCAGGCTCAACCTGTGGAAGTTCAGGAAGTGGAGGATGGTTCAGGTCCAAAAGTTCAACATGAGGGGTCCACTCATGTGGAGGAGGATATGGAGCTGAATTCTTTGGAAGATGTTCAAAAACTGGATATCCATCTTAATGAATCTGAAGGTTAAAGCAGGACGAGCCAAAATGTTAGTGATCTCTCTGAAGTTAATGGAAAATACACCGAACAATTTAAACAAGATGGTAAGAAAGTAGCTGCTACACGCGCTTTGGACAGTGCTGCTCTAGTCACCAGGAGAAAAACTGCCAAGTCATTAATGTCTATCCTATGTTGGAATGTTAGAGGTCTAAATAATGGCATGCGTCAATTAGACCTCTACAACTTTCGGGATAATTATAAGCCCACAATAGTAGTAGTTTTGGAGAATAAGTTCACGCAAGAAAAATTAGATTATTTCAAACTTCGTATGGGTGAACAATGGAACCTATGTTCTAATTTAAGCACCTCCCAAAAAGGTTGTATCGTTGTCTTTTGGGATGTGTTGTGCTGGAAGTGTGACACTATTAACTGTGATGATCAACAAGTGACCATTCGTTCAAGTAATGTTGGTGGTTTGGAGCTGTGCATCTCTTTTATTTATGCTAGCAACTTGGCTTCAGAGAGACCGAAGTTGTGGAATTCCATCATTGATAATGCTAAAAACATACAATCCCCATGGCTAGTGCTAGGTGATTTCAATGCAGTGCTACAGACCAACGAGAAGAAGGGTGGCACTACACCAAAACAACAAATTTGGCACACCAGGATGTGGAGATTTGATACGGCTTAAAGGGCATCAAATTTGATACAGTTCATAGCCGTATCAAATTTCATTTGCTACAACTTAACCAATCCGCACCTCCCCAATCTTTGAAATCTAACCGTAGATGAACGAAGCCTAGGATCAGTTAATTTGATAAGCGATTGAGCCACATCAAATTTCCATCTTATTTCCACCCCAGTTCCCCGCAGTTTTTCTATTTCCTATCATTTCTCACAATCAGTTTACATTTTCCCTTTTCATCAATTTTTTTTGAATCAAATCGCAAGGATACAGCAACAATCAACAACAATCAAGCCAGAGGATATTATTCGATCGATCGACATAGACGAGCGGTTGATTTCATAAGGAATTAAAACCCTAGTTTCAATTTTGTTGAAGAAATAAGACGGTGGCTTTAGGGATTTGGTGCTTCACCCTTCTCTTTGCCAGCATTTACAAGGTACTTCGTTGTTTTCTTATTATGTGAAAAGAAACTTACTGCTATATAATTTATCTATTCAAACGGCAGTCCGTTTTTTATCTTTATGTATTTTCATTTTTCACATACAGCACATAGCAACAAAAAACTCACTTTCTTATGAAGTCCGGTATTCAGAATCCCTTAACAAAATTCGAATGAAGTGTTAGAATGAAAATTTTAAGTAGCTACCACCAAGAGTAAGAAGGAAGAGACCAAAGCAATGAAAAATTGCAGGGATGAGGGATCATATTGATGCTGAGCAAAAACATTCACAAAATCAAGTTATTGCCCGACCACTAAACAAACCAATACCATGCGTTGATTATAAGTCCCCAAATTTGGAGGCTCTAGACACTTTCCTAGTCTGATCAATCATCAAGTTACAAACCAATAGTGTCTTACATATAAATTTTCAAAGATCAACCATGCATAATGACCGACCATTAAATATATCAAGCATCTATAATCTCCCAGTGGATAAAGCGTGATGAAGAAATGATATCAAGCACACCATACTCAAAATAAAATAAACTTTCACATCCAGTGATTTCACTGTTAACACATAATCACATGAAATAAAATCACATGTTGAATTTTTCATGTCATTATACATAGAGTTGAAGAGGATGGAAATAGATTGATAATGGCGAAGATGGTTTGTGAATCAGAGATTGAAAGCTAGAGATATCACATTTTGAAGCATGATGATCAACATTATTTAGATCTTGTTTTAATCCAGATGTTTGAGATGGGATCAGATGTCTGGATATGATGCCAAACATCAAATAGACCACTCAGATGTTTAAATTTATGTGTGTTGGATCAACGCTCGAACAAAGCAAATTTGAGCAATTTCAGACATTTGATTTCTACGCTTGGACATCTAGTTGGCTGTAGTAAAAAATTCATTGGCTGAAGTCAGATGTTTGAGCTATGAGATTAGACATCTGACCTCCTTTATGACGATAGAATTATCCAGGTTGCTATGTATTGATCTTGAAGGCTTTAAGGGGAAAATCAGGTATTTTCCAAAATGGAAAATTCCCCGAACAAAAGGTATTTTGAGAGTCTTATGTGTGATTTATTTTGGTTACTGCTTATTTTGCTTGCTTGTGGTTGATTAAGATATGTTATTTGGATTGTTCATCTAAGTTTTTGATGTTGACATATTAATTGGTTTGTTTTTGCACATCCATCCATGATTTTGCTTATTCTGTTGTATTTGGAATTCGGATTGGATTGGTATTGAGTTCTGATTTCCATAACATCACCATGGTTTGTCGATACATTATAGTTATTGGTGCATCTTCTATGTACACCAATACCCAAAAAAAGAAATGAAAAAGGAATATAAATAACCACTGAAAAGGTGGAGAAGCCTTTGGATTGTGCATCCAAATGTTAGGATTTGAGATTTTTAGGCATTAATTACCATTTTTAAAAATAGAATTAGAACCACACATGAATCAATGGGTGAATGAGAATCTTTCTTGTCACATTTCTTCGTAAACTAATTGGAATCAAAACATACACATATAAACACTACATAAGTACATGCCCATATATTGCACCATACCATCAATATGTCATTCCTACATTGTTTTTGTTCAAATATTACTATCATAAATATTAATTGCAAACTAGCGAGCTCACTGTAGATGCACAAAGTAGTGGTTAGTTGACAATTGATAACAACTATAAATCTTTTATGGAAAAGAAGCATAGTACAAAAAATATAAAGGTCCAAAATATCATAATAAAACTTAATGAGGTTATCATTTTGTTTTTGCTTGTTCATTCTTCATCACCAAATGCTAAGTGTTATACATTGAACTTTTGACGATACCAAGGGTTATGGATTTACTATTGTACCGACACTGAAGCATAATAAAATACTCTCATATCAAGCACTTCTGCAATTCAATGTATTAGACATCTATTATATACAACTTCTGTGTATTTGTTCGTAGGAATCATGTGTTACTCTTTATATTAAAAAATACATTTATGGAAAGGTGCATGGTGTGATATTAACTTTATACATCTCTTTTACCAGCATTGTCTTATTTTATGGACCATTTTTTGTGATAATTTGGTCCAAATGAAATGGTATCATAATGTCGCCGAGCACAAATGTAACAATGAAACAACGAGCTCATTAGAATATTTATATGCAGGTCATATAAATCATTCAGTGTTCTGGAAAAATCTTAAGCCAATTGATGTAAGTAGATTCACTATTATAGTTTCTCAGCTTGTATTCTCTGTAATTCCTGAAATTTTTACTGCAATATTCACAGGAAGGCGGTTGTGAGTCTCCTCATGATTCACTAGGATGGGCGATTGATTCTGACTTCGGTTCGCTGGAAGCCTTAAAGATAAAAATCAATGCAGAAGGTGCTGCTCTACGGGTTCTGGTTGGGTGGTAAGCGAAACACTTCGATATACTTTAGATGCCTTGTTTTATCAATGTTGCTTTATCAAGTTATCTTGGGATCTGCATTGGCTTGCTCTGGACAAGGAGATGAAAAAAATAAGAGTTGAAACGACTGCTAATCAGGTAAAACACATCAATAATAACACTGTATGTTCTAAGGAAATTTTGTGATGAACTGCCATAAATTTCTCACCATTGCACTCTAGAATCATGCAGTCATACTATACACGATGATTTCCCTGTAGGACCCTTTTGTAAGTAAAGGAGAAAATTTAGTACCTTTACTAGGGGTAGATGTATTGGACTCAGTAGGTTACAGTGCTTACATGTATTATGATTTTGTGGGTGCGATTTGGGAAAATAATAGTTTACCCTTTAGCAACAGGCCTGATTAATATTTACTACATTACCATAACACAGTTACTATGAGTATACAACTTGACTGCTATCTATTTGAACTTCTGGATCATAAACATTAGCAAGATGGATCACAGTTGCACTTTGAGAACATCTTTCATTTCAAAATTAGAATACATTTTAGCATCATGCTTGGTATAAATTTACCAATATATATTAAGATAGCATTAATGTATATGTATGTCCATTTACATGTACACATAAATCATTAATATATATTTTTCCCCATTTTTAATAAAATAATATGCTAGGCCCTAAGAACTTTTGTCTGGTGCGTGTCAGTCTCGTACCAGTTCTACATGTGGTTGGCGAGCTGGTATATGATTATTATTTTTATAACAGTCAATGTCTAAATTATGCGTGCTTAGAATACAGCTTTAATAGTATTATTTTTTGTGTGTTCTAAATGTAAATAATATAAATTTGCAGGCAACAAACATAATTACGCTTTATGATGTATCGAACATATGGCACATCCCTTTGTTATTAAGAGTAAGTATCTTTTTTTGGCTAACCATTAAGAGCTTTTGATATTTACATCATCATTTTTCTCTTATATATTATTAGGACCAAAAAGTGCAATAGGCTATTCTGAAAGAATTGAACCTTGGGGGGTCTGTTGCTTCAGTATTCATCTTCATCTATAGGTTCTTATTTAATTATTCTATTTTAGTGACTATTTTGTATTTAAATAGTTTTGTAGAGGAGCCTATGTTAGAAGAATGGACCAACCGAGCTG
Source organism: Allium sativum (assembly GCA_030737875.1). Classification (NCBI taxonomy): domain Eukaryota; kingdom Viridiplantae; phylum Streptophyta; class Magnoliopsida; order Asparagales; family Amaryllidaceae; genus Allium; species Allium sativum. The sequence goes on along the minus strand of CM060922.1, from coordinate 50,325,528 downwards.
AAATCCTTGATACCCTGTAGATTCCTGTAAGTTCTTGCATCAAGACATCTAAAATATTTGTAGTTATGTATCTCATTCGCTCTCTTTTCTAATACGGTATTTGGCCTTCACTTATTGTCTCCATAGGTTAAAATTACTATGGTTGGAAAATATACTGGTCTTCCTGATTCCTACCTTTCAGTGCTGAAGGTGAATTCACTTTGCCTAACATTAGTAATTTAATTTATTACTATCTAGAGAAGTGCATATAGTAACTAACATTCTAAATAAACATATTGGCGGGCATAGTTGCATGCTTCTGGAGCTTGTCGTAGAAAAATTGTAGTGGAATTGGGTCCCTGCTTATGATCTTGAAGAATCTACAGGAAAAGGGGTTGAATCTTTGATTTAGTTTGACAGAAAATATACTGAGTAATTTTATCTTCCTAACTACACTATATGTTTGGTCTTCTACAGTCACCCGGTAGCTATAAAGCTGCATGGGCTCTCCTGAAGGCGATATGTAATATAATATGGTTAATTTTTTATTTTAATTAATGCAAACATCAGTTTCATCCATGATGCAAGCATCAGTTTAATTGGTGTAAGAACTAACCTTCTACCATATGCCAGTCTCACGTATTCGTTGTTGCATTTGCTGTGTTGGTGGCCGATGCAGATTGTCTATTGTTTTATATAGCTAGTTTGTAAATGTTATCTTGGTCTACGAATTTGTGTAAACTTTGTTTGTGGATATTGTACTCAATTTATGAAATGATTAATAATTACGTTATTACATAATAGTGTATGAACTCAACTATTAATGTATGAACTGTTGAAGTTTGAAATAGTATGTATCATTAGTGAAAGCTAATTGTAATTTTTTATTTTATTTTTTAAATTAGATATGGCTCATGGTCGTACCTAATTTAAATAAAGATATAGTCATTAACCTTATCTTTTTTTAAATTTGATACGGTCATAAGCCGTATCAAGTTGAGAATTTGATACGGCCATAACCCGTATCAAATTGAGATTTTGATACGGGTAATGACCGTATCAATTTTTTAATTTGATACGGCTAATGGCCGTATCAAAATAACAAAGACGCCATTTTTTGATACGGCCCAGAGCACTGCCAAATCGATTTAGATATGGCCGTGAGCACTGCCTAATTGGTATTTCTGGTGTATTGTGGACTTACACTTAAGCTTTCCCAAGTTTCAGAATTTAACAAATGTGTACTGGCCAATGGACTATCGGAGATTCCCCACTTCGGTCTGCAGTTTACATGTAGAAGTGGTGAGGCTAAGAAAATTTCATCAAGACTCGACTGAGCACTTGCAAATGCTAACTTGTTAAACCAGATCAGTGTGTCAATGCAACAATCTTAGCCTCTTATACTAGTGACCATTCTCCGTTGTTAATCCGTTTCAATGATGCCGATAATAACTACAAAGGTAAACCATTCAGATATGCCAGTCATTGGCATTTAATCCAAGGTTATCGTGAGACTGTCAATTTTAATGAAATTCCCATTCCAGAAGGTAATAAAATGTTTATGTTGATGATGCTTCTCAAACAATGAAAACAAAGATTGAAAGTTTGGAACAAGACACGACCTAAGGAGGGGGACAAATACAATGCCTTCAGGACCAAATAGAACATGTTCAATCTCTTCTTGATGCAGACCCAATGAATAAAGAGCTAAATAGTGATTACTCTGACATGCAGAGGCAACTTAAGGATGCTTTGGCCAAAAAGTTGCTAGAAATTAAACATAAGGAAAAAGAAAAATGGCTTAGTCAGGGAGATGAATTCAATAAGTTTTTTATACCAAAATTTCCCAAAGAAAGCATTATAATAATCTTCTTAATTGTCTAAATGAAATGGGTGACTAGAATGAACAAAATCAAACATTTAGAAGATTCAGCTACGTCATACTACACAAATTTATTCAATGGTGAATATTCTGATGACTTACCTAACATTTTTTGCAAGAGGCAACTCACTGCTGAAGGCAGCTGTTGCTGGCTAGCGACATTAGCAAGAGGGAACTAAAGAATGCTCTGTTCTCCACTCACTGTGATTCCAGCCCCGTCCCTGATGGCATGGGTGCAACCTTCTTCAAATTGAACTGGAAACACCTGAAAACTATATGTTAGCAGCATTTCAGGAAGCACTAGATACAAGGGAGTTCATTTGAGATATTAACCGCACATTTCTCACATTAATTCCCAAAGTGTCAAACCCTATAAGAATTGAAGACTATAGGTTGATTGCATACTGTAATGTCATCTATAAAGTTTTGAGAAAAACTATTAGTAATCGACTGAATAGAGTGTTGCCTTCTCTAATTTCCTAATGCCAAAATGCTTTTTATAAAGGGTATATTCATATTTGAAAACTCATTCATGGCACATGAGTTAGTTAGAGAATTCAAAATGAAGGGATATAACAAATTATGCCTTAAAATTGACTTGCATAAAGCATACGACAGATTCAACATGAATTTTATCATCCACATGCTTAGGTCGATGGGGCTACTAGCTAAGTTCATAATTTTGATTGGTTTTTTCCTTGAAACCCCAACTTACTTGGTCTTGATCATTGGTGTTCCGAAGGGATACAACAATAGTACTAGGGGGATAAGGAAGGGGGATCCACTCTCACCTTACTTGTTTGCGGTTGCTATGGAATGGTTTGCACTTCAGATGGAACTGGCCACTGAACACAAACTGATTTTTCCTGTTTATAACCATCAGCCTAAAGTCATTCATTTGATTTATGATGATGATCTTATAGTTGTGTTTAAAGCTTCCACTACAACCATCAATCATCTAAAGCACATTTTTTCTAATCTGGAGAATTGGGTTGGGCCCAAAGTTAATGAATTGAAAAAAAAGTGCTACTTTAATAAGTTCTATAGAGACAAATATAATTTTCTTGATGTGATAGGGTTTCAAAAAGGTACTCTCCCTATCAAATATTTAGGTGTGCCTCTATCAAATAACACCATAATTGATGTCTAGTGTGGCAAGTTAGTTGATGATATTCGAGACAAGCTTCAAGGCTAGAGATCAAAATTACTGTCATTTGCTGGAAGTGTTGAACTAGTGCACACTATGATAACTTCAAAAGTCAGACTCTGGCTCCCGACTTTCCAAATTTGGATTATTCAATTGCAAAAATCAATTCGGTTTGTGCTAATTTTATTTGGAGAGGTGGGCTGCATAAGATTAGCTACAAATTGCTTTGTAGGCCCAAAAAAGAAGGGGGTGTTGGGCTAAAGAATTTGTTTGTACTCAAACAGACCTATGGGCTGAAACTGGCATGGAAATGAATTTCATCTAATAACCATTGGGCTATGTGGATGTGGCCCAGGTACATGAAAGACAATTTTTGCACTTCAAAAATTGACAATAATGCATCTACTATAGGGAAAAATTGTCTAAAACATAGAAATGAGCTTAGGCTAAGAATTCAGAGAGATATTGCTAATGGGTACACCACTGATCTTGGTGTGACCCATGGTTCAACGACAAAAGTTTAATAGACAGATATGGATGGGATAGTTTTCCAGCTTATGGGGATCCGAGAGTAGCACGTTATTCATCTGAGGAACTCGCTGCTAAAAAAATCCACTCTAACAGAAGTGAAGATACCTGGGCATGGGATGATGGCAGTTTCAAACTCAAAGAGGTATGGGAAAGCATAAGACTTGCACACCCTAGTGAAGCAATGTTGTATGGTCTAGATCATGCCCACCAAAAATAGAACATGTCCTATACAAAGCGGTTTTAGGCAGATTTCCCAAAAAAATTTGTCTGCGTTCTTGGGGTATTAATGATGATAACAATCGCGTGCTATATAGAGGAGCTATTTAAACCCTAAATCACTTGTTTTTCAAGTGTACTTTTAGAAAAAGGCTTTAGGCTATCCAAAAACTTAAATGCTTTAACACTGACAATATCGAGAATTTAGGAGAAGAAATCCAGTACCTGCACGATAGGAGACACATGTCGCAACTGATGGTAAAGGTGGGCAAGATTTGCCTCGCAACCACAGTGTGGTAGATCTGGCGTGAACGCAATATTCGTGCTTTCAAGAAGAAGGAGAACGATGTGTTAGTCAACTCTAGTTTGATTAACAGATAAATTGCTATAATCATTGGAAGAATTAAGCCGAAATTACTCATCAATGCAATGGAACGAGAATTATTGACACTAGAGAGGTGGAGTTAGAGGGCAGCGACTGGAGGAACTCTACGAGAGAATTTAAACACGCCATGAATTTTCTCTTGTATGCCTAATTTGTCTGCATTGCCTTTTGCATAGAATGTGGAGGGAAAAGCAGTGCTTTGTTTTAATTATGTTGGCCCATGTATGTTTATAAATGGGCTATATTATATGGGTTGAGCCGGCTTTTGGGCTGATAATAAAAATTTACCCAATTTCAAGAAAAAAGGGAGCGTTCTGGGACATCCCTGTTTTTCAGTTGCCCTACCCATTTGTGAGCTACACTAATTCAAGTGCAACAAAAATTTGTAGATGTTCAATCCACATATAGATTATCATATATCCAAAATTTGAGCTCAATCTGACATCACAAAATAATATATTTGATGTTTAAATTTAATGGTTCAAATAAATGTCTGAACGGTGAATAATTGAACTAAGATGTTAAAAATGTTACGCTCCTCATATGTATATATACACCCCCCACCCTACCCCCCCCCCCCCACATATATATATATATATATATAAAAGAGATTGCACTAACAGACATAATAGATAAATAACATCAATACAAAAAGTCATGGCACATTAAGCTCTATACAAATATAGTTTTAAATATGATGGTACATTAAGTTTCACATATAAATACATATCTAACATATGTTACTACAATGTCGATTATATATCTAACAATCTGAAATTTTGAACATTTAAATAGTGTGTTTAACTAGAATTTTACTTTAAATTTTTTTTATTGTGAATAATAAAATTGTATGAAATTGACTTTTGAATATAAACTAAACACATATGTCTATTTGGATAGCAAAATTAGAATGACCGTTTTGTTGATGTGTTTGCTTTAAAACTAACGTGTAATCAATTATAAATTAAACGTTGACATATTGATTTATAAAATGTAATATTTTATATAAAGGTGATTGTTTAAATTTTATAAAAACATCAATTTTCCCTTGATTTGTTTAATTCGATTTATGCGATCGATTTACAGTAGTGACTAACGATGTAGCGCAACTAACGTTAAAACATTAAAATTTGAAATAAAATCCAAAATATTTTGAGATGCGTTTCAACAAATATAGTGTGTGAATAAATTACGCAGAAAAATACACAAATTTGTTATTTTCGCATGTTTAGTTAAATTTGAATAAATCATTTTGAAAATAAAAGTTTGTCGGACCTTAGTTATATTCTACCTAAAAACTAGATCATTTTTTGAATAAGATGGTATTTTTCATTTCGCAAAATTTGGATGTTTATTCTTCCAAAATCTTAATTTCATCTGAAAAATACACAAAAACCAGTCAATGTGTCCTGTAAATCTTTATAGCTATATTTTCTGATATCTTTTCTCTTTCTATTCATGAAATGGTACCATAAATTCTGAAATTTGTTGTTTACGTGATTATGAAATTTGAACAGTCGACGTTTTATGGTCAGGTAATGGTTTATCGGTTCAGAATATAAACAAACGTACGCAAAACTCTTGATTCTCCTCTCTCTTTCGTCTTCCAAATTCACATATAATATCCTTCAATCTTTTCTTCACTCCATTCCCTTTCTCCTTTATGATCAGTCCACATTTCATTTTCAACAAAACAATCAAAACAAAAGAAAATCAAAATCAAACAAATCCTAATACAAAACTATTCTCTCTCTCCTCAAATTACACAGTCACGTGAATTTCCCTAACACTATTTTTTTATCGTGTTTCCCCAAACCCTTGTTTAACGTTATTGATCCTTTCCACATCATCTGAGTTCGATGTGACCCACCTAGCCTCAGCAGCGATGATGACATCGACCCCACTTCGACCTCTACCTCTGTCGATCCCTCTTTAATTGAAACCCTAAAAGGAAAAAAGAACCTGACCCTTCCTTGTTCACGACCTGCTCTTCCTCCATGTCTAGGCCATGCCTGTGACTGATTACCACCGCCGCCCAGCTTATGATCGCCAACGCCTTTGCGTTTCGACTCCGACGCCTTATCAACCCCTCACCAAGCCTTTGCATGTGTGGATATCTTGTTGTGGTGCTGTGTGTTTTACCATGTATAAAAAAATGGTATTTCCTGAAGCAAACGTATTTTGCCGTGAGTGTATTGATTGGTTGAGCTCTTTTTGTTGAAGCTTAGGTTGCTTCCTGAAGCTTTTTACTTCATCCCTGTTGTACGCAAACACACACACACACATGCACACACACATATATATATATATACATACATACATATACATACATACATATACATACATACATACATATGAATATATATATATACATACATATATGTACATACATACATATATATATATATATACATACATATATATACATATATATATACATATATCTATGTGTGTGTGTGACAACCCGAATTTCGAAATACCAATTTTTTTTTAAAATTTCCAATCCATCGAAACTCAAGTTTTTGTGCTCTGGTATCCTGCAGAAAAGACAGAGACATAAAACATGTCAGAGCTCAGAAAATATCTCACAGCTGAATGGATAAAATATAGTATAATCAAAACATAGCCTTACCGAATACTGCCTAACGAGTGTCCAAAGGTATCATGTCTCTGCCACAAATCTAACCTGCGAGTATGTTATGAGGAGGGGGGTCAGAACACAAGTTCTGATGACTGGATTTAAACTATACATTTTGGATAATCCTACATATACCGTTCAATCGTATTTTCTTATTTATTAGGTCACTTGGGTTATTAGCACTTAAGGCTTACACACACGTCGTACCCCACTCGCACAGTCTCCACTGTAACATTATCGAAATATATGCAATCCCTCATCCTACGCCGTAGTGACGTACGGAACTCTATATAACAATGTTACGTTTCGCATATATATGTCATTACTACGCTATGCAAACGTACGGACTGCCACCTTTGTTCAAATCAGAATTCATACCGGACTAATGCCCTCAAGTCTACAATACACCACCCAGAGCCAACATGCATGTATCTAGACTGTCTATCATACGTATGGATGTGCATGTAAAAATGCACATTTATATTCACATACTTATTCTTGTTTAATTAAATAAACGAACATTTTTGGGTATTTTATACGATCAAACCATATTTTAAATATTTTCAAAATAATCACTCATTTTGGGAAAAAATGGTCACTTGTGCATGTTTTAATTTGTGATTGCATTTACTTGTTATTTGTATTTGTCTCTTATAGGAATTTCGGAGCACAAATAATGCATACACATGAAGATTTGGAGCACAAATGCATGCATACAAAGGAATGAAGAGGAAATAATTCTCGTACATGATCATGGAGGATCCCACCTCTCAAATTACCCTCTTTCTCTTAAGCTTCTTATTAAAGACTAATTGAATAAGACAAAAGGTCTCATGCATCCTACATGACTCATTAGTGGCTAAGAGAGGATTAGAAGCTTCATGAAATGGGAATTTTGGGGATTTCCGATTATGAGTGATTAGGGTTTTAGGGTTTGTAACATGTATATATACCCCCTTTATGTTCATGTATTTTTTTCTCTTATCCTCCTTTTTTATCCTCTTTAGTTTAGTTTTAGTGGGGGGTCATAGCACTCTTTTATTTTAATGTCTACTTAGTCATTTTCTTTATGTAACTTCTTTATTTAAATGCAGTTTAATTTCTATGCTCTTTACTTCCATGTTCATAGCTTAGATTTACATTTATGTTCATAGCTTAGATTTACATTTATGTTCATAGCTTAGATTTACTTTATGTTCATAGCTTGGATTTAATTTCTTTGCACTTAGAAGTTCTCTTCTTGTTCTACTTTAGTTTTTCTTTCATTTTGCTTTCTTTTCCAATGTTGAAACTTGCATATGTTGACATGATAACACATAAGAGTAGCTACTCCCTTTTATTCAGGGGTAATGAGGCTCTCTAACTTTCTGTAAGTTCAACATTTGTATGATTTGTGATCTCTAATTGTGCTTCATGATAGTGGATTTTGATGTAAGTTTATACAAATTGTTTTGATAGTCTATATTTGTCGACAACAAAATAGGCTATGCTTAGTCAATGTAAACAAAAATTACACCAAGATTTGCTAAGTGTTTATTGATTTTGAAATAAAAGTAAGAACAAAATTTGATGGTCTATAGTTCTAAATAATAGTTCATAGGCCATACTTAAAATAGTTTAGCTTTTGTTTCATGTTCATGAGAATCATAAGTGGTTTAAATGTTGCATTTATATCACTTAATGGAGATCATAAATTGTATGTTTATTAATTTACATAAATATGAGAGTTGATTTGCCTCTAAATTGCTTTCATTTCATGTTTAGCTCTCAACTTAGTTCTCGTTTTCATTAGTTTATGTAACAACCCGTATTTTCAATAACCTGTAATGATGTAAATTGAGGCAGAATTTAATTCTAAAATCTGAATCAAGAGAAACGGGCTGTGCCATTGCGTTCGTCTCGGAAAAATACGCGAAATAGAGTCCGAGTTTTCGGAAATCGGAGTCCGTATGACCTGATTAAGGCCCAACGAAATTTTCAGAAAATTCCAAAGTAAAAACAGATTTCAAATTCAAGTTTGAATTTGGATATTTGGGCCAGTTTGGGCCAGGCGGGAAAAATCCTGCCAGAACACCCAAGTCGACAGCCCTGTCGACTTGGGAGTCGACTTGGTTGGACCCAAGTCGACAGCCCTGTCGACTTGGTCCAGCCGGGCTGTTTAGCCTGGTGCACCATTTTGAGATTGTGTTGAGCTTGGGGGCCAGATTCGGTTTTGAGGGCTGAGATTGGAACTAGGGTTTAATCCTATGGCCTAAAACACTTGCCTAATCTATAAATAAGACCCTAACCTACCCTAAATCATCATTAATCTATCCTACAACTAAACTATGGCAAAATCAATCCTCTCATGGCCTCCACTCTCTTCATAAAATTCCTAAATAAATTTCTAAGTGATTTTCCATGCATACAAGTGTTTTTAAACTTGTATGAGCATCATTAGCTTGCATTCAAGTCAAGTTTCTATATTTGCATCATAAAGGAAGAGTTTTGATCATTTTGGCTCAAGGGTTTTGCTTGCATTTTGGGTTTTATTGATTGCATAAGGGCTTTCTTATATTTGCTATACTCAATTGAGTCCTCATAAGCATTGTAAGCCCTATTCTACTTTCATACTTAAACTCTAAAGTTAAATGTATGATATGCAAGTTTGTCATGATATGCAAGTTTACTATGATGTGTTATGCAAGTTTACTATGATGTGATATGCAAGTTCATCAAGTTATGTTATGCAAGTTTGCTATGTCATGATATGCAAGTTTACTATGACGTGATATGCAAGTGCACCAAGTTTATATGCAAGTTTTGCCATGTTATGCTATGCAAGTTTATCATGTTATGATATGCAAGTCTATATGCAAGTTGGCCATGTTATGATATGCAAGTTTATCATGTTATGATATGCAAGTTTATATGCAAGTTGGTCATGTTATGATATGCAAGTTTATCATGTTATGATATGCAAGTATGTTTTGCAAGTTTGGGATGATCATCTTGTTCATGTTATCATGTTATGCAAGCTTATTTTGAGTATGTGAACATAAAGCTTCAAGCTTTATGGTAAAGGTTGCATTTTGGCAACATGTAAGTTATCATATCTCTTATGATAACTTGCATGTGAGGCTAAATGCGAACTTATGGCCATTTCTACATGTCATTTAGCACCATGTATCACCAATATGCCAAGTTTGGTGTTATGCATGCTTTTGGGGCCTAAAAATGTAATATGCAAGTATATGAACATATGTACATTTCATATGCCACCATGTTGAACTTGTGGCTTCAATACCTTTATGTCATGATTATGCCAAGTTCCCTCTTTCTATCCTTTATGCGCTATTGCGATATGTAAGCGATGGGATTGCGTTTGGGGTTGGGTAAAAGTAAAATACATAAAAACATAAGCTTGGGAATTTACCTATTAAGTTAGGTCTACCCATTGGGAATTTACCTATTAAGTTAGGTCTACCCAATTGCTTGAAAACTTGTAACATGTTTTGGAAACATGATGGACATGACACTTAGAAAAGATAAGTGTGGCCAACTCGAGGTTGGGTTGAGTTTGCAGCGTAAACCTACCCGGAACCGACCTGCTTAACTAGTTGCTACAAACAATAGGACCCAATGTGAGAAGTTGGTCATGTTGTACCTTGAACCCGAGGTTAGACCAAGTTGTGGTGTAAAGCTACCCGGACCCGCCCGGCTTAACTAGTAACCACAACAAGGTCTAATGTGAGAGGTTAAGGCGCATTAAATTAATTAATGCCTCGTGATTAGGGTTAAGTCATGGTCCACTTAATACTTAACCAACTTGGGGTTGGTAGATTAATCGGGGTTAAGTCGTGAACTCATCGTTACACTTAACCAAGTTAATCCAGGATTAGCAAGAGGGTTAAATCTTACTTAACCCACTAGAAAATCCTAGCAATGGGGGCCCACTCCGCAGTAAATCCCCAAAAATTGGTATCATTAAGGCCCTAGGGACTAGGCTAGGGAGGGGGCACGATTACTGGGCTGGAGGTAAGCGACCCAATAAACGACGGCCGTGTGGTACGCCGATGTAGTTCCGGACGGACTATGGTCGTGCACGTAGTCCGTATTTGGAGAAGTCACCCATGGGTACCAGTAGATCGAGACTGTGAACTCATGTTTATGGTGTCCAGGGGTTGGCACCCTAGGGCTTGATACACCCGAAGGGTGGACCCGGCACAGTTCGACTACAATTATGTTTGGGCCGTATTGACACCAACACGTGACGAGTTAGGCTTAGGGAGCCGATCGACTAGACCGTTTGGTTGGACCTCGTGGTAGGGTCACTTCATGTTATTGTACCTCGTGGTAGGGTCACTTCATGTTATTGGACCTCGTGGTAGGGTCACTTCATGTTATTGGACCTCGTGTTAGGGTCACTTCATGTTATTGGACCTCGTGTTAGGGTCACTTCATGTTATTGGGCCAAAGCTTGGGCCAAGGGATCAATACTCGTTTATTCAAGTCATGTTAGTTTGCTAGTACACCTGTGGTGCAAAACCTTAAACCTGATTATGCGATGACACCTTTATCTACCTCGTTAGTTAATCATCATGCTAGTATATGGTTATCCTTATGTTCATCCCTGCTGTTCATGACAGTTAACTTTATCAGTTTACATTGATTGTAGTAGGGCTTACTCAGTCTTTTTGACTGACCTGTTTTCTTTCGCCTCTTTTCTTCCGTTTCCCCCCCAGGTTCTCAGGGAGGGAATATTGGAGCTTAGCTTGGATTTCTGATCGCTTGCTCGTGGGATTTTAGCTCATGTACGGTCTTGACATGAAGCTAGCTATGGTTATCACTTATTTGGGGATAGTACTTATGTATTTCAGTTTTTCAGCAATGTTGTTTTTATCTAGACTTGTGTATTTGGAAAGTTGACATTATGTTGTACCAGACTTGTTTTGAAATGGTTTGAAATCTTCCGCTGTTTTATCTATGATATTTACTCTGTTTACATACATATATATGTTCTTGTTCTGCCTTGATATATCATCATGCATGTTTACCTGATTCAAACGCCCCTCCAAAGTCCGAGTGCTTGCAAGAGCCACCCTGGCGGAGGTGGGGTGTTACATTTGGTATCAGAGCATATGGTTTACGAGAAGGAACAAAAAAGTTTTTTTAAAAACTTTTGGAAAACTATTTTCAAAACCAAGTATAAAGTATTTTCCAAAGAAAAGTCTAGTTTATTTTAAAGGCTATTCCCCAAAAAGCCATTAGCAAAATTCCTTCGTTTTTCTCCATTCTGAATCTATCTTTTTCTTCGTTTTCAGTATGGCCAATAACTTTGCCATTCCGGAGGGAGTACACGTACCTGTTTGGTATAGGAGACTTTTGGAGGCTAGGGCGACCGAAGCCGGCCCCGCAAATATTACTCCTCCTCCGGTAGTTAATGTTCCTCCTCCTCCTATCGCTGAGGTTCCTCTTCCTCCTTCCCCTCAGCATACTCAAACTGACTTCGCAAAGATTTGCCAAGATTTTAAGGCGATGGGTTGCAAGAATTTCTTTGGAACCGAGACTTATGTAGAGGCAAGGAATTGGTTGAAAGAAACCGAAGATCTTTTTACCTTCTTTGATATAAATGACCGTAGGAAGGTTTTATTAGCAGTGTGGTTGCTAAAGGAAGAAGCTGCACGTTGGTGGGTGGTCACCACCACTACTAGGTCAATTGAGACTTGGGATGACTTTCGGGGAAAGTTTGGACTAAGGTTCCTATCACTGAAGCAAGGGGACATGACTATTAGGGAATACATAGATAAGTTTAATCAACTGGCTCGGGTCGGTTTAGACTTGGTTAACACAGCTCCGAAGAAGGCCCTATATTTTGCTCTAGGATTAAACGAGCCATTACATGGTTTAGCCATGTCTCATATACCCTTGGGGGCAACTTTCGAGAGCTTGGTGAATATGGCCCTACTCAATGAAGATAATAGGGATGACAAGAAGGAGGGGAAGTCTAAAGATAAGAAGGAAAAGAAGTGCTTTACTTGTGGAAGTTCGACTCATCTAAACAAGGATTGCAGGAAAAGGAAGGGCACTTGCTTTAACTGTGGAGAAATGGGACACTTCACTAGGGATTGCCCGAAGAAGCAAGGGCAAAGCCAGGGTCAGACTCAGCGTGCTGGACCTTCAGGAGGGCAAGTTCATGCTCTCAATACCGCTCCAGTTCCCGATCGAGGTAGTATTTCTGTTGAGAGCCTTGTATATATTTTTGATTTTCCAGTTCGTACCTTGTTTGATTCTGGTGCATCGCATAGCTTTATCTCATCTGATCTTGTTGCTAGTTTGCACCTTAGTACTAGCTTGGTAGATGATCCCGTCTGTGTCTCAAATCCTATTGGGGGTTCCGCCCATTTGTCTATGATATGTGGGGATTTGAGGATCTCTATACTGGGTGTAGAGTTCTTGTGTAGTGCTTATGTTCTTGGTTTCAGGGGATACGGATTGATATTGGGCATGGATTGGTTGTCCAGATATGGAGCCATCCTTGATTGTGAGCATAGGGTTGTGAGGCTCGTGACTCGCCTCGGAAACACCCTAGAGATTTCTTGTGATCCGAGAGGTCCCGTCATGTTGTGCTATCTGGAATCACTCGACTCGTCAATGGAAACTCTTCAGTCTGTGAGAGTTGTTCGAGAGTATCCGGATGTTTTTGATGAAGTTAGGGGGTTGCCCCCTAAGCGAGAGATTGATTTCCGCATTTATCTGGTGGATAATGCAAAGCCGGTTTCTTTGCCTGTTCGGCATATGGCTCCGCGTGAAAGGCGGGAGCTAAGTAAGCAAGTGAAGGAGTTGCTTGAGAAGAACTTCATTAGACGAAGTATATCTGAATGGGGAGCGCCTATGGTGTTTGCTACCAAGGCAGATGGTTCTCTCCGACTTTGTGTTGACTATCGAGAGTTGAATAAGCTGAATAAGAAGAACAGACACCCGTTACCGAGGATTGATGATCTCTTTGACCAGCTTGTCGGTGCTTCTGTTTTCTCTCAGCTTGATCTTGCTACTGGATTCCATCAGCTCAGGGTAGCTGAAGATAGTATAGACAAGACTGCGTTCAGAACTCCAGATGGATTCTTCGAATGGCTTGTCATGCCGTTCGGCTTGACTAATGCACCCGCATGTTTCGTGGACTTGATGAGTAGGGTGTTCAGGGAGTTCTTGAACAAGTTTGTCGTGGTCTTCGTAGATGATATTCTGATCTTCTCTAAGGATGAGGAAGAGCACGCAAGGCATCTCGTGGAGGTGATGGATACGCTTAGAGCGCATCAGTTGAAGGCCAAGTTCTCCAAGTGTCACTTTTGGAGAAGGGAAGTTAGATTCCTTGGGCATATAGTATCTAAGCAAGGCTTAGCGGTAGATCCCGCTAAGGTAGTTGCAGTTCAGGATTGGAAGACTCCAAGGAGTGCAACGAAGTGAGAAGTTTTCTAGGTCTTGCGGGTTTTTACCGGAAGTTCATCAAGGACTTCGCGAAGATTTCCGCTCCTCTCACTAAATTGACGAAGAAGAATTTAGTTTTTGCTTGGAGCGTAGAATGCGAGCTTGCTTTTCAGAAGCTCAAGAGAGCTCTCACATCAGCACCTGTTCTAGCTTTGCCCGATGGAGGGAAGTTATTTACAGTATACACCGATGCATGTGGCACGGGGTTAGGAGCTGTTTTGATGCAAGAAGGAAGAGTGATATGCTTTGGCGGTAGACAACTCAAAGTGCATGAGAAGAATTATCCCACTCATGACTTAGAGTTGGCAGCAATAGTATATGCACTCAAGGCTTGGCGCCATTATCTTCTGGGAGAAAGATTTGAGCTTTATACTGATCACAAGTCATTGAAGTATCTCTTTTCTCAGAAGGATCTGAATCTGAGGCAACAAAGATGGATGGAATTCTTGGCGTCCTACGATTTTGAGATAGCTTATACCCCTGGCAAGGGGAATGTGGTAGCAGATGCATTGAGTAGAAAAAGGTTGACTCTGAGTCCTCTGTTCGTTGAGATGAAGAATTTAGAGTATGCGGCAACCTTTGATTTCTCTTTGGCAATTGAGCCGATGACCGGTTCTTTAGCATCTCTGGAACTCAGACCTACCCTTCTCGATCAAGTTGGGGCTTCGCAGAGAGAAGACCCTCAGATAGTTGAGATTATGGATAAGCTAATTCGAGGAGAGACGTCTAGTCATCTCGCTCGATATTCTATTGATGACAAGGGTTGGCTGAGGAGAGACGGAAGGTTATGTGTTCCAATGGTAGAAGATTTAGTAAGAAAAGTTCTTGAGGAAGCGCATCGCTCTAAGTTGACTATACATCCGGGCGGAGATAAGATGTATAAAGATATGAAGCGCATTTTCTTTTGGCCTGGGATGAAGAAGGATGTGGCAGAGTTTGTCTCTAGATGTATCATTTGCCAGCAAGTCAAGGCCGAGTCGAAGAAGCCCGGTGGGCTATTGCATCCTCTAGATGTTCCACTATGGAAGTGGGAGAGTATCTCCATGGATTTTATCGATGGGCTACCAAGGTCGAGGAAAGGGAATACGAGCATTTGGGTTATTGTGGATAGACTTACGAAGAGTGCTCATTTCATTCCGGTAAAGAGCAAGAGGACCGCATCTTGGCTAGCGTCTGTATATCTTCGTGAGATTGTGAGACTACATGGAGTCCCTTCTAGTATAGTCAGTGACCGTGACCCAATCTTTACAAGTCAGTTCTGGAATAGCTTGCAAGAAGCCATGGGCACGAGGTTGAATCTAAGTACTGCTTATCACCCACAGACGAACGGTCAAACCGAAAGGGTGAATAGGGTACTCGAGGATCTGTTGAGGCTTTGTATTCTGGATTTTGGTGGTACTTGGGAAGACCATCTTCCTCTTGTTGAGTTTGCGTATAATAACAGTTATCAGGAAAGCATAGGGATGGCACCATTTGAAGCTTTATATGGGAGGCCGTGCAAGTCACCTACATGTTGGTGGGAGACTACAGATAAGCTTATACTTGGGTCTGATATGATCAGAGATACATCCGAGAAGATCGAGTTGATTCGGAGACGGATGAAAGCGGCCCAAGACCGACAGAAATCCTATGCTGATAAGCGAAGAACTGATTTGGAGTTTGATATAGGGGATATGGTTTTCGTGAAGGTTTCTCCTTTGCGGAATGTGGTCCGATTTGGAGCCGTTGGGAAGTTAGCACCGAGGTTTGTTGGACCATTCCCTATTATAGAGAGGATCGGGCAGATGGCTTATAGAGTGAAGTTGCCCGAGAAGCTTGCCGGAGTACACGATGTTTTTCATGTCTCGCATCTCCGGAAATGTTTACATGAATCAGCAGAGGTTGTTGAGCCAAGTGTTTTGAAAGATGTGGAAGTGGAGAAAGAGGCTACCTTGAGGAGAGCTCCGATTCGTATCTTGGGGACGGAGACCAAGAAGCTAAGGAATCGAGAGGTCAAGTTGGTGAAGGTTCAATGGGGTGAAGCCGAAGAAGACGCAACTTGGGAAACCGAGGAGAAGATGCGTAGGCTTTATCCATTCCTTTTTGAGGGTACACTCTCAATCTCTTTCCTTTGTTAGCATATCTTTCTCTTTGCTATCCATGTTTATCTAGTTTATCGTGTTAATCTTGTCATGAGAACCTTAGGTAGAAACCCTTTGGATGAAACATGTGTTTGAAACATGTTATGCTTGATGGTTGCAAGTGGTTGCAAGTGTTTGCAAGTGGTTACTCGTGGATGCATTATACACGTTAGGCACTAGATCGGCTCACACACTCCTCATATTGCATATGCATGAGTGTTTATGCTTATTCATGGATGAAATTTTTTGTGTTATCACATGGATGTTGCATATGGATGTATGTTATGTGCACGCATATAGATGTTATACATTATGTTAGGAATTGCATACATATGGATTCATTTCACTAACATAATTTGCATTGACGATATTTGCATTAGATAAGTACATATACACACACCTTTGCATATGTTCATACAACATTTAGAATCTTGTAAGGACAATGATTGCTCGTGGATGATGTTTTGAGTAGATGGATGTTGGATGGTAGGATACGTTCTTCCTAACTTGAAGATTTCGGGGACGAAATCCTTTAAGGAGGGGAGAATGTAACAACCCGTATTTTCAATAACCTGTAATGATGTAAATTGAGGCAGAATTTAATTCTAAAATCTGAATCAAGAGAAACGGGCTGTGCCATTGCGTTCGTCTCGGAAAAATACGCGAAATAGAGTCCGAGTTTTCGGAAATCGGAGTCCGTATGACCCGATTAAGGCCCAACGAAATTTTCAGAAAATTCCAAAGTAAAAACAGATTTCAAATTCAAGTTTGAATTTGGATATTTGGGCCAGTTTCGGCCAGGCGGGAAAAATCCCGCCAGAACACCCAAGTCGATAGCCCTGTCGACTTGGGAGTCGACTTGGTTGGACCCAAGTCGACAGCCCTGTCGACTTGGCTATCGACTTGGTCCAGCCGGGCTGTTTAGCCTAGTGCACCATTTTGAGATTGTGTTGAGCTTGGGGGCCAGATTCGGTTTTGAGGGCTGAGATTGGAACTAGGGTTTAATCCTATGGCCTAAAACACTTGCCTAATCTATAAATAAGACCCTAACCTGTCCTAAATCATCATTAATCTATCCTACAACTAAACTATGGAAAAATCAATCCTCTCATGGCCTCCACTCTCTTCATAAAATTCCTAAATAAATTTCTAAGTGATTTTCCATGCATACAAGTGTTTTTAAACTTGTATGAGCATCATTAGCTTGCATTCAAGTCAAGTTTCTATATTTGCATCATAAAGGAAGAGTTTTGATCATTTTGGCTCAAGAGTTTTGCTTGCATTTTGGGTTTTATTGATTGCATAAGGGCTTTCTTATATTTGCTATACTCAATTGAGTCCTCATAAGCATTGTAAGCCCTATTCTACTTTCATACTTAAACTCTAAAGTTAAATGTATGATATGCAAGTTTACTATGATGTGTTATGCAAGTTTACTATGATGTGATATGCAAGTTCATCAAGTTATGTTATGCAAGTTTGCTATGTCATGATATGCAAGTTTACTATGACGTGATATGCAAGTGCACCAAGTTTATATGCAAGTTTTGCCATGTTATGCTATGCAAGTTTATCATGTTATGATATGCAAGTCTATATGCAAGTTGGCCATGTTATGATATGCAAGTTTATCATGTTATGATATGCAAGTCTATATGCAAGTTGGCCATGTTATGATATGCAAGTTTATCATGTTATGATATGCAAGTATGTTTTGCAAGTTTGGGATGATCATCTTGTTCATGTTATCATGTTATGCAAGCTTATTTTGAGTATGTGAACATAAAGCTTCAAGCTTTATGCTAAAGGTTGCATTTTGGCAACATGTAAGTTATCATATCTCTTATGATAACTTGCATGTGAGGCTAAATGCGAACTTATGGCCATTTCTACATGTCATTTAGCACCATGTATCACCAAAATGGCAAGTTTGGTTTTATGCATGCTTTTGGGGCCTAAAAATGTAATATGCAAGTATATGAACATATGTACATTTCATATGCCACCATGTTGAACTTGTGGCTTCAATACCTTTATGTCATGATTATGCCAAGTTCACTCTTACTATTCTTTATGCGCTATTGCGATATGTAAGCGATGGGATTGCGTTTGGGGTTGGGTAAAAGTAAAAGACATAAAAACATAAGCTTGGGAATTTACCTATTAAGTTAGGTCTACCCATTGGGAATTTACCTATTAAGTTAGGTCTACCCAATTGCTTGAAAACTTGTAACATGTTTTGGAAACATGATGGACATGACACTTAGAAAAGATAAGTGTGGCCAACTCGAGGTTGGGTTGAGTTTGTAGCGTAAACCTACCCGGAACCGACCGACTTAACTAGTTGCTACAAACAATAGGACCCAATGTGAGAAGTTGGTCATGTTGTACCTTGAACCCGAGGTTAGACCAAGTTGTGGTGTAAAGCTACCCGGACCCGCCCGGCTTAACTAGTAACCACAACAAGGTCTAATGTGAGAGGTTAAGGCGCATTAAATTAATTAATGCCTCGTGATTAGGGTTAAGTCATGGTCCACTTAATACTTAACCAACTTGGGCTTGGTAGATTAATCAGGGTTAAGTCGTGAACTCATCGTTACACTTAACCAAGTTAATCCAGGATTAGCAAGAGGGTTAAACCGTACTTAACCCACTAGAAAATCCTAGCAATGGGGGCCCACTCCGCAGTAAATCCCCAAAAATTGGTATCATTAAAGCCCTAGGGACTAGGCTAGGGAGGGGCACGATTACTGGGCTGGAGGTAAGCGACCCAATAAACGACGGCCGTGTGGTACGCCGATGTAGTTCCGGACGGACTATGGTCGTGCACGTAGTCCGTATTTGGAGAAGTCACCCATGGGTACCAGTAGATCGAGATTGTGCACTCATGTTTATGGTGTCCAGGGGTTGGCACCCTAGGGCTTGATACACCCGAAGGGTGGACCCGGCACAGTTCGACTACAATTATGTTTGGGCCGTATTGACACCAACACGTGACGAGTTAGGCTTAGGGAGCCGATCGACTAGACCGTTTGGTTGGACCTCGTGGTAGGGTCACTTCATGTTATTGGACCTCGTGGTAGGGTCACTTCATGTTATTGGACCTCGTGGTAGGGTCACTTCATGTTATTGGACCTCGTGTTAGGGTCGCTTCATGTTATTGGACCTCGTGTTAGGGTCACTTCATGTTATTGGGCCAAAGCTTGGGCCAAGGGATCAATACTCGTTTATTCAAGTCATGTTAGTTTGCTAGTACACCTGTGGTGCAAAACCTTAAACCTGATTATGCGATGACACCTTTATCTACCTCGTTAGTTAATCATCATGCTAGTATATGGTTATCCTTATGTTCATCCCTGCTGCTCATGACAGTTAACTTTATCAGTTTACATTGATTGTAGTAGGGCTTACTCAGTCTTTTTGACTGACCTGTTTTCTTTCGCCTCTTTTCTTCCGTTTCCCTCCCCAGGTTCTCAGGGAGGGAATATTGGAGCTTAGCTTGGATTTCTGATCGCTTGCTCGTGGGATTTTAGCTCATGTACGGTCTTGACATGAAGCTAGCTATGGTTATCACTTATTTGGGGATAGTACTTATGTATTTCAGTTTTTCAGCAATGTTGTTTTTATCTAGACTTGTGTATTTGGAAAGTTGACATTATGTTGTACCAGACTTGTTTTGAAATGGTTTGAAATCTTCCGCTGTTTTATCTATGATATTTACTCTGTTTACATACATACATATGTTCTTGTTCTGCCTTGATATATCATCATGCATGTTTACCTGATTCAAACACCCCTCCAAAGTCAGAGTGCTTGCAAGAGCCACCCTGGCGGAGGTGGGGTGTTACCGTTTATGTTAGTTTAAGAAATCCAATGTTTGGTTTAATTCGATTGAATAAGATTGAAATTACTTCTTTCCCTGCGGATCGACTCGTATTCGCCACGTACTAAAAATTGTACGCCGTGCGCATGTGATATTATCAAGATATTTCGTGTTAATGGTTTTTTAATTCAATAGAAATTCCGTTTGCGAACACGTATCTTCAATTGTAGCTCGATGCCTCAATCGCACGTCCTCTAACGTGCACCGAGTTCCATGGAAGGGCGATACAAGAAACACAGAACTCGGTCGCGAGCTTTTCCATACCTGTACAGTTCCGCCTTTAAGATCCTCGAAATACAGATATCCCTAGGGTCTTTTTTCACGGTGGCTATGGCCCCACCTCGGCCCCTCCCTCAACTAGTAAAGATTACAAGAGCTAAGCAACTACCTCTACGCAAACATTCTAAACATCCATATGGTGTCTCTCCTCAACCCCTTACCCCAATAGTGAAGGGTGAATGGTATCTTGGGTTTAGCTCTAGTCCTTTTGCATCCCACTGGCTGCCGATGATGGGTATCCGGCAATCTACTATCCTTGTTGGTCGTGACCCTCTGCCTCCCCGTTGAGGCAATCACCGAATCACCCTGGTCACCGCGTTATAACATTCTGACTGCATAGCTACTTCGGCAGTCAAGGCCTACCCACCTAGTAGTTACACGCAGACCCAACCTTTGCGAGCACAGCCTAAAACATCTGTCACTGCATAGAGGACTACTATGGGCACCTTACGTATCTCAGGAAGCCGCGTGCTTCCCCTTCCAGTCCTTCGGAGCTGTCTGAACAATCAGATGAATGTACGCTCCCCTCATGCCTTATAACACCACGATGATCTACCTCGTTGGGTTATTCACCCTCAAACATGCCGACTGGTCCAAGTGCCTCAATTTAATATGTTGTTAGACCCTATATTTAAACATTCTTTTACGCGCTTGCCTCACCTCATCAGGTTTCCAGTTAACTTAGTTATTCCAATTCATATTGAATTCTTAATCAAGTTGCCAAGTTCTTTTTGCTTATTAATTTCAGTCATATAACTTAACCCGTTAAGTTTATTAATAAGCCCACAACATGTTATTCTCTGGATTGTGGCCCAAGGTCTATAATCCACAAGCTCTTTTATATTCTTGTTTGATTTCACAATAACATGTTCTACTTAATATGTAATTAAGTACATCTCAATTCACATGTTTTCTCATTTAACATGTCAGCCAATATTTATGATTTAATATAACTTATTTCATAAGTTTTCCTCATTCTTTCTCATTTAATCATAATTCCATTTTACATTGTCAATAAAACTTATCGTTGTTTACTTATTAACTTAGTTCTATTAACTGAGTCCCATTAATAAGTTTCTCTACCCATTTATTATAACCTATGTTATAATTTCCCCTTGTCCCTAGGACAAGCCTAAACATGTTTTTCTTATCATCGGGTTTCAGACTTCCAAGTTATAACTTCTTATATTTCATACATTTCCCCCTTTTTCTCAACTGGCTTCTGGTTTTCCCCATTTACTGATTACTTAATTTACAATTAAGTGTCCCTTCTCTCATTTCGCCAGTTATCCCGTTTCTTTAATAGTTTATTATAACCTAAGTTATAATCTTTACTTTTTCCCTTGGACAAGTCCACCTATTATACAACACTTTCATTAATGTTATTTATTTATAATAGGTGATTATCATTCCCCTTTTAAACCATTTACTGTTGTAAGCCATTATTCTTCATTTACTGTAATATGTTTTTCTTATTCTATTTAAGGAAAATACTTCATGCACCTAACAGTTTGATAGAAGGAATCAGTTATTTATTTTCATAACGTATTCCCATATAAATTCGTGGTAGCAAGTAATTTCTTTACTTTTCTTACTTTATATACTGTGGCTTACTTGTAACCACGTTCTCAGAAATAGGTCATTTAGGGAAATACATCACTTTTCCTTCGCATTACACTAACTCAGTCCACTACATCCCTTCCTTTCTTATTTTCTGAGGTAGACATTTAATTACTATTATTGCCATTTATTCATATTTGGTTATATACATATATTTATATATATGTACATACGTATGCCTAGACATCTCACATTAAGCCTACACTTGTGGGCGCTGGATTTGTCGGGAGAGTCCGGGCAAACTTCTACCATAAGTCGACTTAACCTCATGCCTTAGCACCATTTTTAGTTATGCACTTAGACCTCTCACATTATATTTACCACTTGTGAATGCTGGATATGCCGGGGGGTCCTGGCAGACTTCTATCACAAGTGCAATCTAACCTCTTATCGAAGGCGTTATAGTTCCAAATTTATTGTGTATTTAGGCATGTTCATATTTTAATAGTTATCCTTTTTTTCACGCAAATTTTTGGCATATTATCCTCTTCATATGTTTACTGTAATCCAATTTACATGTCGTCAAGTTATGCGTATATTTTGGTTCATGTCCCTTTTAACATGTATTTAATTCTAATTTTTGACATGTAAGCATTTAATCGGGTAATTATTCAAATCTAGCAAGTTACATGTCAATTACTTAATAATATGTCACAAGTAAATCATGTAGTTACAATCACTGAATTGGATATTCAAATGCTAACAAGTTTATTTTCTCCAACATGTAAACATTTAATACATTAGCCAATTCAACATAGGAATTTCGTGACATTTCATACTAACATTTCAACTCACTACAACAACAATTTATAATTAATCTGGCAATTTCACAATTAATAAAATGGGGAATGCTAAACGATTATTTACCATTATCTGAAATAATATGGCTTAAATCCACTCACCCGTAAGTTTTCCAAATCTTGGATCTGGTCCAGATCTAATCTTCCATGATTTCCCCCAATAGAATTC
The DNA here is from genome assembly GCA_030737875.1 of Allium sativum. Lineage (NCBI taxonomy): Eukaryota > Viridiplantae > Streptophyta > Magnoliopsida > Asparagales > Amaryllidaceae > Allium > Allium sativum. The sequence goes on along the minus strand of CM060922.1, from coordinate 50,302,412 downwards.
AGAACCTAATAATCATGGATTTACTATTTTTTTACTAAAAGAGAAAGGGAAAAGAAAGAGGAGGAAAAATTGAATAGATTGGATCGGGAACGTTACCTTATTTTTCAAGATTCAGGATAATCTTTTTATTACTGTCAATTCTCTCTTCCAGATCTGGATTCATAATTTTCCTAGGCTAATATTTTAATTTTTAGAATAGATTTGATAAGAGAGAGAGAGAGAGTGTGTAATGGCAGATCTCCAGCGTAGCCGCTAAATTATGATGTTTAGGGTTAGGTCTAAGGTCTTATTTATAGGTGTATGAAGCAACCAGGACCCTCAGATTTGACCAAAACTATCCGAATCATCCACAAACTCAAAAACCTTAATCTGCCAAAATCTGTCGCAGGTGGGTAGACCCACCCTTGAGGGGGTCGACCCACCCTTAAGGGTGTCGACCTCGGTGTCGACCCACCCTTGAGGGTTCGACCAACCTTGGCGGGAAATCTGTCGCAGTCTGAAATTTTGAATTTTGAACAGAATTTCGAATTTCTATACCCATTTTTGAATTTCTGAACCTAATATATATATATCCTTCCTGCACGTATACAAATTTCAAACCTCAATAACTTCTTCATACGGTGTCTGATTTATGCAAACCAGGTGTCTATTTTGATAAGAATTTCGAGACGGGCGCAATGGCGCAGTCCGTTCTACTTAATTCTGAATATTTAATTAAGTTATTCTTATTTTATTATCTTGAGTTAAAAATGTTGGGTGTTACATTCTCCCACCCTTAGGAAATTTCGTCCCCGAAATTGGATAAGGGTAAAATCAATTAACCCCTCGCATAATATACATCCATCATGTGTGCATCCAATTTTTGCAAACATTGTGCACTTGTGCAAAGTGAAGTACAACATAATAATGCATTTATGCCTAAGCGGTACCTCTTATGTGTATGCCAATTTCTCAAAAATCCTTTTAGAATATGATGCTCACATCCTAAATATACTGGCAGTTCTACATGAATGCAATATTTTGAAAATCAAAAATGCTTTTTCATCCAAAATTTCCCACACTGTTACTGAGTGAGAGCATAGTTCATCCAATTGTTGCATCCATAATCCTACCAACCAACTTTATTTTTCGAATTCTAGAAAAATCTAATTTTCTTAATTCGATTCCTTATGTTACAAAAAGTGGAAACCGGAAAAATATGCATCTTCCATTTTTCTTTTATGTACCCTTTTCAAACCATACTTGGATTTTATGTAATTATTCTAAAGATTCCCTATTTTCCAATCCAAGCACAACCCACATAAAAAAATTCTTTTTGTTACTGATTTTCAGAATAGATTTGAGAAGAGAGAGAGAGAGAGAGTAATGGCAGAGCTCCAACGTAGCCGCCAAATTATGAGGTTTAGGGTTAGATCTAAGGTCTTATTTGTAGGTGTATGGAGCAACCAGGACCCTCAGATTTGACTAAAAGCTATCAGAATCGTCCAGAAACTCAAAAACCCTAATCTACCAAAATCTGCCACAGGTGGGTAGACCCACCCTTGAGGGGGTCGACCCCCGTGTCGACCCACCTAGGCGCGAAATCTGCCGCCTTCGTAAATTTTGAACTTTGAACCGATTTTCGAATTTCTGGACCCATTTTTGAATTTCTAGACCTAATATATATATATATATATATATATATATAATATATATCCTTCCTACGCGCACACAAATTTCAAACCTCAATAACTTCTTCATACGGTATCTGATTTATGCAAATCAGGTGTCTATTTTGACCAGAATTTCGAGACGAACGCAATGGCATAGTTCATTTTACTTAATTCTGAATATTTAATTTAGTTATTCTTATTTTATTATCTTGAGTTAAAAATGCGGGGTGTTACAATGTGTGTGTGTGTTTGAATTGGGAAAAGGAGGAGTGATGTTTAATCTTGAATTTGGATTGAATCTTGTTCGATTGATTCGATTTGTGGGGAAGAATGGTGAATTGATGTTTGATTCGATCGTGTTTGTTCGTATATATATCAAGCACATGACCATCTTCCTTTTGATTTACTACGCAAGATGAGAACCCTCACTCACGATTAACATATTCAATTTGTGAATTGACACCATTTGAAATGTTATAATTACTTTAGAAACCTGATTAGTTCATTATAAATTTATGCACATGTGACACTTACACTTTTGATATATATGACACAAATTGTTACAAGTGATATTTGATTATGTGATATATTATGATGTATGTGTGATATATGTAATGTTATATTTATTTTGTCTTATATTGCAAGTTCCCTACAGATTTGGAAAATCATCATGGGTTGAAATGATATACATCCGAACCACTATGTAGTTTCAGGAATTAAAAAGGAATTTATTAAGATGCGGGTTGAAATGATAAATGCCTGTGAATTGAATATTAAATGGATTGAAATGATATATGTATATATCACTTTACCTTGTTAGAAAATAATATACAAACACCGTTGGTCTATTATGAAAGTATTTTCTGACCTTATAAAAATATTCTGATTTAATAAAATTATTGTAGAAATTAAATTTTATAACTTTATTTAAACTTGTAGTTTGATAATTTAATAAATCTTTAAATTTAGATTGCATATTATAAATTTTTAATTTATAAGTGAATATTTATTTTGAAATATAAATTTAAGATCTTAAATTATAATATTATTTAGTTTTAAAATACTAATATTATAAAGTTTTTTACAAGTTAATAAATGAAACTTTTAATATAGTATAAATATTATTTAAATTTTAAAACTATATATAAATATATTGTGGCACCCCACGTCCCTTAATGTCACTTATATGAGGATGCATTAAGGTTCATGAAGCTCAATAATAATACAGAGACCAGTTAAATATGACAGAATGTAAAATACAACGAAAAATTTCAAACTTTTATTTATGGCATTACATTTTTTCAAATAAACCATCAATGCCAAAACCATAAGTATTTGTCTCATAAATCATCATCAAAGTGCAAAAAACATAAATGATATCCCTTATATGTCAAGGGTAAACATAGATAAATAAACTGAAGCAATACATGGAAAAAATCAGTTCAAACAGGATAGAATAACGGTCACAGCTGTTGTCCATTACCACATTAAGAACTTGAGGGGGCAAGAAAGAGAGAAAAGGAAAAAATAGGTTAGACATAAAGTCTGGCGAGTTCCAGTGATTTTCAGCAATATGATAAGATAGAAACTATCAAGACAGATAAATAATATTGAACATGAAACTACAATAAAATAGACAAGTACAAAGTAAACGAGATAACATGATGACGAGATAACAAGATATCAAAGCAAGGTAAAGATTATGTACGCTTCTCATTCATATCCCAAGAACAAGTTTCGACATCAATTACTAGAATATCAAGATTAGGTGTTACCCTAATTACTACCCATGTGATCGGCTCCCTACTACGCAAATATCTTATGCCAGCTACGACAGTAGGGGGTATTAGTCCCTAAGCCGTCAACTTATAATACACAAATCTATTCACTGGTGTTACAACGTCTTGGTTTTCCCCCATCGGACCCATGCACCCTCATGACTCCATCGAAACACGCCCATACCCACCTTCCACCATTGAACCTCTTACAATCTAGATTAGTAAAGTGTGCCCTGGCCCCAACCTAGTGCGAGGCCCTCTTTATAATACCAACAGTGATACTGGCTGGTATGGTTTCCATACGACAAGATTGACACAAGCCACCCCTAGGCTTGTGCCCCGAAACTAAGATTTTAAGAGTCCCAAAACTGGTACACACAGCAAGACGTGGGACCTCTTAAGTTATTAATTAACAAGTAATAACTTAGCAGGTTTAAGTCCATTAGTAAGCATGGTTATGAATGACATTTCCTATAAATGTTATTCTATGTACAACCCCATCCCCAAAACAAGCACCTGCTGAGATGTATATATAGATTAAGTTTACGTATTTTACTTAATTACATCTGATCCTCACAACATGTTCTACTTAATATTAAATTAAGTTTAACCTATTCAGATTAATACGTTTTTCATATTATTCCAATTATACAGTCATTGTATTTCATGTTTCAATTTCCCTAATTCCCTTTTTTTACTGTCATTTCAAGTTATTCCAATTAACTTAATTTTACACAATTCTAACGTGAATATCCTAGGCATTTAATGGTCTAGGTATAACGCAAAATTAAAAGGAAAAGGAGAAAACATAGATCCAATTCAGAAATACAAAAACTGAATAAATAGGCATAAGACTGTAAATAAAACTAAAAAAGGGGATAATAAGGATATACATGTAACAGGTAATAACTGAAAAACTGAGTAGATAGTTGACAGTAAAGCAGTAACATATAAACATATAAACACTGTATAATTTCAGATTCAGAATATTTACTGTTAGAACACTTTTAGTTATCAAATCTAAAAATAACAAGAACTCACGGTGATTTGATTGAAATCCAGAAAAATCCTCTTTAAAATAGTTGTTATAAAAAGGCTAGAATTATCTCTTTAGTCTACGTTTAGGAAGCTCTCCAGCATCTTCTTATTTTTTTAAGAAATAGCTTAGAGGAAGAAGAATGAAGAATTTTTGCGTGTTGGAAAACAATGAGGCTGCTTGTCTATTTATAGATTAGCTAGGGTAATTCTGTACCATCAGATTTTATGTTTATAAATCATGCCATACACCTCAAGCTGAGTCAGCGTATGAATGTATTGAACAAAACAGTCAAGATACATATGCAGGAACCCTGCCTGCCTGCAGGTGGGTCGACCCACCTACCAATGTGTTGACCTTAGGGTCGATCTGCCTTAGACATGGGTCGATCCCTGGGTCGACCTGGTCTGGCTGGGTCGCCCATTGACCGTTGCTTTCTACGTTGTTTATTATTATTATATATATATATATATATTAAACATTGTTTTAGTTCAATCTTCTTAAGTTCGTATCTTCTTCATATTTAATCCAATTTACAAAAACCAAGAGTCTGTCTGAACCAAAATTTTGAAACGGATGCAACGGTAAAGTATGTTTTACCTAATTTTGAATATTTTATTAACTAATATTCATTTTATTATCCTTTTAATATAATTACTTTGTATTAAAATATGGGGTATTACATTCTCCCCTCCTTAAAGGATGTCGTCCCTGAAATCTCTAAGTTAAAAAGAGTGCCATTACTTAAAACCTATACCCGTCTACTCATCCATCATCCACAGGCTTCCAATGTCCTTAAAATTTCTAATACTTGGTATAAACATATGCAAAGGTGTTGTGTATATGTCCCTAAATTATTGTGAAAATCAGGCGGTCCACTGATTCAGTTGACCTCCTTAATGCAATATATGTATGTTTCATGTATCCAATATATATGCAAATAATCCTTATAATACTTACAAGTTCTTTATGTGTGCACAACCATTCACCAAAATGCAGCATCCATGTTATTACAACCCACACCTCCGTTCGCGCAAGATATTGTCCCCAACTTAGCCACCGTATAGGTGTGGGGTTTTGTTCCTCAAAAGGCCTCGACGTTAGTAAGAGATGGGCTCTACTATATAAGTACCCACTTCACACCGGCGTCCACGATGTGGGACTTAGGGGTGTTACATTCTCCCCTTCTACAGAGCCCAACGTCCCCGTTGTCTCACAAACACCTCACCAAGGCGCCGTGGTCCATATAGGAGCCACAATTCCGGCTGGGTATTGGCTCTGATACCACTGTAACAACCCGCACCTCCGTTCATGCAAGATATTGTCCCCAACTTAGCCACCGTATAGGTATGGGGTTTTGTTCCTCAAAAGGCCTCGGCATTAGTAAGAGATGAGATCTACTATATAAGTACTCACTTCACACAGGCTTTCACGATGTGGGACTTAGTGGTGTTACACATGTGGTGACCCAACCAATTTCATCCATTGAAAATAAATAAAATACACACACATCCATATGCAATATGTAAATGCTTAAGCCGATCTAGTGTCTAATGTGTGTATATGCATCCACTGGCATCCACGAGCAGACACTTGCATCCACTTGCAATCATCAAACATAACATGTCTCAAACATATGTTTTCAAACATAGGTTTCTACCTAAGGATTGATGATTCAAACGATAGAGATAAACAAATTCAAACCCAAAAAGCTTAGAAAGGAAACTAAGAACGTACTCGCAAAAGAAAAAGGGTAAAAAGCGTGAACATTGTCTTCGGGTTCCCATGTCCCATTGTTTCGATCTTCTCCCCATTGCACCTTCACTAAATTGATTTCCTTATTGTGTAGCCTCTTAACTTCCGATTCAAGAATACGGGTAGAAACTTTCTAAACTGATGCTTCCTTCTCGAGTTCAACATCACAAGCGTACTTGGCTCAACTACCTATGCTGAACCATGTAGACATTTCCTTAATGGGAAACATGAACACGTCATGAACTCCCGCCAGCCTCTCTGGTAGTCTAACTCTGTAGGCCATTTGGACTATCATTTCAACTATGGGAAATGGTCCTACGAACCTTGGTGCCAATTTCCCTACCGAGCTAAATCGAATTACGTTCCTCAACGGTGATACTTTGATAAATACCATAACTCCTACCTCAAATTCCAAGTCAGTTCTCCTCTTATCGACATATGACTTTTGCCTATCTTGAGCTTCTTTCATCCTTCTTCGAATAAGGTCCATCTACTTAGGAGTCTCTCTAACCATCTCTGCTCCAAGTAGAAATATGTCTGTAGACTCCCACCAACATGTCAACGATCTACAAGGTCGTCCATAAAGTGCCTTGAAGGGTGCAATTCCAATGCTTGACTGATGACTACTATTGTAGGCAAACTCAACCAATGGGAGATGCTCCTCCTAAGTCCCTTCGAAATCTACGATACACAGTCTTAATAAATCCTCAAGAACTCTATTGACCCTCTTAGTCTGTCCATCAGTATGATTAGCTGTGCTAGGTTTTAACTGTGTTCCTAGTGACTTTTGCAAGCTCCTCAAAATCTCGCTCGTAACGATGGGGACACAATCACTTATTATACTGGAAGGTACCCCATGAAGTCGGGCAAGCTCTCTAAGGTAGACCGATGCTAGCCAAGTTGTCATCCTCTTGCTCTTGACCAGAATAAAGTGAGCGCTCTTAGCAAGTTTATTTATTATGACCCATATACTCGTGTTCCCCTTCCAAGATCGGGGTAATCCATTAGTAAAGTCCATAGAGTTGCTCTCCCATTTCCATTATGGGATATCCCAGGGCTGAAGTAATCCTATAGGTTTTCTTTGTTCAGCCTTGACTTGTTGACATGTCAAACATCGGGCTACGAACTCTGCTACATCTTTCTTCATGCCAGTCCAATGAAAAATTTGCTTCATGTCTTAGTACATCTTGTCACCACTCAGATGGTAGTCATCCGAGAGGGATGGGCCTCCTCAAGAACTGATCTCAGCAAATCTCCAATTCTGGGAACACACAATCTCCCATCTCGTCTTTGCCACCCTTTTTCGTCCATAAAGTAGCTAGATGACTAGAGGCTTCTCCTTTACTAAGTATATCCAAGATGTCCACTAAATGCTGATCCTCTTGCTGCATAAATCCAATGCGCTCCATAAGAGTAGGTCGCATCTCCAATGATGCCAACAAATCAAGTGTGAAACCCGTAGATGGCCTAAAATCAAAGGTTGATATGAACTCTAAGCTCTATCTATTTACGAATAGAGGAATCAAGGTCATCTTCTGCTTACTCAATGCGTCTACAACCTCGTTGACCTTGCCTGGGTATAAGCTATCTCAAAATTGTAGGACGCAAGGAACTCTATCCATCATTGCTTCCTTAAATTGAGATCCTTCTGCGAGAACAAGTATTCGAGTGACTTGTGATCCATGTAGAGATCAAATCTCTCTCCAAGTAGATAATGTCGCTAAGACTTAACTGCGAACGTTATTGCAGCCAACTCCAAGTCGTGGGTGGAGGAGTTCTTCTCGTGAACTCTCAATTGCCTACTTCTATAGCAGACCACCCTACCTTCTTGCATCAACACAACACCTAATCCCATGCCACAAGCATCCGTGTAGACCGTAAACACTTTGCTACGATATGGAAGAGTCAGAACAAGGCTGACGTCGGAGCTCTCTTTAACCTCTTAAATGCATCGTCGCAATCAATGCTCCATGAAAAAACCAAGTTCTACTTCATCAGACGGGTGAGAGGAGCTGATATCCATGCAAAGTACTTAATGAACTTTCTATAATAACCCGCCCATCCAAGGGAACTCCTTACCTCTTTCGCATTCTTAGGGGTTTTCAATCTTGAATAGCGACAATTTTAGCAGGGTCCACCGCTATTTCATCCTTGGAGACTACATGCCCTAGGAACCTTACTTCCTTTCTGCAGAAATGGTGCTTAGAAAATTTAGCCATAAACTGATGCGATCTTAGTGTAGCGAGAACCTCATGTAAGTGTCTTGCATTCTTTTCCTCGCTCCTCAAGAAAACTAGAATATCGTCCATGAAAACCACCATGAACTTATTTAGATACTCCTTAAACACCCGACTCATCAAATCCACGAAATATGTGGGTGCATTGGTCAGCCCAAAAGGCATGACCAACCACTCAAAGAAGCCGTCTGGAGTTCTAAAAGCCGTTTAGAGTTTTGAAAACCATTTGGAGTTCTAAAAGCCGTTTGGAGTTCTGAAAGTCGTCTTCTCAATACTATCATCTGCTACCCTAAGATGATGATCCCATGGCTAGATCCAACTACGAGAAAACCGAAGCGCCTACTAGCTGGTCAAACAAGTCATCAATCAACGGAAGTGGGTGTCTATTCTTATTGGTGAGCTTATTCAACCCTTTATAGTCCATGCATAGACGGAGAGAGCCGTCTTCCTTGGTTACAAAGACGACTGGAGCTCCCCACTCAGAAATGCTCCGTCTAATGAATCCTTTCTCAAATAACTTACTTACTTATTTGCTGAGCTCCTTCCTCTCCCTAAGAGCCATATTGCGCAGTGGTAAAACGACTAGTTTCGCATTCTCAACCAAGTAAATCCCGAAATCTATCTCTCGTATGGAAGGTAATCCTCTAACCTTATCGAACACATCCAGAAAACCACTAATTATGGGTACTGATCGAAGATCATCAACTGAAGCATCAAGAGAATATAGAAAATTGAGCATAACTAACCCCTTGGGTCATAAGAAATCTCAAGAGTTCTACCATGGCATGTTAGAAGTCTAACTTTTCTCCTCTCACAATCAAGGATGGAACCATACATGGCTAGACAATCCATTCCAAGAATTAGTCTGTAACCCATAAAGCTAAGAAGATATGCATCACATTCAAATTCGACGCCCGTAACAGAAATTCTCAAACCCCTACATATCATAGATAAATGAGTTGTTCCTTCTATTGGGTTTGAGACTACAACATGATCGAAATAATACTAGTCTTTAGGTGCAAATTATCTACCACAAAATTGGATATGAATTAATGAGAAGCACCGAAATAAAAGAGAGTCCTAACAGGAGAATCAAAAAGAGAAATCAAACCTTCCACGGTGACTTTCCTGCCACGATCCGGTCCACCAGCCTAGAGCGCATGTACTTGTCCCCCAGATGATCCATCTTTCTGTCCATGCTTGTTAGGGCATTGCCTTGTAAAATGTCCAACTTAACCACAAGTGAAACAAGCATTCTTCGTCTTCCTACAATCTCTCACAAAGTGCCCCAAATTTCCACAACCATGACATTTAGCCTCAAACTTGATTTGTGCCTTATCGGGTTTTCCTCCCTTCTTAGCTATGCCCTTCTTGGGAAACCACTTCTTTTTCTCATCCTTGGGTTTCTCCTCCTCGGTTTTAACCTCTTTCTTCTCCTCTTTACCGTCCTCATGCATCAAAGCCATGTGAACCATTCTCTCGAAAGTTGCTCCCATCAGTACATGCGCCAGTGCTAAATCTTGGAGCGGTTGATTCAACCCTTCTGCGAGCCTCAAAGGCTTCTTTTGAGGAATGTTTACCAATTCCAACGCAAATATCACTAGTAGATTAAAGTTGTTGACATATTCCTTTATTGTCTTGCTACCTTAATTCAAATTCAGAAACCTCTCCATTTGCATTCCTTCCTCCGCTTGCGACAAGAATCTCATCTTGAATTTAGTCTAAAATTCATCCCAAGTAGCCACCATTTGTTCAGCCTGAATCACTTTTCACCAATACGACACTTCATCCTTCAGTTGCTAAGCGACCAGCTGAATTTTCAACCTATCATCGAGCTCCAATAAATTAAACACATTCTATATTTCCCTAAGCCAATTGCGCGCCTCCACAAAACTCTCAATACCACAAAATGGCTTGCCTCCCATCGCGACGAAGTCCTTACAAAGTTTAGGGAAGTTGACTACTGGATTGGGTGGAGCAACTGCGTCTGCATCTCGGGGAGGGACATTTTCTTGCACTCCGGCAGTTGTCGTAGCTTCTACGTATCTATGAAACCATGTCAGAATGGGAATGCCCTCGGGGAAATTAGAAGCCCCAAACATGCTGAAAAGGACGAAACAAGAATTCAAAAATAGATCGAAGGAATATTGTAAATGAATTGAGGGGATATATTTTTCAAAATTGATTTTATTTGAAAATATTTTGCTTGAAAATTTCTTCTTCAAAAACTTTTCTCTGATCTTGTAACCTTAGCCTCTGATACAAAATGTGACACCCCATGTCCCTTAATGTCACCCATATGAGGATACATTAAGTTTCGTGAAGCACAATAATAATATAGAAACTAATTAAACAAGACCAAATGTAAAATGCAGCGGAAAATTTCAAACTTTTATTTCAAATTAAATATGACATTACTTTTTTTTTCAAATAAACCATCAATGTCAAAACCATAAGTATAATTCTCATAAATCATCATTAAAGTACAAAAACCATAAATAATGTCCTTCATATGTCATGACAATAAACATAGATAAAAAAACTGAAGCAACACATAGAAAGAACAGAAGTCTACGCAGAATATAATCACGGTCATAGCTACTGTCCACCGCCACTCTCAGAACCTGAGGGTGGAAGCAAGAGAGAAAAGGAAAAACAAAATAGGTCAGACATAAAGTCTGGTGAGTTCCAGCGATTTTCAGCAATATGATAAGATAGAGAGTATCAAGATAGATAAATAATGCTCAACATGAAACTACAGTTAAATAGACAAGTACGAAGTAAACGAGATAACATGATGACGAGATAACAAAATATCAAAGCAAGGTAAAGATTATATACGCTTCTCATTCATATCCTAAGAACAAGTTTCTGCACCAATTACTAGAATATCAAGATTAGGTGTTACCCTAATTACTACATATGTGATCATGTCTCTACTATGCAAATATCATGTGCCTAGGGGGTATCATTCCCTATCCCGTCAACTTATAAGACACATACCAATTTGCTAGTGTTACAACGTCTTAGTTTCCCCCATCAGACCAATGTACGCTCATGATTCCGCCAGAACACACCCGTACCCACCTTTCACCTTTGAACTTCCTACAATCCAGATCAGTAAAGCGTGACCTAGCCCATACCTAGTGCGAGGCCTTTCTCTGTAATACAAACAGGGATATTAACTAATACGGGTCCCACGCCGCAAGATTGACCCAAGCTACCCCCTAGTCTTGTGCCCCCAAACTAGGATTTTAAGAGTCCCAAAATTGGGAAAAAACGTGGGACGTCTTAGCTTATTAGTTACAAGTAACAACTTAGTAGTTTAAGTTCATTAATAAGCATGGTTGTAAATGACATTTTCTATAAACATTATTCTATGTGCAACCCCTTACCCTAATCAAGCACCTGCTCAGATGATATATAGATTAAGTTTACCTATTTTACAGAATTACATCCGATCCTCACAACATGTTCTTAATATTCAATTAAGTTTAACTTATTCAGACTAATATGTTTTGCATATTATTGTAACATCCCGTATTTTAACAACACTAAAAGAGGATAAATTAAATAATAATTAATTTAATATTCATAATTAAGGAAAACAGACTGCGCCATTGCGTCCGACTCGAAATTCTAGCCAAGATAGACATTTGGTTTGCGTAGAATGGGCACCGTATGAAGAAGTTTTGAAGGTTTGAAGTTTGTATATGCACAAGAGAATTATATATATATAAGGTCCAAGAATTCAAAATCAGGTCTAGAAATTTCAAATAAGTTCAAAATTCCAGAATTCAGGGTGAGCGGGAAAACTCCCGCCTAGGGGAGTCGACCCCGTAAGGGGGTGTCGACCCCCCAGGAGGGGTGTTGACACCAGGGTCGACCCCTATGGGCTGGATCGACTCCCCTAGGGCTGACATGGCTAAGTCGGTTTGGAGGCTGGCAGCTATAAATACAGGATCATTTCTCTTGTTTTTTCATTGAAAATTAATGGAGGCCTAAGTGCTGCTGGTGCCTAGACTAAACTAAAACTCTTTCTTCTTTTGCAATCAAATTTAGAGATTCAAGTGTAGATTTGAGATCCATCAACTATTTTCTTCTCTTCCTATTGTTCTAGATCCAAACGCTATGAGTTTCAATTGCCTTTCGATTTAAATAAATAAAAGTAAACATGATATGACTGTAAATTTGGATCTATGCCTGTGACTGAATCATATCAGATTTATTGTAATTTGTAAATCCATGATATCATAATTTGGGATCTATGCCTATAACTGAATCATATCAGATCTATTGTAATTTGCGAATCTACGACATTTTGAATTGACTATGGCATGGATCTCAACCCTTATTATGTCAGATCTACTTTTAATTATGGATCTAATTGGCAATTTGGATCATCTTATGCTTATCACGTTGTGATTAATTTAGATCTGTCATTTGTTGGGCATCTGAACCTTTATTTAGATCTAATCACACCTATTACGACATCCCTACTATGTTAGAACCTATTGTACTATCACAAGTTCACCGATCTATTCTTGTATGTCCATCCTATCATTATGCCATCATATGCTTATGTCAGTTTGTTAGAATAAACATCTCTGTCATCTTCCCTTCACTCTTTCTCTTTTTATTTTATATAGCCAGGCTACTTTCGAGCCTAGGCATGCCGCTAAATTATGTGAATACGTTAGTTTTGGGAATGAGGGGAAAAACATTGAAATTGGGCATATCTTGTGAATTGGGAATTTGGGCACAATTGGTAAAAAGGTGGAAATTGGTATAATTTGAATAATGTTTATGTATATAAATTTGGACATATAATTCACTATGAACATAATTGGGAAAAAGGGGCATGAAACCTATAACCTATAACGACATAGGAAAATTTGGTTAATGAATTGCCTAGGTTTACAGTAATTAGAAATTGTAATTGCACCTAAACACGAGGTTAGATTGCACTTGTGGTGGAAGTCTGCCCGGACCCACCCGACATATCCAGCGACCACAAGTGGTGAATCTAATGTGGGAGGTCGAGGTGCACAAATACGAGACATGCTAAGACATGAAGTTAAGCCCAATTTGTGGCATAAGTCTGCCCGGACCCGCCCGGCATGTCCAGCATTCACAAATGGTAGGCTTAATGTGGGAGGTCTAGCATACCATAACCATAAATGAAATATGGTAATACACGTTGACTATTTAACCTAGTTGAATCCATAGGGATTGTATAAATATAAAATTAAGTTGGGGTTAAGTGAATTTGGTTGAATAGTAGGTGGGTTAAATAAATCCGAGGGGGTGGGTAATACTAACATATAGGCCCACAATCTTAACGTGATAAGGTTATGTTATTAAAGACACCTAGTAGTACACATAACCAAAAGAAATAATAAAGTTATGTAATTAAAGACACCTTTTCAGGGTAATCATAACTTGTAGAAATTATAGGGTTGTGTAATTAAAGACACCTAGTGGTATACATAACCGATGGAAATCCTAGCGGGGATACAAGACAAGGAGGAGAGCTTGTACCAAATTGTGTGGGACCCATTTCAGTCAGTAACCCTTAATAGGTATCAAACGAGTACTCTGAACTAGGTCGGAGTTGGGGCACACTTACTGGGCTGAATGTAAGAGATCCAAACGAGGACGACGGTGTAGGCAGCGCAAATCAACCGGGCACATGTGCGTGCATGGGCCGAGTAGAGGGGGCTAAGACGACCGTGACACCTGTGGATATGGTTGTGCATATCAGCGAAGGGTTGCTGCTATCGGACGTGATACATCCTTTGGTGGGGCCGGCACAGAGTATCTATGCGGAGAAGGGAGCTGATTGATTAAGGTAGTGGTTAGGATACATTTGGACGTATGCCTAAGTCTACTATCTTATAGTTGTTGGGATCATCTCATTCTGGTGATACTAGTATTAGTGCAAAGTAGTCCTTAGTAAAGCACATTCGCTCTATCATGATTACATTGTCATACCTACCTTATATGTTGTTATCTCTCTCTTATCCACTTTATATGCCTGTCATGCTACTTTTACTTATTTACTTGCTAAAAGTAAATGGACTCGCCAGACATTATGTCTGACCCTTTTTGTTTCCTCCTTTTTCTTCCGTTTCCCCCCAGGTTCTCAGGGCGGGAATAATCAGATTGGACCATGATTCTGCTTTCATTTTGCTAGAGCTGCTTAGATGTATGGCTCAAGCTCCAATCCTTGCTACTATGGCTATATTTTATTTGGGGAATTTTGCTTCTTTTATGTACTCTGATGTTTTAAAGTACAAGACAGTAGTTTCAACAATGTAATGGTTTTTATGTATTTCAGACATGTGATCTTTTCATCCCACGTTGTTTTATGTTAAATAAAGTTTTTAATTCCGCAGTCAGTTTTATATCTGTCTTGTAATATTTCTATTTCTATTTACCTATAACGCTTCATGAAAATTAATGCATTCCCTTTGTGAGTGACATTAACGGATGTGGGGTGTGACACTTGGTATCAGAGCTGAAGGTTACTAGATTAGAAAAAAAATTTGAAAATTATTTTCAAAAACGTTTTAAAAGAAAGCATTTTCTAAAAAAGAAAAGTCTGTTTTGAAAAACATATTCCCCAAAGCCATATGTACTATCTTTCGATCCTTTGTCTAAATCTCTTTCCTTTTCATTTCAGCATGTCTGGGGAACCTAACATTCCAGAGGGCGTTACGATACCTGACTGGTTCCGTAGGTATCTAGAGGCTACGACGCCTGCCGAATGTTAACGAAACGTTCCTCCCTAGCTATACCTGTTGTTCCTCCTCCTCCTCCTCCTCCTCTAAGAGAAGATAATTTCGCTAATATCTGCAAAGATTTCTATGCCATGGGAGGGAAGCCATTCCGTGGAACTTGAACATTCATAGAGGCAAGGAACTGGCTTAAGGAAACCAGGGACTTGTTCATAATCTTTGAAGTGGAAGATCGGAGGAAGATTCAGTTAGCTGCCTGGCTACTAAAAGATGAAGCTTCATTCTGGTGGGAAGTTATCCAAGTTGGACGCCCGGTAGCGATATGGGATGATTTTAGACAAAGATTTGAAATGAAATTTCTTTCCAAGCTGAGAAAAGCATGCAGATGGAGAGGTTCTTGGTGCTCAAACAAGGAAACATGACTGTTAAAGAATATGTGAACAAATTCAACCAGCTAGCAAGATTTGGATTGGAATTGGTAGATACTCCGCATAAGAAAGCTTTTGGGTTTGCTAAAGGGCTAAATAAACCCCTTCATGGGTTAGTTGTGTCCCACATTCCAATGGGAGTTACTTTTGAAAGGCTTGTTGATATGGCACTGATGCATGAGGAAGACAAGGGAGAAAAGAAGGAAGTAAAAGCAGAGGAAACAACGCAAAATAAGAAGGTATGACCTAAGAAAGGACAACAACAACAACAAAAGAAAGGTGGAAAGAATGACAAGGCTAAGGATAAGAGAAAATGTCACAGTTATGGACGAGAGGGTCACTTGGTCAAAGACTGTAAAAGGAGGAAGAATACTTGCTTCAATTGTGGAGAGGTCGGACACTTTTCTAGGGAGTGCCCGAAGAAACAGGGACCACAGAGACAAGGTCAAAGAGCAGAAGCTTCTAGAGGGCAGGTGCATGCTCTCGCGATCAGTGCTCTGGATAGAGGTAGGAAAATTTATATGGAGTGTTTGATTTCTCTTTCCAGTCATCCTATTAGAACTCTTTTTGATTCTGGCGCTTCACATTCATTTATATCTAGTTCTATGATTGAATCTCTACACTTAAATACTAGTATGGTAGTGGATCCCGTTATTGTCTCAAACCCCATTGGTGGTTTGGCTCATTTATCCATGATTTGTCGGGGTTTGAGGATATCTATCTTAGGTGTCGAGTTTGAGTGTGACGCATACGTGCTTGGGTTTATGGGCTACAGTTTGATTCTAGGGATGGATTGGCTAACCATGTATGGTGCCATTCTGGATTGTGAGAGGAGGGTCGTTAGGCTTCTGACCTGTCGTGGGAGGACCCTCGAGATTTCTTGTGACCTGCCAGGATCTGTTATGCTTAGTTTCCTAGAGCCTCTTAATGCATCTATCGATGATCTGCAATCTTTTCCAGTAGTCTGAGATTATTCTGATGTCTTTGATGAGGTTCGTGGTTTACCCCTAAGGCGCGAGATAGATTATTACATATATTTGGTAGATAATGCAAAGCCAGTTGCATTGCCAGTGCGCCATATGGCTCCAAGGGAAAGGAGGGAGCTGAGTAAGCAAGTAGGGGAGCTACTTGAGAAAGGATTTATCAGGCTAAGCATATCTGAATGGGGTGCTCCAGTAGTATTCGCAACTAAGGCGGATGGTTCGCTTTGTTTGTGTGTAGACTGTAGAGAGTTAAACAAACTCACAAAGAAGAATAGGCACCCACTTCCGAGGATAAATGACTTGTTTGACCAACTTGTTGGTGCCTTGGTATTTTCTCAATTAGACATGGCCACGGGGTTCTATCAGTTGAGGGTGGCTGAGGACGGTATAGAAAGACCGCTTTTAGGACTCCAGATGGTTTCTTTGAATGGGTAGTCATGCCTTTTGGGTTGATGAATGCACCTGCCTATTTTGTTGATATGATGAGTAGGGTATTTCGGGAGTTTCTAAATAAATTCGTCGTGGTCTTTGTTGATGATATCTTGATCTTCTCAAAGAGTGAGGAAGAGCATACCCAACATTTGAGAGAAGTTTTGAAAACTCTCCGTGCACATCAGCTTAAGGCTAAGTTCTCCAAAAAAGGAGGTGAGATTCCAAGGGCATATAGTTTCTAAAGAAGGGATAAAAATAGATCCCGCAAAGGTGGTTGCAGTTCAAGACTAGCAGATTCCAAAGAATGCAACAGAGGTGAGAAGATTTTTTGGGGTTAGCAGGCTATTATAAGAAGTTCATTAAGGACTTCGTAAAGATATCAGCCCTATACCAGGTCGACAAAGAAGAATTTAGCATTTTCGTGGGATATAGATTGTGATGTTACTTTCCAACGACTGAAGAGGGCTCTGACAATAGCCCTAGTCTTGACCTTGCCCGATGGAAATAAGTGTTTACGGTTTACACCGATGCATGTGGTATAGGGCTTGGTGCGGTTCTGATGCAAGAAGGGAAGGTAGTGTGTTACAGGGGTAGACAGCTTAAAGTCCATGAGAAGAACTACCCAACCCATGATTTAGAGCTAGTTGCCATAGTATTCGCGCTTAAGATGTGGCGTCATTATTTGCTCGGAGAGAGGTTCGAGTTGTACACTGATCATAAATCTCTCAAGTATTTGTTCTCGCAGAAGGATCTTAATTTTAAGGCAACAAAGGTGGATGGAGTTCCTAGCTTCTTATGATTTTGAGATTTCTTATACACCTGGCAAGGGTAATGTGGTAGCAGATGCACTGAGTAGGCAGAGGATGGCCTTAAGTCCTCTGTTTGTGGAAAGGAAAAGCTTGGAGTTCATATCGACCTTTGATTTTAGACCCTCCACCGAGGTTTTGCCTGGTTTGTTTGCATCGCTAGAGATATGGCCTACTCTTATAGATTAAATAGGAGCTTCACAACGAGATGATCCACATATTTCGAACATCTTGGATATGCTCAGTAAAGGGGAGACATCTAGTCACCTCAATAGATATTCCATTGACGATAAAGAGTGGTTGCGACGAGATGGAAGGCTTTGTGTTCCTCAAACTAGATGTTTGCTAAAGGCAGTCCTAGAAGAAGCCCATCATTCTAAGATGACTATTCATCCAGGCGGTGATAAGGACATGAAGAGGGTTTTCTTTTGGGCCAGGATGAAAAAACATGTGGCAGAATTTGTTTCTCGATGTTTAGTTTATCAGCAAGTCAAAGCTGAGTAAAAGAAGCCCGGTGGTTTACTTCATCCTTTGGAGGTTCCACAGTGGAAGTGGGAGAGCGTCTCTATGGATTTCATAGATGGTTTGCCTAGATCAAAGAAAGGCAACACCAGTATTTGGGTGGTAGTAGATAGAATTACTAGGAGCACCCATTTCATTCCAGTTAAGAGTAAGAGGAAAGCAGCATGGTTGGCAATAGTATATGTTCGAAAGATAGTCCGTCTTCATGGCGTACCTTCCAGCGTCGTAAGCAATCGTGACCCCATATTCACTAGTGAGTTTTGGAGGAGTTTGCAAGAAGCATTAGGTACACAGTTACGTTTGAGCACCGCTTATCATCCTTAGACCGATGGGCAGACGGAGAGGGTGAACAGAGTTCTAAAAGATCTTTTGAGACTGTGTATCCTAGACTTCAGAGGGTCTTGGGAAGAGCATCTTCCTTTAGTGGAGTTTGCCTATAATAATAGTTTTCAAGCTAGCATTGGCATGGAACCCTTCGAAGCATTGTACGGATGACCCTGTAGATCAACAACTTGTTGGTGGGAATCTACAGAAAAGCTATTGCTTGGACTAGATATGGTTAGAGAAACGTCCGAGAAGATTGATCTTATTAGAAGACGGATGAAGACCGCTCAAGATAGGCAGAAATCCTACACAGACAACAGAAGGACTGACATTGAATTTGAAGTAGGAGATATGGTTTTCATTAAAGTGTCACCTTTGAAGAATGTGGTTCGCTTCGGATCTGTAGGGAAGTTGACACCAAGATTCGTAGGGTCATTTCCCATAACAGAAAGGATTGGCCAAACGACCTATAGAGTAAAGCTGCAAGAGAGTCTATCCGGTGTTCATGATGTTTTCCACGTTTCTCACTTGCGAAAGTATTTGCATGATACCACGGAAGTAGTTGAGCTTAGTGTATTGGAAGAAGTAGAGGTGGAATGGGAGGCGACAATCAGACGAGTTCCTTCCCATATTCTTGGATCAGAAGTTAAGAAGCTACGCAATAAAGAAATCAAGTTGGTGAAGGTTCAGTGGGGAGATAAACTAGAGGATGCAACTTGGAAGACCGAAGACAAGATTCGTACCTCATATCCTTTTCTTTTTGAGGGTATGATCTTAACTTCCTTTTCCAATGCTTTTATTTATGCTTGTTTCTATCATTTAAGTATATCCTATCGATCGAATCTTCGACCTTTAGAGGTAGGAATCCCATGGATGTAAACATACGTTTGAGACATGTTATGTTTATTGGATGTAAGTGGATGCAAGTGTTTGCTAATGATTGCTTGTGGATACATATACGCACACATTAGGCACTAGATTAGGTCAATCACTTTCATACTGCATATGGATGTATGTGCATTTTTCTTCTTTTAATGGATGAAAATGGATGTATCATCATATGGATGTTGCATTTGGATGAATGATTGTGCATACATATAGAACTTACATGTTTTAATAGGATTATTGCATACATATTGGATTCATGACATTAACATACATTGCATTAAGGAGATCAACTGGATCAGTAGATTGCCTGATTTCGTATTAGTGTTGGGACATATACACACACCTTTGCATATGTTCATATAAGCATTAGAAGTCTTTAAGGACAGTGGATGCCAGTGATTGATGGATGAGTAGATGGGTGATGGATGGTAGGATATGCATTCTTCTTAACTTGAAGATTTCAGGGACGAAATCCTTTGAGCCCCGTATTTTAACAACATTAAAAGAGGATCAATTAAATATTAATTAATTTAATATTCGAAATTAAGGGAAATGGACTGCGCCATTGCGTCCATCTCGAAATTCTGGTCAAGATAGACATTTGGTTTGCTAAAACAGACACCGTATGAAGAAGTTATGAGGGTTTGAAGTTTGTTACGTGCAAGAGAATTATATATATGTATATGTATAGGTATATGTATATGTATATAAGGTCCAAGAATTCAAAATCAGGTCCAGAAAGTTCAAAAAAGTTCAAAATTCCAGAGTTCGGGGTGAGCGGGAAAATTCCCGTCTAGGGGAGTCAACCCCTTAAACGGGGTGTCGACCCCTAGGTCGACCCCCCAAGGGGGTGTCAACACCAGGGTCGACCCCCTAAGGGGTGGGTCGACTCCCCTAGGGCTGACGTGGCTAAGTCGGTTTGGAGGCTGGCGGCTATAAATACAGGCTCATTTCTCTTGTTTTTTTCACTGAAAATCAATGGAGGCCTAAGTGTTGCTGGTGCCTTGACTGAACCAAAACTCTTTCTTCTTCTGCAATCAAATTTAGAGATTCAAGCGTAGATCTGAGATTCATCAACTATTTTCTTTTCCTTCTATTGTTCTAGATCCAAACGATGTGAGTTTCAGTTGCCTTTAGATTTAAATAAATAAAAGTAAACATAATACGATTGTAAATTTGGATCTATGCCTGTGACTGAATCATATCAGATCTATTGTAATTTGTAAATCCATGATATTGTAATTTGGGATCTATGCCTGTGACTGAATCATAACAGATCTATTGTAATTTGCGAATCTATGACATTTTGAATTGATTATGACATGGATCTCAACCCTTATCATGTCAGATCTACTTTTAATTATGGATCTAATTGGCTATTTGGATCATCTAATGCTTAACACATTGTGATTAATTTAGACCTGTCATTAGTTGGACATCTAAACCTTTATTTAGATCTAATCACGCCTATTATGACATCCCTACTATGTTAGAACCTGTTATATTATCACATGTTCACCTATCTGTTCTTGTATGTCCATCCAATCATTATGCCATCATATGCTTATGTCAGTTTGTTAGAATAAACATCTCTGTCATCTTCCCTTCACTCTTTCCCTTTTTATTTTATATAGCCAGGCTACTTTCGAGCCTAGGCATGCCGCTAAATTATGCGAATACGTTAGTTTGGGAACGAAGGGAAAAACTTTGAAATTGGGCATATCTTGTGAATTGGGAATTTGGGCATAATTGGTAAAAAAGGTGGAAATTGGTATAATTTGAATAATGTTTATGTATATAAATTTGGATATATAATTCACTATGAACATAATTGGGGAAAAAGCGGCATGAAACCTATAAACTATAACGACAAAGGAAAAATTGGCTAATATTGAAATGCCTAGGATTACAGTAATTAGAAACTGTAATTGCTCCAAGACACGAGGTTAGATTGCACTTGAGGTGGAAGCCTGCCCGGACCCACCCGAATGTCCTGCAACCACAAGTGGTGAATCTAATGTGGGAGGTCTAGGTGCACAAATACGAGACGTGCTAAGACACGAGGTTAAGCACAATTTGTGGAATAAGTATGCCCGGACCCACTTGGCATGTCCAACATCCACAAATGGTAGGCTTAATGTGGGAGGTCTAGCATACCATAACCATAAATGAAAATATGGTAATAAACCTTGAATACTTAACCTAGTTGAATCCAGGGACTGTATGAATATAAACTTAATTTGGGGTTAAGTAAATTTGGTTGAACAGTGGGTGGGTTAAGTAAATCTGAGGGGGTGGGTAATACTTACATATAGTCCCACAAACTTAATCTGATAAGGTTGTGTAATTAAAGACACCTAGTGGTATACATAACCAATAGAAAAAATAAGTTATGTAATTAAAGACACCTTTTTAGGGTAAGCATAACTTGTAGAAATGATAGCGTTGTGTAATTAAAGACACATAATGGTATACATAACCGATGGAAATCCTAGTGGGGATACAAGACAAGGGGGAGAGCTTGTATCAAATTGCATGGGACCCATTTCAGTCAGTAACCCTCAATAGGTATCAAATGAGTACTCCGAACTAGGTCGGAGTTAGGGCACGCCTACTCGGCTGAATGTAAGAGATCCAAACGAGGAGGACGGCGTGGGAGGCGCAAATCGACCGGGACCATGTGCATGCATGGGCCGGGAAGAGGGGGCTAAGACGACCGTGACACCTGTAGATATGGCTGTGCATATCAGCGAAGGTTTGCTACTATAGGACGTGATACATCCTATAGTGGGGCCGGCACAGAGTAGGGAGCCGATCGATTAGGGTAGTGGTTAGGATACATCTGGATGTATGCCTAAGTCTACCAACTTATAGTTGTTGGGATCATCTCATTCTGGTGATACTAGTATTAGTGCAGAGTAGTCCTTAGTGAAGCACATTCGCTCTATCATGATTATCTTGTCATACCTACCTCATATGTTGTTATCTCTCTCTTATCCACTTTGTATGTCTATCATGCTACTTTTACTTACTTAGTTGCTTAAAGTAACTGGACTCGCCAGACTTTATGTCTGACCCTTTTTGTTTCCTCTTCTTTCTTCCGTTTCCCCCAGGTTCTCAGGGCGGGAATACTCCGACTTGACCGTGATTCTGCTTTCATTTTGCTGGAGATGTTTAGATGTATAGTTCAAGCTCCTATCCTTGCTACTATGGTTATATTTTATTTGGGGAATTTTGCTTCTTTTATGTACTCTGATGTTTTAAAGTACAAGATAGTAGTTTCAATGATGTAATGGTTTTTATGTATTTCAGACATGTGATGTTTTCAGACCACGTTGCTTTATGTTAAATAAAGTTGTTAATTCCGCTGTCATTTTTATATCTATCTTGTAATATTTATGTTTCTGTTTACCAATAATGCTTCATGAAACTTAAGGCATTCCTTTTGTGAGTGATATTAACGGACGTGGGGTGTCACAATTATCCTAATTATACAATCAGCGGATTTCATGTTTCAATATGCCTAATCCCCCTTTTTACTATCATTTCAAGTTACTCCAATTTTATGTGAATAGCTTAGATATAGCGAAAAATAAAAATGGAAAAGGAGAAAACATAGATCCAGTTCAGAAATACATAAACTTAATAAATAGGCATAAGACTGTAAATATAACTAAAAAGGGAATAAGGATATACATGTAATAGGTAATGACTAAAAAACTAAGCAGATAGTTAGTAGTAAAGCAGTAACATACATACATATAAACACTATATAATTTCAAATTCAGAATATTTATTGTCAGAATACTTTAATTGTCAATTCTAAAAATAATTAGAACTCAAAATGATTTGATGGAAATCCAGAAAAATCCTCTTTAAAATAGTTGTTGTAGAAAGGCTAGAATTATCTCTTTAATCTATGTTTAGGCAACATCTCAGCATCTTCTTATTTCTATTCATAAATAGTTAGGAGGAAGAAGAATGAAGAATGTTTGCATGTTGGAAAATAATGAGGCTGCTAGCCTATTTGTAGATTAGCTAGGATAATTCTATACCATTAGATTTTAGGTTTATAAATCAAACTGTACACCTCAAGCTAAGTCAGTGTATGAATGTAGTGAATAAAACAGTCCATATACAGATGCAGAAACCCTGCTTGCATGTAGGTGGGTCGACCCACCTACCCACTGTGTCGACCCTAGGGCTGCCTCAGACATGAGTCGCCCCTGGGTCGACCCGTCCTGGCTGGGTCGCCCAGTGACCGTTGCTCTCTCCGCTGTTTATTTTTAGTATATATACATTGAATGCTTTTTTAGTTTAATCTTCTTAAGTTCATATTTCCTCATATTTATTTCGATTTATGGAAACAAAGAGTCTATCTGAACAAAAATTTCATATTGGATGCAACGGTAAAGTCTATTTTTCCTTATTTTGAATAATTTATTGAATAATATTTATTTTATTACCCTCTTGATATATTACTATGTATTAAAATATGTGGTGTTACATATAATTTTTGGAAAAATATAAATATATAGGTTTAAAAAAAATAAAGTTTGCAATACATGATAACTTAATTTGTTTAAAAGACTTTATTAAAATAATATTTATCAAATTAAGAAAAAAGATCTTAAGATGTGAATTTAAAATAATGAATGAGTTTTATGGGTTTGTTATGTTTATGAACCTTAATAAATTTATCAAATACTGAATGTTTGAATCCAATTATAATTAAAGATTAAGTATTTAGAATTGATCAAAATTGAAATTTGAGATTTAATTTGTATGAAACTATTAAGAAGCGATTTAGAAAGTTATAAAAAATTCAAAAATTTTGATTTTAAAAAATGAAACTGAACCCAACTTTTTTTTGGCAAGGCCAATCGGTTTTTAAGTTGTCCATAACACTATTTTCATTAGAATAAATAATCAATACAGTAATATACATGTGGTAAGCAGCTTTCTTACCAGCTACAGACATTTTACATTTCTAAACCACAACTAAAAAGACGTAGAATACACTAGTCAATCATCACGCAGGGTTTAACTTAGAAAATGAAAATGCATATACAAATTTCTAGAACAGAGTAAACTTCAAGTTGCCTATGCAGTCTCGTTCACAACAAGTGAAATCTATCATGTATCAACAGACAGATCAGCAAAAGCCAAGGCTAATAACAATAGTCACCACTCACAATGTTTAGCTACAAGCATATCATAACCAAGAACTAGCTAACTTCACACAATACTGCAATGTAGTCACCACGCACAAAGATCAATTCTCGCAAAGATCTGCTAAAAAACAAAAGAATAAATCACCCTAACTCGCCATAGGAACAAGCCACTGACACGTTGAACCCCTCCAGCAAAGTACCAGATACCCCTCACATGAAAACTCTCACTACAATGCCAACCAAATTATCCAACTAAAATCACTAGGATACCATCCCCAAACCGAACCAGAAACAATAACCAAACAAAGACAACACTACTTTTCCCGTACCAACAAATCCATGAAAAACAGTACTAAAAGATTCAATAGCTACAATAAACAACTCAAGTCGAAAAACACTTCAAGAACACAAATACCGACCAAACCCATGCATAGTCCACTAAGCCTAACCAACTGCAACCAGAGCAGAAGTTCACTTACACCAACAGCAAAAACACAATATAAGATAGAAATTTACTAGCATGTCGTAAGAGCGATCCACACTCAAATAGGTTACCTTTCGATGAGCTTCAAGCAAAAGGAGAAACTAGCGAGGCACGCAGATTCAGAATGAGAAGGTCGCGATGAGACTCGGACAATTGCCATGGAAATATAGATCTGGCCAAGGGGGACAATGCGAGTTGAATTGTAGAAGGGAGTATTCACTAGCTAACCTGATAAAAAAGGTGATTCGAGAGCGCAGAAGGGAAAGGAAGCAAAAACTGTCTAGGCTAAGGTAGTGTTTGATTTACGCTTTTTAGTTTTCAGTTTTCACCCACATTAAGATGCGAACGACGCATGTATAACGTCAAAATCATCCATTTTAGAAAACAAAGTTAATACACAAAATAGAAAACAACTTTTATTTGTTTTCCTTATTTTGAGAATTAACACAAGAAAGAGAGATTATATATCATTCCGTTGTCACTCTCTTCTTTATGTGGTCCACTCCATCATCATTTCACTTCCTCTGTCATCCATTAACTTTTCTTAAGTTTTGCTATCGATATTGAAAACTCAAAACTCAAAATATTTTTATACCAAACACTACCTAAGGTTTGGGAAAAAGGGGGTAAATTTCCACAAAAACAAAATCTGGTTTAGAGTTAGAGAAGAATGATAAAATGAAAAAGCGAGGAGGAAAGGAGATAATAAAAGAATGTGCGAGGAGAAGATAGGAAAGAGAGAGGTGAACGAAAACCAGACGCCATGAAGTAGAAAATCCCCGCCTTAATGTAATTTAATATTGTTTTGAAATAAGTTGAAATCAAGAATATATTGTTAAAAGTTTAAACTTGATTTGAATTGAAATTTTTGAATCTGAATTTAAGGACAGTCTGAACTTGGAAATACAGATAAGTGGTTTGGTTTGGACTATCTTAGATTATTTGGAAGTTGTAAGGATAAGTGTGTTGGGTTGGACTATCTTGGATTATTTGAAAGTTGTATTATTCCATATTAAACTATTTTAGATTATATTATTAAATTTTAATTATTACTTTATAACTATTATATATATTTAACTTAATTACTACACTTTCTATAACTATTTTGATTGTACTATTTTAGTTAAATTTAGCTATTATTTATTTTAAATCAAATCGTTTTATATAATATAACTATTTTTAAATAAAACTATTTTTTATTATATTAACAATTTTAAATAAATGTTGTTCCAGTCCGAGTTATTGAATCTGAAATGTCGATATAAACATTTTTGAAATAATGACAATTGAGATATAGGAATGTGAAACCAAAATGTGATTTTGTAAATAAACTGTTTTTATTAATATTAAGTTTGAATCTTGAACTTAATTCAATAATGAATTAATCTGAATTATGATTTATAAACTTTATCAAATAATGAATTGATCCGAATTATGATTTATAACATTAAAATATTTGAACGTAGTTATTTGAATATAAAACATCATCACTATTATTATTATTATTATTATTATTTAATTTATGATGTTTCAAAATATTGTTTTAAAATATAAATGAACATGGTACGAAATAAGCGTTTGGTTGTTAAAAAGACTGGAGTCGGTATTGACATACTCCCTGTCAATACTGATACCACTTTAACAATTGTGCACGTGGTGGAGAATCCAAAATGAATTATGTTGGTTTAGGTGAACGTTACTGGAATGAAAAAAAAGAGCGATGATGGATAGCCCTGACCTTGGGTCATAATTAAAATGACTAAAATAGGAGCCATACCCAGGCAAATTGAGTTATCTCCTCTTAGCGGACATGCTTCTTCGATACCATCTATTACTTTATGATTTGATTGGAGCCCATTGATTTTGAGAGTATTGTCTGAGATGGGTGGTAGTTGTGGCTATGCATTACCACCAGCCTTGGTCTGCAGTCCGGTAGAATCCTACTGTTGGGTACAGCCTCGGTGCCTTATCATATTATCGTGATCGAGCCCCCTACGATTTTTATTTATGTCGTACGTATGGAGTTCCTTCTGATAAGCACTAGTTTACGGTGGACTTTACGGTATCTGTATAGTTTACGACATTACAAAATGGTGTAAGAGTAAAAATGTACCAGTTACGCTATTTTAATACTTTACTTTACTCTCTTACCTATGAACTAAACTTTATTATAATTGTCGATGTGTCCTATAACTCATTATAGCTATATTTTTCTGATATCTTTTCTCTTTCTATTCATGAGACAATACCTTAAATACGAAAGTTTATTATTTATGTGATTTTGAAATTTGAGGAGTCACACGTTTTATGATCAGATAATGGTTTGTCGGTTCAAAATATAAACAAACGTACGCAACAACTTTTGATTCTCTTCTCTCTTTCATTTTCCATATTCATGTATAATATCCTTCCCTCTTCTCCTCACTTCATTCCCCTCGTCCTTCGTGATTCTGTCCACATTTCATTTTCAAGAAAACATCAAATAAGACGAAAATCAAAATAAAACAAATCTCAATACAAAATTATTCTCTCTCTCTCTCTCTCTCATTCTCAAATCATGTAGTCACGTGAATTTCCCTAGCCCTATTTTTTATCATGCTTCCCCAAACTTTTGATTCACGTCGTTGATCCTTTCTGCATCACCTGAGTTCGAAGCAACCCACTTGGCCTCACCAAGGATGACGACAAAGACCCCACTCCAACCTCTGCTCCTGTCGACTTCTCTTCGATTGAAACTTTAAAGGATTAAGCACCCGACCATTGCTTGTTCATGATCTGCACTTCCTCTTTGTCTGAGCCATGCCTGTGACTGATCACCAATGCTACCCCACCTCTGATCGCCAACGCTTTTGCCCTTCGACTTCGATGCCTGAGTAACCCCTCGGACCCGTCGCCAATCCTATGCATGTGTGGTTGTCTTATTGTGGTGTTGTGTGTTTCACCATGTATTAAAAAAAGGGATTTCCTGAAGCAAATTTATTTGGCTGTGAGTGTATTGATTGGTCGAACTCGTATTGTTGAAGCTTGGGTTGTTTGCTGAAGCTTGGTTTCTTCATTCCCCTTGCGCGCGCGCGCACACACACACACATATGTATGTATGTATGTATGTATGTATGTATGTATGTATGTATGTATGTATGTATGCGTGTGTGTGGGTGTATATGTGTTGAATTTGGAATAGAATGAGTGATGTTTGATCTTGAATTGGGATTAAATCTTGTGTCGATTGATTCGATTTTTCATATAGAATTCTTATTCGATGTGGTGAATCACTGTTTGATTTGATCGTGTCTGTTAGTATCCGTATCAAGCTCATGACCATCTACGTATTAATTTTCCATGTAAGGTGGGAATACTCACTCATGATTAACATTTTCAATTTGTGAAATGACACCATTTGAAATGTTAGGATTGCTATAGGAAACCTGATATGTTCGTTATAAATTTTGCACATGTGACACAAACACTTTTGATATGTACAATAGAAATTGTTGCAAGTGATACTTGATCGTGTGATATATTATGATGCATGTGTGACATCTATAATGATATTTTTATTTTGTTCTATTACTGCAAGTTCCTTATAGATTTGTAAATGATCATGGGTTAAAATAATATATACCCAAACGATTATATAGATTTAGGAATTTGAAATGAATTTCTTGGGACACGGGTTGAAATGATAAATACTTGTAAATTAAATTTTGGTTTGGCTACGCAATTTGGATATGGGAATGCAGTCATATATACACTTATTATGATTGCAAGCTTTATTAGCCAACCCCGGTAAACAGATGATAACACTGCAACTAAAAAGTATATAAGATAAGCAAGACTACTTATTGTTATTAACTAAAGATTTGGTTTAATGACAAAGTCCCTATTTTATTTCATACCGATACAAAAAAATACTGGTCAAATATGAATTTGTGCCTTTTAAGTATGACAAATGTAATACATTTATGACAAGTGGGCCTGATATATGTACACAGCCTAAATGGATTCCCAAACAACCATCAGAACTACCAACTACTTGTTTGCAAACAAATTATACAATTGTAAACAACTGTAAAATTCGTTCGTCTTTCCTAAACAACAAGGATTGTTGTAGAGGGTGTCGAACTCTGGGACCAAATTATTTTATTAATAAATCCAATCAAGTTATCCCTAACTTTTGATTGGTGGAAAACAAAGAAAATAGCAGAAATTAAATGAAAGAGAGTTTTAACAATAAGTGAAAGCAATTAGGGGATTAGCTAGACATAACTAAAGAAGAAGAAAAACAGAAATTAAATAGCAAGAACATAAATAAAACTAAAACTAAATAGAAAAGAGGAAGAAGAATGATTTTATTCCAAGAAGAGAATTACAGAATAAAACCCAATGTGTTTTACAATGAATGAGATACAAGGTATTTATAGCTGATATGACAAAGGCTAGCTAGCTAATTACATAATGTGGGACTAAAGAAATAACCCAAATAACACATAAGCCAGTGTGAACGCAGCTTTAGAGTGAGTGGTCTAGCAAATAGGCTAGTGTGAACGCAACATGAGTAAGAGGCCTTCCAAATGAGCTAATGTGAATGCAGTTTGAGTCTTTATTGAGCCAAATCTTCTTAACTGAAATATAATTGCAACCGTTCTTCAAGCTTTAGACTCTTCAAGCTTTAGCAATTTTAAACTTCACTCTTTTTTAAGCAAATTCTTCATGCTTTTATCCATCAAATGCTCTAAACCATGCTTCTTGTCAACAATCTGAAAATACAGCTATAAATACAAAGTATCAATTATTTTAAAGGGAAAATAAGATAAATAAGCGGATAAAATATACACATTTATGTGTATATCAAATACCCCCACACTTATCTTTTTATTCGTCCTCGAATAAACTAAACTAAGATATGTCACACTTTCGTAGGAAACACGGTTGCATTTAGCGTATGCAACAAGCCGTTAAACCTCTGGGTGTCCCCAGTAGGACGAGTGTTGTCTCGTGAGGGTTTTCAGCGGATACTACCCACAAAATCCAAAGCGTCTTATGTACGCGGATTAATCAAACAATATATTTAAGGTTTTTCACATTCCAAGGATTTCACCTAACTTCAATAATAACGGTTTAGCCCCAAATTGTCCATCCCATAATTAGTGCAAAAATGAACAAAAATTTTTCAAGCTGAATCGTAATTCCTTGATAACACTGTAATTGTCTTGAAGGTTAAGAGCGTGGTGTCAACCAAAGTTCTACACATCGACAATGTACACCCAATCATTTATTTAACCCTTTTTTTTTTTGAATAATTTTGCACCAATGTAACTGTAATGTATTGGATGTGAGTTATGCATAGATGAAGGAAAATTTGTAAGTTCTAAAAATGTTATAGATAAGAGGGCAAGTGTATTAGTTGAACTTCAAGCTACAAAAGATAAAGTAATACTAAGGCACATATGGACATTTTGTTTCCTTCCATCTCCTCAACTACAATCCTTGCTTCTAAGTACGGTATGTTGGATGTGGATGGAATGGAAATGGATGCTTCATAGTCAAGAATGATGAAGACTATTTTATTCAGAGAGACTCTCTCTTTATTTCTTTTTTCTTTTTTTCCTTTTTTTTCTATTCTTTTTTCTTCTTCTTTTTTTTTTTTTTTGCATGATGAATGGAGATGGAATGATGACGTACATGATTTCATTTGATTCCTCCTCTACTACCAACACTTCATGAAAGGAAAGTTTTGTGCCCTAGTCCCTTTACTTCTATAACCTTAATTCAACACACAAGTCTGGATTGATGTTATACAAAAAACTGAAAGGAATGATAAGCAAAGTTTCGTAAGATAGATAACCCATATAAAATAAGATGTGGTATATGGTTATCCTACCTTAAAACAAGTACGGAATGGGTAGTGTAATATTGGTATGAAAAGTGACATTTTTGACCTTTAAACAAAGGTTCTTGAGTATACCAATATAAGATAAACTTGTCGACACATGGATGTAAATCGACTAAAACTTGGGTTTGAATAATGTGGGGTATCGAAGAAGAACGCTACAATGAGTCATTTCTCCTTAATTGGGCCAAGTGGATTTTAGAACCTACAATTTTGAAAATTTTGAGTGAAAAGAAAATATTATGCATGAAAAAGAACTCTGAAAATCCAACAAATGTAGGTGCAAAATCATTTTTATTTCTTGATTTTTTTTTTGATTATTTCTACTTGCACATTCTAACATGTATAACAAAGGTTGACACGCTTACTCCAGAACACGACTAACGTCTGCACAGTCTCAAGCTAGCATCTTAAAAAGACACATTACGATTCAATGAATAAATAATGTTCATTCCCATCACCCAACAATTCAACTTATCAAACAAGAACCAAGGTGTTATTTATGAATTTAAGTTAATCCTTGTTCAATGAGTGACCTACTTCATAAAATTTGATTGCTGATGTAATGTAAATTCCCCCCCCCCCCACATTTGAGTGTGACTGTGTCCTCACAGTCTTAATCAGACATATCTTAGTGAAAGGGAAAAACAAATAAGAGAATATTTACATATGTACAAAAGAGGGTTAGTGCATCTTACCGGATGTAATGTGGCTCATGGAGGACCATGAGCTCTTCCTCTTGGTTGGGTATTGGTTCCAAGTCAGGTTTAAGGCGTTGACCATTGACCTTAAAGGATGATCCATCAGTTGGATTCTCAATTTCTACCGCACCATACGGAAAAACAGTCCGTACAGTATAAGGTCCTGTCCATCTAGATTTTAGCTTACCCGGAAATAGATGCAGTTTTGAGTCATATAACAGAACTTTTTGACCTGGCATGAAAGTTTTACGTAAAATTGATTTATCATGAAAAACTTTTGTTCTGTCCTTGTAAATTCGTTCATTTTCATAGGCATCATTTCGAATTTCATCAAGTTCATTAAGTTGAAGCTTCCTATGTTCTCCTGCTTGCTCTAAATCAAGATTCAAAGTTTTTATTGCCCATAACGCCCTATGTTCTAGTTCAACTGGCAAGTGACATGGTTTACCAAAAATCAACCGATAAGGGGACATACCCAAGTTTGTTTTGAAAGCGGTGCGGTAAGCCCAAAGAGCATCGGTTAACTTTTGGGACCAATCTTTGCGATTTCGATTCACAGTTTTCTCAAGAATTTGTTTAATCTGCCTATTCGATACTTCAACCTGCCCACAAGTTTGAGGATGGTAAGGAGTAGATAACTTGTGGGTTATCGAATACTTTCTCATGAGAGCTTCAAAAGAACGATTACAGAAGTGTGTACCATTATCACTGATTATTGTGCGAGGTGTGCCAAACCTAGAAAAGATGTTTTCTTTCAAGAAGCGCACAACAACCTTGTTATCGTTTGTTTTGCATGGTACAGCTTCTACCCATTTAGAAACATAGTCAACAGCCAAGAGAATGTAAATGTTCCCAAAAGAATTAGGGAAGGGTCCCATGAAGTCTATACCCCACACATCAAAAATTTCGACCTCTAGAATGGGGTTTAGGGGCATCATATTTCGTTTAGAAATTTTCCCTAAGAATTGACATCGATCACAAGTTTTGCAAAATTCGTATGCGTCTTTGAAAAGGGTGGGCCAGTAGAAACCCGATTGGAGAACCTTTTCGGCTGTCTTTTTGGGACCGAAGTGACCACCGCATGCTTGGTCATGACAGAAAGAGAGGACACTGTGAATTTCAGTGTCAGGAACACATCTTCGAATGATTTGGTCGGGACAATACTTGAAAAGATAGGGGTCATCCCAATAAAAATGTTTCACTTGGGAAAAGAATTTGTGTTTATCCTGCTTAGACCAAAAAGAAGGGGTCCGCTTAGTGGCTAAGTAGTTGACAATGTCAGCAAACCAAGGATCAGTGGATAGAGAAAACAGCTGTTCATCAGGGAAATTCTCGTTGATTGGAAGAGAAGAAGACGGGGCATTTGGAAGACGAGACAAGTGGTCTGCAATAACATTGTCAGATCCCTTTTTATCCTTAATGGTAAGGTCAAATTCTTGAAGTAGAAGGATCCAACGAATGAGACGGGCCTTAGCATCCTTTTTAGAGAAAAGATACCTGAGTGCGGAATGATCGGTATAAACCGTGATGTGTGAGCCAACTAGATAAGGCCTGAATTTTTCTAGAGCGAAAACAACTGCCAAAAGTTCTTTTTCAGTGGTCGTATAATTAATTTGAGCATCGTTCAAAGTCTTACTCGCATAGTAAATGATGTGAAGAATCTTATCGATACGTTGTCCTAAGACAGCACCAACAGCGAAATTCGAGGCATCACACATGATTTCAAAAGGAAGCTTCCAATTAGGAGAGCAAATGATCGGGGCAGAGACAAGTTCATTTTTAAGACGCTCAAAAGATGAAATGCAATCAGAATTGAAGTCGAAAGGGACATCCTTACCAAGAAGATTGGTCAAAGGTCGAGTGATTTTGCTAAAATCTTTTATAAAGAGACGGTAAAAACCAGCATGACCTAAAAAGGATCGGATGTCCTTAACTGATTTGGGAACGGGAAGATTTGAAATAACTTCGATTTTGGCTTTGTCAACTTCAATTCCTTTGTTAGAGATGACATGTCCCAAAACAATGCCATGTTTAACCATGAAGTGACACTTTTCCCAATTAAGCGTTAAGTGTTTCTCTTTACAGCGATTAAGAACAAGATCGAGATCGAGATGATGTAAACACTCAGAGTAAGAATCACCAAATATGGAAAAATCATCCATGAACACTTCCAAAAATCGCTCGATCATATCAGAAAAAATGCTAATCATGCACCTCTGAAAGGTTGCAGGTGCATTACAGAGACCAAAAGGCATACGTCGGTACGCAAATGTACCAAGCGGACAAGTGAAAGTGGTTTTCTCTTGGTCCTCAGGAGCGATAGGGATTTGATTATAGCCCGAGTACCCATCAAGGAAACAGTAGTACTCATGACCCGCTAGTCGTTCTAACATTTGATCGATAAATGGCAGAGGGAAATGATCCTTACGTGTTGCAGCGTTAAGTTTCCTATAGTCAATGCAAACACGCCAACCAGTCTGGGTGCGGGTTGGGATAAGCTCGTTAGCTTCATTTTGGATCACGGTAATCCCTGATTTCTTAGGTACGACATGAATCAGACTAACCCATTGACTGTCAGAAATCGGGTAGATTATTCCATTGTCAAGGCATTTAAGGATTTCAGCACGAACTGCTTCTTTCATGCTAGGGTTTAGTCGACGCTGGGGATCCCGAGTGGGTTTGGCATCATCTATAAGGTGGATTCGATGTTGGACTATCGAAGGACTAATCCCCTTAATATCAGCCATGGACCAACCAATTGCCTCCTTATTTTTCTTAAGGATGGGAAGGAGCAATTGTTCCTGCTCTAAAGTAAGGTCAGAAGCGATAATGACTGGAAAAGTCTCATTTTCTCCTAAGTAAGCATACTTAAGATGACTGGGCAACACTTTGAGTTCAGATTTTGGGGATGACTCAATCGAAGAAATTGGTTGAGGAATAGGCTCAGTCATGAGCGGCTCGACAGGAATTGAGTCAGAGACATTTTCAAAGATATCTTGAAACAAATTTTCGTAATTAGACTCAATGTCAGTGTTCAAATGGTCGAGGTCAGGTTCATTATCGTGGACAGCATGGATTTCAGAAAACTGGTCCACATAAGAGTTAGGAAAGTTTTCAGTTCTGAAGATGTTTAGCTCGACAGTCATGTTACCAAAAGAAAGTTTCATAGACCCATTTCTACAGTTGATGAGAGCATTAGAGGTTGCTAAGAAGGGTCGTCCTAGAATCAAAGGGATTTGGTTTGCAGGATTGCTAACCTGTTGAGTTTCTAAGACAATAAAATCAACTGGAAAGATGAATTCGCCAATTTTGATCAACACATCCTCGATTTCGCCCACAGGTTTCTTAATTGAACGGTCAGCAAGCTGAATGGTAACCTTGGTGGGTTTCAATTCTCCTAGCCCTAATTGGCGATAGACGGAATATGGAAGCAAGTTAACACTAGCACCTAAGTCTAGCAGGCATCTATCGATTTTCTTGTCCCCGATAGTACATGATATTGTGGGGCAGCCAGGATCTTTGTATTTCACTGGCATTGATTGGGACAAGACTTCGCTTAGAGTTGCCGCTAGAAACACTTTCTTAGGTACCTATGTATGACGTTTTTGAGTGCACATATCTTTTAGAAATTTTGCGTATTGTGGAACTTGTTGTATAATATCTAAAAGAGGAATGTTCACTTTAACTTGCTTAAATATTTCAAGGATTTTTTCTAGCTGATCCGTCTTTTTCCTAGGTCGGAGTCTATGAGGAAATGGAGCAGACAACTCAGTAGGTTGGGCTACTTGAGTTTGAGGATGGTCCTTGTTAGAAATTGGCTCAATTTTTTGATCCGAGTTGGTTGAATCTTCGATAGGGTTTGGAAGATCGTCCGGTAAAGCATTTGGGTTGACCACATGGTTGTCAATCTTTTTTCCAGATCTAAGAGTCGTGACCGCATTCAAGTGACTAACGTTTGAATCTTGAATGATGTGAATTTGGTTGGAGTTAGGATTTTGACGGTTGGGGTTTGGAATGGGTTGACTCGGGAAAGTGCCTCTTTCTCGTTCGCTTATGGAAGTGGCTAACTGACTCATTTGCATTTCAAGTTTAGCGATCGATTGACTTGTGTTTTGCATGTGCGAAGTCAATAAATTTTGAAGATTGGTATTTGATTGGAGATTTTGAGTTGTCGCTTTAGTCAATTCTTCGAGAGTTTTCTCAAGTGATATCAATCGTTTATCGTCTTGGGGAACAAAAGATTGTTGCGCTTGGTTTTGAGAAGGTGGCGCAGGATGTTGGAATTGAGTTTGTTGAAAAGGAGGTTTCGAAGGATTATTCGAAAATGATTGAAAAGAAGGTCGAACCGCATTTGAATTTGCATTTTTTTGGGTCCAAGAGAAGTTAGGATGGTTTCTCCAACCTGGATTGTAAGTTGGGGAGAATGGATCGTTCCTAACTTTATTAAATGCGTTGAGTTGTTCTAACGAATGTGGGCATTGGTCAGCAATGTGGTTAGGATCGTTACATTTGTAACATGAGGGCTGAGACGCTTGAGCTTGGTTTGCTTGAGTTGATGAAAGGACATTATCAAATTTGGTTAACATTGCGTCTATTTTCGCTTCTAAAGCCGTTGAGGATCCTACCGAATGAGCGTTTGATCGGGAATAAATTGATTTCTCATTAGATCTTTCCCATTGAGCTGATTTTTCGGCCAAATCTTCGAGAAATTTCCAAGCGGCATCGTGATGTTGGGCTAGAAAATTTCCTTGGCACATTGATTCGAGCATAGTTCGAGAGTTATTTTCTAGTCCATCGTATAAAATTTGACAAAGAGTCCATTTTTCGAAATTATGATGTGGACATTTGACTAGAAGCTCTTTGAATCTTTCAAAATATTTTGCAAAGGATTCACCCCCAAATTGACGAAAATTGACGATTTCATTTCGAATTTTAGATGTTTTTTCCAGAGGGTATAATTTCTTTAGAAAAATGTTTACAAATTCACCCCAAGTTCCAATCGTATTTGAAGGCAAGCTATACAACCATTTCTCAGCATAATCGGTAAGTGCAAATGGAATTAACCTAAGTTTGATTCCATCGTCACTTAATTGTTGAAATTTCATGGTTGCACAAACTTGTTCAAATTTGGTCAAGAAAATATAAGGATCATCACGTTCAAGATTGCCAAATTTTGGAAGAGTATTTATGTGATTCGAATGAATTTCAAAATGGTTACCCGTTGGGGCGGGCAATATGATGCAGGAAGGAATAGAAACTCGCTCGGGAAAGTACCTATCCATAAGAGTTCGAGGGGGAGTTTCTTCGGCCATGGTGAAAGGGGTGTTTGTTCGGACTAAACGGTTATCCGAAGGATCACGAGTCCAATGACGCATGCACTAGCGAGAAGAATAAGGGAAGATGAGAAAAAAAAAACAAATTTGAGAAGCGATTTTTTTTTTTGTATTTTTTGTATTTTTTTTTAGAGAAAAAGAATTAGACACAAAAGATTTTTTTTTTAAAAAAAAAATGAACCTAATGCAATTTACAATTTCTAGAATTATATAATGACGGTTTGATTTATTTCAACAAAAGATTTCTCAGCCAGTTAACGGACAGGAGTTATCGGTGCACCAGGAATCACCCTAGCAATGCAGCCGAAGGTTTAAGTACCTTCAGAGGAACAACTGATATAATATTTACGAATCACCGTAATATTTATAAACAGTTATTACTCTGCCGTAGTCTAGACACCGAAAAATAATCCGTTAGAACTAAACCAAATTGTCAATATATAATGAAGTCCTTAGAAAATAAAAACAAAGCTAAGATGAATGCAATTTTTTTTTTTTCAATCACAGAATGAACAGTCTTAGAACAGTCACAGAACAGGCAATTGCAAAAATAAATAAAAGAAATTTTACAAGCAAGCCGATGCCCTGCAGAAGATTTTTACAAGCAATGTCTATATATATTTTTTTATTTGCAGCAGCGGTCCCTGTAGAGTTAGAAAATACTCACCTTGATCGGCAGTCCGTCCAGTGCAGTTGAGTCGCGCTAGCGCGTTCACACCCCACTTGGTGTGCAACCACTCTAACCTTAAATTGTCTGTTGCTTCTGCTGTACCTGTTTTTTTTTTTTTTGTTGAGAGGAGAAAAAAAAAAACAAATGAGATGCAAATTGAAACTGACTCGACTAAAAAAAAAACAAATTAAAAACTAAATAAGAAAAATTAAACTAAACTAACTCAAAGGAAAAAAAAAACTAAGCTAGGGAAAAAAAATAACAAAGAAAAGAAAACGAAAACTAAGATTAAGCAAATAAAAAAATACAAATAAAAACTGGGCTCAATGAATCGGGCTCACACCCAAGGGTTGACCCAACTAAATCAAGGAAAAGATCAGCCTTTCCAAAATGAGATAGGAAACTAAATCACACCCCCTTTTTATATCAAAGGTTTTTGAACGAAGAGCTCAAGGTACGCGTTTGGGGAATTCGGATCTTCAAATTAGAAATTGGGTTTTGGATTCCAATCGGGGTTTATTGCGGATTTGAATCTGGGTCTTGGATCTTGGTTTGGGTTGCTCGCGCAATTCGAATTGGGGTCTGAGATGGGTGTAGTTCTTGAACGGTTTTCGTGAGGAACTTGTAAAAGTTGAGGGATGAGAGGGGCGCTGATAAACAGTATCGCGAACTGATGTGAGGTTTTCGAATGGTGAATTGGGTTTTGGGTCTGGAGCTCGAAATTGCAGTTTCTGGTGGAAGTTTTTGGTTGCGGAGGTGCGATCTTCTGGTTCTTGCGTAGGATTGTTGCGTGGAGTTCGAAGGATGGCACTATGTTGCAATGGTGAAAGGTCAGGTTCTGCGGATGACTAGGGGGCAATGGAGATTCTCTGGAGATGGGTTTCTTACGTTTGGGTTTGAAGCGATTGTGGTTGAAGGCTTTTTGTTTGTCAAGTGGCAATTGAAGTTGCTTTGTGGTAATGTTGAAAGGCAATGAATGGTCGGACTTTGATGTTCACGGCAGTGAAGGGGAATGCTAGTTACTGCGTAATGGAACCAGAAATTTGGCTTGTGACGAGAAGCGTGGAAGGGGATTGCTCAGGCCTTGAAGTGATGGGGCTGTTTGTAAGCAGAAGTGGTGGATGGTTCCTGTTGGTATGTGAGTATGATGAAGAAATGCAAAGGTGGTAGATGTAATAAGAAGGAAAGAAAGAAAAATATGCAAAAGGAGATTTTTTTTTTCTTTTGGAATTTGTAAAAGATAAGTAAGGAAAAAAAATCTGTAACAAAAAGGAAGAAATGAACAGAAATGAAAGTGTTTTTTTTTTTAATAAAAATAAAATAAAACTATAACCCGAAGGATTTTTTTTAATAAAAATTATTTTGGTCCCCGGCAACGGCGCCAAAATTTGTTTGCGAACAAATTATACAATTGTAAACAACTGTAAAATTCGTTCGTCTTTCCTAAACAACAAGGATTGTTGTAGAGGGTGTCGAACTCTGGGACCAAATTATTTTATTAATAAATCCAATCAAGTTATCCCTAACTTTTGATTGGTGGAAAACAAAGAAAATAGCAGAAATTAAATGAAAGAGAGTTTTAACAATAAG
The DNA here is from genome assembly GCA_030737875.1 of Allium sativum. Taxonomy (NCBI): domain Eukaryota; kingdom Viridiplantae; phylum Streptophyta; class Magnoliopsida; order Asparagales; family Amaryllidaceae; genus Allium; species Allium sativum. The sequence goes on along the minus strand of CM060922.1, from coordinate 50,262,989 downwards.
TGAAAGCAATTAGGGGATTAGCTAGACATAGCTAAAGAAGAAGAAAAACAGAAATTAAATAGCAAGAACATAAATAAAACTAAAACTAAATAGAAAAGAGGAAGAAGAATGATTTTATTCCAAGAAGAGAATTACAGAATAAAACCCAATGTGTTTTACAATGAATGAGATACAAGGTATTTATAGCTGATATGACAAAGGCTAGCTAGCTAATTACATAATGTGGGACTAAAGAAATAACCCAAATAACACATAAGCCAGTGTGAACGCAGCTTTAGAGTGAGTGGTCTAGCAAATAGGCTAGTGTGAACGCAACATGAGTAAGAGGCCTTCCAAATGAGCTAATGTGAATGCAGTTTGAGTCTTTATTGAGCCAAATCTTCTTAACTGAAATATAATTGCAACCGTTCTTCAAGCTTTAGACTCTTCAAGCTTTAGCAATTTTAAACTTCACTCTTTTTTAAGCAAATTCTTCATGCTTTTATCCATCAAATGCTCTAAACCATGCTTCTTGTCAACAATCTGAAAATACAGCTATAAATACAAAGTATCAATTATTTTAAAGGGAAAATAAGATAAATAAGCGGATAAAATATACACATTTATGTGTATATCACTACTTCTACCAATAATGACACAAACTGTGATGATGCGAATCTTGGTGACCCACTGCTAATGATACCCATTCAACCTCCACCATCAATAAGGATCAATTGTAGTTTTTAAACTCTGATCTTCCCCTACATACCCTACCGGATGAGGCCTATCATGTTGCTGATGCACTATCTAAAGAGCCAGTACAAGAAGAAATAGTTAATGTACAAGGTTGTGTGACACAAAATATAGACTATCTGAGCAACACAACAGGCAAAACATAGGAACCCCCTTCTGATCCTTCTAAAAGAAAGTTGAGTAGCACCACACTAACGAAATGAATTTTAAGTCATGGAATGTTAGGGGTATGAAAACTCCACAATGTCCATGTTATGCATTCAAACTCTTAATCAAATTTAACTAACTATAGTTGGTTTGGTGGACAATAAATTGAATGTTTTTTAAAAACATAATACCATAAAATAGGATTTTATTCCTAATAATCTAACTGAGTACTAAATAGAATCACGTTGCTTTGGGATAATTTAGTATGTATACTGAATTTCAAACATCTTCTTTCCAATATCTTACTATTCGAGCAACTAATACTGGTGGCTTTACACTATATTTTACAGTGATATGCGCTAGTAACCAATTTTATGACAGATAAATATTATGGCAACAAATTATTCAAGAAGCAGAATTCATGGATGATATATGAGTGCTTATGGGTGTTAATAATGTTACTTTTCCTCCTGATAAAAAAGGTGGGCTATCAGTTCCTTTTCTGCAATTACGAGCACTTAACGACTGTTTGCATCCAGCCAGTCTAATTGAAATTAAAGTCACTAAATATAATTACACATGGAATAAGAAGGGGATGGAGTGACGAACTGCTAGATTCCCAATCCTGACCATCGACACAAATACCATGTCAACTAACGAAGCACATAAACTATCGGATCATTAATAGAAAGAAGTTAGAGGATGAGGAATAGAAAGAAAGAAAGTTAGAATAGAAGAAAAGATGATCATGATAGAACAGAAAAAAATCTCACAACGGAACGAATAATATATATATTATATAACATAACTTTTGAAATAGAAATCTGTCAGTATATACATACCATTATCAAAGTTCAACACTTACAACACAGTGAAAATAAAAAATAGCTATTAAATGCCAAAGCCTCATGCTCTAAGATCTTCCAAGTGTATCTATAAAATCCCGACTACTTGACAGACCATACAAATTTGGGCACAAAATAGTTTAGGGTAAAACAAAACAAAATAAACTCTAGGTCAGTCATGGGACTGGTGCGAGTAAACTTCAACCATTTGGTTTAACATTTAAAAATCCTTATAAAAGAAAGGATAATATAAGACCGACTCACACATAAACACGGATGGTTTTTACCTTACGATAACCCAAAATATTCTTTGAATTGATATTATTCTGGTATTATAAGAATGCCTAATCAAATCAATAACAATCTAGGGAACGCTTGCATCTCACGCTCCACATACATAGTATGCAATCAAAACCGCATGCGGTTATTGGGTAATGGATTTCCAACTATGATAAGGTATGGAACCAACTTCCGATAGTGTATCTCTAGAGTCGAATACACCGGGTTTGACAAGAACATCTTACAACCCAGGCCATACATAACCGACCACTCATTTCCTTTGAGTGTACCAAATGTCTTATCACCAACGACTGGTATCAGCAACCATTACCAAAGCATACAACAACGATAGAATAAAGAAGCAAAAATATTTTTCTCAAGATCAGGTGATATTACACTCTAATGGGAGTGACCCACGTAGCCATGTTGCCTGCCCGATTTTTGTTATTTCCTGGTTGTGAGGCTTCAGGCCATACTTAAATTTTTAATACCACAGTATCATTCACTTTGAATGACACATCGTCAAACCCGCAAAACCATTTATTGATTTCCCCAAAAATATCACGAGTATAAAGCTAAGAGAAACAAATTCCTCCTCCACCAAGTGTAAATACGTTTGAAGACATCAATGTACATGATCTGTTAGACATGCTCTGTCAGACATTCGTCCATACATGTTATTCTGGGGCTGGACAAACTAAAGGCACCATCCGACCAATCCATCTTAGGCAATTTCTACCTAGGATTAACAGAATAGCCCTTGCATTTTACTTCATCTTCAATTATCTTTAGCATATTTGATTCACAACTCTTATGCCTATACAGAGTAGTTTTCAGATAATAAGCTTGATCCTAGTCTCTCCATATTGACAGTGGAAATATAAAATGAGCTAAAACTTTGATAGCTGGTTATTTAACTATTAGAGGAAACATCCATACAACCAACAGTCCTATTTTCAAATGGAAATTCTATTGATCAAGCATCAATCAACACCGAGCCCTTTTAATTTCTTATTAATTCATCATTTCCCAATTTCTCGTTTTTCCGTTTTCCATATCTTTCCCTAGAAACTTCTTTAAACTCGTTTGGCCTCTCATGATTCATTTCCATATATCGTAAATTATTTATTTTCTATATTCTGGAAGTTATTTCTTATTAACATCGAAAAAACATTTCCATATATTCACAAATTCTTATTTTTTATATTTAGAATATATACATTATTAACATATGGAAGCATTTCCATATCTTATTCACATTTCTTACTTCTATCAGCCAAGCCATTTTATTTCTATGCTTAGAAAACACATCTGGTTATATTTGGAACACGTTTCGAAAATATATTTATATAGATTTAAATGAATGTTGTATAAAACATCGTTACGACAATTCGACCCATTAATCACTCATTAACTAACTGTACCTCTAACTAAATATGTAACGACCCGCATTCTACGCATCAAAGGATCGTAGAATATTTATTTCTCTCACATACGAAGTCGTATGGTCATGTAGCTTTGGGAGACGACAATTGGGGTCATTTCCCATGTTCATGATTTTTGCCAATTTTTAAGTAACCATTTGGCCCCTATCTGATCTTGTTTTGGCCATAACTTTTGATTGGTAAGGAGTTTTGACCTGAAACCATTTCCATTAGATTCGGATGATGGTTTACCTTTCCGTAGAGGGGTCATATTAGCCAAACGGACTCACCGTTTGGGAGATATGGCTAAAACAAGGTTTAGAAGGTGAAAAACAGCTTAACCGGGCCTAATTAGAGTGATTAACAACTAAACCCATAACCCATTTCGGGATTAGGGTTACGGGAGAGCTGAAATGAGTTAGAGAATAGTTCCTATTCATTTTTCCAGCTGCCACAAACCTCCCTTGAGCTCCAGCAATGACCTTCATCTTCTAAATCGCTCCCAAAAAACCATTTTTATCATTCCTAATCACTAATTAAGCAAATCAACACCAAATCAAGGCGGATTAGCGTCAAATCAGAGATAGGGCTACTGGAATACATTGGGATCTGTGTCATAACAGTAGAGTTTCATATCTAAGATTTTAATTATGGCTAAGGTGAGTGAATTGCATTGTTTTTCACTAATTATGGCTAATTAGGGTTATTAGCGAATATTAGCGAAATTATAACTCAGAAAAATCTAGAAAAATTTATAAAATTCCAGAATATTATTTTATGCCACTGATATGAATTTGGGTTAATTTGGACTAATTTTGCTAATCCCGGAATTCAGGGGATTAAGGGGTGATTAGTGATAATTAGCGAAATTTTGCATTAGAAAAATCTGGAAAAATTTGTAAAATTCTAAAATATTATTTTAGGGCTCTGATAGAAATTTGGGTTAATTTGGATAAATTTTGCTAATCATATCATTAGTTTTGCTTAAACATGCTTAAGGGAAATATGGGTTTTTGGCTATGTTTGATCCGTTTTAACCTATCAAATTATTGTTTTGGTGTTAATGGTTGATTATACATGTTGCTATGACTGTATGGTATGTTTTTTGATTGATTAAAAAAGTTAGATTGGTCGAAAACGCCGTCAAATGGCGTAAAACAGTCGCTGGAAAAAAGTGCAGGAAATTAGCCGAACCGGATCGGATCGGAGAAGGGGAGCACGATCCGAACCGTGGAGCACCATGCAGCTCCGCCCCGATACGTTCTCCTGGAGTACGCCACGAAGTCACGATCCGACCCGCCTTCAAACCTGTGTACTCATCTGAACCGATCCGCTTGTGAGAAGGAACCCCGATCCGAACCGATGCCACCCACGAGTTGCTCCACCCTTCCAGGAACCGCCTGGGAAAGCACGCCACGAGTGAAGGAGCCACGAACAGGTGCAATGACCCGACCCGGAGCAGGGACCACCTACGAACTGAACTGGAGCATGATGTCACGACCAGAAGCTTGGCACCACGACCCGATCCGATGCAGGTGGCTCGAACCGATCCGAAGGAGGATGATGACCACGAACCAAACTCATAAGTTTTGAATGCGAGGCATGGGTTGCGAACCAAATGAAGTCCGATCCGGAGAAGACCAAACCCGAGATGCAAAGGAAGTCCAAATAGGAAGTAGAACTCAGGATCCAGTTGGGAACCAACGAGTTAACTTCACGATTGGACTTTGTTGCGGGACGTGTCCAAAGGGGTTGTCGGTATTCATAACTTTGGTTCACCACTGAGAGACAGATAGTGGGCTTGTAGTGATAGTTGTATGGGTTGGACTCCGTTAGAGCCCAAAGGATTAGGTGATCAAATAGTGGATATCGTATGCTTTACGCATTGAGTGAGAGATGTGAGGATGGTTACTATGTTTGATTGTTTGCTTTCACTATGACGTGCACACCCCCACTCCTGTATTCTTTACACCATATGTTAGTGGTACCTTAGTGTATTGAGCGGTATGTTGTGCTAACTCTTTGGTTGCAGGTCCAGGTTCAGGTATGATTGGATTATACCTGTTATTGTTCTGTTTTGTTGCTTATCGCTCATACCAGACTTTTGTCTGACCCAGAGTTTTATGTCTCTTCTTATTACTCTGGGTGCTCCTAAACAAGCAGACTAGATACATGTTAGGTGGTATGCACGAGTAGCTGTACCGGAGACGAGCACGAGGCTCCCACGTATGATATATAGATATTCTCCCTGTGTTGTTGAAGGTCACTTCTTGGGCATTAGTAGTGTACCTCCTTCTTTTACTTTCTTTTGCTTTAGAGATATTTTTAAAGTTGTAATAATGATGTTGGATCATAAGCTGTATTTTGGATTTCCGCTGCTATGATGATGATGGTTTTAGTTTTCAGCTTATGCACTGTCTCGCCTGTTTTATGTCAAGTATGTTACTATTATATTTCATTCCATGCGCTGTGAGACATTCTGCAGGTTTCTTTGTTAGTTCTTTCATCTTCTTTCCTTTCTTTGACGACCGTCCCGTGCTAGCGGACATGTGTACATCACACTTTCGGAGGAAATGTCGGTTAATGCGGGGCGGACCGTTACAAAATATCACTATCAAACTTTAACCAATCCTTAGTCAATAATAAAGTCAATCAAGTTGGGGTATAATTACCTCTCAGACATTATCCAAACAACATTCTTAACTTCAAAATGGATAAAGCTCACAACTTCAGTCTTGAACAAACACTACTTACTCGAATTCAGTTTATGAATCCATTTCTTTCCCAAAAAACATTGATTATAACGATAGCGTTATAGTCCCCGCTTCCGAAATATTTAACTTTAAAATGTAACTTTTATTCATTAATTTGAATAATTAATTAATCAATCAATTAATAAAATCTTGATTAAAACGAAAAGTAAATAGTACTTTCCTGAATCCAATATAGTCAAATTTCAGTATATAACTCTCTTTTGGATTATCTGTATTTGATAACTCTCTTTTGAATAATCTCTGTTCGATTAACATTCCGAATTTCAGAATAATTTAATCTATTTAGGTCAACTATATTTTCCACTTTCATTCAAAATTCATCTTTGAATTTATCACTATCAAACCATTACCATTTCCCTTGAAACCATTCAAATCTTCAAAACAATTGCTTTTAAACCATTATTCACATTAAAAATGTGAACATTATTTCTTTTGAAATCTGGACTCGTTTTATCAAATCAAACCATGATTTTATTTTTAAATTTCATTACAGGTTAAAATCGATCTATCGAGTCATTTTATAACTTCTCATTCACATTCCACTTTACTATCAGATCTCGTTTACACATCAGATTTCTAGTTCATAATTCTGTATCGACTTTACATTCAATTATAAATTATTAGTTTCAAACTAGATATTAATTATCTTGTCAAGATCTAATTCTACAATATATAATTTCTTGGAAATAGATTATTTATATACAATTCGTCATAGTCGAATTCAAATTGTAAATCCTTGTGGATTTATTTTTAATTCTATTCACATTTCGAACGTCGAAATAAATTTCATCGTTTCCTTTCAAAATGATTTTTAATTTTCCATTTTAATTCACACTTGAATTTAAATTCCCAAATTATCCAATGAAAATTATTTCACTTCATTTATAAATATTGTTTATAATTTAAAACCACTTGTTTTTATTTCTAAAACAAGTTATTATATTGTATTCTAGCTCATTCGAAACTCAATTTCTATTTTGAAAAAAAAAATAGATTTTTCCTTTTCAAAACCCAAATTAGTTTCCATTTCATTCGAATATATTTTTACGGTATTTAAATACCTATTATTCTGACTATGTACCATGGTACTTGAATGGTATATATGAAGGTGTGAATTGGATGATTCAATACCTTTTTGCTTCAAAAAAATATCAGTTATTCTAGAGCCAGTGCTATTCAGGTATTCAAACATAATAAATCTATCACTGAACATATAACACATCATATATCACAATATATGAAAACGAACAGAAATAAATTTTGAGGAATCCAATTGGATCCCTCTAACCTATTTCCTTGCATTCACAGACGTTAATTAACGTAAATAACATCAATTTTATTCTAATATGAGATTTCATAATAAATAGAATCAACATTTAACCAATATATATATATATATATATAGCTATATCTATAATTTCAACCAATTTATTAGCAATTCATCCAAACAATCATCACACAACATTCAATCATCATTTATCAAATCTAAAATATGTTTATAAAATTATAAAACTGGACAAAGTTAGTGAGTTTACTCATTTTGGTCATTTATCGTTAAATAATGATAAATGATCAATTAACCCAATCAAGTGTTTTATTTTGCAATAAATATCAACGAGCTCCAAATCACTCCAGACTAGTTCCATCGCGTAGCTGGCGTCCCTACAATTCCAATAGTGTCAAATTTGTGCAATTCTGATAACATATGAGTGAAATATGACATTAATAAGTTTATACACAATTAAATTAAAGGAAAAAAATAACGCGATTAATCCCAAGTTTCATGTGTCTTCCTATATTAATCTAGATTTTGGATTATTTTTAATTAATCCCAAGTTTGGGGGATCCCTTCTCATATTGATCCCCTTTACCTACTAACCTGTTTAGTCGGTATCCATTCACTTTCGTACCGCTTCTTCAATCCTCGAATTTGGATTGTCTCCATTCATTTTCACACCGCTTCTTCAATCACCACTGCCACTCATTCAACACACAACTTCCTCCACCATGTCATCCCCCTTAGCACTAGTATTTAGAACCACAATTGATCATATTGCCTACCTCACCAATCTCTATCATCACTACAATTGGTCCATAAACAAACACAAGCATTACACCTACCGACAAACGCTCAAGAAATGAACTTCAACCATCGCCACTTAAAACTCACTCCTTTATCACTCTATATGACTACAACCTGCATCAATCACCAACCACAACCCAGCTAAAACCACTATGTGTACCTCTGAACATATTACCACTATCAACATCACAATTATAACTCAATCACCTGCTCACCCTCCAAACCAACCTCAACCAGAGTGCCAAACTACCTGAAACCTCCCAATATCTACCGTAATTTATCACCAGCCGCCCTTCAAACTCCTCCTCACAACCTTTTCCAAAGCTACTACACCATCAGCCCACAATTTTCGAAACTCCTCATCCATCATAAAATCGAAAATTGCGAACCATATTACAAATCAAGTTCTGAAACCAGCAGATCACGATTCCCCTCCATCCACGCACCACGACAATCCAAATTCAAGGGCCAATCGTAGACTGTAACACCAAAATCGCAACCTTTTTTCGCGTTTTTAGGTGATTCGTTCTTGATATGACATGATTTGGGTTATAGAGAAGATGAATTACGGATTTGTTGAGGGGTGCGGCGATGTCGTGATTCACGTGAAGCATTGCAGTGGAAATTTATGGGGAACGAGACAGTGGCTTTGACTTGCGGTGGAGAGAAGATAAGTTAATTGGGTTGGGATGAAAATGGATTAGTTTGTTATTAAATCAAACCTTCAACCCAACAAATCACAAATGCAGGTGGTGAGATGTTGTTTATGTTTGTAGAAACTTGATTTGTTTTTGTTGGGTTTTAGTTGGCAGTTCGTACAGTGAGTGAGCAAGAGATGAAGTGGTGTGCGAAGAGGAGATAACATGGGAAACTATATAAACATGTTAGTTGGTAAGCATGATCAATATGGGAAAGTAGCCCCCAACATGGGATCAATTAAAAATAATCCAAACTCCGGATTAATAGGGGAAGACACGTGAAACTTGGGATTAATCGTGTCAATTTTCCCTAAATTAAAACTATACTTAATTTTATTAAATTATTTGGGCCTCACCTTAATCAACCCGACCCAATATGAAACAAACCCGCCTCCTACTTTACTTCATCTTCCCTCCTGTGTTTCAAAGCTACAGGCATAGCTCTTTTCATGGCCAATAACTGTATCTTTTAAAGAAACAATTCTCCATCCATACTCCATTTTAAACCAAATTAAAAAATACGATAATTATTCTCATCACCTCCTCTCTCTCCTCATACCCATAAGAAAAAACTCGAACCCCTCATTTTGTTCGCGTCTTATGGATCTTCATGCATGACACGGTGAAAGCACCTAACTTCTTTACAATTAAATATCCCTAAATTTTGCATATACGTGCCAACTCGCTCCATGAATAAGAATACCAATCTAGTTTTGCAAATCGAAGGCCATAGGTTTAGTAAATTGGAACAATAGGTCTACTGTAAAATTTCCATGCGACATAATTTCTGTTCAAACCCACCATGAAGCAATCCCGCGTGAAGCTCCACTCCTTATGAGCACAATGAATCAATCTATCTTCGATTTTATTTAGTATTTGAATCGATACAAATTTTTGAAGGATTTTTTGTTCACGTTTTAATCTTTCCTAATGCCCAAAAATGATGAATGCCTTCGTTTATATAGGAAGTCATTTCCTTGGCAGGCAGTATTAAGGGATGTAGAGGTTTAGGATAAGTCTTCATGAATTGATTGGCATGTGCGTCAGTTGCAAAGTATAGGCAGAATGAGTTTTCCCCAGCTAAGCTTGTGCCTTATTTATAGGCCTGTTGATTATATTTTTTATAGTTTAGGTTTAGTTTACTCTATATATATTGGTGTCGCACCGAGCATGTCAATGGCTAGAAAGACCCCTTGGAGTTGATAGAACATACTGCAGTAAGTGATAATCCAAAATATCGATTTGTTGCATGATGCTTTCGGGTGTGTTAAGGACATATACCTTGTTCAGAGTTTGCAAGCAAGTTTGTACAAGGATTAAACGATGGTAAAACTTCAGTTTTGTTGGAAGTTGGATTGATTTGTTAGCATATGTACTTATGAGTTATTATAAGAGACATTTTTATAACTTAGTATCAAGTGCACATATTCAGGAAAAAGAGAATTGGGAGGATCACTAAGTCCATACGAAAAACTCAATTTCAAGTGAGATTTGTTGTATCAGTGGAGGACCTTTGAAGATGATGATCTTTTTTTTCCATGAACGTATTTAGTGATCAAATTCCCTGTAACTAAGTGACCGTAATTGTCATAAAACTTGGGGAAGAAATGATTAAAAATAATGCAAATGCATTAAATTTAACTACATATATCACTCAATATATGAACTGACATAAAATGAGATATGGTCGGCCCCATTTATTTTGAAAAAAACAAAGATGGAAATGATGAATGGTAGCTCGTTGTTTTAAAGTTCAGATATTTTAAGATACCTCATTACGTAAAATTCCGTTCACGTATGAACAGCTAATGACAAAACTAAAAATAACGTTGTGATGAGAAATGCATCACGATTCCAAAACTATAATAAAATAGACAAGTTAAGTTATTTTTTGGAAATCCAAAAACGCTGATATAAGGGGTAAAATACATCAAATAAAAAGTTGTTTATTTTCCCAATTAAAAATTACACTAAAATCCTGTAAATTAAATTAAAAATATGTCTTAAAAAGCTTGTTCAAATTTGAAACCAATATTTTATTATATTAATATTAAATAAATCGTTATGATTTATAAACGATTCCATAACGAGTTTTTGAAAATTTGATTTTGACATAATTCAAAATCTATAAGATGAAATCCAGATTTTTCTCTTCCACTAGAAAAGTATCTTTCAATAGATTCAAACGTTTCTTATTTCAAAGAAATCTGACTTAAAATGAATCTTGTATATTCATTTCAAATTAAAATTACGAACTACCACAACGTTATGATCTCGTTTTTAATTATATTATAACTAATACATTCAAACATCGTTAAACAAATAAATTCGTTATTATAACTCAAATCTAAACTCAATTAAATCTCTTATATTATCCAATTTAGACAATATTGGCAATTCAACTATTTCCTGCTATTTCAGAATTAAATATATTATTCCACTATTTATATTAATTAAATATTCCAAACTATTTAATTCAAGTTATTTAAATTGCCAAATCAATGTTAAATAAATAAATAAATAACCATTCGATCACTAAAATCCAGGATGTTACAAACGACAACTCAAGCAGATAAGATTTTTGCAAACCATTGTCGTTTACATAAATTTACCAATATGGAAGGACTATCTCTCCCAAGTATCTAGTGAGTATAATTCGTTGCTGCTTCATTTAATTCCTACTAATCAATCAAAAGGCTTCCCTTTCATAAATCGTAATAAGTGGAAATTTAAGGAGGGTATATAAATGTATTTACATATGGTTATCTTCCACAACATGGGGTTGTCCAAGTTATGTTTTTAGCCTAAATTACAGGAATATAAACAAGAATTGAAGAATTGGAATAAAACTGATATTACAAATGATATAGATCTATTGGAGCTGGTGCAGAAATTCAAAGGTTGGAGATGGTTTCTAATCAAGATGGGCCAAATCGGAATCTTTCTAGGCTTGATAGAGTTTTCGGATCGGAAGGTTGGTTCAACCTTCCATTCACTTCCCATTTGCACTGTACCTTCTCGGATCATGCTCCAATGATTCTTTATGGTTCTCCCATTTCCCTCTCCGGTCCTTCTTTTCGGTTCTAGAGCATTTGGAGATCTCACCACACTTTCCATAGTGTTGTGGATGACTATTAGAACTCCCCGGTTCATGGCTCCCCGTGTCTTGTGTTTTCTCGTAAGCTGAAGCGTTTAAAGGCTTGCCTCAAGGCATGGAACGTTCTTGTTTTCAAGAATATTTTCAACCGCGTTAGGGTGACTAAAAGATTGCTTGTTTTAGAAGAGGCATCCTTTAATGAGAATCCCTCTACTACTAACAAGGAGGCTTGGGCGATTGCCTAACTGGCCTTCTCGTCGGAGCTTTGTATTGAGCATGACTATCTTCGCCAGAAGGCGAGGATCAAGTGGATTGTTAAAGATGATAAGAACTCCAAAATTTTCCATTCTTCTATCCATAAGAAGAGTAATCTTCTTACGATTCGTCAAATTCAGCTCCATAATCTCTCTTTACCTTCCTCGCCGAGTGAAGTCAGAGATACTACTCTATCCCATTTCCAATCCTTTCTCGATTCTCCCTCAGTGTCGGTCTCTGACTCAACCTTGCTAGTTTTCATTCCTAGATTGGTTCTTACTTCGGATAGCTCGGATCTTGAAGCTCCTCCTTCCTAGAAGGAAATACGTGCTTGCATATTTTCTTTAAGTAAGGATAGTGCGAGCGGGCCTGACAGCTTCAACGGGGTCTTTTTTTGAAGTGTTTGGCCAATTATTCAGGCATATTTTGGTCTTGCTATTCGGTTTTTCTTCTCTAGTAGAGATCTGCCTTTGGGTTGGATTTCCACCAATTTGGTTTTTATTCCTAAGTGCAAAAATCCCATTACCTGCGTGAATTTTCTCCCGATCAGCTTGTGCAATAACTCTAATAAGGTTATCTCTAAGGTGCTAGCCTCTAGACTAGCATTGTTTCTCGAGCGTATTATTTCTTCCTCTCAGGATGGGTTTGTAAAAGGACACTTGATCACAGATAATGTCCTTTTAGCCTAGGAGTTGGTTTCTTAAATCCATAGGAAATTCTGGGGTTCTAATGTGATTGTTAAGCTGGATATGGCTAAGCCCTATGATCACATGTCCTGGTTTTTCTTCATCAAGGTCCTGAGGGCTTTCGACTTTCCGGAAACTGTAATCAATCTTATTTGGAGGATGATCTCCAACTGTTGGTTTCCCGTACTTCTTAATGGTTCGGCCAATGACGTTTTCAAAGTGGGTAGGGGTCTTCACCAGGGAGACCCCCCTCTCCACTTCTTTGTTCATCATCGCTGCTGAGGCTTTCGTATATGGTATGCATTCACTTACTATAGCTAGGCAAATTCATAGGTTTGGCATCCCGCGGTGCTGCCCGCTTATATCTTCCTTATCTTTCGCTGGTGGCATCATAATTTTTACTAATGGTAGTCGTTGCTCTGTCCGTTGCCTTATTTGTTTTGTTCAACAGTATGAATGGTGTTCGGGACAACTTGTTAACTCTGCTAAAAGCTGCTTTGTCCCCGTGAAAGATTTATCTTTGACTAGATCTTCTTGGATCGAGAACTTCATAGGTTTCAACGCTACCTTACTTCCCTTACCTTATCTCGATATTTTTCTGTTTCGAAGAAGGAAGCTTAACGCCATCGTTAATCCCCTGAATGACAAAGCCAGTGGTAAGATCATTCATTGGAATGCGACTCTTCTTTCTCAGACAGGTAGACATGTTCTCATTAATTCTGTTCCAGACTCTATAGGATATCATGTCTTTGCTGATACAACTCCTACGTATTTCTTCTTCCGTTTTTATCAATCTTTGGCATCTTCCTTTTTCTGGGGAAACAAGGACAACACTAATCGTCACCATTGGATTTCGTGGAACATCATTTGTCGTCCCAAAAGTGAGGGAGGCCTAAGCCTGCGTAACCCTAAGGACATTTATAATGCCATTGCTTGCAAGCTATGGGCGAGGTTTGGAGCGAATGACTCCCTTTGGGCTACGTTCCTCCACGTTAAGTACCACAGGCCTTTGGGAAAGAATTACTCCAGTGTCTCGTCCTAAGCTAGTGAGACACGGAAATAGATGCAATTCGTGAAGGTCCTATCAGATTCATATGGCGGTGGAACCGATTGGGACGGTAGTCCCTTTTCGATTAAGGAGGCGTGGAATTCGGCGAGGACACCAGTCCACCTCTTCATCTTTTCTCTTTCATGTGGGATGTCCGACTTCCCCCCAAAGGTCTCCCTATTTCTGTGGAAAACCCTGCATGAAGGGTTACCAATTGACGAAAACCTCCAGAGGATTGGCATCTCAATTGTTTCCCGTTGCAGGTGATGGAGTTCTGGTTCTTTGGAAACCAATGTTCATCTGTTTTTCCTTGGCTCCTATGCCAAATCTGTTTGGAATTACTTCGAGAATTTGATGGATTGTCGAGGTAATGCCAACTTGCTTGTAGATTTATTGAGAATCTGGTGGACCGACATCTCAGGTAAATCTATTCAATCGATCCTCTTTCGCCTCATCCCTTGTCTTCTCAATTAGCATGTCTGGTGCTCACGGAATGATGCAATATATAATGAAGTGCCTATGGATCTTTCGACCATTGTTCAGAGTGTAAGGAACAACGTTTTCCTTGCATTTTGAGGTATGCCTTTCAATAACTAGCTCCCGCTCTAGGATATTGGTCGGTACCTTTGGTGTTACCTCAGTACCGACTCATCCCAAGGAAGGAATTGGTTGATTCTTCTATTTCTGGGTTCATCCCTCTTGTCTTCACTTTTAACACACTCCCCCACCCCCTTTGGATCTTATGTTGTGTGCTAGTTCTGCTGGGCCTGGATTTATAGGTTTTGGGTGTCGCCTTTCACTGTTGCTGGAGGTGCTGATTTATAACTGAGATCTTTGGAGCTTGCGGAGCTAGAGCTTTTGGAATTTTTCTGGAGATTTTGGTTGGAGATTCTAGCCTGCGCCTGCGATCCTCAGCGTCGTGCCTTTCCTTTTTCCTAGATCTTTGTCCGTCTTTAATGTAGTTGTAGAGACTTCGGCGTCGCCCTTGCCTTTGGCGACCAATTAGTGAAGCCTTGTCTTTTTGGATGGTTTTCTTGTGCTTATTTTATTCACCGACTCTTGTGTTTGAGTTGTTTCTAGTTTGTTTCAACATACACACACACACACACACACACGCACACACACACACACACACACACACACACATATATATATATATATATTCAAAAGCACCCCAAATAGCGAGGCACACCTATAGCCTCCTGATTTCCACCACACATTTCTATTTCTCTCTCTTCCTGCTAACTCTCTCCTTCTCATTAACTTATTTAAATATAAACGAGTGGCCCTTATTGAGGGGCAAATGGGGTGCTACAAAATAAGGGTGCCCTGGAACCCTCCGTATATATATACACACATACATACATACACACATACACACTTTACATTAGGTCGACCACTTGTAGATGCTGGATTTGTCGGACGGTTCCGGGCAGGCTTCTACTACAAGTTGGGCCCAACCTCGTATCATAGTGTAATAATTATAATGGTCCATGGCACCTAGACCTCTCACATTAACCATACTTAGTTGTAGATGCTGGATATGCCGGTCGGGTCCGGGCAGGCTTCTACTACAAGTAATGGCTAACCTCGTGTTTATGTGTTGTTAATTATAATTTAAAGCCATTAACTCACACACATACATACATATTCCTATGAGGACATTCAAATTTCAAGTACCTAATTTAAACGTATTTATTACGCACTTAATACACATTAATATTATGTTTAATTATGCTACAATTATATAAAAATAGACGTGAATTATGCAAACTAAAATAACGTCCTAACCACATTTTAAATGTCAACCATATCAAACCCAATTAAGGTGTAATAGTCAATTTCCCTTATTAACTAACATGTCCAACATATATATTCACAATTTATGACAAAAAGGGAAATAACAACATATATAAATAAACTTGCAACCTAGGCTTGAATAGTTGATAATAGAAATACAAGAAAGATGCAATATATTCAACTACATAAGAAAATCCTTTGTTTTGACTTTGATTCACTTTTATATTTATGTTATGCACTGAACTTTTGGTAATATATTGTAAATAATATGTTCAAGTCAATCTATTCAGAATAGATGCTTAAACATATTAACTTTACAATATACAAATCTCACGTTTCAATGCACAAGCATATATGAACACAAAATGTAAGAATTAAGTGAACCAAAACCAAAAACTCCATAAATTCATAACATCCCAAGCCTGCATCTCCATTATCCAGACAACACAAACCCAAAATACAATACTTATGATTGACCATTTCAGCGACAAATATAAATAATAGAAGATTTAGGGGATTTTTAATATTATTTTCTTTTCATATAAAATCAAATCTTTCTAAGAAAAATAGTCCAATTTATACTAACAAATCACATTAAATAGCAAGCTTAAATGTATTCCACTCACAGTGCTATAATGATGAACTACAACAGATTTGAGTCGAATAAGATTTGGATCTGGCCTTCGCAAATGAGCTCCAGTCCTTAAATTAATATATATAAAAGAATCAAATGAATCAAAATCTTATATATAAACTAAATTCCATAATTCTCAAACTTATATAAAGCTTAGAATAGAAAGGGTATAATTGAGGTTAGAGAAAGAGAAATCTGACCTTATATTCTAGATTTAGCAATGGAAGAAAGATAATGGAGGCGCAAGAATAAAATAAGGAATAGGGTCTGGGAGACGGTAGAAGGGCGGTTTATATAGTTGCAAGTGTTAATAAAAACCATAGGATCTATTAGATTTGATCCAAACGGTCTATGTGTGCAATGTTATATTAAAACCCTCACAAAACAAACCCTCACCTCCCAGGATCAACCAGAGCGGTCGACCGCTATTCCCAGAGGGCGATCGACTGGCGGTCAACCCCCTTAGGTTGTGAAACGCCAAGGAGATTTAATCTCTTAGTTTGTCTCCTAATTTATTAAACGTTATTTATTATATTGATTTATTTCCTTTGTTTGCTTATCCTTATTCCCTACTGTATATAAATACACTCATACACAAATTTGAATCCATTTGGAATATTCTTTTTTATGCTAATCTCAATTAATATATTCTGGATTTGTATATTTATTTATTTTAAATTCAAACATTGAGTGTTAATATTTATGCACAACTTGTTTTATTAAGATCTTTCACATACGGACTCCGTTTTTAGTAAATAAAATATGAAAATGGATCAGAATCTCGCTACGAACACAATTATAATATTTTTATGGCCCAATTCCTAATTATCTGAATTTCCATTTTCATTCCATTAGCTTATTTTTTATTTTTATTTTAGATTAAATAACCTTATGTATATTTTAGGTTTATTTTATGGGGTGTTACAGTCACGAACTTAAAATATCACTTCGGGGAGACCAAAGGTGATTAAACTAACCAAAAAGTGTCTTTCATAGAAAGACACGTCTTATGGGGCAAATGTTAACCAACCTTTTTACAAGATGGTTACTCTTTGGACTTGGACATTCATATCACTCATGACTTAAGTGCGGACTTGAATAAACTTCGGACTAAGCGTTAGAATCGACTTTTGCTTGGGAATCAGAAAATAACCTGGCTCGGATCAATCGCCTCTGGGCATTATCTAGTTACTCAATAGTAGACTAATCGGCTTGCTAGATCACTCCATATTCATTTGAATGATCACGCGAAGGATCAAATCGATCACCTCAAAAAGGCATGAATGACATGACCCGATCACCTAAAAATAAAGGATCAGATCGATCTGACGCTTTCCCGATCACTCCGGCAAGTTTAGATCGATGTTTAGAAAAAGTTGTAATTGGCATGACCTAGTCACTCTAAATGAATGGATCGGATCATGGGAGTGTTTGTTCAATCACGCTGAAAATTTGGATCGACATAAAGTATAGATGATCGACCACCTCAAAAATAGGTGATCAGGACGACCTGATCACATTAAAACCAACGTTCAAAACATAGGGTACTTTGCCCGATCACTTGATCTAGGATCGGTATTATGATGACCTGATCAAGGGATTGGTAGAAAATTTGGTGATTAGGCCAGTGTTTTTACACCGATCCAGGGATCGGTATCACTCCCGGAGCATGGAGCCAAAGTTTGGATCCATTGGAAAATGATAGATCAGGATGTGTTGATCAAGCCAAATCTAGTGATTATATCATACTGATCAAGGGTCGATGTTACTTCTGAAGCTCAAAACCACACTTCGGATCAGTAGAAAACACATGATCAGGATGGTCTGATCAAGCAAAATAGGGTGATTAGGACGCTCCAATAACATAAATACTAGGATATGAAATTTCTTATGGGGAAGCTACAGAAATGATCAGGTAGTACCAAGAGAGCACGGATCAAGTCAAAATAGTGGATCAGTACAAGGTTTTTGGGAATTTTCTTGTGATTAGATCCTCATATTCGGGGATACGAAAAATATTGGATTAACGGATCTGAAGTTCTGATCAACGAGGAAAGCACACAGATCCGTATGAAACGATGGATCCACATGTATTTTTATATACAAAAGGTATGACCGAAGCATATTTTTGGGGATACAAAGGAAGTATGTGGTTTTTTGGATGCATAGGAGTATGGAGCAAAAAGTGGGAAATTGGCCAAGTATAAGGAGTCATACCGATCCCGGGATATGAAAGTTTCTGGAACTCAATAGTTTACGATCCATGTGAAAACCCGTAACTTCCCCGTGAAGGAAAGAGCGGATAGTTC
Source organism: Allium sativum (assembly GCA_030737875.1). NCBI lineage: Eukaryota > Viridiplantae > Streptophyta > Magnoliopsida > Asparagales > Amaryllidaceae > Allium > Allium sativum. The sequence goes on along the minus strand of CM060922.1, from coordinate 50,244,178 downwards.
GAGAACAAGCCACAACAGAACGCAGACAAAAGAACATTTTCATTGTTATTACAACAATTCCATCAGATACAAGAATATACAGAGTAAAAATGAATATTACACAGAAATATCAGAGATTTAAATTACATTTAAATACATAGCAGCGGAAAATAATACGATACACAACTGAAGGAGATATACGGATACAAAGCTTTCCGGATATCGTTCCAGCTGTAAACCAGGATCCTGTGAATATAAATATGCAAAACCAAAACTACTAGCTGCCCGTGTGGAAAATAGGGGCACCCAGAGTTTAGGTTAAAACAATAAACTCCAGGTCAGTCATGTGACTGGTGTGAGAACTAAAACAGTTATTTAAAACTTTACTTTAAAAGAGAGTAATTCAAGGGACCACGCCGTATAACATGGAACGGGTTTCCTCCCAAGAATACTAGTGCATAGAATAAACAGCGCAATGCTTTTTCGAAAAATGAAGCTATTATAAGACCCAGGTCCCATCACACAATGCAACGCAAGCCGGAGGATAGGGTTTTCTCTTATAATAGCCAAACATGCTTAGTACGTTTAAAACAAATCATTTGATACTATAATATGTGTATAGTGTCAAAACGATTCCAATCATAAATATCAATCATAGACGGCATGGGTACCATATATCATGTCGCCATACTAGTTCTTCAATTAAAACCGCAATACACGTATTGGAAATTGGATTTCCATCATGGTGGCTCCTGATTCGAAAGATCGATCGCGGAATGCAATTCACCACGGCTTACGTCCCCACAAGAGAAAACACCGTCTGCATCCGCACATTTGGGACCAGAGTACCACCGCGACTTACGTCCCAGCGAGAGAAAACACCGCCTACTCTATATATCCCTGAGCACTAGGCTCATCTCGGTCGACCGAATCCACGACACCACTAAGGTGCCCATCCACGAAAAAGCATACTGATCAAACCATCAGTTTGCCACCATATCGGGGTGTGCGGCTCGCGGATCAACGCTATACACAAAGCCATGCTATATCAGCTGCGCTTTGATCATCCACCACCAAAATTTGCTTTTCAACAAAAGTCTGGATCACTGCATCTCAGCATGCCACACTATCAATCCATATCGTACCACCGATTTCTGCCAATATATAACCTCTGAGCCCATATGTCTCAGAGAAGGGCGTTAAGCAAGAGAATAAATTCTCCACCGCCAAACAGATATATATTTAGCAGAGATCAACAAATACAATATAAAGGAATACAATGTCAGACACACCATCCATTTACAAGTCCGTTCTAGGTCTAAACGAAACCGGAGGCACTTTCCTCCCATATCCATCCATCTCCAAGTACGTCTGGACGACCACCAACTATTTCCATCCTCTTGGGTGTACAGCCCAATCAGGATCGTCAGTAATTATCCAAACGATGTGAAGACTTCCGGTCTTCGACCACCGTCTTCATCTTCGACTTATCGTCGAATCGGTTATTCAGAATGGGTGTAAACCCGGCCTTTCCGAACAACCCGCGTATATTAAAAAATAATGTTACACAAACACAACATACGCCTCATTCCAATTCATTAGCTACTAACCGTAAATCAACAAGAGAACAATTTCCCAAATATTAACCCCGAAGGCCGAAACCAACATCAGATCAATACCCAGGAAACCATTCTTCTTGGCTAACCTACAGCTAGTTTCTAAATTTCAATTCTTAGGGAAAGGTTCCCATTAATTTTATCCAAGATAAATTCTTTAAAATTTATACTTTAATCTTCCTTTGGATGATCATTTCAAACCACATTATGGTTTTCCAAACTAGTCGAGATTAGCGAACCACACCGAAGTAATTATTTATTTTATTCCTCAATCCCAACCTATTCATCCCATGAAGCAAAACTGGTAATACTCCATACCTAATACCACGGTGTTATCGGTAAAATTAATTACCATTTCACGTTCAAATCTAGTTAAAGATTTAACTATCGCTTTGGAGCAAAACTGGTGATACTCCATTCTCGCTCATTTTCTAAAGTTGATAATTTAAATTATCAATTCCCCATTTCAATCTAATTGCAGATTCATTAAAACTCCTTTTACTGGGTTAAAGAACTAGGTGTTATTTAAAACACAGTTCACGACAAACCCAAATCACATTCTATTTATTATCGGGTTAAAGAACTAGTGTTATTTAAAACACAGTTCACGATAAACCCATGAATCAATTCTGGTTTAATTTAATTCAAATATATTAGGAATTCCGATTATTTAAAACCCCTTTTTAAATCTAATTAATTTATTTAAAAAAAACAAATCGGGTTTTAAATTTAGTTCAAACTAGTTCATTTCGATAAAAATCTATTTTTATCTTTTCAAATATGGAGTTTTTCATCCCAAATTTTCCCAAATCATTTCTAATGATTTTACACAAATTATTGATATTTTTAATAATTTTATCAAGGCCCGTACAGTCGATTTCCATCAATGGCCATCGAACTGCACTTACAGCGACCTTTTTCAAATTTGATTTGGACGTATCTCCAAATCCAACCGTTAGATTTCAAATTTCTAATCTTCGTTAGAAAGCTCTTTTCGATACGAACCCAACGGTTCCGGTTTTAGTAGAATCCGACGGTCGGATCTCTCGTAATGTCCGTTTGAAATAAATGGTCGAAATTCACGAACTGCCGCGGCGCGGCGCGTTCTATTCGGGCCATTATATTATATATATATATAATATATAATATATATTTCGTCGATTACTATTTAAAACGAATTTTATAAATAGTTTTGAATTCGTTTCAAAAACAATTTCAACATTTATTTCAAATTCAAATCGAAATTGAATTTTTCTATTATAAATCCTTTTTACTTTCATTTCTATTTGATTTTAATTCAAATCGATTTTAATTCGATTCGAATTCCTTTTCTTTTCAATTCAAATTCAATTCATTTTCTAATCAAATCAAATTCGTTATATATTCAATTGAAATCAAATTCGTTATATATTCAATTCGAATCAAATTCGTTATATATTCAATTCGAATCAAATTCGTTATATATTCAATTCGAATCAAATTCGTTATATATTCAATTCGAATCAAATTCGTTATATATTCAATTCGAATCAAATTCGTTATATATTCAATTTGAAATCGTTTTCAATTCATTTCATTTCGAAATCATTTTCAATTCATTTCATTTCGAAATCGTTTTCAATTCAGTTCATTTCGAAATCGTTTTCAATTCATTTCGAAATTGTTTTCAATTCATTTCGAAATCGTTTTCAATTCATTTCATTTCGAAATATTCGATTTCAAAATTACTTTTCAATATTCATTTTGAAATGAATAAAATCGATATAAATATCGTCCACGTCAAAATGGCGTCAATCTAATCAACACGGCTTCATATATTCCTTTATTCTATTCAACAAACGAATATTTATTTTTGTCAACACACGACTAATCTCAACGAATGAGTACTGTCCACGTGTGACTATTTTTGTTAAATTATTTCGTTCAACACATGACTAATCTCAACGGATGAGTACAGTCAACACGTGAACCTTTATTTTATATTGATAAAGATGTAAATTTTATTATTAAAATATTTCGTTCAACACATGACTAATCTCAACGGATGAGTACAGTCAACACATGAACCTTTATTTTATATTGTTCTTTATTCTCTAAATTGGAATGAGGCCCAATCAATCACCATATAATGTTAATTATATGGATTTTCATACATCACACGCATAAAATAACATTGAAAAATAATCAACCATCAACCAAAGTGCACTACACTGTATAAGCATCAAATATAGATATCTAGCGCTTATAACAGCCTGTCAATCAATCGATCGACATATTTAATCAATCAGGATGAGTGAACTTCAAATTTCATCCCAACACCCGTGTGGGGTTTCAAACAATCAAACACATATTTTATTTGTGCAGTCGGGCGATGTGTAAAATTTATCGACCCAATCAATGTCAGTCAAATCAGTGTACATAAACAAACCGTCCGGTTTGTAAATGAATATTTTATTTTATTCACTTCACGTTGAAAATTATATTTTTAACGACCAAATTATTTTATTCAACCTGTGAATGTTCTATTCAGTTATTTATTCAATAAAATGATATTTTTATTTTTCTAACATATTTTAGAAAATTTCGGCGGCATGACGGCACGATACTAGAAACGGGACAAGGCCTAGCCTTATCCCCAGTCTAGTGAAGGCCCACGCCATTCACACATCAATCAAATCAATTTCATTTCACCAAACAATTCAGTTCAAACCAAATAATCTAACCAACTACACAACCAAACAATTTAACAAACAAGCCATCCATGGTCTGTGGATGACGGGTGTCGGGTGCTACTAAACACCGTCTGCATCCTAGTATATATATATAACTAGAAAAAGAAATTTAGAGTGAGGAGTTCTCACCCTTTCGCTAAACTGAATGACGCAATTCTTCATGGGTAGGAAATCTTCACCGTGCTTTTCTTTTGTCTATTTCGTTGCCCGTATTCACTACCTATATAAAAATCACATTTTTACTTTGCTATTCAATATATAAAAATCGAATTTTTACTTCGCTATTCAATATATAAAAATCGAATTTTTACTTCGCTATTCAATATATAAAAATCGAATTTTTACTTCGCTATTCAATATATAAAAATCGAATTTTTACTTCGCTATTCAATATATAAAAATCGAATTTTTACTTCGCTATTCAATATATAAAAATCGAATTTTTACTTCGCTATTCAATATATAAAAATCGAATTTTTACTTCGCTATTCAATATATAAAAATCGAATTTTTACTTCGACGCTATATGGATAAAAATTCTATTTTATCACACTATTCTCTATATAAAGTTTCCGCCTTTTCAAAAAGAAAGATTTCTCCTTTTCAAATATGTCATTATTAAAATCATATTTTATTTCAACGTATATAAAATAAAAAATCAGATTTTTATTTTGCTACATAAACAAAGATGATATTTTTAATATTACTATCATGTAAAAATTATATTTTTAATTCTCTACATAAACAAAAATCATATTTTTACGCCTTCTATATAGTAAATATTATATTTTTAATACTTTAAAAATATAAAAATCATATTTTTAATTCTTTAAAAATATAAAAATTATATTTTTTTAGAGTTTAAAAATCCAATCTTTGTCATACGATTATCGCATTTTTACCTTATTAAAGATCAATTCTTTTTACAAAAACCTAATTTTTTTCTCCTACAAAAATCTTGCCTTTATATTTTTCTTTTCAAATGCTATATATTTATTAAAAACTGATTTTATAACTATACGATGTTATTTAAAATAGAATGGGGAGAAAGAACTCACTGTTCTCGGTGGATGGAGAGAAGCTGAGGGGTGCGGTGGATGGGGGGGACTGTTTCGCTCTGGTTGGGGAAGAAGCAGGCGGAGGAGCAAGGGGAGAGGCGTTCTGATCATCGGCGGCGGGCCATTGGGGCACTGGCGTCAGCTAGGGCTTAAATGGGGGTGGCGTGGCTTGCGGATCTCGCGGATTCGGGGGTGTTTGGCGTCGAACGAAGAAGAGGACGTAGCAGAGGGGCGGCGACCTGGAAAGGAGAGGGCGACAGCCTTCAGCCCGGTGGCGGAGGGCGAGATGCGTCGACGGTGGGCTGAACGGAGGAGGGCGGCGGTAGGTTTTGTCTCGACGTTTTTTTTTCTTTTTTGATTTTGCAAATCTGAGAATGAACGGGGAGAAGGGAAAATATAGGGGCGGGGTTATATATTTAATTATTAATTTTATTATTTTATATTTTTCCAAACCCTAATTGTTGACTTTTCATTTGAACCCAGAATCGAACCCACCGACTGTCGTCCCTAGCTAATTACCCCCATTCCGAACACAATGGGATATGCCATGCTAGCTGATTCGACTGTTTCCATCAGTTTCTGTTTAACTTACATTTAAATCATTATATTGAATTTTGAACGTACATTTCAATTTACCGGGGTCACATACTAACTTTATAAATTGCAGAAAAATATTTTATAGCTTCGTATTGACGATACGGTCCTAACGAAACTAGTTTCGTCGAATTCTGAGACCGTTGGAAAAATGGTCAATTTCCAGTCGATTAAAATCAACTGAAACTGGTCAAACGCGTTTTCCTTTGCCACGCTCATATATTGATTTGAAAAATTATGAAATTTGGACTCTAGCAATAATTTAACACTGCGGATCCAACAAAACTGGTTTCGTCGAAAACCGAGGTCGTTTGCAAAACGGCTATTTTTAAGGGCCTGAATTCCATAGCGACTATTCAGAATTTTCAATTGGACATATCTTTTGATCCCCGCTATGAAATTTTGATTTTTCGGATTCGTTGGAAAGATATCATCAATTAGATCCTAATGTTTTTGGTTTCACTAAAATCCGGATTGTTTTGCACCCGGTGCATTCAATTGAAGTTTGAAATCGAATTATCGAACTACCGCGCCATTCTCAATTCCTTTTATAATTATATATAAATATTTATATTCAAACGACGACGTATATAATATATACGATCGAATTCTATTCAAAATAAATTTCTCGTTGATTTTATTTAAAATAATTCATTTTAAATAATCAAAATTCGCCAAAATTGCTAAAATAAAAATTTTAAACTGGCCCAGATTTCCGGGTTGTTACAATCCAAATTTTCCTTTAATATTTTAGGACGAGCACATACTTTCTATGTGACGATCGCCCGCAACTCCTGCACTTAACAAGAGGAATAATGTGATGAAAGACCTGCCAGACAATTGTGGATGATCATCAGGGTAAGATAACACAAGCGAAATCTGTCGTATAACTCACAACGCAAGGATAAAGTATAATATAACATATACAACAGGAAGTAATAGTGAAACAGAATTGAGCGGAATCTTAAACTTTCCCATATCACCATGAAAATATCCATACAACCTTGGATAACACTATAACAGTCTGTACAATAAGCCTCACTACAAATACTCAGAGAATACATCAAACAGCGGAAACAACAAATACTAGATAGTAGAAGATAATACGCCAACCTCCTGCTCGTCGTCGTTCAGCAGCATCATCCTCACCAAGATTTATCACTTGTCACCTGCTACTTAGTCCACCCATCCACAACCGGATGAACACCTCAAGGTGATAAGAGGGAGACATAAAAACTTGAGTCAGACAACGTTCTTAGTGAGCGATAAAACAACTATCTAACATCATCAATAAAGTATATGAGAATAGGCAGATTAATCAACTAATCCAACAACTTCAACAAAGAAGAACCCACACTCGTCTTCCCCACATCCGACAGTGATAACCATTACAACAGGCATTTAGAAAAAATAGTACATACAAGGTAATCAGTTATCAAGCGTAGACCATTCTAACCGATATCAACATCTTCCAAGCACAAGCCCCGAAGGCCTAAACCAACATCAGACAAGCACCTAAGAGATATCTCCTTCAACATCGAATAATCTACACAAGACGATACAAGCAAACAATCATTCATCCATGACTCTAACTATCACCACCAATCCTGCTTTGAAACCATCGTTAATCATATGACCAGCTCAACAACTTGTCGTCCGTCAAGGGCTAATGGTAAACCCTGGCTCTAGCAAAACTCCATATGCCATCGTGACCCGCATCTTTAGGCCCATCATGACTGTCCAGGTTACTCGACCAGCCATTTCTAGTCTTTGGGTACCCCCTTTGTACACTTGCTTTAAGTCCGCTAAAACCTTCAACAACGAAAATCTCTCGGTCTTCAATATCTCTAGCCATCCAAACTGATGACCATTCATTAGCTCAAGCCACTTCCTAAACAACCATTATCCACAAACTCACCACCTTGAGTCATCTTCACATTCGTTGCATTTCGATGATCAACGAACACATCACAACACTTCGAACATTCCTACTTGAATTCACTTCGAAGTCACAAACATCATCGAACCAAAATAACATTAAATAATGGTTCACCGTGGTCAGGTCCGTCCCCCCCTTAGGTCGCAAACGAACTATAACCAACGACCTAGTCATTCTATCTGTTCGACGACCTGACTCCCCAGGTCGAACAACGACCTAACGACCCATCATAACCACCAGGTCGCGATCGACCTGAGCCATCCGTGCTTCCCAAGTCACAATCACGACCTGGAGCTCCATAGGGTGGAACCAACGACCCGACCTAAGCCTTCGAACGAACGACCTGAATCTTTGTCGAACGTCTCGATGTCTTTAATACCCCCAACGACCTAAAGCACTTAACAATTCGAAGCAGCTCCAACGACTCGACCTACTTCTGGATGACCTGACTCGTTCCTTGAGTAACAAGCCACGACCCAAGCTCAATGCCACATCATCAACGACCTAAGAAAAATGACCCAACTCCAGATCTGACCAATCTATCTTCAACCTTGACCAAATTATCACCAAACGACAACATAAATTCAAACAACTCATTTAAATCATCCAGTTCAACACTTTATGAAATCATCACAACATTAAAATGACAATTATTCATCATCGACCATATAGAATTCACCAAATCATGGTAAATCAATGCATAATAAAAAAAAATGGATCTAAACTTGCATATACATATGGATTAACATAAGAATTCCTGATTTAAGTTGCTAGATTAGATCCTATGGTGATTCAAATGAAAATATACTTACCATGATGTAGATCTTGGTGAAAACAACTTAAAATGATGAAAATAATATCAAACAATCCATATACTTGATTGAATCCATGTGAGAGATGCTTATCACTCACCAATTCTTCGAACTAACTTGAAATCACTAAATTCCCAATCTGGACAGCGAAGAACACTTTTCAAACCTCTCAATTTGATGTGAGCTCGCTTTAATCAAACTAGATATAGCTTTGCTTGATGTAGATCTTCAATCTTCTCGCTTAGAACTAGAATTTTAATGGAGGAAAAGTGTATTTGATTGAGCAAGGAGGATCATGAGCTCAACCAAACGAGAGAATGCAGAAAGTAAACTATTCTCCATGCCTTTAACCCCCTATTTGTAGCCTCGCATCAGCCCACTAATGGGCCACAGCAAATTAGCCCATCAATGGCTCATAAAACCCGAAAAAAATTGTGAAACTCTAAAACAGCGATTCCTCCCAAATGCTGAACCAAATCTTTAATGTGACCACTCTATGGAATCGGCAACATCATTTCCTTTCCAATGAAATCAATCTCAAAACCTTATTTGGTCCTAGTCAAAAGTTATTCCCTATTCAAAACTAATAGGTGAAATTGACACAAATAAAATTGGTAAAAATTATGGACATGTCTCAAATCCCCATAAACAACATATTAAAATATAGGAATGATCCAACCCTTAGGGAATTAAATAAAAATATTTTACGATCCTTCGATACGTAAAATGCGGGTTGTTACATTCTCTCTCCCCCTCCCTTAGGAATTTCGCCCCTGAAATCCCAAGCAAACACAAGCAACAAAAACAATTCCGCATACCTATCATCCATGGGTAGCCAATTTACCATACAAACTAACATCCATCAAGCTATGTATCCATAGCCTTAACCTAGCACACGAAATTCTAAGAACGATAGCATAAGGTACAATGGTGTAAGGTGACACGTCATTAATGGGTCATACCGACGAAGAGTTCTGGATGGGTCCTCTTCATACTCTCTTCCATCTTCCATGTACAATCGTCATCATCCTCACTCCATGGCTCTTTGACTAGCTTAACTGTCATCCTCCTAATCTTTTCGTGTCATTCCCCACAACGTGAAGCGACTTACAAGGTTTCGTAGCTACGGTCTCGACTTCTAGGTCTTCGTACTGCTCTGGGGATACCTCCACATTCGAGTCATGCACACAGTTTCGTAGAAATGACACATGGAATACATTGTGCACGCCGGACATCTTCTCGGGTAAATCCAATTTATATGCGAGCTTTCCAATCCGCTCGACTATCGGAAACGGTCCAACAAACCTTGGAGCTAACTTTCCTTTGCTTCCAAATCGGACAACATGTTTCAAAAGCGAAATCTTCACGAAAACCATATCATCCAAGTTAATTTCCAAATCTTTTCGACGTTTATCGACATAACTCTTCTAACGATCTTGAGCTTCCTTCATTCGTTGCCGAACGATCTCAATACACTCCGATGTTTCTCTGATCATCTCAGGTCCAAGTAACGACTTATCTCCAGTTTCTAACTAACATGCTGGAGAATTACACGGTCTACCATACAACGCCTCGTATGGAATCCCAGTACTTGACCGGTAACTATTATTATACGCAACTCAACTAAATATAGATGGTCTTCCCATGATCCTTCGGAGTCCAATACACAAGCCCTCGGGAGATCTTCCAAAACTCGGTTAACCCTCTCGGTTTAACCATCATTCTGGGGATGATAAGCCGTACTCAAATACAACTTGGTTTCCAAAGTCTCTTGAAAGCTCTTCCACAATCCACTCATTAACAATGGATCTCGATCACTCATTATGCTCTTCGGGATACCATGGAATCGAACTATCCATTTAATATAAAGCTTAACCAACTTCGGTGTTGTCGTAGTTGATTTGACAGGAATAAATCTGGTGCTTTTGGTTAAGCGATCCATTATAACCCAAATCACTTCGTTTTCTGCTCTAGTTCTTGGTAGTCCGTCGATAAAATCCATCAATATATATTCCCACTTCCACGTAGGAACTTCCAATGGCTGAACCAATCCATTCGGCTTCTTATGTTCAGCTTTCACCAACTGACAGTTCATGCATTTGGAAATAAATTTTCCAATATCCCTTTTCATCCCTTCCCAGTAGTAAGCTCGCTTCATGTCCTGATACATCTTATTACCACCAGGATGAATCATCAACTTTGGTTGATGACATTCCCTTAGAGCCTCATCTCTCAATCCATCAACATCTGGAACAACCAGTCGCCCTTTCTTTCGAAGCCAACCCTCTCGATCAACCTCGAATTCCTTATCCTATGGTTCCAACTTCTCGGCAATCTTGACAAGCTTTGCATCATGCTTTTGGCTCTCTCCATTCCTTTCGACGAGAGTTGGTATTATCGATAAGCTCGCCAACATTTCAGATTCTAACTCACACCAAGGCTTGAAATCAAATCCTGTTAAGTGCTCGAGGTTCTTCCATTCCGATAACATTGCTCTCAAACTTGCGTATCTTCGACTTAATGCATCCGCCAGTGCATTACCTTTACCAGAAGTACAGACTGTACCAAAATCATATGATGTAGAAACTCTAAACACCGTTGCTGCCGAAGATTCAAATCCTTTTGGGAGAAAAATACTTCAACGACTTATGATCCATAAACAACTTGAATCGAACTCCCAAAAGGTAATGTCTCCACACCTTCAGAGCAAACACAATCATTGCTAACTCCAAATCATGAGTTGGATAATTCCTTTCATGTGGCTTCAATTGTCGACTAGCATAGGCCACAACTTTATCCTTTTGCATCAGCACTGCTCCAAGTACAGTACCACATGCATCGATGTGTACCGCCATCTCTTCATTCCCACTTGGAATGGTAAAAATAGGAGCACTCATCAGTCTCTCTTTCATGATTCCAAAAGCTTGCTCACACTTCGCATCCCATGTGAGCACTTGATTCTTCTTTGTCAATCCTGTTAATGGTGCAGCTATCTTGGAGAAATCCTTGATAAACCGGCGATAATATCCCGCCAAGCCAAAGAAACTCCGAACATCCATAGCATTCTTAGGTCTATCCTAGTCCTGGATTACTGCTACCTCAGCGGGGTCAATCGCTATCCCTTTTCCAGAAACAACATAGCCTAGGAATCTCACTTCGCTCTTCAAGAATTGACACTTCGAAAACTTAGCTTTCAGCTGATGCTTTCGCAAGATTTCCATAATAACTCGTAACTACGTCTTATGCTCTTCCTCGTTTCGAGAGAAAACTAGAATATCGTCCACGAACACAAGCAAGAACTTGTTCACCTGAACTCTGAACACCCTATTCATAAGATCCATGAAATACACTGGTGCATTAGTCAACCCAAATGGCATCATCAACCATTCGAAGAAACCAGATGGTGTCTTAAAATCGGTCTTCAGCACATTATCCTTTTCCACCCTCAACTAGTGGAATCATGTTACCAAATCCATCTAAGAAAACACCTTGGCCTCGTGAAGTTGATCAAACAAGTCCTCTATCTTTGGCAATGAATACTTGTTCTTCTTGTTTACCTTGTGCAGCTCACTATAATCCACACACAATCTCAATGATCCATCGACCTTGGTTGCAACACAACTGGTGCACCCCACTCGAATACACTTCTCCAAATAAACCCTTTTCCCAAAAGGTCATGTACTTGCACCCCCAACTCTCATGGTTCCTTAGGAGCCATCCGCCTGAGAGGCATGACGATAGGTCTAACACCCTCGACCAAATCAATTTTGAACTCAATCTTGTGATGCGGCGATAACCCTTTGACCTCGTTAAAGACATCATTAAACTCACTTGCGATCGGCACCGATAACAAGTATTCCCGTTATATCACAAGAGAATATAAATAGCTCACGAAGACATCATCTTCGGGCTTACATCAAATCACAACCATTCGCCCTTCCACATTCCCGACCATCACCTCCAGCTTCTCGCAATCCACTTTTGCCGCATACCTCTTGAGCCAGTCCATTACCAAAATAATCCCAAACCCAGCGAAGTTCAAAACAAAGCAATCACACATAAAGGAGAAACCATGACTCGATAACAAGTGTCCACGACAAATCATACACAAACTGGACGAACCCTCAACTGGATTAGTCACAACAAATGGTCTATCACAAATCTCGAGTTCCAAACCCAAGTGGCACACAAACTCATTACAAATGAATGAATGCGATGCTCTAGTATCGAACAACACACGAACTGAAACATCTCCAACAGAAAGAATACCTTGAACGATGACATTCTTCCCCTTCTCCTCTACCATAGGAGCCCTTGGAGATGATGCCACAGCTTCCAAAGCATGCGGATTCACAACCTGCTTACCCTTAGCTGGTTCTGGACAATCCTTCTTGAGATGCCCAGGCCTTGCCATAGTTATGAAACTTCCTTTCAACTTTTGGATTCTTACAATCCTTGGAAAAATGGCCCTTCTACTGGCAGTTAATGCAAGTAACTTTGCCTTTCTGCTTTTTCTGACCATCCTTCCCTTTCTACTGTTGTTGCTTCCTCTTTTTGTTATTACCACCTTGTTGTGGTTTCAGTTCTTCCTTAGCTGCAACAACAGACTCTTCCTTGGGAAACAGACTTTCATGCCTCAAAGACTTCTCATCTATCTTCTCAAAAGTATCATCCAAGTGATCAACAAGATGATTCCCAAGATACTTGTCCAAGCCCATGACAAACTTCTCGTTCTTCTGATAAGGAGTATCAACATATGAACGAGCATACTTCAACAAAGCTTCGAAATTAGAAACATACTCCAACACTGGTAGACCATTATGCTTAAGCTCAACAAACCTTTTAAATAGAATATACTTCTGAATGGTAGAAATAAACTTCGTCTCAAACTTGACTTGGAATTGCTCCTATGAAATGTCATCTTCTGGAGTCTCTAAAGTAATAGAGTTCCACCAATTCATAGCTCTGCCCTGTGGGTGTCTCGATGCAATCTTACTCTTAGTCGCATCGTTAATTCCTAAGTATCCAAAGATCCGAATGCAAGTATCAAGCCACCCTTGAATCTCTACAATCGGTTCTGTCCCCTTAAACTACTTCCCTCCTACATCTACCGTGGCTACCTCCTGAGTCGGTACCCTCCTCATGATCGCTGCCATCATGGCCTCGAACATAGCTGGGTAGTCTAGTATACCGCCATTGCCCCCTATAGGAACATTCTCCTTCCTAGCAGCGTGTCTCGATGGTCGACGACTCATTCTATATCTGTAATGTAGAATGATTAGCCCATGTACGAGAAAAAAAATGCAAATGGAGTTCAAATGTTATTATACTATACACTATTAATAGTATATATCCATCAGAAATCTACAATTATTTCTCTCATATGTAATTATGTCTTAGAACTTTGGCCAAAATCGCTTAACCTTGCTCTGATACCAAATGTGACAACCGCCTACAACTTCTGCACTTAACGAGAGAAATAATGAGCTGAAAGACGTGCCCGACAACTGTGGACGATCATTGGGGTAAGATAACACAAGAGGAACCTGTCGTATAACTCACAGCGCAAGGATAAAGTATAATATAACATATACAACAGGCAATAATAATGAAACAGAATTGAGCTGGATCTTAAACTTTCCCATATCACCATGAAAATATCCATACAACCATGGATAACACTATAAGAGTCTGTACAATAAGCCTCACTACAAACACTCAGAGAATACACCAAACAGCGGAAACAACAAATAAAAGATAGTAGAACATAATACGCCAGCTTCCTGCTCGTCATCGTTCAGCAGCATCATCCTCACCAAGATTTATCACCTGTCAACTACTACTTAGTTTGCCCATCCACAACCAGATGAACATCTTAAGGTTATAAGAGGGAGACATAAAACCTTTAGTCAGACAACATTCTTAGTGAGCGATAAAAAAACTATCTAACATCATCAATAAAGTATATGAGAATAAGTACATTAATCAACTAATCCACCAACATCAACAGAGAAGAACCACACTCGTCTTCCCCACATCCGACGATGATTGCCTTTACAACAGACATTTAGAAACAATAGTACATACATGGCAATCAGTTATCAAACGTAGACCATTCTAATCGATATCAACATCTTCCAAGCACAAGTCCCGAAGGCCTAAACCAACATCAGACAAGCACCCAAGAGATATCTCCTTCGACGTCGAATAATCTACACAAGATGATATAAGCAAACAAACAGTCATCCATGACTCTGACTATCACTGCCAATCCGACTTTGAAACCATCGTTAATCGTATGACCGGCTCAATACCTTGTCGTCCGTCAAGGGCTAATACTAAACCCCAGTTCTAACAAAACTCCTTACGCCATCGTGAATCGTATCACTAGGCCTATCATGACTGCCCAGGGTACTCAACCAGCCACTTTTAGTCTTTGGGTGCCCCTGTTGTACCCCTGCTTTGAGTCCGCTAGAACCAACAACAACGATAATCTCTCGGCCTTCAATATCTATAGCCATCCAACCTGATGACTATCCATAAGCTCAAGATACTTCTTGAGCAACCATTATCCATGAACTCACCACCTTGAGTCTGTTAGGGATTGCAGAATGGATCGTCAAGGCAAAATTAACACTAGAAGGGCGTGAATAATGTTTTTGAGAAATTAAACAAAATCTAAAACTTTATGAACTACTATATGAATCAAACACTATAGAAACAATTACTGACACAAAATCAAACACAAACAAAAAGATAAACAAAAATAAAATGCAGAAAGGAAAGAACACACTAGATTTTATACTGGTTCGGAATTGCTCTTACGTCCAGTCTCATGCAACGCTGGATTGCACAGAGTTTTATTACTATATCTATATCCAATTACAATCCTCTCTTTGATTTCATGACAACAAGGGTACCACTGATTTCACACACTTGATCAAGCATTTTCTCCTTGATTTCACGACTACAAGGGTTACACCGCTCCCGTTCCTTGATTTCACGGTTACAAGGAAAAACCGATTACCCAAACACTTCCCAAATGATTATAATAGCCCAATAACTCTTCAATAGCACTTCGATTCAGAGAGTAATGAGTAGAGGAAGTGAAGAGAAGAAGTTTTATGTAAATAGAATTGAAATCGGCAGAGTATGAGTGTAGAAGTCATAAAAATAAGAAAATATAATGGTGTAGAGAAAGGGAATGAAAATGGAAAAGAGGAATGATGAAAAAATTCGAAATCAACCATATTTATAAGATTTGAAAGGTTGCAACATTTCTGGAGCGTCACAAATAGTGAAATGACACTTCCTTTGAAAATAAAAAAAGTGATAGTTATATGTCGACATAGACGTATATGTATGTCGACATATCCTTGTTCAAAATTGATTTTTGAGCATTTTTCAAGTGTTTTGATATATATACAATTTTGGAAATTCTTGAATTAAAACATAGTCTTGTAAGTGAATATTATAAAGTAGAAAATTATATAAAAACATAAATATAAACTATACAAACATATTTATATAAGTATAGAGTTAAAGCTATATAAATATAAAGTATATAGTATATATACATAACTTATAAAACTTGAGTTTAAAATCAAAAGTAAAGTACAGAAAATAAAATAAAGAAGATAGAGACTGAAGATAGAATTTGAAAACAGAATTTGAAATCAGAAATTGAAAAACAGAATTTGAACCTGGAGTGTTATTCAGAGTCTTACATAAACTGGACTTTATTACTGTATTTGTTTTGAACTCTTGAAATCTTGAACACTCATGATTCTTGACTCGCCTCTGAATTCTAAGTCTCTTAAATCTTTAAACTGTACAGTCTTTAGTATAAATTCTTGTATATAAATCCTGCATATGTGTGTGTGTGTGTGTATATATATATATTCTAGATAAAAGTGTTACTATATATTTTATAATCAACTAATATTGAAATAAGGTTGTTGTCATCAAAAATCTATTCTCCAATAATCTCCCCCATTTTGATGATGACAACCTTAGTTTATAAAATATCATACTTGTATATACCTGTTGATGATGATTCTTCTAATACTCCCCCTGTCTATATGAATCATATAAACTGATTCTGTATTTTATAATTTAATCATTTGTTGTTGTTTTAAGTGCAATGGATTTCTTCTCAATTGGCCTGTTTTTTTTCTTTTATGTAATTGGACTTCAAAAGACATCAAATTTCTGATTAACTCCTCAATCTTCACTTCATTTACATTATTAGATGATTCAGATTCACCATCAAGTGATGAAGAGTCAAAAATCGGAAATTCAAATATGTGCTTCATGGCAATTCAGAATTCAGAAAATTTCAAAGAAAAGGATCTAAAAACGAGGTACGCCTTAATTAGTTTTGAAATTTTCCTTGGTTAAATGGTTGCATTATTTGTTTGCCTTGTTTTTGAATTTAAAATTAAAACTTTAAAATTTGAAATTCAAAATAATAATATAATAATAAATAATATATAAAATAATAAAATAATTTTTTTGGATGTTTGTTAGGACTAGAATTATTTCAGGAAATCATTAAACCTGAAATATATATCGATAATGTAAATCACATTTCACAAAAATCAAAATTCCTTTGAAAATAGGTATATATGTCGACATATATGAGCAGAAATTTAAAATTTAAAATTTGAATTTCAAAGATTTAAACTTTCAAACTTCCCTCCAACTTTTCACCAACTCCCAAGGTCTGAAAAGGTGTCATTGGCTTCTGAAAAGTTATGCCTATTTAATTCATATCCATTCAATTTCTATATATACACCTATTCTCTCTACCTTTCATTCACAATTCAAAACAATATTCTTTATATCTATTCTCTTCAAAACTATCAATTCAATGGCTTCCTCAAGTTCAACTCAGAAATTGAAGCTAACCAAAACCATCAGAGGTTATCTTCATAATGACAAAGAAGCTATCAAAACCTATGTTAACTATGTAGCAAATGCTAAAGTTAACATGGGTGCTTTCGCCATCTTTAGCGATTTTCCCTCTTATGATCTTACCTCCCACTTTCAACCCAACGAAGTCTTGAGTCTAGTTGACTCACGGGATAATGACGAAGTGTGTTATCCTAAGCTTGTCAAGATGTTCTATGCGAATCTTAATCGCGGATTTTACGATGGCAACAAAGACCAAATTTGGAGTAGGGCTAAAGGCACGCAAATTGTTCTCGATGCCGAACTCTTAGGCACTATTTTAATTTGTTGAAGCACAGGCTCGGATTTTTCAGATTTTGTTATCGATGAAACCATTTTAGAGACTTATCACGACATATTTGAAGATGATGCTCACATGGATATCAAAAATTGCCTTTTCCATCAAAAAATAAGAATTTTCAACCTTCTCCTCCAACATACCATCAATCCCCATTCCAAAAACTTTAATAATCCAACTCTCAAAGTCCACGGAGTCCTCTTTGCTATTATGGGTGGCTATAACATCAATTGGTCCGATAAAGAAATCAAATCAATAAAATTGTCATCAAGAGAAAACACTCTCTACTATGGTGTTTATCTCACCCGCATTTTCAAATACTTTGAAGTTGATCTTCATGGAGAAGAATTTGTGCTTAGAAAAGTGTTTAACTCATCAAACATACATATCAAACATACATCCCATGCAAATTCCTCTCACTTTCCAACCATATGAGACATTCGAAGCCAAAAAAGCTTGAATACAATAAGAACAAGCACCAATGGAAGTCGAAGAAGGAGATGAAACTTCTTTAGAAAGTGTTGAGTGTCCAACTAACACTAAACACATTTCCAAAGAGAAAGTTGTTCAAAATAAAGTAAAAATTGTCAACAATCAAAAGAAGCTTAAGAAGAACTTTTCCAAAATGACCAAGTTCATGGTCAAGATTGGAAGAAAGCTTGGAATCTCACCTTCCTCATCATCATCTGAAAACTAGTCTATCTAGTTTAATTTATCTTTATGTATTCGCTTATATTTGCTTTCGAATCTCATATTTAATGTGTCTTAATTAGTTGGATGTATTTGCTTTCTATAAAGTAATGAATGAAGTTTTATTTATGTTAGAATTGTCTTTAAGTTACTGTAAAAACTTTGGAATTAAATACAATATAATATAAGAACAAAAGATTCAAAATTTGAAAATTTTCAAAAAAAAAGTTTAGGATATTTTGACATACATTTATGTATATGTCGACATATAACTGCCAGATTTTCAAATCTTTTCAAATTTTAAAATTAAATAACTAACTCATATCCATTCAGAATTCAACAAATTCCAGACCCTATTTAAGCCTATCTCTTCCAGAAAAATTCATTATTTCATTTCTCCTTCATCCTTATTCATTTCTTATCAAATCCATGGCAAATCCAATCCATAACTTAAGCGAAAATCTTGAAGGAACATTGAATTCCTTCAAGAACATTCTCTCTATAATTCTACGAAACAAGTGTCATCTCGAATTAAACCAAATAAAGATGTTTGAAAAACAAGAGAAGCATTTTGATAAAATTCGGTGGCTAATCTCTTCTCTTTTCAGAGATGAAGATAACAATCTCGCTAAGCAACCACCAATCAAAGAAGATGAAGATTGGGAAGTCATCAAGAAGGATCCAATCTTTGGAGAAGACAGTTGGGTAGAAGCCCCAAGAAACATTTAATTGTTTGGTATGGTTGATTTGATTGATTTATTTGAATTTGTTTATTTTGGATCGAAAACTTGTTTATATTAAACATACTGTGCAGTGTACTTGATTTGGTTTGTATATATGACATCAAACATATGTAATTATAATACTTAATTGGTTTGTATTGATGATATTCATGAATTTAGGAAGTAGTGTAGAATATATATATATATATATATATATATATATATATATATATATATATAGGACTCAGGGGGAGTATTTTACTTTGGTATAGGAATTATTTAGATAGTTACAGGATTGAAGGGGAGTAGTTTAGAATTTCTTTTTGATAATGCCAAAGGGGGAGAAATTATTAAATAAAGAATTAGTTTATAGGATTCATATAGGCAGGGGGAGTATTACATGGATCATCATCAATGGTATATACAGGTATGATATCTTATAAAGATTATCGATTAAATTAAATATAATAAAGAAAATGGATTCCTCAAAAAGCTAAGGATTATTAATCCTTTTTAGAAATCGAATGGATTTGGTCTTATACATATGCGAGGAAGGTAATCAAAAAAGAAAGTAGAAGAGTTCTTCTTCCTTTTATCACTTAGGAGCCGTGCGAGATGAAAGCCTCATGCAAAGGTTGTCACCATCAAAAAGGGGGAGAATGTTGGAGAATGGAGTTCTGATGACAACAACCTTATTTCAATATTAATTAATTATAAAATATATACTAACACTTTTACTTATAATATATATATACATATGTAGGATTTATATACAAGAATTTATGTTGAAGATTGTACAGCTTAAAGATTTAAGAGACTCAGAATTCAGAGATGATTCAAGACTCATGAGTACTCAAGATTTCAAGAGTTCAAGACAAAAATAGTAATAGAGTCTAGTTTATGTAAGACTCGGAATAGCACTCCAAGTTCAAATTCAAATTCTGTTTTTTAATTTCTGATTTCAAATTCTATCTTCAGTCTCTATCTTCTTTATTTTATTTTTTGCACTTTACTTTTGATTTTAATCTCAAGTTTTATAAGTTATATATATATACTATATACTTTATATTTATATAGTTTTAACTCAATAATTATATATATATGTTTATATATTTTATATTTATGTTTTTATATGATTTTCTACTTTATAATATTCATTTACAGCACTATGTTTTAATTCAAGAATTTCCAGAATTGTATATATATCAAAACACTTGAAAAATGCTCAAAAATTAATTTTGAACAAGGATACTTTAACAACCCGGATTCCGACAGACCAAATATTTTTCAAAAACCCAATCTATTGAAACCCGAGTTGGGCGCTCTGGTATCCTGCAGAAAAAGACAGAGATAAAGAAAACATGTCAGAATTTGCAAGCATCTTACAGCGGAAGGAATTCAAAGTATAATATACTTTAAATATAGCATTACCTTATAAAACATACTGCCTAACCAGTATCCAAAGCTTATACCATCTTCGTCATGAACCTAACCTGGAAGTATGTAATGAGGAGGGGGTCAGAACCTAAGTTCTGTGTGAGTAAACTTAGAATAAACTTCTGTATAATCCTACATATACCGTTCAGTTTTATTTTCTTGCTTATTAGGTTATTCGCGATATTAGCTCTCTAGGCTATACTCATGTCCCACTAGTAGATTAACTTAATACAACGTATATGTAGATACCCCCAACTCGTATAATCCTTTCCATGTATATATACAGCCCCTTGCCGTATGTCATAGGGGCTTCATCATGTAAATCTATACTACTTTAGTGTAGTGCCACCATTCTCGAAATCGTTTGGACTACCACTCTTGATCCTGCTAGATTCCGTTTATTACCTAGATCTAATCTATGGTTTTCTATCCAGTGCTTCCTAGATTCAACCATGGTTTACGCTACCCAGGGCCACTGGGGTTTATGCTACCTATTGAACGCTTTCTAGATCCAACCAGGGTTTATGCTACCTAGGTCCACTAGGGTTTATGCTACCTATCGAACAATGCCCCCCAGTCTAGGACACGCTACCCAGAGCGATATATGTTCCTGGACTTTACGTCCCAATCGTGTCGTTAAACGTGCTAGATATCTAGTTGCACGTGTCCTCTATATGTGCGGCCCGAGTCCCGTGGCAGGGCTAATCAAGAAACACGGAACTCGGTCGGGAGCTTTAAGTTATCTATCGATGCAGATGTTAAGGTCTGTTTTATCTGTATGTGGCTATGGTCCCACTTGACCCCTCCCTCAACTAATGAAAGGCACCCAAGAAAATTAAGAATGAGAACTGTACGCAGGCCCTCTATGCCCCCACAAACCTATTGGCCACCCTCACCCATAACTAGATAGCAAAGTATATGGTCTTTTGGAGTTCTCCGCCTTTCCGCTTGCGTATCACGATTGACTCAAGATGGTAGGTAGACGACGACGTGCTATCACAGGGCTAAACAAGATATCGCCGCCTCACGTTGACCCATCCTAGTCTTTAGGTTGCTTATATTGCAACCAAGGCATACCCTTGGCTCTTCTAACGCAGACCTTAACCTCTGTGAGCCCAGGAGGATCATCTGCAACCTCGCAGTGGGATACCAAGAGTACCCTCACGTCCCCTCGAAGCTGCGTGCTTCGTAACCCAGTTCGTTAGAGCCTTCTTCATGATCAGATGGACGTTCGCTCCTCCTCGTGTTCTACTTGGCTTTCTTGACTAAGGTTTACTACTTAGTTCTCTTAACTAAGGTTTACTACTTAGTTTCCTGAATCGTTAGCTTTCTTAACTAAGGTTCACTACTTAGTTTCCTGAATCGTTAGCTTTCTTAACTAAGGTTTACTACTTAGTCCTCTTAACTAAGGTTTACTACTTAGTTCTCTTAATCGTTCGTTTTCTTAACTAAGGTTTACAACTTAGTCCTCTTAACTAAGGTTTATTACTTGGTTCTCTTAACCAAGGTTTGATACTTAGTTTATGTTACTTAGTTCTCTTTAACTAAGGTTTGTTACTTAGTTCCTTTTAACTAAGGTTTACCAATGAATTCAAACATGACTTAAGTTCTCTTTATCAAATGATAGGGTATGGGTGTTTTCCCACATTTCATTTCTTATCCCTAGGATAAGTTTATCTATTATTTAATCTTATCATTCCCCACTTTTCCTTGCTTTGATACTGTTATATTGGTTAAGTTTGCCCATGTGTCCAAGTTGACTTAACCCCCAATCACGTATTTAATTCAACCCTAGTACCATGCTAAATTGGTTAAGTGTTCTGTATCAGTTCATGTTGACTTAACCCGCCCGTATATCATGTCAAATTGGATAAGTGTTATCTAGCGGTTCACGTTGACTTAACCCACCCATATATCATGTCAAATTGATTAAGTGTTGTCTAGTGTTTCATGTTGACTTAACCTTACCATACTGGAATGTGTCATTAGCATTAATTAATTATTAATGCCCAACCTCTCACATTAGACCTATTGTTGCGGTCACCGGATGTGCCGGTAGGTTCCGGGCAGGATTACACCACAACTCAATCTAACCTTGGGTTTCAAGTACGTTATGACTAACTTCTCACATTAGAACCTATTGTTTGCGGTCTCTGGATGTGCCGGGCGGTTCTGGGCAGGATTACACCGCAAACTCATTCTAACCTCGAGTTAGCCATGTTTCATGTTTAGCCAATTAACAATTCATGTCTATTGTAGGTGTCATAGGTCAATTATAAATTTACAAGCATGTTCATGTTCATTCTAGATATCAAATGTCAATTACCAATTCACAAGCATGTTCATGTTCAAGTTATGCCACTGTTGTCAATTTCATGTTATGTGTCGAGTTCCATAATTACATAAAAACATGGTTTGTCCAAAATGTTCCATTTTTAATTATGTTTCTAGGATCTTAACGGCATATCCAATTTTCAAGTCTCAAATTCAAGCTTTACCCAAAAACCCCAATTTATGTTCATGCTTATAATCCCATTTGTAACGACCCTGAATTTTGGGGCCAAGTTAAATTTATTTTAAGTGATTTTAAATGAGTTTTGATATTTAAAATAATCTATTTTTAAATAATAAGGATCACAAATTTGGTTCAAATCGAAGTTAGAATGAATAAATTAATTTTAAATATAAAAAGAGCTAGAAATGGCGCGGTAGTTTGAAAAGTCAAACTTGAACTTTGACTAACCATACAGGATGCAAAATTTAACGGATTTTAGAAAAACCAAAAATATTAGAATCTATTTAAAAATATCTTTCCAACGAATCCGAAAAATCGAAATTTCATAGCGGAAATCAAAAGTTATGGCTAATTCAATTTTTAGAAAGGTCGGTGGGTAATTTGCATAGGACAAAAATGCTACTTTTCACATATGTAAGAATTTGAACTTGAAACCACTTCCATTGGTTTCAGAATGACGTTTCTGCATTGAAAAACAGTAAACACTTATATGTTTCGAGTTTCAGAAAATATTTGTTTAAAAATGTATTTTTAATATTAAAAATATTCGCCTTGAAAATAGCCATTTTTCAAAAAGTCTCAGAATCGAACGAAATAAATTTTGTTGGGTTCGTATCATCAAAACAAAGCTAAAAATGATTTTTTGGTCATTTTTAGAATTAATATATAATTATAATTGATTTTTCAGTGTAAACGGGCAAATTTTTGACTTTAAAATTCATTAAAAAATTCAAACGGGCCCAGAATTGAACGAAATTAATTTTCATAGGTCCACAGCAGCAAAACATAGCTAAATATATTTTTCGAGGATTTTTGAAGTTAATTGGTGACCTGGGTGAATTTCTACGTACGTTTGAATTTAAAATAATGATTTATATTTAATACTGAAAAACGAAGGCCAAGACGATCTCGTGGGCTGATGAAACATATCCAGATGAGTTCGGAACGGGGGCTAAATGGTATGAACGACAGTAAGCAGGCTTGAATCGGAGTTCGGACCAAAACGGGCTTAAGCGGGCCAATTAAATAATGATTAGTTTAACCTAATATTTTAATATAAAAACACTATTCACGTCCATCTTCTTCCTCTTTGCTGAGCCGCACAAACCCATCATGGCTGAAAACTTCAAACCTTCATAACTCCTTCATTTCTCAACGAAAATTAGCGTGTGAGTACACGTTTCGAAGCTCTCGCCGAGCTCTTCGATCTCCGACAAGTCCCGTCCCTTTCCGTCGCCTGTGCCGCCCGCCCCGAGCCCGAGAAGGTCCGCCGGTCGCAGCCACGCCGGGCCCACCACGTTCGACCGAGCTCCACCCCCTTCTGGCCGTGCAAAGATCTCTCCAAGGCGGTCATTCTCCAAAAAACCGCACCCAAAACCGTTCAGTAAATCAAAAGTTATCGCGATTTGAAGTTTTGAACAAATTCTGAAAATATGGTATGCTTCAGATTTCCCCACGCTTTTAAGTGTTACACAGCCAGTTGTTAAAAGTCTGTTTGATTTAAAACATCAATAACTTATGCATATGAACACCGATTCTGAAAATTTCAGATCCGATGGAACCGTGACTTCGAATACAACTTTAATACAGAGAAATTGGGAACAAACTCTAATCTAATTGAGGTGAGAATCCTATTTATTTTATTTAAGTAATTATGTTTTAATTATGGATGTTCGCATTCATAATCATATATGTATGTGAATCTGCTATGATATAAACTGTATGTGAATCTGCTATGACTTAATCTGTATGCGTATGCTAGGACAAAACCCACTGTATGTTGAGATGTTACAATACAAAATTAAATAAATTAAAATCGTTCATGTATGTTGTGTGACATGTTGATATGTAAAAATTAAATATACTAAAATCGTTCATGTATGTTGTGTGACATGTTTATATGTTAAAATTTAATATATCAAAATTGTTCATTGTATGTTATATTAACATTTTTATATATTAAAAATAGAAAATGTTGGAAATGTTCATCGTAGGATAAAATTGACATTTTTTGTCAATATTAAAATAAGAAATTGTTCATGTATGTTGTAAAGTGACATTTTTGTCAATATTAAAATAAGAAATGGTTCATGTATGTTGTAAAGTGACATTTTTGTCAATATCAAAATAAGAAAATGAACACCGTATGTAAAATTGACACTTTTGTCAATATTAAAAATAAGAAAATTAGCACCGTATGTTGAATGAACAAATTTGTGTTATAATAGAATACAAGCACCGTATGTTGAATGAACAAATTTGTGTATTTATAAAATAGAATTGGTCGTTATATGTGAATGATTATATTTTGTTCATTTATAAAATAAGAAAGCACTATATGTTAAAGAATTATATTTTGTGTCATTAACAAAATAGAATTTGTCGCTATGTTAAAGAATTATATTTTGTGTCATTAACAAAATAGAATTTGTCGCTATGTTAAAGAATTATATTTTGTGTCATTAACAAAATAGAATTTGTCGCTATGTTAAAGAATTATATTTTGTGTCATTAACAAAATAGAATTTGTCGCTATGTTAAAGAATTATATTTTGTGTCATTATTCAAAATAAAATTTGTCGCTATGTGAAACGAACCATTTTTTTTGTTCGTTAATTAAAATAGAGTTAGTCGCTATATGTAATGAATATATTTTGTTCATTATCAAAATAAGAATAGCATTGTATGTTAATGAACTATATTTTGTTCATTATTAAAAATAGCATAGTATGTTAATGAACTATATTTTTGTCAAAATAGAAAAAGTACATTGTATGCATAGCATATTATTTTTGTCAAAATAGAAAAAGTACATTGTATGCATAGCATATTATTTTTGTCAAAATAGAAAAAGTACATTGTATGCATAGCATATTATTTTTGTCAAAATAGAAAAAGTGCATTGTATGCATAGCATATTATTTTTGTCAAAATAGAAAAAGTACATTGTATGCATAGCATATTATTTTTGTCAAAATAGAAAAAGTGCATTGTATGCATAGCATATTATTTTTGTCAAAATAGAAGAAAAAAATGCATTGTATGCAAATAATATTTTGTCAAGTTAGAACGTTATATAGAAGTGCATTGTATGAATATAATATTTTGACATGTTAGAGAAATATAAATGCATTGTATGAATATATTATTTTGTCATGCATTGCATAAAATGTTATTTTGTCATGTTAGAGAAATATAAATGCATTGTATGAATATATTATTTTGTCATGCATTGCATAAAATGTTATTTTGTCATGTTAGAGAAATAGAAATGCATTGTATGAAACTATTATTTTGTTACGTTAGAAAATAATAAATGCATTGTAGGTAAAAGAATATTTTTGTTATGTTAAAATAAGACATGCATTGTATGGAAAATAATATTTTGTCATGTCAACAATATAGAAAATGCATGTCATGTAAATATACATTATTTATAATGTTTATTAAAAGAGAATTTGTATTGTAAGATAATAAGCATTATTTATAATGTAAATAAAAAAGAGAATTCACCCGTAGGAAGAATTAACATTTATTTTATGTTAAATAAGAGAAATGAAACTATGTGCAGGAATTAACATTATTTTAATGTTGAAAAAAAAAAATGAAACTGTATGTAAGAATTAACATTATTTTTAATGTTAAATAAAAAGAAATGAAATGGAGGAAAAGATTTACATTATTTATAATGTATAAAGAGAGTTTACACCATGGAAAAATGTTCATTGTTCATAATGAAATAGGGAAAAGAAATAATGGGAATGAAGTTTTATAATTTACATTTTTAAATGTGAATTATAAAGTATAAAATGAAAATAAAATAAAAAGAACAATTCACCGCCTAATTATGAAATACATTTTCATGTAAGTTAAAGAAGTTAAAGGATAAAGAAAAGACAGATGTAAGTAAGGACGATGAGTCAAACGAGCTAATGTATATATATATATTTATATATATTTATATATATTTATATATATATAGTTAAAATATAACGAATCGAACGCAATAGTTCGCGTTTTGAAATCGAACTTTTAAACGAATATACCGGAAGATCCGACCGTCGGATTTTCCCAAAACTGAAACCGTTAGGACCGTCTTGTAAAAAATCTTTCCAACGATATATGCTACGCTAAAATCCAACGGTTAGATTTTGAGGAAAGTGAATAACAAAATTGATTGAAAACAGCGCCAAGGTCGCCTTGACCTGAAGCGTCGTTA
This sequence comes from Allium sativum, assembly GCA_030737875.1. Classification (NCBI taxonomy): domain Eukaryota; kingdom Viridiplantae; phylum Streptophyta; class Magnoliopsida; order Asparagales; family Amaryllidaceae; genus Allium; species Allium sativum. The sequence goes on along the minus strand of CM060922.1, from coordinate 50,216,615 downwards.
AATAAGGAAATTAATTATATTAAAATAATTAAGGCAAGAATTAATCGTTATAAAATAAAATAACGATATGAAATATGTTTTTCTCAAAATATATGAATGCGAGATTATTTGGAAAGTCCGGGTTAATCCCATTCCAAATGATCGTACGATTCCAAGAATTCAAGTATGAAGACGGCGCATGAAGACCGTAAATCTCCCCTCGAATGGACAACGATCAAGACTCTGAATTGGTTTTCTCCCAATTCAAGGGTCGGGGTAATTGCCCAAACGTACGTGTTGATTTCACGGGTTTGACCCTAGTTCAGACCTAGAGCATGGGTATAAATGGATAGTGTGTCTGACATCGTACCCCACAAAATATTATGTTGTTGATTTTCAGTTAATATATAAACGATTGGTGGTAGAGAATTTATTCTCTACTTAACACCCGTTTATATAGTGACGGACGATCAATAGTACGGTATGGAGTGACGGTGTGGCATACTAAGATGCAATGATCAGGGTTTCTTGTTGAAAAGCAGAACCTTGTGGTATGAAGAACATGACTTCACGAGCCTCACAAACCGGTAGAGTCTAAAAGGGGGAAGGGAACGCAGGGAAAGTAGCACGTTTCTTTCTAGTTAGTAGTCATTTTACTTTTGGAGGATGATGAAATGAGGCGCCTCGGATAGGTCCTATAGGACCGGGGAACGTGTGCTTAGGAATTGCCAATCCTCTAAGCTGTATGTGAGGACCGGCCCTGCAGGATCCAAGGGTTAACTGCGGGTAATCCTGAGACGTTAACTAGAGCGTCTCGAATCGGTAAGGAGTCCTCCCTAGCCTGGACTCATGATGGAAACCCAAATTTCCAATACGACCCCGACGGATTTGATTGTATTACTAGTATTGGAGGCATAATATATGGTACCTATGCTTCCTAGGATTAATACCTTGCTTTGAATTGTTTTAAAACATATACACCCTAATAATAGTATTAGTTTCGTATTTGGCGTATTTAGCATGTTTAACCACCATAAGGTAAAACTCTATCCTCTTGGTGTGCGTTGCATTGTGTGATGGGACCTGAGTCTTATGGTGGTTCCATTTTTCAAAAGACATTGCGTTGTTGACGACTTATTTAATCATTTATTATGACACTGTAGTTATGCACGGCAATCCATTGGTACAACCCGTTCCGCGCTAGCGGCGTGGTCTTTGGATTTGCCTTATTAGTACGAGTAAATCTATTTAAGAATTCTCACACCAGTCCCACGACTGACCCATAGTTTGTTTCACCTTTTTGCAAACTTGGGTGCCCTCTCTTCTACACGGGCAGCCAAGTAGACAGGTTCATTCTTTGCTTGGAGTTTTCTTTGAAGCTGCTTATTTTCTCTCTCTTGGATTCTGCGTGGGAGAAGAGGTGATGGCTTGGAGCTTGAAGACTTTTTTGTTTCTGTTGGCATCTTTTCTTTTCTTTTTAGACATCAAACTTATTTCTTTTCTGCAAACTTGTTGTAATAATCTTAGTTCTGTGACTGTGGAATTTCTGTGATTGATGACATTATATTTTTCTGCTGCCATAATGTTATTACTCTATGAATCTCCTTTGCTATATTGTATCTGTGTTCTGTTTTATTGTATTTATGTTGTATTCCAAAAATGATTTCTCCGGCTTTCACCCGTGGAAGTTTGGGGGTGTCACAGTTGGTATCAGAGCTTTGGTTTACAAAGCGGAGTACAACATATCTATAATAATTCGTTTACATAGAATCACTATATTCTATGGCGAACAGTTTATGAGATACATAATAGCCAGTCACTTTATTGTCATCTTTTCATTCATCCTTCGATCTTTTCTATCTTTTAGAATCACCATTTCAGTTGTTTTGACTCTTCCCTTGATCATACTTTCGAAGAAGACTAAGAGAAGTGGCGATGCTCAAATGGCACATGTTTACGAAGGAGCGAAAGGACCAACTTCTTCAGTAGCAGCTTTTACTGAAGGAGGAGGAAAGCCTGATGTTATAGACGGTACCATCTCTGTTAAAAACATTCTCTGTGTTTATTCTTCCTCTTCTCCTCTTTTATTTTCTTTTTCCTTTTCGAGGACGAAAAGTTTTTAAGTGGGGGAGACTGTAACGACCCTGAATTTTGGGGCCAAGTTAAATTTATTTTAAGTGATTTTAAATGAGTTTTGATATTTAAAATAATCTATTTTTAAATAATAAGGATCACAAATTTGGTTCAAATCGAAGTTAGAATGAATAAATTAATTTTAAATATAAAAAGAGCTAGAAATGGCGCGGTAGTTTGAAAAGTCAAACTTGAACTTTGACTAACCATACAGGATGCAAAATTTAACGGATTTTAGAAAAACCAAAAATATTAGAATCTATTTAAAAATATCTTTCTAACGAATCCGAAAAATCGAAATTTCATAGCGGAAATCAAAAGTTATGGCTAATTCAATTTTTAGAAAGGTCGGTGGGTAATTTGCATAGGACAAAAATGCTACTTTTCACATATGTAAGAATTTGAACTTGAAACCACTTCCATTGGTTTCAGAATGACGTTTCTGCATTGAAAAACAGTAAACACTTATATGTTTCGAGTTTCAGAAAATATTTGTTTAAAAATGTATTTTTAATATTAAAAATATTCGCCTTGAAAATAGCCATTTTTCAAAAAGTCTCAGAATCGAACGAAATAAATTTTGTTGGGTTCGTATCATCAAAACAAAGCTAAAAATGATTTTTTGGTAATTTTTAGAATTAATATATAATTATAATTGATTTTTCAGTGTAAACGGGCAAATTTTTGACTTTAAAATTCATTAAAAAATTCAAACGGGCCCAGAATTGAACGAAATTAATTTTCATAGGTCCACAGCAGCAAAACATAGCTAAATATATTTTTCGAGGATTTTTGAAGTTAATTGGTGACCTGGGTGAATTTCTACGTACGTTTGAATTTAAAATAATGATTTATATTTAAAACTGAAAAACGAAGGCCAAGACGATCTCGTGGGCTGATGAAACATATCCAGATGAGTTCGGAACGGGGGCTAAATGGTATGAACGACAGTAAGCAGGCTTGAATCGGAGTTCGGACCAAAACGGGCTTAAGCGGGCCAATTAAATAATGATTAGTTTAACCTAATATTTTAATATAAAAACACTATTCACGTCCATCTTCTTCCTCTTTGCTGAGCCGCACAAACCCATCATGGCTGAAAACTTCAAACCTTCATAACTCCTTCATTTCTCAACGAAAATTAGCGTGTGAGTACACGTTTCGAAGCTCTCGCCGAGCTCTTCGATCTCCGACAAGTCCCGTCCCTTTCCGTCGCCTGTGCCGCCCGCCCCGAGCCCGAGAAGGTCCGCCGGTCGCAGCCACGCCGGGCCCACCACGTTCGACCGAGCTCCACCCCCTTCTGGCCGTGCAAAGATCTCTCCAAGGCGGTCATTCTCCAAAAAACCGCACCCAAAACCGTTCAGTAAATCAAAAGTTATCGCGATTTGAAGTTTTGAACAAATTCTGAAAATATGGTATGCTTCAAATTTCCCCACGCTTTTAAGTGTTACACAGCCAGTTGTTAAAAGTCTGTTTGATTTAAAACATCAATAACTTATGCATATGAACACCGATTCTGAAAATTTCAGATCCGATGGAACCGTGACTTCGAATACAACTTTAATACAGAGAAATTGGGAACAAACTCTAATCTAATTGAGGTGAGAATCCTATTTATTTTATTTAAGTAATTATGTTTTAATTATGGATGTTCGCATTCATAATCATATATGTATGTGAATCTGCTATGATATAAACTGTATGTGAATCTGCTATGACTTAATCTGTATGCGTATGCTAGGACAAAACCCACTGTATGTTGAGATGTTACAATACAAAATTAAATAAATTAAAATCGTTCATGTATGTTGTGTGACATGTTGATATGTAAAAATTAAATATACTAAAATCGTTCATGTATGTTGTGTGACATGTTTATATGTTAAAATTTAATATATCAAAATTGTTCATTGTATGTTATATTAACATTTTTATATATTAAAAATAGAAAATGTTGGAAATGTTCATCGTAGGATAAAATTGACATTTTTTGTCAATATTAAAATAAGAAATTGTTCATGTATGTTGTAAAGTGACATTTTTGTCAATATTAAAATAAGAAATGGTTCATGTATGTTGTAAAGTGACATTTTTGTCAATATCAAAATAAGAAAATGAACACCGTATGTAAAATTGACACTTTTGTCAATATTAAAAATAAGAAAATTAGCACCGTATGTTGAATGAACAAATTTGTGTTATAATAGAATACAAGCACCGTATGTTGAATGAACAAATTTGTGTATTTATAAAATAGAATTGGTCGTTATATGTGAATGATTATATTTTGTTCATTTATAAAATAAGAAAGCACTATATGTTAAAGAATTATATTTTGTGTCATTAACAAAATAGAATTTGTCACTATGTTAAAGAATTATATTTTGTGTCATTAACAAAATAGAATTTGTCGCTATGTTAAAGAATTATATTTTGTGTCATTAACAAAATAGAATTTGTCGCTATGTTAAAGAATTATATTTTGTGTCATTAACAAAATAGAATTTGTCGCTATGTTAAAGAATTATATTTTGTGTCATTATTCAAAATAAAATTTGTCGCTATGTGAAACGAACCATTTTTTTTGTTCGTTAATTAAAATAGAGTTAGTCGCTATATGTAATGAATATATTTTGTTCATTATCAAAATAAGAATAGCATTGTATGTTAATGAACTATATTTTGTTCATTATTAAAAATAGCATAGTATGTTAATGAACTATATTTTTGTCAAAATAGAAAAAGTACATTGTATGCATAGCATATTATTTTTGTCAAAATAGAAAAAGTACATTGTATGCATAGCATATTATTTTTGTCAAAATAGAAAAAGTACATTGTATGCATAGCATATTATTTTTGTCAAAATAGAAAAAGTGCATTGTATGCATAGCATATTATTTTTGTCAAAATAGAAAAAGTACATTGTATGCATAGCATATTATTTTTGTCAAAATAGAAAAAGTGCATTGTATGCATAGCATATTATTTTTGTCAAAATAGAAGAAAAAAATGCATTGTATGCAAATAATATTTTGTCAAGTTAGAACGTTATATAGAAGTGCATTGTATGAATATAATATTTTGACATGTTAGAGAAATATAAATGCATTGTATGAATATATTATTTTGTCATGCATTGCATAAAATGTTATTTTGTCATGTTAGAGAAATATAAATGCATTGTATGAATATATTATTTTGTCATGCATTGCATAAAATGTTATTTTGTCATGTTAGAGAAATAGAAATGCATTGTATGAAACTATTATTTTGTTACGTTAGAAAATAATAAATGCATTGTAGGTAAAAGAATATTTTTGTTATGTTAAAATAAGACATGCATTGTATGGAAAATAATATTTTGTCATGTCAACAATATAGAAAATGCATGTCATGTAAATATACATTATTTATAATGTTTATTAAAAGAGAATTTGTATTGTAAGATAATAAGCATTATTTATAATGTAAATAAAAAAGAGAATTCACCCGTAGGAAGAATTAACATTTATTTTATGTTAAATAAGAGAAATGAAACTATGTGCAGGAATTAACATTATTTTAATGTTGAAAAAAAAAAAATGAAACTGTATGTAAGAATTAACATTATTTTTAATGTTAAATAAAAAGAAATGAAATGGAGGAAAAGATTTACATTATTTATAATGTATAAAGAGAGTTTACACCATGGAAAAATGTTCATTGTTCATAATGAAATAGGGAAAAGAAATAATGGGAATGAAGTTTTATAATTTACATTTTTAAATGTGAATTATAAAGTATAAAATGAAAATAAAATAAAAAGAACAATTCACCGCCTAATTATGAAATACATTTTCATGTAAGTTAAAGAAGTTAAAGGATAAAGAAAAGACAGATGTAAGTAAGGACGATGAGTTAAACGAGCTAATGTATATATATATATTTATATATATTTATATATATTTATATATATATATAGTTAAAATATAACGAATCGAACGCAGTAGTTCGCGTTTTGAAATCGAACTTTTAAACGAATATACCGGAAGATCCGACCGTCGGATTTTCCCAAAACTGAAACCGTTAGGACCGTCTTGTAAAAAATCTTTCCAACGATATATGCTACGCTAAAATCCAACGGTTAGATTTTGAGGAAAGTGAATAACAAAATTGATTGAAAACAGCGCCAAGGTCGCCTTGACCTGAAGCGTCGTTAAATAAGGAAATTAATTATATTAAAATAATTAAGGCAAGAATTAATCGTTATAAAATAAAATAACGATATGAAATATGTTTTTCTCTAAATATATGAATGCGAGATTATTTGGAAAGTCCGGGTTAATCCCATTCCAAATGATCGTACGATTCCAAGAATTCAAGTATGAAGACGGCGCATGAAGACCGTAAATCTCCCCTCGAATGGACAACGATCAAGACTCTGAATTGGTTTGCTCCCAATTCAAGGGTCGGGGTAATTGCCCAAACGTACGTGTTGATTTCACGGGTTTGACCCTAGTTCAGACCTAGAGCATGGGTATAAATGGATAGTGTGTCTGACATCGTACCCCACAAAATATTATGTTGTTGATTTTCAGTTAATATATAAACGATTGGTGGTAGAGAATTTATTCTCTACTTAACACCCGTTTATATAGTGACGAACGATCAATAGTACGGTATGGAGTGACGGTGTGGCATACTAAGATGCAATGATCAGGGTTTCTTGTTGAAAAGCAGAACCTTGTGGTATGAAGAACATGACTTCACGAGCCTCACAAACCGGTAGAGTCTAAAAAGGGGGAAGGGAACGCAGGGAAAGTAGCACGTTTCTTTCTAGTTAGTAGTCATTTTACTTTTGGAGGATGATGAAATGAGGCGCCTCGGATAGGTCCTATAGGACCGGGGAACGTGTGCTTAGGAATTGCCAATCCTCTAAGCTGTATGTGAGGACCGGCCCTGCAGGATCCAAGGGTTAACTGCGGGTAATCCTGAGACGTTAACTAGAGCGTCTCGAATCGGTAAGGAGTCCTCCCTAGCCTGGACTCATGATGGAAACCCAAATTTCCAATACGACCCCGACGGATTTGATTGTATTACTAGTATTGGAGGCATAATATATGGTACCTATGCTTCCTAGGATTAATACCTTGCTTTGAATTGTTTTAAAACATATACACCCTAATAATAGTATTAGTTTCGTATTTGGCGTATTTAGCATGTTTAACCACCATAAGGTAAAACTCTATCCTCTTGGTGTGCGTTGCATTGTGTGATGGGACCTGAGTCTTATGGTGGTTCCATTTTTCAAAAGACATTGCGTTGTTGACGACTTATTTAATCATTTATTATGACACTGTAGTTATGCACGACAATCCATTGGTACAACCCGTTCCGCGCTAGCGGCGTGGTCTTTGGATTTGCCTTATTAGTACGAGTAAATCTATTTAAGAATTCTCACACCAGTCCCACGACTGACCCATAGTTTGTTTCACCTTTTTGCAAACTTGGGTGCCCTCTCTTCTACACGGGCAGCCAAGTAGACAGGTTCATTCTTTGCTTGGAGTTTTCTTTGAAGCTGCTTATTTTCTCTCTCTTGGATTCTGCGTGGGAGAAGAGGTGATGGCTTGGAGCTTGAAGACTTTTTTGTTTCTGTTGGCATCTTTTCTTTTCTTTTTAGACATCAAACTTATTTCTTTTCTGCAAACTTGTTGTAATAATCTTAGTTCTGTGACTGTGGAATTTCTGTGATTGATGACATTATATTTTTCCGCTGCCATAATGTTATTACTCTATGAATCTCCTTTGCTATATTGTATCTGTGTTCTATTTTATTGTATTTATGTTGTATTCCAAAAATGATTTCTCCGGCTTTCACCCGTGGAAGTTTGGGGGTTGTCACACCATTTATAGGCTATACCTATTATTCCAGTTTCTCTTACATGTGTTCCTAACAGGTTGCTATCATTCCTCATATGTTGGTTAAGCTTATTCATATGTCAAGTGCTACTTAACCCATTTCTACTTTGCTTACACAACCATTCGTGTAATAATTGTTTTACCCAAATTGCCTAATTCATCGATTAAATCTCAAGCTCTTCCCAAATAACTATAATTTACGCGTTGTTGACCTTGGCTCGAAGGTAGCCAAAGTTTCAAAAATAAAAAGGAAGAATAGGGAAGAGGAATAGATTAAGCATACAAAGATTATTTTAAATTGCAACATGAATTTTAACTGAGGAACGACGAACGATAATAATACTATTATGCATGAAGTGTATTGTAATCCCACTCACTGATTTAAGAACGGATCTTGAATTCTGGGATCTGATTTCTAAAACTGAAAAGCTATAGATTATCGATCCTCTAATTTAGATTTGATTCTTAGAAAATAGTTGTTTAAGTTGTTGAATTAGCCTTTGATTCTCTACTTGATTTCTAACGAAGAAATTGAGCAGCATAACCTCGTCTTTGATTTATTTTGATATGAATTAGGGAAGAGTATAGGCATAATGAAGACGTGTAGAGAAAACTGTAGCCTTAGGGGTGTTTATATAGGTGCTCAAGACCTTATCGTACACGCAGCGCTGAGTCAGCATTGAACCCAGTTAAGAAAATAGTCCAGGTTCGCAGATGAATCTAGCCAAATCTTATCGTACACATAGCACTGAGTCAGCATTGGGTCCCACAAGCTGTTTTGGCGCAGAAATTCGAATTTCGAATGTTTGAATTGTTTTGGCGTAGAAATTTGATTTTTGAACTTTTGAATTTCTGGAATTTATTTAACTGTTTATTCACATGAAATATTCTTATATGTATACAATTACTCTACCGACCATTTTACGCGTATATATATACGCACAATTTTCTTTTTATTTTCAAAATTCAATGATGTTTCACCGTTATTTGATTTTTGCCATATTTCTTTGACTGTAGCCTTGTATACATATATTTATGCATATATATATATATATATATTCTCATATATATACATATATTTTCTTTATTTCCTTATATGTACGTTTTTATCCTTTCAAATTTTGAATTTGTATACGTACATATATTTGCATGTTCAGTTGGCCCTCTCTAAAACAAAGATAAAAATTATGCCGTCGCCGGGGTTCGAACCCCCGACCTCCATGTTACAAATCCAATGTCTTAACCAACTGAGATATGAAGTCTTTTGTTAATAAGTCTCAGAACAATGATAATTATTATTCTCTCCTTACTTCTCTTTTTCATGTTAGTTACAATGCTTATATTAAACCATTGCATGAATCTTTTTCTTTTAATGTTAATGCATTATGTTTGCAAATCAGTGCATGCAACCAATCCTTTCTTTCTTTTAATGCATGCATTACATTTTTTTCTTCAGTGCATGTATTTATTACATGCAATCCTTATTTTATTCTTTATTTTATATTTTAATTTGTTTGTATATATATATACATATATACATATATATATATATATATATATATATATATTTCTCTTGTGCGTATACAAACTTCTAGGCTTAATAACTTCTTCATATGATGTCCTTTTTACGCAAACCAGGTGTTTATCTTGACCAGAATTCCGAGACGGACGCAATGGTGATGTCCGTTTTACTTAATTCCTGATATTTAAATTAAGTATTTTTATTTTCTCATGTCTTCGATTACACACATTGTTATCGCATTAATTTCCTTACTCTTCAATGTATGAATTAATTTTTCATTATAATCACCATTATTTACCTATCTATGCATATATACATATTTGTACATTTTAATTATATTAAAAATGTGGGGTGTTACATTCTTCCACCCTTAAAGAGTTTCGTCCCCTAAATTCGATAAGAGTAAAATAGATAATCCCTCGTTATATCCATCAATCCAGTGTGCATCCAATTGTTGCAAACATTGTGCACATGTGCAAAGTGAGATACATCATAGTAAAGTATGTATGCCTAATTTGGATCCACCTATATTTATACAAATTTTAAAAATCGTTTCAAAACATGATGCTCACATCCTAAATATACTTGCAGTTCTATATGAATGCAATATTCTTGAAAAATCAAATAAAAAAAAATCGTCCAAGTTTTCCCATACTCTTATAGATAAGAGCATGGTTCACCCAATTGTCGCATCCAAAACCCTACCAACCATCATTAAATTCGAAATTTAGAAAAATCTAATTTTCTAAATTCGATTTCTTATGTTACAAAAAGATATAAAACGGAAGAATTTACATTTTCCGCTGTACCTTTTATAATTGCACTCGGATTTTTATATAACTATTCTATAAAAACTTCCTACTTTCCTATCCAAGCACAACCACATAAGTAAATTTTCCTTTCTCTTTCATCTTATCTTGGAATAGTTTCATATTTATTCATCTTTTTCTTAAAATTTCCATTTTCTTTTTCCTTGTTGCCTTACTGAATTTATTGTCTCTTGTTAGCTTAGGATTTTCTTTTTCGTAGCTTATTTGACTTAATCCAATTACTTAAGTTTATTATTTCAAATAAGATTTTTCTGTTTTCAACTCAAACAACATCCTATGCAGCTACTACTACGGGCCAAGAATCTTAGGATTTTGTCATCTCAGACAATTGCGAGTCCACACAACAAGATCTACCCACTTACTTGCCCTTTACTACATAGTAGTCACTACTAGTCCTTGCTGTGCATTACTAGCCTATACTTTTTCTCTCTTTCTCAAGCAACAAACCTAGGTTTCTCAATGCTTATGCATTCTACGGGGATTTTCCATTAGTTTAATATTAGCCAATCCCTGACTGTAAATTGGCAAGAGAATAACTCCCTAAATATCAACCCCGAAGATCGAAATCAACATCAGATTGACACCCAGAGAATCACTCAACTCAACCAATCTCTAATTGGTTCCAATTATTTAATTCATAGCTTTAACTTTCTCTCATCCTTTTCTAGGCACTAATCCTTACCTACTCCATTCTTTTTAAAACATGGTTTGGCCTCCTTTCTTTTCATTCAATTTTTCTTTCAAAAATTAAAAGTGTTAAAACTTTGTTTTCTTCTCCAAAACTTGTTTTCGCCAAACCATAAAAACATGTTATAGAATAAAATGCAAAACGTTTTTTTTTCAAATCACAAAACTGGAGTAGACAAGGACAACTATCGGGCTTACATTCTTTCTAATTACAATGTTAATTTAACTACTCGCTATAAGGTGCAGACATCTATTCTATTCCTACAACTTATTTTGTCCACCCAACAAAATTTCTTCGTAAATCAATATTCAAAATTTATTGTTAACAGAATAGAATTTTCTTTTACAAAATGCAACACTTTCTTTTCAATTTTTTCATATATTATAATATGAAAACTAGCGAGCTATATATGCTCTATATTATGCACTTTTTAATGAGAGAGTTCTTTTAAAACAAGAAATCATTGTTATACCGAAGTATACACCACTTTACTTTAAGAACCCAACATGCACTGAATATGTCCTTTATGTATTTTTCTTAAACATAAAAAATACTTTTAAGATTAAAACTTGAAAAACACCACAAACTCTTTTACAAATTCAAGTTCTTAAAAGTTTATTATTGGGTTAGACTCAAATGGGTCTTTCAACTTAACTAGGCTTTCGTAGGCACTTTCCAAACCAATTCTCTCAACTATATATATTCCTAATCCATTTTCCACATTTTAACCTTTTTCTAACTTGTAAGGTTTCACTTCTAAACCCACTACTCTGAAATAACAACATTTCAGTTTTAATTCTTTTGGGATACTTTCTTTCTCCAATATCAAATCATATTGTACACTTTCCAACCAAACCACCTAAGGGTCTTAAAATTTCTAGGTTCATTCCTTTAGTGTACAAAATAGCTATCCCAACTCTTTCCATTCCTAGTGGGCTACTTTATGGATTTAGGTTTATATATATATATATATATAATATATTTATATTTTAGAAAATAAAAATACGTTCACTCATTATCTCCCTCTGATCACTAAACCGAAGCTCTGATACCAGATGTAACAACCCGGATTCCGACAGACTGATTTTTTTTCAAAAACCCAATCTATCGAAACCCGAGTTGGGCGCGCTCTGGTATCCTGCAGAAAAAGACAAAGATAAAGAAAACATGTCAAAATTCGTATGCATCTTATAGCGGAAGGAATTCAAAGTATAATATACTTTAAATATAGCTTTACCTTATAAAACATACTTCCTAACAAGTATCCAAAGCTTATACGATCTCTGTCACGAACCTAACCTGGAAGTATGTAATGAGGAGGGGGTCAGAACATAAGTTCTGTGAGAGTGGACTTAGAATAAACTTCTGTATAATCCTACATATACCGTTCAATTATATTTTCTTGCTTATTAGGTTGTTCGCGATATTAGCTCTCTAGGCTATACTCATGTTCCACTAGTAGATTAACTTAATACAACGTATATGTAGATACCCCCAACTCGTATAATCCTTTCCATGTATATATACAGTCCCTTGCCGTATGTCGTAGGGGCTTCATCATGTAAATCTATACTACTTTAGTGTAGTGCCACCATTCTCGAAATCATTTGGACTACCACTCTTGATCCTGCTAGATTCCGTTTATTACCTAGATCTAATCTAGGGTTTTCTATCCAGCGCTTCCTAGATTCAACCATGGTTTACGCTACCCAGGGCCACTGGGGTTTATGCTACCTATTGAACGCTTTCTAGATCCGACCAGGGTTTATGCTACCTAGGTCCACTAGGGTTTATGCTACCTATCGAACAATGCCCCCCAGTCTAGGACACACTACCCAGAGCGATATATGTTCCTGGACTTTACGTCCCAATCGTGTCGTTAAACGTGCTAGATATCTAGTTGCACATGTCCTCTATATGTGCGGCCCGAGTCCCGTGGCAGGGCTAATCAAGAAACACGGAACTCGGTCGGGAGCTTTAAGTTATCTGCCGATGCAGATGTTAAGGTCTGTTTTATCTGTATGTGGCTATGGTCCCACTTGACCCCTTCCTCAACCAATGAAAGGCACCCAAGAAAATCAAGAATGAGAAATGTACATAGGCCCTCTATGCCCCCACAAACCTATTAGCTACCCTCACCCATAACTAGATAGCAAAGTATATGGTCTTTTGGAGTTCTCCGCCTTTCCGCTTGCGTATCACGATTGACTCAAGATGGTAGGTAGACGACGACGTGCTATCACAGGGCTAAACAAGATATCGCCGCCTCACGTTGACCCACCCTAGTCTTTAGGTTGCTTATATTGCAACCAAGGCATACCCTTGGCTCTTCGAACCCAGACTTTAACCTCTGTGAGCCCAGGAGGATCATCTGTAACCTCATAGAGGGATACCAAAAGTACCCTCACGTCCCCTCGAAGTCGCGTGCTTCATAACCCAGTTCGTTGGAGCCTTCTTCATGATCAGATGGACGTTCGCTCCTCCTCGTGTTCTACTTGGCTTTCTTGACTAAGGTTTGCTACTTAGTTCTCTTAACTAAGGTTTACTACTTAGTTTCCTGGATCGTTAGCTTTCTTAACTAAGGTTCACTACTTAGTTTCCTGAATCGTTAGCTTTCTTAACTAAGGTTTAATACTTAGTCCTCTTAACTAAGGTTTACTACTTAGTTCTCTTAATTGTTCGTTTTCTTAACTAAGGTTTACAACTTAGTCCTCTTAACTAAGGTTTATTACTTGGTTCTCTTAACCAAGGTTTGATACTTAGTTTCTATTACTTAGTTCTCTTTAACTAAGGTTTGTTATTTAGTTCCTTTTAACTAAGGTTTACTAATGAATTCAAGCATGACTTAAGTTCTCTTTATCAAATGATAGCGTATGGGGGTTTTTCCACATTTTCAGCTTAGATTAACTTATTTCATGGTATAAGTCGTCCCACCCTTCGAGTCTTGTATTACATCTTAAGTCATATTCATTTCTTATCCCTAGGATAAGTTTATCTATTATTTAATCTTATCATTTCCCACTTTTCCTTGCTTTGATACTGTTATATTGGTTAAGTTTGCCCATGTGGCCAAGTTGACTTAACCCTCAATCACGTATTTAATTCAACCAACGTACCATGCTAAATTGGTTAAGTGTTCTCTATCATTTCATGTTGACTTAACCCGCCCATATATCATGTCAAATTGGATAAGTGTTATCTAGCGGTTCACGTTGACTTAACCCACCCATATATCATGTCAAATTGGTTTAGTGTTGTTTAGTGTTTCATGTTGGCTTAACCTTACCATACTAGCATGTGTCATTAGCATTAATTAATTATTAATGCCCAACCTCTCACATTAGACCTATTGTTGCGGTCACTGGATGTGCCGGTTGGTTCCGGGCAGGATTACACCACAACTCAATCTAACCTTGGGTTTCAAGCACGTTATGACTAACTTCTCACATTAGAACCTATTGTTTGCGGTCACTGGATGTGTCAGGCGGTTCCGGGCAGGATTACACCGCAAACTCATTCTAACCTCGAGTTAGCCATGTTTCATGTTTAGCCAATTAACAATTCATGTATATTGTAGGTGTCATAGGCCAATTATAAATTTACAAGCATGTTCATTTTCATTCTAGATATCAAATGTCAATTACCAATTCACAAGCATGTTCATGTTCAAGTTATGCCACTGTTCTCAATTTCATGTTATGTGTCGAGTTCCATAATTACATAAAAACATGGTTTGTTCAAAATGTTCCATTTTTAATTATGTTTCTAGGATCTTAACGGCATATCCAATTTTCAAGTCTCAAATTCAAGCTTTACCCAAAAAACCTTATGTTCATGCTTATAATCCCATTAATAGGCTATACCTATTATTCCAGTTTCCCATACATGTGTTCCTAACAGGTTTCTATCATTCCTCATATGTTGTTAAGCTTATTCATATGTCAAGTGATACTTAACCCATTTCTACTTTGCTTACACAACCATTCGTGTAATAATCTTTTTACCCAAATTGCCTAATTCATCGATTAAATCTCAAGCTCTTCCCAAATAACTATAATTTACGCGCTATTGACCTTGGCTCAAAGGTAGCCAAAGTTTCAAAAATAAAAAGGAAGAAAAGGGAAGAGGAATAGATTAAGCATGCAAAGATTATTTTAAATTGCAACATGTATTTTAACTGAGGAATGACGAAAGATAATAATACTATTATGCATGAAATGTATTGTAATCCCACTCACTGATTTAAGAACGGATCTAGAATTCTGGGATCTGATTTCTAAAACTGAAAAGCTATCCCTTGATGTAGATTATCGATCCTATAATTTAGATTTGATTCTTAGAAAATAGTTGTTGAAGTCGTTGAATTAGCCTTTAATTCTCTACTTGAATTCTAACGAAGAACTTGAGCAGCATAACCCCGTCTTTGATTTATTTTGATATGAATTAGGGAAGAGTATAGGCATAATGAAGATGTGTAGTGAAAACTGTAGCCTTAGGGGTGTTTATATAGGGTCTCAAGACCTTATCGTACACGCAGCGCTGAGTCAGCATTGAACCCAGTTAAGAAAATAGTCCAGGTTCGCAGATGAATCTAGCCAAATCTTATTGTACATGCAGCGCTGAGTCAGCATTGGGTCCCGCAAGCTGTTTTGGCGCAGAAATTCGAATTTCGAATGTTTGAATTGTTTTGGCGTAGAAATTTGATTTTTGAACTTTTGAATTTCTGGAATTTATTTAACTGTTTTATTCACATGAAATATTCTTATATGTATACAATTACTCTACCGACCATTTTACGCGTATATATATACACACAATTTTCGTTTTATTTTTAAAATTCAACGATGTTGCACCGTTATTTGATTCTTGCCATATTTCATTGACTGTAGCCTTATCTTGAATTTTATCTTTTGTATACATATATTTATGCATATATATATATATATATATTCTCATATATATACATATATTTTCTTTATTTCCTTATATGTACGTTCTTATCCTTTCAAATTTTGAATTTGTATACGTACATATATTTGCATGTTCAGTTGGCCCTCTCTAAAACAAAGATAAAAATTATGCCGCCGCCGGGGTCCGAACCCCCGACCTCAATGTTACAAATCCAATGTCTTAACCAACTAAGCTATGAAGTCTTTTGTTAATAAGTCTTAGAACAGTGATAATTATTGTTCTATCCTTACTTATCTTTTTCATGTTAGTTACAATACTTAAATTAAACCATTGCATGCATCTTTTTCTTTTAATGTTAATGCATTATGTTTGCAAATCAGTGCGTGCAACATATTTACATTGCATGCAACCAATCCTTTCTTTCTTTTAATGCATGCATTACATTTTTTTTCAGTGCATGTATTTATTACATGCAATCCTTATTTTATTCTTTATTTTATATTTTAATTTGTTTGTATATATATACATATATATATATATATATATATATTTCTCTTGTGCGTATACAAACTTCTAGGCTTAATAACTTCTTTATATGATGTCTGTTTTACGAAACCAGGTGTCTATCTTGACCAGAATTTCGAGCCGAACGCAATGGTAATATCCGCAATAGGAATTTTTCATCATTCTTCTTCTCTATCTTCATTCCCTTTCTCTGCACCATTATATTTTCTTATTTTTATGATTTCTACACTTATACTTTGCCGAATTCAATTCTATTTACATAAAACTTCTTCTGTTCTCTCTCTCTACTCATTACTCTCTGAATCAAACTGCTATTGAAGAGTTATAGGGAGATTGTAATCATTTGGGTAGTTTTTGGATAATCAGTGTTTTCCTTGTAGCCGTAAAATCAAGGAACGGGAGCGATGTAACCTTTGTAGCCGTGAAATCAAGGAGGAAATATTTTATCAAGTGTGTGGAATCAGTGGTACCTTTATAGCTGTGAAATCAAGGAGAGGATTGTAATTGGATATTGATATAGTAATAAAACTATGTGCAATCCAGCGTTGCATGGGATTGGACGTAGAAGCAATTCCGAACTAGTATAAAATCCGGTGTGTTCTTTCCTTTTTGCATTTTATTTTTGTTTATCTTTGTGTTTGTGTTTGATTATGTGTCTGTGATTGTTTCTGTGGTGTTTGATTCATATCGTAGTTCATATAAGTTTTAGATTTTGTTTAATTTCTCAAAAACACTATCCCCCCCCTCTATTGTTAGTTTTGCCTTAACGACCCATTCTGCAATCCCTAACAGAGTCGTCTTCACATTTGTTGCATTTTGACGATCAACGAACACATCACAACACTTGGAACATTCCTACTTGAATTCACTTCGAAGTCATTGTTGGATCCAGACTAACCCTAGAGGGGGGATGAATAGGGTTTATTAAAATAATTCAGAATATTAAAACAGATCACAGAACAGATTGCAGCAGATAAAATAAAAGCAGAAAATAAATAACATGAATACTTCAGCACTGTTATGAATTCAGAAAACAGAAAAAGAATCAAACTTCAAAAAAATTGCAGAAATTTACAATTTTGAATTCAAGATCTGGAAGTGATTGAAACATGAGAGTTTTATTCAAATGAAGTGAATTTCCATAAAATCATGAATTCTGCAATTTGAAGTCGAGAAGACTCAAAAGGAAACAAAAATATATGGTAGTGCCAAATCAGAATAGAAATATCAATGAAAATAAACATAAGGAATAGGAGGAATAAACAAAAAAATATTCATAATAAAAATTTGATTCTAGAGATCATACCTGAATTCGATGTGAGTTAATAAATCTCTAACTCAGACAATCCTGGCTAAGGAACTGTGAATAATTCAATGATATAAAGCAGTTTGAATTCAGTTTCTCTTTCGCAAAGCAGTTCCTCAGCCTCCTCTGGTACCTATCAATTTAGAGGATCGAGTGGTCTAACAAAATTTGTAAAACCACTCTGAAATGCGTTCACGACTTTAGGTACCCAAACCTATTTGTATAACAATCCATTCGAATCTATCTTTGTGCCTTTAGGAACCCAGATCTGTTTGAATTTAACGAAGCTCATTTTATTTTCTTTTGGGGTACAAAGATGTTTAATTGAATTGTTATAAAACAAATTCACATCTCGTTTATGATTTAAACATCCTTTGAAATTATCAAAATTTAGAATTTCAAATCGGTTCTTTTCAAAGCAGTTTGAATAATTTTTAAAATCATTTGAATTCACGTATTCAAAAACATTTATTTTCTCAAAGCCAATGCTATATTTATTTCCAATAGGAACTTGATTTTGCAACAACATATTCAACAAATTTTCCCCATTAGAGAATTTTTCCAAAGTTGATTCTAATCGTTGAATTTTAATTTTAAGATCATTGTTTTCTTTGATTAAATTTGAACAATGATTATTAGTGATCTTTCTTTCGGAATCATGTTGTTTCAAAACCAAATTTTCAGATTCAAGTAATTTAATTTTGGCTTACAACTTAGAGATTTCAAATTCAAGATGTTTTTGATTTTCAGATTGAAGTTTTTCAAAATTCTTGAATTTCACAATCTCACTTTCTAACTCTTTCAAAATCAAATCAATTTTCAATAAACTTTCTTTTTCAACAATTTCATGTTTGAAATTTTTGGTAGTCTTAAAATTTTCAAATTCCTTTTGTAGAAAATTATTCGAACTTAATAACCCGATCTCGTTCTCTTTTAGGATCAGTATTTCATTTTCAAGCTTTTGAATATTTTTATTGAGACGAACGAGATTGGTTTTCCATTTCAAACAATTTTTACAATTAGAATTTTCAAATTTCCAGACATTTTCAAGTTTTAACTCCAAACGGTTATTTTTGCTAGTCAACTCAAGAATTTTAGATTTCAACGATTTGTTTTTTAGTTGGAGTTTATCAACAGATTTAGTTAAATCAGCACACATATAAACAAAATCTTCGTAAGAGAAATTTTCCGTTTCATCGTCTGCTGAGTATCCATCGTTCGATTCATCTGAAATTTTATCTAAATGACCTGTTAAGCATAGATCTGAATCTAAGTAGTCCTTCTGAGGTTTTAAGCAGTTGTCATCTTTTCCATACAATACGCCGAGAGTTCTCTAGATATCCTGTGTAGATAAGCAATGAGAAATAAGATTAAACTGATCAATATTAATGTAAGAATAAATAATATTCATTGAAATGTCATTCCTGTCTGCATCGTTATCTCCATTCATAAAAATATTTAAACTTGTAATATTACCAGATTTTAAATAGGATTCCATTTCTGATTTCCATTTTAAAAAATCTGTACCATTATAAATAGCTGGAATATGAATGGACTGACTCTCAAAGGATTGACAACTAGGGGAAACCATGTCTCTAGAGTTAATGAATACCAGGCTCTGATACCACTTGTTGGATGTAAATTAACCCAAGAGGGGGGGGGTGGGTGAATAGGGTTTATTAAAATAATTTGGAATATTAAAACATATCACAGAACAGATTGCAGCAGATAAAATAAATGCAAAAAATAAATAACACAGAAATTTTACCTAGCTTCAACAAACCCTGCAAACTACTGCATTCCCCAAGGTTTCTTCTAGATATTAGTCAACTATTACAACGCTTACAACACTTGTAAACTCACAACAATTCCTAGCCTAAATGTCCTAACCCTACGCTCAAAACTTATCCCCAAGTTTCTACTAGGTGCTGCACAAAAGGCCTCACAATCTCGCTCTAGTTGCACTAGTTCTACGCTCAAAACCCTGTACCAATTTTAATCCCAAAATCGGATTTTTTCCTTGTTACAAACCCTGTAACAAAAACCCTAGTTTTACAGACAAACTAGAAAACTTAGATTTGTTTTACAAATTTAAATTCAAACAAAATAATTAAAACGAAAATAGAAAACCCCCTTTTATAATAATAATAGTAGCCGACCCCTTGTGTAACGAACTGGGATTTTCGACTCCGAAAATCAACATCAAACTACCGTGTTGACCATTCAGACATCGAACATTCCAGATCATTAATAGAAAGAAGCTAGAGGGTGAGATAAGAAAGAAAGAAATATTAGAATAGAAGAAGAAGAAGAAGAAGAACCAACACAACACCGAGTCTCACATCGCAGCGGAACAAAATATAATACAGAAGTAAATCTTTATTGAGAACTTTGAAAATACTTACAATATCAGAGTACATCAACATCTGGACAGTGATAATCTGTCCTCATACAACACACAGCGGAATACTAGTAATATCATACGTCTGGACTCTTCCAGCTCGTCTCTTCACAGTAGTCGATAACCTGAACCTGTACAACCCGGCCTAACCCGAGCATTTACAAAACACCGGGTCAGTCTGGTGAACCAGAGTGAGAAAAACTCGCACAGTATTTGGGTGAGCATCCAACTTGATTTTTGAGTTCAAAAACCTTTTCGAAGAAAAGGATAATCGTAAGACCAAATCCACACATAAACACGGACGGTTTTTACCTTATGATAACCCAAAACAATTTGAAATCAATATCTTGTCTGATATTATAATAATGTCTAAATACAAGTAAATAACAATCTAGTGGAACGCTTGCATCTCACGCTCCACATATATAGTATACAATCAAAACCGCGGGCGCTTATTGGAGATTGGATTCCAACTATGACAAGGTATGGGACCACCTGCCGATAGTGTATCTCTAGAGACGAATACACTGGGTTCAACAAGAACTTCTTGCAACCCGGCCCTCACATGACCGACCACTCATTTCGCTTGAGTGTATCGAATGTATATCACCGACGGTTGGGATCAGCAACCGTCTCCCGACAAGGGACAGCATCGAAACATAGATTTAAGAACAAATAGGAATTTCTCTAGATAGGTGATTATACACCCTAATGGGAGCGACCCACATAGCCATGCTGCCTGCCCGATTTTTTGTCATTCCCCGGTTGATGAGGCTTGAGGCCAGAATTTATCTTTGAACATCTGGTCACCATTCTCTTTGAATGCCACATCGTCAGATCCGTCAGATATCACTAATTGACGTCCACAAAAATACTCTAGCTGGAAGCTAAGAGAACGGCAAATCTCCGCCAACAACTATCGCACGTTTGAAGAAATCAACGTACGTGACCCTTTGGAAATACTCTGTCAGACATCCGTCCATACAGGTCATCCAGGAACAGGATGAACCGAAGGCACTCTCCTACCGCATCCATATAAGAATCACCCCATGGATCAGTAGCGAGAAGTCCTTGCAACCCGTAGATTCCAACCACGACAGAATCACAGCTTATCTCTGCTTGCCAGGCAGAGAATATTAGTGGTTCTTCCGTTTACGAAAATCCACGGTCTTCAATGCTCCATCTCGAACATCTTCTGATATCTTCACGTATTTATTGGACGGAATGGTTTTCGAATATAAATTCGATCCCGGTCTTTCCATACCAACAATCGTATTGGACAGATTTGATAGTCGGTGTTTTAACTATCAAAATATACAGTGATTCAATCATGACACTCCAATGAGTTCACTGGTTCAGTATTCAGCATCACTTGGCCTTTAATTCAACAAATTTACTTTTGTTAAACTAAAACTTCTAGCTCTTTTAACATTCAAAATATACGATATTTGAAATACTCTAATTCGATTTAACTCTAATCGATTAACTAATATTCGACTTAATTCCATTCGCTTGACTCTAGATCGCAGAGATCACAATGGTTACGCCTGATTCCCTCAGGAAACATCCGACCGCCGTAGGCTATCAGCAGCCCTACGAATTTCGCTAGTAGTCGTATGAAATGGTAACTTATCCTGAATAACTATGTTTGATTTACTCTATCTCGAATAAACTATATTTTTATATACTAATGTTCTCAGAACCATTACGTTATAATACTTAGCAAAATACTTTATAACCATATACAATTTCCACTCCATTCCCCTTTCAAAACATTTGTTGTATTATCATGAACCTCTTTTACGATCGCCAACTAATATCATCTTCAGATAATCCCGATGTTGTTCAAGTTGGGGTATTTTAATTACCTCTCAGACCTTGATCAAACAACGTTCCTATCCTCAGATAAATATCAGCTGTAATCAACCCATATTCCATTTAAATCTCAAAACACTTTCCATTTCTCTGATTTGGTTATACCACTTTATGACCCATTTCTTACCCAAATTCACCTTCGACCACCTTTTCCAATCTCCTTTCACTTAATTCATATAATTAAGTACATTTATTTCATGCTATTGTATCCGCTTGGAAATTTCCTTTTAACTTCATTATGAAATTTTGGGTTTGAATATACAACCTGTTCAAAATTCCTTCCACCATTTGATTCCATTTCTACCTCGATCACTTTCTTACAATTATTCGAATAAAACTAATTTCTTAAATCACTATTAATCAGGATAATACTTTTCTTTACTCATTAACAATTGTAAAATAGTTAATTCCCTTATTAACTAAAATAAATAGTAAATCCCTTTTAAAACCTTATTTAAATTTAAACCATATTCCTGAGACTATTTTCATCAAATGCATCAACTTGATAACCCCTTCTAATTAAAAATGTCAATTTAATTAACTCAACCTTGATTATCTAATTAATCGATCCCAATTACTCTTCACTTCAAATTAATTAAAAGTATAATTAATTCAAATAAATTCCATTAATTGTTTCCCTTACAAAACAATTACCAAAGGTTTACCATTTGATTTATCTTCATTCTTATAAATCTGATTAATATCCGAATTAACTTTAGAAAATAACTTGATAATAAATCAAAATCTTAAATAAATAGAATACTTATTTATTTCTCTTTGCCAACTCTTTCTCAAAATAACATATTCAAAATCTAACTTCAGTTATAAAATAAAGTTTATAACTTCAGCTCTGTCTATTCACCTGACGGTGAATCAACATCTATAACCCGATTTGATTTTAAAGACCATACCCTGCCAAACACTTAACCAATATCGCCCATTGGTTCAAACCAAACAGATGTTGAATATTTCATCCATAATTAACCATCAAATCAATCACATTTAACTGATGATAAATAACAACCATTTAACACCAACCACATAACAGAACAATGCAAACATTAAAGCACGTTTATAAATAAACGTGACCAACAGGGTGAGTTACCTCCGGTGGATCCAATCGTTAAAATAACGATTTGGTATTCCACTGAAATTAAACACGGTTTAATTTCATCGGTTAAATTAACAGATGAATAGATAATTAGCAAAACAGTCAACCATTGGCAAGCAGGGCACACAAAATAAAAAAACACCCAATTTATATAAAATATAAAAAGGGTAACTGAGTGAGTTTAACTCACCTTGAGTTGCGTTGTTATAATAACAACTGATTTGATTAAATTAAACTCGCGTTTAATTTAACTAGGATTTCCAGCTGCATTCCACTACGTCTGTTTCTGTTTCAGAATGTAGATCTCATTCATATAGTCCCGGCATCGCTTGTTGTGTTCCATTCTGATCATATATGATGGAGTTATTAATATTCGAAGTTTATATAACTTAACTATGCATATTTCTTATTTAAACATTTTCATTAACCCTAATGATAAAATTAATATAAATATTTAATCCATTACATTATATACTCTTAAAGCCGACTTACTCATCCTTGTACCTGGGTTCAGAACGCAACTTGTATTCTTGTCTTCGTTCTCCATCTTCTGTAATATACATGAATAAATTAGTTTACTTGATCACTCTTAGTTAATTAATAAAATTAGTTACACTTGAATTTTAAAGGTCGGATTACTTTGCCGCCGTTGCACTCCTGCTGCCAGTAACAAATGCCCAATTCATTGACCTGTGTGCATTCGTTTCTAGCAGTATCGATTTTCTGCATCAAATTCTCGCACTCAAAGTTAAGGTTATTTTAATAAATAATTTAGTCCCTAATTATATATATTAATAACTAATAAAAAAATTAATTACTCTCAGTACACAGCTCAACAAGCCCATAATCTTCTCGGTTTCGTTCCTCTTTAGTGCTTTGTTTCCATCCTGGCAAACATGAGAATGTTATTATGCTTCAATATAATACCATATTAATTTACTACTTATTTATCAATTTCATTTTAAGCGACCAGGATTTAACTCAGATCAATAACGTCCAATTACAGATTAAGCTAACTATACGTTGATTAGAAAGTTTAATTGCTTATTACCCAAGCCGACAGTTCACTGTACCCTTCTTCCATCTTCACGCGATGACCCTCTCCTTCCCAGACTTTCGTTCAAACACCAGTTCATTAAAACCGCTACTGTTCGCCAAAACTATCCCTGCTCCCAGTCCTTCAACTCATTCCCCTTTTGTTCTATAACAGCTTCCTCCACGTCCTTATATACGTGACTTGCCTCCCCATCAGCTCACGTTTGAGCTTTCCAGCACCTTTTTTTTCTTTATATTTATATATAATAAAGCTTGGCTTTTATCTCCTTGGAATAGGAATAAGAGAACACAGGAGCTTATATAAATGGACAGGGTGGTGGTGTGTATATATATAGGTGTCGAGATTACAAGATATGATCAATGTCTTCTCATATGTATAGCATAGGGCTGTATAAAAAGTGGCGCTGCACTGAGTTATCAACTCAACTGAAATGGCTTTACAAATTGGAAGAGACAGCGGTAGGCATGGTTGGTTTTCAGCGAGTAGGCCTAGGCTTCATGAGTTTTAATTTTCATACATAGGTAGCAGCTAATACAGTCTAGCGGATTGAATTGGAAAAGAAAGCATAGGCCTCGTTTACATATAGGTCCGCGTTAGATCCTAGCATGTGCGTGTGTTGTGTGTTCCTTCATATCAGTGTCTATGAATACTATTATAATGGGTAGCTGTAGTGTATGTCCCTAGTTCAGCTGTGCATGATTTGAAGTATAAGAAAAAGGTAGATTGAGTTGAATGTCTTGCGGTGAAAGCTTTGACATGGAGGATGTGAATGTTGACGGTGAAAACACAAGCCAGGAGAAGTAGGTCTGTATCTATTTGCAGTATGTATTTTCAATTCATATATATATAGGGCATCCATTTAATAAAATATATATTTTGAAACTTCACCGTAAAGTAATTGATAAAAACCCCCACAAACAATTTCTGTTTACTGATAAAAAGTCTATTCTTAGTGTAAAAAGTTATTCCGGATCTAATGGGACCAGTTTCGTCGAAATCCGAGGTCGTTTGAAAAAAAAATCTTTATAAAACCAGAAATAAACATGCGTTTAATTTTCCCACGATCACCAGATAAACCCGATCACTTTGAAACTTTGATATCTTAAAATAATTCTTCAATACGAACCCAACGGCACTAGTTCCGTCGCATTCTGAGATTGTTTCCCCGGTAGGCTGTTTTTACCCCGAACCGCCCTACCCTTTTTAATCCCAAATTTCTCGATCTCTAAAAACAACAAACTGTATACCTATCCTGACTCTAATCGACGATACGAACTCAACGGAACTGGTTTCGTGGTCTAATTTGATCGTCTACTCAAGTTCCACTCAAATATCTCTCTATTAATTTAACTACGCGCTATAAAATTTGATTGGGCGTTTACTGCCACCGTGGCCACATACGACATCGGTTTGCCACACGGTTTGATTTTCTGACAATAATTTGATGATACAGTTCCAATGAAACTAATTTCATCGAAAACAGAGTTTGTTGGCAAAATGGCCATTTTAACGGCCGATAACGATTTCCATAGCGTTTTTCTCAAAATTTGATTTGGCCATAACTATCAATTTATAACATGGAATCTGAATTTTTCTCTTTCATATGAAAATTTTCGTCTATATGGTTCCAACGTGTCTTGTTTCACTGAAATCCGACTTATATCGGACTCTGTACATTCGGGTGAAGTTCAAAACTTCATTTCACGAACTGCATGCCATTTTCAAACTAATTTTATATTATATATAAATTATAACGTTCAACTTCGTTTTTAATAACGAATTAAATTCCATTAATTTCCCAATATAATATTTAAAATAAATAAATTTAATTAAATATTTAACGGGCAAAAACACGGGTCGTTACATTCTTCCCCCCTTAAAATAATTTCGTCCTCGAAATTGCTAAGGTAAGAAATGACGTTACCAATCCCGTTAAATTCCAAATCCAATTTACTTTAATCGGAAACCGATTTATTACCGTATATAAATATTTTCAAAAATATCAAAAATTTTCTAACGCCTTAAATTTCTGAAAAATTTCGTCAGCACCTCCTCTGTACGGCTAAATCGGTACAAATACAACTCGCCTTTCTAGGCCTTCTCCAATTCAAAAGAAAAGAAAACAGCCAAGCGGCTTGCCAAATCGGCTCATAAATCACCAAACCCATATAAAAATAAACGTGTACCTTTTTGTCGGGCATATCCTTATATCCTTTCCATCTGCTACCCTGTCAGCATATACAAATGCATTCCCAACAAAATTCCAATTTTATCCTCAAATCCAAATCCTTCACGCGTCCAAGCCAAATCCCATTTGTAGCTCAATTTCCATCCATTATCAATTTCAACTCTTAACTTACCAGTCCAATACCATTTCCGATTCCTGTCTCACAATTCAAAATCTGATTCTACTTGAAATATTATATCTCGATTCAATTTCCAGTTAATTAGTTTCAATTCAATTAATATTTGCTTTCACAAATTCTATTAAATTTTGTTTTTGTTCAAACAATTTCCCTGGGAGTTTTTAAACAGTTCAGCTCTTTCAAAAAAAAACAAATATTTCTTTTCAAGATTTAAAACAACTTGTTTTTCTCAAAGCAATTCAAAATAAGATTTTTGGTAGTAATCCGTCACTTAAAACTCGGAAATGAACACTGATGATGTGGCCAGCATCATCAGAGTTATTTCCCAGCTATCAAAGTGAGTTCAGTACTATATAACCATTCAAAATCATATTTAAACATTTCCATTTTGAAATCTTTTCAAAATACCCACCTCAAAGTTTGTAAAACAAATTTAAAATCTCCCAGGATCTTAAATTTCTCATATATTCAATCCAAGTTCATTTGCAGTCACCTTTCCCACTTTTGGGAATTTTAATTCCAATTCTGATTTTAATTCCAGATTTAATTCATCTGTTTTCATATTATACGAATTCTAATTGGTTATTTATATAACCTTTTCAATTATAACCAAGCAACACATCCAATATACTATAATATTTCAAATGTTAATCATTCCTTTATATTAAAATACCATTTGGGTAAAATATTTCATTTACCCTCTTTCAAAAACATACTGTGTCGAATTATTCTGTTCAAGAGTTTAGAAACACTTATCGACACAGTTTGCATTACTGTATCGACCAGAATTCATAAACTACTCGACAAACCAATCAACACAATATAAACAGTTTTTATATCAATTTACAAATACGCGCTCATATATATACACTCAAACTCAATCTAGGGTATTGCTAACCCCATCTCTACTGAATCACGCCACAGAGCCAAGGTAATTACTTAACCAATAACTCTGATACCACTGTAACAAACTGGAAATTTTCGGTAGGCTTTTCAACCATCCCTCCAACCCCCAAGGTAGAGGGCTAACCTCCCCCCGTGGCTTACAATGGTACCCCACCAACTCATTTTACGGCCAGCCTTTCGACTTCACAACCAACCCACATTTTCGGGACATGTAGGGGTAAGAGTCTCCCGTCCGCCACCTAACGCGAAGCGAGAACCCCCTATCATGCGACCAAGAACACAGCAAGCAACGAGTTGGGGTATTTTAATTACCTCTCAGACCTTGATCAAACAACGTTCCTATCCTCAGATAAATATCAGCTGTAATCAACCCATATTCCATTTAAATCTCAAAACACTTTCCATTTCTCTGATTTGGTTATACCACTTTATGACCCATTTCTTACCCAAATTCACCTTCGACCACCTTTTCCAATCTCCTTTCACTTAATTCATATAATTAAGTACATTTATTTCAAGCTATTGTATCCGCTTGGAAATTTCCTTTTAACTTCATTATGAAATTTTGGGTTTGAATATACAACCTGTTCAAAATTCCTTCCACCATTTGATTCCATTTCTACCTCGATCACTTTCTTACAATTATTCAAATAAAACTAATTTCTTAAATCACTATTAATCATGATAATACTTTTCTTTACTCATTAACAATTGTAAAATAGTTAATTCCCTTATTAACTAAAATAAATAGTAAATCCCTTTTAAAACCTTATTTAAATTTAAACCATATTCCTGAGACTATTTTCATCAAATGCATCAACTTGATAACCCCTTCTAATTAAAAATGTCAATTTAATTAACTCAACCTTGATTATCTAATTAATCGATCCCAATTACTCTTCAATTCAAATTAATTAAAAGTATAATTAATTTAAATAAATTCCATTAATTGTTTCCCTTACAAAACAATTACCAAAGGTTTACCATTTGATTTATCTTCATTCTTATAAATCTGATTAATATCCGAATTAACTTTAGAAAATAACTTGATAATAAATCAAAATCTTAAATAAATAGAATACTTATTTATTTCTCTTTGCCAACTCTTTCTCAAAATAACATATTCAAAATCTAACTTCAGTTATAAAATAAAGTTTATAACTTCAGCTCTGTCTATTCACCTGACGGTGAATCAACGTCTATAACCCGATTTGATTTTAAAGACCATACCCTGCCAAACACTTAACCAATATCGCCCATTGGTTCAAACCAAACAGATGTTGAATATTTCATCCATAATTAACCATCAAATCAATCACATTTAACTGATGATAAATAACAACCATTTAACACCAACCACATAACAGAACAATGCAAACATTAAAGCACGTTTATAAATAAACGTGACCAACAGGGTGAGTTACCTCCGTTGGATCCAATCGTTAAAATAACGATTTGGTATTCCACTGAAATTAAACACGGTTTAATTTCATCGGTTAAATTAACAGATGAATAGATAATTAGCAAAACAGTCAACCATTGGCAAGCAGGGCACACAAAATAAAAAAACACCCAATTTATATAAAATATAAAAAGGGTAACTGAGTGAGTTTAACTCACCTTGAGTTGCGTTGTTATAACAACAACTGATTTGATTAAATTAAACTCGCGTTTAATTTAACTGGGATTTCCAGCTGCATTCCACTATGTCTGTTTCTGTTTCAGAATGTAGATCTCATTCATATAGTCCCGGCATCGCTTGTTGTGTTCCATTCTGATCATATATGATGGAGTTATTAATATTCGAAGTTTATATAACTTAACTACGCATATTTCTTATTTAAACATTTTCATTAACCCTAATGATAAAATTAATATAAATATTTAATCCATTACATTATATACTCTTAAAGCCGACTTACTCATCCTTGTACCCGGGTTCAGAACGCAACTTGTATTCTTGTCTTCGTTCTCCATCTTTTGTAATATACATGAATAAATTAGTTTACTTGATCACTCTTAGTTAATTAATAAAATTAGTTACACTTGAATTTTAAAGGTCGGATTACTTTGCCGCCGTTGCACTCCTGCTGCCAGTAACAAATGCCCAATTCATTGACCTGTGTGCATTCGTTTCTAGCAGTATCGATTTTCTGCATCAAATTCTCGCACTCAAAGTTAAGGTTATTTTAATAAATAATTTATTCCCTAATTATATATATTAATAACTAATAAAAAAATTAATTACTCTCAGTACACAGCTCAACAAGCCCATAATCTTCTCGGTTTCGTTCCTCTTTAGTGCTTTGTTTCCATCCTGGCAAACATGAGAATGTTATTATGCTTCAATATAATACCATATTAATTTACTACTTATTTATCAATTTCGTTTTAAGCGTCCAGGATTTAACTCAGATCAATAACGTCCAATTACAGATTAAGCTAACTATACGTTGATTAGGAAGGTTAATTGCTTATTACCCAAGCCGATAATTCACTGTACCCTTCTTCCATCTTCACGCGATGACCCTCTCCTTCCCAGACTTTCGTTCAAACACCAGTTCATTAAAACCGCTACTGTTCGCCAAAACTATCCCTGCTTCCAGTCCTTTAACTCATTCCCCTTTTGTTCTATAACAGCTTCCTCCACGTCCTTATATACGTGACTTGCCTCCCCATCAGCTCACGTTTGAGCTTTCCAGCACCTTTTTTTTCTTTATATTTATATATAATAAAGCTTGGCTTTTATCTCCTTGGAATAGGAATAAGAGAACACAGGAGCTTATATAAATGGAAAGGGTGGTGGTGTGTATATATGTAGGTGTCGAGATTACAAGATATGATCAATGTCTTCTCATATGTATAGCATAGGGCTGTATAAAAAGTGGCGCTGCACTGAGTTATCAACTCAACTGAAATGGCTTTACAAATTGGAAGAGACAGCGGTAGGCATGGTTGGTTTTCAGCGAGTAGGCCTAGGCTTCATGAGTTTTAATTTTCATACATAGGTAGCAGCTAATACAGTCTATCGGATTGAATTGGAAAAGAAAGCATAGGCCTCGTTTACATATAGGTCCGCGTTAGATCCTAGCATGTGCGTGTGTTGTGTGTTCCTTCATATCAGTGTCTATGAATACTATTATAATGGGTAGCTGTAGTGTATGTCCCTAGTTCAGCTGTGCATGATTTGAAGTATAAGAAAAAGGTAGATTGAGTTGAATGTCTTGCGGTGAAAGCTTTGACATGGAGGATGTGAATGTTGACGGTGAAAACACAAGCCAGGAGAAGTAGGTCTGTATCTATTTGCAGTATGTATTTTCAATTCATATATATATAGGGCATCCATTTAATAAAATATATATTTTGAAACTTCACCGTAAAGTAATTGATAAAAACCCCCACAAACAATTTCTGTTTACTGATAAAAAGTCTATTCTTAGTGTAAAAAGTTATTCCGGATCTAATGGGACCAGTTTCGTCGAAATCCGAGGTCGTTTGAAAAAAAATTCTTTATAAAACCAGAAATAAACATGCGTTTAATTTTCCCACGATCACCAGATAAACCCGATCACCTTGAAACTTTGATATCTTAAAATAATTCTTCAATACGAACCCAACGGCACTAGTTCCGTCGCATTCTGAGATTGATTCCCCGGTAGGCTGTTTTTACCCCGAACCGCCCTACCCTTTTTAATGCCAAATTTCTCGATCTCTAAAAATAACAAACTGTATACCTATCCTGACTCTAATCGACGATACGAACACAACGGAACTGGTTTCGTGGTCTAGTTTGATCGTCTACTCAAGTTCCACTCAAATATCTCTCTATTAATTTAACTACGCGCTATAAAATTTGATTGGGCGTTTACTGCCACCGTGGCCACATACGACATCGGTTTGCCACACGGTTTGATTTTCTGACAATAATTTGATGATACAGTTCCAATGAAACTAATTTCATCGAAAACAGAGTTCGTTGGCAAAATGGCCATTTTAACGGCCGATAACGATTTCCATAGCGTTTTTCTCAAAATTTGATTTGGCCATAACTATCAATTTATAACATGGAATCTGAATTTTTCTCTTTCATATGAAAATTTTCGTCAATATGTTTCCAACGTGTCTTGTTTCACTGAAATCCGACTTATATCGGACTCTGTACATTCGGTTGAAGTTCAAAACTTCATTTCACGAACTGCACGCCATTTTCAAACTAATTTTATATTATATATAAATTATAACGTTCAACTTCGTTTTTAATAACGAATTAAATTCCATTAATTTCCCAATATAATATTTAAAATAAATTAATTTAATTAAATATTTAACGGGCAAAAACACGGGTCGTTACACCTTGTTATTTGTTAAACCTTATTTCTCATTCACTCTTAAATGAATATGGTCGCCGACCTAAAAATAAGGGCTTTTCTTCATTCCCCCAAATTGCGACTTTGAGAAAGACAGATCTTGTAACACCCCGTAATTCTGCAATGCTAAGATTCACAAATCAAGGCATAATTAAAAGATAAAGTCAAAATCAAGGGAAATGGGCTGCGCCATTGCGTTCGTCTCGGAATTCTTCATGAAAACGAGTCCGAGTTTGCATAAATCGGAGTCCGTATGAGGGAGATATGGCCTCCGGAAGTTTCAGAATTCAGTTTAAAATTCGAACAGACAAATTCAAATTTCAAAATCGGGCCGGATTGGCCAGGGCGGGAATTTTCCCGACCAAGACACCCAGGTCGACTGGGTAGTCGATCTGGGGCACCCAGGTCGACTACATAGTCGACCTGGGGGTCGACCCCCCTGTTTTTCCAGCTTTCTGCACCTTGTTCGTTCTGATGTATTTGGTCGCGTTTTCTGACCAGGTTAGTCCACCTAACACTATATAAACAGCCCTAGTCTTCTTCTCTATTCACAATTCTTTTCTACCCTTATGCTGCAAAGATTATTGGCGAACATGGCTTCTTCTCCTCCTCTTAATTGAATAATAAATAGAATAAGTAATATATAAAATAAATTAAGACGAGGAGGTGCTGCCCAAAGACTTTCAAAGAGTTGATTCAAGCTAGAATTCAAGTGAAGATTCAAACGACTTCAACGACTGTTTTTCTACGAATCTTAGCAACGCCATCTTTCCGTTCTGATCTAATCTCTGTAAGTCGGTTATTTCTAGATTTGAACGTTTCTCTTTTCGTGACATGAAATTAAAGGAATAAAAGAGCATGCCAATTCTTTCTATTGAATCAGTGCCTATTTCTTTGAACCAAATTAAGAACGGTTATGATTTCGAGGACAAATAAGACTGTAACTATGAAACTATGGACCTTAGAACCATATGCCTCTTTGACTATGAACATTGCCTAAGACTATGAACATTGCCTATGACTATGGACATTTCCTATGACTGTGACTGTGACCATGAGAATTATTTCCATGACTATAGCCTATACCTTTGGTTAGGAAGCAAAATTATTGTTTATGACATAAATGGGACAACTGTGATTAAGCACCTATGGTTCATAACTAGGAAAGTGTTTAAGCTTTGTGACTGTGAACCCGATTATCTATCCTGTCTGTTCTTTGTTTTCTTTAGTTTTAGACCTTGGGAATTTACCTATTAAGTTAGGTCTACCCATATTCTTGAACCTACGCCTTTATTCTGTCTATTCTTGGTTTTAGACCTTGGGAATTTACCTATTAAGCTAGGTCTACCCATGTTCTTGAACCGACGTCGTTATTCAACCCTCTTTATGCCAGTTAGTGTGTCTATCTTTTGCATAGCATCTTTGGTTCATTCCCTATTTTCTATGAACCTAGCTTTATTTATAATCTAGATTGAATCACGATTATACGAACGATGGGAATGCGGTTTGGGCAAAACATGAAATTTACTAAAAACGTAGTTTAACTTGGAAATTGGCATAAATTGGGAACATGTATAAATTTGACATGAATTATAAGATGTGTAATTTGAATCTAGTATGGACATGTAAAACTAGCATTTACATGAATAGTGAACTAGAGTAATAAGTCTAGTTGACGTGAATTAGAATGTTGAATCGGAATTGGATTAGCTAATTTGGCACGGTAAGTATATTGGCGTAAATGTGAAATTGGCCATAATTGGGAATAACTGTCAGGTTTAGAAAAATCATGGTTAGTGACACTTAATTTGGTATAGTTTACATACCAAAAAGCATAAATATGATTTAGGAAGGGAAATGGGCCATAGAAATAATTTACATTAAAAGAGTAATTGGGAAATAAGTAAATTAGGAATAATTTACCTATAGAATCTGGCCTAAATGAGGAAATGTAAATTTAGACAAGTTAAAGGTTTATTAACGACATCTCTTTTAATGGTACACCAGAAAGTTCTAGGGTGACAGAGAGGATAGTGTCTAGGCTTGGGTTTGGAAAATACTAGTTTCCTGCTCTCCCTGGCTATCCCTAACTGATCCGACGGACGAGACGGTTACATTCAAAACCTGATTTGAAAATTAGTCAAAACCCTTTGAACTAGAAAACACGAATAGGCCTAACCCGAGGTTAGACTGAGTTGCGATGTAAATCTGCCCGGAACCAACCGGCACATCCAGTAATCGCAATAATATCTGTCTAATGTGAGTGGTTGTGGCTTTAGTCTTTTTAATTAAAGCTAGAACAAGAATGGTAGGGTTAAGTTCACTAAGACACTTAACCAATTCAACATGATAACCATACTGGTGGGTGGGGTTAGGGACATACAGTTAAGCTAGAATGGGAGGGTTAAGTCCATAGGAACACTTAACCAACTTAACACAATTAAGCTAGAATGGGAGGGCTAGGTCCATAGAGACACTTAACCAAACTCAATGTAGCAAAACGAGACTTGTAGGGGTTAAGTAATGTTAATACACTTAGCCAAATTAATATGTTGACTAGACTAGAGGTTGGGGTTAAGTAAAATCTAATACACTTAGCCAATTTTGATATGTTAGCTGGGCTAGACCGTAGGGTTAAGTAAACCTGAACACTTAACCATCAGGTTGTGATAAAGGATGAGGTTAAGTCTAAAACATGAAGGGATAATACTTAACCATTAATAACATGTTAGTTAAAACAGACGGGCAAGGTTAAGTTAAAAAGGAACACTTAACCAATACAGGATGAAGGGGTAGGGTTAAGTAATAAGAAATATTTAACCAATATAAATTGGTTTGTGGTAGGGTTAAGTCAACGTGAATTGCTGATGACACTTAACCAGCTTAACAGGATAAATGAAGAGGGTTAAGTTAGCTTGAATTGACTAATGACACTTAACCAATCCAAATTGACGGGAAAGAGAACTAAGTAGTAAACCTTAGTTAAAAAGGAGCTAAGTAGTTAACCTTAGTTAAGAAAACAACGATTCTGGAAACTAAGTGGTAAACCTTAGTTGACAAAACTAAGTAGTAATTCTTATTATAACACGAGGAGGAGCGAATGTCCGTCTGATTAAAAAGAAGGCTCCAACGAATTGGGTTACGAAGCCCGAGGCTTCGAGGGGACGTGAGGGTACTCTTGGTATCCCTCTGTGAGGCTGCAGATGATCCGCCTGGGCCCACAGAGGTTAAGGTCTGCGTAGAAGAACCAGGGGTACGCCTTGGTTGCAATACATGGCAACCTAAAGACTAGGATGGACCGGCGTGATTCGGCGAGCAAACGGTAGCCCTGTGATAGAGACTCGTCGTCTACCATCCATCTTGAGTCAATCGAGATACGTGAAGCGGAAAGGCGGAGAACTCCAAAAGACCATATACTTGCTATCTAGTTATGGGTGAGGATGGCCATAGGATAGAGGGGCACCGGGGGTTGGCGTATAGTTCTCATTTTACAAGGTGTGCCTTTCATTAGTTGAGGGAGGGGTCAAGTGGGACCATAGCCACTGAAATAAAAACAGACCTTAGCATCTGCATCGGCAGATATATGAAAGCTCCCGACCGAGTTCTGTATTCCTTGATTTGCCCTGACACAGGACTCGGGTCGCACATTACAGGACATATGCATCTAGACAAGCGATAACGATTCGCGATACATGCGTGGGGAAGTATAGGAACATATACCACTCTAGGTAGTGTGTCCTAGACTTGGGGGCATCGTTCGACAGGTAGCATAATTCCTAGTTGAACTAGGTGGCATAAATCCTGAATTTGAGAAGCGTTCAGCAGACAGCGTAAACTCTAGTTAAATCTAGAAAACACTTGATAGAAAACCCTAGATTTGATCTAGGTAATAAATAATGAATGTATGCCGGAAGGCAATGGAAAATACAGGGATTGGGATCACGTTATCGTTACTAGTTGGGACACTAGATAGGCGGTGCAGAGACATAGACACCATTATAACAAGGAAATAGCGAAGCGGCGAAAGTATTAGAGCGTATCCAATTTATCTTATCTTAGCATATCTTGTGACTACCTTGTCTAATCTTGTTGACCCTATCGTCATGGTGTAATCTTGTATTCAGTTAATTCATGTCGTTTTGTTTTCCATGTTCACATGCTAGAAGTTACTGAACTTACTCAGGCTTTATGTCTGACTCTGTTTTTCTTTCGTCTTCTTTTCTTCCGTTCCCCCCCCTCCCAGGTAGTAAAGGAGGGAATAGTTTATCTCAGGTTAAGTTGGACTGCCACTCTTTTCCAGCTTGAAGATTTGTCGAAGTTTGCTTGGATTCTCTTTTCAGATGCTATGGCTGGCTCTTGCTAAAATCGGGGAATATAAATGTTGTTTTTATGCTTCTTTATTTTGTAATACAGATGATACTCTGATATTGTAAAGAAACCATTGTACAAACTATTTTATCAATAAAGCAAAGTTTTATTTTCCGCTGTTTAATTTCTGCCAGTCTTGTAATTTATCTGCATCTTTTACCCTAAATGCTCAACAGAACTTAGTGCATTCCCTTTGTGAGTGACACTAACGGACGTGGGGTGTTACACGTGGTATCAGAGCTGAAGGTTACCAGATCAGATAAAGGATTTGAAAAATTATTTTCAAAATGGTTTTTTAAGAAGCATTTTCAAGAGAAAATATTTGTTTTAATGACATATTCCCCAAAGCCATATGCACTATCTTCTCTTCCTCTGTTTAAATTCTTGTCTCCTTCTTTCTTGAGTCTCTGGGGCTCCTGGCTTTCTGGGAGGTAACCTCATCGAAGGGCAAAGTAGTGCCCGGCTTCCATCCATAGCCGTAGTTGTTTCATCTACGGGCAGTTTTCTTTTGAAGCTTATAGGGTTTTCCGGACGATGGAGGCAGTTTTCGAGAGATTTGTCAACATAACTATACACGGAAGGGGATGAGGAGTTTGGCTAAGGAGCATAACCCTAGGATGAGGAATTCATGGATGTAGACTTAGCACACGAAGGAGGAAGAAATTATAAAACCTAATACAAGAGGAAGTATCTTTACTAGGGCATATACTTAAGGACAAGGGCAAGAACGAGTACGAGATTTTCAGAAGGACAAGTACATGCTTTCGCCACCAAGCGTACCTAGGAGAAAGGTAGTCCGGTTGGAAGAGTCTAGTTTTCTGTTCGTACTATTTCCTTAGGTTCTAGCGCTTCTCATTTGTTCATATCCACTTCCATAGTTGGGTCTCTGCACCATAGTACTTGTATAGTAGAAAGATCCCACTAGAGTCTCAAAACCAATTGGTGGTCCGACCAGTTTATTTTTGGTTAGTAGGGATATGAGAATAGCTATCGAGTTTGCTTATATCATCTCACGTAGATCGTCTAAATTCGGGGGAGATATTCCTTGGGTGCTTGTCTGATATTGGTTTAGGCCTTTGGGGCTTGTACTTGAGGAATGTCGAGTTCAGTTTGGATGGTTTGCATGAGAGATGAATAGTTGTGGTAGGCACTCCAAAGAGCACGTAGTGACCTTTCGACTCTTATAGTTATGGCATGGCGGATAAGAGGGAAACCTCTAATCATCTTAGTACGTATACCTGGTACCGTGATTGACATCTGTTTATTTTGGAAATGGAGATCTGGAACTTCACAATCGTGAAGTTAAATTAGTTAAGATACAGGGGAGTAAAGCTCAAGAAGGCTAGATACTAGCATCATACCCTTTTCCTTGAGGTTGCATCCTTGATTTCTTTGTTTTAGGAGCTTTACGCATAATTGTTTCTCTCTTTCCAAAGTATATCACCTAGGTCGTATCTTCGATCCTTAGGTAGAAGCCAATGGATGTAAACATGTATTTGAAACATGTTATGGTTGATGGTTGCAAGTGGTTGCTAATGGTTGCTTGTGAATGCATATGCATACGTATTAGGCACTAGATCAGTTCAGACGCTTTCATATTGCATTTACAGATATTTATTTGTTTGTAAATTGAACTTGATATGTTATCATATGGGTGTCACATATGGATGAATGGCCGTGCATGCATATAGTATTTACATAACTAGGGATGCTTGCATACATGGTTGGATGCATGGCACTGACATGACTCGCATTAAGGAGGTCGACTGAATCAGTAGACCGCCTGATTTTACAATAGATAAAGACATATACACACACTATGCATATGAACATGAAAGCATTAGAAATCTTTTAAGGACAATAGATGCCTGTGAGTGAATGGTTGAGTAGATGGGTGATTGGATGGTAGGACACACTCTTCCTAACTTGAAGATTTCGGGGACGAAATTCTTTTAAGTGAGGGAGAATGTAACACCCCGTAATTCTGCAACGCTAAGATTCACAAATCAAGGCATAATTAAAAGATAAAGTCAAAATCAAGGGAAACGGGCTGCGCCATTGCGTTCGTCTCGGAATTCTGCATGAAAACGAGTCCGAGTTTGCGTAAATCGGATCCGTATGAGGGAGATATGGCCTCCGGAAGTTTCAGAATTCAGTTTAAAATTCGAACAGACAAATTCAAATTTCAAAATCGGGCCGGATTGGCCAAGGCGGGAATTTTCCCGCCCAAGACACCCAGGTCGACTGGGTAGTCGACCTGGGCTACCCAGGTCGACTGGGTAGTCGACCTGGGGGTCGACCCCCTGTTTTTCTAGCTTTCTGCACCTTGTTCGTTCTGATGTATTTGGTCGCGTTTTCTGACCAAGTTCGTCCACCTAACACTATATAAACAGCCCTAGTCTTCTTCTCTATTCACAATTCTTTTCTACCCTTATGCTGCAAAGATTATTGGCGAACATGGCTTCTTCTCCTCCTCTTAATTAAATAATAAATAGAATAAGTAATATATAAAATAAATCAAGACGAGGAGGTGCTGCCCAAAGACTTTCAAAGAGGAGATTCAAGCTAGAATTCAAGTGAAGATTCAAACGACTTCAACGATTGTTTTTCTACGAATCTTAGCAACGCCATCTTTCCGTTCTGATCTAATCTCTGTAAGTCGGTTATTTCTAGATTTGAACGTTTCTCTTTTCGTGACATGAAATTAAAGGAATAAAAGAGTATGCCAATTCTTTCTATTGAATCAGTGCCTATTTATTTGAACCAAATTAAGAACGGTTATGATTTCGAGGACAAATAAGACTGTAACTATGAAACTATGGACCTTAGAACCATAAGCCTCTTTGACTATGAACATTGCCTAAGACTATGAACATTGCCTATGACTATGGACATTGCCTACGACTGTGACTGTGACCATGAGAATTATTTCCATGACTATAGCCTATACCTTTGGTTAGGAAGCAAAACTATTGTTTATGACATAAATGGGACAACTGTGATTAAGCACCTATGGTTCATAACTAGGAAAGTGTTTAAGCTTTGTGACTTGGAACCCGATTATCTATCGTGTCTGTTCTTTGTTTTCTTTGGTTTTAGACCTTGGGAATTTACCTATTAAGTTAGGTCTACCCATGTTCTTGAATCTACGCCTTTATTCTGTCTATTCTTGGTTTTAGACCTTGGGAATTTACCAATTAAGTTAGGTCTACCCATGTTCTTGAACCGACGTCGTTATTCAACCCTCTTTATGCCAGTTAGTATGTCTATCTTTTGCATAGTATCTTTGGTTCATTCCCTATTTTCTACGAACCTAGCTTTATTTATAATCTAGATTGAATCACGATTATACGAACGATGGGAATGCGGTTTGGGCAAAACATGAAATTTACTAAAAACGTAGTTTAACTTGGAAATTGGCATAAATTGGGAACATGTATAAATTTGACATGAATTATAAGATGTGTAATTTGAATCTAGTATGGACATGTTAAACTAGCATTTACATGAATAGTGAACTAGAGTAATAAGTCTAGTTGACGTGAATTAGAATGTTGAATCGGAATTGGATTAGCTAATTTGGCACGGTAAGTATATTGGCGTAAATGTGAAATTGGCCATAATTGGGAATAACTGTTAGGT
Organism: Allium sativum; assembly: GCA_030737875.1. Lineage (NCBI taxonomy): Eukaryota > Viridiplantae > Streptophyta > Magnoliopsida > Asparagales > Amaryllidaceae > Allium > Allium sativum. The sequence continues at coordinate 50,176,727 of CM060922.1, read as the reverse complement.
TTAGAAAAATCATGGTTAGTGACACTTAATTTGGTATAGTTTACATACCAAAAAGCATAAATATGATTTAGGAAGGGAAATGGGCCATAGAAATAATTTACATTAAAAGAGTAATTGGGAAATAAGTAAATTAGGAATAATTTACCTATAGAATCTGGCCTAAATGTGGAAATGTAAATTTAGACAAGTTAAAGGTTTATTAACGACATCTCTTTTAATGGTACACCAGAAAGTTCTAGGGTGACAGAGAGGATAGTGTCTAGGCTTGGGTTTGGAAAATACAAGTTTCCTGCTCTCCCTGGCTATCCCTAACTGATCCGACGGACGGGACGGTTACTTTCAAAAACTGATTTGAAAATTAGTCAAAACCCTTTGAACTAGAAAACACGAATAGGCCTAACCCGAGGTTAGACTGAGTTGCGATGTAAATCTGCCCGGAACCAACCGGCACATCCAGTAATCGCAACAATATATGTCTAATGTGAGTGGTTGTGGCTTTAATCTATTTAATTAAAGCTAGAACAAGAATGGTAGGGTTAAGTTCACTAAGACACTTAACCAATTCAACATGATAACCAGACTGGTGGGTGGGGTTAGGGCCATACAGTTAAGCTAGAATGGGAGGGTTAAGTCCATAGGAACACTTAACCAACTTAACACAGTTAAGCTAGAATGGGAGGGCTAGGTCCATACAGACACTTAACCAAACTCAAGGTAGCAAAACGAGACTTGTAGGGGTTAAGTAAAGTTAATACACTTAGCCAAATTAATATGTTGACTAGACTAGAGGTTGGGGTTAAGTAAAATCTAATACACTTAGCCAATTTTGATATGTTAGCTGGGCTAGACCGTAAGGTTAAGTAAACCTGAACACTTAACCATCAGGTTGTGATAACGGAATGAGGTTAAGTCTAAAACATGAAGGGATAATACTTAACCATTAATAACATGTTAGTTAAAACAGACGGGCAAGGTTAAGTTAAAAAGGAACACTTAACCAATACAGGATGAAGGGGTAGGGTTAAGTAATAAGAAATATTTAACCAATATAACTTGGTTTGTGGTAGGGTTAAGTCAACGTGAATTGCTAATGACACTTAACCAGCTTAACAGGATAAATGAAGAGGGTTAAGTTAGCTTGAATTGACTAATGACACTTAACCAATCCAAATTGACGGGAAAGTGAACTAAGTAGTAAACCTTAGTTAAAAAGGAGCTAAGTAGTAAACCTTAGTTAAGAAAACAACGATTCTGGAAACTAAGTGGTAAACCTTAGTTGAAAAAACTAAGTAGTAATTCTTACTATAACACGAGGAGGAGCGAACGTCCGTCTGATTAAAAAGAAGGCTCCAACGAATTGGGTTACGAAGCCCGAGGCTTCGAGGGGACGTGAGGGTACTCTTGGTATCCCTCTGTGAGGCTGTAGATGATCCGCCTGGGCCCACAGAGGTTAAGGTCTGCGTAGAAGAACCAGGGGTATGTCTTGGTTGCAATACATGGCAACCTAAAGACTAGGATGGACCGGCGTGATTCGGCGAGCAAACGGTAGCCCTGTGATAGCGACTCGTCGTCTACCATCCATTTTGAGTCAATCGAGATACGTGAAGCGGAAAGGCGGAGAACTCCAAAAGACCATATACATGCTATCTAGTTATGGGTGAGGATGGCCATAGGATAGAGGGGCACCGGGGGCCGGCGTATAGTTCTCATTTTACAAGGTGTGCCTTTCATTAGTTGAGGGAGGGGTCAAGTGGGACCATAGCCACTGAAATAAAAACAGACCTTAGCATCTGCATCGGCAGATATCTGAAAGCTTCCGACCGAATTTTGTATTCCTTGATTTGCCCTGACACAGGACTCGGGTCGCACATTACAGGACATGTGCATTTAGACAAGCGATAACGATTCGCGATACATGCGTGGGGAAGTATAGGAACATATACCACTCTAGGTAGTGTGTCCTAGACTTGGGGGCATCGTTCGACAGGTAGCATAATTCCTAGTTGAACTAGGTGGCATAAATCCTGAATCTGAGAAGCGTTCAGCAGACAGCGTAAAATCTAGTTAAATCTAGAAAACACTTGATAGAAAACCCTAGATTTGATCTAGGTAATAAATAATGAATGTATGCCGGAAGGCAATGGAAAATACAGGGATTGGGATCACGTTATCGTTACTAGTTGGGACACTAGATAGGCGGTGCAGAGACATAGAAACCAGTATAACAAGGAAATAGCGAAGCGGCGAAAGTATTAGAGCATATCCAGTTTATCTTATCTTAGCATATCTTGTGACTACCTTGTCTAATCTTGTTGACCCTATCGTCATGGTGTAATCTTGTATTCAGTTAATTCATGTCGTTTTTTTTCCATGTTCACATGCTAGAAGTTACTGAACTTACTCAGGCTTTATGTCTGACTCTGTTTTTCTTTCGTCTTCTTTTCTTCCGTTCCCCCCCCCCCCAGGTAGTAAAGGAGGGAATAGTTTATCTCAGGTTAAGTTGGACTGCCACTCTTTTCCAGCTTGAAGATTTGTCGAAGTTTTCTTGGATTCTCTTTTCAGATGCTATGGCTGGCTCTTGCTAAAATCGGGGAATATAAATGTTGTTTTTATGCTTCTTTATTTTGTAAGACAGATGATACTCTGATATTGTAAAGAAACCATTGTACAAACTATTTTATCAATAAAGCAAAGTTTTATTTTCCGCTGTTTAATTTCTGTCTGTCTTGTAATTTATCTGCATCTTTTACCCTAAATGCTCCACAGAACTTAGTGCATTCCCTTTGTGAGTGACACTAACGGACGTGGGGTGTTACAGATCTGGATTAAGCTCTGATGCTACCAATTGTTGATGTTGTTGGTCGATTCGATTTGGAAAATTTTCTGCTATCGAAACTCGTGAGTATTTTGATCTTGATTTTCTTATTGCTCTCAAATTTGTTTGTTGTTTCGATAATTGATGCCAGTGATGAATGGTGGATATTTATAGGATTATAAAATCCTAAAATCTCTCTGATTTCCATATGACACAGTCTGATTTGCGTGTGGTGCTCTTGCGTGATTTTCTTCTTTGTTTCCATGTTTTGTATTTGTTGTCGTGATTTGATTGTGCGAGAATCGCTTGATTTGTTGTCTTAAAAAAAAAAAAGATTTCCTCGGCTTGAATTACATACGTGATTTCTGAATTGTTGATTTGTTCGTGAATTAACTGGAAACAATTTGTTGCCTTGTTAACTGTCATGAATGATTGAATTTCTGAAATATATTTGCTTCCTTAAAAAATAGAAACATGATTTTCTGGAAATGATTTGTACACGTGAATCATTCTTTAACTTTACCAAAAATAAATCATAGAGATTTTTGGAAATTGTTAAGCACTTGCTATATTGTATTTTGGACATAAATCCTGTTACTTGCCGTGAGTCACTCTTTAATTTTCTGGTATGAATTCTTGCCAAATAATATTTGCATGATTGAAAATTTGTGGATCTTGCTCGACTTTGTCATTTCTGGAATCTCTTATTAAAACCTGTTTCCACGGCCCTTATGACAAAAATAATTCGCGTGATTGTTCCCATGCCAATTCTTGTGCAAAAGAATTATCATTTAGGACTTTACATTTTTGACCCTGACTTCATATGCTTCACCTATTTCTTTGTGCACATGCTTGAAATTGAGTTTGGCTGATTTGAATCTTGAGCTGATCCTTGTTCTTGATTGTGTCATTGTTGTGTATACTGGAGTTGCATCTGTGCAAATTGACTCGACCATTGGCTTGTGTTGTCTTGAACATGCTGCTTATGCTCATTCTTTTGAACCATTATATGTTTACTGTTAAGTCACATATGCTATTGAAAATCCCCTGAGTACCTGTTTGCACTCGTGCACTTTGAACTGCTCTGACTCTTGATTACTTGCATGCACCATGCTGAACCAATCTTGAACTAGCTTTGAGCATGCTCTATGCAATGCTGTTGCATGCCACTGTCTTGTTTGAGATCACTACACTTGTGTAGTTGCTGCCTGAAATGTTTTAACCCATATAACATGACATTTGTTCACTTGCATTGCAAATTCGCTGGGTCCACATGCTTTGTTTCACTGGGCATACATGTATGCTATACATCTTGATACATTTTTGCACCCTGGTCTGGGTTGAACACGATTTTAAGCTCCTTTACCATTGTGAGATAAATTTTCCTTTTGCATTTGTATTTCTTGACCCTGTATCGAACTTGGCTGCACATAAACTTTCTTTGATGCATCCATATTACAAGCTACACCGTATTGTCAAACTGATTCATGACTGTGCATTTGACCACCTTTATGTATATACATATAAACATATATATATATATATATATATATATGAGTTGTAAAAAAAATAACAATTGCTTGTGCCATCTTGATTTCAGTAGACATAATCTTGAGCTACCCTTGTGATTTGTGATGTCATTGTATGTTGTGTCACATGCCAGTGATCTTTGTATGTTTGTACACATCTGCCAAATCTCATTTATGCACCTGCATATATATATATATATATATGTGTGTGTGTGTGTGTGTGTCTTTGTGTGTATGTGTGTGTGTGTCTATACATACACATGTATGTGTATACATGTATTGTGTACGTGAAATTATATTATTTATCAGAAGACTGCTATATCTGAGTTATGGTTGTTCAGAATCAACCAATTATGATGTTGGTTCTGATCAGCAGACCAGTGTAGTGTGTTGAGGCTGATCTGTGAGAACTAGAGATATCCAGTCTTCCTTGTGGTATTTACAGTGTATCACTGTAAATATCACAAGCTATCTAGACATAGATGAATATATATATATAAATCAGATCAAGTCATGAAAAAGGATGAGAAACACACCAAAAATTATGAGGCAAATAAATTTTTTAAATAAAAATTATATCCGCAAGAATATAAAATATTTCTGTTCTAGATTACTGTAGGTGTGTTTCTGTGACAGGTAAGCAGAAGACTGGACTGAATGAAGACAGAAGACAAGTATTGAGTGTCAATGAGTGTATATGTTTCTGTATAACTGAGTAACTGAGTGAATGAGTGATGTAATGAGGAACTGATATGTATAAGAAATGTATATGAAATGTATTGTATTTCAGTGAATTGTAAAAATAGTAGAGTTATAAAAAGTGTACTGCTTAGAATATTGAAATAAAATATTATATTTAAATAAAATACTGTTTGAATATTTGAATTCTTGTACAGTAGTATTCCATTTAAATATAAATATTAAATTCCTGTATGTGATGTACTCTAACAGTACAATAACAAACGCATCTATAATAATAGATATTTGTTTGTAATCATCAAACAAAAATCATAGCAGTGTTATATACAACAGTCACAACCATCATCGAACCAAAATAACATCAAATAATGGTTCACCATAGTCAGGTCGTTCTCGCCTTAGGTCGCAAACGACCTATAACCAACAACCTAACTCCCCCTTAGTCACTTTATCCTTCCACAACCTGACATCCCAAGCGAACAACGACCTAACGACCCATCATACCCACCAGGTCGCCAACGACCTTACCCATCCGTGCTTCCCAAGCCACAATCACAACCTAGAGCTCATAGGGTGGAACCAAAGACCCGACCTAAGCCTTCGAACGAACGACCTGAGTCTTTGTCGAATGATCCACAGTCTTTTAATACCCCCAATGACCTGAAGCACTTAACAACCCGAAGCAACTCCAATGACCCGACCTACTTCTGGACAACCTGACTCATTTCTTGAGTAACAAGCCACGACCCAAGCTCAATGCCATGTCATTAATAACCTAAGAAAAACGACCCGACTCCAGATCTGACCAATCTAGCATCAATCTTGACCAAATCATCACCAAATGACAACATCGATTCAAACAACTGATCCAAATCATCCAATTCAACAATCAACACTTTATGAAATCATCACAACACTAAAATGACAATTATTCATCATCAACCATATAGAATTCACCAAATCACGATAAATCAATGCATAATAAAAAATAATGGATTTAAACTTGCATAAACATATGGATTAACATAAGAATCACCGATTTAAGTTGCTATATTAGATCCTATGGTGATTCAAACGAAAATATACTCACTATGATGTAGATTTTGGTGAAAACAACTTAAAATTGATGGAAATAAGATCAAACAACCCATATACTTGATTGAATCCGTGTAAGAGATTCTTATCACTCACAATTCTTTGCACTAACTTGAAATCGCTGAATTCCCAATTCGGACAGCGAAGAACACTTTTCAAACCTCTCAATTTGATGCGATCTCCCTTTACTCAATGTAGATCTAGCTTTGCTTAACGCAGATCTTCAATCTTCTCGCTTAGATCTAGAATTTTAATGGAGGAAATGTGTATTTGATTGAGCAAGGAGGATCACAAGCTCAACCAAATAAGAGAACGAAGAAAGTAAACTATTCTCCATGCCTCTAACCCCTATTTATAGCCTCCCACCGGCCCACTAATGGGCTACACCAAATCAGCCCATCAATGGCTTATAAAACCTAAATAGAAATTGTGGAACACTAAAACATTGATTTCTCCCAAACCGCTGAACCAAATCTTTAATGTAACCACTCTACGAAATTGGAAACACCATTTTGTTTCTAATGAATTCGATCTCACATTCCCATAAACAACATATCAAAATATGAGAATGATCCAACCCTTAGTGAATTAATTAAAAATATTTTACAATTCTCCGATACGTAAAATGCGGGCTGTTACGTTCTACCACCATAAATAGGCCATATCTAGGCCATTTTGGTGGGTCTCTTCCGAGCTTATGAACTCCATTATGGAGGGACATTGCTGGAGATTAATTTCAACAATCTTTCTCTATTTTTGACGAACAAATTGCATTGTACCTATGAATCAAAGTATAATCAATCGATTGCTACAAGTGGAAATAAACATAATTCACGAATCACTATAAAACTTCTGTATTCAATTTTTTTACGCACTCTGTGACTGCTCTGTGATTCTTTTGTGACAGACAACTATGATTTACATCTAAGTCATATGTGAATTGGATGTTGGCACACGATTGACCAAAATCAACCATCAACACCTACCTACTAATCTATATGAATGGGGTGAAGTAGGTTCCTTTACTTTCAAGTTTCAACAAAGATTGACAGGAAGTCATGATCAAGTATGAAAATCGAGATTATTTTAAGCTGATACGACATTCAAAAAATAGCCGGAGGATGGCTTTATCTATTATTTAGCAATTTCAAAACGGTTAAGTACGAAAGATAGACTACGATCATTTGGTTTATTATCTAATGCTACATGTATTCTTTGTGATAGATAAAATGAATCATCCAAACATTTGTTTTTCCATTATGACTATTCCTTGTTTATTTTGTGTTCGATAAAATTTGATCTTTAGATTTCCCTAAATACTTTACCCACAATCAAAAATGAGGTAAAACAACTACATTCCAAATTCAGGAAAAAAGATCAAGTTAAAGATGTGGCATTTGTGGCTTTTATACTGTTGTTTACTACTGTTGACCTACTTTTTGGCAAAAGATGTCACAGTTCAACGGATCAAAGCCCAATGTCAAAAGACTCGCCGACCGACCCTAGCGGTCGATCCCTGCTTCATAAAGTTAGTAAAACTTGGCCCAAGCCAGTTTCTCTCGAGCAACGACATCTCATGCCCCGATATAATCGCTCTACCAGACCGACCAAGTCAAACATTTCCCTAAAGGTCGGATCGATCAGATATCTCTGGATCTACGTGGAAATATCCAAACAAATCATTCATTAGCCCAATTCTCAAGACATTAAAGGCGGTCAACCACTTCTGGTCAAAGCTCTACTTTTGATACACCTCATCTCGAGTGTCACGCAAGCCACAAATTTCGAGGATATTATTAATCAGCAGTAGACCGGGTCCCACCGCCGCAACTATTTCAAATAATCAAGCTCCACGTGTTCGAGCTCCGTAGAAAAGGCAGGCCACGTTGCAGCTCCCCCAGCGCCTCTCTTCACCTATAAATACCTCCATGCTCAAAATAGAAAAGGACTCTTTTCTCCACTTTAACTTCTCTTGGTAACTTCCTATCTCAAATACAAGTTCCACGGTTAACTCCAAAAATAGCCAATTCTTCCATTTTCTTCAAAAAAAAAAAGGCATTTTACTTGTAATCAAAAGAAAATCAATACATAAAGTGGACGTAGGCACCATCTTTTGCCGAACCACTAAAAAAACACTGAATGTTCCCTGTTTTTACTTACTTTTCCGTAATATGTGATTGTTATTTGTGTGTTCAACACACGATTGGGGGTTGACCGTCACCAATGACCAATTTTTAATGTCAACACTTTGGCGCACTAGGAAGGGGGCACGCACAAACATACCCTATGACCTTCAGCAATTTCCGATCAATGGCGAACAAGCGAAAGAAGACTGCAACATCTTCCCGTCCCACAGACGCCGATGCAACAGAAACTCACACTACAGAGGCAAGTCAGGAAGCCTTCCCTCATGAAGATGTGTCCCGATATCTTACTCGGAACGACATGGATAAGATTGTGGCCAAGTTTAGAGGCCAGATGACATCTCAAGGTAAACATCTTGAACAACAACAACACTTGATGAATAACCTTCTCGCTCGGATGGAAGAGAGATCTAACGCATCAACATCAATTCCTCCACCAGGCGAAGCCGAGGCAACAATCGATCTTCAGTCTGCACAAATACAAGCCTCAGATCATACCATAACTTTTCTTCCTCCTGGCTCGATTTTACTTCCCGATCGACCACTGCTAGGAGCATCACTTCCACCGATTGACGCAGTCGCAACTGTAGATTCACAGGAGGCCCGCGATTAAGATCTAGGTTGTTCGACCATTTTGCCTCCACTCCAGGGAACAACTCAACTCCCTAGATTGACTGAACAACAGCTAGGTCGGCCGGGATCAGTGCCATTCCTATTACAACCCGACATCTTACCACAGACTTGTCTTATGCCGCCTTTCCTCCAACGAAGAGCTAGTGGATCCTTCCCTTCAAACCAGGAAGATCACTCTACCATACCGGTTCTCAGCATGGCGGAGGAAAACGCTACTATAAACCTATCTAAGATCGCTTCGGGCGGGGGCACCGAAGAGCTCCAAACATCACATGCTATGCTGGGTCGGCCTGCTGCTAATCAAACTCGGACTAACCCAGCATGAGCAGGTATGGTTCAGTCCAATAACGATCGGGCAATCCCCACAACGACTGAACCAAGCCCCGAAACTACGATGAACCCTCATCCTCACCTTTACTCAACTCTTAGAGGTCGAGCCCAACCAATAGCCACCCTTCCAAGCATGCTTTTGGCAGACCCTAGTACTGGAGTTCTTCCTAATGCAGAGCTGGATTCATGGCAATGACTCCTCGGAGATGGAAGACAACTTGCAAGCATTATCTAACGCTTCACCCAGGGCTCTTTTTCTCGAAAGAATATAGATGATATCCACCGTAACCCATTCACCAGGGAAATTAGAAACTTCGGCAATCCTTCGGACTTTAAGTTTCAGGCCATATAGCCCTACAATGGCCGGACCGACCCGACCATACATCTTATGCGGTATATGCGCCACATGGAAGTACTCTCTACATCGACCAACATTATGGACAAGTGCTTCTCCCTCTTCCTCACAAATATAGCCAGCATGTGGTTTCGGCAGCTAACAACGGAGTCGATCAGCAGTTGGAACATGCTGGTCGCCTGCTTCATCGAGCAGCTCAAAGTTCACATCTCTCGACCAAAGAGCGTCATGTTCCTGAACTCTATCAAACAGCAACCCAGCGAACCCCTCTGGTCCTTCCTCGAAAGATTCAACGCGGCCGTAGCATCAGTTGATCGACCCGAGCCACCGATGGTGCTTATGGCCGCAATTGCAGGTGTTCAGAACCGATCAAAATTTAGGATGTCTTTAACCAGTGATCCTCCCAAGGACATTGAAGACTTTTATGCCGAGGCCAAGCGGTTCTTCCGACAAGAAGACACCAGCATTGAGATGGAAAGCCTTGAGGTGCTTGCCACCAAAGAATGAGGTCCATCCAACACCAATGGCCAGAATAAAGGAAGAGGAAATGTCTCGGAAAAGAATGAACGCAACGTACGACTTCGGAGAGAGAACAAGTACGATCAGTACATCGAGCATATTTCCTCCCTGCTCGACATCTACCTTGACATACGAGGATCTTTGCCTTTTCTAAAACCTCCTCGAAGAGAGCCAACCCGAAAAGAGCTCGACTCTGGAAAACACTGCATGTTTCCCACCATTGCCGGTCACAGCACCAGTGAATGCAGGCACTTTCACGATCTCATCCAGGATAGGGTCAGGCGGGGGGAATTGCTCGAGTATGTCAAGAAAACCACACCAGCCATGCCTCCACGATCTTCTGGCCAAGCTCCTTAGGCCGGTCCTCGAACTCCTAAAAACCGAAAGGATCCCGAGCCCTGCAATCGTAGCATCATCATCGATTAATAAGATTTAGATTTCTTCTTTCAAATGTATTTTTTTCTTTCAGAAAAATGGGTATGGTGAAGTACACACGTATGGGGTTAGGATTTAGCTCCTAGGCGTGCTCTGGATTCAATTATCACCCATATAGAATTTATTTTCATTTCCTTGTAATAGCTCTTTAGCAGCAATAAACTTTCTTTTGCAAAACATGGACTAAGTTTGATTGATTTAAGCCGAGCGTGACTGATGCTCGCCGACCCGAATATGGTCAGTGCTAAGCCACCGTCTGTAAGACACAGTCAAAGCCTGCCACCATTTCTAAGCCTACTCCTTGAGCTGAGTATGGTCAGATTTATCTAAGCTGAGTATGGAAGATACTAGCCTCTTCCCTAAGTCGGGTGCACTCACTACCCGCCAAAACTTCACAAGTTCTCAACGAAGTGCGACGGCCACTTAAGTCTCATTTACCCATCATTGCATACGTCCGACTCCATTAGCCGAGCACATATAAAATTATATAAGCCAAGCATGATTAACATTTTCCATAAGTCGAGTATGGATAATACTCGCCATCTCCATAAGCCGAGTATGGATAATACACACCACTACCATAAGTCGAGTATGGATAATGCTCGCTACTCCTCTAAGACAAATGTGATTACTGCTCGCCAACTCTTTAAGCCGAGTATGGCTAATACCCGCCCAATCAAATTCAAAACCATCTCTAAACCGAGAATGACCTATACAATCTTTGCAGGTATTGGACCTTGCGACCAAAGCTATCGACTACTTTCATAGCATTCACGACCTTAATACGGTCCTCAATGGTTGTTGGTTTTCTGGCCTTAATACGATCTATACCGATCGTTGGTTTTCTGGTGTTAATAAAACCATAAGAATATCGAATTTCTGGCCTTAATATGGTTCGGTGCAACCATAGCCACATGCACATTGGACTTCGGTGCAATATTCAGAACACACCTCCTTTATCAAGAAGGATGTATTCTGAGGGACAAAGAGTTGACCAACTTTTTGGCAAAAGATGTCACGATTCAACGGATCGAAGCCCAATGTCAAAAGACTCACCGACCGACCCCAGCGGTCGATCCCTGCTTCAGAAAGCCCGATAAAATTTGGCCCGAGCCAGTTTTCCTCGAGCTGCGGCATCTCATGCCCCGATATAATCGCTCTACCAGACCGACTGAGTCAAACATTTCCCTAAAGGTCGAATCGATTAGATATCTTTGGATCTACGTGGAAATATCCAGACAAGTCATTCATTAGCCCGATTCTCAAGGCATTAAAGGTGGTTAACCACCTCCAGCCAAAGCTTCACTTTTGATACACCTCATCTCGAGTGTCATGCAAGCTACAATTTTCGAGGATACTATTAATCAGCAGTAAACCAGGTCCCACCGCCGCAACTATTTCAAATGATCAAGCTCCACGTGTCCGAGATCCACAGAAAAGGCAGGCCACGTTGCAGCTCGCCCAACGCCTCTCTTTACCTATAAATACCTCCATGTTCAAATTAGAAAGGGACTCTTTTCTCCACTTCAGTTTCTCTTGGGAACTTCCTCTCTCAAATACAAGTTCCACGGCTAACACCAAAAATAGACAATTCTTCAATTTTCTTCAAAAAGAAAACACGTTGTACTTGTAATCAAAAGCAAATTAGTATATAAAGTGGACGTAGGCACCGTCTTTTGCCGAACCACTATTAAAATTCTGCATGTTCTCTGTTTTTACATACTTTACCATAATTTATTATTGTTATTTGTGTGTTCAACACACGATTAGGGTTAATCGTCACTTGGTACCAACTTTTGACGTCAACAACTACGTTTGGCAGGAGCGCAATTGTTGCATATTTCAGAACCGAAAAGCTGGTAGTGAAAATAAACTCATGTATGTCAAGAGTGAAGTTACATACCCGATTACTATCAATGGCAACACAACGGAGAGGAAAAGGTAGAATCTTGAGTTTCTTCAATGTTGGGGGATCGAACTCAAAGATTCTGGATGATATTGATTCCGAGGAAGGTGAAATAGTAGTAATGGTGGGCTTGTTTAAATTGCCGGGATGGGCCTGGTTTTATACTCTCTATTTTTTCAAGTTTTCTTTTGAATCTGTATTGTTTATTGTAATTTAAATTTCTACTGTTAATATATTAAATTTATATGCACTATTTTCCCTTGTAAGACACCCATCTATAATAGGGGGTTATAAGTTTTTGATAAGGCATAAAAAGGGAAACATTTGATTGGTATTAGTAATAAAAGTGTGCCAGTTTTCTTTCTTTCTCTATCTCTCTCTTTACATACATACATACATACATACATACATACATACATACATACATACATACATATATATATATATATATATATATATATATATATATATATATATATATATGGGAAATTCTATAGGGACACAAAATATTGACACAAAATTAAACACACAAGATCTGAACCACTAGATCTCCCCATGATTTGCACCTCTCATGTAAAGACAAAAGAATCCAACGGTCAGGATTTTGTGTTTAAAGTTGTGTGTTTTATTTTGTGTCCCAATAGCCGCTCCCTATACATACACACACACATAATCAGTTAATGTATTCCTTGCGATGTAAATCTCAGAATTTATATACATGCATATTATCCCCTTCATGGATTATTATATCCTACAAGCACACACATATGTATATGATACATATGCGTGTATTAAATTTATCAAACCAAATTTATATTCACAAGTATTTAAATATACATGATTTTATCTCAACCAAACCAAGGAATGTTGTAAATGAATTAGATTTCATAGTCTCAATAAAGATCCAATATAGTTTTTAAAAACTGAAATTTACTTGTAACTTCCACTGCGAGCTAATTCAATTCCAACAATCTGAACATATATTGATATGTTTACTAGCTAAGACTCAAAATACCAATTTTATTTTATAAAAACACATAGCTATATCCGTTTAAAGAAAAAAATGCTACATAGAGTATTAATGCGTGCATCTAAAGGGAAGTTACAGTTGTTTATAAATCAATGCTACAATTTAAAAACTGCTTATATAATGCATAAAATGTTACCGTAAAATATCATTCTAGACAAAAACAGACATAATCACATTTATTTAAAGCAACAAAAATGATACTACATAGTATCATTACTACAGACATTTAAATCAAATCTGTTGTAATTTTTAGAAGACTGGTATAACGCAAAAACCACTATTATAGTTTGTAAAATACTATGGGCATACCAACAAAAATATAAATAATTTAGTTTATTGAGATAAATATACGGCGACACTACCAAATATTGTTACTACACATGAATAAAAATAATCTACAAGATGGTACTTCGAAAACCAATGCTGCAAAATATATTTTCACTTTCATAAAAAAATACATTACTTTGTATCATTATCCAATATTATCTTCTTCTTCCCCAATTCTATGTTGATTCCCCTTCACTTACAACTTTAAATCACATCAAACACTACCTCTTTATGGTTGGAGTTGATCGGTAAAAACAATGAAGAAAAAAGTAATATAAGTTATGTAAATTCAATATCCTGAAAGCGAAATTCGACAAGAATATGGAGCAACTGATAATTATCGTTTGTTACCATAGGTTAATATATCGATCATTCACACCCGTGTACTTACAGTTGAAGAATTTGAAGATTTGTAAAAGTCACTATTCGGACGTATTGAATATTTGGAAATACTATTTTATTTCAAAGATAATCATGGACATGAAAAGATGAAGAAAATGAAATTTTTAATATAATTTTTGTATTTATTTTAAAAGACGAGAGAAAAACGAAAAATCAAATAATGAACGACTTTGTTTTTTCTTGTAATTATCCGCATTCATCACCGCTGTAACATATTGATTCTCCGACGTTCTTCTATCCATCAACATCACAATCAAGTCCTTCCATCATTGTCAACTTCATCTTGGGTTTCTCCATCATTATTGTTGTCGTCGAGCTCAAGTCCATCACCATGAGGGGTTGTTGCACCGTCGTCGAGATCTATCGCACCTCCTTGCCCCCGTTCAAACTCCACAATGTGAAAAAAACACAACGTTAAATTAGACTATTCTTGCATCTAAATGCTTTGTTCTACCGTTCTATTAAAAAAACGTCAACATTCACACAATATTGTAAAACGCATGTTCTTACGACTAAAATAATGTTGAAATTTTGTTATTTTTGGCAAGTTTCTATATAAAACAGGTCGCCACTTTTAGAAAATATAAATAATTCAACAGAGTATATGAGTAGTTTCATTAACTTCAGCATGTGCCATTTTTTTTTTAGTTGATATGTATACAAGTGATATAAAAAGGAAAGAAATATAAAAGAAGGTAGAGAATAAATAAGCTCAAAGAAGGTAGAGAATAAATAAGTTCAAAGAAGGTGGAATTGGTGTCAGGTGCTCATTGGTTGGAGAGATTGGGACATTCATTGAGGGTTGAAACTTGAAACCAGCTTACCTTCTCCCCACATCCATAATATCCGTTACATTAGTGATAACTCGTCACTTTCACCCAGGTTTGATTAATTAGATCTATCGTTAGGTTGCAACTTAAACGTCTTTGTATAAAGTAAATATTTTTCACTATATATAGGAATGGTCATTTTCTGAACTGGCAAAATCTTGCTTCACTCCCTTCGTCTTTAAATTTCCATTTTTCCCCTCTTTCAGCACCCCAATTTTTGTTAAGATTATTATCAACGCATTTCGGATCCATGGCTTTGGTACCCGCTTCCGGTTCTCAAAATTGCGAAAGTGTAAATATCTACTCTATCTTTTTTCTCCTTTTCCTTTCCTGCATTTTTGGTGATTTTCTTGGGTAATTTCCAACATGATTTGCTGACTTAAAAATTCTTACTTGTAGGGATTTGATGCTATGACTGAGCTTATGGTATGTGCTCCAAATCGTTTATTTCCTATGTTTCAAACGTTGTTTGTTGTGATTTTTATGTGTGCTTCGGTTAAGTTAAGTTATTTATGGCAAAAATATCTAACACTTTACATGCTACGCTTGTAAAGATGGCAATTTTGGAAACTAGGTTAAAAATTTAGGCTACATTTGTTTTAAAATGCGGAATTTTGAATTCTAATTGTTGAACCCTGAATTCTGCATGCTGCATTTTGGATAATTACTTATATGATTACGTTCGGCATTCAGAATATAAGAACATCTTTCAGCATTCAAATCAAAAACAAGAATGGAAAACGATTTTGAATAATTTGTTCCGAATGGATGGCTTTATTCAGAATACCTGAAAAAAAAAACAAGTAACATATGTAAAGTTTTAATTTTTGTGTTTGCCACTATAAGTTTGAGCTGTTACTTTATTCCGTAAAGCAGAATTTTAGCTGTTACTTTATTACTTAAAACAAAATTTGGTGCACATTAACATTTGTAGCTGTTACTTTATTCCTTATATAGATTAATTTCCTTGCTTAGTTTGGAAGAGAGTATGTCCCTTTGAGCCACTTTCATAAGCATACATGCATTGTATTACTTTTTTTTTTTTTTTTTGTTAATGTTACATTTTACGGAAGATTAATGCCCTGTTATGGTTAATTATCAATTAGTTCCTGTCTAGATGATTAATCCCTAGCCCAAACCCACGGTCTATCAACTTTTACAATTTTGATTAGATTCAACTCTTTGCTCCAGTTAACCTGAGTGGGGTACCTAGAAAACAAAAAGATGAAATGAGCATTCCTATCACTCTTGCATAATTTTCTAAAAACTTTGAATCCAGAAAACAGAATGGTTGCTTTAGGTTTGTGTCTCGGTTTATATCTCATAATCTGTACTTAGACATAAAGGGGGTCTGAGGATGCGTGCAAAATTTTCTTAAGGGGATTTGGAGTATATGGTTTTGAATTTCACCCAGTGAGAACCATGACCTGCATACACATATTTTATATACCGCTTCCGGTTTAGTTTGGATTATAAATACCAGTGTAAGTCGTACGTTCATCCATCTAATAGGTAGAAATATTCAATTTTTATTTAATAAAAAAGTTAATGGATGGATATGTGCCACAAGTGCAAAACCTTTGGTGGTGTTGGTTGCAAATTGGTAGTGAAATTTTACTGATGGGTGGTCGAGAATGGGATGTTGTTGGATGTTGCAAACCGACGTTTAGTTTATGTTGATTGGTGTAGGGTAGTTTCGAATTTTCAAAAAGTCACATTCGAAATTACATTCATTGGATTCTCTTCGTCGATAGCAGGGATGCATGAGCAATAAATAATGGCTTCAAATCTGGACTGCTAGTTGCTAGGTTGTTAATTACTCATGATCATTGTAAGGTTGAGCAAGTATGATTTCATATAAGATATGAAAGCTAACCCAAAGTAGATAGTATATAAAAATGAATTCTGTTATAGGCACATGGTATTTTATTTTTATATGTCAGTTATATAAGAAAATGATGTAAAACTTTGTACAGAAAATGATTGGGAACTATACATTAAAATCTTTCTGTACTTTCGGACATTGAGAGAGTTTCAAAGCTGATCGTACTTAGATCATTACTCATTCATTTTCCCTTTGTCGAAATTTTGGCATGGGGGTGAACTCAAACTCAATGTTAACCTGTTTTTATCATACATAATTTTCTTGATCCTGGATTGTATTACAATCATCACTTTATTCTTATTCCATTTCTATAATTGACAATTAAACCTTGTCATTGATCTACAGCTTTGATTGATTTTCCTGTTCCAATTCTTTATGGCACATTGATAGACACAATCTAATGTGATTTGGATACTACTTAATTATTCAATTCAAAGGTGTAGACTTTGATATTCCAGGTCCAGAAAATTGCAATGTTTGGAATGGTTACATGTGAAAGACATGTAATGTTTGGAAAATTGCAATGTTTGGAATGATTATTGGTTAAATGTGAAATGCATGTCAAAATCATGTGATGTCATCTAAAAGCAGAAGTTTAGGTTAATCACAACATATTTTTTATGTAAAATTGCAGGATGCATTCTCTAATGGCCTTAAGCATGAAAAATCTGAATGTTTCAAGCAATTTGATGTTGTTACTGATGAAACAGATCACTACTTTGCTTCTAAAACCAAAAATGTGGAAAAGGTAAACTGTGCTTGTAGGTTCACTCAAGTGTTTCATGTATGTATATTTCATATGCTTGATTGCCTGTTAAATCATAGACTTCGAATGCTTGGACAAGGAAGATTCAGCAAGAATGGAAAATTCTGGAGAAAGACTTACCAGGTCGTTATTTATATTTTTTTAAGAACTCCATCGCACTTTAGTCATTAAAGATAGAATTGAAGGTAATAAGCAAATCAGACAAAGTCTTAGAATAGCTGTTTGATCACAAGTCACACAGATATTTGCATCCATTGTGACAGTTTGTATATGTAATATGTGTGTGTGTGTGTGTGTGTGTGTGTGTGTGTGTGTGTGTTCAGTGTTTTATGAAATGAAATGAATGGAGATTGGAAACGATGAATGAAAGAAAAAGTTATCTGACTGAGAAACTAGAATTGTTATCCTGTACAAGGACCTTACTATGTCTATTTGTATTTCATTAAATTACTAATTGATCTCAGTCTAAGTTTTAATAACATACTTTCTTACACATCAAATTATTTCCATTTTTAACAGATACCATATACGTTAGAGTTTATGAGACACGAATGGACTTGCTAAGAGCAGCCATTGTAGGCCCAGCTGGAACTCCTTATCATGATGGCCTATTTTTCTTTGACTTTCAGTTTACAAGCAAATATCCTTATGAACCCCCAGTAAGTTCTGCTTCATATTCATTACCAAGTTTTAGGATAGATCCTGAAAAAATTCCATTGGCTTTGGTCATACAAACATGATATTTGATGAATTCCAATGCAAACTAAACTTTTCTCATTAAGCAATGTTCCAAAATATTTGATTTTACTAATTCAAATTTGTAAAGAAAAGTGGATCAGCATTCCAGTTTGTTTTGAAGTTCAGGGTTATTATCTGTTATATGATAATACATAGAGCATTAGTTATGTTTCACAGCTCCAACTCATGTGCATTTAATGTAGAAAGCGAATTATCGATCTGGTGGGCTTCGTCTGAATCCAAATTTGTATAATAACGGGAAAGTATGTCTAAGCCTTCTGAACACTTGGCCTGGTAAAGGATGTGAAAATTGGGACCATGCGAAATCTAGCATGCTACAAGTTCTGGTTTCAATTCAAGGTCTGGTGTTGAATGCAAAACCTTTTTACAATGAGCCCGTGTATTCAAATTCTACATCAGGGTACAAGAGTGCTTCCTTGGCATATAATGACAATGCTTTTATTCTCTCTTGCAAGACAATGATGTACACCATCCGATCACCTCCCAAGGTACGGATGTTATCAGTTTTTAATGAACATCTATTTGTTTATTTGTTGTTCTATGTCTTATCCATTAGTAAATTTACCCACTCGGATTGTATTTAGACTAACAGATTCATTTTCTGTGTTCTAAACATATCATGACCAAAAATTTGGAAACAACCATATATGAGAAGCATTTTATCTTACGTAAATATAATATTGGATAGTTTACCATTTTCTTAACCCCATCATTCAAGTCACTAATCATGCGTAAACTACACAATGTTTGTGCTTACTGCTGCTGACTTATTTATTTTGCTATGTAGTTATCCGTGTGCGCTCTTTAGTAATTGCATGATACAATGATTGTATTTACAGTTTTCTTGATATGCTGTCATACATGTTACTAAAGGCGTTTATTGCAGAATTATAAGAAGGTTTTGTACACACTCATTGATTATTTCTTCACTTCGGTGACACCTATTTCTTATATATACTGTAAGGTTTGCAAAATAAGCTGGATAAAAAGGCTCTGGAAGGATCATTTTGAGTTCCTAAAAAGAGCTTGTGAAATAATACTATTACCGCATTTTCTATTTGGAGCTAAAAAAAGAAGAATGTGTGAACAAACTCTAGTGCTACATGACACAAAACAACCAGTATTTAGCACTAGCTACCGCATTTTAGAAAGATTTTCAATTCCACCAGTATTATACATGTGCGAAGCTTTCTTTCTACATATTAAGATAATGTAAGATAATGAAGTTGTATAAAATAAGCTTGAAAGTTTATCCATTTAAGACATTCTGAATTTGAGATTCTTCCATAAGAGAATATGATATAGTTATCTTTAGGGATACACAAGATCTAGGAAGAAATGTTGGTATATATAAATATTGATGTTTATAATTAAGCTAACATGGGCTGCTATTTTGACCCAAAATAGAACACAAAACGAGGACAGGATATTGGTCGTTGAAAATTACTGGAGGTTGTATTTCCATAAAGATCTGTTGACATCTTTCTTTTGTGTCAGAGTTTATGTCATCTATTTGCATCTAGTTATATTTACCCTTAGTCAACGTAGAAAACTAATAGTGCACATAAGCATCATCATTTATTTACTAAGCTAGTATTTTGCTTGTTTCATGCGTGTATGCGGTTTTGTTAGCAACTTTGCATCTCAGGAGGATCAAATACTTCTTTTTTCCCCTCTTTTTTTTAAAAAAAACCTTGATTCATCTTATTCAAATATAAGATTGCTATTGCTGTTTATTATACGATTGAATTATCTTCAAGACCGAGTATTCTGGATTCTAGTATTTTAGATGCTATTGGAATGGTCCAATCATGCGTTAAATAGGTAACTAGTTTCAGCTTTTGTCTTCTGGGTAAATTGCCAATCCATTGTTTTTATTAATATGGTTATAATTGTACAAGTGGACTAATGGAAATGATAAATGAAATCTTTCCTCTCTTCATGTTATGCTTCTTCCTTTCGAGTCTTCCCCTTTCTCTTTATCCCTTTTCATTCCGAAGTATGCACCTTATCATTTGATGATTTCACGTATATAAACTCCATGGACCACGACTGAAACCTTACTACAGTCTTTCAACCATTTGCCCTTCTTGCTTATTAAGTTGACATGTTCAAGTTCCACACCTCCATTAGTCTCGTAATCAAGTCTTCATCAAAATCTCTTCCATCTCGTTAAACCTCTCCGCTAACACAACTCATTCTACCAACAACCCCTAACTCATCACCATGACTGTCACAGATTATCCATCCACTCATTTCTTTCTATTAGCACTTCGGCCACATCTTCATCAGGCTTCTTTATTGACACTATGAGAAATTACCGACAACCTCCCTCTCCTCATCTCGACTTCAGTACCAAACTATGAAAACTAACTTCTCAACTCTCGAATCTACTTTAATCCTTTTCCCATTCGTATAACGAGTTCATCGTTCCGATGCTTTCGTCTTCTCCATAATTGATGTCAAAATTTGCATCTCCTGGCTCCCCATCAATATCACACTCTTTGTCCCTCAACGATAACTTCCTTCTACAACACATCTTCCATCCTCACCCATGACAGTTACAGCCACTACTTCACCACATGAAGCATTTTCAACCATGAGGACAAGGTTGATTTCAAGGGTATGTTAATGATACATATATGGATGAACAATCTACATGTGATTAGTTCGAGGGGATGGTAATGCTAAAGCCATAGAGAACACAGTGATTCTATGTAAGTCTCTAGATTAATCCTGGTATATCATCATAGATACAATTAGAATGATCTAATTATGCATTAAATAAGTAATAAGTTATAGCTTTTATTTGGGTTAGCTGTCATCCATAACTGGATTAGGATGGTTATAAATGTACAAGTGGCTGATTTGGAATGATAAGCAAACGTTGAATGAAATCTCTCATTTTCTCCATGTTCTTCTTTTTCCTCTCAGGTTCTTCTTATTTCTCTTACCCTTTTTCTCTTCTTTCTTCTCTTCACAAGGTAGGATTGTTCACCCTATCAGTAGGCAGTAGCCCATGTAATCCTGGTTATAAGAGTTAGGTTTGTCAGCGGTAAGAGTTTCAGCCCGAGCTTGACCCATACCCGACCTATTAATATAGGTACGGGTTTTGCCTTTACTACCCAAGTCAAGCCCGACCCGGTTGCTATTAGGGTAGGGCACGATTTTACCAAAATATGGACTGGTATGGGCCCGATTCAATTATTAATTTTTAATCATATTAAAACATGAGTGTGTTTATTTTTTATTTACCATTTTGTTTGTTTACATGTTGACGTTTTTGCATGCTTTTGTTGTGAACTCGACTATGTCACCACCTAATTTTTATGTCAACATTTTTGTTTTGTAAATTTTACAAAAATTGCAAGTTTAGTTTGATTTTTTCTTGAGTATTACGAGGTAGGTATATAGAGCCTGACGGGCCGGGTACGGATATTGTTTTTGTAATTCTCTGCGGGTACATGCTGGGCTTGGGTTTCAGGTATTGTAATAGGGCTTGGGACTAAGTTTCATGATACCCGAACTTGAATCCAGCCTGTTGACATGCCTAATAAGAGTAAATATATATAGTGAGAAATTATCATATGCAAAAAATCAGTGATTCTTTCCCTTATCTTCTATTATTTTAGAGGCAATTATACTGTAAGGACTTAATGCCCACTTTGTGTGATACACAATGTCATGAAGTTTCAGGAAGTAGACTAGCTTCATTTTATGTTCTAACTGAAGCATCGTGCAAGACGCTTTGATTCATATATGGCATTTAGAACATTTGTTTACTTAAAAGTGAATTATATAAGGAAACCATTCTTTCACATTTCTGATTTTGCCATAACAGAACTTTGAGCAGCTAGTAATCGAGCACTTCTACCAACATGCAAAAAACTTCATTGCAGCATGCACATCTTATTACAATGGCACTTCCCAAGTTGGCACTCACACTTCAACAGAAGCATCACAAACCACCCTGATCAGCACCAACAAAAAGCAAAGCTCGAAAAATTTAAGGAAAAAGCTAAGTAAATTATACGGAGAACTTCAAAGAGAACTCGGTGCAAAGGGAATCGATCTAGATGCACTAATTTCAAGAATTATGTCTGATGGCAAAGCTGGAGATAGCGATAACAGTGAGTATTTCTCTGCACAAAGCGACCAAATATCACAGTGCGATGTCGATGGGAGCCTTTCTACTAAAGAACATTCTGCTGTATCTGAAAACGTTGAAGTGGTTAATGGTGGAAAACGTAAGAAAGCCCGAGTAGGTAAAAAGCTGAAGCAGGCTTGCAAGTACTTGCTTAAACTGGGGAAGAAGGTGCTGCCAATGGAGAGTTAGTTTCACAAGGAAATAACAGTAGATTTAAGCTGCATTTAGGACTGACAAAGGTATTTAGTAGGAACATCTTATAAGGTGCTTCTGCTTCTGTAAATAATTTCACTGTTTCTGAACTATGGTCTTTTGTTATGTTAGGTTTTGACAAGTTTGCTTGTACTCCACCAGTCTGGTACAATTCATACGATAAAGAATATTGCTAGTATGAGAATCTGTTGTTTGTCTCCATGAGTTTGGGACTATTGCATGCATTTTGTTTGTGGATATGCTTCATTTACATTGTTAGTTAGGCAGCTGGCTACTTGTCCATGCATGTGTTTTTGGGTTCTTTTCTGTCCTTTCCGTAAAATTCAAAAATTTTGAAGAAATTTAACGTCAAGGATCCCCGAGCACTAGTTCTTGTATCCGGAGGGGTAGGTGCTAGTATTCAGTGAATTACCATATCAAATATAAAAGGTTCAAAGTAGATCATAACTCTGTTAAAATAGGAAAATTTTCGTATTTAGCCAGTTTTAATAAATTATTACATGTTTAGGCCAGTTTTTGAATATATTTACAGAAATAGACCACTTTTGGTTATATGTGCAATTTGGTGGTAATTTCTAATTGGCGATTTTTCAAAAGTTATCCACTGACATTTTTTGAAAAATCGCCAATAAAAAAAAAAAAAAAAAGTAGTTGGCGATTTTTCAAAAATCACCAACTGGTTTTCCTTTTTTTAGTGTTGGCAATTTTTCAAAAGTCACTACTTTGCGACTTTTGAAAAATCGCCAACTAGAAATTCCTATCTAGCTGCGCACATTGCCAAAATGGCATATTTATGTAAATATTTTCAAAATTGACCTATACATATAATAATTTCTTAAAAGTGGTCCAAATATGAAAATTTACTGGAAGTAGTTTTATTATTATAAACATTTAAATATGCACTAAATCGTTATTTCATCTAAGCAAAAATATTTTTTTTTTTTTTTTTTTTTTTTTGAAATTTTATAGTTTTCAGTCCAAATATCTACGCTAAAAAGGGTAAATCTCAAGTTTGATAGCCTTAATCGTTATGAAAAAAGGCATTTTCTTGTTCTAGTTTATTTCTTTAGAGTTGTCGTTTAGTGTAGATTTGAAGCGTGCAGAAATAAGAAGGAAAAAAAAAAAAAAATCAATTATCGAGTATAATTCAAAAAACTATTCATGGGATGTTTCAAAAGGGGGACAAAAGCACATTAAATTTGGAAATAGAGGTATTCCCGTAGTATTGTCTAATAGAAGAAATCGATGTCATTGATTATATGTTAAGGAAAAAAAAGCATGTAATACCAAGTTATAGCAAAAGCCAACATACGATCAGCCACAAGTGAGATAGAATAGAGGGTCAGTTTGGCTCAAACTCTTATTAGG
Source organism: Allium sativum (assembly GCA_030737875.1). Classification (NCBI taxonomy): domain Eukaryota; kingdom Viridiplantae; phylum Streptophyta; class Magnoliopsida; order Asparagales; family Amaryllidaceae; genus Allium; species Allium sativum. The sequence goes on along the minus strand of CM060922.1, from coordinate 50,152,540 downwards.
TTTTAAAGTACACAAACTTTCTATTTTTAAAACTTTTTAAATTAGATCATTGTTTTTCGAAAATTGTGACGACCGTCCACAACCCCTACACTTAAACAAGAGGAATAATGCGCTGAAAAACGTACCAGGTAGCTGTGGACAATCATCTTGGTAAGATAACAAAAGCGAAACCTGTCGTATAACTCACAACGCGAGGATAAAGTATAATAGAATATATACAACAGGTAGAAATAACAAAGCATCATATATCGAATTTTCAGAGTTTCACAACATCTTGAAAGATCATCCATACATCAATTGTATATAACATCAAAGTTTGTACATGAAGCCTCACTACAACACTCATCAAATAGCGGGAACAAAGATACTAGGTAGTAGTAAAAGATAATACGTCAGCCTCTTGCTCGCCTTCGAACTGCAACATCGTCCTCACTAAGCTATCACCTGCCACCTAGTCTGTCCATCCACAACTGGATGAACAACTCAAGGTAATAAGAGAGAACATAAAACTTTGAATCAGACAACAGTCTTAGTGAGCGATAAACAGCTAACAAACATAATTAATAAAGTATATGATGATAACAGGCAAATAACCAAACAATCTACCTACTTCACCAGAAAATAAACTCGACTTTATCTTTCCCACATCAGACAGTGATAGCCTTTACAAAACTAGCACTTCAACCATACATCCATGGCAACAGACAACCATTCATTCATGGCAATCAGAAGTAACCAACAATATCAACCATAACAACCAATTATATATCTCACGTAAACCATCCTAATCGAGCTCGACATCACTCAAGCGCAAGCCCCAAGAAATATCTCCTTTGACGTCAGACAATCTACGTGAGACTGTACAAGCGAACAAACAACATTCATGACTAAGTCTGGCTATCACCGACAATCCTGCTTTGAAACCATCGCTTATCGTATGACTGGCCATATCATCCTACCATCCGTCAAGGGCTAATGGTAACCTCAGTTATAGTAAAAACTCCATACGCCTTTCACCGATACGTATCTCTAGGTCTTTCAACGATAACCAGAGTGCTCGACTAGCAAGTTGCGGCAACCTTCCGGCCTTTTAGACGTTTCTATTATACCCTTGCTTTGAGCCTGCTAAAACCTACGATAACGACAATCTCTCGGCCTTTAACATCTCTAGTCGTCAACACATGCGACTATTCACAAGCTCAAAACACGCTTGAGCAACCATTATCCACCAACTCAAAACACCCTTGAGTTATTTTCACATTCGTTGCTTTTCAACGATCAACGAACGTCTCACACCACTACGAACATTCCCCTGGAACTCGTGTCGAAGCTACAACCATTGTCGATCGAAAAACAAGCTTTGTTTGGTCGATACTGCATTTTATAGCATTTCCAGCTCTTTCGCTTTGAAAAACTGGCCATAATGTCAAAACAGCCTTTTACAGCTTTTCTGAAATGCTATTTCATCCCCTGGTTCAATTTAGCATCAATCTGGTGTGAAAAACTTAACGAAACATCAAAATTGGCTTTCACAACATTTCTGCCTTTTTACAGTGTCTCAGAAGTGCTGTCAATGCTCAGGTGCGACATACGACATGCGACATTAGCTCATTCTTGTTCCAGGACTTTACATAGCATTTTTACTTTTGACAACGTTTTTTCAACGCTATCAAATCTCACAACACATACGACATGCGACTTTCTTGTTCCAGGACTTTCCATGGCATTTTTTCTTTCCACGGCCTTTTTCCAACGCTGTCAAATCTCACACGACATGCGACATTCTTGTTCCAGGACTTTCCATGGCGTTTTTACTTTCCACAGCGTTTTTCCAATGCTATCAAATGCTGTAAATTTCCAGAACATGATTTTCGGCCCGATTCTTGAAAATTCACCCAATCCGCTTGATTTTTCTTTACGAACCATGATTTTTCAACTTGCCAAACATGTTGCCAAACTCTCTAATCCATCTTAACTCAAAATCAATCAGTTTCATCAACATCAAAACAACGATTCAACAAATAATTAAACCAATATATATGGATCTAAACATAGGACTAACACATGAAATTACCTTTTATAACTTGCTAGATTACGTCCTATGGTGATTCATATGAAAATACACTTACCATGATGTAGATCTAAGGAAAACGACTTGAAAATGATGAAATTAAGATAATAGAACTCATATACTTGATTGAATCCGCGGGAGAGATGAATATCACTCACCAAATCTTCAAAACAACACAAAAGCACTTGGATCTAAATCCACACAGCAGAGAATTAGCTTCAAACTCTTTAATTTGATGAAATCTCTCTTTGATTAATGTGGATTGTAACAACCCGAATTCCAACAAACAGTTTTTCTTTTTCTTTTCAAAATTCCAGTTTATCGAAACTCAATGTGTGTAACAACCCACCTCCGTTAAGGTCACTCACAAAGGGAATGCCTTAACTTTGGTGGAGCATTTTAGTAAACAGAACAGAAACTCACAAGACAGATAAAATAGTACTTGAAAAATTTATAACTTTATTACAGCGGAAAACAGAAATCAGTATGGTTACATCTTTCCAAATCACAATATCAGAATTCAAGTACAAAATATCAGTCTTGTACAAAAGCCTTCAGAATGCATAGTTCAAAATCATAATCCCCATAGAACGGAAGCTATACAGAGCCAAGCCATACTTTAAGCGCTTCAAGCAGAAGAAATCCGGATCAGGCTAAAGTATTCCCTCCTTGGATAACCTGGGGGGGGGGGGGAAACGGAAGAAAGGAGGCGAAACAACAAGGGTCAGACAAAAAGTCTGGCAAGTCCAGTGACTTTCAGCATATGAACAGATAATAATAATATGATATGAACATAAAACTGGATGTGAGATAACTGTAACAGGTGTAGCAGATATAACAGAAAAACAGAATGACATAAACTATCGCTTTATACTTCTCTGCACTAATTCTAGTATAACAGAATTAGGTGTCACCCTAATGTCTAAATTGAAGCAGGAACGGGTACAGAATACTTTAACCGAAACAGAATGCTAATAATGGGCCTTTACTACCCGATCAGAAACAGACAGAAGCAGAAACAGATTAATCCCTACGGAAACAAAATGTAGAATTAGGTGTACACTAGTAATGGGCCTTCACCACCCGAACAGACGGTACCATACAGAAACAGACATGTGTTACCACCCAATAGAAACAGACGGTACCAACAGAAACAGACAGAACTAAGTGTACCCTAAAACCCTACCCCAAGCGATCGGCTCCCTAATACATAAATATCCTGTGTCGACCCCATAGTAGGGTGTATCACTCCCTAAAGTGACAACCAATTGGCACAGACCTATTTACAGATGTCACGGCGTCTTATATCCTCAGAGGCAGACCGGGATCCATGCACGCACATGTCCCGGTTGGAACGCACCATCAACACCCCTCGCCATTATCAGAATGAACCACTTATAATTAGTTCAGTAAGCGTGCAGTGACCTTACCTACTTTTGGGTCAAAGTTTTGATACCAGAAAGGGTTACTGACTAATATGGGTCCCAAACAACAGATGACACAAGTAATTCCCCTCCTAACCTTGTGTCCCCAGACTAACAGATTTCAGATTAACTTGTTTACAAGTTCAGACATACATAATTCAGATTTACTAGTTCACAGATTAAGTTAACAAGTTTTCAGACTAACAGATCAGATGTACAGATTTTTCAGATTTGTCTAACTTTGTATTGGGCCTACAGATTCATGGACGGGTTTACTACACCTATTAATCCAGTTGGTTTAACCCTATTTCCCCCAATACGTTTTAGACGTCATTCTTATCTTAGATTTGCATTAATTAATTATTAATGCCCAGACCTCTCACATTAGGTAGCTAGCTTGTGGCCGCTGGATGGGCCGGGCGGTTCCGGGCAGACTTCTGCCACAAGCCAGACCTAACCTCGTGTCTTAAGAAGGTTATGACTAACTTCTCACATTAGAACCTATTGTTTGCGGCTACTGGATGTGCCGGGCGGTTCCGGGCAGAATTACGCCGCAAACTCATTCTAACCTCGAGTTAGTCACGTTTATCTTTGCGGCCAATTAATTAATAATTTACCGTTTATGCGTACTCCCAATATATATGCCAATTCAGATTATATCAATAACAGGATGATTATATCAACACAGCAGATAACAGATTTTAGCAGATAACAGATTAGGCATCTCAACAGACAGATTTAACAGATTAGGCACTTCAATCTAATTTGCAGTTTAGGCAACATAACAAAACTAGCAGTTTAGGCAACTTGGCAAATTAGCAGATTTAGCAAATTTAATATTTCTAAAGGTTCTATTTACATGCCTTGCCTAATCATAAATTAGGCCTAAATTCATATGCCTACATAATTGTCATGATTCACAATATGAACATATACTCCATGTTTGCATAAATTTACATAGCGCAGAATATGGACATAATTTACCATATAACATATGTTCCAATCTTTGTTTAACTAGCATTTTACAGCAGATTCACATATAAATTATACCAAATATAACCGTTAATTACAATGCATGCCATATATCCAAAAATCCCTATTTAGGTGTAATCGCAATAATAGATATCCTAATTAATGTAAATCTTTACACCTAAGTTTCCATATCTTCTTCTTTTTAAGTCATGAATCATTATGCAAACTATACCCAACAATCTAAATCTTTAAATCATACCTTCTAAAATTCAGATCTTGACTTTTATATGCATTTTGTCCAAAGTCTCAAATCATATGTAATCTTACAATGGTTCCTCTCTTCTTTTATCACAGAATATACATAGGTCTAAAACTAGTTTACAACATATGCTTATTTTTCTAATTAATTACAGATCTAAATAACATATGTTCATTTCTCTAATTAGTTACAGTATGCATACAACATATATAAATTATATGTTTACAGTCAAATTCATGCATCCAATCTCAACTCATATTTCAATATATTTTATGCCTCAGATCTAAAGTCATACGTTCAATTCAGTCTTGCATTATTCATTATTTGTCCCAAAATTTGCGTTCATACGTTAATCTCTTATGAGATTAGGCACAGGCTCGTGGTAGCCTGGCTATAGAAACAGAAAGGAAGCAGAAAGGGATACAGAACAGTCACAGAAAAACAGATCTGACAGATATACAATCTCAGATTCAGATTTAAAAACATATCAGAATTATAATTAATGTTTATAGCAGAAAATTACTGTACTTGCCTTGATTGGATTAAAGAAAGAACTTTAGTTGTTACAGAATTGTTGCAGAAGCTTTTATCTCGAATTTGAATTTAGGATGATGTTGATTGGCTTCTAGTTTTGATTCCAGCAGAGTAGCGACGCCATTTTTATTTTTATCAGAACAGAGGCAGAGAAGAAGCAGAATAGAATTGTGTGTAGAGGAGGCTAGGTCTTAGGATGTATTTATAGGTGTAGTTAGTTGTTTTTGGCCTTTAGATAAACCCTAAAACAGATCAGAACCGTCAGAATTCGTCATAGGCTCACCAGAACAGCCCAAAAACCCATCCAGATGCACCCAGGCCGACCTGGCTCGACCAGGGAGGTCGACCCCCAGGTCGACCCTAGGGTCGACTCCCAAGTCGACCTGGTCCCCTCCAGGTCGACCCCCAGGTCGACCTGGTCTGGGCGGGAATTTTCCTGCCTGGCTCGTTTTCTGCATTTTTGAAATCTGTTTCGTTTTTCTGATTTTTCGTGAAACTTCTGAAGGCCATATCTCGGTCATACTGACTCCGATTTATGAAATTTCGGACTCTTTTTCGCGTATTTTTCCGAGACGAACGCAATCGCGAAACCCGTTTCCCTTAATTCTGATTTTATATTTCAATTATACTCAGATTTGTAATTCTTAAGTTCACAGAAAATACGGGGTGTTACATTCTCCCGTCCTTAAAGGATTTCGTCCTCGAAATCTTCAAGTTAAGAAGAATGTGTCCTACCATCCAATCACTCATCTACTCAGTCATCATCCACAAGCGTCCATTGTCCTTAGAAATTTCTAGTGCTGTATGAACATCTGCAAAAGTGTGTGTATATGTTCCTTATCTAATGCAAAGATCAGGCGGTCTACTGATTCAGTTGACCTCCTTAATGCGAATTATGTCAGTGCCATGAGTCCAATATGTATGCAATTTTCCTATTTGATACCTATTATTTCTATATGAGTGCACAACCATCCACTCATATGCAACATCCATGTGTTGATTCAACCATTTTGCATCCATAAAAATTTAAAATGCTCACACATCCATATGCAGTATGAGAGTGTTTTCGAGCCAATCTAGTGCCTAGTGTGTGTATATGCGTCCACGAGCAACCACTAGCAACCACTTGCATCCACTTGCAACCATCAAACATAACATGTCTCAAACACATGTTTACACCCATTGGTTTCTACCTAAAGTTCGAAGATTCGATCGATAGGATACAGTCGAATGATGGAGGCGAGTACAGATAGAACAAAAACTTGGTTCCCATTAGACATGGGTCCTAAGTATCGGCCCCAAAGACCGAAACCAACATCAAATTGACACCCAGAGGATTACCTTCTTTAGACAATGTCAAAACTGGAAATCTTATCAGAAGTATTCAGATATTTACAGGCTACTGGTACAGATCAGGTTCCCTAATGACTCTTAGGAAGTTAAGCATGATAAAATCATACCCCACGAAAACTCAGAATGTATGCGTCATACTTGACGCCTAACACAGATATCCCTCAAACCCCAATCTCAAACAGATGAGCCATAACCCTTATGGGTCTGAGTCTACAGCGGAATTCAGAAATAACACTAGTATTAAAGTGTAGAGTATCGATTACAAAATCAAAATACCAAAATCAGAAAAATTCTTAACTCCACAATCAGATAAAGAAATTAAACCTACTATAGAAATTTCCTATTTCTATCCTAGCCACTAGCCTCAAGATTATTCGCCTGCCCTCCTTGTCCTCGTCTCTTCGGGCAGTCCCTAGTGAAGTGTTCCATCTCCCCACAGTTGAAGCAAGCACCCTCCCCTTCCTCTTTCGGTAATCCTTATTCAGATGAGTCGAGCTTCCATAAGTAAAACACTTTCCTCCTCCTTATCTTCAAACTTTCCTTCCTTCTTTTGTGTTTCCCTTTTGCCTCCATTGTGAACTAAGTCTATATGAGTTTCTCACCTTTGGGTTGTGCTCCTTAGCCAAACCTCATCATTCTCATCTTTACTATCCTTGTGTAACACGTTGACCAATCCCTCGAAAGCTGCCTCCATCGCCCGGAAAAATCCTTCAAAGCTCTAAGAAAAACTAGCCGTAGGTGAAACTACTACAACTATCGATGGAAGTCGGGCACTACTTTGCCCTTCGACGAGGTTACCTCCCAGAAAGCCGGGAGCCCCAGAGACTCAAGAAAGAAGGAAACAAGGATTCAAGCAGAGGATCAAAAGATAGATATATGGCTTAGGGGACTATGTTTTTCAAAATAAGCTTTACTTTTGAAAATACTTCCTTTTCAAAACCTTTTTGAAAATAGTTTTCAAAAATTCTTTATCAAATCCGGTAACCTTCAGCTCTGATACCAAGTGTAACACCCCACCTCCGTTAAGGTCACTCATAAAGGGAATGCCCTAACTTTGGTGGAGCATTTTAGTAAACATAACAGAAACTCATAAGACAGATAAAATAGTACTTGAAAAATTTATAACTTTATTACAGCAGAAAACAGAAATCAGTATGGTTACATCTTTCCAAATCACAATATCAGAATTCAAGTACAAAATATCAGTCTTGTACAAAAGCCTTCGAAATGCATAGTTCAAAATCATAATCCCCATAGAATGGAAGCTATACAGAGCCAAGCCATACTTTAAGCGCTTCAAGCAGAAGAAATCCGGATTAGGCTAAAGTATTCCCTCCTTGGATAACCTGGGGGGGGGGGGGGAACGGAAGAAAGGAGGCGAAACATCAAGGGTCAGACAAAAAGTCTGGCAAGTCCAGTGACTTTCAGCATATGAACAGATAATAATAATATGATATGAACATAAAACTGGATGTGAGATAACTGTAACAGGTGTAGCAGATATAACAGAAGAACAGAATGACATAAACTATCGCTTTATACTTCTCTGCACTAATTCTAGTATAACAGAATTAGGTGTCACCCTAATGTCTAAATTGAAGCAGGAACGGGTACAGAATACTTTAACCGAAACAGAATGCTAATAATGGGCTTTTACTACCCGATCAGAAACAGACAGAAGCAGAAACAGATTAATCCCTACGGAAACAGAATGTAGAATTAGGTGTACACTAGTAATGGGCCTTTACCACCCGAACAGATGGTACCACACATAAACAGACAGGTGTTACCACCCAACAGAAACAGACGGTACCAACAGAAACAGACAGAACTAAGTGTACCCTAAAACCCTACTCCAAGGGATCGGCTCCCTAATACATAAATATCCTGTGTCGGCCCCACAGTAGGGTGTATCACTCCCTAAAGTGACAACCAATTTGCACAGACCTATTTACAGATGTCATGGCGTCTTATATCCTCAGAGGCAGACCGAGATCCATGCACGCACATGACCCGGTTGGAACGCACCATCAACACCCCTCGCCATTATCAGAATGAACCACTTATAATTAGTTCAGTAAGCGTGCCCGGACCCTACCTACTGTTGGGTCAAAGTTTTGATACCAGAAAGGGTTACTGACTAATATGGGTCCCAAACAACAGATGACACAAGTAATTCCCCTCCTAACCTTGTGTCCCCAGACTAACAGATTTCAGATTAACTTGTTTACAAGTTCAGACATACATAATTCAGATTTACTAGTTCACAGATTAAGTTAACAAGTTTTCAGACTAACAGATCAGATGTACAGATTTTTCAGATTTGTCTAACTTTGTATTGGGTTTACAGATTCATGGACGGGTTTACTACATCTATTAATCCAGTTGGTTTAACCCTATTTCCCCCAATACATTTTAGACGTCATTCTTATCTTAGATTTGCATTAATTAATTATTAATGCCCATACCTCTCACATTAGGTAGCTAGCTTGTAGCCGCTGGATGGGCCGGGCGGTTCCGGGCAGACTTCTGCTACAAGCCAGACCTAACCTCGTGTCTTAAGCAGGTTATGACTAACTTCTCACATTAGAACCTATTGTTTGCGGCTACTGGATGTGCCGGGCGGTTCCGGGCAGAATTACGCCGCAAACTCATTCTAACCTCGAGTTAGTCACGTTTATCTTTGTGGCCAATTAATTAATAATTTACCGTTTATGCGTACTCCCAATATATATGCCAATTCAGATTATATCAATAACAGGATGATTATATCAACACAGCAGATAACAGATTTTAGCAGATAACAGATTAGGCATCTCAACAGACAGATTTAACAGATTAGGCACTTCAATCTAATTTGCAGTTTAGGCAACATAACAAAACTAGCAGTTTAGGCAACTTGGCAAATTAGCAGATTTAGCAAATTTAATATTTCTAAATGTTCTATTTACATGCCTTGCCTAATCATAAATTAGGCCTAAATTCATATGCCTACATAATTGTCATGATTCACAATATGAACATATACTCCATGTTTGCATAAATTTACATAGCGCAAAATATGGACATAATTTACCATATAACATATGTTCCAATCTTTGTTTAACTAGCATTTTACAGCAGATTCACATATAAATTATACCAAATATAACCGTTAATTACAATGCATGCCATATATCCAAAAATCCCTATTTAGGTGTAATCGCAATAATAGATATCCTAATTAATGTAAATCTTTACACCTAAGTTTCCATATCTTCTTCATTTTAAGTCATGAATCATTATGCAAACTATACCCAACAATCTAAATCTTTAAATCATACCTTCTAAAAATCAGATCTTGACTTTTATATGCATTTTGTCCAAAGTCTCAAATCATATGTAATCTTACAATGGTTCCTCTCTTCTTTTATCACAGAATATACATAGGTCTAAAACTAGTTTACAACATATGCTTATTTTTCTAATTAATTACAGATCTAAATAACATATGTTCATTTCTCTAATTAGTTACAGATGTACACTATGCATACAACATATATAAATTATATGTTTATAGTCAAATTCATGCATCCAATCCCAAGTCATATGTCAATATATTTTATGCCTCAGATCTAAAGTCATACGTTCAATTCAGTCTTGCATCATTCATTATTTGTCCCAAAATTTGCGTTCATACGTTAATCTCTTATGAGATTAGGCACAGGCTCGTGGTAGCCTGGCTATAGAAACAGAAAGGAAGCAGAAAGGGATACAGAACAGTCACAGAAAAACAGATCTAACAGATATACAATCTCAGATTCAGATTTAAAAACATATCAAAATTATAATTAATGTTTATAGCAGAAAATAACTGTACTTGCCTTGATTGGATTAAAGAAAGAACTTTAGTTGTTACAGAATTGTTGCAGAAGCTTTTATCTCAAATTTGAATTTAGGATGATGTTGATTGGCTTCTAGTTTTGATTCCAGCAGAGTAGCGACGCCATTTTTATTTTTATCAGAACAGAGGCAGAGAAGAAGCAGAATAGAATTGTGTGTAGAGGAGGCTAGGTCTTAGGATGTATTTATAGGTGTAGTTAGTTGTTTTTGGCCTTTAGATAAACCCTAAAACAGATCAGAACCGTCAGAATTCGTCATAGGCTCACTAGAACAGCCCAAAAACCCATCCAGATGCACCCAGGCCGACCTGGCTCGACCAGGGAGGTCGACCCCCAGGTCGACCCTAGGGTCGACTCCCAAGTCGACCTGGTCCCCTCCAGGTCGACCCCCAGGTCGACCTGGTCTGGGCGGGAATTTTCCCGCCTGGCTCGTTTTCTGCATTTTTGAAATCTGTTTCGTTTTTCGTGAAACTTCTGAAGGCCATATCTCGGTCATACTGACTCCGATTTACGAAGTTTCGGACTCTATTTCGCGTATTTTTCCGAGAAGAACGCAATCGCGAAACCCGTTTCCCTTAATTCTGATTTTATATTTTAATTATACTCAGATTTGTAATTCTTAAGTTCACAGAAAATACGGGGTGTTACAACGTTGTTGTGCTCTGGTATCCTGCAGAAAAGACAAAGACATAAAACATGTCAGAGCTCAGAAAATATCTCACAACGGAATGGATAAAATATAATATAATCAAAATATAATCTTATCGTGTTAATAATACCGCCTAACCAGTATCCAAAGCTATCATGTCTCTGCCACAAATCTAACCTGCGAGTATGTTATGCGGAGGGGGTCAGAACACAAGTTCTGGTGACTGGATTTAAATTATACATTTTGGATAACACTACATATACCGTTCAATCATGTTTTCTTATTTATTAGGTTACTTGTGTTAACAACACTCATGGCTTACACACACGTCGCACCCATTTACTTCCCGGTGGATTAACCTAATACAGTATATACATAGATACCCCCAATATTAAGGTGCACCCTATGGTACATCACTCGCACGGTCGCCACCGTAACACCATCGAAATATATGCAGTCCCTCATCCTACGCCGTAGTGACGTACGGATAACAATATTTTGTTCCGCATATATCTGTCATTACTATGCCACGTAAACGTATGGGTTGCCACCCTTATCCAAATCAGAATTCATACCGGAGTAATGCCCTCAAGTCTACGATACATCACCCGGAGCCGACATGCTTGTATCTAGACTGCCCACCGTATGTATCTTCAATTGTAGCTTGATGCCTCAATCGCACGTCCTCTAATGTGCACCGAGTTCCATGGCAGGGCGATACAAGAAATATAGAACTCAGTTGGGAGCTTTTCCATATCTGTACTGGCCCGTCTTTAAGAGCCTCTACAGATATTCCTAAGGTCTGTCTTCACAGTGGATATGGCCCCCCTTAGGCCCCTCCCTCAACTAGTAAAGACTACAAGAGCTAAGCGACATGCCCCTAATAGCAAATAGTCTAAACATCCATTTGGCATCTCCCCTCAACCTCTTACCCCGATAGTGAAAGGTACATAGGGTTTAACTCTAGTCTTTCCGCATCCCACTGACTGTCGATGACGGGTATTTGACGATCTACTATCCTTGTTGGTCGTGACCCTTCGCCTCCCCCTTGAGGCAACCGCCGAATCACCCTAGTGTCACCGCGACACATCATTCTGACTGCATAGCTACTTCTGCAGTCAAGGCCAACCCACTTAGTAGTTGCATGCAGACCCAACCTCTGCGAGCAAAGCCTAAAGCATCTGTCACCACACAGAGTACTACTAAGAGCACCTTACGTACCTCAGGAAGCTGCGTGCTTCCCCTTCCTGTCCTTTGGAGCCGTCAAAACAATCAGATGAATGTGTGCTCCCATCGTGCCTTATAACACCACGATGATCTACCCCATTGGGTTATTCACCCTCAAACGTGCGGACTGGTCCAAGCGCCTCGCTTTAATACGTTGTTAGATCCTATGTCTAAACATTCTTTTACGCGCTTGCCTTACCTCACCTGGTTTTCATTTAACTTGGTTATTCCCATTCATATTGAATTCTTAATTAAGTTACCAAGTTCCCCTTTCTTATTAATTTTGGTTATATAACTTAACCCATTTAAGTTTGTTAATAAGCCCACAACATGTTATTCTCTAGATTGTGGCCCAAGGTCTGTAATGCACAATCTATTTTATATTCTTGTTTGATTTCATCATTACAATAACATGTTCTACTTAATATGCAATTAAGCATATCTCAATTCCATGTTTTCTGGTTAACATGTCAGTCATTATCTATAATTAAATATAACTTATTTTAAAAGTTTTCCTCATTCTTTCTCACTTAATCATAATTCCATTTTACACTATTACTACAACTTATCGTTGCTTATTAACTTAGTTCTATTAACTAAGGCTCATTGATAAGTTTCTCTACCCATTTATTATAACCTATGTTATAATTTCCTCTTGTCCCTAGGACAAGCCTAAACATGTTATTCTTATCAACGGGTTTCAGACTTCCAATTTTACAGTTTACTTAGTTTATAATTAAGTGTCCTTTATCTCATTTCACCAGTTACCAATTTTCTTATTAGTTTATTATAACCTAAGTTATAATCTTCACTTGTCCCTAAGACAAGTCTACCTATTATACAACATTTTCATTAATGTTATTTATTTATAATAGGTTATTATCATTCCCCATTTAAACCATATACTGTTGTAAACCATTCTTCTTCACTCACTATAATATATATTCCTTATTATAATTAAGGAAAACACTTTATGCACCTTATCATTTTGATAGAAGGAACCAGTGATATATTTTCATAACGTATTCCCATCTAAATCCGTGGTAGCAAGTAATATCTTTACTTTTCTTACTTTATTTACTGTGGCTTACTTGCAACAATTTTCTCAGAAATAGGTCATTTAGGGAAATACAAAACTTTTCCTTCACATCATACTAGCTCAGTTCATTACATCGCTTCCTTTCTTAGTTTCTGAGTTAGACATTTAATTACCATTATTGCCATTTATTCATAACTTGTTATATATATATATATATATATATATATATATATATATATATGGACTAGACCTCTCGCATTAAGCCTACACTCGTGGACGCTGTATTTGTCGGGCGGGTCCAGGCAGACTTCTACTACAAGTTGACTTAACCTAGTGTCTTAGCACCATTACATGTTTTTAATTTTTGCACTTAGACCCCTCACATTAGATTTACCACTTGCGAATGCTGGATATGCCGGGCGATTCCGGGCAGACTTCTATCACAAGTGAAATCTAACCTCGTGTCTAAGAGTGATTAAATTTCTTATTTATCGTAAATCTCCTATTAGTGTCAGCATGTTTATTTCTTCCAATTATTCATTATAATTTATAATTCACATGTAATTGTATGATGCCTAATATAATTTTTCACATATAATCAATTCCTTCCTAACATGTAATTAATTAATCAGATAATTGTTTAAATCACATAAATCAATATGTACCATTCTCAATTCTTACATTTAATAGCCAGGGTACACAATTTACACAAACTGACATGAAATTTAAGTAATGGTAATTACTTTACAAGATTTGACAAGTTCGTATCCCAACAAATTAATATTTAGCATATTAATTATTCCTACTTCATATCCATCACTTTAGGCATTATTAATATATGTTACATTTCTCAACATATTGCATTTCAATTATACATACAGGGGAATGGTAAACAATAACATATTCTTATCTAAACTGTATAGCTTAAATCCACTCACCTTTATGCTTTCCCCAATTCTGGATCTGATCTATTTTTAGCATCCATGGTTTTTCCCCTTTAATTCGATTCAAAACCTAACGACCATTGTAATAACCTGGAAAATCTTGGCCAGTTTAAATTTTTATTTTGGCAATTTTAGCGAATTTTGAATATTTAAAATAGATTATTTTAAGTAATATCGACGAGAAATTTATTTTGAATATAATTCGAACGTATATATTATATACGTCGTCGTTAGCGTATAAATAATTATAAATAGAATTGAAAATGGCGCGGTAGTTCGATAATTCGATTTCAAACTTCAATTGAATGTACCGGGTGCAAAACAATCCGGATTTTAGTGAAACCAAAAACATTAGGATCTAATTGTGAATATCTTTCCAACGAATCCGAAAAATCAAAATTTCATAGCGGGAATCAAAAGATATGTCCAGTTGAAAATTCTGAATAGTCGCTATGGAATTCAGGCCCTTAAATATGGGAATTTTGCAAACGACCTCGGATTTCGACGAAACCACTTTAGTTGGATTCGCAGTGTTAGATTATTGCTAGATTCCAAATTTCATAATTTTTTGAATCAATATGTGAGCGTGGAAAAGGAAAATGCGTTTGACCAGTTTCAGTTGATTTTAATCGACTGGAAAATGGCCATTTTTCTAACGGTCTCAGAATTCGACAAAATTAGTTTTGTTAGGACCGTATCGTCAATACGAAGCTGGAAAATATTTTTCTAGTTAGTATGTGACCCCGGTAAATTGAAATACGCGTTCAAATTCATTATATAGAGTTATATGTTGATTTTGACGAAAACTGATCGAAACGATCGAATCAGCCTGCGATACATATCCCATTGTGTTCGGAATGGGGGTAAAACGCTATGGACGACAGGCGGTGGGCCTCATTTTGAGGTCGAAAATAAAAGTTGCTTTTTGGTGAAAATAAAATAATTAAATAATAAATTAAAACTTTCTCTCCCTCTCCCCTTCCTTTATCTGCCCCCCTCCCCCCGTTCAAACCCAAATCGATTTTAAAATAAAAAAAAGAAGGAAGAGAAAGACCGGGGGGGGGGGGGGACCGCCGTCGCCCCCCTGATCGATCGCCACCGCACTGCCAGCGACCCCCCCCCCCCCCCCCCCGCTGCTGCTGCCGCGGCCTCTTCTTCTTCCTCCACACCACGCCGCCTTCTCCTCCTTCTCCAGTTCTAATCGCGAATCCCAAGCGCCACGTCGAACCCCGTGGACCCCCCTCCTCCTGCCGCCTGACACCTGCACCGCTCTCCGCCCATCAGCACCCCTACGGTGTCGCCAACCCCACCCCCTTTAGCCTGTAAGTTTTATTTTGTTCGCTGCTTTGTTTTATTTATTTAAAGTAATTAAAAATAGGGTTTTTTTTAGTGATCTAAATTCAGTATATATATATAAACATTGTTTGATTTTAGTTTTAACCACACAAAGATAGGATTTTTAGTGTTATAAAAATCCGATTTTCCAGTTTGGGAAGTTTCGATATTTCTAAAAGTGAAAAGACGATATTTTTAAAAGTGAAAAGACGATATTTTTAAAAGTGAAAAGACGATATTTTAAAAAGTGAAAAGACGATATTTTTAAAATAGAAAAGATTAGATTTTTAAAATTGAAAAGGCGAAATCTTTATATGAAGGATAGGGTGATAAAAATAGAATTTTTATCTGTATAGTAGCGAAGTAAAAATTCGATTTTTATATATTGAATAGCAAAGTAAAAAATTCGATTTTTATATATTGAATAGCGAAGTAAAAATTCGATTTTTATATATTGAATAGCGAAGTAAAAATTCGATTTTTATATATTGAATAGCGAAGTAAAAATTCGATTTTTATATATTGAATAGCAAAGTAAAAATTCGATTTTTATATATTGAATAGCGAGGTAAAAATTCAATTTTTATATATTGAATAGCGAGGTAAAAATTCGATTTTTATATATTGAATAACAAGGTAAAAAATCGATTTTTTTATGTTGAATAGCGAAGTAAAAATTCGATTTTTACATATGTAGAGAATACGAGCAACGAAGGTGATAAAAAGGCGAGAACGATGAAGATTTCTCTAAATGAAGAGTCGTGGTATTGGATAGCTCTCGGTGAGAATTTCTCACTCTTCAATTTCTTTTTTCTAGTTATATATATATACTAGGATGCAGAAGGTGTTTAGTAGCACCCGACACAATCGTCCACAGACTATGGACTTGTTTGTTTGGTTGTGTAGTGGATTAGATTATTTGGTTTAAATTGAATAGTTTGGTGAAATGAAATGGATTTGATTGATGTGTGAATGGCGTGGGCCTTCACTAGACCGGGGATAAGGCTAGGCCTTGTCCCGTTTCTAGTATCGTGCCGTTATGCCGCCGAAATTTTCTAAAATAAGTTAGAAAAATAAAAATATCATTTTTATTTTGTAAATGAACTGAATAAAAATTCATGGGTTAAAATAAAATATTTTATCGTTAAAAATATAATCTTTAACGTGAATGTGAATAAATAAATATTCATTTACAAACCGGACGGTTTGTTTATGTACACCTATTTGAAGGACATTGATTGGGACGATAAATTTTACACATCGCCCAACTGCACAAATAAAATCTATGTTTGATTGTTTGAAACCCCACACGGGTATTCGGACGAAATACGACATACACTAATCCCAATAATTAGTTGTATGTCGATCGATTGATTAACAGGCTGTTATAAGCGTTAGATATCTATATTTGATGCTTATACAGTGTTGTGCACTTTGGATGATGGTTGATTATTTATCGTTGCTATTATATACATGCGTTGTATGGAATCCATATAATTAACTTTATATGGTAATTGATTGGGCCTCATTCCAATTTAGAAGATAAAGAACATTATAAAATAAAGGTTCATGTGTTGACTGGACTCATCCGTTGAGATTAGTCATGTGTTGAACGAAATATTTTAACAATAAAATTTACATCTTTACAATATATAAAATTAGAAACTAACTGGAAAATAGATAAGATGAGTGGTCTCCTGGATATTGATCTGATGTTGGTTTCGGCTTTCGGGGTTAATATTCAGGGAATCGTTCTCTTACTAATTTACGGTTGGAGTCTGATTTAATATCAAATGATAGATACCTTAGTTTTCATAAAATGTATTAAATAACAAAAATAGACACACGTGGACAGTACTCATTCGTTGAGATTAGTCATGTGTTAACAAGAATAAATATTCATTTGTTGAATAAAATAACGGAATTATTGAAATATATAAAGTCGTGTTGATTAGAGATGCGCTATTTTGACGCGAACGATATTTATATCGATTATATTCGTTTTTACAAATTGAATAGAAAAGAAATTCGAATTGAATTGAATAGAAAAGAAATTCGAATTGAATTGAATAGAAAAGAAATTCGAATTGAATTGAATAGAAAAGAAATTCGAATTGAATTGTATAGAAAACGAATTTGAATTGAATTGAATAGAAAACGAATTTGAATTGAATTGAATAGAAAAGAAATTCGAATTGAATTGAATAGAAAACGAATTTGAATTGAATTGAATAGAAAAGAAATTCGAATTGAATTGAATAGAAAAGAAATTCGAATTGAATTGAATAGAAAAGAAATTCGAATTGAATAGAAAACGAATTTGAATTGAATTGAATAGAAAATGAATTTGAATTGAATTGAATAGAAAACGAATTTGAATTGAATTGAATAGAAAACGAATTTGAATTGAATTGAATAGAAAGCGAATTTGAATTGAATCGAATAGAAAACCAATTTGATTTGAATCAAATAGAAAACAAATTTGATTTGAATTGAATTGAAAACGAATTCGAATTGAATTGAAACCGAATTCGAATTGAATTGAAAACGAATTGAAATGAATTCAAATTGAATTGAAATTTGAATTGAATAGAAATGAATTTTAAAACGAATTTATAAGGAAAAATTCAATTTTGATTTGAATTGAAATGGAAGTTGAAATTGTTTTTGAAACGAATTTAAAACTATTTATATAATTCGTTTTAAATAGGAATCGACGAAATATATATTATATATATAATATAATGGCCTGAATAGAACGCGCTGCGCCGCGGCAGTTCGTGAATTTCGACCATTTATTTCAAATGGACATTACGGGAGATCCGACCGTCGGATTCTCCTAAAACCGGAACCGTTGGGTTTGTATCGAAAAGAGCTTTCTAACGAATATTAGAAATTTGAAATCTAACGGTTGGATTTGGAGATACGTCCAAATCAAATTCAAAAAAGGTCGCTGTAAGTGCAGTTCGATGGCCGTTGATGGAAATCGACTGTACGGGCCTTGATAAAATTATTAAAAATAGTAATAATTTGTGTAAAATCATAAGAAATGATTTGGGAAAAATTGGGGTGAAAAACTCCATATTTGAAAAGATAAAAATAATTTTTTATCGAAATGAACTAGTTTCGAACTAAAATTAAAACCCAACTATTTTTAAATATAAATAAATTGGTTTTAAAAAGGGGTTTTAAATAATCGGAATTTCTAATATATTTGATTGAAATTAAATTAGAAGTGATTTTTGGGTTTATCGTGAACGGTGTTTCAAATAACACTTGTTCTTTAACCCGATAATAAATAGAATGTAATTTGGGTTTGTCGTGAACTGTGTTTTAAATGACGCTAGTTCTTTAACCCAGTAAAAGGAGTTTTAATGAATCTGCAAGTAGATTGAAATGTGAATTGATAATCTAAATTACTAAATTTAGAAATTGAGCGAGAATGGAGTATCACCAGCTTTACTCCAAAGCGATAGTTAAATCTTTAATTAGATTTGAACGTGAAATGGTAATTAATTTTACCGATAACACCGTGGTGTTAGATATGGAGTATTACTAGTTTTGCTTCATGGGATGAATAGGTTAGGAATGGGAAATAAAATAAATAATTACTTCGGTGTGGTTCGCTAATCTCGACTAGTTTGGAAAAACCATAATTTGGTTTGAAATGACATCCAAAGAAAGATTAAAGAATAAATTTTAAAGAATTTATCTTGGATAAAATTAATGGGAACCTTTCCCTAAGAATATGGATTGGAATGAGGCGTATGTTGTGTTTGTGTAACATTTGTTTTTAATATACGCGGGTTGTTCGGAAAGGCCGGGTTTATACCCATTCTGAATAACCGATTCGACGATAAGTCGAAGATGAAGACGGTGGTTAAAGACCAGAAGTCTTCATATCGTTTGGATAATTACCGACGATCCTGATTGGGCTGTACACCCAAGAGGATGGAAACAGTTGGTGGTCTTCCAGACGTACTTGGAGATGGATGGATATGCGAGGAAAGTGCCTCCGGTTTCGTTCAGAACCAGAACGAACTTGTAAATGGATTGTGTGTCTGACATTGGATTTTATTATGTGTTGATTGATTTCTATTAAATATACATCTATTTGGCGGCGGAGAATTTATTCTTTTGCTTAACGCCCTTCTCTGAGACGTACGAGCTCAGAGGTTGTATATCGATGGACATCAGTCGCATGGCATGAATTGCCTGTGTGGCACGCTAAGATGCAATGATCAAGGCTTTTGTTGAAAAGCAGAGTCTTGTGGTTGATGATCAAAGCACGGCCTACGTGGCATCTTTGTGTATAACGTGAATTCGCGAGCCTCACACCTCGGTATGAGTCAAAAACGGGATACAGACTGCAGGGAGAGCACGACGTTTCTTTCTAGCTATGGTGGTGTCAGTGACTTACCAGCTCTGACATTTATATACTTTTCACCTATGTGGTTGTTGGATGAGGCGCCTCGATTTTTGGTCTGTAAGGACCAGGAAACGTGTGTTCAGGAATTGACAATCCTCTAACGTAAGTGAGGACCGGCCCTGAAGCATCCAGGGTTGCCCAGAGTGCGTAGCCCTGAGACATTTGCTAGAGTGTCTCGAACGCGGAGAGGAGCTTGCCCCTTGCCTCGACTCATGACGGAAATCCAATTTCCAATATGTGTATTTCGGCTTTATTTGTAGAGCCTAGTATGGCGACATAGTAGCATGGGATGCTATGCCGTCCATGATTTATATTTATGATTGAAATTGTTTTGACACTATACACTTATTATAGTATCAAATGATTTGTTTTAAACGTACCAAGCATGTTTGGCTATTATAAGGGAAAACCCTATCCTCCGGCTTGCGTTGAATTGTGTGATGGGACCTGGGTCTTATAATAGCTTCATTTTTCGAAAAAGCATTGCGCTGTTTATTCTATGCACTGGTATACTTGGGAGGAAACCTGTTCCGTGTTATACGGCGTGGTCCCTTGAATTACTCTCTTTTAAAGTAAAGCTTTAAATAACTGTTTTAGTTCTCACACCAGTCACATGACTGACCTGGAGTTTATTGTTTTATCCTAAACTCTGGGTGCCCCTATTTTCCACACGGGTAGCTAGTAGTTTTGGTTTTGCAGATTTATATTCACAGGATCCTGGTTTACAGCTGGAATGATATCCGGAAAGCTCTGTATCCGTATATCACCTTCAGTTGTGTTTTGTATTATTTTTCCGCTGCTATGTAATTAATTGTAATCTCTGATATTTATCGAATGTAATTTATTCATTTATACTCTGTATATTCTTGTATCTGATGGAATTGTTGTAATAACAATGAAATGTTCTTCCGTCTGCGTTCCGATTTGTCCTGTTCTCAAAACGATCAGGGGTTTCGAACGGTCTAGATCGGTTTAACGACTGATTCGGATCGAGCAAAATCCCTTGCCGTCATATTTGGTATCAAAGCTTTGGTTTACAGAGCTCGAGAACAAGACACATTAGAACCATACGAAAGAATTCATCAGATATTGGATTTGTAATATCCAATTAGAATGACTCATTAGAGATAGGATCAGTAGTATCCTAGAACGGGTGTGAAGAGTATATTTTTTTTCAATTGAAAACAATTTTGTTTTGAAATTTAAATCGTTTTATACGTATTTGAATATTTATTTACTTTGAATTTGGACAATCCGATATATAAAGATTTTGCATATACGCGTCATGAACGTATATTCGAAGTTTTAATATACCGGGTAGATATAGAACCGCACTCTAGTAGCCCGGAGATGTTCTGATGGTGGTTTGAAACATCATCAGCATTTATTTTCGAGTGACGAAGGTGTGATATCTATATATTTCCATTAGAGTGGTGTGAGAACCAAAACTTATATAGATAGATTTATTTGTTGTGATTTGGCATCAAAAACAAGATTTTCAGTATATGCATCAAAATTATGAATTTGAAACGTTAATTCACTAATTGATTGATGTTTGCGTTGTTTGTTTATTTGTTTGATAATTTTGAACCATTATGCCTAATAGAATCAAATATTGAACTGTATTGAAAATTGGTCGCATTTGTATGCATATATATGTATATCATTGAACAGGTCATAGCAAGGAGGCTAGAGCAGAGAATAAAATTTGTTTGCCCGACAAATAGGTACATGTTTACTATAATTTACTGTTTTGTTTGGGTGATGATGATTTTATGAGCCGATTGGCTAACCGCTTGGCTTTTTCTTTTTCTTTTTGAGATCAGAAGGCCTATATGGCAATTTCGGGATTTTCCCGTGGCTCCCGGTGCAGGGGAGGTTATGGCGAAATTTTTCGAAAATTTAGGGTGTTAGCCAAATTTTTGAAGAATTTGAAAATTCTCAGAAACTGAAAAGTTGGAGAATGGAAGCCAGATCGAACGTAGAGTTGATTAATCAAACCACTTTCGACTTTGTTCCTTTTCGGGGACGAAAAGTTTTAAGTGGGGGAGATTGTAATAACTCGGAAAATCTGGGCTAGTTTAAATTTTTATTTTGGCAATTTTAGCGAATTTTGAATATTTAAAATAGATTATTTTAAGTAATATCAACGAGAAATTTATTTTGAATATAATTCGAACGTATATGTTATATACGTCGTCGTTAGAGTATAAATAATTATAAATAGAATTGAAAATGGCGCGGTAGTTCGATAATTCGATTTCAACTTCAATTGAATGTACCGGGTGCAAAACAATCCGAATTTTAGTGAAACCAAAAACATTAGGATCTAATCGTGAATATCTTTCCAACGAATCCGAAAAATCAAAATTTCATAGCGGGAATCAAAAGATATGTCCAGTTGAAAATTCTGAATAGTCGTTATGGAATTCAGGCCCTTAAAAATGGGAATTTTGCAAATGACCTCGGATTTCGACGAAACCACTTTAGTTGGATCCGTAGTGTTAGATTATTGCTAGATTCCAAATTTCATAATTTTTCGAATCAATATGTGAGCGTGGCAAAGGAAAACGTGTTTGACCAGTTTTAGTTGATTTTAATCGACTAGAAAATGGCCATTTTTCTAACGGTCTCAGAATTCGACGAAATTAGTTTTGTTAGGACCGTATCGTCAATACGAAGCTGGAAAATATTTTTCTAGAATTTTTCTAGTTAGTATGTGACCCCGGTAAATTGAAATGCGCGTTCAAATTCAATATATAGAGTTATATGTTGATTTTGACGAAAACTGATCGAAACGATCGAATCAGCCTGTGATACATATCCCATTGTGTTCGGAATGGGGGTAAAACGCTATGGACGATAGGCGGTGGGCCTCGTTTTGAGGTCGAAAATAAAAGTTGCTTTTTGGCGAAAATAAAATAATTAAATAATAAATTAAAACTTTCCCTCCCTCTCCCCTTCCTTTATCTGCCCCCCTCCCCCCCCCTCCCGTTCAAACCCAAATCGATTTTAAAATAAATAAAAAAGAAGGAAGAGAAAGACGGGGGGGGAGGGGGGATCCCGCCACCGCCCCCCTGATCGATCGCCACCGCGCTGCCAGCGACCCCCCCCCCCCCAGCTGCTGCTGCCGCGGCCTCTTCTTCTTCTTCCTCCACACCACACCACCTTCTCCTCCTTCTCCAGTTCTAATCGCGAATCCCAAGCGCCACGTCGAACCCCATGGACCCCCCCTCCGCCTGCCGCCTGACGCCTGCACCGCTCTCCGCCAATCAGCACCCCCACGCTATCGCCAACCCCACCCCCTTTAGCCTGTAAGTTTTATTTTGTTCGCTGCTTTGTTTTATTTATTTAAAGTAATTAAAAATAGAGTTTTTTTTAATGATCTAAATTCAGTATATATATATATATAAACATTGTTTGATTTCAGTTTTAATCACACAAAGGTAGGATTTTTAGTGTTATAAAAATCCGATTTTCCAGTTTGGGAAGTTTCGATATTTTTAAAAGTGAAAAGACGATATTTTTAAAAGTGAAAAGACGATATTTTTAAAAGTGAAAAGACGATATTTTTAAAAGTGAAAAGACGATATTTTTAAAATAGAAAAGATTAGATTTTTAAAATTGAAAAGGCGAAATCTTTATATGAAGGATAGCGTGATAAAAATAGAATTTTTATCTGTATAGTAGCGAAGTAAAAATTCGATTTTTATATATTGAATAGCGAAGTAAAAATTCGATTTTTATATATTGAATAGCGAAGTAAAAATTCGATTTTTATATATTGAATAGCGAAGTAAAAATTCGATTTTTATATATTGAATAGCGAAGTAAAAAATTCGATTTTTATATATTGAATAGCAAAGTAAAAATTCGATTTTTATATATTGAATAGCGAGGTAAAAATTCGATTTTTATATATTGAATAGCGAGGTAAAAATTCGATTTTTATATATTGAATAACAAGGTAAAAATTTGATTTTTATATGTTGAATAGCGAAGTAAAAATTCGATTTTTACATATGTAGAGAATACGGGCAACGAAGGTGATAAAAAGGTGAGAACGATGAAGATTTCTCTAAATGAAGAGTCGTGGTATTGGATAGCTTTCGGTGAGAATTTCTCACTCTTCAATTTCCTTTTTCTAGTTATATATATACTAGGATGCAGATGGTGTTTAGTAGCACCAGACACAATCGTCCACAGACCATGGACTTGTTTGTTTGGTTGTGTAGTGGGTTAGATTATTTGGTTTGAATTGAATTGTTTGGTGAAATGGAATGGATTTGATTGATGTGTGAATGGCGTGGGCCTTCACTAGACCGGGGATTAGGCCTTGTCCCGTTTCTAGTATCGTGCCGTTATGCCACCGAAATTTTCTAAAATAAGTTAGAAAAATAAAAATTTCATTTTTATTTTGTAAATGAACTGAATAAAAATTCATGGGTTAAAATAAAATATTTTATCGTTAAAAATATAATCTTTAACGTGAATGTGAATAAATAAATATTCTTTTACAAACCGGACGGTTTGTTTATGTACACCTATTTGAAGGACATTGATTGGGACGATAAATTTTACACATCTCCCAACTGCACAAATAAAATCTGTATTTGATTGTTTGAAACCCCACACGGGTATTGGGACGAAATACGACATACACTTATCCCAATAATTAGTTGTATGTCGATCGATTGATTGACATACACATATTTGATGCTTATACAGTGTTGTGCACTTTGGATGATGGTTGATTATTTATCGTTGCTATTATATACATGTGTTGTATGGAATCCATATAATTAACTTTATATGGTAATTGATTGGGCCCCATTCCAATTTAGAAGATAAAGAACATTATAAAATAAAGGTTCATGTGTTGACTGGACTCATCCGTTGAGATTAGTCATGTGTTGAACGAAATATTTTAACAATAAAATTTACATCTTTATCATATATAAAATTAGAAACTAACTGGAAAATAGATAAGATGAGTGGTCTCCTGGATATTGATCTGATGTTGGTTTCGGCCTTCGGGGTTAATATTCAGGGAATCGTTCTCTTACTAATTTACGGTTGGAGTCTGATTTAATATCAAACGATAGATACCTTAATTTTCATAAAATATATTAAATAACAAAAATAGTCACACGTGGACAGTACTCATTCGTTTAGATTAGTCATGTGTTGACAAGAATAAATATTCATTTGTTGAATAAAATAATGGAATTATTGAAATATATAAAGCCGTGTTGATTAGAGATGCGCTATTTTGACGCGAACGATATTTATATCGATTATATCCGTTTTTATAAATTGAATAGAAAAGAAATTCGAATTGAATTGAATAGAAAAGAAATTCGAATTAAATTGAATAGAAAAGAAATTCGAATTGAATTGAATAGAAAAGAAATTCGAATTGAATTGAATAGAAAAGGAATTCGAATTGAATTGAATAGAAAACAAATTTGAATTGAATTGAATAGAAAACGAATTTGAATTGAATTGAATAGAAAAGAAATTCGAATTGAATTGAATAGAAAAGAAATTCGAATTGAATTGAATAGAAAAGAAATTCGAATTGAATTGAATAGAAAAGAAATTCGAATTGAATTGAATAGAAAAGAAATTCGAATTGAATAGAATAGAAAACGAATTTGAATTGAATTGAATGGAAAACGAATTTGAATTGAATTGAATGGAAAACGAATTTGAATTGAATCGAATAGAAAACGAATTTGAATAGAATTGAATAGAAAAGAAATTCGAATTGAATTGAATAGAAAACGAATTTGAATTGAATGGAAAACGAATTTGAATTGAATCGAATAGAAAACGAATTTGAATTGAATTGAATAGAAAACGAATTTGAATTGAATTGAATAGAAAGCGAATTTGAATTGAATCGAATAGAAAACCAATTTGATTTGAATCGAATAGAAAATGTATTTGATTTGAATTGAATTGAAAACGAATTCGAATTGAATTGAAAACGAATTCGAATTGAATTGAAATGAATTCAAATTGAATTGAAATTTGAATTGAATAGAAATGAATTTTAAAATGAATTTATAAGGAAAAATTCAATTTTGATTTGAATTGAAATGGAAGTTGAAATTGTTTTTGAAACGAATTTAAAACTATTTATATAATTCGTTTTAAATAGGAATCGACGAAATATATATTATATATATAATATAATGGCCTGAATAGAACGCGCTGCGCCGCGGCAGTTCGTGAATTTCGACCATTTATTTCAAACGGACATTACGGGAGATCCGACCGTCGGATTCTCCTAAAACCAGAACTGTTGGGTTCGTATCGAAAAGAGCTTTCTAACGAATATTAGAAATTTGAAATCTAACGGTTGGATTTGGAGATACGTCCAAATCAAATTCAAAAAAGGTCGCTGTAAGTGCAGTTCGATGGCTGTTGATGGAAATCGACTGTACGGGCCTTGATAAAATTATTAAAAATAGTAATAATTTGTGTAAAATCATAAGAAATGATTTGGGAAAAATTGGGGTGAAAAACTCCATATTTGAAAAGATAAAAATAAATTTTTATCGAAATGAACTAGTTTCGAACTAAAATTAAAACCCAACTATTTTTAAATATAAATAAATTGGTTTTAAAAAGGGGTTTTAAATAATCGGAATTTCTAATATATTTGATTGAAATTAAATTAGAAGTGATTTGTGGGTTTATCTTGAACGGTGTTTCAAATAACACTTGTTCATTAACCCGATAATAAATAGAATGTAATTTGGGTTTGTCGTGAACTGTGTTTTAAATGACGCTAGTTCTTTAACCCAGTAAAGGAGTTTTAATGAATCTGCAAGTAGATTGAAACGTGAATTGATAATCTAAATTACCAAATTTAGAAATTGAGCGATAATGGAGTATCACCAGTTTTACTCCAAAGCGATAGTTAAATCTTTAATTAGATTTGAATGTGAAATGGTAATTAATTTTACCGATAACACCGTGGTGTTAGATATGGAGTATTACTAGTTTTGCTTCATGGGATGAATAGGTTGGGATTGGGAAATAAAATAAATAATTACTTTGGTATGATTCGCTAATCTCGACTAGTTTGGAAAAACCATAATTTGGTTTCAAATGACATCCAAGGGAAGATTAAAGAATAAATTTTAAAGAATTTATCTTGGATAAAATTAATGGGAACCTTTCCATAAGAATATGGATTTGAATGAGGCGTATGTTGTGTTTGTGTAACATTTGTTTTTAATATACGCGGGTTGTTCGAAAAGGCCGGGTTTATACCCATTCTGAATAACCGATTCGACGATAAGTCGAAGATGAAGACGGTGGTTGAAGACCGGAAGTCTTCACATCGTTTGGATAATTACTGACGATCCTGATTGGGCTGTACACCCAAGAGGATGGAAACAGTTGGTGGTCGTCCAGACGTACTTGGAGATGGATGGATATGCGAGGAAAGTACCTCCGGTTTCGTTCAGACCCAGAACGGACTTGTAAATGGATTGTGTCTGACATTGGATTTTATTTTATGTTGATTGATTTCTATTAAATATACATCTGTTTGGCGGCGGAGAATTTATTCTTTTGCTTAACGCCCTTCTCTGAGACGTACGAGCTCAGAGGTTGTATATCGATGGACATAAGTCGCATGACATGAATTGCCTGTGTGGCACGCTAAGATGCAATGATCAAGGCTTTTGTTGAAAAGCAGAGTCTTGTGGTTGATGATCAAAGCACGGCCTACGTGGCAGCTTTGTGTATAACGTGAATTCGCGAGCCTCACACCTCGGTATGAGTCAAAAACGGGATACGGACTGCAGGGAGAGCACGACGTTTCTTTCTAGCTATGGTGGTGTCAGTGACTTACCAGCCCTGACATTTATATACTTTTCACCTATGTGGTTGTTGGATGAGGCGCCTCGATTTTAGGTCTGTAAGGACCGGGAAACGTGTGTTCAGGAATTGCCAATCCTCTAACGTAAGTGAGGACCGGCCCTGAAGCATCCAGGGTTGCACAGAGTGCGTAGCCCTGAGACATTTGCTAGAGTGTCTCGAACGCGGAGAGGAGCTTGCCCCTTGCCTCGACTCATGACGGAAATCCAATTTCCAATACGTGGATTTCAGCTTTATTTGTAGAGCCTAGTATGGCGACATGTAGCATGGGATGCTATTCTGTCTATGATTTATATTTATGATTGAAATTGTTTTGACACTATACACTTATTATAGTATCAAATGATTTGTTTTAAACGTACCAAGCATGTTTGTCTATTATAAGGGAAAACCCTATCCTCCGGCTTGCGTTGCATTGTGTGATGGGACCTGGGTCTTATAATAGCTTCATTTTTCGAAAAAGCATTGCGCTGTTTATTCTATGCACTGGTATTCTTGGGAGGAAACCCGTTCCGTGTTATACGGCGTGGTCCCTTGAATTACTCTCTTTTAAAGTAAAGCTTTAAATAACTGTTTTAGTTCTCACACCAATCACATGACTGACCTGGAGTTTATTGTTTTAACCTAAACTCTGGGTGCCCCTATTTTCCACACGGGCAGCTAGTAGTTTTGGTTTTGCAGATTTATATTCACAAGATCCTGGTTTACAGCTTGAATGATATCCGGAAAGCTCTGTATCCATATATCACCTTCAGTTGTGTTTTGTATTATTTTTCCGCTGCTATATAATTTATTGTAATCTCTGATATTTATCGAATGTAATTTATTCATTTATACTCTGTATATTCTTGTATCTGATGGAATTGTTGTAATAACAATGAAATGTTCTTCCGTCTGCGTTCCGATTTGTCCTGTTCTCAAAACGATCAGGGGTTTCGAACGGTCTAGATCGGTTTAACGACTGATTCAGATCGAGCGAAATCCCTTGCCGTCACAACCATGGATTGGTTATTTTCATTAAAAGAGAAAGGAAGAGGAAGAATTTGAATAGATTGGATCTAGAAGTTTCCCTTTCTTTTCATGATTATGAATATTCTTTAATTAGCGTCAATTATCTCTTCCAGATCTTGAATTTAAAGTCTTCTAATTTATAAATCTAAATTTTCTAAATAGGTTTGAGGGGAGAGAGAGAGAGTAGTGATAGAGTTTCAGCGTAGCCTCAAAATTATGAGGTTTAGGGTTAGGTCTAAGAACTTATTTATAGGTGTAGCGGAGGAACCAGGACCCTTAGATTTGATTAAAAACCATCAGAATCATCCAGATCGAAGAAAACCCTAGTCTGCCAAAATCTGTCGTAGGGGGTCGACCCCCCTTCATGTGGGTCCGGAGGCCGAAAATTGATCTGGGTTGTTTTCTATTTTCTCTGACCACTTTTGCAACCCATAACTTCTTCATACGATGTCCATTTTACGCAAACTCGAAGTCTATCTGAACTAGAATTCCGAGACGAACACAACAGTACAATCCATTTTACTTAATTCTGAATATTTAATTAAGTTATTCTTATTTTATTATCTCAAGTTGAAAAAGCGGGGTGTTTCATTCTCCCACCCTTAGGAAATTTCATCCCTGAAATTTGATAAGGGTAAAGTCAATTAACCCCTCGCATAATATACACCCATCATGTGTGCATCCAATTTTTGTAAACATCGTGCACTTGTGCAAAGTGAAATACAACATAATAATACATGTTTGCCTAAGCGGTACCTCCTATGTGTATGCAAATTTCTCAAAAATCCTTTTAAAATATGATGCTCATATCCTAAATATACTGCCAGTTCTACATGAATGCAATATTTTGAAAACCAAAATGCTTTTTCATCCAAATTTTCCCATTATTGAGTAAGAGCGTAGTTCATCCAACTGTTGCATCCAAAATCCTACCAACCAACTTTAGTTTTCGAATTTCAGAAAAATATAATTTTCTAAATTCGATTTCTTATGTTACAAAATGGTGGAAGACGGAAAACTTCGCATCTTCCGTTTTTCTTTTTCAGCCTTTTTCTAACCGTACTTGGATTTTATGTAACTATTTATAAAGATTCCCTATTTTCCTATACAAGCACGGCCCACATAAGAAAATTTTCTTTTGTTACTGATTTTCTTTTTCATTTTATCTTGAAAATTTTTATCTTTATCCATCCTTTCTTATAATTTTCCATTTTTGTTGCTTTACTGAATTTTCTGTTTCCTTTTCAGTTGTAACATTTCTCTTTCCTTAGCTTATTTAATCATCTGATCTTAGTTTAAATTTAAATAAGCCTTATAGTCTTTCAACCAAAATAGGAGAACAAACACCCTTCACAGCTACTACTAAGAGCCAAGAATCTCGGGACTATGTCCCCCTCAGACGGAAAAGTCCAAACTATGGGATCTACGACATGTTTAAGTGTTATCCTAACTACCCAACAAAACAACGAAATGATCCCAACAGGAATGTAGTAACGGGTTTACCCCTAACATGAAAATTAGCAACATGATCTACACATTTCCTTGCCCTTTTAT
Organism: Allium sativum; assembly: GCA_030737875.1. Lineage (NCBI taxonomy): Eukaryota > Viridiplantae > Streptophyta > Magnoliopsida > Asparagales > Amaryllidaceae > Allium > Allium sativum. Next base: position 50,121,959 of record CM060922.1, on the reverse strand, counting down.
ATCCAATAGTCACTACTAATTCTAGCTGTGTACCAACAATTATTTTTTGCAACACCCTAGGCTTTTCAATGCTTACGCATTCTATGGGAACTCACTATTATTCCAAGAAAATTCTCACTATCTGCTTCATAGCCTCAAAACTTTTCCCGTCTTCCCTAGGCAATAATCCTTACCTACTCCATACTTTTAAAACATGGTTTGGCCCCCTTTTTTCATTTAAATTTAAATTTAAAAGTGTCCAAAACTTCATTTTTCTCATAAAAACTTTCTCTTGCCAAACCATAAAAACATGTCATCTTAAAAAAATGTAAATCATCATGTTTTTTTTTTCAAATCACAAAACTGGAGTACATACGGACAACTATTTTCTCAATCGGGTTTTCCACTTGTTCTTGCCTATAAGGTCAGTTCAGTCTCTCACCACAAGGTGCAATCATCCACTCTATTCTTAATTCCTATGACTTATTTTATCAACCCAACAAAATTTTCTCATTTAAACAATTTATCAAAAAAAATGATTGTCAAAAGAATAGAGACTTCAAATTTCTTTATTAAAATTTCTTGTATGAAATATAATAAGAAAACTAGCGAGCTATACTTGCTCTATAATATGCACCTTTTACTAAGAGAATTTTACGTTAAAATCCAATATGTATACTTTACATATTTAAAACTATAACTTTTAAGATTAAAACTTGAAAACATCAAAAACCATTTTCCCTAAACTTTTACAATTTCAAGTTCTTAAAAGTTAACAATGGGGTTAGACTCAAAGCAGGTTTCCAATTTTTATAGGCTTTCCTAGCCACTCCCCAAGGTCAATTATCTCAACTATATATATTCTTAATCCATTTTTCTCTTTTTAACCTTTTCCCATCTATAAGGTTTTCAAGCCCAGTAGCCCAAAATACTACTCATATGGGATTCACCTTCCTTCCATACAAAATACATTGTAATCTTTCTACCCAAATTACCTAAGGGTCTCAAATTTCCATATTCCTTTCTTTAGTGTACAAAACAAACATTCTATTTCTTACCATATTATACACTCTTCCTACTTAGTGGGTTCCTCAATGGATCTAGGTATATATAATATATTATACATATTTATATTTTTAAAAATACAAATACGTTCACTCACTATTTATATAGGAATCCTAAACCTAAGCTCTGATACCAGATGTAACAACCCGAATTCTGACAAATCAATTTTTTTTTTCAAAATTCCAATCTATCGAAACTCAATGTTATTGTGCTCTTGTATCCTGCAAAATAGATAGAGACATAAAACATGTCAGAGCTCAGAAAATATCTCACAACGGAATGGATAAAATATAATATAATCAAAATATAGCCTTACCGTATTAATAATACCGCCTAACCAGTATCCAAAGCTATCATGTCTCTGCCACAAATCTAACCTGCGGGTACGTTATAAGGAGGGGGTCAAAACACAAGTTCTGGTGACTGGATTTAAATTGTACACTTTGGATAACACTACATATACCATTTAATCATATTTTCTTATTTATTAGGTTACTTGGGTTAACAACAATCAAGGCTTACACACACGTCGCACCCATTTACTTCCCGGTGGATTAACCTAATACAGTATATATATAGCTAGCCCAAATATTAAGGTGCACCCCATGGTACCCCACTCGTAAGATTTCCACCGTAACACCATCGAAATATACGCAGTCACTCATTCTATGCTTTAGTGACGTACGGATAACAAAATTACATTCCGCATATATCTGTCATTACAATGCCACGTAAACGTATGGACTACCACCCTTATTCAGATCAGAATTCATACTGGAGAAATGCCCTCAAAGTCGACGATACACCACCCAGAGCCGACATGCATGTATCTAGACTGTCCACCATATGTATCTTCAATTGTAGCTCGAAACCTCAATCGCACGTCCTTTAATGTGCACTGAGTTCCATGGCAGAGCGATACAAGAAACAGGAACTCGGTCGGGAGCTTTTTCATATCTATACAGGCTCGTCTTTAAGAGCCTCTACATATATTGTAACACCCTGTATTTTCTGAGAATATTAAAGTGAAGAATTAAAGACAAATGTGAGAAATAAGTGAAACGGGATGCGTCATTGCGTTCGTCTCGAAATTCTGCTTGGAATAGAGTCCAAGTTTTTGAAAATCGGGCTTCGTATGAAAAAGTTATGGCCCTCGGAACTTTCAGAAATTTATATTAAACAATTCAGAAAATTAAATACCAAGGCAGGTCGACCTGGGGGTCGACTTACCCTAGGCCAGGTCGACCAGGGGGTCGACCTCCCTGTATGCAGGTCGACCTAGGGGTCGACCTCCCCCTCGGGCCAGATCTGAAAACCGACGCGTTTTCTCCTGTGACGATCTGCTGTGTCATTGGGGCTTGTGTGGCAGGTTCTGGTTGGTTCTCTTAGGTTTGAATGGCTCTGATTTTCTCTAGGTTAATCTGACGGCTCCTATTAAATCAAACTTCTATATAAGCGACCTAAATCTAAACCCTAAGCCACACAAAAATATTCCTAAGACCGTCATGCTGTCAGAACTCAACCTAGAATAGCAGCCATTCTCATTCAACTAGGATGCAAGTTAGGAATTACAAACAAAATCTAATTCAACTAAGAGAATTCAACGTCTACAACAAAGGAAAGCTATTCAATTTCAGAATACTGATCCTAGAACACAAGACTAGCCTCCTTTTTTGTAAGTCCAGTTATCATTTAGACCTAACGATATTAGAATTGTGAATAAATAACTGGATGTAGAACAACGCACTATGTAAATTTATGCCTATCCATTTTTTTAAACTGAATTGATTAAGACTATGACTCTTATCATGATTGAGTTTGTGATCATGTTGTATGTGATTTGATGATAAATGTTAAATGCTTGGCAATGAATCTATATTATTGTATAATTTGGCAATGGTATATCATGTTATGTGATTTGGCGATGACATATCATGTTGAATAAATGGGCGATGACATAGTATTGTATAATTCGTTAATGGCATATCATGTTGTGTAATTTGGCGATGACATACCGTGTTGTATAATTTTGGCAATGACATATCATGATGACACCTATATGTGGTATGTCAATTTGGGAATTTTGCTATGTTTATGCAAGTTGTTAGGCTAAGACATGTATTATGTTTAGATCTACATTTAGATCTATGTTTAATTGAATCATGCAAGTTATTAGGATAAGACTTGTATTATGTTTAGATTAATATTTAGATCTTTGAAAATTGGATTCAAAAATTAAAGCACATATTTACATGCCTTGTTAAAAACCATGTGCTTAACATTCATGTCTGTTGGATTCAAGATAAAAGTTCATATTTACATGCCTTGTTAAACCTGTGTAATTCCATATGTTTAAGATTCATGATTATTAGATCCAAATTAAAGTTTACATTCATATGTCTAGTTGAACTTGTGCAATTCTATATGCTTAAGGTTTTATGTTCATTGGACCCAAAATAAAAGTTTGCATACACATGCCTAGTTGGATTTGGGTAATTTTGTATGTTTAAGACCCATGTTAATTAGATCCAAAAATGCAAGTTCACCTTTATATGACTAATTGGAATTTGAGTAGTTCTATGTAAACTCCCATCCATATGCCTATGGTTCATGTTGATTAGGTTCAAAATTGTTAGTTCATAATTAAACATATATTTATTCTGTGCCAAATTTATGTGATATATGTTGGATCCATATTATGCTTGTCTTGAATGTTGTGTGTCTCTTCCTTTTCCCCTCTTGATTTTGAGTTAGGCTAAATTGCGAAGCCTAACATTCTATGAAATTTATGCGAATGTTTAGCGGGGATAACATTGGGAAAAACATGAAGTTACATGTTATTGGCATATTTTAAATGATTAGTGGCATTGAAATGGTATAATTTATATACCTAAAATTATGAACATGATTTAGAGAGACTTTGGGCATGACTTAAATTACAATAATTTACATATAAATATAGAAGGTAAATATGTAAATTTAGAAAAGACAAATATGTCTAACCCGAGGTTAGATTGAGTTACGGTGTAAGACTGCCCGGAACCGCCCGGTACATCCAGCAACCGTAACAATATATATCTAATGTGAGAGGTTAGTGCATCAAGCCCAAAAGAACCCGAGGTTAGACTGAGTTGCGGTGTAAAACTGCCCGGAACCGCCCGACACATCCAGTAACAGCAACAATATCTGTCTAATGTGAGTGGTTGGTGCTTTAATGAATTAATTAAAGCTAAGATAGGAATGGTAGGGTTAAGTTAAGGTAACACTTAACCAATATAACAAGATGAATGACTAGGGTTAAGTTAATAGAAAAAACTTAACCAGTATAGCATGATGAATAGGTAGGGTTGAGTAATAAGAAACACTTAACCAATATAACTTGATTTGTGGTAAGGTTAAGTTAAAACAAGAGGGAAACACTTAACCAATATAACTTGATATGTGGTGAGGTTAAGTTAAAACAAGAGGGCAACCCTTAACCAATATAACTTGATTTGTGGTAAGGTTAAGTTAAAACAAGAGGGCAACACTTAACCAATATAACTTGATTTGTGGTAAGGTTAAGTTAAAACAAGAGGGCAACACTTAACCAATATAACTTGATTTGTGGTAGGGTTAAGTTGACACAAGAAGGCGACACTTAACCAAAGTAACATGACAAGTAAGTGGGTTTAATAGCTTGAATTGATTGAGGACACTTAACCAGTACAACATGATGAACACGTGGGGTTAAGTTAACAAGAAAACACTTAACCAATATAACTTGATGAACGAACGGGGTTAAGTAAATAAGGAACACTTAACCAACGTGACACGATGAATGGGTGGGTTAAGTTAATATGAATGGACAACACTTAACCAATATGAGATAATGTGCGGGAGGGTTAAGTACATATCGGGTTGGTGTGTAATATTAGTAAATATAGGCCCACAAAACTTAACCGTTTAATAAACATGCTTGAATCGATGGGAGGGTTAAGTACATCTTGTGTAGGTGGGTAATATTAGTACATATAGGCCCACAAACTTAACCGCTAAATAAACATGCTTGAAACAGTGGGAGGCTTAAGTACATATCGGGTTGGTGGGTAATATTAGTAAATATAGGCCTAGAAACTTAACCAATAGGAAACCCTAGCAACGAGGACCCAGTTCAGCAGTAACCCACATATCGTGTAGGTGGGTAATATTAGTACATATCGGGTTGCAAAAACTGATCTTTGATTAAGAAAAAAACTGGTTTTTGATTAAGTGAAGAAAACTGATTTTTGATAATATGAAAAACTGATTTTTGTTTAGTTTAAATAGAGAAAGGTTTGAACTTTAAAATAGAAAAGATAGAATTTTTATGTATTGAACTTCGATAGAAAAATAGAATTTTTATATATGGAACTTCGATAGAAAAATAGAATTTTTTTATATATTGAACTTCGATAGAAAAATAAAATTTTTATATATTGAACTTCGAAGTAAAAATTTGATTTTTATATGTTGAATAGCGAAGTAAAATTCGATTTTTAAAAATATAAATGTGATTTTTATGTATATAGTGACTACGGGCAACGAAGATGACGAAGACGGGATAACGAAGAAGATTTCCATAAATGAAGAGTCGTGGTATTGGATAGCTTTCGGTGAGAATTTCTCACCTTTCAATTTCATTTCTATTTTTATATATATATACTAGGATGCAGACGGTGCTTAGTAGCACCCGACACAATCGTCCACAGACCATGGACTTGTTTGTTTGGTTGCATAGCTTAGTATATGATTTGATTTGAATTTGGTTGTTTGGTGAATTTGATTGATGTGTGAATGGCGTGGGCCTTCACTAGACCGGGGATAAGGCTAGGCCTTGTCCCGTTTCTAGTATCGTGCCGTTATGCCGCCGAAATTTTCTAAAATAAGTTAGAAAAATAAAAATACCATTTTATTTAAAGAATGAATTGAATAGAAATTCATAGGTTGAAATAAAATGTTTTATCGTAAAAAAAATATAATTTTTAACGTGAAGTGAATAAAATAGAATATTCATTTACAAACCAGACGGTTTGTTTATGTACACCTATTTGAATGACATTGATTGGGACGATAAATTTTACACATCGCCCAACTGCACAAATAAAATATTTGTTTGATTGTTTGAAACCCCACACGGGTGTTGGGATGAAATATGAAGTTCACTCATCCTGATTGATTAAATATGTCGATCGATTGATTGACAGGCTGTTATAAGCGTTGAATATCTATATTTGATGCTTATACAGTGTAGTGCACTTTGGTTGATGGTTGATTATTTATCGTTGCTATTATATACATGTGTTGGATGGAAATCCATATAATTTATTTTATATGGTAGTTGATTGGGCCTCATTCCAATTTGAAAAATAAAGAAAATTTGAAAATAGAAATTTATGAAGCCGTGTTGATTAGATTGACGCCATTTTGACGTGAACGATATTTATATCGATTTTATTCATTTTAAAATGAATATTGAAAAGTGATTTCGAAATCGACGATTTCGAAATGAATTGAATTGAAAACGATTTCGAAATGAATTGAATTGAAAACGATTTCGAAATGAATTGAATTGAAAACGATTTCGAAATGAATTGAATTGAAAACGATTTCGAAATGAATTGAATTGAAAACGATTTCGAAATGAATTGAATTGAAAACGATTTCGAAATGAATTGAATTGAAAACGATTTCGAAATGAATTGAATTGAAAACAATTTCGAAATGAATTGAATTGAAAACGATTTCGAAATGAATTGAATTAAAAACGATTTCGAAACGAATTGAATTGAAAACGAATTCAAATTGAATTGAAAGCGAATTGAAATGAATTCAAATTGAATTGAAATTTGAATTGAATAGAAATGAATTTTGAAATGGATTTATAAAGAAGAATTCAATTTTGCTTTGAATTGAAATGGAAGTTGAAATAGATTTTGAAACGAATTTTAAAACAATTTATATAATTCGTTTTGAATAGAAAATCGACGAAATATATATTATATATATTATATATATAATATAATGGCCTGAATAGAACGCGCCGCGGCAGTTCGCGAATTTCGACCATTTATTTCAAACGGACATTACGGGAGATCCGACCGTCGGATTCTCCTAAAACCGGAACCGTTGGGTTCGTATCGAAAAGAGCTTTCTAACGAATGTTAGAAATTTGAAATCTAACGGTTGGATTTGGAGTTACGTCCAAATCAAATTCGAAAAAGGTCGCTGTAAGTGCAGTTCGATGGCCATTGATGGAAATCGACTGTACGGGCCTTGATAAAATTATTAAAAATAGTAATAATTTGTGTAAAATCATAAGAAATGATTTGTGAAGAATTGGGATGAAAAACTCCATATTTGAAAGGATAAAAATAGATTTTTATCGAAATGAACTAGTTTTGAACTAGAATTAAAATTCTATTTATTTTCAAATAAATAAATTGAATTAGAAAAGGGTTTTAAAAATAACCAGAATATCCAATGATCGCATTGGAGTGGATTTGAATCGAAATTGTCTTCGGAATATTTCGATGTTGGAATTCGTGATTATACAGGTGTTGTTATGGAAATTTGAAAGATATATATTTGTATCGTTATTTCCAATACGACATTTGTTAGTCGTAGAATTTGATATTGAATATAAGCCGATATATTTTCTATTCAGAGCCTTATATTGAATATCAAATGTGATTTGGGTTTGTCGTGAATAGTGTCTTCACTAACACTGTTCTTGAACCCAGTTGAGAAAAGATTAAATCTTTTTATTTAGATTTAATGAAGTGTACCAATTAAATAATATTTAATTGGAATTGAATTGATATTGATTTTTGGGTTTATCGTGAACAGTGTTTTAAATAACACTTGTTCTTTAACCCGATAATTATTGAATGTGATTTTGGGTTTATCGTGAACCGTGTTTTAAATGACACTGATTCTTTAACCCAGTTAACGATTAAAACTGAGTGGAGTTTTAATGAATCTTTAATTAGATTGAAATGGTCGAAAATGGAGTATCACCAGTTTTGCTCCAGGCGATAGTTAAATCTTTAATTAGATTTGAACGTGAAATGGTAATTGAATTTACCGATAACACTGTGGTGTTAGATATGAAGTATTACCAGTTTTACTTCATGGGATGAATAGGTTGGGATTGGGAAATTAAAACAAATGATTACTTCGGTAAGGTTCGCTAATCCCGACTAGTTTGAATTGATATTCAAAAATGGATTAAAGAATAAATTCAAGGAATTTATCTTTGATAAAATTAATGGGAATCTTTCCCTATGAATGTGAAAATTAGAAACTAACTGTCGGTTAGCTAAGTAGAATGGTTTTCTGGATATTGATCTGATGTTGGTTTCGGCCTTCGGGGTTAATATTTGGGGAATTATTCTCTTGATTAATTTACGGTTAGTAACTGATGAATTGGAATGAGGCGTATGTTGTGTTTGTGTAACACTTATTTAAAATATACGCGAGTTATTCGGAAAGTCCGGGTTTATCCCATTCTGAATAACTGATACGACGATAAGTCGAAGATGAAGACGATGGTCGAAGACCGGAGGTCTTCACGTCGTTTGGGTAATTACTGATGATCTTGATTGGGCTGTACACCCAAGAAGATGGAAACAGTTAGTGATCGTCCAGACGTACTTGGAGATCGATGGATATGCGGGGTACTAGGTGCCTCCGGTTTCGTTCAGACCCAGAACGGACTTGTAAATGGACTGTGTGTCTGACATCGGATTTCATTCTGTGTGACTGATATCGGTTGCATAGAATGGTTTGCCTGTGTGGCATGCTAAGATGCAAATGATCAAGGCTTCTGTTGAAAAGCAAAGTCTTGTGGTGATGATCAAAGCACGGCCTTTGTGGCGTAGCTTTGTGTAACGTTTACCTCGCGTGTTTCACACCAGGTATGAACCAAAAACGGGAGACGGACCTCAGGGAGGGCATGCGTTTCTTTCTAGTTAGAAGTGGCGTCAGTGGTTTTACACGCCCTGACGAGTTTGACTTATGTGGTTGTTGCTGTTGCGAGGCGCCTCGGATTGATCGGTCGTTCTCGAACCGATGGAGCCATTCGTTGGCTCGTTTACGCCCCAAAGGGCGGGGAAACGCAGTGTTCAGGCATTTTAATCCACATCGGTGGACCGGCCCTGACGATCCAAAGGCTTGACAGAGTACTTGCCTGAGGCTCGGACTACACAGTCTCGAATCGGTTGAGGACTATCTTTTGCCTCGGTTCATAGACGGAAATCCAATTTCCAAATACGTGACATTTGCGGTTTTAATTGTAATCCTATATATGGCGACATAGTGGGATGGGGCGCTTATGCCGCCTATGATTGATACTTATGATTTGAAGTTGTTTTATACACTATGCACTTATAATAGTATCAAATGATTTGTTTTAAACGTATCAAGCATTCTTTAGCTGTTATAAGGGAAAACCCTATCCCCCGGCTTGCGTTGCATTGTGTGATAGGACCTGGGTCTTATAACAGCTTCATTTTTCTTTATTTAGCATTGCGCTGTTGGTTTTATGCACTGGTATTCTTGGGAGGAAACCCGTTCCGTGTTATACGGCGTGGTCCCTTGATTTACCTAACTTTAAAATAAAGATTAACTGTTTTAGTTCTCACACCAGTCACATGACTGACCTGGAGTTTATTGTTTTAAACCTAAACTCTGGGTGCCCTTATTTTGACACGGGCAGCTAGTAGTTTTGGTTTTGCAGATTTATATTCACAGGATCCGGGTTTACAGCTGGAACGATATCCGGAAAGCTTTGTATCCGTATATCTTCTTCTAGTTGTGTATTGTATTATTTTCCGCTGCTATGTATTTAAATGTAATTTAAATCTCTGATATTTCTGTGTAATATTCATTTATACTCTGTGTATTCTTGTAATCTAATGCATTGTTGTAATATACAATGAAATGTTCTTCCGTATGCGTTCTGTTGTGTCGTGTTCTCAAACGATAGGGCGTTTCGAACGGCCTGGATCGGTTTAGCGACTGGTTCGGACCGAGCGAAATTCCATGCCGTCACACGTGGTATCAGAGCTTTGGTTTACAAAGCAGAGAACAAGACACATTAGAACCCTACGAAAGAATTCATCAGATATTGGATTAGTAATATCCAATGGGAATGACTCGTTAGAGATAGGATCAGTAGTATCCTAGAACGGGTGTGAAGAGTATGTTTTTCAAATGAAAACAGTTTTTGTTTTGAAAATTTAAATCAATCATTCGTATTTGATTATTTATTTAATTGATTTGGACAATCCGATATATAAAGATTTTTGCATATGCGTCTTGCAAACGTGTATTCGAAGTTTTAATATACTGGATGGTTATAGGATCATACTCTAGTTGCCCGGGGATAATTCTGGTGATGGGGCACTGTCGCCAGTATTTATTTTCGAGTAACGAAAGTGAGATTTCTATATTTCCATTAGACTGGTGTGAGAACCAAAAATTAGATAGGGCTTATTGTTGTGATTTGGCATCAAAAATCTGATTTTTGTATATGTATCAAAGTTATGAATTTCAAAATCTAATCAACTAATTGATTGATATTTGTGTTGTTTGTTTATTTGTTTGCTAATTTTTAGCCATTTAGCCTAACTGAATCACATATTGAATAGTATTGAAAATTGGTCGCATTTGCTTGCATATACATATACTTACATTGAACAGGTCATAGCAAGGAGGCTAGATCCAGAGAATAAAATTTGTTTGCCCGACAAATAGGTACATGTTTACTACATAATTTCCTGTTTTGTTTGGGTGATGATGATTTTATGAGCCTATTGGCTAGCCGCTTGGCTTTTTCTTTTTCTTTTTGAGATCTGAAGGACCGGGGAAGCTATTTGAAATTCCCCGATGCTCCCGGTGCAGGGGAGGTTATGGCGAAATTTTTCGAAAATTTAGGGTGTTAGCCAAATTTTTGAAAATTTGAAAATTCTCAGAAACTAAAGAGTTGGAGAATGGAAGCCAGATCGAACGTAGAGTTGAATAATCAAACCACTTTCGACTTTGTTCCTTTTCGGGGACGAAAAGTTTTAAGTGGGGGAGATTGTAATAACCCGAAAATCTGGGCCAGTTTAAAATTTTTATTTTGGCAATTTTAGCGGATTTTCTATATTTAAAATAGATTATTTTAAATAATATTGGCGAGAAATTTATTTTGAATATAATTAGAACGTATATATTGTACGCGTTGTCGTTAGAATATAAATATTTATATATAATTATAAATAGAATTGAAAATGGCGCGGTAGTTCGATAATTCGATTTCAAACTTCAATTGAATGTACCGGGTGCAAAACAATCCGGATTTTTGTGAAACCAAAAACATTAGGATCTAATTGATGATATCTTTCCAACGAAGTTGAGAAACTGAGATTTCACTTTATAAATGATGAGATATGTCCAGTTGAAAATTAGAAATAGTCGCTGTGGAATTTATATATATTTTAATATAATATATAGCCCTTAAAAATAGCCATTTTGCAAACGACCTCGGATTTCGACGAAACCAGTTTTGTTGGGTCCGGGAGGTAAAGTTATTGCTAGGTTTCAAATTTCATAATTTTTCGAATCAATATGTGAGCGTGGCAAAAGAAAACGCGTTTGACCGGTTTCAGTTGATTTTAATCGACTGGAAATTGGCCATTTTTCAAACGGCCTCAGAATTCGACGAAACTAGTTTTGTTAGGACCGTATCGTCAATACGAAGCTAGAAAATATTTTTCTGCAATTTATAGAGTTAATATGAGACCCCGGTAATTTGAAATGTACGTTTAAAATTCAATATATAGATTTAAATGTAAATTCAATGGAAACTGATTGTAACTATCGAATCAACCTACGATGCATATCCCATTGTGTTCGGAATGGGGGCAAAACGCTATGGACGACGGGCGGTGGGTTTCGTTTGGGGTTCGAATTTAAAAGTTACCTTTTTGAATTAGTTATAATATATATAATAATAATAAAAAAATAAAAAAAATATCCCCTTTTCTCCGTTATACTCTGGCCCCCCCCCCCGTTTAGTTTCAGATCTCGTTCGAAAAAAAAAAAAAAGAAGAGAAATCAATCGCGCCAGGCGATGACCATCGCCACCGCCAGGACCGCACGCCTCCGCCGCCTCACCCTCTCCTCAGACCGACGACCCTCCCCCTTCTCCAATCGAAGATCCGACGCCCTGGCCCCTCGAACCCATACAGCCGTCGTTCCCACCCATTGATCCCCGTCGCCAGTAGCCCTACCGACCAGCCGCGCCGCTCCCTGCCGACGCCAGAGGCCGAGCCCCCCCTGCGAGCTTCCGCGAGCCCCCCCGTAAGTTAACTGTGTTTTTTTTTTAATTACTTTAAACCTGTTTTTTTTAATTAATTACTTTAAAACTGTTTTTTTTATTACTTTAAAACTGATTTTATTTTAGATGTAAAAACTGTTTTTTTTTTTAGATGTAAAAACTTTTTTTTTTAGTTGCAAAAACTGATCTTTGATTAAGAAAAAAACTGATTTTTGATTAAGTGAAGAAAACTGATTTTTGATAATATGAAAAACTGATTTTTGTTTAGTTTAAATAGAGAAAGGTTTGAACTTTAAAATAGAAAAGATAGAATTTTTATGTATTGAACTTCGATAGAAAAATAGAATTTTTATATATTGAACTTCGATAGAAAAATAGAATTTTTTTATATATTGAACTTCGATAGAAAAATAAAATTTTTATATATTGAACTTCGAAGTAAAAATTTGATTTTTATATGTTGAATAGCGAAGTAAAATTCGATTTTTAAAAATATAAATGTGATTTTTATGTATATAGTGACTACGGGCAACGAAGATGACGAAGACGGGATAACGAAGAAGATTTCCATAAATGAAGAGTCGTGGTATTGGATAGCTTTCGGTGAGAATTTCTCACCTTTCAATTTCATTTCTATTTTTATATATATATACTAGGATGCAGACGGTGCTTAGTAGCACCCGACACAATCGTCCACAGACCATGGACTTGTTTGTTTGGTTGCATAGCTTAGTATATGATTTGATTTGAATTTGGTTGTTTGGTGAATTTGATTGATGTGTGAATGGCGTGGGCCTTCACTAGACCGGGGATAAGGCTAGGCCTTGTCCCGTTTCTAGTATCGTGCCGTTATGCCGCCGAAATTTTCTAAAATAAGTTAGAAAAATAAAAATACCATTTTATTTAAAGAATGAATTGAATAGAAATTCATAGGTTGAAATAAAATGTTTTATCGTAAAAAAAATATAATTTTTAACGTGAAGTGAATAAAATAGAATATTCATTTACAAACCAGACGGTTTGTTTATGTACACCTATTTGAATGACATTGATTGGGACGATAAATTTTACACATCGCCCAACTGCACAAATAAAATATTTGTTTGATTGTTTGAAACCCCACACGGGTGTTGGGATGAAATATGAAGTTCACTCATCCTGATTGATTAAATATGTCGATCGATTGATTGACAGGCTGTTATAAGCGTTGAATATCTATATTTGATGCTTATACAGTGTAGTGCACTTTGGTTGATGGTTGATTATTTATCGTTGCTATTATATACATGTGTTGGATGGAAATCCATATAATTTATTTTATATGGTAGTTGATTGGGCCTCATTCCAATTTGAAAAATAAAGAAAATTTGAAAATAGAAATTTATGAAGCCGTGTTGATTAGATTGACGCCATTTTGACGTGAACGATATTTATATCGATTTTATTCATTTTAAAATGAATATTGAAAAGTGATTTCGAAATCGACGATTTCGAAATGAATTGAATTGAAAACGATTTCGAAATGAATTGAATTGAAAACGATTTCGAAATGAATTGAATTGAAAACGATTTCGAAATGAATTGAATTGAAAACGATTTCGAAATGAATTGAATTGAAAACGATTTCGAAATGAATTGAATTGAAAACGATTTCGAAATGAATTGAATTGAAAACGATTTCGAAATGAATTGAATTGAAAACAATTTCGAAATGAATTGAATTGAAAACGATTTCGAAATGAATTGAATTAAAAACGATTTCGAAACGAATTGAATTGAAAACGAATTCAAATTGAATTGAAATGAATTCAAATTGAATTGAAATTTGAATTGAATAGAAATGAATTTTGAAATGGATTTATAAAGAAGAATTCAATTTTGCTTTGAATTGAAATGGAAGTTGAAATAGATTTTGAAACGAATTTTAAAACAATTTATATAATTCGTTTTGAATAGAAAATCGACGAAATATATATTATATATATTATATATATAATATAATGGCCTGAATAGAACGCGCCGCGCCGCGGCAGTTCGCGAATTTCGACCATTTATTTCAAACGGACATTACGGGAGATCCGACCGTCGGATTCTCCTAAAACCGGAACCGTTGGGTTCGTATCGAAAAGAGCTTTCTAACGAATGTTAGAAATTTGAAATCTAACGGTTGGATTTGGAGATACGTCCAAATCAAATTCGAAAAAGGTCGCTGTAAGTGCAGTTCGATGGCCATTGATGGAAATCGACTGTACGGGCCTTGATAAAATTATTAAAAATAGTAATAATTTGTGTAAAATCATAAGAAATGATTTGTGAAGAATTGGGATGAAAAACTCCATATTTGAAAGGATAAAAATAGATTTTTATCGAAATGAACTAGTTTTGAACTAGAATTAAAATTCTATTTATTTTCAAATAAATAAATTGAATTAGAAAAGGGTTTTAAAAATAACCAGAATATCCAATGATCGCATTGGAGTGGATTTGAATCGAAATTGTCTTCGGAATATTTCGATGTTGGAATTCGTGATTATACAGGTGTTGTTGTGGAAATTTGAAAGATATATATTTGTATCGTTATTTCCAATACGACATTTGTTAGTCGTAGAATTTGATATTGAATATAAGCCGATATATTTTCTATTCAGAGCCTTATATTGAATATCAAATGTGATTTGGGTTTGTCGTGAATAGTGTCTTCACTAACACTGTTCTTGAACCCAGTTGAGAAAAGATTAAATCTTTTTATTTAGATTTAATGAAGTGTACCAATTAAATAATATTTAATTGGAATTGAATTGATATTGATTTTTGGGTTTATCGTGAACAGTGTTTTAAATAACACTTGTTCTTTAACCCGATAATTAATGAATGTGATTTTGGGTTTATCGTGAACCGTGTTTTAAATGACACTGATTCTTTAACCCAGTTAACGATTAAAACTGAGTGGAGTTTTAATGAATCTTTAATTAGATTGAAATGGTCGAAAATGGAGTATCACCAGTTTTGCTCCAGGCGATAGTTAAATCTTTAATTAGATTTGAACGTGAAATGGTAATTGAATTTACCGATAACACTGTGGTGTTAGATATGAAGTATTACCAGTTTTACTTCATGGGATGAATAGGTTGGGATTGGGAAATTAAAACAAATGATTACTTCGGTAAGGTTCGCTAATCCCGACTAGTTTGAATTGATATTCAAAAATGGATTAAAGAATAAATTCAAGGAATTTATCTTTGATAAAATTAATGGGAATCTTTCCCTATGAATGTGAAAATTAGAAACTAACTGTCGGTTAGCTAAGTAGAATGGTTTTCTGGATATTGATCTGATGTTGGTTTCGGCCTTCGGGGTTAATATTTGGGGAATTATTCTCTTGATTAATTTACGGTTAGTAACTGATGAATTGGAATGAGGCGTATGTTGTGTTTGTGTAACACTTATTTAAAATATACGCGAGTTATTCGGAAAGTCCGGGTTTATCCCATTCTGAATAACTGATACGACGATAAGTCGAAGATGAAGACGATGGTCGAAGACCGGAGGTCTTCACGTCGTTTGGGTAATTACTGATGATCTTGATTGGGCTGTACACCCAAGAAGATGGAAACAGTTAGTGATCGTCCAGACGTACTTGGAGATCGATGGATATGCGGGGTACTAGGTGCCTCCGGTTTCGTTCAGACCCAGAACGGACTTGTAAATGGACTGTGTGTCTGACATCGGATTTCATTCTGTGTGACTGATATCGGTTGCATAGAATGGTTTGCCTGTGTGGCATGCTAAGATGCAAATGATCAAGGCTTCTGTTGAAAAGCAAAGTCTTGTGGTGATGATCAAAGCACGGCCTTTGTGGCGTAGCTTTGTGTAACGTTTACCTCGCGTGTTTCACACCAGGTATGAACCAAAAACGGGAGACGGACCTCAGGGAGGGCATGCGTTTCTTTCTAGTTAGAAGTGGCGTCAGTGGTTTTACACGCCCTGACGAGTTTGACTTATGTGGTTGTTGCTGTTGCGAGGCGCCTCGGATTGATCGGTCGTTCTCGAACCGATGGAGCCATTCGTTGGCTCGTTTACGCCCCAAAGGGCGGGGAAACGCAGTGTTCAGGCATTTTAATCCACATCGGTGGACCGACCCTGACGATCCAAAGGCTTGACAGAGTACTTGCCTGAGGCTCGGACTAGACAGTCTCGAATCGGTTGAGGACTATCTTTTGCCTCGGTTCATAGACGGAAATCCAATTTCCAAATACGTGACATTTGCGGTTTTAATTGTAATCCTATATATGGCGACATAGTGGGATGGGGCGCTTATGCCGCCTATGATTGATACTTATGATTTGAAGTTGTTTTATACACTATGCACTTATAATAGTATCAAATGATTTGTTTTAAACGTATCAAGCATTCTTTAGCTGTTATAAGGGAAAACCCTATCCCCCGGCTTGCGTTGCATTGTGTGATAGGACCTGGGTCTTATAACAGCTTCATTTTTCTTTATTTAGCATTGCGCTGTTGGTTTTATGCACTGGTATTCTTGGGAGGAAACCCGTTCCGTGTTATACGGCGTGGTCCCTTGATTTACCTAACTTTAAAATAAAGATTAACTGTTTTAGTTCTCACACCAGTCACATGACTGACCTGGAGTTTATTGTTTTAAACCTAAACTCTGGGTGCCCTTATTTTGACACGGGCAGCTAGTAGTTTTGGTTTTGCAGATTTATATTCACAGGATCCGGGTTTACAGCTGGAACGATATCCGGAAAGCTTTGTATCCGTATATCTTCTTCTAGTTGTGTATTGTATTATTTTCCGCTGCTATGTATTTAAATGTAATTTAAATCTCTGATATTTCTGTGTAATATTCATTTATACTCTGTGTATTCTTGTAATCTAATGCATTGTTGTAATATACAATGAAATGTTCTTCTGTATGCGTTCTGCTGGGGCTTGTTCTCGAACTATCCGACGCTTTCCTTTACGGGGAAGTTGCGGGTCTTTACAATAGAAGTTCTATGTATTACTTTTAAGTACGATTTGAGAAAATTGTTGTAAAAGCTTGACTGAATTAAGTTGTTTATAAAATGAATTTATTTTCTACTGTTTTATTTGTCTGTCTTGTAATTTATCTGCATCTTTTACCTATAATGCTCCACCGAAGTTAAGACATTCCCTTTGTGAGTGACCTTAACGGAGGTAGGGTGTTTCACTTGGTATCGGAGTTGAAGATTATCATATCAGATAAAAGAATTGAATTTTTTTTCATAACGGTTTTTAAAGAAGCATTTTCTAAAGAAAAGTTTTGTTTTAAAGGCATATTCCCCAAAGCCATATGCACTATCTTTTGTTCCTCTAGTTGGATCCTCGTTTCCTTCTTTCCTGAGTCTCCGGGGCTCCTGGCTTTCTAGGAGGTAACCTCATCGCGACATGGTTCCGTAGGCTCGACGAGACTACGACAATTTCCAAGGGCAAATAAGTGCCCAACTTCCATCTATAACCGTAGTAATTTCACCTACGGCTAATTTTATTTCGAGCTTTGTAGGATTCTCCGTGCGATGGAGGAAGCTTTCGAGAAACTTGTCAACGTGTTACACAAGGATAGTAAAGATGAGACTGCGGGAGTTTGGCTAAGGAGCACAATCCAAGGATGAAGAACTCATGGACATAGACTTGGTTCACCAAGGAGGGGAGGAAAGAATAGTAAAATCTAAGATGAGAGGAAGTATCTTTATTATGGTATAACGGGTCATATAATTAAGGACAAGGGCAAGAACTAAGGACAGAATTTTCAGGAGGGCAAGTGTATGCTCTCACCGCCAGCATATCTGAGAGAGAGGTATAAAAGCTTTGGTTGAAAAAGCTTAGTTTTTCTTGTTGATCATCCTGTTAGTACTCTTTTGATTTTAGCACTTCACATTCATTTATATCTGCTTTCAATGTTGAGTCTCTGCACCTTAGTACTTGTACAGTAGAAGATCCCCTTATCGTCTCAAATCCAATTTGTGGTTCGACTCATTTATCTTTGGTTTGTAAGGGTTTGAGATGCTTATGTTTCCGGGTTTCATGGGCTATGGGTTGATCTAGGCAAGGATTGGTCAGCTAGTAATTGTGAAAGGAGGGTAGTTAGACTTTCGACTTGCCTCGGGAATACCCTCGAGATTTCGTGCGATCCTGAGTGATCAGTTTGTCTTAGCTACCTAGAATCACTTTATGTATCTATCGATGATTTTCGATCCGATGTAGTAGTCCAAGAATACGCAAGATGTTTTGATTAGGTTAGGGATTTTCCCCCTAAAACTCAAGATAGACTTCCGCATATATCTAGTTGACAATGCAAAGCCAGTTATGCGATCAACGATAGTTTTGGAGCAAGATTGGCGAGGATAGCTAGAGTCAGTTAAGTGCTCAATTGTTTGGTTGTTTTTCTAGTATCATCTCACGTAAATCGTCCAAATTCGGAGGAGGTATTCCTCGGGTGCTTGTCTGATATTGGTTTAGCCCATTGGGGCTTGTACTTAAGGGATGTCGAGTTCGACTAGGATGGTTTGCGTGAGAAATAAATGGTTGTGGCAGGCTCCCTAAAGTAAGACTGACCTTAAGAGAGGTAAAAAGTACATTGAAACCTTTAGCTTTAGACCCTCGTATTTGTGACATTATGGATAAGCTAGGTGGAGGAGAGACCTCTAATCATCTTAATATATACACTGGGTATCTTGGCTCACACCTGTTTATCTTGGAAAGATATATCGACTACATTGGATTCCCTCTAGCATAGTAAGTGATTGAGGTCCTATCTTTACTAGTGAGTTTTGGAAATGGAGGTCAAGAAGCTTCGCAACTGTAAAGCTAAATTAGTTAAGGTACAGTGGAGTGGAGCTCAAGAAGACGCGACATGGGAGACTGAAGATAAGACACGTGCATCATACCCTTTTTCTTGAGGGTATATACTTGATCTATTTTTCTAGAAATTCTATGCATGTTTGTTTCTTTCTTTTTAGGTATATCCTCTAGGTCATATCTTCAATCCTTAGGTATAAGCAAATGGATGTAAACATGTGTCTGAAGCATGTTATGATTGGTGATTGCAAGTGGTTGCTCGTGGATGCATATACACACATCAGGCACTAGATCGGCTCAGTCACTTTCATATTGCATATGCATGAGTGAATTTATATACATATGAACAGAAACTTGATGTGTTATCATATGGATGTTGCATTTGTATGAATGATTGTGCACTCATGCAGAATACGATTTGGAATAATTGCATACATGATGGACTCATAGCACTGACATAATTCGCATTGAGGAGGTCAACTGAATCAGTAGACCACCTGATTTTGCATTAGATAAGGACATGTACACACACTATGCATATGATCATGAAGGCATTAGAAATATTTTTAAGGACAATGGATGCTTGTGTTTGATGGTTGAGCAGATGGATGATTGGATGATAGGATATACATTCTTCTTAACTTGAAGAATTCGGGGACGAAATCCTTTAAGGAGGGGAGAATGTAACACCCCTTATTTTCTAAGAATATTAAAGTAACAAATTAAAGAATAATTAATTACAAATGCGAGAAATAGGTGAAACGGGATCCTCCATTGTGTTCATCTGGAAATTCTGCTTGGAATAGATTCCAAGTTTTCGAAAATCGGGCTTCGTATGAAGAAGTTATGGCCCTCGGAACTTTCAGAAATTTATATTAAACAATTCAGAAAATTAATTACCAAGGCAGGTCGACCTCGCGGTCGTCTTACCCCAGGCCAGGTCGACCAGGGGGTCGACCTCCCTATATGCAGGTCGACCTGGGGGTCGATCTCCCCCTTGGACCAGATTTGAAAACCGACGTTTTTTCTCCTGTGACAATCTGCTGTGTCATTAGGTCTTGTATGGCAGGTTCTGGTTGGTTCTCTTAGGTTTGAATGGCTTTGATTTGCTCTAGGATAATCTGACGGCTCCTATTAAATCAAACTTCTATATAAGTAACCTAAATCTAAACCCTAAGCCATACAAAAATATTCCTAAGAACGTTATGCTGTTAGAACTCAACCTAGAATAGCCGTCATTCTCCTTTAACTAGGATGCAAGTTAGGAATTACAAATCAAATCTAATTCAACTAAGAGAATTCAACGTCTACAACAAAGGAGAGCTATTCAATTTCAGAATACAGATCCTAGAACACAAGACTAGTCTCCTTTTTTGTAAGTCCAGTTATCATTTATACCTAAACGATATTAGAATAGTGGCTAAATAACTAGATGTAAAACAATGCCCTATGTAAATTTATGCCTATCCTTTTTGTTAAACTGAATTGATTAAGACGATGACTCTTATCATGATTAAGTTTGCGATCATGTTGTTTGGGATTTGATGGTAAATGTTAAATGCTTGGCAATGAATCTATATTACTGTATGATTTGGCAATGGCATATCATGTTGTGTAATTTGGCGATGACATATCATGTTGAATAAATTGGCTATGACATATTATTGTATAATTTGGCAATGGCATATAATGTTGTGTAATTTGGCGATGACATACCATGTTGTATAATTTTGGCAATGACATATCATGATGACACCTATATGTGGTATGTCAATTTGGGAATTTTGCTATGTTTATGCATGTTGTTAGGCTAAGACATGTATTATGTTTAGATCTACATTTAGATCTATGTTTAATTGAATCATGCAAGTTATTAGGATAAGACATGTATTATGTTTAGATTCACATTTAGATCTATGCAAATTGGATTCAAAAATTAAAGCTCATATTTACATGCCTTGTTAAAAACCATATGCTTAACATTCATGTTTGTTGGATCCAAGATAAAAGTTCATATTTACATGCCTTGTTAAACCTGTGTAATTCCATATGTTTAAGATTCATGATTATTGGATCCAAATTAAAGTTTACATTCACATGTCTAGTTGAACTTGTGCAATTCTATATGCTTAAGGTTTTATGTTCATTGGACCCAAAATAAAAGTTGCATATACATGCCTAGTTGGATTTGGGTAATTTCGTATATTTAAGACCCATGTTAATTAGATCCAAAAATGCAAGTTCACCTTTATATGACTAATTGGAATTTGTGTACTTCTATGTAAACTCCCATCCATATGATTATGGTTCATGCTGATTAGGTTCAAAATTGCAAGTTCATAATTAAACATATATTTATTCTATGCCAAATTTATGTGATATATGTTGGATCCATATTATGCTTGTCTTGAATGCTATGTGTCTCTTCCTTTTCCCCTCTTGATTTTGAGTTAGGCTAAATTGCGAAGCCTAACATTCTATGAAATTTATGCGAACGTTTAACGGGGGTAACATTGGGAAAAATAATAAGTGACATGTTATTGGCATATTTTAAATGATTAGTGGCATTGAAATGGTATAATTTATATACCTAAAATTATGAACATGATTTAGAGAGAAATTGGGCATGACTTGAATGACAATAATTTACATATAAATATAAAAGGTAAATATGTAAATTTAGAAAAGACAAATATGCCTAACCCGAAGTTAGATTTAGTTACGGTGTAAGACTGCCTGGAACAACCCGGCACATCCAACGACCATAACAATATATATCTAATGTGAGAGGTTAGCGTATCAAGCCTCAGAAAACCCGAGGTTAGACTGAGTTGCGGTGTAAAATTGCCCGGAACCGCCCGACACATCCAGTAACCACAACATTACCTGTCTAATGTGAGTGGTTGGCGCTTTAATGAATTAATTAAAGCTAAGACAGGAATGGTAGGGTTAAGTTAAGGTAACACTTAACCAATATAACAAGATGAATGGCTAGGGTTAAGATAATAGGAAACACTTAACCAGTATAGCATGATTAATGGGTAAGGTTAAGTAATAAGAAACACTAACCAATATAACTTGATTTGTGGTAAGGTTAAGTTAAAACAAGAGGGCAACAATTAAACAATATAACTAGATTTGTGGTAAGGTTAAGTTAAAACAAGAGGGCAACACTTAACCAATATAACTTGATTTGTGGTAAGGTTAAGTTAAAACAAGAGGGCAACACTTAACCAATATAACTTGATTTGTGGTAGGGTTAAGGTGACACAAGAAGGCAACACTTAACCAAAGTAACATGACAAGTAAATGGGTTAAGTAACTTGAATTGATTGAAGACACTTTACCAATACAACATGATGAACACATGGGGTTAAGTTAACAAGAAAACACTTAACCAATATAACTTGATGAACGAACGGGGTTAAGTAAATAAGGAACACTTAACCAACGTGACACGATGAATGGGTGGGTTAAGTTAATATGAATGGACAACACTTAACCAATATGACATAATGTGTGGGAGGGTTAAGTACATATTGGGTTGGTGGGTAATATTAGTAAATATAGGCCCACAAAACTTAACCGTTTAATAAACATGCTTGAATCGATGGGAGGGTTAAGTACATCTCGTGTAGGTGGGTAATATTAGTACATATAGGCCCACAAACTTAACCGCTAAATAAACATGCTTGAAACAGTGGGAGGCTTAAGTACATATCGGGTTGGTGGGTAATATTAGTAAATATAGGCCTAGAAACTTAACCAATAGGAAACCCTAGCAACGAGGACCCAGTTCAGCAGTAACCCACATAGATGTATCAAGGTATCCTGAACTAGGCAGGGTGGCGCATGATTACTGGGCTGATTGTAAGCAGTCAAAGCAGCAACAGGGGGTAGTTAAGGGTAGTTTCCGACGGTTTACGGGCCTGCACGTACTCCGGGGTGGGAAAAAGCTGGCACTGGATACTAGTAGTTTTACACTGTGCATCTTGAATCGTGTCGGGTCGCTATCATAAGAATTGATACACCTTATGGTGGGACCAGCACAGGGTATCTACACGCAAGAGAGGGACGATTGTCACAGACACAAGAGAAATGAAACAAGTAGGGCGCTGATCGATAGGGAAGTACATCTAACATGTTCATGGCAATTAGGCTGATTTAGGTGGAATCCTCATGATAGATGTACCCCTGAAGGCTACCACAATTACGTGGATTGGGATCACGTTATCATTTTATATAGATTACTAGTTGGGACACTAGTTAGGTGGTGCAGAGATAGATATAAAAATCAGAATAACAAGGTAGTAGCGAAGTAGAGAAAGAGTAGGGGCGCATTCACTTTATCTTTCCTTATTATACTTTATGCATATCCTATGTTACCTTATTTCTTTGTTATTGTCCTGCGTCCAGTTTATTCATGTCATGATTCTCGTACCAATTTATATGTTGAATAATCACTGGACTTACCAGACTTATGTCTGACCTAGTTTTGTTTTGCCTCTTTTCTTCCGTTCCCCCCGGTTCACAGGGAGGAAATGTTACCACTTAGCTCAGTTTTCTTTTCAAGCTCGAAGATGGTCGATGTTTTGCTTTGGACTCTCTCTTCCACTGCTATGGCTGGTTCATGCTTTATGGGGGAATATCATTGTTATTTTTGTGCTTCTTTTTTACTTGGAAGTTAATAAATCAAGACAGAAGTTCTATGTATTACTTTTAAGTATGATTTGAGAAAATTGTTGTAAAAGCTTGACTGAATTACGTTGTTTATAAAATGACTTTATTTTCCGCTACTTTACCTGTCTGTCTTGTAATTTACCTACATCTTTTACCTATAATGCTCCACCAAAGTTAAGACATTCCCTTTGTGAGTGACCTTAACGGAGGCAGGGTGTTTCACTTGGTATCAGAGCTGAAGATTATCGTATCAGATAAAAGAATTGAAAAATTATTTTCACAACGGTTTTTAAAGAAGCATTTTCTAAAGAAAAGTTTTGTTTTAAAGGCATACTCCCCAAAGCCATATGCACTATCTTTTGATCCTCTGGTTGAATCCTCGTTTCCTTCTTTCCTGAGTCTTCGGTGCTCCTGGATTTCTGGAAGGTAACCTCATCGCGGCATGGTTCCGTAGGCTCGACGAGACTACGACACTTGCCAAAGGCAAATAAGTGCCCAACTTCCATCTATAGCCGTAGTAATTTCACCTGCGGCTAATTTTCTTTCGAGCTTTGTAGGATTCTCCGTGCGATGGAGGCAGCTTTCGAGAAACTTGTCAGCGTGTTACACAAGGATAGTAAAGATGAGACTGAGGGAGTTTGGCTAAGGAGCACAACCCAAGGATGAAGAACTCATGGACATAGACTTGGTTCACAAAGGAGGGGAGGAAAGAATAGTAAAATCTAAGACGAGAGGAAGTATCTTTATTACGGTATAATGGGTCATATAATTAAGGACAAGGGCAAGAACTAAGGACAGGATTTTCAGGAGGGCAAGTGCATGCTCTCACCGCCAGCATACCTAAGAGAGAGGTATAAAAGCTTCAGTTGAAAAAGCTTAGTTTTTCTTGTTGATCATATTGTTAGTACTCTTTTGATTTTAGCACTTCACATTCGTTTATATCTGCTTCCATTGTTGAGTCTCTGCACCTTAGTACTTGTATAGTAGAAGATCCCGTTATCGTCTCAAATCCAATTTGTGGTTCGGCTCATTTATCTTTGGTTTGTAAGGGTTTGAGATGCTTATATTTCCAGGTTTCATGGGCTATGGGTTGATTCTAGGCAAGGATTGGTTAGCTAGTAATTGTGAAAGGAGGGTAGTTAGAATTTTGACTTGCCTCGGAAACACCCTCGAGATTTCGTGCGATCCTAAGGGATCAGTTTGTCTTAGCTACCTAGAATCACTTTATGTATCTATCGATGATTTTCGATCCGATGTAGTAGTCCATGAATATGCAAGATGTTTTGATTAGGTTAGGGATTTCCCCCTAAAACTCAAGATAGACTTCCGCATATATCTAGTTGACAATGCAAAGCCAGTTATGCAATCAACGATAGTTTTGGAGCAAGATTGGCGAGGATAGCCAGAGTCAGTTAAGTGATCAATTGTTTGGTTGTTTTGCTAGTATCATCTCACGTAAATCGTCCAAATTCGGCGGAGGTATTCCTTGGGTGCTTGTCTGATATTGGTTTAGGCCTTTGGGGCTTGTACTTGAGGGATGTCAAGTTCGACTAGGATGGTTTGCGTGAGAAATAAATGGTTGTGGCAGGGGACCTAAAGTAAGACTGACCTTAAGAGAGGTAAAAAGTACATAGAAACCTTTAGCTTTAGACCCTCATATTTGTGACATTATGGGTAAGCTAGGTGGAGGAGAGACCTCTAATCATCTTAATATATACACTTGGTATCTTGGCTCACAACTGTTTATCTTGGAAAGATAGTTCGACTACATTGGATACCCTCTAGCATAGTAAGTGATTGTGGTCCTATCTTTACTAGTGAGTTTTGAAAATGGAGGTCAAGAAGCTTCGCAACTGTGAAGTTAAATTAGTTAAGGTACAGTGGAGTGGAGCTCAAGAAAACGCGACATGCAAGACTGAAGATAAGACACGCGCATCATACCCTTTTTCTTGAGGGTATATCCTTGATCTCTTTTTCTTGGAATTCTATGCATGTTTCTTTCTTTCTTTTTACGTATATCCTCTAGGTCATATCTTCAATCCTTAGGTAGAAGCCAATGGACGTAAACATGTATTTGAAACATGTTATGATTGGTGATTGCAAGTGGTAGCTACTGGTTGCTCGTGGATGCATATACACACATCAGGCACTAGATCGGTTCAGTCATCTTCATATTGCATATGCATGAGTGAGTTTATATACATATAAACTGAAACTTGATGTGTTATCATATGGATGTTGCATTTGTATGAATGATTGTGCACTCATGTAGAATACGATTAGGAATAATTGCATACACGATGGATTCATAGCACTGACATAATTCGCATTGAGGAGGTCAACTGAATCAGAAGACCGCCTAATTTTGCATTAAATAAGGACATGTACACACACTATGCATATGATCATGAAGGCATTAGAAATATTTTTAAGGACAATGGATGCCTGTGTTTGATGGTTGAGCAGATGGACGATTGGATGATAGGATATACATTCTTCTTAACTTGAAGATTTCAGGGACGAAATCCTTTAAGGAGGGGAGAATGTAACACCCCTAATTTTCTGATTATATTAAAGTAACGAATTATAGAATAATTAATTACAAATGTGAGAAATAGGTGAAACGGGATCCTCCATTGTGTTCATCTCGAAATTCTGCTTGGAATAGAGTCCAAGTTTTCGAAAATCGGGCTTCGTATGAGGAAGTTATGGCTCTTGGAACTTTCAGAAATTTATATTAAACAATTCAGAAAATTAAATACCAAGGCAGGTCGACCTGGGGGTCGACTTACCCCAGGCAAGGTCGACTAGGGGGTCGACCTCCCTATATGCAGGTCGACCTGGGGGTCGACCTCGCCCTCAGGCCAGATCTGAAAACCGACGTCCTGTGACGATCTGCTGTGACATTATGGCTTGTATGGCAGGTTCTGGTTGGTTCTCTTAGGTTTGAATGGCTTTGATTTGCTCTAGGTTAATCTGACGGCTCCTATTAAACCAAACTTCTATATAAGCAACCTAAATCTAAACCCTAAGCCACACAAAAATATTCCTAAGAACGTCATGCTGTCAGAACTCAACCTAGAATAGCCGTCATTCTCCTTTAACTAGGATGCAAGTTAGGAATTACAAATCAAATCTAATTCAACTAAGAGAATTCAATGTCTACAACAAAGGAGAGCTATTCAATTTCAGAATACAGATCCCAGAACACAAGACTAGTCTCCTTTTTTGTAAGTCCAGTTATCATTTATACCTAAACGATATTAGAATTGTGACTAAATAACTGGATGTAGAACAACGCCCTATGTAAATTTATGCCTATCCTTTTTGTTAAACTGAATTGATTAAGACGATGACTCTTATCATGATTAAGTTTGTGATCGTGTTGTTTGTGATTTGACGGTAAATGTTAAATGCTTGGCAATGAATCTATATTATTGTATAATTTGGCAATGGCATATCATGTTGTGTAATTTGGCGATGACATATCATGTTGAATAAATTGTCTATGACATATTATTGTATAATTTGGCAATGGCATATAATGTTGTGTAATTTGGCGATGACATACCATGTTGTATAATTTTGGCAATGACATATCATGATGACACCTATACGTGGTATGCCAATTTGGGAATTTTGATATGTTTATGCATGTTGTTAGGCTAAGACATGTATTATGTTTAGATCTACATTTAGATCTATGTTTAATTGAATCATGCAAGTTGTTAGGATAAGACATGTATTATGTTTAGATCCACATTTAGATCTATGCAAATTGGATTCAAAAATTAAAGCTCATATTTACATGCCTTGTTAAAAACCATATGCTTAACATTCATGTTTGTTGGATCCAAGTTAAAAGTTCTTATTTACATGCCTTCTTAAACCTGTGTAATTCCATATGTTTAAGATTCATGATTATTGGATCCAAATTAAAGTTTACATTCACATGTCTAGTTGAACTTGTGCAATTCTATATGCTTAAGGTTTTATGTTCATTGGACCCAAAATAAAAGTTTGCATATACATGCCTAGTTGGATTTGGGTAATTTCGTATATTTAAGACCCATGTTAATTAGATCCAAAAATGCAAGTTCACCTTTAAATGACTAATTGGAATTTGTGTAGTTCTATGTAAACTCCCATCCATTTGCTTATGGTTCATGTTGATTAGGTTTAAAATTGCAAGTTCATAATTAAACATATATTTATTCTATGCCAAATTTATGTGACATATGTTGGATCCATATTATGCTTGTCTTGAATGCTATGTGTCTCTTCCGTTTCCCCTCTTGATTTTGAGTTAAGCTAAATTGCGAAGCCTAACATTGTATGAAATTTATGCGAACGTTTAACGGGGGTAACATTGGGAAAAATAATAAGTTACATGTTATTGGCATATTTTAAATGATTAATGGCATTGAAATGGTATAATTTATATACCTAAAATTATGAACATGATTTAGAGAGAAATTGGGCATTACTTGAATGACAATAATTTACATATAAATATAAAAGGTAAATATGTAAATTTAAAAAAGACAAATATGTCTAACATGAGGTTAGATTGAGTTACGGTGTAAGACTGCCCGGAACCACCCGGCACATCCAACAACCGTAACAATATATATCTAATGTGAGAGGTTAGCGCATCAAGCCCCAAAAAACCCGAGGTTAGACTGAGTTGCGGTGTAAAACTGCCCGGAACCGCCCGGCACATCCAGTAACCGCAACATTACATGTCTAATGTGAGTGGTTGGTGCTTTAATGAATGAATTAAAGCTAAGACAGGAATAGTAGGGTTAAGTTAAGGTAACACTTAACCAATATAATAAGATGAATGACTAGGGTTAAGACAATAGGAAACACTTAACCAGTATAGCATGATTAATGGGTAGCGTTAAGTAATAAGAAACACTAGCCAATATAACTTGATTTGTGGTAAGGTTAAGTTAAAACAAGAGGGCAACAATTAACCAATATAACTAGATTTGTGGTAAGGTTAAGTTAAAACAAGAGGGCAACACTTAACCAATATAACTTGATTTGTGGTAAGGTAAAGTTAAAACAAGAGGGCAACACTTAACCAATATAACTTGATTTGTGGTAGGGTTAAGGTGACACAAGAAGGCGACACTTAACCAAAGTAACATGACAAGTAAATGGGTTAAGTAACTTGAATTGATTGAAGACACTTTACCAATACAACATGATGAACACGTAGGGTTAAGTTAACAAGAAAACACTTAACCAATATAACTTGATGAACGAACGGGGTTAAGTAAATAAGGAACACTTAACCAACGTGACACAATGAATGGGTGGGTTAAGTTAATATGAATGGACAACACTTAACCAATATGACATAATGTGCGGGAGGGTTAAGTACATATCGGCTTGGTGGGTAATATTAGTAAATATAGGCCCACAAAACTTAACAGTTTAATAAACATGCTTGAATCGATGGGAGGGTTAAGTACATCTCGTGTAGGTGAGTAATATTAGTACATATAGGCCCACAAACTTAACCGCTAAATAAATATGCTTGAAACAGTGGGAGGGTTAAGTACATATCGGGTTGGTGGGTAATATTAGTAAATATAGGCCCAGAAACTTAACCAATAGGAAACCTTAGTAACGGGGACCCATTTCAGCCGTAACCCACATAGATGTATCAAGGTACCCTGAACTAGGAAGGGTGGGGCACGATTACTGCGCTGATTGTAAGCGGTAAAAGCAGCGGCAGGGGGTAGTTAAGGGTAGGTTCCGACGGTTTACGAGCGTGCACGTACTCCGGAGTGGGAAAAAGCTGGCACTGGGTACCAGCAGTTTTACACTGTGCATCTTGAATCGTGTCGGGTCGCTATCATAAGAATTGATACACCTTATAGTGGGACCAACACAGGGTATCTACACGCAAGAGAGGGCCGATTGTCACGGACACAAGAGAAATGAAACAAGTAGGGAGCCGATCGATAGGGAAGTACATCTAACATGTTCATGGCAATTAGGCTGATTGAGATGGAATCCTCATGATAGATGTACACCTGAAGGCTACCACAATTACGTGGATTGGGATCACGTTATCATTTTATATAGATTACTAGTTGGGACACTAGTTAGGTGGTGCAGAGATAGACGTAAAAATCAGAATAACAAGGTAGTAGCGAAGTAGAGAAAGAGTAGGGGCGCATTCACTTTATCTTGCCTTATTATACCTTATGCTTATCCTATGTTACCTTATTTCTTTGTTATTGTCCTGCGTCCAGTTTATTCATGTCATGATTCTCCTACCAGTTTATATGCTGAATAATCACTGGACTTACCAGACTTATGTCTGACCTAGTTTTGTTTCGCCTCTTTTCTTCCGTCCCCCCCGGTTCACAGGGAGGAAATGTTACCACTTAGCTCAGTTTTCTTTTCAAGCTCGAAGATGGTCAATGTTTTGCTTTGGACTCTCTTTTCCACTGCTATGGCTGGTTCATGCTTTATGGGGGAATATCATTGTTATTTTTGTGCTTCTTTTTTACTTGGAAGTTAATAAATCAAGACAGAAGTTCTATGTATTACTTTTAAGTTTGATTTGAGAAAATTGTTGTAAAAGCTTGACTGAATTAAGTTGTTTATAAAATGACTTTATTTTCCGCTGCTTTATTTGTCTGTCTTGTAATTTATCTGCATCTTTTACCTATAATGCTCCACCGAAGTTAAGGGATTCCCTTTGTGAGTGACCTTAACGGAGGCAGGGTGTTTCACTTGGTCTCAGAGTTGAAGATTATCGGATCAGATAAAAGAATTGAAAATTTATTTTCATAACGGTTTTTAAAGAAGCATTTTCTAAAGAAAAGTTTTGTTTTAAAGGCATATTCCCCAAAGCCATATGCACTATCTTTTGATCCTCTGGTTGAATCCTCGTTTCCTTCTTTCCTGCGTCTCCAGGGCTCCTTGCTTTCTGGGAGGTAACCTCATCGCGGCATGGTTCCGTAGGCTCGACGAGACTACAACACTTGCTAAAGGCAAATAAGTGCCCAACTTCCATCTATAGCCATAGTAATTTCACATGTGGCTAATTTTCTTTCGAGCTTTGTAGGATTCTCCGTGCGATGGAGGCAGCTTTCGAGAAACTTGTCAAGGTGTTACACAAGGATAGTAAAGATGAGACTGAGGGAGTTTGGCTAAGGAGCACAACCCAAGGATGAAGAACTCATGGACATAGACTTGGTTCACAAAGGAGGGGAGGAAAGAATAGTATAATCTAAGACGAGAGGAAGTATCTTTATTATGGTATAACGGGTCATATAATTAAGGACAAGGGCAAGAACTAAGGACAGGATTTTCAGGAGGGCAAGTGCATGCTCTCACCGCCAGCATACCTGAGAGAGAGGTATAAAAGCTTCGGTTGAAAAAGCTTAGTTTTTCTTGTAGATCATCCTGTTAGTACTCTTTTGATTTTAGCACTTCACATTCATTTATATCTGCTTCCATTGTTGAGTCTTCGCACCTTAGTACTTGTATAGTAGAAGATCCCATTATCGTCTCAAATCCAATTTGTGGTTCGGCTCATTTATCTTTGGTTTGTAAGGGTTTGAGAAGCTTTTGTTTCCGGGTTTCATGGGCTATGGGTTGATTATAGGCAAGGATTGGTTAGCTAGTAATTATGAAAGGAGGGTAGTTAGACTTTCGACTTGCCTCAGAAATACCCTCGAGATTTCGTGTGGTCCTAAGGGATCAGTTTGTCTTAGCTACCTAGAATCACTTTATGTATCTATCGATGATTTTCGATCCGATGTAGTAGTCCACGAATACGCAAGATGTTTTTATTAGGTCAGGGATTTTCCCCCTAAAACTCAAGATAGACTTCCGCATATATCTAGCTGACAATGCAAAGCCAGTAATGCGATCAACGATAGTTTTGGAGCAAGATTGGCGAGGATAGCCAGAGTCAGTTAAGTGCTCAATTGTTTGGTTGTTTTGCTAGTATCATCTCATGTAAATTGTGCAAATTCGGAGGAGTTATTCCTTGGGTGCTTGCCTGATATTGGTTTAGGCCTTTGGGGCTTGTACTTGAGGGACGTCGAGTTCGACTAGGATGGTTTGCGTGAGAAATAAATGGTTGTGGCAGGCGCCCTAAAGTAAGACTGACCTTAAGAGAGGTAAAAAGTACATAGAAACCTTTTGCTTTAGACCCTCATATTTGTGACATTATGGATAAGATAGGTGGAGGAGAGACCTCTAATCATCTTAATATATACACTTGTTATCTTGGCTCACACCTGTTTATCTTGGAAAGATAGTTCGACTACATTGGATACCCTCTAGCATAGTAAGTAATTGAGGTCCTATCTTTACTACGAGTTTTGGAAATGGAGGTCAAGAAGCTTCGCAACTATGAAGTTAAATTAGTTAAGGTACAGTGGAGTGGAGCTCAAGAAGACGCAACATGGGAGACTGAAGATAAGACACGCGCATCATACCCTTTTTCTTAAGGGTATATCCTTGATCTCTTTTTCTAGGAATTCTATGCATGTTTGTTTCTTTCTTTTTAGGTATATCCTCTAGGTCATATCTTAATTCCTTACGTAGAAGCCAATGGATGTAAACATGTGTCTGAAACATGTTATGATTGGTGATTGCAAGTGGTTGCAACTGGTTGCTCGTAGATGCATATACACTCATCAGGCACTAGATCGGCTCAGTCACTTTCATATTGCATATGCATGAGTGAATTTATATACATATGAACTGAAACTTGATGTGTTATCATATGGATGTTGCATTTGTATGAATGATTGCGCACTCATGTAGAATACGATTAGGACTAATTGCATACATGATGGACTCATGGCACTGACATAATTCGCATTGAGGAGGTCAACTGAATCAGTAGACCGCTTGATTTTACATTAGATAAGGACATGTACACACACTATGCATATGATCATGAAGGCATTAGAAATATTTTTAAGGACAATGGATGCCTGTGTTTGATGGTTGAGCAGATGGACGATTGGATGATATGATATACATTCTTCTTAACTTGAAGATTTCGGGGACGAAATCCTTTAAGGAGGGGATAATGTAATACCCCTTATTTTCTGAGAATATTAAAGTAATGAATTAAAGAATAATTAATTACAAATGTGAGAAATAGGCGAAAGGGGATGCTCCATTGTGTTCATCTCAAAATTCTGCTTGGAATAGAGTCCAAGTTTTCGAAAATCGGGCTTCGTATGAAGAAGTTATGGCCCTCGGAACTTTCAGAAATTTATATTAAACAATTCAGAAAATTAAATACCAAGGCAGGTCGACCTGGGGGTTGACTTACCCCAGGCCAGGTCGACCAGGGGGTCGACCTCCCTATATGCAGGTTGACCTGGGGGTCGACCTCCCCCTCGGGCCAGATCTGAAAACCGACGTGTTTTCTCCTGTGACGATCTGCTGTGTCATTTGGGCTTGCGTGGCAGGTTCTGGTTGGTTCTCTTAGGTTTGAATGGCTTTGATTTGCTCTAGATTAATCTGACGGCTCCTATTAAACCAAAAAAATCTATATAAGCAACCTAAATCTAAACCTTAAGCCACACAAAAATATTCCTAAGAACGTCATGCTATCAGAACTCAACCTAGAATAGCCGTCATTCTCCTTCAACTACGATGCAAGTTAGGAATTACAAATCAAATCTAATTCAACTAAGAGAATTCAATGTCTACAACAAAGGAGAGCTATTCAATTTCAGAATACAGATCCTAGAACACAAGACTAGTCTCCATTTTTGTAAGTCCAGTTATCATTTAGACATAAACGATATTAGAATTGTGACTAAATAACTGGATGTAGAACAACGCCCTATGTAAATTTATGCTTATCCTTTTTGTTAAACTGAATTGATTAAGACGATGACTCTTATCATGATTAAGTTTTGATCATATTGTATGTAATTTGATGGTAAATGTTAAATGCTTGGCAATGAATCTATATTATTGTATAATTTGGCAATGGCATATCATGTTGTGTAATTTGGCGATGACATATCATGTTGAATAAATTGGCTATGACATATTATTGTATAATTTGGCAAAGGCATATAATGTTGTGTAATTTGGCGATGACATACCATGTTGTATAATTTTGGCAATGACATATCATGATGAAACCTATATGTGGTATGTCAATTTGGGAATTTTTCTATGTTTATGCATGTTGTTAGGCTAAGACATGTATTATGTTTAGATCTACATTTAGATCTATGTTTAATTGAATCATGCAAGTTGTTAGGATAAGACATGTATTATGTTTAGATTCACATTTAGATCTATGCAAACTGGATTCAAAAATTAAAGCTCATATTTACATGCCTTGTTAAAAACCATATGCTAACATTCATGTTTGTTGGATCCAAGATAAAAGTTCATATTTACATGACTTGTTAAACCTGTGTAATTCCATATGTTTAAGATTCATGATTATTGGATCCAAATTAAAGTTTACATTCACATGTCTAGTTGAACTTGTGCAATTCTATATGCTTAAGGTTTTATGTTCATTGGACCCAAAATAAAAGTTTGCATATACATGCCTAGTTGGATTTGGGTAATTTCGTATATTTAAGACCCATGTTAATTAGATCCAAAAATGCAAGTTCACCTTTATATGACTAATTGAAATTTGTGTTGTTCTATGTAAACTCCCATCCATATGCTTATGATTCATGTTGATTAGGTTCAAAATTGCAAGTTCATAATTAAACATATATTTATTCTATGCCAAATTTATGTGACATATGTTGGATCCATATTATGCTTGTCTTGAATGCTATGTGTCTCTTCCTTTTCCCCTCTTGATTTTGAGTTAGGCTAAATTGCGAAGCCTAACATTCTATGGAATTTATGCGAACGTTTAACGGGGGTAACATTGGGAAAAATATTAAGTGACATGTTATTGGCATATTTTAAATGATTAGTGGCATTGAAATGGTATAATTTATATACCTAAAATTATGAACATGATTTAGAGGGAAATTGGGCATGACTTGAATGACAATAATTTACATATAAATATAAAAGGTAAATATGTAAATTTAGAAACGACAAATATGCCTAACCCAAGGTTAAATTGAGTTATGGTGTAAGACTGCTCAGAACCGCCCGACACATCCAACAACTGTAACAATATATATCTAATGTGAGAGGTTAGCACATCAAGCCCAAAAAAACCCGAGGTTAGACTGAGTTATGGTGTAAAACTGCCCGGAACTGCCTGGAACTGCCCGGCACATCCAGTAACCGCAACAATACCTTTCTAATTTGAGTGGTTCATGCTTTAATGAATGAATTAAAGCTAAGACAAGAATGGTAGGGTTAAATTAAGGTAACACTTAACCAATATAACAAGATGAATGACTAGGGTTAAGACAATAGGAAACACTTAACCAGTATAGCATGATTAATGGGTAGGGTTAAGTAATATGAAACACTTAACCAATATAACTTGATTTGTGGTAAGGTTAAGTTAAAACAAGAGGGCAACAATTAACCAATATAACTAGATTTGTGGTAAGGTTAAGTTAAAACAAGAGGGCAACACTTAACCAATTTAACTTGATTTGTGGTAAGGTTAAGTTAAAACAAGAGGGCAACACTTAACCAATATAATTTGATTTGTGGTAAGGTTAAGTTAAAACAAGAGGGCAACACTTAACCAATATAACTAGATTTGTGGTAGGGTTAAGGTGACACAAGAAGGCGACACTTAACCAAAGTAACATGACAAGTAAGTTGGTTAAGTAACTTGAATTGATTGAAGACACTTTACCAATACGACATGATGAACACATGGGGTTAAGTTAACAAGAAAACACTTAACCAATATAACTTGATGAACAAACGGGGTTAAGTAAATAAGGAACACTTAACCAAAGTGACACGATGAATGAGTGGGTTAAGTTAACATGAATGGACAACACTTAACCAATATGACATCTTAACCAATATGACATAATGTGCGGGAGGGTTAAGTACATATCGGGTTGGTGGGTAATATTAGTAAATATAGGCCCACAAAACTTAATCGTTTAATAAACATGTTTGAATCGATGGGAGGTTTAAGTACATCTTGTGTAGGTGGGTAATATTAGTACATATAGGCACACAAACTTAACACTAAATAGACATGCTTGAAACAGTGGGAGGGTTAAGTACATATCGGGTTGGTGGGTAATATTAGTAAATATAGGCGCAGAAACTTAACCAATAGGAAACCCTAGTAATGTGGACCCATTTCAGCAGTAACCTACATAGATGTATCAACGTACCCTGAACTAGGCAGGATGGGGCACGATTACTAGGCTGATTGTAAGCGGTCAAAGCAGCGGCATGGGGTACGTCAGTGTAGGTTCCGACAGTTTACGGGCGTGCACGTACTACGAAGTGGGAAAAAGCTGGCACTGGGTACCAGTAGTTAAACATTGTGCATCTTGTATCGTGTCGGGTCGTTATCATAAGAATTGATACACCTTATGGTGGGACCAGCACAAGGTATCTACACGCAAGAGAGGGTCGATTGTCACAGACACAAGAGAAATGAATACAAGTAGGGAACCGATCAATAGGGAAGTAAGGTTACATCTAACATGTTCATGGCAATTAGGCTGATTGAGGTGGAATCCTCATGATAGATGTACACCTGAAGGCTACCACAATTATGGGGATTGGGATCACATTATCATTTTATACTGATTACTAGTTGGGACACTAGTTAGGTGGTGTAGAGATAGATATAAAAATCAGAATAACAAGGTAGAAGCGAAGCAAAGAAAGAGTAGGGGCGCATTCAATTTATCTTGCCTTATTATACCTTATGCTTATCCTATGTTACCTTATTTCTTTGTTATTATCCTGCGTCCAGTTTATTTATGTCATGATTCTCCTACCATTTTATATGCTGAATAATCACTGGACTTACCAGACTTATGTCTGACCTAGTTTTTTTTCGCCTCTTTTCTTCCGTTCCACTCCCCCCGGTTCACAGGAAGGAAATGTTACCACTTAGCTCTATTTTCTTTTCAAGCTCGAAGATGGTCCATGTTTTGCTTTGGACTCTCTCTTCCACTGCTATGGCTGGTTCATGCTTTATGGGGGAATATCATTGTTATTTTTGTGCTTCTTTTATAATTGGAAGTTAATAAATCAAGAAAGAAGTTCTATGTATTACTTTTAAGTATGATTTGAGAAAATTTTTGTAAAAGCTTGACTGAATTAAGTTGTTTATAAAATGACTTTATTTTCCGCTGCTTTATTTGTCTGTCTTATAATTTATCTGCATCTTTTACCTATAATGCTCCACCGAAGTTAAGGCATTCCCTTTGTGAGTGACCTTAACGGAGGCGGGGTGTTTCATATATTCCTAGGATCTGTTTTCACGGTGGCTATGGCTCCACCTAGGCCCCTCCCTCAACTAGTAAAGGCTACAAGAGCTAAGCGACATGCCCCTAATAACAAACAATCTAAACATCCATTTGGCGTCTCCCCTCAACCCGTTACCCCGATAGTGAAAGGTGAATGGTATCTTGGGTTTAGCTCTAGTCTTTCCACATCCCACTAGCTGTCGATGACGGGTATCCGACGATCTACTATCCTTGTTGGTCATGACCCTTCACCTCCCCATTGAGGAAACTACCGGATTACCCTTGTGTTACTACGTCACAACATTCTGACTGGATAGCTACTTCTGCAGTCAAGGCCCACCCGCCTAGTAGTTACGTGCAAACCCAACCTCTGCGAGCACAGCCTAAAACATCTGCCACCACACAGAGGACTGCTAGGAGCACCTTACGTACCTCAGGAAGCCCCATGCTTCCCCTTCCAGTCCTTTGGATCTGTCAGAACAATCAGATGAATGTGCGCTTCCATCGTGTCTTATAACACCACGATGATCTACCCCGTTGTGTTATTCACCCTCAAACGTGCGGACTGGTCCAAACGCCTCACTTTAATATGTTGTTAGACCCTACGTCTAAACATTCTTTTACGCGCTTGCCTTACCTCGCCAGGTTCCCATTTAACTTGGTTATTCCCATTCATATTGAATTCTTAATCAAGTTACCAAGTTCCTCTTGCTTATTAATTTTGGTTATATAACTTAACCCATTTAAGTTTGTTAATAAGCCCACAACATGTTATACTCTAGATTGTGGCCCAAGGTCTGTAATCCACAATTTCTTTTATATTCTTGTTTGATTTCATCATTATAATAACATGTTATGTAATTAAGCATATCTCAATTCACATGTTTTTTGGTTAACATGTCAGTCATTATCTATAATTAAATATAACTTATTTCGTAAGTTTTCCTCATTCTTTCTCACTCAATCATAATTCCATTTTACACCATCACTACAACTTATCATTGTTTACTTATTAATTTAGTTCTATTAACTAAGGCCCATTAATAAGTTTCTCTACCCATTTATTATAGCCTATGTTATAATTCCTCTTGTCCCAAGGCTAGCCTAAACATGTTATTCTTAGCTACGGGTTTCAGACTTCCAAGTTTACAGTTTACTTAATTTATAATTAAGTGTCCTTTATCTCATTTCACCAGTTATACAATTTCATTATTAGTTTATTATGACCTAAGTTATAATTTCCACTTGTCCCTAGGACAAGTCTACCTATTATACAACATTTTCATTAATGTTATTTATTTATAATAGGTTATTATCATTCCTCATTTAAACTATTTATTGTTGTAAACCATTATTCTTCTCTCACTGTAATATGTATTCCTTATTATAATTAAGGAAAACACTTCATGCACCTTATCAGTTTGATAGAAGGAATTAATGATTTAATTTCATAACATATTCCCATATAAATTCATGGTAGCAAGTAATTTCTTAACTTTTCTTACTTTATTTACTGTGGCTTACTTGTAACAACGTTCTCAGAAATAGGT
This sequence comes from Allium sativum, assembly GCA_030737875.1. Taxonomy (NCBI): domain Eukaryota; kingdom Viridiplantae; phylum Streptophyta; class Magnoliopsida; order Asparagales; family Amaryllidaceae; genus Allium; species Allium sativum. The sequence continues at coordinate 50,083,098 of CM060922.1, read as the reverse complement.
CATTTAGGGAAATACATCACTTTTCCTTCGCATCACACTAACTCAGTTCATTACATCGCTTCCTTTCTTAGTTTCTGAATTAGACATTTAATTACCATTATTGCCATTTATTCGTATCTTGTTATACACATATTTGCTTATATATATATAAGCATTAGACCTATCACATTAAGCCTACACTCGTGGACGCTGGATTTGCCGAGCGGATCCGGGCAGACTTCTACCACAAGTTGACTCAACATCGTGTCTTAACACCATTACATGTTTTTAATTTTTGCACTTAGACCCCTCACATTAGATTTACCACTTGTGAATGCTGGATATGTCGGGCGGTTCCCAGCAGACTTCTATCACAAGTGAAATCTAACTTCGTGTCTAAGAGCGGTTAAATTTCTTATTTATCGTAAACCTCCTATACAATCTCGGCATGTTTATTTCTTCCAATTATTCATTATAATTTATAATTCACATGTAATTGTATGATGCCTAATATAATTGTTCACATATAATCAATTCCTTCCTAACGTGTAATTAATTAATCAGATAATTATTTAAATCATATAAACCAATATGTACCTTTCTCAATTCTTACAGTTAATGGCCAGGGTACGCAATTTACATATATTGACATAGAATTTAAGTAACGGTAGTTATTATACAAGATTTGACAAGTTCATATCCCAAAAAAATAATATTTAGCATATTAATTATTCCTATTTCGTACCCATCACTTTAGGCATTATTAACATTTGTTACATTTCTCAACATATTGCATTTCAATTATACATACAGGGGAATGGTAAACGGTGACATATTCTTATCTAAACTATATAGCTTAAATCCACTCACCATTTATGCTTTCCCCAATTCTGGATCTGATCCAGTTTTAACATCATGGTTTTCTCCCTTTAATTTGATTCAAAACCTAACGACCATGGATTGATTATTTTCATTAAAAGAGAAAGGAAAGGAAGTGGAAAAGTTGAATAGATTGGATCTAGAAGATTACCTTGATTTTCATGATTCTGGGTAATCTTTTATTAACGTCAATTATCTCTTCCAGATCTTGAATTTAAAATCTTTTAATATATAAATCTAATTTTTTTGAATAGATTTAAGGAGAGAAAGTAATGGCAGAGTCTCAGTGTAGCCTCATAATTATGAGGTTTAAGGTTAGGTCTAAGGTCTTATTTATAGGTGTAGTGGAGGAACCAAGACTCTCAGATTTTATTAAAAACCATCAGAATCGTCCAGATCAAAGAAAACCCTAATCTGCCAAAATCTACCAAAGGGGGGTCGACCCCCCTTCACGTGGGTCAACCCACCTTTGTGTGGGCCGAATCCCCCTTGAAGGTGTCGACCCCCATGGGTCCGGAGGTCGAAAATTGATCTGGGTTGTTTCCTGTTATCTCTGACAACTTCTGCAGCCCATAACTACTTCATACGATGTCCTTTTTACGCAAACTCGGAGTATATTTAAACCAGAATTCCGAGATGAATGCAAAGATACAATGCATTTTAATTAATTCTAAATATTTAATTAAGTTATTCTTATTTTATTATCTTAAATTAAAAATGCGGGGTGTTACATAGATCTAGCTTCAAATGATATAGATCTTCAATCTTCACATGTAGATCTAGAATTTGAATGGTGGAAAGGTGTATTTATTGAGCAAGGAGGGTTAGAGCTCAACCAAATGAGAGAATGAAGAAAGTAAACTATTCTCCATGCCTCTAACCCTTATTTATAGCATCTCACCAGCCCACTAATGGGCCTCTCCAAATCAGCCCTCTAATGGTTCAAAAACCTAAACAGATAACTGTAAAACCTTAAAACGGCGATTCCCCGCTGAGCCAAATCTTTAATATGACCACTCTACGGAATGAGAAACATCATTTCCTATCCAATGGCACAGGTTTCAACATCTGATTCGATCCGAATCAAAAGTTATGCTCTGTACCAGACTGACAGGGGAAAAACGGTCACAAATAAAATTGGTAAAATTTTTGGGCATGCCTCACATCCTCATAAACAACATATTAAAATATGAGAATGATCCAACCCTCAGGAAATAAAATAAAAATATTTTACAATCTTCAGGTACGTAAAATGTGGGTTGTTACATTCTCCCCCATTTATGAATTTCGCCCTCGAAATCTCAACAAACAGAAGCAACCCAAACTGTTTTGCATACCTATCATCCATAACCAGCCAATTATATCACCCTAAACTAGCATCCATCAAGCTATGCATCCATAGCCTTATCCTAGCACGCTGAATTCTAAGAACAAACACAATAGTACAAGTTACAATGATGCAAGGTGACACGATACTAATGGGTCGTACAAACGAAGAGTTCTGGGTGGGTCTTCTGTTTCCCACGTACAATTGTCGTCATCCTCACTCCATTGTACCTTGACTAGCTTAACCGTCTTTCTCCTAAGCTGTTTCATGTCATTCCCTATAACACGAAGCAGCTTATAAGGTCTCGTAATTACGGTCTCTATTTCTAGATCTTCGTATTGCTCTGGAGATACCATTATATTTGAATCATGCATGCACTTTTGTAGAAACGACACATGGAAAACATTATGCACACTTGACATCTTCTCGGGTAACTCGAATCTATGTGCGAGCTTTCCAATCCGCTCGATTATCGGAAACAGTTCAATGAGCCTAGGGGCCAACTTTCCTTTTCTTCCGAACCGAACAACATGCTTCAACGGTGAATTCTTCACGAATACCATATCACCAACGTCGAATTCCAAATCTTTTCGATGCTTATCGACATAACTCTTCTGATGATCTTGGGCTTCCTTCATTCTTTGTCAAACGATCTTGATACAATCCGATGTCTCTCTGATCATCTCTTGCCCAAGTATCAACTTATCTCCAGTTTTTAACCGACATGCCGGAGAATTACACGGTCTACCACACAATGCCTCATATGGTGCAATCCTAGTGTTTGACTGATAGCTATTATTATACGCAAACTCAACTAGATGTATATGGTCTTCCCATGATCCCCCAAAGTCCAATACACAAGCTTTTAGGAGATCTTTCAAAACTCGGTTAACCCTCTCGGTTTGACCATCGGTTTAGGGATGATAAGTCGTACTTAAACACAACTCAGTTCCTAAAGTCTCTTGCAAACTATTCCAAAATCCACTTGTGAACAATGGATCTCGATCACTGACTATGCTCTTTGAAGTACCATGGAATCGAACTATCCATTTTATATAAAGCTCAACAAACTTTGATGCTGTCCTAGTCGATTTGACAGGAATCAACCTTGCACTTTTGGTCAAGCGATCCACGATGACCCAAATTCCTTCATTTCTTGCCCTAGTTCTAGGTAGTCCATTGATAAAATCCATCGATATCTGCTCCCACTTCCACATAGGAACTTCCAATGACTGAAGCAATCAACTCTACTTTTTCTATTTAGCATTCACTAACTGACAGTTCATGCACTTGAAAATAAATTGTCCGACATCCTTCTTCATCCCTTTCCAGTAGTAAGCTCGCTTCATGTCCTGATACATTTTATTATCTTCGGTATAAATCATTAACTTCAAGTGATGACATTTCCTCAGAACCTCATCTCTCAATCCATTGATATCAGGAACAACTAGTCGCCCATGCTTTCCAAGCCATCCCTCTTGATCGACCTCGAACGCTTTATTCTGTGGTTCCAACTTTTGGATAAACTCGACAAGCTTTGCGTCTGGCTTTCTCCAATCCTTTCAATAAGAGTAGGTCTTATTGACAAGTTTTCCAACATTTCAGGTTCCAACTCACACCTTGGCCTGAATCAAACCCTACCAAAAACTCTTATTTCTTCCATTCCGAAAACATTTCTCCCAATCCTGCATGTCTTCAACATAGCACGTCTGCAACTGCGTTACTTTTTCCTGGAGTATAGGCTATACCAAAATCATATGAGGCCAGAAACTCAAACCATCGTTGCTGCTGAAGATTCAAATCCTTTTGGGAGAAAAGATCCTTTAACGACTTGTGATCCGTAAACAACTCGAATCGTACTCCCAACAGGTAACGTCTCCATATCTTCAGAGCAGACACGATTGCTGTCAACTCCAAATCATGAGTTGGATAATTCCTTTCGTGCGGTTTCAGCTGTCGACTCGTGTATGCCACAACCTTATTCTTCTACATCAGTGCTACTCCAAGTCCAATACCACATGCATCGGTGTATACCACCATTTCTTCATTCTCACTTGGAATCGTCAAAACAAGAGCACTCGTCAGTCACTCTTTCATGATTCCGAAAGCTTGCACACACTTTGCATCCCATTTGAACACTTGGTTCTTCTTCGTCAATCCTGTTAATGGAGAAGCTGCCTTGGAGTAGTCCTTGATAAACTATTCCATTTCCAGAAACTACATGGCCTAAGAATCTTACTTCGCTCTTCCAGAAGTGACACTTCGAAAACTTAGCCTTCAGCTGATGCTTTCACAAGATTTCCAAAACAAATCTCAAGTGCATCTTGTGCTCTTCCTCATTCCAAGAGTAAACCAAAATATTATCCACGAGCACAAGTACGAACTTGTTCAACTGATCTCTGAAAATTCTGTTCATAAGATCCATGAAATACGTTGGCACGTTAGTCAACTCGAATGACATTACCAACCATTCAAAGAAACCGGATGGTGCCCTAAAAGCAGTCTTCGGCACAATATCCTTTGCCACTCTCAACTAGTGAAATCCCGTTGCCAAATCCATCTGAGAAAATACTTTGGCCTCGTGAAGCTGATCAAACAGGTCATATATCCTTGGCAACGGATACTTGTTCTTCTTGGTCACCTTGTTCAGCTCACGATAGTCCACACACAATCTTAACAAGCCATAAGCCTTGGTTGCAAACACAACCGATGCACCACATTCGTATACGCTTCTCCAAATGAATCATTTTCCTGGAAGGTCAAGAACTTGCACCTCTAATTCTCGTTGTTCCCAAGGTGCCATCCGCCTAAGAGGCATAACGATTGGTCTAGCACCCTCGACCAAATCGATCTCACGATGCGGAGATAAACCTTTGACCTCGTCAAAGACATCTTCAAAATCATTAGCGATTAGCACAGATGACAAGTCTTCCTATGGAATAACAAGCAAATACAAAAAGCTCATGAAGACACAATCTTCGGGTTTTCACCAAATCAGAATCTTTCGCCCTTCCACATCCTCGACTCTCACCTCAAGCTTCTCATAATTCACTCTCGCTGCATACCTCTTGAGCCAGTCCATGACTAAGATGATCCCAAACCCAGCGAAATTCAAAACAAACCAATCACACACAAAAGAGCAACCATGACTCCATAAGACTAGATCACGACAAAGCATACAAAGGCTGGACGAATCCCCAATTGGATTAGTCATGATCAATGGTCTATCACGAATCTCGGGTTCTAACCCAAGCGGCACAGAAGCTCATTTCAAATAAAAGAATGCAATACTCCATTATCGAACAAAACTCGAACTGAAACACTTCAGACAGAAATAGTGCCTTAAACGACGACAGTCTTTCCCTTCTCCTCTGCAGTAGGAGCTCTTATAGAAGACGGCATGACTTCCAAAGCATATGCCTTCTCAACTTGCTTTCCCTTAGCTGATTCTGGACAATGTTTCTTCTCATGCCCAGGCTTTCCACACTTGAAGCACTTCTTCTTAGCTTTGGGATTCTTGCACTCATTAGGAAAATGACCCTTCTGTTGGCAGTTAAAGAAAACTACCTCACTTTTAGGTTTCTTCTTTCCATCCTTTCCTTTCGACTGTTGTTGCTTCCTCTTTTTATTATTACCATCTTGTTGTGGTTTCCAAACTTCCTCGATTGCAAAGACAACATTTGCTTCCTTAGGAAACAAGCTTTCATGGCGAGCAACTTTTTTCACAATCTTCTCAAATGGATCGTCAAGATGATCCACCAACAACCTTCCAATATAGGTATCCCGACCCATAACGTATTTTCGTTCTTCTGATAAGGAGAATCAATGTATGAACGAGCATACTTCGACAAGGCCTCAAAGTCAGAAACATAATCAAGCATTGGCCTTCCATTCTGTTTTAGCTCCAAAAATTTCTTAAACATAACGAACTTCTGAGCAGTTGAGATAAACTTCGTCTCGAACTTAACTTGGAACTATTCCCAAGTTATCTCTTCTTCCGGAGTCTCAAGCGTAACAGAATTCCACCATTCCATGGCCCTACCTTGTAGCTACCTTGATGCAAGTTTTCTCTTAATTGCATCCTCTATTCCTAAATCTACAAAAATGCGAATACAAGCATCTAACCACCTCTAAATCTCTTCAGATGGCTCATTCCCTTTGAATGGTTTCCCCTAGAGATGTATAATCTTTACACAGCTTCGCAAAATCCACAACCCTAGGCATTTGAACACTACATCTACCTGGTTGCCACTGGAGCGGGTACCTTTCGCTTGAATGCTTACATCATGGCTTGAAAGAAGGCTGGGTAATCTGGTATACTGCCATAACCACCTCCAAGCACATCCCCCTCCCAAGTAGTATGCCTTGAAGCACGTCGAATCATTCTAAATTTTCAAAATAGAATGATTAGCCACTAGCAAGAAAAGCTGCTAAAGAAGTACAACTGCTATTATAATATATAGTATCATATAGTATACATCCAAATGAAATCTACAAATGCATCTCTCATACGTGATCACGCCTTTGAACTTTGGTTAAAATCGATAACTATAGCTCTGATACGAAATGTGACGACCTTCCACAACCCCTGCACTTAAACAAGAGGAATAATGCACTGAAAGTCATGTCAGGAAGTTGTGTACAATCATCTAGATAAGATAACAAAAGCAGAACTTGTCGTATAACCCAAAGCGCAAGGATAAAGTATAATAGAACATCCATTATCCACCAACTCAAAACACACTTGAGTTATTTTCACATTCGTTGCTTTTCAACAATCAACGAACGTCTCACACCACTTTGAACATTCCCCCTTGAACTCGTGTCAAAGCTACAATCATTGTCGACTCAAAAACAAGCATTGTTTGGTCGATACTGCATTTTATAGCATTTCCAACTCTTTTGCTACGAAAAACCGGCCATAGTGTCAAAACAGCCTTTTACAGCATTCCTGAAATGCTATTACATCCCCTGGTTCAATTCAGCATCAATCTGGTGTGAAAAACTAAACGAAACATCAAAATTGGCTTTCATAGCATTTCTGCCTTTTTACAGCATTTCAGAAGTATTGTCAATGCTCAGGTGTGACATACGACATGCGACATCAGCTCATTCTTGTTCCAGGACTTTCCATGGCGTTTTTACTTTCCATAGCGTTTTTTCAACACTGTCAAATCTCACATGACATACGACATGCAGCATTCTTGTTCCAGGACTTTCCGTGGCATTTTTACTTTCCACAACGATTTTCCAACACTGTCCAATCTCACATGACATGCGACATTCTTGGTCCAGGGCTTTCCATGGCGTTTTTACTTTCCACAATGTTTTTCCAACATTTTCAAATGCTGTAAATTTCTACAACTTGATTTTTGGCCCGATTCTTGAAAATTCTCCCGATCCGCTTGATTTTTCTTGACGAACCATAATTTTTCAACTTGCCAAACATGTTGCCAAACTCTCTAATCCATCTCAACTCAAAATCAATCAATTTCATCAACAAATCATCAACATCAAAACAACGATTCAACAAATAATTAAACCAGTATATATGGATCTAAACATAGAATTAACACATGAAATAACCTTTTATAAGTTGCTAGATTAGATACTATGGTGATTCATATGAAAATACACTTACCATGATGTAGATCTAAGGAAAAAGACTTGAAAATGATGAAATTAAGATCATATAACTCGTATACTTGATTGAATCCGCGTGAGAGATGAATATCACTCACCAAATCTTCAAAACAACACAAAAACACACTTAGATCTAAATCCGAACAGTGGAGAATTAGCTTCAGATTCTTCAATTTGGTGAAATCTCTCTTTGATTAATGTAGATCTTCAATCTTCACATGTAGATCTAGAATTTTAATGGTGGAAAGGTGTATTTGATTGGGCAAGGAGGATCACAAGCTCAACCAAATGAGAGAATGAAGAAATTAAACTATTTTCCATGCCTATAACCCCTATTTATAGTCTCCCACCAAACCACTAATGGGCCTCTCCAAATTAGCCTAATAATGGTTCAAAAATCTGAACAACCAACTGTAAAACCTTAAAACAACGATTTCTCCCAAACCGCTGAGCCAAATCTTTAATGTGACCACTCTTCGGAATGGGAAACATCATTTCCTTTCCAATGGCACGTGTTTCAGCACCCGATTCAATTCGAATCAAAAGTTATGCTCCACACAAGACTGGTAGGGGCAAAACGGTCATAAATAAAATTGATAAAAATTATGGACATGTCTCACATCCTCATAAACAACATATTAATATATGAGAACGATCCAACCTGGATGAATAAAATAAAAATATTTTACGATCTTCCGATACGTAAATGCGGGCTGTTACAATAATCCTCAATAAGCATTAAAAATCAACATAAAAACTATCAATCTTAATTCATGAAGAAAAGTACATAAAAATAAAAAAGTACATAAAAATACAAAAAAAATCACATTTCAGCAAAAATGCAGAAAAACTGCAATTTATTTTAAAAATTGCATACATTACCGCAATTATATAAATAAATTGCATGTTTTTATGTAATTTTTGCTGATTAATTTAAACTATCAAATTTAATGCCTACATTTATTCATACATCGTATTATTGCAGAAAATCATCAAAAAATAATGTATATTGCATACAAATGAAAAATATACCACTTCTAGTAAAATTGCAAAAATAAGAGCAACAATGCAGAAAAATTGCGCATGTCTGCAATTTTTTAATACATTGAGACATGTCTGCAATACACTATGAAATTATCGTAGATATGTCTGCACTTATTCACAATAAGTGCAAACATTTCAGCAACATGTTTTTCTTTTTGAGTATTTGTGATACACTATGTAATAATTACTGATATGTCTGTGCTTTTTCCACAATAAGTGCAAACATTTTAACAACTTTTCTTCTTCTTCAGTATCTTCTGTTAATATCTACAATTTTTTTTTAAAAAAAAATAGGCAGTTGCGTAAAAATTCACGGAAAGTACGTTACTACAGTAATAAGAACCCGCTTTATAATGAAAGATAGAGAATGATGCACGCTTAATAAAATTTTATTTTAGGTACCCGTCCCTAATGTCCTCTAAAATTACAAATAATCAAATTAACTCGGTTGTCCACAATGAAACACACAAAATGTTTTTAACATGTAATCCATCATTAGTGACATAAGATCATTGCACATATTTATAACCAATGAACAGGTGATGTGATCGTTATACTTTATACAAATAGGAGCTTAAAAGTGTCCACAGGCAATCCTACATAACCGATGTGACACCTGATCCGACATTTTACTAATGACGTGATAGTAAATAGACATCAATAAATTCTAGAACTCAAACCTTAACTTAATATGGAAAATTCTACTTGAATACGCTAAATTCCTTTGTATCTCTCAAGTTTTGAAGAAAAGTGCATATTTAGTTTTCTACTGAGTTGTCCCCCTTCTTTAAAAATTCTTTCCTTCTCTACCTTCAACTCAAACTCGTTCAAACTCATGTAATCAACTATAAATCACAACTCACACCCAAAATCAAACTTCAATTCGATTAATTCTTAATCAAACCAAATTACATTCAACTTCAACATCTCCACGCGCGCTGGTACATGGTTCAACCAAATTCTAAATTGATAATCACAACTTCTGCTAAGTTCGATCAACATTGTTTTTTTGTCCATTCGATATTTTAGTCTGTTCATACTGCTTGTTCCATAATCGGATTTGGTGATAAATATAGTGCGCAGTTGGGTTTCCCTCGCAAAAGCCCAAATCAGAAAAAATACATACGATAACTTTTCTAAACATGGTATGTATTTTTTGCACACATAGCATGTGCATGGAAAAAAACACTTACCATGCGGTTTTAATGCGTAGTGACTGCAATTCCTTTTTTAATGCTAGTTTTGTTTTCTTGTGAACCATCCATGTCATGTTAATTGATTGATGTTGCAGTGAATACTAGTTCTTTAATTTAAATGGGTTGAGCACAAATGACGACTTTGGCAATAAAACCGTGAGAGAGGAGAGAGGAAAGAAGGATGGTACTAGCTCAGGTGGGAAAGATGATATGTATGCAGTTGTTCCTAATGTTCCAAAGCAAGAAGAGGAAAAGGAAGGAAATGTGACAGCAACAGAATATGATGAAGAAGGAGATGGCTCGGAGTCAGCGGAAGAGAAAGGGGGTAACACAAATGAGGAAGTCGAGATTGACAATAACTCCAAGACTAAAAGTGAAGTTGAGGCAAAAGATGAAGCTAGTGAGCTATAAACAAATAAGTGTGCCAAGAGTTAGTGATGTCATCAAAGAATTTGATACCCATATTGCATCGAAAACGTGGATGAGCAAGGTACCCTAGTTTAGAGTTTTTTGAACTGATTTCGATTTATTCTAGTGTAATAATTTATTTATTATAATTCCTTTTGGAATGATCACTACTCGTATGCATCAATCAGGCAAACAAGGTAGCAAAGCGGAAGATTTCAGATAATGCTACTAGATTCCGAGACATTATGGAATCGTCTAGATTGTTACCTATTATCAACTATTGTTACAAGATGTTAACAAGAACTCAATATCTGTTTTTTAGCAAGATGATTGTGTAGCACGGAACTACACAACCGGTTAGTAAATAAAGTTAGTAAATAGGGTCGGTCAACAGGCCCGACCGATGATCCAAAGAATAACAATTAACCGGATTTATACAATATAATATACAAGCCTACAATAACAACTAGGCCCAAAGTATAGCATGGCCCAAACAAGAAAATAACAAAAGGATCGAATAAGTATACCGAGATCCACAAAGCGAAATACAACATGAGAGAGGTGACGAAGCAACCATCAGTAGATACTACATTTGTCTAGGAAATGTCTTCTGGCGAGACTCACAACATCAGTGGAGCTCCCCACCGAATCTGCGGAGTTGTTGCTACTTTCCCGAAGATGGAGCTGGAATGACGACAGAGAGCGAGCAAAAGGCAAATGGTCCAGCAAGAATATAGATGAGTGATACTGTGATACAAGGCGATCTGAGAACGGGTTCGATGGTTAAAACATCTATTATTTCTCTTAATCCAAATGATCTAGCAAAAAGCGGCGGTGAATGCATCTAGATCTGAGTTAGGCTGAGAGTATTTCCAGTAGTTGAATGGACAGTTGCAAAAAGGAATGAAATCGAGGATGTAAGTGAAGGAGAATACCCAAATGTAAACTCGATATCGCTTTTTGTTGAAAATGTTGGTATCGGGAAACTAGCACCTTCCATTTTCCGTTTGGTAAAATTACTATTACCCTTGATGATGTAGTTTCTTTATTGCACATTTCGGTGGAAGGTATACCTATAGAAAGTCTTTGATAAGGAACAAACAACTATGATTGTTTATAAATATCTAGGCCTTATTAAGACACATGCGAGTATGGAAATGAATGGTATGGATGAGCATTTATTAAGCTTGTCTATGTTAGCTGAGAAGTTCAAAGATGTAAATGATAATTGGATCATTGAGCAACTAGCGTGTAGTTCTTGCTTATCTTTTGTTTTTTCTTGATAACACCTTTTTTGTGGAAAATAGGAAGTCTCATGTGCACATTTCTTTGTTGGATCCATTGAAAGATTTAGGTTCCGTTTATATTTACTATTGGGGTCCAACAACACTTACCTTTCTTTATAGGTAGCAAGGTTTAGCAATCCGTAGTGGTGTAAAACATATTGCAGGTTTTCCTTGTTTATCAAAGGCATGAATATTTGAGCATTTTCATTTCTTCCACAAATATACACAATGAGAGTTCACCCCGCACTGCTAGACGGAATTCGTCTACTGATAGCTTCATCAGTCGTCGACCTATAAATATTTATCGATAATATTCATGAGCATGTAAATATCTTAGTAGTAAAGTAAATGAATGCATGTTTTTTATGATTGCATCTATTTTTTGATTACGTATATGTCATGGTTAGTTAGTCTCTTTTCATTTGATTATAAGTTATTTATTCCCTTATACCTTTGCACATCACTATCATCTATTTCATAATATTTCTTGGTATAGCAGTCACATTCTTTGCATTAATTGGTAAGAGTCACATCATCCCGATATAGTACTTAAGCAGTTTGGAAGAGTTAAGAACATCCATATCGATCATATTTCTTTAGTTACTAATGCGCCATGAGGAACAACTTCAACTACACACTTTCATGTGTGCTATCAGTTTTTAGAAAGTATATGAGAGAATTGGTGTCATCAAGTAATTGCAGAAGGACATTGATCAATACCACTTAGTCAATCTTACATGAGTTGTATGAATGCTTATCCAGAGTGGTATAGAGATCATAATGTTTTATAGGTTTATAATCCTACTGGGTTGCCTGCTATTATAATGATTGCAACATCTCATTTTTAGTCATCCTATTACCAGTTTTACTTGGTATGTAGTGTGACGACGACCCTGACATCGATTAAATGCGCTGTGGAACTGTTTGGACAATGTAAGGCAATCATCAAGGTTGAAGTAAGAGAAACAACCCATTTACCTGTTGTATATCTCATAGTGCATGGAATATAATATAGTAGTAACTAACAGATATAAAACATGCGAGAAAGTAGACAACTGATAATGAACCAATAACATTAGAGTAGCAGATCCCAAATACAACATAAATAATAAAATCATACATGAAGATAACTCAGAATAAATTATCTCAACATAAAAACTACTATACCCCAAAATAGTGGATAACAGAAGTAAAAAGGGTATATGTATGTAAACAGTGCACAAAATATCCTCTTGCTCGTCTTCTAGTCTGCTACTCGTGCACACCTAACCTGTCTCCAGTTTTATAGTTTAAGAGCACCCAAAGTAATAAGAAAAAATGCATATAACTCCAAGTCAAACAAAGTATGATATGAGCGATAGTCGTAAGCACTAATATAACACAATAGGTATGAAAGTCATACCCAACCTATCTCTGAACCTAAAGATTTATGACATATAATATGTACTCTACATCATATCACTAAATGTAAATAAAGGTGTGGAAGATAACGTGATGACAAAAATCAAATGTAGTATCCATCCTCACATTGTCTCACTAAGTGCGTTGACTATATGAAACTCCATACTTTGGTCACCAAATCCCTTGAAGCACTGGCAGGCCCAACTGCACTGGACTCCACCTAACTATCTCCATGTCCAAGTACACCGGAGTATAATGGATAACCCTACCTAGTCCGCATTACAATCGACTCTAAGGTCCAGCCGATTAGGCCACACTACAACTGGGTCTGGTTCATCCATGTGCGCCTATTTCAAAGGCATATAAAAGTCATGAATACCATTGACTCCTAAGAACACGTTTTCCCCACAACTGAATTTACCTCCATACTGACCATACGACTCCCACGTGGAGTTGATATATTCTAAAGACCATCCTTACGATCGTCACTGTATTCCTTATCCACTTAGACAGTCACATGAGTACAACCACGTATCATTTATTCTGCATCTCGGGTTTAGAAAGTCATATTCGAGTCATTCTTCAAGAAAGGGGAGTCATCGTACGAATCTCCATGCTATGAGCTATGAGTCACACTCCGCACAAAGTTCCAAAAGACCAGGATAAACACCCTCTATGATCACTTTACGCGAGCTCATTTGGGGTTAGATCGGTGCACCTGGTGCAGGTCTATGTGGCTAGCATATGGATACCAAGCAACCTCCGGATCTATATACTAGTTATGTCAATCCAGATCAGTGTGTCTAGCATGCCGATCCCCTTCAACCCCCTCCTCATCGATCCAAAAATGTCCCCTTCCCGTGCTGATCTGAAAGAGAACATCCTTGGCCAATTTGATGTCATGTTGAAGTAGGCCAATTTGAAAAGTAGGCCGGTCTGAAGTCTACCCCTCCTTATCGATCCGAACTTGTTTACGCCATATCTTGATCTCACAAACTCCAAACGACTTGAAACTTTGTATGTGGCTTCTTGGGACCTTCACTGCTGCCCCGTAGGAATTTCATAATGATCCGGGCAGCCGAACCGAGACCGTGTCATTCCCCACTGCAAAACTTCATATCTCTAATGCGTCATTCATTTGGCACTTACATTGTAACAACCCAGAATTTCACCTATTCAATTTGAGAATATTTAATTTATTTAAATATTTGACTTGTGCTTTTAATCATTAAAATTCAATTTTTAAATGATTAGTTAAGGATAGAGATTTATTTTATTCATTAAAATAAAGATTTAAAGTTGTATAGCCTTTTCACATTTATGTTAAAATAAAATAGAAAACTTATTTTTTTTTGAATTTATTATAAATATAGTTATGTGTTTAATTGAATTTTTTTGTAATTGTATATATCTGTTATATATTTGTATGATATAATAAGCTTTAAACATTTATATCCTAAAAACACATGATTTGATGCTCAATAATCTAATTACTTAATAAATGGATTTTTAAAGTTCATATAAAATGTGATGAGGTGTTTATAAATAAATAAATAAATCAAATTTATATTATATTTTTGAAAAAAGATCATATTTTATAATATAAACAGGATTTGAGATATTATATATTAAGATTTAAATAATCATATTTTAAAAGACGTGATTTGACATTTGAGTACAAAATGAGTTATATATGTATATAAAACAAAACAAAATGAAAATGAAAAGAAGTGCCATAATGACTTAAACACTAAGATAAGCATTAAGAATATAATATGTAATTTTATAAAGTTATAAGTGTATAAAGGTATACATTACATCATCTCAAATTTGGACAACAGGGCAAAGTGGTGCATCTATCTTTCAAAATCAAATACAATGATGTCTACTTTGAATAGTATAATCATATGTGTTGTAGCTTAAGAAATAAGCTATAAAAAATTCATATATATATATATATATATATATATATGTGTGTGTGTGTGTGTGTGTGTGTATATAACAATAACTCATTTTTATCTTCACTCGTTTTATTCTTCCTTTGCTTTTTTTCTTATCACTTCTCAATGCCATTTCATGGCAGCAACTTCTTTATAACCAAAAGGAAAAAGTAAAGAAAGAAAGGACATAAAACTAAGTAAAAAAAAGAGAAAGGCAGTGAATAAAAAGAAAAATATAGTAGCAGCTTAAAAAACTAAAATCAAGTGCAAACTTGATTTATGAATCATGAAAAAGGTTATGTCCAGTTTATTAAGGCAAGGTCTTCACCATGGTTATATTTGGGCTTGTTTGAGTTTGTTATGTGTGTTTCGAAGAGATGAAGCAGCCCTGGCAGTATAGCAAGATGAAGCTAGTATTTTTCTTTTCTAGTGTTTGAGGAGGATTGGGTTTGGTCGGAGGATGGTATGATGTTTGGCAAGTTTTGATGAGGATCGAAGTAAATAGGTGATGCACCCTTCAAGATGGTTGTGGAAGGGTATTCAGGTTGGATTCATGTAGATGGGGCATGGTCGAGGTGGTGGCGATGAGCAAGATGAGTAGCGGAGGAAAAGCACGATGGTGGTCGAGGTCGTTGTGTGTTGTGCACGGTGTGACTACATGAAAGAATCGAATATAAGAGTGGGAAGAACAAGGAGTTGGTGGTGGGTTTGGTTGTTTGGCTTTTAGGTCGGGCCTTGTTCAAAGGGTGAGATGCTTATATTTGTTTTAAATGTTTGTTTTATATTATTGTGATGTTAAAAGTTAAGTATCTTGTTGCATCAAAAAAAAAAGGTTAAGTATCTTGCCCATTTGAAATCCGATTGACAAATGGATTGATGCGTTGGATTCGTATTAACGAGACCAACATGATAGTTTAGTTTATTGTCATGTTTGGATAAACATAAGTTTGTGATATTTTTAAACGAATAGGTTCAAATGAAGTTATTTTAAATAATAAAATCGTTTGAATCACACACCTAAAATTTGTGTAGTTTATTTGGCCAAATAAATATTGTTCGGTTAATTTGAATAGTACAAGTCATTATTAACATATATTGAGCAGAATAAAACCCCATTCTATGCTTGCTAAGCGACAATTTTGAATTTGGTAATTTGCTATTATCAATGTCATTGATATGGATTTAGTAGTTAATTAACTGCTGATTGGGAATCATTGACCGTGTTTGTGACTATTTGGATGTAAATCCTTTTTGATGTGGAAATTTATGGTAACTTATATAAGTACCATTGTGGTCGTTAACCCTCGAGTTTGAAACTATTTTTTATTTGATTAAATTCCTAAATGGAATTACTTAAATATTCCATCTAGGAATGTTTAAACTGTTCTAATCGAAGATTAGAAAAATTAATTAAGTATTTATTTAATGATTTAAGATTGGTTTAATCATTAAGATTTATCTTATTAACTAAGTTTCAAAGTTAATTATTATTCATTAATAATGGTTTAAAACATAAGAAATTGTTTACAATGATATTTTGATTTACTAATTATTTAGTATTGATGTTTTCAAGTGTTAATCATACTTAAGTTTTAATTAGGAAGTTAATTATAATTATTAAAATTAATTAAAGTTTAATTATTGTTTAATGATTGAATAAAAGATACATTATTCTTATTAAAGTATTGGATTATGGGTGAATGTTAATTATTTATTTAAAATGCATCTTAAATGTTTATTTAACCATTTATAGGAGTTTAAATTATTAATTACTTATAAAATAAAGGTTAATTATTTAGGTCTTTAAATTGTTTATTTAAAGATTAAAAATTATTTTATGATTTATTAAAGATTAAATAAATATTTAAGAATTTATTTTAAAAATTAATAATGGTTTAAATATTATTTAATTTTTTTATTATTTAATTAATAATTGTTAAAGATTATGATTATCTTATTTTAAAAGAAACTAAGTCAATTTCATTATTATTAAATGATTATCTTAAGTAGACTAATTACTAATTAATGATGCTTGAATTTAGTTAATTATTTTAAAGTTTGGGATTAAACTGATTAAATGTTTAAATAATGTGGTTAAAAATTGTTAATTACTTTTATATGATTAAAAGTTAACCAGTTTATTCGACAGTGAGGTTTGGACTAAATGAATAATCATTTTACTAAATGTATTCAAGATTAGTAGTTTTTATAGTTAATTTATTTATTAACTAGTAAGAGATAAGTTAATTCATATAACTTAAGAATAAGCTTAAAATCAACATTGGATTTAAATCTAATGAGTTGATTATAATAAAATAATTTCTTATGAAAGAAATTAAGTAAATGAGTTATAAATTGGAAAGTGGATTTGAAAAGAAGATTAGTTATTTGAACTTATTTTGGAATGAATTTTCTTATGAATTTGGCCGACTTATGTTAGATGTTTTATAATTTAAGATAGTCAATTTCTATTATTCTGAAGACGAAGATGACGTCGAGTCAAGGTCTAAGTGGCAAATAAATACCTTAACTTGAACGACTTCATTTTTATTCGAAGAATAGTACTAGTTTGTGATCGAGGGTTGAGTTTTGAAATTTAAATCAATATTTTCATAAATGATTTGTTACTTAGAAGACATGGTCTTCTTAGTAAAATAAAGTGATTTGTGTTCTGTTAACCCCACTAAAGGTGAATTAGAAAAGAAAAACAGTGTTAATTAGTTTTGAAAGGCATAATTATGTCAGAGTATTAAGCATAAGAGTGTTTTCAGATAAGAGAGCTAAAATTTAATTAATGAGAAATTAATTAAATGAGGTTTAGTGATTACTATAGGAAATAAACCTTTGATTGTGTGGTGTGAGGTTTTGATAGTTACATAACCGACTGTCAAACTTGGACAAAATCTTACTTTGAAAATATATTGAGGAAATGCTAGAGTTATACAACAAAGTCATCCTTGTTAATGATTCACTGTGTGAATATACTACGTTTAATTCTCTAAAGATAAGTGATAGTGAAATCCATTTGCAAACGGTTAGGAGGTGAACTCCGTAGTTATCCTTGTTTGTTTATTTTCTAAAGAACCAGGTTGAGTTTACCAAAAACTATAAATAGTCGTTTTGAAGAGATCGGGATCGGATCAAGTATCCGGAAACCACTTTGTTCGGACTGAGCGACGAATATGGGAGACATTGAAGATAATGAAATCAAGGACAAATAAAAGACTGAATTTGAAGGCGTGGACCTTCGAAGTGGAAAGGGCTACTTACTGCTATCTATAGTTAACTACTAGGATTATACTTATAGTAGTAGACCTTACGTTCTGGGGTTCTGCATGATGCAAGGACTTCTTTTTACTAATCCTATGGATTATCCCCGACAGGATGTGGTAAAAGAGTACCTTCGGTTTGTCCTGTTCTTAGACAACTTGTACGGAAGGATGTCTGACATTGCATTTCTTAGATCACATACATTGATTTTTACAAATGTGCATCTGTTTGGTGGCGGAGAAGGCAAATTATCTTAGCTTAACACCCTTCTCTAAGACATATGAGCCCAGGATTATATTTTTGTGGATGTCAACTAATGATTGATGGAATGGTGATGTGGCATCCAAAGTTGTCTATGTGCCATTAATGAAAGGTAAAAACATAGCCTCAAACCTCATCAACCAGTAATGACTAAAACAAGGGTATGCTTCATGGTTATATGGGTCACACCCATTGGGATATTGTCATCACCTGGTTTAGATTCGGTATTGACCTTTTGTGTATGCTTAAGATTTGGTGGTTGCTGATTACAACCATGATAACGATATATTTGGTACTATCCAGAGAGGGGTAGGTTGTTTCTGATTCATGGGAAGTCCATGTGAGGCTCTCGGTGCTAGGAATTTTCGATCAAATTGAATTCCTATTTGTGTAATTTAACAGCTTAAATTAGGATCTAAGCAAGAATAATAGATTAAATCTCATATAAATTAGATTTAGGGTTTGTACCTGCAATGAAATCCAGAAGGAACTAGAAACGAGATGAAAGATGGAGTATCGAATTCGAAAGCACAGCAAATCACCGGCTCTCCTTAGGTTATCCACACTGACGCCATCACTTAGATCGAGTCCAAGAGAAGAAGAAAAGAATAGTGCTAGCTGCCATTCTTATTAGGGATTTTCCAACCAAAAAGGGATAACTGGTTGGCCTCTTACTTTAAATCTTATCAATACTAATTTTATGGTTCACTCGTCCTTTAAGTGATAAGTTACCCCTTTAAGCTAACAAGTGTACCATAAACTAAGATGCCGACCAATATACCATTTCAACTCTGGTTAAAATATCAACGATTAATATTTTATTTACCTAATGAATGCCTTTTCTTTTTATCATGTCCTAAATATATTGTAACAATCCGGAATTTTGGAACCAATTTAAAAAATTTATTTTAGAAATTTTAGTGGAATTTTCATAGTTAAAATAATTTATTTTAAATAATAACGACTAATTTTTTTATTTAAATCGAAGTCAGAACGAATATATTTATTTTAATTATAAAAGGAGTTAGAAATAGCGCGGTAGTTTAAAATTTTGAATTTGAACTTTGACTGTACAGGATGCAAAATAAATCAGATTTTAGTGAAACCAAAAATATTAGAATCTATTTAAATATATCTTTCCACCGAATCTGAAAATTTGAAATTTCATAACGGAAATCAAAAGTTATGCCCAGTTTAATATTCAGAATAGTCGATGAATAATATATATATATATATACTTATATTTATATTTTAATATTAAAATAGCCATTTTTCAAACGACCTCCATTTTCAACGAAACCACTTTTGTTGGAACCAGAATGTCAAATTATTGCTAGGTTTCAATTTTCATAATTTATAGAATTAATTTGTGGGCGTAGCGAAAGAAAATGTGTTTTGTCAATTTCAATCAAATTGGATCGACCAGAAAATGGCCATTTTTCAAACGGTCTCCAAATTAGACGAAATTAGTTTTGTAAAGACCGTATCGTCAAAACATAACTAGAAATAATTTTTCTGTAATTTTTAGAGTTAGTATGTGGCCCCTGTAATTTAAAATGTACGTTTTAATTTAATATAAATTGATTTATATTTTAATTTAACGAAAAACTGGTCGTAACAACCGAATTGGCCTACGAAACATATTTCATTGTCCGGGATAGGGGTTACTAGCTAGGGGCATCACTCATTGGGTTTGATTTGGAGATTGTATCAACATACAAATATTTTTGGAAAATAAATAAATTAAAATAAAATATGATACATATACTAGTATAAATACGGTCTAACCTAACTAAACCCTAATCCAAGAACGTGGCCGCCACTTCCTGATTCAAAGGCCAAGAACACTCTAAATTCATTCGTTAATCACGTCCAGATTGGTGTGAATTACATCATCGTGATAAAGCAAAAACCATCCTACTCTTCGAGCTCTACAAAATGATAAGGATGTGATTGTTTCTAGATTTCTGAATTGGAGGAAATCGCGTCATAAACCCCGGGCGTTCGAAGTCGAAATCTGACATGAGGGGGGGGGGGGTTGCGAGTTGCGTGCTTCTCAAGGCGGTGGTGGCCTTCATGGCGCCGCTTCAGGTGGCACTAGCGGATTGAAGACCGGTGTGGTGTACACTGAGCAAAAGTGAACCCTAGAAATCAGCTAATGGGTTCATCGTTACTGAGTGTTAACGGGGAAGAAGGATAAGTGTTAATTAGTTAATTAATTAATATTTAATTATGTTATTAAAGTAATTAGTATATAAACTATCATATCTCGTTCAAACAGGCACGGAATCATGCGCAGTCAGTTGCGTTGAACTCGTGTCGATGAGATCTACACGATGGGACAGACCAGAGCTGAAACGGAGCAATCTACAATTTTTGGAAAAATTCAAAGCGATGTGAGAATTCTTTATTTTTAATAATTGAAATTTATTAATTTCTTATCGTGTTAGAAATCAAATCCACTGTTAAATTCAAATTGTTATATGTGTGATTTGATTGGGTTGATAATACTGTCATGTTGATATGTGGATTGGATATATTATATTTGTTGAAATAAAAGAGTTGAAACAAAACTTATATTTTTGGTTGAAATTAGAATAGATAATATAAAATTGTCCTTTTTGTTGAAATTAGAATGGACAAAATAGATTTGTCATGTTTGTTAACATTAGAATCTCTTTTAAAATAAAGAATACATTTATGTTAAAATGAATTTATCATTTAGGCTAAAATGAATTTTGTCATTTATGTTATAAAGCATAATAATGTCATCTATTTTATAAAACATTGTATTAAAGTTAAAATAACATTTTGTTATAAAATGTTTAATTAGATTAAAATGTCATTTTTGTTATAAAATGTTTAATTAGCCTAAAAACATCATTATAGTTAGAAAAATTAACATTAGATTAAAACATTGTTTTAGTTAGAATATATCATTTTAGTTAAAAATATTTATTTAGATCAGAACCATCACTTTGGTTAAAAATGTTTATTTGGGATAAAAATAACATTTTTGTTCGAATTGTTTAATTATAATAAAAATTACATTTTGTTATAAAATGTTACATTAGTAAAGATAACATTCTTGTTATAAAATGCTGCATTAATAAAATAACATTTTTGTTATAAAATGTAACATTATGATGAAAATACCATTTCATTAAGGAATGTTTTATTTGATTTAAATGGCATTTTAGCTAGAAATGTTTATTCATATTAAATTGTCATTTTAGTTAGAAATGTTCATTTAGATAATGTTTTGTTTTAAATAAAAATGTCCTTTTGTTATGATATGTTAGAAAAATAAATGAATGTGTCATTTATGTTAAAATAAAAATAACATCTTGTTAGATCATGTTATATTGAAATAAAAACATCATTTTTAGCTAGGGATGTTATGCAATATAAAATGTCATTTTAGTTAGATATGTTATGTTAAAATAAAAACATCATTTTTAGTTAGGGATGTTATGTAACATTAAAATGTCATATGTTTAGAAATAGGTTTACATTAGAAATAATGTTTATCTTAGGAAAAATGTTACATAGAAATAAAAAGCATTTTTGTTATAAAATGTTGCATTAGGAGAAAAATAACATTTTTGTTATAGAAATGTACATTAGATTAAAATAACATTTTTGTTATAGCAATGTACATTAGACTAAAATAACATTTTTGTTATAGGAATGTACATTAGATTAAAATAACATTTTTGTTAAAGAAATGTATATTAGACAAAAATAACATTTTTGTTATAGGAATGTTCATTAGATTAAAATAACATATTCGTTAGGAAATGTACACTAGATTAAAAATAACATTGTTATTAAGAAATGTCATTTTAGATAAAATGTCATGATAAAATAAAAGTGTCATTTTAGATTTAAATGTCATGATTGAATAAAAGTTATCATTTTCGAAATTTGTCATGTTACATTAAAATGCCATATATTTAGGTTATGACATGTTACATTAAATATATGTTGTGTAGAAATTAAATTATAAATATTTATTTATAATTTAATAGTGAAAATTTGTCAAATAGAAAATAATTCAGACTGAATTATAATTGGTTAAATTTATTTGATTTATTTATATAAACTGTTGTTGTTTGAAAACCCCACACGGGTATTGAGATGATATTTGTTATACACTAGTCCCAATATTTAGCTGTACATCAATCGATGGATTGACAGTCTGTGACGAACGTTATTTATTTATTTTAATGCTCGCACAATTATAAATTTTACTCTGGATGTGAATGGATTGTTTAATGATTATATATCATTACTGTTATATACATATGTAATGTATGAAATCCATATGACCGAAGTTATATGGTAATTGATCGAGTCGCATTCCGATTCAGAATATCTTTTATATAGAGGATATTTTAAAATGAAGAACATTTTTATATAAAGAATCTTTTAAAATAAAGAATATTTTAAAATAATAAATACTTTAAATAATATTCAGTGAAGAAGAAAAATGTGAAGCTGAGTTAAGCAGCAAACGCCATTTTTAACCCGAACCGGTTTATCGATCGATTTATTTCATTTTAAAATGAATATAAAAAGAAGTTTTTTCAAATTATAACATTTTGAAATATTATTATTTTAATATGATAAAAATATAGAATATTCAATTTTGCTTTAAAATGGAAAATGATGTTAAAATCATTTTAAAATGAATTTATAATTATTTTATAAAATACGTTTTAAAAAGGAAAGCGACGATATATAATATAATATATTACATATAATGGCCTGAATAGAACGCTCCGCGCAGCGACCGTTCGAAAATTTCGACCATTAACTGTAAATTGACATTACGGGAGATCCGACCGTCGGATTCTCCTAAAACCGGAACCGTTGGGTTCGTATCGAAAAGTGCTTTCCAATGAATATAAAAGATTTGAGATCTAATGGTTGGATTTGGAATTATGTCCAAATCAAATTTGAAAAAGGTCGCTGTAAGTGCAGTTCGGTGGCCGTTACTGGAAACCGACTGTACAAGCCTTAATAAAATTATTAAAAATATGGAAAAATTATGTAAAATCATAATAACTGATTTAAAAAGATACTGGATGAAAACTTCCGTATTTGAAAAGATAAAAATATATTTTTATCAAAATGAATTGGTTATTAACCATAATAAATCTTTTAATTTAAGGTTTAATGAAGTTTTCCAATTCATCAATATTTAATTGGGATTAATTAAATAAATTGGATTTTTGGGTTTGTCATGGACGATGCTTAAAATGACATTTGTTCTTCAATCCTGTATTAAAGGAATAAATCTTTTAATTAAGATTTTAGAGTTTTTCAATTATATCTAGTAATTGAAATAAATTGAAATGTAAATTGGCTTTATTGTGGACAATGTTTTTAAATGACATTTGTTCTTTAACTCAATTAACGGTGACAATAAAATTTGGAATTTATAAATCTTTTATTAAGATTTAGATAGAAATTTTCCAAAATAAAGTTATACAATTTAATATATTAAATTGGAATTGAATGGAATTCGATTTAATAATCGTGATGAGCTTCTATGAATGAAGACCGTTAATATATATGGAATTTAAAAGGCTTTGCCGTTATTCCATTTATATTATTAGTCTGATATAGAAATTTATATCGACTATATATATTGATTTGATTTCTGTGAAAATTCCATATTTAGTGGAATACGATTATGGGTTTATCGTGAACTGTGTTTTAAATGACATTGGTTCTTTAACCCGGTTAAAGATAAGATTAATTTCTTAAAGTTGAATAATCCTTAAATAATGATTTTTGATATTAGACCAAATTGGGGTTTTAATGAATCTTTAAATAGAGGATTAAGGAATAAACTAAAGAATTTATCTTTGATATAATTAATGGGAACCTTTCCCTAATGTTTTATTTAAAAGAATATTCTGAATTGGAAAGAGGCGTTGGATGTGCTTTTACAGTATTTTATTATTATAATACGCGAGTTATTCGGAAAGACCGGGTTTAACCCATTCCGAATAATTACTATGACGATTAAGAGTCAAAGATGAAGACGGTGATTGAAGGCCGGAGGTCTTCACATCGTTTGGATGGTTACTGATGTCTTGATTGGGCAGCCACCCATGACAAGGTAATAAGTGGAGATCGTCCAGACGTACTTGGAGATCGATGGATATGCAAGAACCTCTCTCCAGTATTGGACATACGGGGAGGAATAAGGTGTCTTCGGTTTCGTTTAGACCCAGAACGAACTTGTAAATGGATGTATGTCTGATGATGTATTCCTTTATGCTGTATTTGTTGATCTCTGCTAAAGATATATCTGTTTGGTGTCTATCACTGTAACAACCCGAAAATCTGGGCCAGTTTAAAATTTTTACTTTTGGCGATTTTAACGGAGTTTGAACATTTAAAATAGATTATTTTAAATAATATCGATGAGAAATTTATTTTGAATAGAATTAGAACGTATATATTATATACGTCGTCGTTAGAATATAAATATTTATATATAATTATAAATAGAATTGAAAATGGCGCGGTAGTTCGATAAATCGATTTCAAACTTCAATTGAATGTATCGGGTGCAAAACAATCCGGATTTTAGTGAAACCAAAAACATTAGGATCTAATTGATAATATCTTTCCAACGAATCCGAAAAATTGAAATTTCATAGCGGGAATCAAAAGATATGTCCAGTTGAAAATTCTGAATAGTCGCTATGGTATTCAGGCCCTTAAAAATGGGAATTTTGCAAACGACCTCGGATTTTGACGAAACCACTTTTGTTGGATCCGTGATGTCAAATTATTGCTAGGTTTCAAATTTCATAATTTTTCGAATCAATATGTGAGTGTGGCAAAGGAAAACGCGTTTGACCAGTTTTAGTTGATTTTAATCGACTGGAAAATGACCATTTTTCCAACGGTCTCAGAATTCGACGAAATTAGTTTTGTTAGGACCGTATCGTCAATACGAAGCTAGAAAATATTTTTCTGGAATTTTTAAAGTTCGTATGTGACCCCAGTAAATTGAATTGTGCGTTCAAATTCAATATATAGAGTTATATGTTGATTTTGACGGAAATAGATCGAAACGATCGAATCATCTTAAGATACATATCCCATTGTGTTCGGAATGGGGGTAATTAGCTATGGATGACAGGCGGTGGTTCTCGTTTAGGGGTCGAATAAAAAAGTCAACTTTTTGAAATTAAAAATAATAAATTTTTATATAAATCCTTTACTCTCTCTCTCTCCTCACTTTCTTTCTACCGTTCGAAAAAAAGGGAAAACCTAAGCCCTAAATCGAGATCGACGGAACCCCTCACGTCGTCACCCCCACGTCACTCGCCGCCTCCTCCTCCGTGCGCCACCGAGCAGGCAAGCGCCCCTCCAACCTCGCGTCAGCCCGCGCCCCTTCCCCTGTTTGAACCCGAACCCAAACCCTACGCCCACCTCGAGATCCGCGAGCCCTAGCCACTGCGGCGACTCCAGTGCCACCTGCGCCTGGCTGCAGACCCGACACCCCTCCCCTCAACGTCGAAATCACCTGAAGCTGCTCCTTTCTCCACTTCCAGCAAGCTTCAGCCCCTCCAAACGTGAAAGGGTGAGTTTTTGTTGTTGTTTAATTGGTTTAAATTAAATACGTATGTCATTAAGTTTAAGATTCAATTTTTATACGATGAAAGATTGAATTTTTATGTACATCAAGGGTAGGTTTTATCAACATAAAGTTCATGTTTTTATATAGACAAAGTTTAGATTTTTAACATGTAAAAGGAGGGATTTTTAACATGATCAAAGTAGAGATTTTTGTTCATGAAAGTTCGGACTTTTATATATTGAAAAGCAAAGTAAAAATTCGATTTTCATATATTGAATAGCAAAGTAAAAATTTGATTTTTATATATGGAATAACAAAGTAAAAATTCGATTTTTATATATTGAAAAGCAAAGTAAAAATTCGATTTTTATATATTGAAAAGCAAAGTAAAAATTCGATTTTTAAATATTGAATAACGAAGTAAAATTTTGATCTTTACATATGTAGTGAATACGGGCAACGAAAGCGACAAAATGCGATAACGGTGAAGATTTCCTGCATTGGAAGTGCCGCGAAGTTGGATAGCTATTGGTGAGAATTTCTCACTCTTCAATTTCTTTTTCTAGCTATATATATATGTGTTGAAATAAAAGTGAATTGCTATATATATATATATATATATATATGCCCCTCGTCCACAAACCATGGACGATATTTATTGATTGAAATTGATGTGAAAATTGATTGATAGCGAATGATTGTTTTGGGATTGTTTGTGGTTGATATTGATTGATTGAGGTTGAAAAATACCCGTTTGTGATTGAGAAATATTTTGGTTGAAACCACATAGGATTAGTTTGTGGAAATGAAATAAATATATACATGCCGCCTGCGTGCGAACTAGATGCATGATCCCCATTGTCAAAAAACCGCGAGGTTTTAAGGTAGAGCGAGGAGCCGTACTAGGGACGGTCCCGGTTTTAACTACCCTGCCGTTATGCTGCCGAAATTTTGAATAATATTCGTGTGTTTGAATTATTTTCATCTGCTTAAACTATATTTATTCATTGAATAGAAAACCTTCATGTGTTGAATTGATATTCATTCGTTGATTAAAAATTCATGTGTTGAATGGTATTCGCGTTTTAAATATAAAAATCACATTTTTATCTATATATAAAAACTATAGAAAACCTTCATGTGTTGAATTGATATTCATTCGTTGATTAAAAATTCATGTGTTGAATGGTATTCGCGTTTTAAATATAAAAATCACATTTTTATCTATATATAGAAGCTATAGAAAACCTTCATGTGTTGAATCGATATTCATTCGTTGATTTGAAATTCATGTGTTGAATGGTATTCATATTTTGAAATAAATTGTTTGATAATAAAAAAAATCACCTTTTATCGACTATATGAACTGTGTAAAATAATCTCGTTTTAAAAGAAATTGTTTTATGATAAAAATCCTATTTTTGTCACCTATATGAACTATATAGAAAAATAGTGTTTTGAAATGAATTGTTTTACAATAAAAATCACATTTTTATTGTATGCATGAATCGTTGAAATGTGGAGTGTTAAAAATAGCCACTTGTTCAAAATAAACATATATGAGTTGAAACATTCATTAATTAGCTAATGAAGTGATTTGCACCTATGTATGTAACATTATAATGAATGGTGTTTTTAAACCAAATAGAAATCAAATATGAAGTTGAATAGAAAATGATAAATGATAAGAACTGTATATATATGTACATGCATATTCATTGAACAGGTTATAGCAAAGGGGCTAGAGAAGAGGAATAAAATTTTGTGCCCGACAAATAGGTACACATTTACTGTTTTGTTTGGGTGATGATTTTATGAGCCTGTTGGCTAGCCGCTTGGCTTTTTCTTTTTCTTTTTCTTTTTGAGATTAGAAGGACCGGGAAAGCTATTTGCGATTTCCCGATGCTCCCGGTGCAGGGGAGGTTATGGCGAAATTTTCCAAAATTTTAAGGCGTTAGCGAAATATTTGAAGCGAAAACGATATTGAAATTGTTGAATGAACTATATTTATATAATTATATAAATATAAATAAAATTAAAACGAAACGTGGCCGTGCAGGTCGCATTTTGAAACCGTGATTTCAAACAACTAGTACGGGGAATCCGACCATTGGATTTTCCCGAAACCACAACCGTCGGGTACGCCTTGGAAATATCTTTCCAACGGCACCAACCTTGTAAAAATCCAACGGTTGGATTGTCTGGAACGTTTAATTCAAATCTGAAGAAAAACAGCGCCAGAAACGATTATATATTTATATATATATAAATATAATTATATTTAATCGAATAACGACGCTGCAGTTCGTATTTTGAAATCGAAACTTCAAACGATTGTACCGGGAGATCCGACCGTCGGATTTTCCCGAAACTGGAACCGTTGGATTCGTTTTGAAAAGACCTTTCTAATGATGTAAATTTTGTGAAGATCCAACGGTTAGATTTTCAGATATGTGTAAATCAAATCTGAAGAAAAACAGCGCCACAGCCGCTTCATGGCCCGAAGCGTCATTTTGAATAAATTAGCTATTTTAAAATAAATAAAAATAGCGATAAATAGTTATAAAATATCATAAGCGATATGGAATGGAAATAAACTGAATTTGCTTGATTTATGTGGCTTTTGATGGTTGAATGTGTTTGGTGTGAAAATTACATTAAAGAACAATATTGGTGTTGTCAAATAATTTAACCATTGAAATAAATTGATTTGAAATTCTAATTATACGTGAATTATTTGAAAAGGCCGAGTTAATTCTCATTTCAAATGATTGACCGACGATTGAAATTCGAAGATGAAGACGACGGTCGAAGACCGGAGATCTTCACCTCGTTTGGATGGTAACCGAGGTCCTGATTGGGAGGCATCTCGAAATATGGATAATGAGTGGTGATCGTTCAGACGTACGTGGTGATCGATGGGTTTGCGAGGTATTTAGTGCCTCCAGTTTCGTTCAGACCCAGAACGGACTTGTAAATGGACTGTGTGTCTGACATTAGATTTTATTCTGTGTTGATTGATCTCTATTAAATATACATCTGTTTGGCGGCGGAGAATTTATTCTTTTGCTTAACGCCCTTCTCTGAGACGCACGAGCTCAGAGGTTGTGTATCGATGGACATCAGTCGCATGGCATGAATTGCCTGTGTGGCATGCTAAGATGCAGTGATCAGGACTTCTGTTGAAAAGCAAAGTCTTGTGGTGATGATCAAAGCACCGCCTGTGTGGCGTAGCTTTGTGTATAACGTGAATTCGCGAGCCTCACACCCCGGTATGAACCAGAAACGGGAGGAAGGACCTCAGGGAGGACATGCGTTTCTTTCTAGCTAGGGTGGTGTCAGTGACCTACCAGCCCTGACATTTATATACTTTTCACCTATGTGGTTGTTGCTGTTGCGAGGCGCCTCGGTTTGATCGGACGATCCGGGTCCGATGGAGTCATTCGTTGGCTCATTTACGCCCCAAAGGGCGGAGAAACGTATTGTTCAGGCACTATAATCCACTCCGTGTGGACCGGCCCTGTCGCTCCAAGGGGCAGTTGCGGCTGTTCCGGAGACATGGGCTAGATTGTCTCGAATTCGGTAACGACTATCTTTTGCCTTGGTTCATGACGGAAATCCAATTTCCAAATATGACATCGTGTGGTTTTGATTGTATATATATATGGCGACATGATATATGGTACCCATGCCGTCTATGATTGATAGTTATGATTTGAAATTGTTTTCAAAACATATAAACACTAGCAATAATATCAAATGCCTTTGTTTTATTCGTATCAAGCATATTTTGGCCGTTATAAGGTAAAAACTCTATCCTCCGGTTTGCGTTGCATTGTGTGATGGGAATTGAGTCTTATAACAGCTTCATTTTTATAAAAAAGCATAGCGATGTTTAAAAGAAAGATTTGTTTTAAAGCACTGGCAATCCAATGGAGTAAACCCGTTCCACGAAAGTGGCGTGGTCCTGTGATTAGCCAAACTATATATGTGTTGAGTAGATTTCTCAAACCAGTCCCATGACTGACTCGTAGTTTGTTTCACTTTCAAACTCGGGTGCCCCTTTTTCTACACGGGCAGCCTTGTATTCAGGTTTAGCTGGTTCTTTCTGGATAGCTGGAACTGAAGATGGATTCTATCATTTATCTCTTTTTATGCTGTTCAGCTCCTATTGTACAGATTTTGTTTGTTTTCCGCTGTAGACTTTTATGTATAGCTGAACTGTATTTGTACTAAGTAAGATCCTGTATACTGTGTAACTCTGATGATTACTTTATCCAGTATATTCTATTGTTCATTATCTGGTGTATTTATTTAATTCTTTTCTGCTATTATATGTTTCTGTGTTATATTCCAAAGATAACCCTTGTTTCCGTTTGAACGGAATTTCGGGTCGTCTCAATCACCCTTCTCTGAGACGTACGAGCTTAGAGGTTATATATTGGTAGAAATCAATGGTATGGTATGGTATGGACTGACAATGTGGCATGCTAAGATGCAAATGATCAAGGTTTTTATTGAAAAGCAGAGCCTAGTGATTGATGATCAAAGCACAACTTTAATTAGCATAGCTTTGTTTAGCGTTACTTCGCGAGCCTCACACCCCGGTATGAACCAAAAACGGGAGTAAGGACTGTAGGGAGGACATACATTTCTTTCTAGCTAGGAGCGGTGTTATGGCTTTTACAAGTCCTGACATTTTTTACTTATGTGGATGATGGAATGAGGGGCCTCGGTTATTTGAGTCCCTAGTGGATCTATTTACGCCCCATAGGGCGGTGAAACGTATTGTTCAGGCATTACTAATCCAACCATTGCACTTTGGTGGACCGGCCCTAAAGATCCAAGATGCAGTTGCGGTTGAGCCTGAGACATGGTAGGCTAGATTGTCTCGAATTCGGTAAGGACTATCTCTTGCCTTGGTTCATGATGGAAATCCAACTTCCAATACGACCCGTGCGGTTTTGATTGTATAACTAGTATGGCGACATAGTATATATGGTAGCTATGCCGTATATGAATGATACATTATGATTGAAATGTTTTAAAAAAATACATACACTAATAATAATATCAAATTCGTTTTATCGTATCAAGCATTTTTAACCATTATAAGGTAAAACTCTATCCTCCGGTTTGCGTTGCACTGTTTGATGGGACTTGAGTCTTATAATGGTTTCATTTTTATAAAAAGCATTGCGTTGTTTAAGAATTTACTTTATTTATGCACTGGCAATCCAATGGAGTAAACCAGTTCTGCATTAGTGGCATGGTCCTGTGATTATCCTTATTATTAAATAGGTTAAGTAAGATTTCTCATACCAGTCCCATGACTGACTCGTAGTTTGTTTCACTTTGCAAACTCAGGTGCCCTCTTTTCCACACGGGCAGTCGAGTGATTTGCTTTGCTGATGTTTATCTTTTGAGCAGGATTCTGGATCGAAGCTTAAAGATGTGTCCAGAGCATGGATAGCCTTCTGCTGTATCAGTTTATTCATTTCCACTGCAGTGTAGTACATTTATTGTAATTTAATCTTCCGCTGTAATATAATTCGATGTACTCTGATATATTCTTTACTCTGGTGTAACATTATTATAATGTTTATAAAAGTCTGTTGTTATTTGTTCTAATGTGTTGTATGCCCAAAGTTAACGTATGCCGGGTTTGAACAGTCTTGGTCGATTTAGCGATCGATTAGGTTCGGGCAAAATCCGAGTCATTACATATATGACCCTATAGGTTACTACAACGTTGGCAATGATTTTAAATCGTATTTAAATTCATAAACAGAGATTGGCATCTAGCAATACGTCACTGCTACCTAAGTTATAATAATATAATCGATTCGATACAACCTTTCCTGACTAGTGTATCAATGTAATATAATCCTTCTAGCCAATATATCCATGGAACGTATCACCCTCTTTATAGTTTAATCTATTTATCTTGATCAATGAGTAGACTGTTTAAAACAAATCAATATTTGAGCACAGCCATGCATTTCACAGTCTCACTCAATAAAGAGGCCCACGGATATCACTACGAATATATCGTAGGGTTAAATTCCATATAGATCATTCATAATTTTCATTCGATTCGAGATGTATCCAGTAATCACCATAATCATTACTCTATCACGAGTAACTTTAGATGATATCAAAGCACAAATATCTTCGAACAAAATTATAACGATTTCAGGTTTGAGGACCATTACATCATTGTCACTATGAGAATAACTTATGATACTGTTAATTATATTCCATGTAGTTATCTCAAGGTGGGTCATCCCAATACGCTATTCTCCAATACGTATTTATGTCTTGACATTAATATCACATATATTAATGATCAATGAGATGTGATCACCAGTCAATCAACATAATAGTCTCAACGTTTTATTGTTGTCCTTTACAAACAATAAAACTTGACTCGGGACATTTAAGAATTATAATACTTAATAATTATATAATCTCAAGCTCAAGTCTTACTCGAATTATATAATTTCGTATTATTATTCTAAGGACTTCTGTTATGTTAATATTTATATTACACACTAAATATAACATAACAAAATATTTGTATTCCAAGTAAAATAATAACATCAATAGTGTTATTAATCATATCAAATGGATTGCCTCTAGGGAATAAACTCTAACAATCTCCCACTTGCACTAGAGTCAATCATTCATGTATCGTATACTCATGAAACTAGTGTGGCTATTAAACTTCTGTTGCGACAGAGTTTAATTTAGTAGGTTTACAACATTACAACTTTTGTAACTTTGCAGATATGTTCATTTCTTCTGTGAACAATTCACTTAAGAATTATATTTCTTAAATATATGTTTGAATCGATAATGAGTTTAACGTTTTAGGCTCAAGCAATAGCCACATTGTTATCGCAATGTATATCATCGGATCAACAATGAATTAAGTTCAATTATGAACTTTTTAACCCAAACATTTTCTTTCTCAGAATCAGTGTCTATTCCTTGTTTTTCAAACTAAAATTATTCACAGTAATTAATGTGTTATCAAATAACATTGGAATTGTTGTGTCACTCTCACTCTGTTTCTTGTCTATACAAGATTCAATGACATTTTATGGTTTTCGAGACATTTCGAATTCTATTTCATTCCCATCAATATCTTAGAGTCTGACTCTTCTTTGTCAAGGATATAAATTTGAGCAATAAACATTTTATTCTCATGGAATTTATAGAAATAACATCCATTTTTTTCTTTTGAATATTCCGCAAAATAGTTATCTGATTTGGGTCCAATCTTATCAGATGAAGGACGTTTAATAAATGCCTTATGTCCCAAATCTTTTGTAACATCCCATATTTTTATAGTATAATAATTAATTTATTTAATTATCTAAATAGTGATTTAGAGATTTTAATGGTTGTTTAATTAAATAATTCGAAGTTTAAACGAAAATACAAAATCTGTTTTAAGTCGGATTTCTGTGAAACAAGAAACGTTCGGAGCTGATGAAGTATATTTTTCTAATGGAAGAGAAAAATCGAGATTTCGTCATGTAGATTGTGAGTCGAGTCCAAATCAAATTTTTGAAAAGTCGTTATGGAATTCCTTTATAATTTATATATATTATAAATGGATTTTTGATATAAATTAAATATTAGTTTAATCTGGATTTGAAATGTTGAGTTATAAATTCAGATAAGAATATTTTGGAGTTGTATGATATTCTATTGTGAATATATACGATAATATTAATTTATTAATATTAAATTTAAATATTTTTAAACATATTAATATTTAAAAGGGTTTATTTAGAGCTTTAAAAATAGGCAGTCTTGCAACGACCTCCGTTTTCGACGAAACTACCGAAATATTAAATTATTGTTAGATTTCAATTTTCGTGATTTTTGGAGTCATTATGTGGCCGTACGGGATTTTGACATGAAAAACAGTCAATAACTTGACTTTAAAAATACGCTGTGTAAGCAAATGTACTCGGAATTCGATGAAACAAGTTTTGTTGGGTCCGTAATGTCGAACTTTAGCTGTATGTCCATTTTCGTCGAATTTCGATACGTTTTGTGACTACACGAATTTTTAAATGTAAATACGAACAACGATTGGTTAAAATGGAATAAAATAATCAATAAAAATATATTAAAACTATCCTATATAATCCTAACATCCAGACCCTAAATCAGATTTCTTCACCGTGGTCAAAACATAAGCCGCCACATTTTTTTTCCGTCTCAGTAAACAATTCATCTTGGAAAATCAATAGAAAATCATACAAAATGCTATAAATCTTGTAAGTAATATATTTACATCCTCCTGGACTTACTCTTCAGTTACATATGAATTTGGGGGTATTCGAGATATTTTCTTTTCGTTGAAAATTCACCAGCGAAGGCTAGGGTTCACGATGTTGGAAATTAAGGCATCAAGACGCGAATTGGTTACTGTCGTTGTGTTTATGATGGAGAATAGTAGTGTTTGGTGGAAATTGGAGCAAGAAGATGTCGCGAGTTTTTAGCAGCAGCGATGGGGTCTTGTTCGATGTAGTGAGGAAATCAGGTGCGAGTTGCTGGTTTTGTAGTTGGCAAGGAGGAGACTATGATGAGAAGAACAATGGAGGATTCGGTTTGGGTTTACAGTGAAAAAATGGTGGAGTTCGAGGCCGAAAGGATGCGGTGATCATCAGTAATAGCGTGGACATTGCATTTCCGAAAATGCGTTCGAGTTGAATAGGTTATAGATGGGTGTGATGAGGATTCAATGGGGTGGCGGATGCTGGTTTTAGTTCGATGGATGGTGGTGAGAGCGAGCTAAACGAGGAAGAAGAAGGAATCGACAATGGATAGAGTAAAGACATAGGAAGCCCATGATTTATATTTTGGGAAGAAGCTTCAAATCGCAGGTCTGGGTGTTGGAAATGGAAAATTGGCCGGATGGTTTTGGTAAAGCCCGTGATTGGTTTAAATCCAAGTTAAATTATTTTAAATAGTGTATTAAGTTATAACATCGTAACTTTGTCATACGTGATCGAAATTCAGCAAAACAGGATCCGAAAGGATCGTATGGATGACGGCTACACAATGGAACTGATTAGGAGTGAATTGGAGCTCGTTACAATTTATAGCGAAATAAATTGTCTGTCTAAATCAACCGACAGTTATCGTTATTTGAAGATGAATGCCCAATGTGAGTAAAACTCACTAACTCTACTAGTTCATATTTTTATAACATTTTTTTGAACGGATAAATGATGGTTGATTGTCGTGTGTTGATTGTTTGGATGAACTGCTAATTTATTTGGTTGAAAATATAGATCGAGTAATATATATTTAAATATATGTCATTAATCAAATATTAATTCTGTTTATCAGAATATTTCATATTGAAATGAAATTGATGTTAATTTTTTTGTTTAACATCTGTGAATACAGGGAAACAGGTTGGAGGGATCCAACTGGATTCCTCAATATTTATAATACTGTTTGTTTTCATTTATTGTGATATATGGTGTGGTATATAATCTGTGATTGATTATGATGACACTGGTCTTGTTATTTGGTATTTTAAATACCATACGAAATAATGTGATGTAAAAAGGGTATTTTCAAAGTGTATATTGAAAATGAAATATTTATATGAAATAGATAGGATATTATAAAATGAAATATTTATATGAAATTAATAGGATATTATAAAATGAAATATTTGTATGAAATAAATAGGATATTATAAAAGTAAATTATTTGGAAAATAAATAGAATTATAAAAAGGGGAATTGGCGAGATATAAAAGAACTATGAGAAGATGGATATAAAGTAGATTTTAAATAGAAACTGTTTAAATAGATAAATTGAGAAGATTAATTTGTAAATAATATTTTATAAATTAAATAAAATATTTATCATTTGATAAATGGAATATATAAGTTTGAACTTATACAGAGAAGTAGAAATCAGTTTTAACACTGATATTTTAAATAGAACGTGAACTCCGCATTTATAAAGGGAATTATAAATGAGATTTAAGTGTTAGTAATAAAGAGGAGATTTCATATGAATAATTCTATAAATAGAATTTCGAAATGGGATATTATTTTAAATACAAAATCAAACTTAATGGATTATATAAAAGAAATATTATTCACATTTGATGTGAATAATGGATTTAAGTAAATATTTTGAAATAAAATCATTTATAAGGGAAACTGGATATTTGAAATAGGAATTCAAATATAAATGGAATTTCGAATGGCTAGATATAAATAACTTGTTTAATAATATAAACAAGTAGTGTGATGTATAAACAATGTTTATAAATGAAATTAAAATACTTATCAGTGGATAATTTGGATTGTAAATTCAGCAGTGAATATAAAATGGAAAATTGGGAGTTGTTTTAAAGAGAAAAGGTTAAAATTTATTTCGATGTTCGAAATATGAATAGAATTAAAATCAAATCCATAAAGATTTGTAATTAGAGTTCGACTAAACCAAATGTTATAAAATAATTTATTGAAGAAATTATATATTGAATAAATCAGGATTTGACAAGATAATTAGCATTCGACTGGAAACGATATTTTATAGTCGAACATAAGTTATTTGAATATTAGTTATTCGAATACAGTTAATCGAATATTAGTTATTTGAATAGAGTTAATCGAACATAAGTTATTCAAATAAGCTAATCGAACATTAGTTATTCGAATAGAGTTAGCCAAACATAAGTTATTCAAATAGAGTTAATCGAATATTAGTTATTCGAATAGAGTTAATCGAACATAAGTTATTTGAATAGAGTTAGTCGAACATAAGTTATTCAAAGAGAGTTAGTCAAATATTAGTTATTCGAAGAGAGTTAGTCGAATATTAGTTATTCGTATAGAGTTAATCGAATATTAGTTATTTGAATAGAGTTAATCGAATATAAGTTATTCAAAGAGAGACTATCGAATATAGTTTATTCGAAAGAGAGTTATTGAATATAGTTTATTCGAAAGAGAGATTGTCGAATACAGTTTATTCAAAAGAGAATCATCGAATAGAGATTTTTCGAGAGAGAATTATACATTGGGATTTGACTGTATCGAATGTAGGAAAGTACTATTTACTTTTCGGTTTTTAAATCAAGATTTATTTATTTAATAAATCATTTATTTATTTATTTGTTTAAATTAAGGTATAAAAGTTTTATTTAAAGTTAGATATTTCAGAAGTAGGGATTATAAAGCTATCGTTATAACCAAAGTTTTTCAAAAAAGAATTGGATTCGTAAACTAAATCCAAGAGTTGTGTAAGCAATGATTCGATAAGAAGATAAGAAAAAGAGTTAAGGAATTTAGAAACTAACTAGAGATTAGTTATGTTGAACAGTTTTTCTTGGGTATTGATCTGATGTTGGTTTCGGCCTTCGGGACTGATATTTAGAGAATCGTTTTCTTACTAGTTTACAGTTAGACAATGATGAATGGGGAAGGATAATGATACATGAATAAGAAATGGAAACGTTTTCCAATGTTAATAATGTATATTTTCTAAACTTAGAAATAAGAATTCACGAATATATGGAAATGGGAAAACGAATAAATTAATGATAACTTAATGAAAAAAGGGAAAAAATTTGATTATTGATTGATCGATAAAATTTCCATTTGGAAATAAGATAGTTGTGTGTATGGATGTTTTCCTTTGATAGTTAAATAACCGACTATCAAAGTTTTGACCATTTTTCCATTGTCAATACGGAGAGACCGGGATCAGATTTATTATCTGAGAACCACTCCATATGGGCATTAGCATTGCGAATCAAATATGATGAAGATAATTGAAGATAGAGTTTATACAAGGGCTGTTCTGGCAAATCCTTGGTAGAAATTGCCTAAGATGGATTTACAAAATAGTGCCTTCGGTTTGTCCAGTCCCAGGACAACCTGTATGGAAGAATGTCTAACATAGTATATTCAATAGATCGAGTAAGTTGATCTCTTCACATATTTACGTTTGGTAGCGGAGGATTTCGTTTCTCTTAGCTATATACCCATGTTATTTTTGGAGAAATCAATTTATAATTTGGCGGGTATGACGATGTGACATTCAAAGTAAATAAAAGTGTGATCTATATGTTATGTCCTCTAGCCTCACAACTGGGAAATGGTATAAAATCGGGTAGGTCGCATGGCTAAGTGGTTAGCTGACAATTAGGGTGTATTGTCATCTGATCTAGAGAAATTCCATTTGATTCTATAATCTATTTCGATGTTGTCCCTTTCGGGAAATGGTTGTTGATCCCAACCGAGGTGATAATACATTTGGTTCACTTAAGCGAAATGAGTGACCAGTAATGTTTATCCTAGGTTACAGGATGTTCTTTTTGAACCCGGTGTATTCCTCTCTAGAGATATACTGTCGGAAGGTGGTCTTATACCTTGCCAGTTGGAATTCATTACCCAATAAGCACCCACGGTTTTTGATTATATATTATGTATGTAGAACGTGAGATGAAAGCGTTCTGCTAATGATTATTTAGTTGTAATTGATAGACACTATTATAATATCAAATTATATTTTGATATAAAGATTATCGTTTCTTTCAAAAGGATTTTGAAAGTCAAATCAAGTGTTTTGGATTCTCATAAGGGAAAAACCTTTTCCGTGTACATGACGTGGTCTTGTGAGGTTTTGTTTATTTTCTCAAACTGTTTTAAATTGTTTACTTACACCAGTCCCATAACTGACCCAGAGTTTATTTTGTTTTCCCTAAACTCTTGGGTGCCCAATTTTATACGGGCAGTCAAGTAGTCGGGATTTTACAGATATACTTGGAGAGATGGAGCAGAAGGCTTCAGGATTGTATAGCAATTGTTTATTTCCGCTGTGTTATAAGCGCTATACTTTGATAATGATATGTATATTCAAGTACAAATTTGTATTTCAAAGTTATGTTATATAGTATATTTTATTCGTTCCGCTGTGAGGTTCATGTTGCTCTGATGTCGTATTTATGCTCTTCTTCTTCTTCTATTCTAATTTTCTATTTTATCTATTCTCACCCTCTAACTTCTTTCTATTGATGTTCTGGTATTTTTGATTCTTGAATAGTCGACATGGTATTGTATATCGATTTTCTAGGTCGAAAATTCGCGTTCGTTATAGTGGTATCAGAGCATAGATATAGGGTTAGTAGTACTCTGGATTGAGTTAGAGTGTATATATACGAGAGAGCGTATTTGTAGATTTGTATAAAAGTGATTTTATTGTGGAGATTCATTTATTGAGTGTTTATGAATTTTGGTCGATCAGTTTGATCCACTGTATCGATAGGGTTTCTAAACGCTTGAATACGGAGAACCAACATGGTATGTTTTGAAAGGAGGGTAAATGGAATAATTTTACCTGAAATATACTTTGTTATAAAATAAATGTATATCTTGGAATTATTATAGTATATTGGATGTGTTGGTTGTTATTATAATCAGATAAGATTATAATTGAAATGGTTATGTAAGTAACCAATCAGAATTCGTATAAGTGAAAATTTTAAAATCAGATGAATTAAATATGAATTTAAATCAGAAATGGAACTGAAATTCCTGAAATTTGGAAAAGTGTTTGTAAAAGGATTTGAATTAAATATATGAGAATTTTAATATCCTAGGAGATTTTAAACTTTTTTATAAGCATTGTGAAGGATATTCTGAATTGATTTCAAAATGAAGGTGGTTAAGAATTGCATTTGAAAATGTTATAGTATTGAACTCACTTCGTCGTTGAAAAATAATTCCGATGATGACTGCGCAGCATCATCGGTGTTCATTTTCGAATTTGTAAGTGACAGATTACTACCAAAGATTTTGAATTGTTTTGAGGAAATAAATTGTTTTGGATCCTGAAAAGGAAAGTTTGATTTTTGATATGGTAAACTGTTTAAAAATTCCAAGGAAACGATTGTTAGAAAATTAAATAAATTAAATTAGAATTTGAAAAAGCAAATAGAAATTGAAATAGAAAATATCGAGTAAAATTGGATGTTGAAATATAATTGGACTCGTGTGAGTAAACGGTTTTATTATTCAAATGAAAATCGGATTAAAGTTCTGATAAAGTAACTAATTAGAGGAATTGATTAGTTAGTAAATTTTGTGGAATGTAACTTAACTTGGTTAAATAATTGAATTGGGAGATATATATGAATTTGAAATGGAACCATATTAGCGAATTATGAGTTTGGAATCAAGAATGAAACTTGAATTTGAAATTGAATTTGGCTTGGATAAATGAATGGTTGAGTTGGAGATAAAAGTGATTTGAGTTTGATTGGGATAACATTTGTATATATTGAATTAGTGGTAGATATGAAAGATGGAATGATATGTCCGACAAAAAGGTACTAGTTTATATTCTAATTGAGTATGAGATTTTTATGAGCCTGTTTGGCAAGCCGCTTGGCTATTTTATTTTATTTTGGGTTGGAGAAGGCCTAGAGAGGCAAGTTGTAGTAATACCAATTGAGCTGTACAAAGGAGACGCTGGTGAAATTTTTTGAAAATTTAAGGTGTTAGATAATTTTCGGAATTTTATTTAATAACAATGAATTAATATTTTAATTGAAATTAATTGGTTTAGTTGAAACTGAAAGTTAATAAGTAAAATAAAATAATTTTTAACCCAGTTAATATGGTTTGTTTTCTACCTTTAGCAATTTCGAGGATGAAATTATTTTAAGGGGGGAAGAATGTAACATCCCATATTTTTACGGCATAATAATTAACTTATTTAATCATCTAAGTAGTGATTTAGATATTTAAATGGTTGTTTAATTAAACAATATTGATATAAACAATAGAATAATATATTTATTTCCGAAAATGTAACAGACCGGGAAAATCGCGACCTTGAGTACTTGACGTAAACACGATGTCGACTAACCAAGCACCACAATTACCAGAACGTTAATGAAAAGAAGTTAGAGGGTGAGAATAGATAAGATAGAAAATTAGAATAGAAGAAGAAAAATACACACAATACATCAGAGTAAACACGAATCTCACAGCGGAATGAATAAAATATAACAAAACTTTGAAATAAAGCAGTATATATATACACAATAACACTATCAGAGTGCAACACTTATAAAACATCGGAAATAACAATACTAGATAACGCTGAAGCCTCCTGCTCCAAGCTCCTCCAATGATATCTGAAAATACCTGAACTACTAAACTGCTCGTACAAATTTGGGCACCCAAGAGGTTAGGGAAAAACAAAAAAAAAATAAACTCTGGGTCAGTCATGGGATTGGTGTGAGTGAACTCCAACCACTTGGTTTAACTTTTAAAAATCCTTTTAAAAGAAAGGATAATCGTAAGACCGATCCACATATAAACACGAATGGTTTTTACCTTATGATAACCCAAAGCATTATTTGAAATCAATATTCGTCTGATATTATACTAATGTCTAAATACAAGTAATATCAATCTAGCAGAATGCTTGCATCTCACGCTCTACATATATAGTATACAATCAAAACCGTGGGCTCTTATTGGATAATGGATTCCAACTAGCAAGGTATGGGACCACCTTCCGACAGTGTACCTCTAGAGAGAAATACACAGGGTTCAACAAGAACATCTTGCAACCTAGGCTAAACATGACCGGTCCCTCACTTCGCTTGAGAGTACCGAATGTATTATCACCAACGGTTGGGATCAATAACTGTTTCCTGAAAGGGACAGCATCGATAGATTTAAGAAGCAAAAAAAAAATTTCTCTAGATCAAGTGACGATACACCCTACTTGGCAGCCAACCACTTAGCCATGCGACCTACCCGATTTTATACCATTTCAGGGTTGTGAGGCTAGAGGTCATAACGTATCTTTTGATCTTCATTCACTCTGAATGTCACATTGTCATACCTGCCAAATCATAAATTCATTTCGCCAAACATATTACGGGTATACATACAGCTAAGAGAAACGAATTCCTCCGCCACCAAACGTAACTACGTTTGAAAAGATCAACTTACGTGATCCTTTAGATATACTCTGTCAAACACTCGTCTATATAAATTTGCCCTGGGACTGAAAAAATCGAAGACATTATTCTGTAAGCAGGACAACCCTTGCATAACTCGTCTTCAATTATCTTCATCATATTTGATTCGCAATGTTAACGTCTATACAGAGTGGTTTTCAGATAATGAATCAGATCCCGATCTCTCCGTATTGACAACGGAAAAATGGTCAAAAACTTCGATAGTCGGTGATTTAACTATCAAAGAAAAACACATGTGCAAACAACGATATTATTTCCAAATGGAAATTCTACCGATCAATCATCATTTAACATTTATCTCTTTAGTTCATTAATTTATTCATTTTCATTTCCTGTTTCCATAAATTCAACATTCCTTATTTTCTAAATTTAGAAAATATACATTATTAATCATTGGAAAACAATTCCATCTCTTTTCACGTATCACTGTCATCCTAGTATTATTTATCATCAAACGTTTCATTTTCTATGCTTAGAAAATATCTTTGATTATATTTGGAAAATGTTTCCAAAACTCATTTATACGGATTTCAAACGAACGTTATATAAAACATCGTTACTACTACTTAATCCATTTATCGCTTATTTCTTAAAGTATCTTTAATCAATATTTGCCATCGAACTTCAACTATTCCTTAGTTAATTACAAAGTCAATCAAGTTGGGGTATAATTACCTCTCAGGCCTTAACTGAACAACGTTCTTAACCTTACAACAGATAAAGTTCACCACTCCAACCTTTACACTCATTACTTACGCACATTCTCGGATTTCCGTTTACGAATCCACTTCTTTTATGATAAATAATGGTTATAACGATAACGTTATAAATGCTAGTTCTGAAATTTCTAACTAAAGAATATAACTTTTAATTCTTAACTTGAATAAATAATAATTTATTTTTTAATTAATTATATTAATAATGATTTAAAAACCAGAAAGTAAATAGCACTTTCCCGAATTCGATATAATTGAATTCGACATATAACTGTCTTCCGAGTAATCTTTATTTGATCAACTCTTCTTCGAATAAACTATATACGATTGCCAAATATCAGTTTCCAACTGAAAACTAATTATCTTGTCAAATCCTGATTTATTCAATATATAATTTCTTCAAATAAATTATTTTATAACATCTGGCTTAGTTGAATTCTAATTACAAATCTTTACGGATTTTATTTAATCCTTTTTAGATATTGAATATCGAAATGGATTTCATCGTTTTTTTAAACAACTTCCAGTTTTCCATTTTACATTCAATGTTGAATTTGCAATCTCAGTTATCCACTGATAATTATAATTTAATCCATTTATAAACATTTTTTATAAATCCGACCACTTGTTTTCATTATTAAACAAGTT
The DNA here is from genome assembly GCA_030737875.1 of Allium sativum. NCBI lineage: Eukaryota > Viridiplantae > Streptophyta > Magnoliopsida > Asparagales > Amaryllidaceae > Allium > Allium sativum. The sequence goes on along the minus strand of CM060922.1, from coordinate 50,039,434 downwards.
ATTTATTTCTAATCATTTGGAATTTCATTTTTGTTTGAATTTCTATTTCACGAATCCAATTTCGCTTACAAATATGCTTATTTGCAAAGTATTTGCTTAATTTCATCATTCACATCGAATGTGAATAATGTTTCCTTTTATATACTCCATTTATACAATTTCTCATACAAAATCCCCTTTTATTTTCTAATGCAAAAATCTCATTTATAATTCACTTTATAAATGTTGAGTTCACATTCTATTTAAAAATATCGTGTTCAAACCGATTTCTGCTTCTGTATATAAGTTCGTATTTATATATTTCATTTATCGAATGATAAATATTATATTTAATTTATAAAACATTATTTATAAATTAATCGTCTCCATTTATCTGTTAAAACAAACTTCTATTTAAAAGCTACTTTAAATTAATCTTCTCATAATTCTTTTATATCTCGCCAATTCCCTTCTATAATCCTATTTATTTTCCAAATATTTCCTTTTATAATTCTATTTATTTTCCAAATAAATATTCCCTTTATAATTCTATTTATTTTCTAAATAAATATTCCTTTTATAATTCTATTTATTTTCCAGATAAATATTCCCTTTATAATTCTATTTATTTTCCAAATAAATATTCCCTTTTTAATTCTATTTATTTTCTAAATAAATATTCCTTTTATAATATCTATTCATTTTACAAATGTTTCCCTTTTATAAAATGTCTTTATTTCATAAATGTCCTTTTATAAAATGTATTCATTTCATATACGTTCCTTTATAAAATGTATTCCTTTCATATACGTTCTTTTTATAAATGTCTTCCTTTCGTATACATTCTTTTTGTAAAATGTCTTCCTTTTTATAATGTTCTATTTTATTTTACAAATACTTCCTTTTTATTTAAAATCCATTGATTTTATACAAATATATTATTTCCGATATATGCTTTAAAATTTCACTTTTCACATTGCAATATTTTTTATGATGTTTATCATACCATACAACAATGATTAGTATCATTCAAACACACATAATCTACAACAGGTTATTGATTGACATAGAAATGTGTTTATTTTATGCTCTTATATCTTGTCTTTTGTATATAAATAAATATTACTTGGGCATTGTTTTGTTACTTTCACAGATATTCCAACCCAGCCCGCATGCAACCAGAAAAGTAGAGAAATGGAGATCAGATTGCTATATATTTACATTTTGAACAATTGTAGAGGAAGATTTCACATCTAGTTGCTGTTGGACAACAAACTGATTTATGAAAAGGCTATGCACATCTCAAATCAAGGGAGGCTTGTCAAAGAACCAAGAGAAAAAGAAGAAAGGCCAAAAATTTAATAGATATAACTAAGGCCCATTTGAGATTCTCATTGTAAACTCTTTTGGTGGATTCCCTAAGGCCCATCTATCATTGTATTAGGGTTAGGGTTTGGTTATCTCCTATAAATAGCCTTGTAATATCATTGTAGCCACCATCCTATTCTGAATCATATTTTCTCTTCTTCTTCATTAATAAACTTTTTAGTTCTCTTTTATTTTTCTGCATTTTTCTTTTTTCTTAGCAATCGGTGTTGTCTTCACAATTAGTTTTGGAAGAATACCAATTGTATTTTACATTTTTTGTTAGTGATTAGTCGTTTGATTAGTTTCAACGATAATCCTAATTTACTTTTTGTTGTTCTTCTTTTCTTGCAATTTTAATTTCTGCATTTTATTTCTATTTTGCATTTTAATTTCCAACTGATAATTGTGATTTGATCGTCGTTTCAATTAGATTTGTTCTGAATCGGATCGCAGTTTCAATTTTTATTGCTTTCAAAACCAACCTTGGAGATTTGTCTAGCTCGCCCACGAAATTCTATAAATAATAATTTTTAATTTTTCCTCCCTGTGTTCGACCTGTATGCTACACACATGTACGCTTACAGTAATTATTTAAAATATCACGCTTTTCTAGCGTCGATCAAGTTTTTGGCGCCGTTGCCGGGGAGGTAAAGATTAAATTTTATTATATATATAATTCCTGATTCGTGTTAGTTTTTATTTATTTATTTTTTTCCTTTAATTTTCATGTTTATATAGAAAAAAAAATCTTGATTGGTTGATTCCTTATTAATTACTGATACTATAGCCTTCTAAGAGAGAGAAAGAAAAAAAACTTGCCAATTCTCTTTGATTTTTCTTCCCTTTTCTTTATTTATTTCCTTCCCTTTTTACATTTTTTCCCAATCTCATATCTTCCTTGATTTCTCCCTCAAAAAGGAAAAAAATACAAAACTACAAAAGAAAAAATACATTTCCTTTTATTTCCCTATATTCTTTTATCTTCTCGACCGTACACTTTATACCCCCAGCCATAAAACGTTCACCACAGTCCATAACCTGACTTCATCAGCCCCCCTCCATCCCTCATCTTCCATCAATAAACTGCTCTCTAATCAAAACACAACTTTTCTGTAGATCCACCATCATAAGCAGTCCACGCCTGAGGAGCTTCATTTCACCACCATTGCCTTCTCACAACAATTGCAAATCAACCTGTACATCCCCTTCACGCATAACCACCCTTTCCACAATCTCTTCTCTTCACAAACCCCATAACTCCAACTACAGATCCACATCCGAACAACCCAAAAACCTCCACAAGCCATCCACTACAAACTGCATCTATCTCACCTTCATCACATTCACGCTCGCCAATCCATCAAAAAGTTTGCAAACCTCTTCAAACGCACTCTCCTTCTCCAAGCTATAACCCGCACCCTCCACCCAAATTCGCACTGTCAGATCACTTACTGCAAAATCCATCAGTCTCCATACTCTTCTCTACAAACCCATCGCCAATCCACGCCTCCTTTGAATAACCATCGCGTTCATCAGTCCATCCCCTTCCAAACCCGTTAACGCAAGTCAAAAGCTCCATCACCCAACCGCAAGACACAATTCGTAACCATTAACTGTCACGGTCCACTGATTTAACAAACCCGAAAACCGATTCAAAACCCTACCGAACCCCAATCTCCAAAGCAGCAACCCAACGTTTCAATTTGCAAACCCAATTGAATCTGGATCCAATCTAAATCGATTTCATAGAACAAGTGTGTTTCTTTGTTTTTGTTCTTGGATTCGAGGGCGTGGGTTTTGTAAGGTTTGACCCAAATTTGTAGAAGGAGGGTGTGGCTATTTTGGAAAAAGGGAAGCATGAATTGTTGGTTTCCAAATTTATAAAGATTCGGGATTTGTTCCCTGAAACAAGAGGAAGTGCGTTTCTGCCTTTTGTCCGTAGTTGGGTTGAAATTTATAAAGAGAGGGTTGTGTGACCTTTTTTGTTGGGTTCGAATTCTTATGTTGCTGAAAAGGGGCGTGAATGCTATGTGGTTCATTTAATTTGTTGGCTTAATTAGGGGTGTCTACACTGTCTAGTCTTTCTTCTTTCATTTACTCTTTCTTTTTATTTGAGTTATTTTCTCTATTTGAGCTGTTTAATTTTTTTTCTTTCTTTATTAGAGTAGCTTATTTCTTTTGTATCAAGTCGTGTATTTTGACCTTGCTTTTTACAAAAAAAAGGAATAACCCAATCAAATCAAGACCAAGGCAAAAGTGGAGAGTTCAAGCAAACAGATCTAGGTTTCAAGAATCGAGCAAAGCAAAACATGAAAAGGTCGGTTGTACACGACTTATGCAGGATCTATAATATGGCTATGCGGAATATGATAACAAACTTTAAATGCAGTAAAGTAAAGTAAAGTAGAGTAACGACACCAGGATTTTTATACTGGTTCGGACCTCCAGTCCTACGTCCAGTCCCGAAGCTTCTCTTCGGCTTTTCACTAAACAACACCCTCGCTTCACCCGGAGGAACAGGTTCACAACTTGATTTGCGGGCTACAAGTTTACCCACTTGATTTCACGGGCTACAAGCTTACCCACTTGATTTCACGGGCTACAAGCTTACCCACAAGACGATTACAAGAGTTTGACCTTGAATGTGTTCTTTCTTCAACACTGAATAGTCAATGATTGAGTACACCCTTCCTATAATCTTATCCTTAAATGTATTTTGATGTTTAGAAAGATTAGGAAGTAAATTATCGAGTTGAATCACAAGTGTATTAAATATGCTTGGAGATTCAAACGATAATTGAATGCTTTTGAGTGCTTTTTGAGAGAAAAGGATAATGCAAGATAGATCAGAAAATAGAGAGTAAATTCGATGATTTGAATGATTGCAAACTCATGTATTTATAGAAATCGAGAGGTTGCAATTGTTGATGAAAAGTTGCATCTAAAATAAGTGATTATTCATGAAGAGAAATGGATGCAACTCTTAAAGGAAGAAGATGACTTTTCATGAAAATTCAAAAAGCTGTTGACCTATAGAATTTTATAGGTCGACATGTTTTTAGCCGTTGGAGTTCAAAAACCTGTTGACCTATAAAATTTTGTAGGTCGACCTATTTTTGACCGTTACATTTTAAAATCCTGTTGACCTATAAAAAATTGTAGGTCGACATGTTTTTGACCATATGCATAAAAAATGTTTTCATGAGTGATATTTTTAAGCAATTAGAAGTATGATCATTTGAGGATAGATTTTAACATTATATAACTCTAAAATAATCAACTTCTAACCTATGAAGTCATCTCGTCTTCTTTTTGTCGATGTAGAAGCTTCTTCTTGTCATAAATCAAAATAACCATCGAAGCTTTGACTCAACATTCTCCCCCTTTTTGATTGATGACAACATGGCCTAATAAAGGTATTGTTCCTTGTATATTGCTCCCCTGTATATATGCTCCCCCTGAATTATATATAATCTGCATAGCATTCGTTAGTAATATTTTCTCCCCCTTTGTCATCGACAAAAAGGGTGTCTATAAGAGAAAGCAATAATTCATAGAGAAACCATACAACAAAATACATAGATTGTGTTATACATTCAAGGCAAACCAAAAATAAACACACCAGAAGTACCAGGAAGTAGCATAGTTAAATACATAGGCAAATTAAAAAACTTGAAAGATAAAAACGAGACGACTATTGTGATGGCCAATCCGAATCACTATCTTCTTCTTCATCCTTGTTTCCTTCCTCCTCTTGTTCCTCATTGTTGCTATCACCATTGTCCTTCTCAATATCGTCATGAGCTCCTTCTTCAATATGCGACAGTCTACGACCACGAGTATGTTGGGTACTTGCTCCAGAGCTAGTACCTTCTTCAGATGAGGACCATGTAAACGTAGGTGGCATTGGTCGTTTTCCTGGGTCTTGAGCAAGCGGTGCGGAGGTTGATGCACAAGAGATTGCATCCCAAATCGTTCCAGAGAAGGACTTTAATTTGTTGAACCGCTTATCAAGTTTAGAATCTAAGCGGTCAATTTTATTATCAGTTCTTTTGAGTCTAGTTTCGAGTAAGAATTGATTACGTGCAATTTGCTCAAGAGTGTCCTTAGTTGAAGAAGTAGGAGGCGGAATTAAAACGTCTTCAGGCCTTTGCGTGGGAACTTGAGAAGAGGAAGTCTGTGGAGGTCCTTGTTCGACATATCGCTCAAAAGGAATAATATTCAAATAAGGAAACGGTAGCTTCATCCTCTTTTTAGATGCTTTATCAATACATTTTGGTATTGAGATTTTAGATTCGGGAGATCTTACGTGACATTCCATGAGACAACACATAATATACTCGTTATAAAACAAGTGTGGCCTTGAACGTTTATTTACCATCACAATCTCGTCGAAAATCATCTCAATCCAATTTACCTTGATATTTGCATAAATGGCATACAGTGCCTTAAAGTTTTCTCTGTAAACTGCATCAAAGTTTCCAGTCCTTGGAAGAAGAGAGTGTGTGATACAAAGGTGTAGAAGTCTGGCAGATGGTCTTAGATGGATACCTTTAGTACTTGACTTATGGTCTTCTATGAAAAGGTGACTATTTTTGTCGCGAATATGTATAGGGCAGAAATCACTACCGAATTGAATACCTTCGTTATGGGTTCGAAGAATTTCTGCCATCCGGTCTTTGGAGAGAAAGATGTGTTGACCACAAACAACGGACCATAAGCAATCATCCGAGTTTTGGGGTTTAAATTTGTCTAAATTGAGATTAACATAGAATAGTTTTATCAAAGTATGGCTTATCTCAACATGATTGTCTTCAAAATTTAGAAGAGACTCTATACCCGCTCTGTTTGATAGTCCACTAACATCGTAGAGGGCGAAATCAGAGAATTTGAGAAAAGAACCGTGGTGAATTGTATAGTCTTTCATCTTGTTCCATCTCTTCACCGCAAGAGGATCCATTAGCCATTGTTTGATTTGAGTATCAATAGGTTGAACAGGGGCTTGAGAAGATGATGTTTTGGACTTCTTTTGCTTTGGAGCCATTGGAGAGGTTAGGAAATTTGAAGAATTCTAATAGATCAGGTTATAAAGAGTATAGAGAATGAAAAGAAATGACCTTTGATGAAGAGTTGTGAAGTTTGAAAAGGGAATGGACGTGTTGATTGGGTGAAAAGGAAATTTCCAGCGAAACCGGTCGACAGATATCAAAGAGCCGGTCGACCAGTAAAATCTCTGGAAAAATTGATGCACGTGTTTTCGAACTGACCGGTCGACAGGTTGGAGTTTGGGCGGTCGACAGGAAATAGTTCTGGAAGACAAACATACATATGTTTGGTCTGACCGGTCGACAGGAGGAATAAAGAGCTGTCGACAGGTAAAAGTTCTGTTTGATAAAGAACTTAAATTTGAACTATGGCGTTCGACATGATTTAAATGACCGGTCGACAGTTATTAGTTCTGGAAATGTTTGAAATCAATTCTTTAGGCATAACGGTCGACAGGGGAGTATGATGCGGTCGACCGTTTGAAATTCTGGTTTCAATATAAAGGCTAAGAATCCTTAACCGGTCGACAGCGTGAACAAGATCGGTCGACAGGTGCAGAGAAAATTTGTTTTTCTGGCTTTTGAAAAGATATATATATATATATATTAAAACAAATTTTATTCAATAACAAGATTTCAAAACACCAAATACTTGAAGAACAAAATACAAATTTATTTTTTAAAGAAGAGTTTAAACGATATAAATTATTTCCTTGGCTCCCATGAATTCTTTGGTTCCCAATGGCTAAACCTTCCACTAGCTCCTTCATTGTTTTGATAATTTCTATCCCATGAATTTGGAGTTCGTGAAGACGATGGTATTGGCATTGGCTCATGTACATTATGTCTGTCAGAGCCACAAAAGAGAGTAGCTAATCGTTCGAGGTACGTCAAACGAGAAGTCGTCAGTTTTTGCTCATAAAACATTTGTTGTTGATAATAATGCATTTCATCTATCTTCTCCTTAGTTCGTGGAGAACAAAATAAAACTTTCTTGCTCTTCTTAGAAGTAGGAGTAGTTCCTGGCGTTCGAGAAGGCGGATGAAAGCCAGGTGGATGCTCTGGTGTTTTTGGGGAGTTATATTCAGTCGGTTCGGAACTTGTGATTGAAATGTGGGAATTTTCAGCACATTTCTCACAGATGTGTGCCATGAGATTATTTAAAAGTTATAGAAGTTTGAGAGAATGAATGAAAGCACTCAAAAATAGTCATATATATAGTAGGAGTTTTCTATTTTAAGATAATAAATAAATGGTTTGTATATGTTTTACCATAGAAAAATCCTCTGCTATATATAGTAAAAAGACATTGGTTTCTGATAAACAAAATACGAATTCTTATAAAAATTAATCTTCGAGTTCTTTTCGTGAAACCAATCCTAGCTCTCTACGTAACTTGATAAAGCTTGACTCTAGTAGAGGCTTTGTAAATATATCTGCTAGTTGATTTTCCGTGTTGACATATTCGAGGTTTATATTTCCCTTTTCAATGTTATCTCGTAGAAAATGATGACGAATGTCAATGTGTTTAGTCCGAGAGTGATTAACTGGGTTTTTGGATAAATTTATCGCACTAGTGTTATCGCAATATATAATGGAATTCGATAAATTCATACCAAAATCTTTAAGTGTTTGTTGCATATATATAACTTGTGTACATGCCAAAGCTGCTGAAATATACTCTGCCTCGCATGTTGATAGTGAAACACAATTTTGTTTCTTACTAAACCAAGAGACAAGTGATTTTCCAATGAAATGGCACGTACCACTTGTACTCTTTCTATCCGTTCGTGATCCTCCGAAATCAGCATCACTATATGATACTAATTCGAATGCACAATCCTTAGGATAGAAAAGACCGAAATCTTTGGTGTTATTAAGATATCGAATAATTCGTTTCACTGCTCGCAAATGTGATTCCTTAGGATCAGCTTGAAAACGTGCACAAAAACAAACACTCATCATAATGTCAGGACGACTAGCTGTTAAATATAGGAGAGAACCTATCATACTACGATACGTCTTTTGGTCTATACTCTTTCCACTTTCATCCTTTTCAAGATGACTAGTGGTACTCATTGGAGTCGGTTTTCCAGAAGTATTTTCAAGTCCGAATCTTTTAACAAGATTTTCACAATATTTTTCTTGATTTATGAAAATACCATTTGAAAGTTGTTTAATTTGAAGACCAAGAAAGTATGATAACTCTCCCATATGTGACATTTCAAATTCTTTGGTCATGATATCTGAAAATTCTTTACAAAGTCTCTCGTTTGTTGAACCAAAGATTATGTCATCCACATGTATTTGAACAACAAGTATCTCTTTGTGCGAATGTTTAATAAATAATGTTTGATCAACCTTTCCTATTTGAAATCCAGAGTTGATAAGATGACTTCGTAGTCGTTCATACCAAGCACGTGGTGCTTGTTTTAAACCGTACAAAGCCTTCTTAAGCTTGAAAACATGATCTGGATATTTTTCATGTTTGAATAAAGGTGGTTGTTCAACATATACTTTTTCTTTTATAAAACCATTTAGGAACGCACTCTTGACATCCATCTGATATAATTTAAAATTATGGTGACAAGCAAAAGATAGAAGTATTCGAATTGCTTCTAGTCTAGCAACAGGTGCAAAAGTTTCTTCATAATCGATACCCTCTTCTTGATTATATCCTTGTGCTACTAACCGTGCTTTGTTTCGTGTTATGTTTCCTTGTTCATCAGCCTTGTTTTTGTAAACCCATTTAGTTCCGATAACTGATTGATCGGTTGGCCTTGGAACAAGTTCTCATACATCATTGCGTTCGAACTGATTTAGTTCTTCTTGCATAGCAATGATCCAATATTCATCGGTAGTAGCTTCTTTAGGATTCTTAGGTTCGATGTTTGAAATAAATGCAACATGTCCCATTTGGTTAAGTTGACTTCTAGTTCTAATTTGAGATGATACTTCTCCAATTACATTTTGAACCGGATGATCTCTCAATATTCTTGGAGGAGATCTCACTCTAGGTGGATAAACTATCACAGGAGGTTGAGGAATATCGTTGATAATTTCGGAGTCAGAATCCTCATTTGTGACAACAGTGTCATTTGTATTGATATTTTCGTCATCATCAATTTTTATATTAGAAAACTTGTAGTATTCATCGAAAGATATATGAAGTGATTCTTCAATAATTTTGGTTCTTTTATTGAATATACGATAAGCCTTACTTCGATCCGAATAACCAACAAAGATTCCTTCGTCAGCTTTTGAATCAAATTTTCCAAGGTGATCTTTCGTATTTAAAATAAAACATTTCGAACCAAAAACTTTGAAATATGAAATATTTGGTTTTCTTTCATTGAATAACTCATATGGTGTATTTTTAGTTAGAGGTCGAATGGAAACTCGATTCAAAACATAACACGCAGTTGCTACAGCTTCTGCCCAAAAATGTTTTGATAGAGTGCTTCCATTTAATAATGTTCTTGCACATTCTTGTAATGTTCGATTTTTCCGTTCTACAACCCCATTTTGTTGTGGAGTTCTAGGAAAGGAAAAATTGTGTGATATACCTTTCTTTGCACAAAAATGTTCAAATTCATTATTTTCGAACTCTCCGCCATGATCACTTCTTATATTTTTGACTTTAAGTCCCTTCGATTTCTGAATACGTTTGACGAAAGATTTGAATTTTTCGAAAGTGTCACTTTTATTTTTCAAAAACATAGTCCAAGTATAACGAGAATAATCATCAACAATTACAAACACATACCGACTATGATTTATGGATTGTATTTGAGTAGGTCCAAATAAATCCAAATGTAATAGTTCAAGTGGTTGTAATGTCGAGATTACCTTCTTAGATTTAAATGATGACTTGGTTAATTTTCCGATTTGGCAAGCGTCACAAAGATTGTCAACTTTGAAACTCAGTTTTGGTAAACCTTTGACTAGATCATTTTTAGCTAGCTTGTCAATAGTTTTAAAGTTTATATGACAGAACCGTTTGTGCCATATCCATGGATCATTTTCCTTAGCAATAAGGCACATATTTGAATTTTGATTAAAATTCATATTTAAAATATATATATTTCTGTCTCTATATCCTTCAAAAACTAAATTTTTATCTTGGTCAAGAATGTTACATTTGTCATTTGAAAAGGAAATTGTAAACCCTTTATCACATAACTGACTAATACTAAGTAAGTTATGTTTTAGATTTCTAACTAGCATGATATTCGTAATAAGAGGTAAATTAGATGTACCGTAATTGCTCACATCGCCTTTGCCGATGATGAAGCCTTTTGAATTATCTCCAAAAGTGACTGAGCCCCCGTCAAAGTATGTAATATTCGTCAATATGCTCTTGTCTCCAGTCATATGCTTCGAGCAACCACAATCCAAAATCCATCTTCCTCTTTTCTTTAGTGGGACCTCATCCTCTGTTGCCATAAAACATACATTTTCTTGTTCAGTGTCTGAGTCACTTTCGCTATCAGATGAAGATGAGTCTGAATCATCCCATGTTACTGAGAATGCTCTTTTCTTTGATTTGTCCTTCTTGAATTTTTCGGATTTCTTCTTTTTATCCGGACAATCTTTTTGCAAATGTCCCTTTTTGTGACAGTTGAAGCATTCCATAATTGAAGATGATGGTTTATTTGATCCAAACTTCTTTTTGTCGTATCGACTAGCTTTTCTTTGCTTCAAGAACTTCTTAAAACCTTTTGCAATAAGTGCTAAGTCTTCATCTTCAAAATCTGAAATGTCTTCATCTTTTTCGGCATGAAAAGCAACATTTTTCTTTTCTTCTTTTTGTTCTCTTCTAGCCTGTAAATTTGCTTCGTAGGACATTAGATTTCCTATCAATTCATCTGGCTTCATGGTAGAAAAATCATTAGCTTCTTCTATGGCTAATACTTTTCCTTCCCATTCATTAGTCAGTGAATGTAGGATTGTTAAAACTACATCAAAGTCAGAATATTTTTGTCCTAATCCAATAAGAGCATGATGAATGGTTTGAAACCTTGAATACATCTCATTGATTGTTTCATTTGGCTTCATTTTGAAATTTTGGAATTGGCTTTTCAACAAAGTTATTTTTGCTTGTTTAACCTTGTTAGTACCTTCATGAGTGGTTTTTAGCGTTTGCCAAATTTGATAAGCAGTGGTACAGATACTAACACGGTTATACTCATTTTGATCTAATGCACAAAACAACATATTTATTGCTTTTGCATTTACTGTTGCTGCTGTTTTCTCAGCAGGAGTCCATTCTGCATACTCAGTAGTTGGATTAACTATTTCTTTCTGAGTAGCATTCCAAGCATCATAACTTGTTGATTGCATATAGAAAGCCATACGTGTTGCCCAATAACTATAGTTTAGGCCATTAAAGAAAGGAGGTCTTTGTGTAGATTGACCTTCAGTGTAAGTGTTTGTGCTGGTGCTTGCGTTATTTGCCATATTACTAGAATATATCAAATAACTGTGTTACGGTTATAAGATGACCGCGCTCTGATACCAATTGAAAAGGTCGGTTGTACATGACTTATGCAGGATCTATAATATGGCTATGCGGAATATGATAACAAACTTTAAATGCAGTAAAGTAAAGTAAAGTAGAGTAACGACACCAGGATTTTTATACTGGTTCGGACCTCCAGTCCTACGTCCAGTCCCGAAGCTTCTCTTCGGCTTTTCACTAAACAACACCCTCGCTTCACCCGGAGGAACAGGTTCACAACTTGATTTGCGGGCTACAAGTTTACCCACTTGATTTCACGGGCTACAAGCTTACCCACTTGATTTCACGGGCTACAAGCTTACCCACAAGACGATTACAAGAGTTTGACCTTGAATGTGTTCTTTCTTCAACACTGAATAGTCAATGATTGAGTACACCCTTCCTATAATCTTATCCTCAAATGTATTTTGATGTTTAGAAAGATTAGGAAGTAAATTATCGAGTTGAATCACAAGTGTATTAAATATGCTTGGAGATTCAAACGATAATTGAATGCTTTTGAGTGCTTTATGAGAGAAAAGGATAATGCAAGATAGATCAGAAAATAGAGAGTAAATTCGATGATTTGAATGATTGCAAACTCATGTATTTATAGAAATCGAGAGGTTGCAATTGTTGATGAAAAGTTGCATCTAAAATAAGTGATTATTCATGAAGAGAAATGGATGCAACTCTTAAAGGAAGAAGATGACTTTTCGTGAAAATTCAAAAAGCCGTTGACCTATAGAATTTTATAGGTCGACATGTTTTTAGCCGTTGGAGTTCAAAAATCTGTTGACCTATAAAATTTTGTAGGTCGACCTATTTTTGACCGTTACATTTTAAAATCCTGTTGACCTATAAAAAATTGTAGGTCGACATGTTTTTGACCATATGCATAAAAAATGTTTTCATGAGTGATATTTTTAAGCAATTAGAAGTATGATCATTTGAGGATAGATTTTAACATTATATAACTCTAAAATAATCAACTTCTAACCTATGAAGTCATCTCGTCTTCTTTTTGTCGATGTAGAAGCTTCTTCTTGTCATAAATCAAAATAACCATCGAAGCTTTGACTCAACAAAACAGTGGAGTTGAATAGCATGAGCACTACTCAAATTCTCTGTACGGACAACCATACCCCACTATAAATTTCTTTTAACTCTACAGGTGCTCTGCTGCAAAGAAAAAAATATATAGAGAATTGTTGTAAAAATTTTCTGCAGGGGCAGCGGCTTGAATGTACAATTTTTAATTTCTGCAATTATTTTGTGTGATTGTTGTTAATTCTGCATTTTTTATTCATTCTGTTAAGGGCAATACCCAAATTCACATAAGGTGAGGGATTTCATCACCCTTTCCTTAGCCCACAAATTGCATTTCATCGTAGAATCTGGCTAATAATAACGGTTAGACGTTGGACTTAAGGGAGTCACGGGCTCATCTAGGGCTTAATTGTAGTGTGATAGTTGATTCATTTGGAACGAATTATTTCTTGGTGTCTAGACTACGGTAGAGAAATAGCCGTTTATAAATATTATGGTGATTCGTAAATATTATATCGGTTGTTACTCTGAAGGTACTTAAACCTTCGGCTGCATTGCTAGGGTGATTCCTGGTGCAACGATAACTCCTGTCCGTTAACTGGCTGAGAAATCTTTTGATCTAAGTAATCAAACGCGTCACTTTATAATTTTGGGTTAGGAGCCAATTAGGACAGAAAATTTCATTGTAGCTGATTTCTGTGCTTGCATTTAACAACAATGAGTGAAAAAAGTGTTAGCCAAAATAATTCTCCTAGGGGTTCTCGAATCAACCAAAATTTTCCAACTGAATTAGATCAAAATCGAGTAAATCAAAATTTTCAAAATTTCAATATCGAAATGGATAGACCCTTATCTCTTCGTGATCGATGTTACCCAACTAGGACCGTTCAACCCTCTGTCATTGTGTTCCCACAAGCTAAAGGAAACAATTTTGAGCTAAAACATTCTTTTATTCAAGGGGTACCAAAGTTCACTGGGTCTGAAAATGCTTATGAATTTCTAAGTGAATTTGAATTGTATGCGTCCACAACAAAAATGCAACAATTGTCTAACGAATCGATCAAGCTGAGGCTAATTCCATTTGCACTACTTGAAAGCGCTAAAAGATGGCTAAATTCTCTTCCAAAACATTCCATAAGAAGTTGGGATGAATTTGTCACTGCATTCTTGAAAAAGTTTTTCCCTTTCCATAAAACTCTCAAAATTCGAACCGAGATAAATCAATTTTGTCAAAATGAGGGGGGAACTTTTTCAAAATACTTTGAAAGATTCAACCAACTATTATATAGTTGTCCTCATCATGGAATTCTAAAAGATCACTTATGTCAAATTGCATATGAAGGGATAAAATATCAGACTAGAACCCAAATCAATGTGTGGAGGAGACTTTATGTCTAAGACGGCCGATGAAGCTTGGAAGTTCTTAGAAGATTATTCTGAAAAGGACATGCAGTGGGAATCGATTTGTGTTACCATTCATACTTCTACTAGAGGAGTGCATGTCGTGGACCCAAGTCAAATTCCTTTAGAAAATCAAACTCCTCAAGTCGAAGAAGGGCTACCCCACTATTACTCTCAGGACCAAGCCAATGCTATAGCTCAAAATAATCCTTACTCATCCACATACAATCCTGGTTGGAGGAACCACCCAAATTTTTCTTGGTCAAACCCCAATAATTCGGCTAACCCATCTCACGTGCAACCCTTTATCCCAAATCCAAATTATCAAGCTCCACCTCCAATTTCTCAAACCTCTCAAACAACATATCAATCCAAACAACCTTATAGGCACCCCAACTTTCAATCATCAAACCAATCCTCTCAACCTTCTCAACCGCCACAAGATATCGTACGTTTAGAGAAACAGTTGAACTCTCACGAAGCTAAAATGAACTCACACGATGCTAAACTCGACCAAATGATGAGTATGATGAAAGAACTAATGAAAAATAATGAGAAAGGAAAGTTGCCTAGTCAACCTGAGGTGAATCCAAAATATAACTCTCGTGCTGTAAATTCTTGTGAGGATGAAAACCATAATCCAGTCAATGCTATTACAACCCTTCGATCTGGAAAGAGGATTGATAATAACGTGGGCAACCCTGGCGAACCTTCTAACTCGACCCCAATCCCTAATCTTGATGATTACTGGATTCGAATGCCAATTCTTCTAAACCTCAAGTTTCCTTAAATGTTGGCAATCCCAACAATTCTTCTTCCAGTATCGGCAAACCCGACCCACCTTCGAAAAATAATGTTGGCAATACCAACATTCCATCTTCTGCAACCTTACCACCTTCTTCTTCCTTGGATAAACCTTCTTCTTCGAATAATGAAACTGATCACAGAGTCGAAAAACCAATAGCTCCATTTCCCCATAGACTCAATAATAAGAAGAAAGCGGTAAATTTCGATAAAATTTTGGAAATTTTCAAACAAGTCCGTGTGAACGTTCCTCTTTTAGACACAATTAAACAAATTCCTCAATATGCCAAATGTCTTAAGGAATTGTGCACACAAAAACGTGCGACTAATGTCCCAAAAACTGCCTTTCTAACTGCGAATACAAGCTCTGTTCTTTCGAATCTTACACCAGTCAAGTACAAAGAGCCTGGCTGCCATACGATTGATTGCAAAATAGGAAGCACTCATATCTCTCGTGCCCTACTCGATCTTGGTGCCAGTGTTAATCTTCTTCCTTATACTATTTATCGTCAACTTGGACTAGGGGAGATTAAGCCAACAAACATCACTCTTCAGTTAGCTGATCGATCTATCAAAAAGCCATTGGGAATAATCGAAGACGTCTTGATACAGATCGAACAGTTTTACTTCCCTGTCGATTTCATTGTTTTAGAAACAGAGCCTGTCTCAAATCCCAAAGTTCAAATACCATTGATTTTAGGATGGCCCTTCTTAGCAACCTCAAATGCTGTCATTAATTGTAGGAACGGTCAACTTCGACTTTCCTTCGGGCACCTAACCATTGAGCTAAACATCTTCAATCTCAACAAACAACCTAGGGATTTTTAGATCGATGAAATCGACATGATTCAAACCATAGTTGACGAAACCTCTAATGACACTTCTGAAGCCTTGAAAATGTGTCTGGAACATTTCGACTCCGATTTCGACGAACTTGAATACATTTCTGAACTGAATAAATTTCTTGACTTAAATCCTTCGTCTTCTGAATTTAACCAAGGAATGTTAACCAATGTTAACACTCATGAACATCCTAAGTTAGATCTCAAACCCTTGCCACAAGACCTTAAGTATGCATACTTAGACTCCTCAGAAACTCTCCCCGTAATCTTGGCCTCTGATCTTACCGAGGACCAAGAAGAGAAACTCTTGGAAATTTTGCAGGAAAATAAAGACGCCTTGGGGTGGGAACTGAGTGATATTAGCTCGTCAATTGTGGAACATCGCATACATTTAGTTGATGAGGCTAAACCCACCCTTGAGGCTCAAAGGCGATTAAACCCAAACATGAGAGAAGTAGTCAAGGAGGAGATAATTAAATGTCTAGACAATAACATCATCTATCCCATCTCTGATAGTACCTGGGTGAGTCCGGTACAAGTCATACCAAAGAAATCAGGAGTCACAGTGATCAAAAATGAAAGTAATGAGCTCGTCCCAACAAAAATCAAAACAAAATGGCGTGTGTGTATCGACTATCAAAAGCTCAACTCAGCCACACGAAAAGACCATTTTCCCTTACCTTTTATTGACCAAATGCTCGAACACTTAGCGGGTCATGAGTACTATTATTTTCTCGATGGATACTCTGGCTATAACCAAATCCCTGTTGCTTTAGAGGATCAACATAAGACCACCTTTACTTGTCCCTTTGGAACCTTTGCTTATCATCGCATGCCTTTTGGTCTTTGTAATGCCCCCGCGACTTTCCAAAGGTTTATGATGAGTATTTTCTCTGATATGGTGGAAGAATTCTTGGAAATATTCATGGATGATTTTTCAATCTATGGATCATCTTTTTCCCAATGCCTCACTCATTTAGAACTCATCCTAAAACGTTGTAAGGAAAAATCACTCGTACTTAATTGGGAAAAATGTCACTTCATGGTAAAAAGGGGGATAGTTCTAGGTCATGTCGTCTCCAAAGATGGCCTTGAAGTCGATAAATCTAAAATTGATTTGATTGCTAATCTGCCTCCTCCTAAGTCTGTTAAAGATGTTCGTTCATTTCTTGGCCACGCGGGATTCTATAGAAGATTCATTAAGGACTTCTCGAAATTTCAAAACCTTTCTCAAATTTACTTGCCAAAGACGTTAGTTCGAATTCTCCAATGACTGCAAAACATCTTTTGAAACTCTTAAGTCAATCTTGACCACAGCTCCCATCATTCAACCTCCTGATTGGACTCATCCCTTCGAACTTATGTGCGACGCTTCTAACTTTGCAATTGGAGCCATCTTAGGTTAGCGTATCGATAAACTCCCTCGAGTCATTTATTATGCTAGCAAAACCTTAAACGAGGCCCAATTGAATTACTCAACTACTGAAAAGGAATTTTTGGCAGTTGTCTTCGCTCTTGAGAAATTCAGACCATATCTCATAGGATCCAAAGTCATAGTTTACACTGATCATGCTGCCCTACGATATTTGCTTTCTAAGAAGGATGCTAAGGCCCGCTTGATTTGTTGGATCCTTCTTCTTTAAGAATTCGATATAGAAATACGAGATAAAAAGGGTTCTGAAAATGTTGTAGCTGATCATCTCTCTCGAATTGTGCACGAAAATGTTGACGACACCCAAATCGATGACTATTTTCCTGACGAACAAATTCTTTCCATCTCTAACACCCATTGGTACGCTGACATTGTGAATTACCTTGTCACACAGCAAACACCCGCTGAATGGTGGAAACAAGATAAACAAAAATTTCTCTCGAAAGTTCGAAACTTCTATTGGGACGACCCATATCTTTTCAAGTACTGTCCAGACCAAATCATTCGAAGGTGTGTGCCCGATCATGAACACCAAAGTATTCTCTCCTTCTCACATGACCATGCTTGTGGCGGTCATTTTGGAGCAAGAAAAACTGCTACAAAAGTTTTGCAAAGCGGTTTTTATTGGCCCACACTCTTCCGTGACGCTTTCGAATTTTGCTCTAAATGTGATCGATGTCAAAGAACAGGTCGAATTACTAAGCGAAACATGATGCCTCTCAACCCCATTTTAGTGATTGAGCTATTCAATGTTTGGGGCATCGATTTCATGGGACCATTCCCTAATTTATTTGGGAATCTTTACATCTTGCTTGCGGTAGATTATGTCTCAAAATGGGTTGAAGCCATCCCGGCCAAAAGCAATGACAACAAGGTTGTTATCAAATTCCTTAAAGAAAACATCTTTTCCCGTTTTGGCACACCTCGAGCTATCATTAGCGATAATGACACTCACTTCTGCAATCGTGCTTTTGAGTCCTTGCTCAAGAAATATTCAATTACACACAAGATGTCGACCCCTTACCATCCACAAGCTAGTGGACAATTAGAAGTTTCCAATAGACAAATCAAACAAATTCTTAAGAAAACCGTGAATTCCAATAGAAAAGATTGGTCCTTAAAATTGATTGATGCACTTTGGGATTTTCGCACTGCTTATAAAACCAATCTAGGGATGTCACCATATCGATTAGTCTTTGGAAAGGCCTGTCACTTACCTCTTGAATTAGAGCATCGTGCTCTCTGGCCCATAAAATTTTTGAATTTTGACTTAGAGAAAGCCGACTCATATAGGAAGTTACAAATTTCTGAATTAGAGGAATTAAGAAATGAGGCGTATGAATATGCGAAAATCTACAAAAGAAGAACCAAAGCCCAACACGACAAAAACATACTTCGTAACGTAGGTCAAAATGTTCTTTTATACGACTCTAGACTTCACTTGTTTCCAGGAAAACTCAGATCTCGATGGACTGGACCTTATGTTGTGAAAACAACATATCCTCATGGAGCAGTTGAAATTGAAAATCCTAGGGATGGAAAAGTCTTCAAAGTAAATGGTCAATGACTGAAACCATTTTTAGAATTCGAGCAATATGACGAAGATGACCTTATCGATCTTCATGAGCCTGATCATCCACCGTGAAATCAGGTGGTACACGTTCTTTTTCTTTCTCATTTTTTTATTTTTGTTTTTAGTCCATTTTGGTCTGCATACCTTAGACAGTTGGGACACTGTCTCAATCTAGTGTGGGGGGAGTCTGCATTTCATTCATTTTCGTTTTTTTTCTTTTTCTTTTTTTTCTTTTTGTTTTCTCTTTCTTTTCATTTTCGGCCATTTAAATAGGACCATCATGCATTTTAGATTGTAGTAACATGCCCTTTTTTTAAAATAGAAAAAAAAATATACGACTCATTTTAGATTGATACAACAAAATAAGTTAAGGATTGTTAATCAGTTGATAGTATTTTTTTCTCTCAACTTAGATCGAATAAGAAATATAATGAAAAGTTTAATTTTGAGGGATAATAGCGTAACCGGTACATAGGGAGATTCTTAGGTGACGGCCGTGAAATCTATTCTATATTGTAGACTTTGTTTAATGAGTGGAGGACTTAAAATACTTATATTGTCTTTTCGAATCTTTAAAACTAAGTTGTGTTAAGTTGAATTCGCGTAACTCTCTTTTGTGCTTATAAATTCAATAATAATAGTAATCCAAGGGTATCCAACATTGCTTGTATATCTAGCGTTGGTGTGCAAACCCGCCAAGCTCTATCCGACACGTTGTTGACAATGTCAGCGTTGGAATATCTTGGTCTCATTTTATGAGATTGGACACCTAAGGATTACCGACACGTTGTTGACAAAGTCAAAGTCGGCCTGCACAATCCGCCAAGCTCTTTACCCACTCTCCGTTAGTCCGCGAGGCAGTGCATGGGTGGTAAACCTTGGTCTTCTAAGTTAGGTGTATGTACTTAATCATAAATTTTAAAATTTTGTAAAGAATAAGCGATGATGCCCAAACACTTCTTGACCTTATTGATTTGACTAGCCATACATGAGAAAATAATAATACCACTTTGCAAACTGTGCCAAGCAAACTAAGAATCTATTTCATGGCTGCACTATGTTATCGACCGAACTAACTGGCCAAACTGGAATTTAACATTTGAAAACTTGATTTATATTGAAAATTTGTGACAAGTTGAGGTATCTAAAATAAAATCAACTGACTAGAAATTGTTAACTTAAATTGTTGTACCACTTTCCTGAAACAACTCGTGTTTTCAATTGCATAAGCCCTTTGCATTCATGTAGTTACATTAGATCCACACATACTGCATTTGGATTTTGTGGGTAGTATCCGCTGAAAACCCTCACGAGACACCACTCATCCTACAAGGGACATCTAGAGGTTTACGGCTTGTTGCATACGCTCAATGCAATCGTGTTTCCTACGAAAGTGTGACCTATCTTGTTAGTTTTTAATTTTTGTTTTACTCGAGGACGAGTAAAAGATAAGTGTGTGGGTATTTAATTGACATAGAAATGTGTTTATTTTATGCTCTTGTATCTTGTCTTTTGTATATAAATAAATATTACTTGGGCATTGTTTTGTTACTTTCATAGAT
Source organism: Allium sativum (assembly GCA_030737875.1). Taxonomy (NCBI): domain Eukaryota; kingdom Viridiplantae; phylum Streptophyta; class Magnoliopsida; order Asparagales; family Amaryllidaceae; genus Allium; species Allium sativum. The sequence goes on along the minus strand of CM060922.1, from coordinate 50,018,878 downwards.
ATTCCAACCCAGCCCGCATGCAACCAGAAAAGTAGAGAAATGGAGATCAGATTGCTATATATTTACATTTTGAAGAATTGTAGAGGAAGATTGCACATCTAGTTGCTGTTGGACAACAAAATGATTTATGAAAAGGCCATGCACATCTCAAATCAAGGGAGGCTTGTCAAAGAACCAAGAGAAAAAGAAGAAAGGCCAAAAATTTAATAGATATAACTAAGGCCCATTTGAGATTCTCATTGTAAACTCTTTTGGTGGATTCCCTAAGGCCCATCTATCATTGTATTAGGGTTAGGGTTTGGTTATCTCCTATAAATACCCTTGTAATATCATTGTAGCCACCATCCTATTCTGAATCATATTTTCTCTTCTTCTTCATTAATAAACTTTTTAGTTCTCTTTTATTTTTCTGCATTTTTCTTTTTTCTTAGCAATCTGTGTTGTCTTCACAATTAGTTTTGGAAGAATACCAATTGTATTTTACATTTTTTGTTAGTGATTAGTCGTTTGATTAGTTTCAACGACAATCCTAATTTACTTTTTGTTGTTCTTCTTTTCCTGCAATTTTAATTTCTGCATTTTATTTCTGTTTTGCATTTTAATTTCCAATTGATAATTGTGATTTGATCGTCGGTTCAATTAGATTTGTTCTGAATCGGATCACAGTTTCAATTTTTATTGCTTTCAAAACCAACCTTGGAGATTTGTCTAGCTCGCCCACGAAATTCTATAAATAATAATTTTTAATTTTTCCTCCCTGTGTTCGACCTGTATGCTACACACCTGTACGCTTGCAGTAATTATTTAAAATATCACGCTTTTCTAGCGTCGATCAGTTATGTGTCACATCATATATCACAATATATGAAAAATGGTAACATGAATGTTGAGGAATCCAGTTGGATCCCTCCGACCTGTTTTCCTGCATCCACATATGTTACACAATATAATTCACAACAATTTCAATTCAATGTGTATTATTCTGATAAACAGAATAAATGTTTGTTTAACGATATTTGTATATATCGTTATCTTTAATTTCAACTAACAATCAACAATTCCACCAACCAATCATCACACATAAATTAATCATCATTTATCAGTACTAGATTATATTTATAAAAATATATATTTAACAGAGTTAGTGATTTTTACTCACATTGGACGATCATCATTAAATAACGATTACTGTCGGTTGATTCAGACAAACAATTTATTTCGCTATAAATTGTCATGAGCTCCAATTCACTCCCAGTCATTTCCATTTTGTAGCCAACGTCCTAACGATCCTAACCGATCCGGTTTCGTCAAATTCTGATAATATGTTCAAAGTTATCGAATTCACAAGTTTGTACTATTTAAAATAAAATAGAAATTTAATTTCTTTTATAATGATTTGGCTTCACCATTTAAAAGAACCGGCCTAATACCCAAACCCATGACCCGCTACTATTACTCCTCCCGTGACATGCTTCTCTCCCCCAAAATAGTGGCACGCACCATTTCTTCCATTTCCTTTACCTCGTTATCACACAGCCTTCCATGAAAATTCACAAGTCATTAACTTTAACAGCTATTATATAATTAACCTTGATTATTACCCCCTTATCCACATTACCCCCACTTAAACCGCTCCTCATCATCTTCTTCACCCAGCTAAGAACCGCGACTCCAGGCTTTTCACCATTTCATCGATTTCAACAACACACCGTTCCTTCTGCTTTCACCTTGAAATCAGACTAAAATTACCCAAAATCTCCTCATCTCCTCCTCTTCAAACTCATACCATCCTTATAAAACTCGGCGGCTCCCTCAGAACTCTGACATGCTACTGTACGAAAAAAGCAGCGAACCAATCTAGTATCGCACCCCTTTTAAATTTTCACGAAGGAGCTCACATACACGCTGAATCCAAATCCGTACTCTATTTCGAATATCAATAACTCGATCAAACTTAAAACCTAACCCTAGATCTCATGCTGAACTTCCCAGCGTACAAAATACCACTCGAATACAATTAAAACTATACGAGATAAATGCCAACACTCATACGAGTTCATATATATATGTATATAATAATTTATAGTTTTAACTTTGATTTTATGAGGATTTTAGAACTTGGATTTTCATGTTTTAATTTTTCTCTGGTGGCGGCTTGGAGTATTGACCACGAAAAAAAGAGGTTTAGGGTTAGAAATGTGTTAGGGTGTATATAATAGTAGGATATTATTTTTATATTCAATTTAATATTAATTTAAATTGTACGGTTGCATGTATTTATCATTTAAAATTCCTGTGATCACATGTGATACCCAAATTCCACGAAAATGGATATGTGGCTACAGTTTGACATTACGGATCCAACGAAACTTATTTCGTCGAATTCCGAGTCCGTTTGCTCACACAACGTAATTTTAAAGTCAAATTATTGACTGTTTTTCACACTAAAATTCCGTACGGCCACATACTGACTCCAAAAATCACGAAAATTGAAATCTAACAATAATTTAATATTCCGGATCCAACAAAATTGGTTTCGTCGAAAACAGAGCTTGTTTGCAAAAGTGGCTATTTTTAAAGCTCTAAATAAACCCATTTAACAATTAATATTTTTAAAAATAATTAAATTTAGTATTAATAAATCAATATTATTGTATATATTCATATAGAATATCATACAGTTTTAAAATATACATATTTGGATTTATAAATCGATATTTAAAAATCTCAGATTAAATCAGTATTCAATTTATATTGAAAATCCATTTATAATATAAAAAATCGATATAAATTATAAAGGAATTCCATAGCGACTTTTCGAAAATATGATTTGGACACAACTCACAATCTACACGATGAAATCTCGATTTTTCTCTTCCATTAGAAAAATATTGTTCAACATATTCGAACGTTTCTTGTTTTCACAGAAATCCGACTTAAAACGGATTCTGTGTATTCGTTTAAAGTTCTAATTGCCAAATTACGAACTGCCACGATGTTACAGGCTCGATTATAATTAAATTATAATTTATATGTTCAAATGGCTTTTATAAATAAATTCGTTATTATAAAAAAATCTAAACTGAATTAAATATTTTAAATTGTCCAATTCACACAATATTGTGAATTTTGTTATTTCCGATTATTTCGGAAATAAATATATTATTCTATTATTTATATTAATTAAATATTCAATATTATTTAATTAAACGACTATTTAAATCTCTAAATGGCTATTTAAATAATTAAACAATATAATTATTATACTGTAAAAATACGGGACGTTACATTCTTTCCCCCTTAAAATAATTTCGTCCTCGAAATTACTAAGTTAGAAAAAAAAACCTATTAACTGGGTAAAAATTATTTGTTTACTTCTTAAATTTCAATTTCACTGACCCAATTGATTTTAATTAAATTACTCATTCATTCTGAATAACTAAAATTTTCAAAAATTTCTGAAAATTTTCTAACACCTCAAATTTTCGGAAAATTTTGCCAGCACCTGCTTTGTACAGCTCAATCGGTACAACTACCACTCGCCTCTCTAGGCCTTTTCCAACCCAAAAGAAAACCAAACAGCCAAGCGACTTGCCAATTCGGCTCATAAAAATCCCATATCCAATATAAAATATAAACTTGTACCTTTTTGTTGGGCATATCAACTTTATCACTTTCGCCTGCAATCAATTCAACATGTACCAATGTCATCTCAACCAATTCCAAATAAATATCTGTTTAACATAGTTATTCGCTTATATCTAAACCAAATTTCATTTCAAACTCGGGTTCCATTCTCGATTCCAATTCTTAACTCATCAATCCAATTTACTTAACCTCATTAAGTTTCATCCACATATTTCATTACTAATTAATTTGTCTAATTAATTATCTTTAATTCAATTCCAGTTTGCTTTCATAAGTATTATTTAACTTGTTTTTAATTTATCAGTCTCTCCTTGGGAGTTTTAAATAGTTTACTCTTTTCAAAAATCAAAATACTCATTTCGTAGTATCAAACAACTTGTTTTTCTCAAAATAATTCAAAAAAAATCTTTGGTAGTAATCCTTCACTTAGAAACTCGAAAATGAACATCGATGATGCTGCGCAGTCATCTTTGGAATTTATTTTCCAACGATTGAAGTGAATTCAATATTATAACACTTTCAAAACCATTTCTAAACACTTCCATTTTGAAATATATTTCAAAATACCATTCACAAGGCTTGTAAAACAATTTAAAATCTCCCAGGATTTTAAAATTCTTATATATTTAATCCATGTCAATTTACAAACACTTTTTCACATTTCTAGAGTTTTAATTTAAATTCTGGTTTTAATTCAGGTATAATCCATTTCGTAACACTTATACGAAATTTGATTGGTTATTTATAACTATTTCACTTTTATAATCTTATTCGATTATAATAACAACCAACACATCCAATATACCATAATATTTCAAATATTAATAATTCCTTTTATATCAAAATATGTTTTGCATGAAATTATTTCATTTACCCTCCTTTCAAAACATACTGTGTCGGTTCATCATATTTAAGTGTTTAGAAGCTCCTACTGATACAGTGGATCAAACTGATCGACCAGAATTCATTAACAAATCAACCAATAAATATCCACAATATAAAACCATTTTTATAAAATCTACAAATGCGTACACTCGTATATATACACTCAAACTCAATCTAGAGAATTACTAGCCCCATCTCTATTGAGTCACGCCGCAGAGCCAAGGTAGTCACTTAACCTTTATCTCTGGTACCACGGTAACGGACCGGGAAAATCGTGACCTTGAGTACTCGACATAAACACGATGTCGACTAACCAAGAACCACAATTATCGGAACGTTAATGAAAAGAAGTTAGAGGGTGAGAATAGATAAGATAGAAAATTAGAACAGAAGAAGAAGAATACACACAACATATCAGAGTAAACACGAATCTCACAGAATGAATAAAATATAACATAACTTTGAAATAAAGCAGTATATATACACAATAACATTATCAAAGTGCAACACTTACAACATAGCGGAGATAACAATACTAGATAACGCTGAAGCCTCCTGCTCCAAGCTCCTCCAATGATATCTGAAAATACCTGAACTACTTGATTGCCCGTGCAAATTTGGGCACCCAAGAGTTTAGGGAAAAAAACAAAAAAAAACTCTGGGTCACTCATGGGACTGGTGTGAGTAAACTCCAACCACTTGGTTTAACTTTTAAAAATCCTTTAAAAAAAAAGGATAATCGTAAGACCGATCCACACATAAACACAGATGATTTTTACCTTACGATAACGTAAAGCATTATTTGAAATCAAAATTCGTCTGCTATTATAATAATGTCTAAATACAAGTAATGTCAATCTAGCAGAACGCTTGCATCTCACGCTCTACATATATAGTATACAATCAAAATCGTGGGCTTTTATTGGATAATGGATTCCGACTGGCAAGGTATGGGACCACCTTCCGACAGTGTACCTCTAGAGAGAAATTCACTGGGTTCAACAAGAACATCTTGCAACCCAGGCTAAACATGACCAGTCCCTCACTTCGCTTGAGAGTATCGAATGTATTATCACCAAAGGTTGGGATCAGCAACTGTTTCCTAAAAGGGACAACATCTATAGATTTAAGAAGCAAAAGGATTTTCTCTAGATCATGTGACAATACACCCTACTTGGCAGCCAATCACTTAGCCATGCGACCTACCCGATTTTATACCATTTCCCGGTTGTGAGGCCAGAGGTCATAACGTATCTTTTGATCTTCATTAACTTTGAATATCACATTGTCATACCTGCCAAATCACAAATTGATTTCGCCATACATACTACGGTTATACAGCTAAGAGAAACAATTCCTCCGCTGCCAAACGTAACTACGTTTGAAAATATCAACTTACGCGATCCTTTAGATATACTCTGTCAGGCACTCGTCCATATAAATTTGCCCTGGGATTGGACAAATCGAAGGCAATATTCTGTAAACAGGACAGCTCTTGCATAACACCGTCTTCGATTATCTTCATCATATTTGATTCGCAACGTTAACGTCGATACACAATGGTTTTTAGATAAGGAATCTGATCCCGGTCTCTCCGTATTGACGACGGAAAAATGGTCAAAAACTTCGATAATCGGTGATTTAACTATCAAAGAAAAACACATGTGCAAAGAACGATATTATTTCCAGATGGGAATTCTATTGATCAGTCATCATTTAACATTTATCTCTTTAGTTCATTAATTTATTCATTTTCATTTCCTGTTTCCATATATTCAACATTCCTTATTTTCTAAATTTAGAAAATATACGTTATTAATCGTTGGAAAACATTTCCATCTCTTTTCACATATCACTGTCATCCCAGTATTCTTTATCATCAAACATTTCATTTTTTATGCTTAGAAAATATATCTGATTATATTTGGAAAATGTTTCCAAAACTCATTTATATGGATTTCAAACGAACGTTATATAAAACATCGTTACTACTACTTAATCCATTTATATCTTATTTCTTAATGAATCTTTAATCAAATTTTGCCATCGAACTTCAACTGTTCCTTAGTTAATTACAAAGTCAATCAAGTTGGGGTATAATTACCTCACAGACCTTAACTGAATAACGTTCTTAACCTTGCAACAGATAAAGTTCACCACTCCAACCTTTACACTCATTACTTACGCACATTCTCGGATTTCCGTTTACAAGTCTACTTCTTTTATGAAAAACATTGGTTATAATGATAACGTTATAAATCCTACTTTTGAAATTTCTAACTGAAGAATATAACTTTTAATTCTTAATTTGAATAAATAATAATTAATTAATTAATCAAATCGTGATTTAAAAATCGGAAAGTAAATATTACTTTCCCGAGTTCGATATAATTGAATTCGATGTATAACTCACTTCCGAGTAATCTTTATTTGATCAACTCTTCTTCAAATAACCTATATTCGATTATCAAATATCGGTTTCCAACTGAAAACTAATTATCTTTTTAAATCCTGATTTATTCAATATATAATTTCTTCAAATAAATTATTTTATTTATAAACATTGTTTTTAAATCCGACTACTTATTTTAATTATTAAACAAGTTATTTATTTCTAATTATTCGGAAGTTCATTTCTGTTTAAATTCCTATTTCATGAATCCAATTTCTCTTACAAATATGTTTATTTGCAAAATATTTTCTTAATTTCATCATTCACATCGAATGTGAATAATGTTTCCTTTTACATACTCCATTTATAGAATTTCTCATATGAAATCCCCTTTTATTTTCTAATGCAAAAATCTCATTTATAATTCACTTTATAAATGTTGAATTAACATTCTATTTAAAAATATCGGTGTTCAAACCGATTTCTGCTTCTATATATAAGTTCGTACTTATATATTTCTTTTATCGAATGATAAATATTATATTTAATTTATTAAACATTATTTATAAATTAATCGTCTCCATTTATCTGTTAAAATAGATTTCTACTTAATAGCTACTTTAAATTAATCTTCCCATAATTCTTTTATATCTCGCCAATTACCTTTTATTGTCCTATTTATTTTCCAAATATTTCCTTTTATAATTCTTTTTATTTTCCAAATATTTATTCCCTTTATAATTATATTTATTTTCTAAATAAATATTCCTTTTATAATTCTATTTATTTTCTAAACAAATATTCCCTTTATAATACTATTTATTTTCCCAATAAATATTCCCTTTTTAATTCTATTTATTTTCTACGTAAATATTCCTTTTTATAATACTATTCATTTTACAAATGTTTCTCTTTTATAAAATGTCTTCATTTCATAAATGCCCTTTTATAAAATGTATTCCTTTCATATACGTTCTTTTATAAAATGTATTCCTTTTATATACGTTCTTTTTATAAAATGTCTTCCTTTCATATACGTTCTTTTTATAAAATGTCTTCCTTTTTATAACGTTCTATTTTACTTTACAAATACTTTTTTTTATATAAAATCCATTGATTTTATATAAATATTTTATTTCCGATATATGCTTTAAAATTTCACTTTTCACATTCCAATATTCCTTATGGTGTTTATCATACCGTATAACAATGATTAGTATCATTCAAACATACATAATCTACAATAGGTTATGTGTCACATCATATATCACAATATATGAAAAACGGTAAAATAAATGTTGAGGAATCCAATTGGATCCCTCGACCTGTTTCCTGCATCCAAGATGTTACACAATATAATTCACAACAATTTCAGTTCAATATGTACTATTCTGATAAACAGAATAAATGTTTGTTTAACGATATGTGTATATATCGTTATTAGTAATTTCAACTAACAATCAACAATTCAAGCAACCAATCATCACACAAAAATTAATCATCATTTATCAGTACTAGTTTATATTTATAAAAATATAAATTTAACAGAGTTAGTGATTTTTACTCACATTGGACGATCATCGTTAAATAACAAAAACTATCGGTTGATTCAGATAGACAATTTATTTCACTATAAATTGTCATGAGCTCCAATTCACTCTCAGTCATTTCCATTTTGTAGCTACCGTCCATACGATCCCAACTGTAACGACCCATATTTTTGGCCGCCAAATATTTTATTTAATTTATTATTTTAAATATTTTATTTGGAATATTAATGGATTTAATATTTAATTCGTTATTTAAAAGGTAGTTTAAATGTTATATATTTATATATAATATAAATCGAGCTTGAAAATAGCGTTCAGTTCGTAATATTTGATTTTTGAACTTCAACTGAGAATACAGGAGCCGATATAAGTCGGATTTCTGTGAAACGAGAAATTTTAGAACCGTATTGACGATAATTTTCATATGAAAGAGAAAAATTCAGATTTCGTGCTATAATTTGTTAGATATGGCCAAATCAAATTTTGAAATAGTCGCTATAGAAAATCATTATTTAAATATTGACCTTTAAAATGGCCGTTTTGCAAACGGACTCAGATTTCGACAAAATCAGTTTCATTAGAACCATATCATTAAATTATTGTACAGTGATGAATGGCATGGCAAACCGATGTCGTATGTGATCACGGCAGCCACAAACGTCTGTTCAATCTCTATAGTGCGTAATTAATTTTATAAAGGGTTATTTAGGTATAACTTGAGCAGACGATCGAATTAGGCCACGAAACTAGTTCCGTTGAGTTTGTATCGTCGATTAGAGTCAGGATAGGTATATAGTTTGTTATTTTTGGGGACCGTGAAATTCAGTGTCCGAAATGGCATTGCGGTGCGCGTAAAAATGGCCTACCGGGGAAACAGTCTCAGAATGCGACAAAACTGGTGCCGTTGGGTTCGTATTGAAGAATTATTATAGGATTGTAAGGTTTCAAGTTGATTTGATTTAACTGGTGATCGTGAAAAAATTAAACGCGTGTTCATTTCTGGTTTTATAAAGGAAATTTTTCCATACGACCTCGGATTTCGACGAAACTTGTCCCATTGGATCCGGAATACCTTTTTACACTAAGATTAGCTTTTTTATCAGAAGACGGAAGTCGTTTGTGATGGTTTCTATGTATTACTTCGCGATGAAGTTTCACATTATAATTAAATAATATATATCCTTTACTATATATATATTTCCAACACTTAAAATCATTTCAGCACCAATCGAACAGCTTCACATATAATCCTTTTTCCGATGAAATGTACCCTACAGAATAGTCGAAATCCAATTATTTTAGACCCTCATTCAGACAAACCATTGACATAGAACCAAAAATGGAATAATCGGCCAAACAAAGTAAAAGTAACATTAACATTATGGAAGAAATAAATAAAGTAGGATCCCGAATTTTGTGTATTTTAAATTGCCTTGCCGACCACACTTTTCTCACCGTGACCATCAAGGTATCAATAAAAAAATGACTTTCCAGTACCGTGCTCCCCACGTAACCGTGAGCACCACGTTTTCTTCTCCTATATAAATCTCACCCTTCGTTCTCATCCTGTTACTTGACACTTCACTACCTTCTTCCATTTTTTCCGATCTCCCTTCAACAAAGTAAAAGTCAAGCGTCTCTCTCTCTCTCTTTCGAAATCAATTCATAAATTGAACCAGTTCCCAACCACAATATTATGGAGCACGGTGAGGACTTTGAAGGAATCAGTAGGTCTGTTGGTTCCAACATAGAAGGGTGAGTGCGAAGGGGATGGAAGCTGTTGCGGTTATGGGTTGTGCTTTTGTAAATAAGGCATGCTGTTATGGGGGTTCAAGGAGTTACGGTCTTGTTGGGATGCTTGGAAATACCAAAAGGAGAGGTAAAAAGGGGTTGCTTTGGGTCAGTACGGTGCGCGTTGGAAGAACGGTATACTGGAAAGAGAGAACCGATCATCTGATCTTGACATAACTAATGCATATGGGAAAAGGGACGTGTGGAGTCCCGAGCGAGAAGAAGTGGAAGATTCAGCATTTTTGTGGGAGGAAGCATTAAAAAAAAATACGAAACAGTAAAGAAGTGGGAGGGTGGCCTTTCGCATGAAGTAGGTAGAGGGAGCGAGGACATGTGCAGTGGAGCATGAACGTTTGTGGTGGAGGTTTAGTGCAGGAGTCTGGACATACGGCTTCATGCATGGAAGGGGGACATGGGGTACGGGTTTGGGTTTAAAGAAGTAGAGAGAAGTGAACAGTTGAGTTGCATGGAGGACTGGGAGATGGCGTTGTTCGAATACTGCTGACGATGGGTTCAAATATTGGTAGAAGAAGATGGACTGTAAGCTATAGGGGGTGCGTGGAAATAGACTTTCCATGTCTGGAATGAAAGCAAGGTGAGGAATGATGAATGAACGAGGAGTCGCTTCGAAAATATGAAACAGAGCAGGTATTGTTTTAAAATATGAAGCTGAACAGTAAAGATATTAAATAAGCCTAATGTTAACTATATTTGCTAATTATATATTAATTTAACCGAACCTGGTGCATCATTATAAAGTGCCAAACCCAATTTTATTCATTTATTTATAACACCTGTACACATATATATACCTATATGTATACCCTACCCAATGATGTTTATACCATTTGCCTAATTCTTTTTGTCAAAATCACAAATGAATAATTATTTTAGTTCTAATTAAACAAGTTTAGTTAAATATATAGTGTAATAGTAAAGCACCTGCGAAGTTGTTTTGAAAAATGCCTAACCGATTTTTGTTAATATAAAAGGCCATTAGTTGTTCAAGTATCGCTTGGTCATATGTCAACCATTTTTACAGTGCATTGAAAACCTGGACCGATTTAATATAGTATTTGTGACCCAGATTGGTTTAAAGAAAATGGGTTTTGTACCTTAATATATAAGGAACCAGATTTTATGTTGACCCTAACCATAAACGGTTAGCATGGCTTAACCAGAAATAAAGGTCTAATCATTTTAAATGTATATCTAACTAATGTCGATATGTATTTTGTCATGGTGCATATATCGGCAGTCCGTATTGTTTTAAAATATAATATTAGCCTATACATATAATTTTGTTATTAGAGGTTAGATATATAGTTCAACTTTATATTCTAGCCTAATCTAGTGTATATCGGGCCTAACGTGAGTTCACAACCTATGTATTCATTCTAAATACATAATTAAGATTAAAATAATTTAATCTAAAAACCCTAATCGTATATTGATTTTTAACGAGCTCGTATGTTGACAGAAATGGACGAATCACGAGACATTGAAATTGTCTTGACGAGCGTTTCATGCTGGAACAGATTTGAATACGTTAGGGTACAGCTGGAATTTTCAGTTTAATTTAACTGGAAACGGTCGTTATCTAAACGGAAGAAATCGAAGGTGAGTTAAACTCACTCAGTATATTTTTCCCATTTATATTTTTATATAAATTGGGTTTTTATTTTGTGAACTCTGCTTGCTATGGTTGACTGTTTGCTAGTTATAATTTATTTATTATTTAACCGATGAAATTAAACCGTCGTTTAATTTTAGTGAAATACCAAATCGTTTGTAACGACCCGTATTTTTGGGCATTCTATTTTAAATATTTAATATCATTCTAAATATTTTGTTGATAATATAAATAAATTTTTACCAGCGAATTAATTAATTCTGAATTTAAAATTTTATTATAACTTACTATGGTATATACGTGAGATTAAATATCAGAATATATTCAGTTCGGTTCAGATTAAATTAAATAAAACACGGTACCAGTTAATACCCGCCCTTAATAAACCCTGTCCTAGCTAAAACCTTTTCCTGATAAATCCTACCTTGGTAAATCCTGCCTAAGGAAACACCTACCTTCATTTCCTTCACATCCAAGTAATTATCTCTATAAAAATCGCGTCTCCTCTCCTGATCTCTTCGGTCAAAAATCAGAAAGCTTTAATAAAATGGCGGATGTCTTCCTTGTTCAATTCATTTAAAAGAAATTAATCTGTCCCCTCTTCCTCATTTAAAACAGTAGCGACCCCCTTCTAATTTTTCTTTTCAGATCAAAACCCATGTTGTTCGAAACCTAAACCCTAGTTCTGTGAGGGTCGCTCTTCACCTCCGCACCCACATCTGGATGCACGATGCAGGAGTTATGAGTTAGGGCAACGGGATGAAATCGAAAATCGCGATGTCTAAAATCACTCGGATGTCGTTCAATTGAAGCGGGATCTCATTTAATAAGGGGTGTGGTTCGATTGCAGTTGTCTGGGGGTTCAGCGAGTTCTTCAGACATCCTAGGGCTTCAGCTCCTCAGCGATTCGAGTTCGAATTGGTACCTGCGTTTCTAGGGTTCGAACTAGGGTTCTGGACTGGTGCGAATTACCTGATGGTTGAGCACTTGAGTTCAGTTTTTGGTCAAGGGCTTTGGGGAGGTTCTGACGTGGGTAATTAGAGGATGCGAATCTGTGAAGTGGAGGTTGAAGTCGGTTATAGGTTGATTGCAGTGGTAGCTCGCTTCATGATTTGTTGAGGCAGCGAGGTGCAAATAGATTTCGTGAAGATGATAAAAGACGATTAAGGTAATATTTAGTTTTTCTAAATTAAATTAATGATGGTTTAATTCATTTTTAAATGCCTAGGAAATTAGTTAATTAAGAATTAAATGTATAAACTAATCGTTTAAAATAAAATTTAGGTACTTACTTGTAAATTAGTTAAGGCCTTTTTATATAGATTTGATTAGTTGAAATTTATTTAGAAAGTCATTTTAAAATTTTAAAATAATTGATCGATAATAATAAAATTTAATTATCGTAGGTGCTAAACAAATAAATTCGAGAAGATTCGTAGCCAGTGGTTTGGAAATAAACAGGATATTCGACAACTGAAATTACGGTGAGTAAATCTCACTCACCTTTTATTTATAATAACTTTTACTTCTTAAAAATAATTGTTGTTGCTTGTTTGGATTTTTCTGCTTGTTTTATATGTATTAGTTATTTAGGCTATTATATATATATATTAGGTTGATTGATTGGTTGGATTCCCGCAGTCTCATTAGCGGATGCCCGCAGTTTCATAGCGGATGATTACCCTATACGCCCCACGCTATGATTAGTGGATGACCTTCTATACCACGATATTCTGCCACGAAGCAGAATGGGTATTATTTATGTGCTAACATCTGTGGATGCAGGAAAACAGGTTGGAGGAATCCAACTGGATTCCTCAAAAATATATTATCCGTTTGTTTATTTGTTTGCATATATATTGTTATATATGATGTGTTAGAAAAATAAATAATTGGTTGCTTTGTGTGTTTAAATATCACTGGGCTTAAGTAATGATATTTAAAAATATCATGAAAAAGGATATTTGAGAATTAGAAAGGAAGTTCTATTCTTCTAAAACAGAATTGAATATATAATTTGAATCGAGAATTCAAACAGAATTGAATATAGAAATTTGAATATAGAGAATTCAAACAGAATTGAATATAGAATTTGAATCGAGAATTCAAAAAGAATTGAATATGGAATTTGAATATAGAAATTCATAAAGGAATGTGAATAGAGGAATAAAGGAATTTGAATAAATGAATTTGAAATATTGAATTTCAAAGAAGAATTGAATTGAATTTGAAATATTGAATTTCAAAGAAGAATTGAATTGAATTTGAAATATAGAATTTCAAAGAAGAATTGAAATAGAAATTGAATAATAGAATTCAAATGGAATTTCAAGTATAGAAATTGAATAATAGAATTCAAATGGAATTTCAAGTATTGAATTTGAATATGAAATTGAAATAGAAATTCAAGTATTGAATTTGAATATGGAATTGAAATAGAAATTCAAGTATTGAATTTGAATATAAAATAGAAAAGAAAATTCAAGTATAGAATTTGAATATAGGAATTTAAATGGGAGTTGAATAAAGGAAATTTAAATATAGAATTTGAATAATAGAAAAGGAAATGGAAATTTGAATTTAGAATTCAAATAGAAAAGGAAATGGAAATTTGAATTTAGAATTCAAATAGAAAAGGAAATAGAATTTGAACATAGAATTCAAATAGAAAAGGAAATAGAATTTGAACATAGAATTCAAATAGAAAAGGAAATAGAATTTGAACATAGAATTCAAATAGAAAAGGAAATAGAATTTGAACATAGAATTCAAATAAAAAAGGAATTGGAATTTGAATATAGAATTCAAATAAAAGCGAGATTAGAATTTGAATCAAGAAATTCAAATAGAGTTAAAATGGAGTTGGATTCATTTTAACGAAGTTTAAAAGTTTATATATAAATATATAAATATAATTAAAACGAACTTGCCGCAGCGCTGCAGTTCGTAAATTGGCGACTCGAACTTCAATTGAGTATACAGGACTCAATTGAAGTCGGAATTCTTTGAAACAAGAATCGTCAGGACCGGTTGAATAATAGTTTTCTAATGGAAGAGAAAAATCTGGATTTCGTCGAATAGATTTTGATTTATGTCAAAATTAAATTTTTAGAAGTGCAGCGCCAGAAACCATTAAAACCATAATGGATTTTATATAATAAATATAGGGATTTTTAAGCAAATAAAAATCTGAATTTCCATTTAAAAACCTGGTTTTGAGTTAGAACATAAAGGTGAACTCAAGTGAAGTAAGAAAAGTGATTTTTGAAACAATAATCGTATTTTTGATTATTGAATAGAATTAACTAAGTCAAAGAAGAATTAGTTAATCGAGTGGTGAATTGAAGTCAAACTTTGAAAATTGAATTTTTGAATTGTAAACATATATTTGAAATCGAATATAGAACTTAAATTAAAATTTGAATTCAATTGGTTGATAAGTAAGTTGAAATATATTTGAAACGTGTTATATTCATATATACAAGCGAAATGGGCAAAGAGTTAGTTAAAGAGTTACTTTAACGAATTGAGTCAAAATGAGTGTATGAAGTTGAAATGAATTGTACAGGTATAGATATACCGGATACAGTTATGGGATAAAGTGATGAAGGTATATAATTAGTGTGCTCGACAATAAGGTACATGTTTAATTCATATAAGAGATTTTATGCGCCGTATCGGCAAGCCGCTTAGCTTTTTCTTTTTCTTTTTGAGATGAGAAGTTACTAGGAAGCTATTTGAAATTTCCTAATGCTCCCGATACAGGGGAGGTTATGGCGAATTTTTCCGAAAATTTAAGGAGTTAGAATATTTTTAAGAAAATTTGATAACTAGAAATCCATATATCGATATATATAGAGAATTAGATAATGAAACAAATTTAAATAGGATATTTGAAACAAGAAGGAAAACTATAACTTAGATTTGTTAAAAATAACAAGGGAAATGTATACGTGTTTTAAAAATAGATAATTGGTCTGTATAGTATTGATTATTCGAGTAAGTAGTCTTGTCTGTTTTGACGTTATGAATGTTATTCAATCAAGGTCTGAGAGGTAATTATACCCCAACTTGATTGGTTTCATTAACAACCGATAAATAGCAAAACTCGGTCTCGAAGATCAACATTTAAAGAGATTTAGTTGAATGTATATATTTGGGTTGTCGTAACGATGTTTTACACAACATCCGTTTTAACCCAAATAAATGTAAACTTGGAAATAAAATAACAAATGTTTTCTAAGTATAGAACTAAATGAGTTCGTGGAAGAGATAAGTGATTGGAATGTTTTCCAATTAAAATCGAAAATATTTTCTAACTATAGAAAATAAAAGGAGGCGATACTTGTAAATATTTGGTTAACAAATGTTGATAAGGAAATGGAGAAGAGATTTAACTAATGAAATATTAATTAAAGAGCCCTGTAATGTCCCGCATTTTTATCGATTTATATTTGAATATTTAAATCAGTTTAAATATTGAATTCTAATATAAGCGGATGTATATATTAATTAAAACGAAGTTGAGCCTATAAAAATATATATTGAGCTCATAACGACGCTGCAGTTCGTAATTTAACGTTTTGAACTTCAACTGAGCGTACGTGACTCGTTTTAAATCGGATTTCTACGAAACAAGAAACGTTGGAATCTGTTGAACTGTATTTTTCTAATGGAGGTGAAAAATCAAATTTCTGAATTATATATTGTAAGATATATCCAAATCAAATATTCAAATAGTCGCTGTAAAGTCAGTTATCGACAGTAACGGTTTATTTGATATAACTAGATACTGGTTGCGAATCTGGACAAGATTCTTTTGAGATGTAGTGATAATTTAATTTTTAGAATTTTACTGTAATTTTTAATTAATTAAATAAGCAACTTTTTATTTGGAGTATTTTGCACACTGTAACAACATTTTGGGGTTTCACAATATGAGTAAACCTACCGATATTATTAAATTTTTGGGAACGTGACACCTCGTTGAGCGCGACTGTACTCTTACTTATTTCTGAACATAAGCGTCATTCACACATCCTAGTTGCCTATAAACATCACGGAGGGTTACTTCTCCTTTAAGTGTGCAAGCATATATGTAGAAATAAAAATCTTATACCTTACCTGCTAAGTAAATCGTACACTACTCCTTTTCTACGATGTAAACAAGTCAGGGCACCTTACTACCCTATATTTGAGACTCACGTACATAAGCAGTTACCTATATTCAAAACATGGCTTCTAAGTATTTGTCCTTATGTAAAATATATGTACGTCCCCTCTTATTTAATGTACCCAACACCCTATATTTCAATCACTTTCCTAGTAGTATTCCTACTACATTTAGCTAGCGACTTTCTGCCACACTTGATTTTCGCAAAGCCCATGTCTGTACTAAAGGAAATGCCAAATCCCATTAAAGACCACATGTCCGCATTAAAATAGCAGCAAAGCAAACCTACCGTTTTAGCTGTAGCCTAATAAGAAACCACATGCCTACATAATGCGCCCACACTGATGGAAACCAAATAAGCCCTTACACCTACCCACCATATATTAGAGCAACACAGTACGTCTCCTTTCTTTTCAAAGCCAGACCTATGTGCTTAAACCATCTCCTCTGAGTAAGACCGTATGCTAGTGACCTATCTATGGCATTGAATTGTCATTCATCTAAACACAGACCTTTGGTGTAATATACGCTGACAAGAAGCAGAGAACCAAATCTACCCTAAGCTATCACATAGACCGAATGCCAACCCCTATGCTTTCAACATCCAACAAGCTGTGAGAAGAAAATACGAATGAAAATACAAAGCAGACCTACACGGTATTTTCAGCTATCCTAGTCCTCTAATACGTGGAAGCCAAGTTTCCCTCTCTATAAATAACATTAGGCACTTGTTCGCTCCTGAAACAAAATACTAGTTAAGAGAAATTAAATGAACTGCAAAAAAAAAAAAAAATACAAATAATAGAGTCGAAGTTGTTCAATCCTCAAACAATGGTGATGGTAGTACGGATCATGGCGTGGAGGTTCGGCATAGTGAGTTGGAGAAGGATTTGCGGAGCGAACAGGTATGGCAAAGAAAACGGGTCAGTAAATAATACAAGGAGCAAAGAACAAACATATATACACAGGAGTTGAGGGGCAGATGGCATATGGTGGCCACGGCGTTGAAAGTAAGGGTACAGGGGTGAAAGTTTCTGAGGTAAATGCGTGTAGTACTGAAGTAATTTGGGTACACAAATTTCTTTGAGGGACGTGGATCATGAAGGGCCTTGCATGAAAATGATACAGTCGGCTTCAGGGTATGTTGGCTTCAGATCTATTGGGTTGAAGTTTATACATGTGGGCCAATACTGAGTGACTGTGGGTGATGTGCACAGCAAGGATAATGGGGTTTGTAAAGAAGTGGATACGGGTTCTAACAATTGAGAAGGTAAGGGAGTTACTGTACAAGTGACAGTATATGGTGGGAAATAAAATATAGAAGGGAGCGGCCGTATTTGTGGTAGGAGCAGGAATTGCATGTAATTCAATGAAAAGAAGTAAGACATCATATTTCAATTAGAAGAAAGAAAGAGTTAGAGAGGAGGGATGGTGATGTTTAGGTAGGCGGGCTCCTGGAGGCAATTAGTCGGAGACTCAGAGAAGTGATGACATGAGGATGGAAATACATGGCAAGCAGTCCAGAAAAAAAGAGAAGAATAGTGGTGCGTCAAGAAACTAACAATTCGGTGAAACCAGAGCTGTTGGGATCGCAACCGCAAAGCCGACGCGTATGAGCTAGAACGAAATGAAGCAGAGGTGTTGGAATCTCGTAGAAAAAGCAAACGCTTGGTTGGTTTTAAAACGAAACAATAGTAGAACCGTCAACTGCGAACAGGTGAGTAAATTCACTAACTCTGTTCTATTTTAAAATATTATAATTATATTTTAAATATTGGTTGAACGTTGTGTGATGGTCGCTTCGGTAGATTACAATTAAATTGGTTGAATTATATATCGTTGCATATATACACATCATTGGTTGGACTGATTCCATCGATTATAATATTTCCTGGAATGGAATTAGTGTTAATTATTGACTAACATCGATGGATGAAGGAAACCGGTTGGAGGAATCCAACCGGATTCCTCAATATTTATATGTACTGTCTGTTTTTTATAGATGCATTGTTTGAACCCAAATGGCTTTTGAAACCTTGTGTTGATATTAGCGTTGAATGGAAATTCAAACGTTATTTTGATTTAATCAATAGATGATATCGTTTAAGAAAGTGGCAACAACCAACCATAAATGCATCACTTGTTTTAACCGCTATTGTTTTACCAAAATCCCACTGTGTGCGAAGCACGTGTTTCACCATACTTACTAAATAATTTGGTAAAGTGGATTCTTATATTAATAAGATTAATAAGTAAGTAGGCGGAGATTAACTTGATGATTAATAACAAGAATTTATTGTTTTAAGAACAATTAAATAAGATATTTACAAATAGATTATGGTTGATTTCATATTAAGTAAGATTAGTTAGAATCGATTATTGTTATTTAATAGTAAATGATATTATTTAGAAATAAATTATTATTTTTATAGTAATCGATACAAGTGAAATTATTTGGATTAATAAATGTTATTTATTCAAAATGAAAAGATTTGTTAGAATTGATTAGCGGGTTAATCATGGCTAAATATTTACCAAGCAAACTGTTTTGATCAATAATTGGTTATTTAATTAAATTAGATTGGGCTGATTAATCCAATGTAATAAATTAACGAATAGTTGGTTTAGTTTAAATAAGATTTTAAAGTATAAGGGATTTGTCTAAAGAAGACAAAGCGAAGAGAAATGTTTAATAAGGGATTTGTCTAAGAAAGACGAAGCGGAGAGAAATGTTTAAAAATGGATTTGTATAAGCTAATGTAAATAAGCGAGTTTTCAAAATAAGGATATGGCGTCATAAAACCATATTTAAAATATAGCAAGAAGCACGTTTACGGATTTTTAAGTATAAGGGGTTAGAGTTACGAACTTATATCTATCCTAAGATAAGAATGTTGTTGATCAAGGTCTGAGAGGTAATTAAAATACCCCAACTTGAACGGTTCACTATTATCGAAGGATGGTATTTGTTTGTAACAGAAAAAGACGTCAAGATTTTTGTAACAGAAAAAAAATGTCAAGATTTTTGTAACAGAAAGAGATGTCAAGATTTTTGTAATGGAAAGAGATGTCAAGATTTTTTGTAACGGAAAGAAGTGTCGAGATTAGTATAAAGTGGAATATAGCAGCGTATTGCAAGTTTTGAACTATAGCGATAAAATAACGCTGTTGACTAGGCTTAAGCGTGACTGTTCTGTCGAGATTAGTTATAGAGGAGAATATTACAGCGTATGTCAAGTTTTTGAACTATAACGATAAATTAGCGTTGTTGACCAAACTTAAGCATGACTTTTATATAACACTACTCCCTAGGGGATGTAAACAGTTTGTTTTGAGATCCACTTATCCTAAAGTAATAAGTAACGATGATTGTCCAAAGAAATATAAGAACGAGTGGTTGAGAATCGTTTCAGAAAACGATGACATCATTTCGATGTTCGAAATATGATTAGAGTTAAATAACACTATTAGAAATGGAATTAAAATTCGACGATGACGAATGGTAAATAAAAAGTGCCCATGGTTGTGTTATGTTTAGTTTTCCATTTGAATGGATGTTTGTTTTTACTTCGATAGTTAAATAACCGACCATCGAAGTGTTTTGACCATTGTTGTCAATACGGAGAGACAGGTTGGATATATTATCCGAAACCACTCCGTATAGGCATAAGCGCTGCGAGTTGATTATGCTGAAGAAAGTTGAAGACGGAGTGAAATGCAAGGGTCGTCCTATTTCAGAATGGTGTTTTCTACTTGTCCAGTCCCAGGACAACTCGTATGGACGAATGTCTGACAAAGTATTCCTAACGGTCACATAAGACGATCTTTTCAGGTTATTACGTCTGGTGGCAGAGAAATTCGTTTCTCTTAGCTTTTATACCTGTAATATTTTTGGGAAGATCAACTAGTGATTTGATGGGTGACGATGTGGCATTCAAAGTGTATGGTGGCCAGATTTTCTAAAAGATAAACGTGGCCTCAAGCTTCACAACCAGGAAATGACAAAAATCGGGCAGCCAGCATGGCTATGTGGGTCGCTCCCATTAGGGTGTATAATCACCTATCTAAAGAAATTCCTTTTGTTTCTAAATCTATCGATTCTGCCCATTCGGGAACGGTGGTTTGAGCCCAACCGTTGGTGATATACATTCGATACACTCAGGCGAAATGAGTGGTCGGTCATGTGTGGGCCGGGTTGCAAGACGTTCTTGTTGAACCCAGTGTATTCGCCTCTAGATATACACTATCGGCAGGTGGTCCCATACCTTGTCATAGTTGGAATCCAATCTCCAATAAGCGCCCTGCGGTTTTTGATTTTATACTATGTATGTAGAGCGTGAGATGCAAGCGTTCTGCTATTTGATTATTTACTTGATTAGACATTATTATAATATCACTAGATTTGATATCAAAGTGTTTTGGGTTATAGTAAGGTAAAAGCCGTCCGTATTTATGTGTGGACTGGTCTTACTATTATCCTTTTTCTTTCAAAAGATTTTTGAAGTTAAACCATATGGTTGGAATTTACTCACACCAGTCCCATGACTGACCCAAAGTTTATTTTGTTTGTTTTCCCTAAACTCTTGGGTGCCCAAATTTGTAAGGGCAGTCAAGTGTTTCTGGCTTTACAGATACACTTGGAGGAGCTTGAAGCAGGAGTCTTCACCGTTAGTATTTAGAGTTATTTCCGCTGTGTCAAATGTTATGTTATCCTCTGATATGGTATGTATATACAAAACAGATTTGTATTTTTAAAGTTATGTTATATAATATATCTTATTCGTTCCGCTGTGAGATTCGTGTTTACTCTGATTCTGCTCAGTTGTGTTCTTCTTCTTCTTCTTCTTCTTCTATTCTATTAGTTCTATCTTATCTTTCTCACCCTCTAATATCTTTCTATTAATGATCCGGTATTTTCGATGTCTGAACAGTCGACGCTGGGTTTTGTGTCGATTTTCGGAGTCGAAAAACCCGGGTCGTTACAGTTGGTATCAGAGCTAAAGGTTAAGTGATTACCTTGGCTCTGTGGCGTGACTCAATAGAGATGGAGTTAGTAATACTCTAGATTGAGTTTGAGTGTATATATATGAGTGCGTATTTGTAAATCAATATAAAAACTGTTTTATATTGTGTTGATTGATCTGGTGAGTGGTATATAAATTCCAG
Organism: Allium sativum; assembly: GCA_030737875.1. Classification (NCBI taxonomy): domain Eukaryota; kingdom Viridiplantae; phylum Streptophyta; class Magnoliopsida; order Asparagales; family Amaryllidaceae; genus Allium; species Allium sativum. The sequence goes on along the minus strand of CM060922.1, from coordinate 49,996,640 downwards.
ATCGACGCGTTTAACTGACGTGGTCGATAGGGATTTATAAACGCTTGGATAGAGAATTTCGACATAGTATTGTTTTGAAAAGGGTAAATGAAATAATTTTACCCGAAATATATTTTGATATAAAAAGAAGTATATATTCTTGGGATATTATAAGATATTGGATGTGTGATCATTATTATGATCAAATAAGATTTATAATTGAGTTGGTTATATAAATAACCAATCAAAATATTCTATAAGTATAATATGCAAAATCAGATGAACTAAATCTGAATTTAAAACCCAGAATTGAAATTAAACTCTAGAAATTTGAGAAGTCATCGTAAATGGATTTGAATTAAATATATGGGAATTTTAAAATCCTGGGAATTTAAAAAAAAAATTCCAAGAATTTGAAAGAATGTTTGAAGAAGTTTCAAAATGAAGTGTTTAGAAATGAGTTTTTGATAGAAATATAGTATTGAACTCACTTCGATGGCTGGAAAATAAATTCCGATAATGATCCGGACATCATCGGTGTTCAGTTTCGAGTCTCTAAGTGACGAAGTACTACCAAAAGATTTTGTTTTTGAATTGTTTTGAAAACGAGTTGTTAAAAAAAAATCAAATGTTTTGAATTGCTATTATTATATGTAATATATATAATTTCAAACTGGTTTGAAATAACAACCCCAGGAATTTGAATTCTGAAATTTAAAATTTACTGATGAAGTAAATACATAAAGAATTTAACTAAGTCAAATAAAATTGGAGTTGAATTGGAGCCAAGTATGTGGAAATCGTACTGGAATAAGGATTTGACTTGGCAAAGTAGTTGAGTTGTGAATTAAGTTTTGGAATGGAACCGAACCTGGGGGTGAAATTTGATTATTGAGTAAAAATTGGAAATTTAAAATTGAAGTTTGAAATGGAGTTGGCTTGGATGCAAGAGATTATTGGTCAAGGATAAACTAACTAGAGATTAGTTGGAAATGCATTTGTGTATGCTGAATGGATTTCAAATGGAATAGATAAAGTTGAATACCCGACAAAACGGTACATGTTTAAATAATTTGAGCATGAGATTTCTGAGTCCTGTTGGCAAGCCGTTTGGCTGTTTAATTTTCTTTTAGATTGGAGAAGGCCCAGAGTGGCAAGTTGTTGTAGTACCCAATAAGCAGTGCAGAGGAGATGCTGGCAAAAATTCTCCGAAAATTTGAGCTGTTGGGAAATTTTCAGAATTTTGAAAATATTCGAAATAAGAAGGAATTAATATTTAATTGGAATTAATCAGTTCAGTTGAAACTGAAATTATGAAGTAAACCAAAAAGATTTTTAACCTGTTTACAATAGAGATTGTAGCATTTTCTCCATCTTAGCAATTTCGAGGACGAAATTATTTTAAGGGGGAAGGAATGTAATGTCCCGCATTTTTATCGGTTTATATTTGAATATTTAAATCAGTTTAAATATTGAATTCTAATATTAGTGGATGTATATATTAATTAAAACAAAGTTGAGCCTATAAAAATATATATTGAGCTCATAACGACGCTGCAGTTCGTAATTTAACGTTTTGAACTTCAACTGAGCGTACATGACTCGTTTTAAATCGGATTTCTACGAAACAAGAAACGTTGGAATCTGTTGAACTGTATTTTTCTAATGGAGGTGAAAAATCAAATTTCTGAATTATATATTGCAAGATATATCCAAATCAAATATTCAAATAGTCGCTGTAAAGTCGTTTATCGACAGTAACGGTTTATTTGATATAACTAGATACTGGTTGCGAATCTGGACAAGATTCTTTTGAGACGTAGTGATAATTTAATTTTTAGAATTTTACTGTAATTTTTAATTAATTAAATAAGAAACTTTTTATTTGGAGTATTTTGCACACTGTAACAACATTTTGGGGTTTCACAATATGAGTAAACCTACCGATATTATTAAATTTTTGGGAACGTGACACCTCGTTGTGCGCGACTGTACTCTAACTAATGTCTGAACGTAAGCGTCATTCACACATCCTAGTTGCCTATAAACATCACGGAGGGTTACTTCTCCTTTAAGTGTGCAAGCATATATGTACAAATAAAAATCTTATACCATACCTGCTAAGTAAATCGTACACTACTCCTTTTCTACGATGCAAACAAGTCAGGGCACCTTACTACCCTATATTTGAGACTCACGTACATGAGCAGTTACCTATATTCAAAACATGGCTTCTAAGTATTTATCCTTATGTAAAATATATGTACGTCCCCTCTTATTTAATGTACCCAACACCCTATATTTCAATCACTTTCCTAGTAGTATTCCTACTACATTTAGCTAGCGACTTTCTGCCACACTTGATTTTCGCAAAGCCCATGTCTGTACTAAAGGAAATGCCAAATCCCATTAAAGACCACATGTCCGCATTAAAATAGCAGCAAAGCAAACCTACCGTTTTAGCTGTAGCCTAATAAGAAACCACATGCCTACGTAATGCGCCTACACTGATGGAAACCAAATAAGCCCTTACACCTACCCACCATATATTAGAGCAACACAGTACGTCTCCTTTCTTTTCAAAGCCAGACCTATGTGCTTAAACCATCTCCTCTGAGTAAGAACGTATGCTAGTGACCTATCTATGGCATTGAATTGTCATTCATCTAAACACAGACCTTTGGTGTAATATACGCTGACAAGAAGCAGAGAACCAAATCTACCCTAAGCTATCACATAGACCGAATGCCAACCCCTATGCTTTCAACATCCAACAAGCTGTGAGAAGAAAATACGAATGAAAATACAAAGCAGACCTACACGGTATTTTCAGCTATCCTAGTCCTCTAATACGTGGAAGCCAAGTTTCCCTCTCTATAAATAACATTAGGCACTTGTTCGCTCCTGAAACAAAATACTAGTTAAGAGAAATGAAATGAACTGCAAAAAAAAAAAAAACGAAATACAAATAATAGAGTCGAAGTTGTTCAATCCTCAAACAATGGTGACGGCAGTATGGATCATGGCATGGAGGTTCGGCATAGTGAGTTGGAGAAGGATTTGCAGAGCGAACAGGTATGGCAAAGAAAATGGGTCAGTAAATAATACAAGGAGCAAAGAACAAACATATATACACAGGAGTTGAGGGGCGGATGGCATATGGTGGCCACGGCGTTGAAAGTAAGGGTACAGGGGTGAAAGTTTCTGAGGTAAATGCGTGTAGTACTGAAGTAATTTGGGTACACAAATTTCTTTGAGGGACGTGGATCATGAAGGGCCTTGCATGAAAATGATACAGTCGGCTTCAGGGTATGTTGGCTTCAGATCTATTGGGTTGAAGTTTATACATGTGGGCCAATACTGAGTGACTGTGAGTGATGTGCACAGCAAGGATAATGGGGTTTGTAAAGAAGTGGATACGGGTTCTAACAATTGAGAAGGTAAGGGAGTTACTGTACAAGTGACAGTATATGGTGGGAAATAAAATATAGAAGGGAGCGGCCGTATTTGTGGTAGGAGCAGGAATTGCATGTAATTCAATGAAAAGAAGTAAGACATCATATTTCAATTAGAAGAAAGAAAGAGTTAGAGAGGAGGGATGGTGATGTTTAGGTAGGCGGGCTCCTGGAGGCAATTAGTCGGAGACTCAGAGAAGTGATGACATGAGGATGGAAATACATGGCAAGCAGTCCAGAAAAAAAGAGAAGAATAGTGGTGCGTCAAGTAATTAACAATTCGGTGAAACCAGAGCTGTTGGGTTCGCAACCGCAAAGCTGACGCGTATGAGCTAGAACGAAATGAAGCAGAGGTGTTGGAATCTCGTAGAAAAAGCAAGCGCTTGGTTGGTATTAGAACGAAACAATAGTAGAACCGTCAACTGCGAACAGGTGAGTAAATTCACTAACTCTGTTCTATTTTAAAACATTATAATTATATTTTAAATATTGGTTGAACGTTGTGTGATGGTCGCTTCGGTTGATTACAATTAAATTGGTTGAATTATATATCGTTGCATATATACACATCATTGGTTGGACTGATTCCATCGATTATAATATTTCCTGGTATGGAATCAGTGTTAATTATTGATTAACATCAGCGGATGAAGGAAACCGGTTGGAGGAATCCAACCGGATTCCTCAATATTTATATGTATTGTCTGTTTTTTATAGATGCATTGTTTGAACCCAAATGGCTTTTGAAACCTTGTGTTGATATTAGCGTTGAATGGAAATTCAAACGTTGTTTTGATTTAATCAATAGATGATATCGTTTAAGAAAGTGGCAACAACCAACCATAAATGCATCACTTGTTTTAACCGCTATTGTTTTACCAAAATCCCACAGTGTGCGAAGCACGTGTTTCACCATACTTACTAAATAATTTGGTAAAGTGGATTCTTATATTAATAAGATTAATAAGTAAGTAGGCGGAGATTAACTTGATGATTAATAACAAGAATTTATTGTTTTAAGAACAATTAAATAAGATATTTACAAATAGATTATGGTTGATTTCATATTAAGTAAGATTAGTTAGAATCGATTATTGTTATTTAATAGTAAATGATATTATTTAGAAATAAATTATTATTTTTATAGTAATCGATACAAGTGAAATTATTTGGATTAATAAATGTTATTTATTCAAAATGAAAAGATTTGTTAGAATTGATTAGCGGGTTAATCATGGCTAAATATTTACCAAGCAAACTGTTTTGATCAATAATTGGTTATTTAATTAAATTAGATTGGGCTGATTAATCCAATGTAATAAATTAACGAATAGTTGGTTTAGTTTAAATAAGATTTTAAAGTATAAGGGATTTGTCTAAAGAAGACAAAGCGAAGAGAAATGTTTAATAAGGGATTTGTCTAAGAAAGACGAAGCGGAGAGAAATGTTTAAAAATGGATTTGTATAAGCTTATGTAAATAACCGAGTTTTCAAAATAAGGATATGGCGTCATAAAACCATATTTAAAATATAGCAAAAAGCACATTTACGGATTTTTAAGTATAAGGGGTTAGAGTTACGAACTTATATCTATCCTAAGATAAGAATGTTGTTGATCAAGGTCTGAGAGGTAATTAAAATACCCCAACTTGAACGGTTCACTATTATCGAAGGATGGTATTTGTTTGTAACAGAAAAAGACGTCAAGATTTTTGTAACAGAAAAAAAATGTCAAGATTTTTGTAACAGAAAGAGATGTCAAGATTTTTGTAACGGAAAGAGATGTCAAGATTTTTTGTAACGGAAAGAAGTGTCGAGATTAGTATAAAGTGGAATATAGCAGCGTATTGCAAGTTTTGAACTATAGCGATAAAATAACGCTGTTGACTAGGCTTAAGCGTGACTGTTCTGTCGAGATTAGTTATAGAGGAGAATATTACAGCGTATGACAAGTTTTTGAACTATAACGATAAATTAGCGTTGTTGACCAAACTTTAGCATGACTTTTATATAACACTACTCCCTAGGGGATGTAAACAGTTTGTTTTGAGATCCACTTATCCTAAAGTAATAAGTAACGATGATTGTCCAAAGAAATATAAGAACGAGTGGTTGAGAATCGTTTCAGAAAACGATGACATCATTTCGATGTTCGAAATATGATTAGAGTTAAATAACACTATTAGAAATGGAATTAAAATTCGACGATGACGAATGGTAAATAAAAAGTGCCCATGGTTGTGTGATGTTTAGTTTTCCATTTGAATGGATGTTTGTTTTTACTTCGATAGTTAAATAACCGACCATCGAAGTGTTTTGACCATCGTAGTCAATACGGAGAGACCGGTTGGATATATTATCCGAAACCACTCCGTATAGGCATAAGCGCTGCGAGTTGATTATGCTGAAGAAAGTTGAAGACGGAGTGAAATGCAAGGGTCGTCCTATTTCAGAATGGTGTTTTCTGCTTGTCCAGTCCCAGGACAACTCGTATGGACGAATGTCTGACAAAGTATTCCTAACGGTCACATAAGACGATCTTTTCAGGTTATTACGTCTGGTGGCGGAGAAATTCGTTTCTCTTAGCTTTCATACCTGTAATATTTTTGGGAAGATCAACTAGTGATTTGATGGGTGACGATGTGGCATTCAAAGTGTGTGGTGGCCAGATGTTCTAAAAGATAAACGTGGCCTCAAGCTTCACAACCAGGAAATGACAAAAATCGGGCAGGCAGCATGGCTATGTGGGTCGCTCCCATTAGGGTGTATAATCACCTATCTAAAGAAATTCCTTTTGTTTCTAAATCTATCGATTCTGCCCATTCGGGAACGGTGGTTTGAGCCCAACCGTTGGTGATATACATTCAATACACTCAAGCGAAATGAGTGGTCGGTCATGTGTGGGCTGGGTTGCAAGATGTTCTTGTTGAACCCAGTGTATTCGCCTCTAGAGATACACTATCGGCAGGTGGTCCCATACCTTGTCACAGTTGGAATCCAATCTCCAATAAGCGCCCTGCGGTTTTTGATTTTATACTATGTATGTAGAGCGTGAGATGCAAGCGTTCTGCTATTTGATTATTTACTTGATTAGACATTATTATAATATCACTAGATTTGATATCAAAGTGTTTTGGGTTATAGTAAGGTAAAAACCGTCCGTATTTATGTGTGGACTGGTCTTACTATTATCCTTTTTCTTTCAAAAGATTTTTGAAGTTAAACAATATGGTTGGAATTTACTCACACCAGTCCCATGACTGACCCAAAGTTTATTTTGTTTGTTTTCCCTAAACTCTTGGGTGCCCAAATTTGTAAGGGCAGTCAAGTGTTTCAGGCTTTACAGATACACTTGGAGGAGCTTGAAGCAGGAGTCTTCACCGTTAGTATTTAGAGTTATTTCCGCTGTGTCAAATGTTATGTTATCCTCTGATATGGTATGTATATACAAAACAGATTTGTATTTTTAAAGTTATGTTATATAATATATCTTATTCGTTCCGCTGTGAGATTCGTGTTTACTCTGATTCTGCTCAGTTGTGTTCTTCTTCTTCTTCTTCTTCTATTCTATTAGTTCTATCTTATCTTTCTCACCCTCTAATTTCTTTCTATTAATGATCCGGTATTTTCGATGTCTGAACAGTCGACGCTGGGTTTTGTGTCGATTTTCGGAGTCGAAAAACCCGGGTCGTTACAAGCCCAGTGATTTGTTTGATATGTTTGGATGAACACTTGTTTTTATTCGATAGTTAAATCACAGACTATCGAAGTTTTTGACCATCGTTGTCAATATGGAGTGACCGGCTGGATTATTATCCGAAGAACCACTCCGTATCGGCATAAGCGTTGCGAACCAAGTATGCTGAATATATTGAAGACGGAGTAAAGTGCAAGGACTTTTTCTATTAAATAAAAATAGTGCCTTCGGTTTCGTTCAATCCCAGAACGAACGTAAATGGATGAATGTCTGACAAAGTATTTCCATTGATCAATGAGTTGGTCTGTAAAATATATATGGTTGCAACGGATTTATTCCCTTAGCATAACATCCAGAATATTTGTGCAAACTCAACTTGTGATTAACGGATCTGACAATGTGGCATTCAAAGTGATTGTTCTATCAATGAATGGTAAGTATTCGTAGCCTCGGGCCTCAACAACCGGGAAAGGACAAAAATCAGGCAGGCAACATGGCTATGTGGGTTGCACCATTAGGATGTATAATCACCTATCTAGAGGTTCATTTAATTTCTTATTCTATTCGATGCTGTCCCAGTCGGGAGGCGGTTGCTGATCCCAACCGTTGGTGATATACATTCGATACACTCAAGCGAAATGAGTGGTCGGTCATGTGTGGGCCGGGTTACAAGATGTTCTTGTTGAACCTGTGTATTCCTCTCTAGAGATACACTAGCAGAAGGGGGTCCCATACATTGTCATGTTGGAAATCCAATCTCCAATAAGCGCCATGCGGTTTTTGATTTTATACTATGTATGTGGAGCGTGAGATGCAAGCGTTCCGCTAGATTGTATTTATTTGATGTAGACATTAATATAATATCACTGGATTTTCGTATCAAAGTGTTTTAGGTTATAGTAAGGTAAAAACCGTCCGTGTTTATGTGTGGGCTGGTCTTACTATTATCTTTTCTTTCGAAAGGATTTTTTTTAAAAAGTTAAACAATTGGTTGGAGTTTACTCACACCAGTCCCATGATTGACCCAGAGTTTATTTTGTTTGTTTTCCCTAAACTCTTGGGTGCCCAAATTTGTACGGGCAGTCAAGTGTTTCAGGCTTTACAGATACATTTGGAGAAGCGGGAAGCAGGAGGCTTCACCGCTAGTTATTTTAGAGTTATTTCCGCTGTACCAAATGTTGTATTATACTCTGATGATGGTATGTCTATATGATATAAAGTTTTGTACTTCAAAGCTTATGTTATATAATATATTTTATTCGTTCCACTGTGAGGTTCTGTATTGTTATTTCTGTTCTTCTTCTATCTTTTCTATTTTCTTTAACCCTAATAACTCGTATTTCTGTATTATTTTAGTTGGACGTGTAGTGTTATTAGTCAACTCAGATAGTACGGATTTGCAGGCCATTACATCGTTATTTTAACGATTGGTTCCAATAAAGGTAACTTACCTTATTGGTCACGTTTATCAGTAAACGTGTTTAATGGTTTGGATTGTTTGATCTGTTTGAATTATTTTAAACTGTGTGGAGATATACATTTGTATACAGGGAAGAACAGATTGGAGGGATCCAACCGGATTCATCAAATATATTATTTATTTTCATATTATCATATGAACTGTCATGTTTGGGTGATTTATTTGAGTATTGATCATTGATTGGAAAGTCAACCTGTGTTGTGTTTTAACCAATGAGCTATATTGGTTGAGTAATCGGCAGTAAATGGCCTAAAAGTAAATCGTTTTGTTTATATTGATTCACCGTCAGGTGAGTCGATATAGATGAAGTTATAAAATTTATTTTATAACTGAAGATAGATTTTTGAATATATGATTTTGTATAAAACTTTATTTAAAGGAAATAAATATTTATTTTTATAATAAATTGTAAATTGATTTTATAAAGGAAATCCTGATGTTAATCATATTTGAAAATGTGAGATTAAGGAAATTATCCTAACGGCTTAAAAGTGAATAATGGGTTTATAAGAGGGATTTTTAAGCGAATATTATAGCTTAAATTAAATGTTATTGAATTAATTGAATTAAGTAAAAAAAGAAATTTAGAAAAAGGTTTTAGAATTAACCAAAGTTATATAAAAAGGGTTTGAAGGGTTATATCGTTAATTCTAAATTAACATTACTTAAAAATGGAGATTTAGTAAAATTGGAAAGTTGAATTAAGATTTCCAAAGCGAGAATGTTTGAATAATTTGGAAGTGAGATTGGTAAAAGTGAATTGAATAACGAAGGGGGTCGTAGGATTGTATAACCAATCCAATTTATAAAGTGAATTCCCTTTAAAGGAAGGAGATGTTAAAAGTGGAGATTTATAAGAAGTTGCTAATTATTGAATTAAGAAGAAATGGTTATAGCCGAGAAAGAAATTTTCATAATAATAAGAAGGGTTTTGAAATCGTATTTTGAATAAAATAATTAAATGGGATTTGATTTGAGATATTGGTTTGTGGGTTATAACTGGTATTTATCTTTAGATATGAACGTTGTTGATCAAGGTCTGAGAGGTAATTAAAATACCCCAACTTGAACGTCAGCAGAAGTATCTGAAGATGATATTGGTTGTAACGGTAAAAGAGGGTAGTAACGATGTATTATTTCATTTGAGAATAATAACGTAACATTTTTGGTGAAGATTGGAAATATATAATAGATATATATAATGAGGTTTTTCAAAGTAGAAAGGAAACAAAAAGGAAAGTATGGGAAGTTAAAGTGAAATTTTGAATTAGAAAGGAAACGTAAAAGCTAAGTACTATTCTCAGAAGATAAGTATAGATCATTGTTTTAAGTGATGAAATAAAGATATTTCGTAACGTTATATTTTACGAGTAAAAAGTTAAATGATTTCCAAATATTACATTAACATGGCTAACATGTGAATTTGAAAATAGACATTTGAATATGATAAGATTTCCCCAAGTATTACAAAGTGAATTTGTTTATAGAATGATCTTATGTGAATAAGAATCGAGAGAACTATATTCGTATATCGAAAGATTTAAGAGTTGAATATACATTTGTTTTAATTAAAAAGACCAAGTGGTGTTGAATACTGAACCAGTGAACTCACTGGATTGTCATGATTGAAACACTATTTATTTTGATAGTTAAATCACCGACTATCAAATCTGTCCAATACGATTATTGGTATGGAAAGACCGGGATCGAATTTATATTCGAAAACCATTTCGACCAACAAATACGTGAAGATATCAAAAGACGGTCGAGATGGAGCATTGAAGACCGTGGATTTTCATAAGCGGAAGAACTACTAAAAATCTCTAGTTTAGCAGCCAGAGATAAACTGTGGTTCTGTCGTGGTTGGAATCTACGGGTTGCAAGGACTACTCGCTACTGATCCATGGGGTGATTCCTATATGAGATGCAGTAGGAGGGTGCCTTCGGTTCATCCTGTTCCTGGATGACTTGTATGGACGAATGTCTGACAGAGTATTTCCTGAAACCACGTACGGTGATTTTTACAAATATACCGAGTGGTGGCAAAGAGGGGCACTTCTTTTATACCCAGACTATATTTGTGGACGTCAATTAGTGACTTGACGGATTTGACGATGTGGCATTCAAAGTGAATGGCGATCAGATGTTTCAAAGAAAATTCTGGCCTCAAGCCTCACAACCGGGAAATGACAGAAATCGGGCAGGCAGCATGGCTATGTGGGTCGCTCCCATTAGGTTGTATAATCACCTATCTAGAGAAATTCCTTTTGCTTCTTTAATCTATCGATGCTGTCCCTTTTCGGGAAGATGGCGGCTAGCTACCACCGTTGGTGATATACATTCGATACACTCAAGCAAAATGAGTGGTCGGTCATGTGAGGGCCGGGTTGCAAGACGTTCTTGTTGAACCCAGTGTATTCGCCTCTAGAGATACACTATCGGCAGGTGGTCCCATACCTTGTCATAGTTGGAATCCAATCTCCAATAAGCGCCTGCGGTTTTTGATTGTATACTATATATGTAGAGCGTGAGATGCAAGCCTTCTACTAGATTCTATTTACTTGTATTTAGACATTATTATAATATCAGACAAGATATTGCTTTCAAAAATGTTTTGGGTTATCGTAAGGTAAAAACCATCCGTGTTTATGTGTGGATTCAGTCTTACGATTATCCTTTCTTTGAAAGTTTTTAACTTTAAAATCAGGTTGTGTGACACCATTAATACTGTGCGAGTTTTTCTCACTCTGGTTCACCAGACTGACCCGGTGTTTTGTAAATGCTCGGGTTAGCCCGGGGTGTACAGGTTCAGGTTATCGAATGCTGTGAAGAGATGAGCTGGAAGAGTCCAGACGTATGATATTATATGGATACTATTCCGCTGTGTGTTGTATCTGGGAACAAGTTATTATAGCTATCCCGCGGTGTGATGTACTCTGATGTTGTAAGTATTTTTAAAGCTCTCAGTAAAGATTTATTTCTGTATTATATGTTGTTCCGCTGCGATATGAGACTCTGTGTTGTGTCGTTCTTCTTATTCTTCTATTCTAATATTTCTTTCTTTCTTATCTCACCCTCTAACTTCTTTCTAACAACGTCCAATGTTTTCGGTGTTTGGAAGGTCGTCATGAGTTACAGAAATGGTATTTATGTCGATTTTCGGAGCCGAACTGCCCTGGGTCATTACAGTGGTATCAGAGCTATTGGTTTAGTGATAACCTTAGCTCTGTGGTGTGACTCAATAGAGATGGGGTTAGTAATACCCTAGATTGAGTTTGTTATATATATATATATATATATATATATATATATGAGAGCACGTATTTGTAATTTGATATTAAAATTATTTTTGAAATTATTTTTGCCTAAATTATTTTATAATAAAAGTATTGATTTTCTCAAATTATTATAATATGGGCAATCATTTAGATTCGTTGATTTGACTGATATGGTTGGATTATGTGATGTGGATATTTGAAACGAATTGATGTTGTTTTGGGGACTAATGAAATTTATTTAAGTTGAGAACAGGTGCGGAAGTGCCAATTCAGCTTTAAAATCCATCCAAGAGAAATTTCTGTAGTTAATTAAATCCAGTTTTAATAGAGCTGCATAATAACCAAGCAAGCTCGAATATAAATTATCGTTTATCGCGTAATAACGCTTGCAAAAAGGTACGCCTATGAAGAATATGAAATTTTGGTTTTTATTTTGGTTCTGAGTTGGTTTTTGAATTTTTCAGACCCTATTGGTCGATGTATACATATTTCTTGAATCTGCGATATTGCAGATGTCCTCCGTACAGGGGAGACTCTACCAAAAATTTTACAAAATTTAAGGTGTTAGAATTTTTTTGAAGATCTTTGGAAAATTCTTTTATTTTGAAATAAATTGGTTTTTAAAAGAAATTAGATTAGTTTGGAAATAAAAGTCGAGTTTTAAATTTATTATTTTTGTAAAGATAATGGGTTTGTAACGTTCTTTCTTACCTTAGCAATTTCGAGGACGAAATTATTTTAAGGGGGGAAGAATGTAACGACCCGTATTTTTGGCCACCAAATATTTTATTTAATTTATTATTTTAAATATTTTATTTGGAATATTAATGGATTTAATATTTAATTCGTTATTTAAAAGGTAGTTCAAATGTTATATATTTATATATAATATAAATCGAGCTTGAAAATAGCGTGCAGTTCGTAATATTTGATTTTTGAACTTCACTGAGAATACAGGAGCCGATATAAGTCGGATTTCTGTGAAACGAGAAATTTTAGAACCGTATTGACGATAATTTTCATATGAAAGAGAAAAATTCAGATTTCGTGTTATAATTTGTTAGATATGGCCAAATCAAATTTTGAAATAGTCGCTATAGAAAATCATTATTTAAATATTGACCTTTAAAATGGCCGTTTTGCAAACGGACTCAGATTTCGATGAAATCAATTTCATTAGAACCGTATCGTTAAATTATTGTACAGTGATGAATGGCATGGCAAACCGATGTCGTATGTGATCACGGCAGCCATAAACGTCTGTTCAATCTCTATAGCGCGTAATTAATTTTATAAAGGGTTATTTAGGTATAACTTGAGCAGACGATCGAATTAGGCCACGAAACCAGTTCCGTTGAGTTCGTATCATCGATTAGAGTCAGTATAGGTATATAGTTTGTTATTTTTGGGGACCGTGAAATTCGGTGTCCGAAATGGCATTGCGGTGCACGTAAAAATGGCCTACCGGGGAAACAGTCTCAGAATGCGACAAAACTGGTGCCGTTGGTTTCGTGTTGAAGAATTATTATAGGATTGTAAGGTTTCAAGTTGATTTGATTTAACTGGTGATCGTGAAAAAATTAAACGCGTGTTCATTTCTGGTTTTATAAAGGAAATTTTTCCATACGACCTCGGATTTCGACGGAACTTGTCCCATTGGATCCGGAATACTTTTTTACACCAAGATTAGTTTTTTTATCAGAAGACGGAAGTCATTTGTGATGGTTCTGTGTATTACTTCACGATGAAGTTTCACATTATAATTAAATAATATATATCCTTTACTATATATATTTCCAACACTTAAAATCATTTCAGCACCAATCGAACAGCTTCACATATAATCCTTTTTCCGATGAAATGTACCCTACAGAATAGTCGAAATCCAATCATTTTAGACCCTCATTCAGACAAACCATTGACATAGAACCAAAAATGGAATAATCGGCCAAACAAAAGTAAAAGTAACATTAACATTCTGGAAGAAATAAATAAAGTAGGACCCCGAATTTTGTGTATTTTAAATTGCCTTGCCGACCACACTTTTCTCACCGTGACCATCAAGGTATCAATAAAAAAATGACTTTCCAGTACCGTACTCCCCACGTAACCGTGAGCACCACGTTTTCTTCTCCTATATAAATCTCACCCTTCGTTCTCATCCTGTTACTTGACACTTCACTGCCTTCTTCCATTTTTTCCGATCTCCTTTCAACAAAGTAAAAGTCAAGCGTCTCTCTCTCTCTCTTTCGAAATCAATTCATAAATTGAACCAGTTCCCAACCACAATATTATGGAGCACGGTGAGGACTTTGAAGGAATCAGTAGGTCTGTTGGTTCCAACATAAAAGGGTGAGTGCGAAGGGGATGGAAGCTGTTGCGGTTATGGGTTGTGCTTTTGTAAATAAGGCATGCTGTTATGGGGGTTCAAGGAGTTACGGTCTTGTTGGGATGCTTGGAAATAACGAAAGGAGAGGTAAAAAGGGGTTGCTTTGGGTCAGTATGGTGCGCATTGGAAGAACGGTATACTGGAAAGAGAGAACTGATCATCTGATCTTGACAAAGCTAATGCATGTGGGAAAAGGGACGTGTGGAGTCCCGAGCGAGAAGAAGTGGAAGATTCAGCATTTTTGTGGGAGGAAGCATTAAAAAAAAATACGAAACAGTAAAGAAGTGGGAGGGTGGCCTTTCGCATGAAGTAGGTAGAGGGAGCGAGGACATGTGCAGTGGAGCATGAACGTTTGTGGTGGAGGTTTAGTGCAGGAGTCTGGACATACGGCTTCATGCATGGAAGGGGGACATGGGGTACGGGTTTGGGTTTAAAGCAGCAGAGAGAAGTGAATAGTTGAGTTGCATGGAGGACTGGGAGATGGCGTTGTTTGAATACTGCTGACGATGGGTTCAAATATTGGTAGAAGAAGATGGACTGTAAGCTATAGGGGGTGCATGGAAATAGACTTTCCATGTCTGGAATGAAAGCAAGGTGAGGAATGATGAATGAACGAGGAGTCGCTTCGGAAATATGAAACAGAGCAGGTATTGTTTTAAAATATGAAGCTGAACAGTAAACATATTAAATAAGCCTAATGTTAACTATATTTGCTAATTATATATTAATTTAACCGAACCTGGTGCATCATTATAAAGTGCCAAACCCAATTTTATTCATTTATTTATAACACCTGTACACATATATATACCTATATGTATACCCTACCCAATGATGTTTATACCATTTGCCTAATTCTTTTTGTCAAAATCACAAATGAATAATTACTTTAGTTTTAATTAAACAAGTTTAGTTATATATATAGTGTAATAATAAAGCACCTGGGAAGTTGTTTTGAAAAATGCCTAACCGATTTTTATTAATATAAAAGGCCATTAGTTGTTCAAGTATCGCTTGGTCATATGTCAACCATTTTTACAGTGCATTGAAAACCTGGACCGATTTAATATAGTATTTATGACCCAGATTGGTTTAAAGAAAATGGGTATTGTATCTTAATATATAAGGAACCAGATTTTATGTTGACCCTAACCATAAACGGTTAGCATGGCTTAACCAGAAATAAAGGTCTAATCATTTTAAATGTATATCTAACTAATGTCGATATGTATTTTATCATGGTGCATATATCGGCAGTCCGTATTGTTTTAAAATATAATATTAGCCTATACATATAATTTTGTTATTAGAGGTTAGATATATAGTTCAACTTTATATTCTAGCCTAATCTAGTGTATATCGGGCCTAACGTGAGTTCACAACCTATGTACTCATTCTAAATACATAATTAAGATTAAAATAATTTAATCTAAAAACCCTAATCGTATATTGATTTTTAACGAGCTCGTATGTTGATAGAAATGGACGAATCACGGGACATTGAAATTGTCTTGACGAGCGTTTCATGCTGGAACAGATTTGAATACGTTAGGGTACAGCTGGAATTTTCAGTTTAATTTAACTGGAAACGGTCGTTATCTAAACCGAAGAAATCGAAGGTGAGTTAAACTCACTCAGTATATTTTTCCCATTTATATTTTTATATAAATTGGGTTTTTATTTTGTGAACTCTGCTTGCTATGGTTGACTGTTTGCTAGTTATAATATATTTATTATTTAACCGATGAAATTAAACCGTCGTTTAATTTCAGTGAAATACCAAATCGTTATTTTAACGATTGGTTCCAATAAAGGTAACTTAACTTATTGGTCACGTTTATCAGTAAACATGTTTAATGGTTTGGATTGTTTGATTTGTTTGAATTATTTTAAACTGTGTGGAGATAACCATTTGTATACAGGGAAGAACAGATTGGAGGGATCCAACCGGATTCCTCAAATATATTATTTATTTTCATATTATCATATGAACTGTCATGTTTGGGTGATTTATTTGAGTATTGATCATTGATTGGAAAGTCAACCTATGTTGTGTTTTAACCAATGAGCTATATTGGTTGAGTAATCGGCAGTAAATGGCCTAAAAGTAAATCGTTTTGTTTATATTGATTCACCGTCAGGTGAGTCGATAGAGATGAATTTATAAAATTTATTTTATAACTGAAGATAGATTTTTGAATATATGATTTTGTATAAAACTTTATTTAAAGGAAATAAATATTTATTTTTATAATAAATTATAAATTGATTTTATAAAGGAAATCCTGATGTTAATCAGATTTGAAAATGTGAGATTAAGGAAATTATCCTAACGGCTTAAAAGTGAATAATGGGTTTATAAGAGGGATTTTTAAGCGAATATTATAGCTTAAATTAAATGTTATTTAATTAATTGAATTAAGTAAAAAGGAAATTTAGAAAAAGGTTTTAGAATTAACCAAAGTTATATAAAAAGGGTTTGAAGGGTTATATCGTTAATTCTAAATTAACGTTACTTAAAAATGGAGATTTAGTAAAATTGGAAAGTTGAATTAAGATTTCCAAAGCGAGAATGTTTGAATAATTTGGAAGTGAGATTGGTAAAAGTGAATTGAATAACGGAGGGGGCCGTAGGATTGTATAACCAATCTAATTTATAAAGTGAATTCCCTTTAAAGGAAGGAGATGTTAAAAGTGGAGATTTATAAGAAGTTGCTAATTATTGAATTAAGAAGAAATGGTTATAGCCGAGAAAGAAATTTTCATAATAATAAGAAGGGTTTTGAAATCGTATTTTGAATAAAATAGTTAAATGGGATTTGATTTGAGATATTGGTTTGTGGGTTATAACTGGTATTTATCTTTAGATATGAACGTTGTTGATCAAGGTCTGAGAGGTAATTAAAATACCCCAACTTGAACGTCAGCAGGAGTATCTGAAGATGATATTGGTTGTAACGGTAAAAGAGGGTAGTAACAATGTATTATTTCATTAGAGAATAATAACGTAACATTTTTGGTGAAGATTGGAAATATATAATAGATATATATAATGAGGTTTTTCAAAGTAGAAAGGAAACAAAAAGGGAAGTATGGGAAGTTAAAGTGATATTTTGAATTAGAAAGGAAACGTAAAAGCTGAGTACTATTCTCAGAAGATAAGTATAGATCATTGTTTTAAGTGATGAAATAAAGATATTTCGTAACGTTATATTTTACGAGTAAAAAGTTAAATGATTTCCAAATATTACATTAACATGGCTAACATGTGAATTTGAAAATAGACATTTGAATATGATAAGATTTCCCCAAGTATTACAAAGTGAATTTGTTTATAGAATGATCTTATGTGAATAAGAATCGAGAGAACTATATTCGTATATCGAAAGATTTAAGAGTTGAATATACATTTGTTTTAATTAAAAAGGCCAAGTGGTGTTGAATACTGAACCAGTGAACTCACTGGATTGTCATGATTGAAACACTATTTATTTTTATAGTTAAATCACCGACTATCAAATCTGTCCAATACGATTATTGGTACGGAAAGACCGGGATCGAATTTATATTCGAAAACCATTTCGACCAACAAATACGTGAAGATATCAAAAGACGGTCGAGATGGAGCATTGAAGACCGTGGATTTTCATAAGCGGAAGAACTACTAAAAATCTCTAGTTTAGCGGCCAGAGATAAACTATGGTTCTGTCGTGGTTGGAATCTACGGGTTGCAAGGACTACTCGCTACTGATCCATGGGGTGATTCCTATATGAGATGCAGTAGGAGGGTGCCTTCGGTTCATCCAGTTCGTGGATGACTTGTATGGACGAATGTCTGACAGAGTATTTCCTGAAACCACATACGTAGATTTTTACAAATATACCGAGTGGTGGCAAAGAGGGGCACTTCTTTTATACCCAGAGTATATTTGTGGACATCCATTAGTGACTTGACGGATTTGACGATGTGGCATTCAAAGTGAATGGCGATCAGATGTTTCAAAGAAATTTCTGGCCTCAATCCTCACAACCGGGAAATGACAGAAATCGGGCAGGCAGCATGGCTATGTGGGTCGCTCCCATTAGGGTGTATAATCTCCTATCTAGAGAAATTCCTTTTGCTTCTTTAGTCTATCGATGCTGTCCCTTTTCGGGAAGATGGCGGCTAGCTACCACCGTTGGTGATATACATTCGATACACTCAAGCGAAATGAGTGGTCGGTCATGTGAGGGCCGGGTTGCAAGACGTTCTTATTGAACCCAGTGTATTCGCCTCTAGAGATACACTATCGGCAGGTGGTCCCATACCTTGTCATAGTTGGAATCCAATCTCCAATAAGCGCCCGCGGTTTTTGATTGTATACTATATATGTAGAGCGTGAGATGCAAGCGTTCTACTAGATTCTATTTACTTGTATTTAGACATTATTATAATATCAGACAAGATATTGATTTCAAAAATGTTTTGGGTTATCGTACGGTAAAAACCGTCCGTGTTTATGTGTGGATTCAGTCTTACGATTATCCTTTCATTGAAAGTTTTTAACTTTAAAATCAGGTTGTGTGACACCATTAATACTGTGCGAGTTTTTCTCACTCTGGTTCACCAGACTGACCCGGTGTTTTGTAAATGCTCGGGTTAGCCCGGGGTGTACAGGTTCAGGTTATCGAATGCTGTGAAGAGACGAGCTGGAAGAGTCCAGACGTATGATATTATATGGATACTATTCCGCTGTGTGTTGTATCTGGGAACAAGTTATTATAACTATCCCGCGGTGTGATGTACTCTGATGTTGTAAGTATTTTTAAAGCTCTCAGTAAAGATTTATTTCTGTATTATATTTTGTTCCGCTGCGATATGAGACTCTGTGTTGTGTCGTTCTTCTTCTTCTTCTATTATAATATTTCTTTCTTTCTTATCTCACCCTCTAACTTCTTTCTAACAACGTCCAGTGTTTTCGGTGTTTGGAAGGTCGGCATGAGTTACAGAAATGGTATTTATGTCGATTTTCGGAGCCGAACTGCCCTGGGTCATTACACCAACGGATCCAGTTTCGTCAAATTCTGATAATATATGCCAAAGTTATCGAATTTGCAGGTTTGTACTATTTAAAATAAAATAGAAATTTAATGTCTTTTATAATGATTTGGCTTCACCATTTAAAAGAACCGGCCTAAAACCCAAACCTGTGACCCGCTACTACTACTCCTCCCGTGACATTCTTTTCTCCCCCAAAATAGTGGCACACACCATTTCTCTCATTTCCTTTACCTCGTTATCAGACAACCTTCCATGAAAATTAACAAGTCATTAACTTTAACAGCTATTATATAATTAACCTTGATTATTATCTCATAATCCACGTCACACCCCCCTTAAACCGCTCCTCATCCTTTTCTTCCACCAGCTATGAACCGCGACTCCGGGATTTTCACCATTTCATCGATTTCAACCGCACATCGCTCCTTCTTCTTTCACCTTGAAATCAGACTAAAATTACCTAAAATCTCCTCATCTCCTCCTCTTCAACCTCTCACCATCCTTATACAACTCGGTGGCTCCGTCAGAACTTCAACATGCTACTGTATGGAAAAAGCAGCGAACCGATCTTGTACTGCACCCCTTCTAACTTTTCACGAAGGAGCTCACATACATGCTGAAGCCAAATTCGTACTCCATTTCGAATATCAATAACTCGATCAAACTTAAAACCCAGCCGTAGCTCTCACACTGAACTTCTCAAGGTATAAAATACCACTCAAATACAATAAAAACTATACGAGATAAATGCCAACACTCATACGAGTTCATATATGCATATATGCATATATATATATATATATAATTTTTATAGTTTTAACTGTGATTTTATGAGGATTTTAGAACTTGGATTTTCATGTTTTGATTTTTCTCTGGTGGCGGCTTGGAGTATTAACCACGAGAAAAAGGGGTTTAGGTTTAGAAATGTGTTTGGGTATATATACGAGTAGGATATTATTTTTATATTCAATTTAATATTAATTTAAATTGTACTGTTGCATGTATTTATCATTTAAAAATTCCTGTGATCACATATAATATCCAAATTCCACGAAAATGGACATGCAGCTACAGTTCGACATTACGAACCTAACAAAACTTGTTTCGTCGAATTCCGAGTCTGTTTGCTCACATAGCGTATTTTTAATGTCAAATTATTGACTGTTTTTCATATTAAAATTCCGTACGGCCACATACTGACTCCCAAAATCACGAAATTGAAATCTAACAATAATTTAATATTCTAGATCCAACAAAATTGGTTTCGTCGAAAACGAGCTCATTTGCAAAAGTGGCTGTTTTTAAAGCTCTAAGTAAACCCATTTAAATATTAATATATTTATAATAATTAAATTTAATATTAATATATTAATATTATTGTATATATTCTTATAGAATATCATACAATATACATATTTGGATTTATAAATCGATATTTAAAAATGTTAGATTAAATCAGTATTCAATTTATATTGAAAATCCATTTATAATATAAATAAATCGATATAGATTATAAAGGAATTCCATAGCGACTTTTCGAAAATATGATTTGGACACAACTCACAATCTATACGAGGAAATCTCGATTTTTCTCTTCCATTAGAGAAATATCGTTTAACAGATTCGAACGTTTCTTGTTTCACAGAAATCCGACTTAAAACGGATTCTGTATATTCGTTTAAACTATGAATCACCAAACTACGAACTGTCATGATGTTACGAGCTCGATTATAATTAAATTATAATTTATACATTCAAATGACATTTATAAATAAATTCGTTATTATAAAAAAAAATCTAAACTGAATTAAATATTTTAAATTGTCCATTTCACACAATATTGTGAATTCTGTTATTTCCGGTTATTTCAGAAATAAATATATTATTCTATTATTTATATTAATTAAATATTCAATATTACTTAATTAAAAGACTATTTAAATCTCTAAATCACTATTTAAATAATTAAATAATATAATTATTATACCGTAAAAATACGGGATGTTATAGAAATAATCGAAAATATCAGAATTCACAATATTGTCTGAATTGGACAATTTAAAATATATAATTCAGTTTAGAATTGAATTATATTAACGAATTTATTTATAAATGTCAGCTGAACGTATAAGTTATATTATAATTATAATCAAGATTGAAATGGTGCGGCAGTTCGTAATTTGGTGATTCGAACTTTAAATGAACATAAAGAATCCGTTTTAAGTCGGATTTCTGTGAACGAGAAATGTTCGGAGCTGGTGAAGTATATTTTTCTAATGGAAGAGAAAAATCGAGATTTCATCATGTAGATTATGAGTTGTGTCCAAATCAAATTTTCGAAAAGTCGCTATGGAATTCATTTATAATTTGTAACATTTCTATATTTTATAAATGGATTTTCAATATAAATTGAATACTAATTTAATATGTATTTGAAATATCGAGTTATAAATTCAGATAGGAATATTCTAAAGCTGTATGATATTCTATTGTGAATATATACGATAATATTAATTTATTAATATTAATTTTAAATATTTTTAAATATATTAATATTTAAAAGGGTTTATTTAGAGCTTTAAAAATGGTCAGTTTTGCAAATGACCTCCGTTTTCAACAAAACAAATTTTGTTGGATCCAAAATATTAAATTATTATTACATTTCAATTTTCATGATTTTTGGAGTTAGTATGTGGTCGTACGGGATTTTAGTGTGAAAAACATTCAATAATTTGACTTTAAAAATACGTTGTGTGAGAAAACGGACTCGCAATTCGATGAAACGAGTTTTGTTAGGTCCGTAATGTCGAACTGTAGCTGTGTGTCCATTTTCGTTGAATTTGGATACGTTATGTGACTACATGAATTTTTAAATGCTAAATACGAACAACGATTGGTTAAAATGGAATAAAATAATCAATAAAAAAATATTTAAACTATCCTATATAGTCCTAACATCCTAACCCTAAATTAGATTTCTTCACTGTGGTCAAAACATAAGTCGCCACATTTTTTTTCCATCTCAGTAAACAATTCATCTTGGAAAATTAATAGAATATCATACAAAATCCTATAAATCTTGTAAGTAATATATTTACAACCTCCTGAACTTACTCTTTAGTTTTATATGAATTTAGGGGTATTCGAGATATTTTCTGTTCGTTGAAAATTCACAAGCGAAGGCTAGGGTTCATGAATGTTGAAAATTAAGGCATCAAGACGCGAACTGGTTACCATCGTTGTGTTTATGATGGAGAATAGTAGTCTCTGTAAATGTTTGGTGGAAATTGAGCAAGAAGATGTCGCGAGTTTTTAGCAGCAGTGACGGGGTCATGTTCGACACAGTGAGAAAATCAGGTGCGAGTTGCTGGTTTTGTAGTTGGCGAGGAGGAGACTGTGATTAGATGAACAGTGCTGCATTCGGTTTGGGTTTATAGTGAAAAAATGGTGGAGTTCGAGGTCGAAAGGATGCGATGATCATCAGTAATAGCGTAGACATTGCATTTCATAAAATGCATTCGAGTTGAATAGGGTATAGATAGGTGTGATGATAATTCAAGGGGGAGGCGGACGCTGGTTTTAGTTTGGTGGATGGTGGTGAGAGCGAGCTAAATGAGGAAGAAGGAATCGACAATGGCTAGAGTAAAGACACAGGAAGCTCACGATTTATATTTTGGGAAGAAGCTTCAAATCATGGGTCTGGGTTTTGGAAGTGGGAAATGGGCCGGATGGTTTTGGTAAAGCCCGTGATTGATTTAAATCCAAGTTAAATTCTTTTTAAATAACGTATTAAGTTGTAACATCATAAATTTGTCATATGTGATGGAAATTCAGCGAAACAAGATCTGATAGGATCGTATGGACGACGGCAACACGATGGAACTGACTGGGAGTGAATTGGAGCTTGTTACAATTAATAGCGAAACAAATTGTCTGTCTGAATCAACCGACAGTTATCTTTATTTAACGATGAACGACCAATGTGAGTAAAACTCACTAACTCTAATAGTTCATATTTTTATAGCATTTTTTAATTGTTAAATGATGGTTGATTGCTGTGTGTTGATTGTTTAGATGAACTGCTAATTTATTTGGTTGAAATTATAGATCGAGTAATATATAGTTAAATATATGCCGTTAATTAAATATTAATTCTGTTTATAAGAATATTTCATATTGAAATGAAATTGATGTTAATTATATTGTTTAATATCTGTGAATGTAGGGAAACAGGTTGGAGGGATCCAACTGGATTCTTCAATATTTATAATATTGTTTGTTTTCATATATTGTGATATATGATGTGGTATATAATTTGTGATTGATTATGATGACACTGGTCTTATTATTTGGTATTTTAAATACCATAAGAAATACTGGAATGTAAAAGGGGAATTTTCCAAATGTATATTGAAAATGAAATAAATAGGATTTATAAAATGAAATATTTATATGAAATAAATATGATGTTATAAAATGAAATATTTATATGAAATAAATAGGATATTATAAATTGAAATATTTATATGAAATAAATTGGATATTATAAAAGGAAATTATTTGGAAAATAAATAGAATTATAAAACGAACATTTGGAAAATAAATAGAATTATAAAAAGGGGAATTGGCGAGATATAAAAGAACTATGCGGAGATGGATATAAAGTAGATTTTAAATAGAAATATGTTTAAACAAATAAATTGAGAAGATTAATTTATAAATAATGTTTTATAAATGAAATAAAATATTTATCATTTGATAAATGGAATATATAATTCTGAACTTATACAAAGAAGTAGAAATCGGTTTTAACACTAATATTTTAAATAGGATGTGAACTCAACATTTATAAAGGGATTATAAATGAGATTTAAGTGTTAGAAATAAAGAGGAGATTTCGTATGAATAATTCTATTAATAGAAGTATGAATAGAATTTGGAAATGGAATATTATTTTAAATACGAAACCTGGATTATATAAAAGAAATATTATTCATATTCGATGTGAATAATGGATTTAAGTAAATATTTTGAAATAAAAACATTTATAAAGGAAACTGGATTTTTGAAATAGGAATTCAAATAGAAATGGAATTTCGAATGGCTAGAAATAAATAACCTGTTTAATAATATAAACAAGTAGTGTGATATAAAAATAGAGTTTATTAATAAAATTAAAAATAATTATCAGTGGATAATTTGGATTGTAAATTCAACAGTGAATATAATAGGGAAAATTGGGAGTTGTTTTAAAGAGGAAAGGTTGAAATTTGTTTCGATGTTCGAAATATGAATAGAATTAAAATAAAATCCATAAAGATTTGTAATTAGAGTTCGACTAGACGAAGTGTTGTAAAATAATTTATTGAAGAAATTATATACTGAATAAATCGGGATTTGACAAGATAATTAGCATTCGACTAGAAACCGATATTTTATAATCGAACATAAGTTATTCGAATAGAGTTAATCAAATATTAGTTAATTGAATAGGGTTAATTGAATATTAGTTATTCAAATAGATTTAATCGAACATTAGTTATTCGAATAGAGTTAATTGAACATAAGTTATTCGAATAGAGTTAATCGAACAAAAGTTATTCAAATAGAGTTAATCGAATATTAGTTATTTGAATAGAGTTAATCGAACATAAGTTATTCGAATAGAGTTAGTCGAATATTAGTTATTCGAAGAGAGTTAGTCGAATATTAGTTATTCGAATAGAGTTAATAGAATATGAGTTATTCAAATAGAGTTAATCGAATATAAGTTATTCGAAGAGAGATTATCGAATATAGTTTATTCGAAAGAGTGTTATCGAATATAGTTTATTCGAAAAAGAGATTGTCGAATATAGTTTATTCAAAATCGAATAGAGATTTTTCGAGAGAGAATTATACATTGGTATTCGACTGTATCGAATTTAGGAAAGTACTATTTAGTTTCCGTTTTTTAAATCAAGATTTATTTATCTAAGAAATCGTTTATTTATTTATTTAAATTAAGGTTTAAAAGTTTTAGTTAAAGTTAGATATTTCAGAAATAGGGATTATAAAGCTATCGTTATTACCAAAGTTTTCATAAAAGAATTGGATTCGTAAACTAAATCCAACAGTTGCGTAAGCAATGATTTGATAAGAAGATTAGAAACGAAGTTAAGGAATTTAGAAACTAACTAGAGATTAGTTATGTTGAACATATTTTTTCTGGGTACTGATCTGATGTTGGTTTCGACCTTCGGGGTTGATATTCACAAAATTGTTCCTTACTAGTTTACAATTACAGACTGATGAATGGGGAAGGATAATGATACGTGAATAAGAAATGTAAACGTTTTCCAACGTTAATAACATATATTTTCTAAACTCAGAAATAAGAATTCACGAATATATGGAAATGGGAAATTAATAAAATAATGATAACTTAATGAAAAAAGGGAAAAATTTTGATTGATCGATAAAATTTCCATTTGGAAATAAGATAGTCATGTGTATGGATGTTTTCCTTTGATAGTTAAATAACCGACTATCAAAGTTTTGACCATTTTTCCGTCGTCAATACGGAGAGACCGGGATTAGATTTATTATCTGAAAACCACTTCGTATGGGCATTAGCGTTGTGAATCAAATATGATGAAGGTAATTGAAGATGGAGTTTATGCAAGGGCTGTTCTGGCAAATCCTTGTTAGAAATTGCGTAAGATGGGCTTACAGAATAGTGCCTTCGGTTTGTCCAATCCCAGGACAACCTGTATGGAAAATTGTCAGACAGAGTATATTCAATAGATCACGTAAATTGATCTCTTCAAACGTACTTACGTTTGGTGGTGGAGGAATTTATTTCTCTAAGCTATATACCCATGGTATTTTTTTGAAAAAACAATTTGTGATTTGGCGGATATGACGATGTGACATTCAAAGTAAATAAAAGTGTGATCTATACGTTATGGCCTCTAGCCTCACAATCGAGAAGTGGCATAAAATCGGGTAGGTTGTATGGCTAAGTGGTTAGCTACCAATTAGGTTGTACTGTCACCTGATTTAGAGAAATTCCATTTACTTCTATAATCTATTTCGATGCATCCCCTTTCGGGAAACGGTTTTTGATCCCAACCATTGGTGATAATACATTCGGTTCACTCAAGCGAAATGAGTGACCGGTCATGTTTAGCCTGGGTTACAAAATGTTCTTATTGAACCCGGTGTATTCCTTTTTAGAGATACACTATCGGAAGGTGGTCCCATACCATGCCTGTTGGAATTCATTACCTAATAAGTGCCCACGGTTTTTGATTATATATTATGTATATGGAACGTTAGATGAAAGCATTCTGCTAATGATTATTTAGTTGTGATTGATAGGCACTATTATATTATCAAAATATGTTTTGATATAAAGATTATCTTTTCTTTCAAAAGGATTTTGAAAGTCAAATCAAGTGTTTTGGATTCTCATAAGGGAAAAATCTGTTCCGTGTACACGACGTGGTCTTATGAGATATTGTTTAATTTCTCAAACTGTTTTAAATTGTTTACTCACACCAGTCCCATGACTGACCCAGAGTTTATTTTGTTTTGTTTTCCCTAAACTCTTGGTTGCCCAATCTTATATGGGCAGTCATGTAGTCGAGATTTTACAGATATACTTTGAGAGATGAAGCATGTAACGACCCGCATTCTACGCATCATAGGATCGTAGGATATTTATTTCTGTCACATACGAAGTCGTATGGTCATGTAACTTTGGGGGACGACTATCGGGGTCATTTCCCATGTTCATGATTTTTCCCGATCTTTAAATGACCATTTTACCCCTAGTTATCACTGTTTTGGCCATAACTTTTGACTGAAAAGGAATTTTGACCTGAAACCACTTCCATTGGCTCCGGATGGTGGTTTCTCTTTCCGTAGAGTGGTCACATTAGCCAAACGGACTCACCGTTTGGGAGATATGGCTGAAACAAGTTTCAGATGGTGAAAAACAGCTTAATTGGGCTTAAACGGGTGATTAGCAGCTAGGCCCAAGGGGAATTTCGGGTTTAGGGAGATATAGGTGCTGATTAGGGTTAGAAAACATTTCTTTAGACATTTTCCAGCCGCCACTTTCATTCCCCTTAACCTAGCCATGGCCTCCACTCTCTAAATCTCTCTAAAACACCCAGAAATCACCTTCTAATTGAAGATTAGGCTTAGCAAACATTAAATTAAGAAGAAAAAGCACCAAAGCAAGGTTGGAGCTGCTGTATAAGATTGGGAACAGCGCCAAATCAGAGAATATTTCAGTTTTGGGGTTCTAGTTGTGGCAAAGGTGAGTGATTTGCATAGTTTTTGCACTAATTACGGTAATTAAGGGTAATTAGTGAAGATTAGCAAATTTACACACTAATAAATTCTAGAAAAATATTTAGAAATTCAAAAATAATATTTTATGCCTCTGGTAGAAATTTGGTTTAATTTGATGAAGTTTTATTAACCTTATGATTAGTTTTACTTAAACATGCTTAGGGGAAAATTAGGAGTTTTGGCCACTTTTGATCCATTTTGCTTCATTAGAATTGTTGTTTGGTGTTGGTGGTTGCTATTACATGTTGTTATGACTTTATGGAGTGTTTTGTGATTGATTAGAGAAGTTATATTGGTCGAAAATGCCGTCGAGAGGCGTATAGACACTTGCTGGAAGTTGCAGGGATTAGTGCAGGAAATCGGATCGGATCGCCCCTACCCGACCCGAACCGCCCATTTCCTTTCACCACGAACCGAACCGGATCGTTATAGCGAAGCAAGCTGCGCCACGAGCTGAAGGATCCGAACCGATCCGAGAAGTCGCGATCCAAGGCTTGGTGATTGAAGACCCCGATCCGATGAACCGATCCGATCTGATAGCGCGACCCGCTCCGCTGATGGCTGAGGACCCCGATCCGATGAACCGATCCGATCCGTCTCTCGAGAGAATGAGCTACTCCGACCCGTTAAGAAGCTCCCGATCCGAACCGATGTTCCTCCACGGCTGAAGGGAAGCACCACGATCCAGATGGGTAGCTCGACCCGAACCAGTGGGTTGCCACGAACTGACAAGACCGAACCGACCCGACAAGGCGCCACGAGCTGACGAGGTGCGATCCATGTGGTGCGACACGATCCGACCCGAGCGTGAGGGATGATCCGAACCGATCCGAGGTTGAAGGCTACGAGCTGGTGACTGCGAACCGAATCAGGAAGTTACGTACAGAATGAAGACCGACCCGGAGGGTGATGACAGAAACCCGAGATGCAAAGGAAGTCCAAATGAGAAGTTAGAGCTCAAGATTCAGATGGGAATCAACGAGTTCACTTCATGAGTTGGGCTTTGCTGCGGGACGTGTGCCAAGGGGTTATCGACGTCTATAGCTTTGGACCACTATGGTAGGAGGTACGAAGGCGGATTCAGGGCCATTATGGCATCGGTAGAACCAAGGGCTACGACCAATGAAGTGGGTCATTGAAATGTTTGGTCATGACTCCAAGTGTTTGGCTTGGTCACAGCAGGGTTTCTACAAGTCGGGATTCGTCGTTACCTCAGTTTGTCTAGTGTTTCCAAAGTGGTAGATGTCGTATGCTTTACGCACTGAGTGAGAGATGTGAGGATGGTTGCTATGGATGGTTTGTTTGCTATCATTATGACATACACACCCCACCCCCGTATTCTTACACTATTTATTATGGCACCTTAGAGCATTGTACGGTATGTGGTACTAACTCTTTGGCTGCAGGTCCAGGTTCAGGTATGGTTTAGTATACCTGTTATTGTTCTGTTTAGATGCTTATCGCTCATACCAGGCTTTATGTCTGACCCAGAGTTTTATGTCTCCTCTTATTACTCTGGGTGCTCACACGAGCAGACTAGAGACAGGTTAGCTGGTGATGCACGGGTAGATGATCCGGAGACGAGCAGGAGGCTTCCACGCAAAATATATACATAATATTCTCCCTGTATTGTTGAAGATCACTGCTTAGGCATTGGTGGTGTATCTTCTACTTTAGCTTTCTTTTGTTTGGAGACAGTAAATTTGGAAAGTTGTAATAAGCTGTATTTGAATTTCCGCTGCTCTGACGTTGATTTTAGTTATCAGCTTATGCACTGTCTCACCTGTTTTATGTCAAGTATGTTATTATTATATTTTTATCCCATGCGCTGTGAGACATTCTACAGGTTCCTTGATTAGTTCATTCTCTTCTTTCCTTTCTTTGACGACCGTTCTGCGTTAGCTGGGCATGTGTACAGCGCACTTTCGGAGGAAATGCAGGCTGGTGCGGGACGGGCCGTCACACTTGGTATCAGGGCTTTAGGTTGCGTAGTTAACCTAAGGAAGTTATCAGGGAGAAATAATATACGTATACGAGAGAGCGTATTTGTGATTACTTTGGTTTTTAAAAGCTATATATATATACTATTAGTAGTATAAGGATGAAGTCATACTGCACTAGCACCACTATGGAGTCGTTAATCGTTTCCTTTTTCAGATTGACGATGAGCCGATATACTAGAGGTGCTGGTAGGGGAGCCAACAATGGGAATGCTGCTGACATGAGGACGATGTTTACAGACCTCATGAGAGAGATGCTTAGAGATGTTCAGAGGGCAGCTCCCAATGGTGGAAATGGTGGTGGTCCAATAGTGCAGGCGCCGAGGGTCGACTTCGCCAAGCTGAATAAGGATTATACTAGCCTTGGTGGGAAGCCGTTCCACGGAACGGAGTCGGCCACGGATGTTCAAGATTGGTTGGATAGTTGCGAACGTATCTTCGAGGATTTGGGTATCGAAGATGCGATGAAGAGAAAGCTAGCGTCCCGTCAGCTGCAAGGGAGGGCAATGAATTGGTGGAATGCTATAAAGGCAGCTACTCCCGAAGATCAGATTACTTGGGAGCAGTTTAAAGCTCGCTTTAGCGAGAAGTTCATTCCAGCTGCTCAGAAGTCAGTGCTGTTTAAGAAATTCTTGGAGCTCAAGAAGAATGGCAGAGCTGTCTCCGAGTATATTGCTGAATTTGACACTTTGTCAAAATATGGGTTATCTCTTATTGATACTGCCGAGAAGAAGAATGAGAAATTCATAACCGGTTTGGACCAGTACTTAGGGGAAAGACTTATTAACCACATCGATGAGTCGTTTGAGTCGATTGTATGGAAAGCATTGAGGTCAGAAAGTCTCTACCCTAAGCCGAAGACCGAGGTTGCACCCGCAGAAGATCCAAAGCCACAAGCAAGTGGTGGAGGAAAGGGTGGTTCCCAGAATAAGAGAAAGCAGAATCAGACTAAGGATGGCCAGAAGAAAAAGAACAAGCAAGATGTGGAGTGCTTCAGCTGTGGTAAGAAAGGACATTATGCTAGTAATTGTCGGGCCAAGCCAGCAGATAGGAAGTGCTTCAACTGTGGCCAGATGGGACATCACAAGGACAAGTGTCCACAGCCCCCTAAGGAAAAGCAAATGGTGAAAGCATATGCTCTTAATGCTATTCCTTCTTCGTCGAATGCCCCAACAGCGGCGGAGAAGGGAAAGAATGTCGTCATTCAAGGTATGCTTTCTGTTTATGATGTTCCTGTTAGAGTTTTGTTTGATACCGGAGCTTCCAGTTCTTTCATATCTAGTGACCTGGTAGATAGGTTGGGATTGGAGCCCGAGATTGTCGATAGACCTTTAGTGGTGACGAACTCGATTGGCGGTTCGACTAGCCTTAGCATGGTTTGTCGTAATGTGGTCTTATCGAGTCATGGATGCATGTTTGTTTGTGATTGCTTTGTTTTGGGCTTTACTGGGTTTGGCATTATTTTGGGAGTAGATTGGCTCCAAAGATACGGGGTGGTGGTAGACTGTGAGGGCTTGTTGGTGACAGCTAGAGCGGATGATGGGCGGAGGATAGTGTTTGGTGGTCTACCCAGTGAGGGGGTATTGGCTAGTTTTCTAAACTCCCTCGACATTCCGCATAGTGAGTTGTCAGGTTTGCCCGTGGTTGGCCAGTATCCGGATGTTTTCGAAGAAGTGACCGGACTTCCACCACACCGAGAGATTGAGTTTCGTATTGATTTGGTAAAAGATGCCAGGCCTATAGTGATGCCACTTCGTCGTATGGCACCAAGAGAGCAGCGAGAGCTCGAGGTGCAAGTCAGCGATCTTTTGAAGAAGGGATTTATCAGAAGGAGTGTTTCTGAATGGGGAGCACCAGTTGTGTTTGCTACCAAGGCGGATGGTTCCCTTCGTTTGTGTGTAGACTACCGCGAGTTGAATAAAGTGACGAGGAAGAACAAGTATCCTCTACCGCGGATAGATGATTTGTTTGATCAGTTGAGTGGCGCGAGAGTATTTTCTCAGTTGGACCTCGCGACAGGTTTTCATCAGCTTAGAGTGGAAGCTGAGAGTATAGCTAAAACGGCATTTCGGACGCCGTCTGGGTTTTATGAGTGGTTGGTCATGCCATTCGGGCTGACCAATGCCCCAGCATATTTTGTGGACCTTATGAATAGGGTATTTAGAGATCAGTTGAATAAGTTTGTCCTTGTGTTCGTTGATGATATTTTGGTTTATTCGAGGACAGAGGAAGAACACAAGAGACATTTAAGAGTAGTGATGGAGGTGTTGAGAAAACACTAATTGAAAGCAAAGTTTTCTAAGTGCCACTTCTGGAAGAGGGAAGTGAGGTTCTTGGGCCATGTTGTATCAGAAAACGGGATTGCCGTGGACCCGGCAAAGGTGGCTACGGTACAGGATTGGCCTACGCCCAAGAATGCAACAGATGTAAGAAGTTTCTTGGGGTTAGCGGGATATTATCGTAAATTTATCCAAGGTTTCTCCAAGATAGCAGCACCATTGACCCAGTTGACCAAGAAGAATCAAGCTTTTGTCTGGGATGAAAGGTGCAAGAATGCATTCAAAAGTTTAAAGGACAAGTTGACAAGCGCACCGGTGTTAGTCATTCCTAAGGGGGATGAAGAGATGACGGTATACACGGATGCCTGTGGTACCGGACTGGGTGCTGTATTGATGCAAGGCGGTAGGGTTATAGCTTATGCAAGTCGGCAATTGAAACCGCACGAGAGAAGATACCCTACCCATGATTTAGAATTGGCAGCGATCGTGTTCGCGTTAAAGATGTGGAGACACTATCTCTTGGGAGAAAGATTTGAACTGTTTACAGATCATAAGTCGTTAAAGTATCTCTTCTCTCAGAAAGATCTGAATCTCCGTCAGCAGAGATGGTTAGAGTTCTTAGCTTCCTATGATTTTGACATCGCATACACACCAGGAAAGGGCAATGCGGTGGCGGATGCATTGAGTAGAAGACATGCCAGCTTAGAGGCTATGTTCCTTGAATGGAAGCAACTGGAGTTTATCGCGGGGTTTGATTTCAAACCGAAGTGCGAATTGGATCCAGAAATGTTAGCAAGTTTGACGATCAGACCCACTTTGATTGAGCGGATCGGCTCTAGTCAGAGGGACGATCCTAACCTATTGGAGATCATCTCCAAGTTAGAGATGGGTATCGATGAGGAGATGAACAAGTATGGGCTTGATCGAGATAGATGGCTTAGAAAGAATGGAAAGCTTGTTGTACCCAATGTCAATGGATTGAGGGATGAAGTGCTTAGAGAATGTCATCACTCAAAGCTGACTATACACCCCGGTGGTAATAAAATGTATAGAGACATGAAACAGACTTACTACTGGGAAGGAATGAAAAGAGACGTTGGGAAGTTTATATCCAAGTGCATGAATTGCCAGCTAGTTAAAGCCGAGCAAAAGAAGCCTAGTGGATTGTTACAGCCATTGGAAATTCCCGAATGGAAATGGGAGCAAGTCTCGATGGATTTCATCGATGGTTTACCAAGGACTAGATCGGGACATGATAGCATTTGGGTGATTGTGGATCGATTGACTAAAAGCCAAGGTTTATACCAGTCAAATCGACCAGAACGGCAGCTAAGTTAGCAGAATTGTATATGAAGTGGGTAGTGAGATTTCATGGGGTACCTAAAGGCATTGTGAGCGACCGAGACCCGTTGTTCACTAGTGGGTTTTGGAAGAGCTTACAAGAGGCTCTAGGGTCAGAGTTACATCTCAGTACCGCGTATCATCCCCAGACCGACGGTCAGACGGAGAGGGTGAACCGTATCTTGGAAGACCTCTTGAGAGCATGTATATTGGATTTTGGTGGATCATGGGATGACCATTTGCATCTAGTAGAGTTTGCATATAATAATAGCTACCAATCCAATATCGGTATGGCTCCGTTTGAAGCTTTGTACGGAAGACCGTGCAACTCACCATCATGTTGGATAGAGACTGGCGAGAAGTTTATGCTTGGACCAGATGTGGTGAGGGAAACTTCAAATAAAATCAAGGCCATTCAACAACGAATGAAGGCTGCCCAAGATAGGCAGAAGAGTTATGCTGATAAGAGGAGAAGGGACTTAAAATTCTCCGTTGGCGACTTGGTGTTCGTCAAGATTTCTCCGTTGAAGAGCGTAATACGATTTTGCAGGAGAGGCAAGTTGGCACCAAGATTTGTTGGCCCATTCCCTGTTCTTGAACTAGTCGGGAATTTGGCATACAGAATTGACTTACCGGAGAAGATGGCGGGAGTTCACGACGTATTTCATGTTTCCCAACTAAGGAAGTGCGTTCACGACTCAAATATGACTATTTCACCTGATCAGTTAGAGGACTTCGAAGTAGAACCCGAGGCGGTTGGGAACCGCAAGCCGGTCCGTATTGTCGAGCACGACATGAAGCAACTTCGAAGGAAGGCGGTGAAGCTAGTCAAAGTACAGTGGAGCGAGAACGAGAATGATTGTACTTGGGAGACAGAGGATAACATTAGGAAGTCACACCCAGAACTCTTTACCTGGTAAGATTTTGACTTCGATTTAGTTTTCCGCATGCTAGGATAGGCTTGTTTGCTTGTTTTGCATGTTTGATTGTTGTATGTGGTTGTTAGGCATGCGGGATCCTTTGTATGTTTTGGGTTAAGGAATTTCGGGGACGAAATTTCTTAAGGGGGGGAGAGTGTAACGACCCGCATTCTACGCATCATAGGATCGTAGGATATTTATTTCTGTCACATACGAAGTCGTATGGTCATGTAACTTTGGGGGACGACTATCGGGGTCATTTCCCATGTTCATGATTTTTCCCGATCTTTAAATGACCATTTTACCCCTAGTTATCACTGTTTTGGCCATAACTTTTGACTGGAAAGGAATTTTGACCTAAAACCACTTCCATTGGCTCCGGATGGTGGTTTCTCTTTCCGTAGAGTGGTCACATTAGCCAAATGGACTCATTGTTTGGGAGATATGGCTGAAACAAGTTTCAGATGGTGAAAAACAGCTTAATTGGGCTTAAACGGGTGATTAGCAGCTAGGCCCAAGGGGAATTTCGGGTTTAGGGAGATATAGGTGCTGATTAGGGTTAGAAAACATTTCTTTAGACATTTTCCAGCTGCCACTTTCATTCCTCTTAACCTAGCCATGGCCTCCACTCTCTAAATCTCTCTAAAACACCCAGAAATCACCTTCTAATTGAAGATTAGGCTTAGCAAACATTAAATTAAGAAGAAAAAGCACCAAAGCAAGGTTGGAGCTGCTGTATAAGATTGGGAACAGCGCCAAATCAGAGAATATTTCAGTTTTGGGGTTCTAGTTGTGGCAAAGGTGAGTGATTTGCATAGTTTTTGCACTAATTACGGTAATTAAGGGTAATTAGTGAAGATTAGCGAATTTACACACTAATAAATTCTAGAAAAATATTTAGAAATTCGAAAATAATATTTTATGCCTCTGGTAGAAATTTGGTTTAATTTGATGAAGTTTTATTAACCTTATAATTAGTTTTACTTAAACATGCTTAGGGGAAAATTAGGAGTTTTGGCCACTTTTGATCCATTTTGCTTCATTAGAATTGTTGTTTGGTGTTGGTGGTTGCTATTACATGTTGTTAAGACTTTATGGAGTGTTTTGTGATTGATTAGAGAAGTTAGATTGGTCGAAAACGCCGTCGAGAGGCGTATAGACACTTGCTGGAAGTTGCAGGGATTAGTGCAGGAAATCGGATCGGATCGCCCCTACCCGACCCGAACCGCCCATTTCCTTTCACCACGAACAGAACCGGATTGTTATAGCGAAGCAAGCTGCGCCACGAGCTGAAGGATCCGAACCGATCCGAGAAGTCGCGATCCAAGGCTTGGTGATTGAAGACCCCGATCCGATGAACCGATCCGATCTGATAGCGCGACCCGCTCCGCTGATGGCTGAGGACCCCGATCCGATGAACCGATCCGATCCGTCTCTCGAGAGAATGAGCTACTCCGACCCGTTAAGAAGCTCCCGATCCGAACCGATGTTCCTCCACGGCTGAAGGGAAGCACCACGATCCAGATGGGTAGCTCGACCCGAACCAGTGGGTTGCCACGAACTGACAAGACCGAACCGACCCGACAAGGCGCCACGAGCTGACGAGGTGCGATCCATGTGGTGCGACACGATCCGACCCGAGCGTGAGGGATGATCCGAACCGATCCGAGGTTGAAGGCTACGAGCTGGTGACTGCGAACCGAATCAGGAAGTTACGTACAGAATGAAGACCGACCCGGAGGGTGATGACAGAAACCCGAGATGCAAAGGAAGTCCAAATGAGAAGTTAGAGCTCAAGATTCAGATGGGAATCAACGAGTTCACTTCATGAGTTGGGCTTTGCTGCGGGACGTGTGCCAAGGGGTTATCGACGTCTATAGCTTTGGACCACTATGGTAGGAGGTACGAAGGCGGATTCAGGGCCATTATGGCATCGGTAGAACCAAGGGCTACGACCAATGAAGTGGGTCATTGAAATGTTTGGTCATGACTCCAAGTGTTTGGCTTGGTCACAGTAGGGTTTCTACAAGTCGGGATTCGTCGTTACCTCAGTTTGTCTAGTGTTTCCAAAGTGGTAGATGTCGTATGCTTTACGCACTGAGTGAGAGATGTGAGGATGGTTGCTATGGATGGTTTGTTTGCTATCATTATGACATACACACCCCACCCCCGTATTCTTACACTATTTATTATGGCACCTTAGAGCATTGTACGGTATGTGGTACTAACTCTTTGGCTGCAGGTCCAGGTTCAGGTATGGTTTAGTATACCTGTTATTGTTCTGTTTAGATGCTTATCGCTCATACCAGGCTTTATGTCTGACCCATAGTTTTATGTCTCCTCTTATTACTCTGGGTGCTCACACGAGCAGACTAGAGACAGGTTAGCTGGTGATGCACGGGTAGATGATCCGGAGATGAGCAGGAGGCTTCCACGCAAAATATATACATAATATTCTCCCTGTATTGTTGAAGATCACTGCTTGGGCATTGGTGGTGTATCTTCTACTTTAGCTTTCTTTTGTTTGGAGACAGTAAATTTGGAAAGTTGTAATAAGCTGTATTTGAATTTCCGCTGCTCTGACGTTGATTTTAGTTATCAGCTTATGCACTGTCTCACCTGTTTTATGTCAAGTATGTTATTATTATATTTTTATCCCATGCGCTGTGAGACATTCTACAGGTTCCTTGATTAGTTCATTCTCTTCTTTCCTTTCTTTGACGACCGTTCTGCGTTAGCTGGGCATGTGTACAGCGCACTTTCGGAGGAAATGCAGGCTGGTGCGGGACGGGCCGTCACAAAGCAGGAGGCTTCAGGATTATGTAGAAATTGATTATTTCCGCTGTGTTCTAAGTGTTGTACTTTGTTAATGATATGTATATTCAAGTAACGATTTGTATTTCAAAGTTATATTATATAGTATAGTTTATTCGTTCCACTGTGAGGTTCGTGTTACTCTAAAGTTGTATTTATGTTCTTCTTCTTCTTCTATTCTAATTTTCTATCTTATCTATTCTCACCCCCTAACTTCTTTCTATTGACGTTCCGATATTTTCGATTCTCGAATAGCCAACATGGTGTTGTATGTCGATTTTCTAGGTCGAAGATTCGCGTTCGTTACATCTTTGTATTAGACATACTAGGACATTTCCAAGTCCATATTTTATATGGCGTATTCAGTACCGTTTTAGTGGGATTTAACACAATTGTTCTAAATTTAAATCATTGGAAGATCTGTACGACTTATCTCTAATTGTACTATATCTTATAAGGTGCGATTTCTCCTTTTAGACACATAATTTCAATATGGTGTTCTAGATGAGGTGAGTTGTGAAACAATTTCAAATTCACATGGATAGTCATTAAATAATTGGCTTAGTATTCTCTTTCGATCTATTCGAAAAGTATTTATCAAAATTGGTCTTGAACTTCATTTTTGAATTCTTTGAACTTTTCAAAGGATTCTGATTTGTGTTTCATAAGATACACATATCTGTATGTACTGATATCATTAGTAAATATAATGAAGTAATTAAACCTTCCTCTAGCTAATGTATTCATTGCTCCATATACATCATTATGTGTGAGATCCAACACATGTCACTCATTCACTGTGTCAAGTGAAAGGCGATCTACTTATTTTGCCTAATAAACAAGATTTGCATTATTCATTTGATTCAAATTAAAATGATCTCAAAATTCCATCATTATGGAGTTTTGAAATACTTTTCTTGTTTATATTGGCTAATTGACTATGCTAAAGGTGTGTTGGATTTAAATCACTATATTTAAACTGTTCATTATCATAGTTAAGGATTTATGAAGATCATTAGCTATTTGTGAAATTCCATGAATATTTCATTTAGATAAAATGAATAATAATTATTCCTTTTGTTACAAATGAAATTTAAACTTGTCTGAACAAGATTTGTAATAACTTTTATTTTATATGAAATTTCATAATAATAATCATTTTATTTAATTAAGCCAGTATATTGAACAAGAATCAACTTTCTATGGATAATCCAGCAACATTCGCTTCATTTCCAGTCGTAAGTCCACTTGTCCTTTTAACAAATTTCTACTTTTTTTGCAATTTCTATAAATTCACATACATCTATGCGATTCATATCTAGTATCTAATAGTAGAAATGTATAAGTATATTGTAATGACCCGGATTTTCGGCCAACTAATTTTAAATATTTAATATGGATTTAAATATTGAGCTGATGATATAAAAAGAACTTTATATGGAGTTATCGATTAAATAATTGAAGTACGATTCATATCAAATAAATTAAATTATCGTAATACGAAGTAAATTGAATTTCATATTTAAAGCTGAATCGAATCAGTTCAGATAATCGATAAGAAATCGTGTTTGAATCAGAATAAGAATATTTATTTATTTCGAAGAATTAATTATTTTGAAATTAATTTAAATCAAGGAATTAAATTGTTTTGAATTTAATATATCGGTTTAAATTTAGATATTCTCCAGATGATCAGGTAGGGCTCTGAAACCTGTACCAGTGGATTCAGAATGGTGATTTAACCCTAGGAAGGACTGTTGTTGGGTTCAGAGAGGAGCTCGGAATACTGACATATTTTAATTAAAGGACAACAGTTGAAAAACAAATTTAAATAAAATAGCCTGTGGACGGAAACGAAACTACAAGACTAAAGCAAAAGGGCCTCGCTGTTCAATTTAAGGCCACTACGCTTCGTTCTTTTTTTTTGGCTATCCTATAAGCCACGATGACCCTCCTCCCTTTATAACCGCATCTACCCTTTCGTTTTTATTTCTTCCAAGTCAAAATCAAATTAAAGTTCGAAGATAAAAAGGAAACCCGAATTCATTTCTGAAATCGTATCCATGCAATTTCGTATCGTTGGCTTCAGATCGAGGAGCTCGATCGGTTATCGCGAGCAAGGGAGTAAGTGCGTGATGGGGATTGAATAGGTCTCGATTAGGATGCGCGACGTTGAGGTGGAGTCGGGGATTTGAATCGAGGAGTTGAGTTCGCGAGTTGGATCTAGAGTCGCAAATCGGATTTTTCACAGCGAAAAGGTTCATCGCGATGTTAGAAAAGGGCGACGGTGGTATTTTTCAACGAGGATGGAGTCGCGATGGTTGGCAACTGAGGTGGGTGAGTTCGATTTGTTGAATGCAGAATTTTTTTGGAAGAGTTCGATGATTCGAGAAGAGGCCGACCTAGGGTTTGTCTGAATCTGGAGTTCGAAAATTTACAGCATCGATCAGAGGAGGGATGAAGTGTTTACAGGAGTAGGCAGTCGTGATCTATGGTCGAATGAAGATTCTTGAGTGCAGCTTTTCAGGCAATGGAAAGGTGCAGACTTTGGGTAAATCAGTGGAGATATGGGTGCTTGAGGATTCGATAATCAATGGAGATATAGGAGTAGGTAAATCAATGGAGATTTTGCTAAAGGAGGATGAGGCAGGCTACGGCTGATTTACAGTAGGAATAAGGTATATATTTATTCAAGACGATTCGTAAACGAGATGATTTGGGATTTATCAGGATATTCAGCAAAATAAACCCTGGTGAGTAAATCTCGCTGACCTGTTAATTAGAATTATTTTTATTCGGTAAAAATAATTGTTGTTACTTGTTTGAATGCTTTCTGGTTGATTTAAATATATTAGTTATTTAGGGTTGACTATTATATATATATTGGGTTGAGGATTGGATTGTTCCCGCAGTCTCATTAGCGGATGCCCGCGGTACCATAGCGGATGATTACCCTATACGCCCCACGCTATGATTAGTGGATGACCTTCTATACCGCGATATTCTGCCACGAAGCAGAATGGGTATTATTTATGTGCTAACGTCTGTGGATGCAGGAAAACAGGTTGGAGGAATCCAACTGGATTCCTCAAAAATATATTATCTGTTTTGTTTATTTGATTTCATATATACCATCATATATGATGTGTTAGAAAACCCGAAATAAAAGTTGGATGATTTGATTGTTTCAAATATCACTGGGCTAAGTGTTAATTTATTTAAAATATCGTGAAATGGATATTTGAGATTTAAAAGGGGAATTCTATTTTTTTTTCTAAAATAGAATTGGAAATTTTAAATAGATTTTGAAATAGGCTTGTTTAAATAAAACAAGGAAATTTATAAACTGGTGTTTATAAATAAAATGAATAAATTATCAAGAGATAATTTGAATATTTAAATTCAAATATGAATTTAAATATGGAATTTGAATTCAAGGAGAATAATATGGTATTTGAATTCAAAGAAAATAAAAATAGAATTTGGAATTCGAATGAGTTAAGAAATATTTACTTGTTTGAAAAAGAAAACAAGTCTTAAGTCTAGAAATTTATAAACGAATTTTATAAATTGAATGATCGAGAAGTGTAGAAATTTATAAACGAAGTTTATAAATTAAATAATCAGGGAAGTAAAGAAATATATAAACGAAGTTTATAAAGAAGGGAAATAGATTATCCTTGGATAATTTAGAAGTTTTATTCAAAAAGAATTGAAAATAGAATTTGAATATAGAAATTCAAATGGAATTTGAATATAGAATCGAAATGAAATTTGAATATAGAATTTGAACAAAAGAATTTGAACAAAAGAATTTGAATCGAGAATTCAAAAAAAGAATTGAATATAGAATTTGAATATAGAAATTCATAAAGGAATGTGAATAAAGGAATAAAGGGATTTGAATAAAAGAATTTGAAATATTGAATTTCAAAGAAGAATTGAATTGAATTTGAAATATAGGATTTCAAAGAAGAATTGAAATAGGAATTGAATAGAGATTTCAAATGGAATTCAAATATGAAATTTGAATAGAGATTTGAAATGGAAATTCAAGTATAAAATTGAATAATAGAATTCAAATGGAAATTCAAGTATAAAATTGAATAATAGAATTCAAATGGAATTTCAAGTATAGAAATTGAATATAGAAATTGAAATAGAATTTGAAGTCAAAGGAATTGAAATAGAAATTCAAGTATTGAATTTGAATATGGAATTGAAATAGAAATTCAAGTATTGAATTTGAATGTAAAATAGAAAAGGAAATCCAACTATAGAATTTGAACATAGGAATTTAAATGGGAGTTGAATAAAGGAAATTTAAGTATTGAATTTGAATGTAAAATAGAAAAGGAATTGGAATTTGAATATAGAATTCAAATAAAAGTGAGATTGGAATTTGAATCAAGAAATTCAAATAGAGAAAAATGGAGTTTGAATATTAGAATTCAAATAGAGTTAAAATGGAGTAGAATTCATTTTAACGAAGTTTAAAAGTTTATATATATAAATATAATTAAAACAAACTCGCTGCAGCGCTGCAGTTCATAAATTGGCGATTCAAACTTCAATCGAGTATACAGGACTCAATTGAAGTCAGAATTCTGTGAAACAAGAATCGTCAGGACCGATTTGATAATATTTTTCAAATGGAAGAGAAAAATCTGAATTTCGTCGAATAGATTTTGAGTTACGTCAAAATCAAATTTCTAGGAAAACAACGCCAGAATTCATATAAAGCCATAAGGGTTTAGTTAACTAAATATAAGGACCTTTAAGCAAATAAAAATCCAAATGCTCATTAGAAAAATCTGGACTTGAGTTATAAAATATATATATATGAACTCAAGTGAAGTAAGTAAAATGATTTTTGAGACAAAAATCATATTTTTGATTATTTAATAGAATTAACTAAGTAGAGGAGAAATTAGTTAATCAAGTTTTGAATCGAAATAAGACTTTGAAAGGAGAATTGGATTTGTAAATATATATTCGAAATCGAATATGGAACATGAATTGAAAATGAAATTCAATTAGTTTATAATCAAGTTGAAATATATTTGGATATGTTATATTCAAATATCAAAGTAATATAGGCAAAAGAGTTAATTTGCAAACTGATAAATGAATTAGTTAAAACGATTGAATTGAGCAAACTGTGAATAAGTAAATTAACTTGTGATTTCATATTCAAACCGAATATGAAACTAGAAAAGGAAAAAGGGGGAATTTGATTTGTATAAATAAGCAAGTGGAATCAAATCTGAACATGTTATGTTCAACCCTTTAAATAAAATGAGCAATAGGGCCAATTAACAAATTAGTTAAAACGATTGAACTGAGTTTAAAATGATCAGAGTAAGTTGTAGTGAATTGGAAATGGATAGACATATGTTAAACAGGTTTGGAATAAAGTGGAGTAAAGTATAGAAGAGATATAAATAGAGTGCTCGACAAAAAGGTATGTATTTAATTCATATATGAGATTTTATGCGCCGTATCGGCTAGCCGCTTGGCTTTTTCTTTTTCTTTTTGATTGGAGAAGGACCGGGGAAGCTATTTGAAATTTCCCGATGCTCCCGGTACAAAGGAGGTAATGGCGAATTTTTCCGGAAATTTAAGGAGTTAGAATATTTTTAAGAAATTTCGATAGTTAGAAATTAGTGTATCGATGTATATAGAAGTCGATAAGAAA
This sequence comes from Allium sativum, assembly GCA_030737875.1. Taxonomy (NCBI): domain Eukaryota; kingdom Viridiplantae; phylum Streptophyta; class Magnoliopsida; order Asparagales; family Amaryllidaceae; genus Allium; species Allium sativum. Next base: position 49,953,926 of record CM060922.1, on the reverse strand, counting down.
ACTAACTTAAAAATAAAATAGGTAAATCAAAAAGGAAATTTAGGAATAAAATCATCGTAAGAATAGAAAGAGAAAAGTATACGTGTTTTAAAAGAGGATAATTGATTTGAATGGTATTGATTTATTCGAGTAAGTAGTCTTGTCTGTTTTGACGTTAAATGTTATTCATCAAGGTCTGAGAGGTAATTATACCCCAACTTGGTTGATTTCATGATATACCGATAAGTAGCAAGATTCAGGCTCGAAGATCAATGTTGAATAAGAGATTTAGTTGAATACAAATATTTACGTTGTCGTAACGATGTTTTACATAACATCTGTTTTAACCCAAATAAGAGTAAGTTTGGAAATAGAATAACGAATATTTCCTAAGTTTAGAAATAAACGCGTTCGGGAAAGAGATAAATAATTGGAATATTTTCCCATTTTAATCAAAGATATTTTCTAAGTACAGGAAATAAAAGAGGCCAATATATGGAAATGTTTTCCAATTAACGTGATTGACTATTGAAAATATTTGGTTAACAAATATTGATAAGAAATAGAGAAGAGATTTAATTAATGGAATATTAATTAAAGGTTCAGTGATTGTTGGATGTTTGGATGAACACTTGTTTTTATCGATAGTTAAATCACCGACTATCGAAACACTTGTTTTTGTCGATAGTTAAATCACAGACTATCGAAGTTTTGACCATCGTTGTCAATATGGAGAGACCGGTTGGATTATTATCCGAAGAACCACTCCATATCGGCAGTAGCGTGCGAATCAGATTATATAAAGATAATCGAAGACGGAGTAGAGTGCAAGGACTTTTTCTATTAATAGAAATAGTGCCTTCGGTTCATCCTGTTCCTGGATGACTTGTATGGATAAATGTCTGACAGAGTATTTCCAGAAAGGTCACGTACATTGATTTCTTCAACCGTACCAAGAGTGGAAGCGGAGAAGGGCACTTCTTTAGCTAACACGTAATGTACTGTTGTAGACGTCAATTAGTGATTTTCGATGGATCTGACAATGTGGCATTCGAAGTGAATCTGATGTGATGATACAGCGTAACCTCTGGCCTCAACAACCAGGAAATGACAAAAATCGGGCAGGCAGCATGGCTAAGTCGGTCGCTCCGAAGTAGGATGTATAATCACCTATCTAGAGAATATTCATTTGCTTCTTTAATCTATCAATGCTGTCCCATATATATATACGAGAACGGTTGTTGATCCCAACCGTTGGTGATATACATTCGATACACTCAAGCGAAATGAGTGGTCGGTCATGTGTGGCTGAGTTGCAAGATGTTCTTGTTGAACTCCAGTGTATCGTTCCTAGAGTACACTGATCGGAAGGTGGTTCCATACCTTGTCATAGTAGGACATCCATTACCCAATACGTGCTTGCGGTTTTGATTTGTATATTATATATGTGGAACGTGAGATGCAAGCGTTTCCACTAGATTGTTATTTATGTGATTTAGACACTATTATAATATCAAAAGAGTTGATATAAAGATTATTTTGGATTCTCATAAGGGAAAACCCCGTTCCGTTATACTGTGTGGTCTTATGAGATATCGTTTACTAGTCTCAAACTGTTTTAAACTGTTTACTCATACCGGTCCCATGACTGACCCGGAGTTTATTTTCTATGTTTTCCCTAAACTCTTGGGTGCTCAAATTTGTACGAGCAGTCAAGTAGTTCAGGTGTTTTCAGATATCCTTGGAGGAGCTTGGAGCTGGAGGCTTCAGCGTTAGTTATCTAGTGTTATTTCCACTGTAATTGTAAGTGTTGTACTCTGATGATGATGTATATATACAGTTAAAAGTTTGTATTTCAAAAATCTATTATATATTATATTTTGTTCCGCTGCGATGTGAGATTCTGTGTTGTGTTTATGTTCTTCTTCTTCTTCTATTCTAAGTTTCTATCTTATCTATCCTCACCCTCTAATTTCTTTCATTAACGATCTGGAATTTTCGACTCTTGAACGGTTGTTCAAAGTCAAAAATTTCCGGGTCGTTACAGTTGGTATCAGAGCTTAGGTTGAGCGAATACCTAGGCTTGTGTGTCATGTGCCCATTAGAGATAGGGTCAGTAGTACCCTAGAATGAGTTGAGTGTATATATACGAGAGCGCGTATTTCTTAGTTAATATAAAAATTGTTTTATATTGTGTTAATTGGTTTGACGAGTGGTTTATGAATTCTGGTCGATATGGGAAGTACAACTGTATCGATAGGTATTTCTAAACACTTGAACAGAACAATTCAACACGATATTGTTTTTAAGTGGGTAAATGAAATAATTTACTCAAAAATTCTATTTTGATAGAAAATGACTAATTTTCTTAAATTATTATAATACATGGATGTGTTGGATGTTAAAATTATAATCGAATAAGATTATAAGAAATGAAATGGTTATATATAACCAAGTGGAATTTGTATAGAAATAAGATATACAAACGAGATGAAATGGAATTAAATTCAAACCAGAATTCAGAATTTTAAAATCCTGGGAGTTTGAAAAAAAAATATTTTTCTAAATGAATATCAAGTAATACAGCACTGAACTCACTTCAGTGGCTTGAAAATAATTCTGATGATGATTGCAACATCATCGGTGTTCATTTTCGAGTTTCTAAGTGATGAATTGCTGCCTTAGAAAAGTTTTTGAAGGAAATTTGTTTGGAAAGAAACAAGCTGGTTTGAAAATTCAAATGTTTTGAATTTTAAATAGAAATAAATATATACGTATATATTTATGTGATTTCAGAAGGACTTGAAATAAAATTCAGGAATTTGAATTCTGGAAATTAGAATTTAACTTAAGAAAGTAAATCGAAGTAAATAAATTGATTAAAATCAATTTGAATAAGATTGAATGCATGTGAAGGCAATATGAAGAGGTGAGTTCAACTATAATTGAGTTTTAAAAAGTAAATGGGTTAGTAACACTTTTTATACCTTACTAATTTCGAGGACGAAATTCTTTTAAGGGGAAAGATTGTAATGACCCGGATTTTCGGCCAACTAATTTTAAATATTTAATATGGATTTAAATATTGGGCTGATGATATAAATAGAACTTTATATGGAGTTATCGATTAAATAATCGAAGTACGGTTCATATCGAATAAATTAAATTATCGTAATACGAAGTAAATTGAATTTCATATTTAAAGCTGAATCGAATCAGTTCAGATAATCGATAAGAAACCGTGTTTGAATCAGAATAAGAATATTTATTTATTTCGAAGAATTAATTATTTTGAAATTAATTTAAATCAAGGAATTAAATTGTTTTGAATTTAATATATCGGTTTAAATTTAGATATTCTCCAGATGATCAGATAGGGCTCTGAAACCTGTACCAGTGGATTCAGAATGGTGATTTAACCCTTGGAATGACTGTTGTTGGGTTCAGAGAGGAGCTCGGAATCCTGACATATTTTAATTAAAGGACAACAGTTGAAAAACGAATTTAAATAAAATAGCCTGTGGACGGAAACGAAACTACAAGACTAAAGCAAAAGGGCCTCGCTGTTCAATTTAAGGCCACTACGCTTCGTTCTTTTTTTTTGGCTATCCTATAAGCCACGATGACCCTCCTCCCTTTACAACCGCATCTACCCTTTCGTTTTTATTTCTTCCAAGTCAAAATCAAATTAAAGTTCGAAGATAAAAAGGAAACCCGAATTCATTTCTGAAATCGTATCCATGCAATTTCGTATTGTTGGCTTCAGATCGAGGAGCTCGATCAGTTTTCGCGAGCAAGGGAGTAAGTGCGTGATGGGGATTGAATAGGTCTCGATTAGGATGCGCGACGTTGAGGTGGAGTCGGGGATTTGAATCGAGGAGTTGAGTTCGCGAGTTGGTTCTAGAGTCGCAAATCGGATTTTTCACAGCGAAGAGGTTCATCGCGATGTTAGAAAAGGGCGACGGTGGTATTTTTCAACGAGGATGGAGTCGCGATGGTTGGCAACTGAGGTGGGCGAGTTCGATTTGTTGAATGCAGATTTTTTTTGGAAGAGTTCGATGATTCGAGAAGAGGCCGACCTAGGGTTTGTCTGAATCTGGAGTTCGAAAATTTACAGCATCGATCAGAGGAGGGATGAAGTGTTTACAGGAGTAGGCAGTCGTGATCTATGGTCGAATGAAGATTCTTGAGTGCAGCTTTTCAGGCAATGGAAAGGTGCAGACTTTGGGTAAATCAGTGGAGATATGGGTGCTTGAGGATTCGATAATCAATGGAGATATAGGAGTAGGTAAATCAATGGAAATTTTGCTAAAGGAGGATGAGGCAGGCTACGGCTGATTTACAGTAGGAATAAGGTATATATTTATTCAAGATGATTCGTAAACGAGATGATTTGGGATTTATCAGGATATTCAGCAAAATAAACCCTGGTGAGTAAATCTCACTGACCTGTTAATTAGAATTATTTTTATTCGGTAAAAATAATTGTTGTTACTTGTTTGAATGCTTTCTGGTTGATTTAAATATATTAGTTATTTAGGGTTGACTATTATATATATATATATTGGGTTGAGGATTGGATTGTTCCCGCAGTCTCATTAGCGATGCCCGCGGTACCATAGCGGATGATTACCCTATACACCCCACGCTATGATTAGTGGATGACCTTCTATACCGCGATATTCTGCCATGAAGCAGAATGGGTATTATTTATGTGCTAACGTCTATGGATGCAGGAAAACAGGTTGGAGGAATCCAACTGGATTCCTCAACAATATATTATCTGTTTTGTTTATTTGATTTCATATATACCATCATATATGATGTGTTAGAAAACCCGAAATAAAAGTTGGATGATTTGATTGTTTCAAATATCACTGGGCTAAGTGTTAATTTATTTAAAATATCGTGAAATGGATATTTGAGATTTAAAAGGGGAATTCTATTTTTTTTCTAAAATAGAATTGGAAATTTTAAATAGATTTTGAAATAGGCTTGTTTAAATAAAACAAGGAAATTTATAAACTGGTGTTTATAAATAAAATGAATAAATTATCAAGAGATAATTTGAATATTTAAATTCAAATATGAATTTAAATATGGAATTTGAATTCAAGGAGAATAATATGGTATTTGAATTCAAAGAAAATAAAAATAGAATTTGGAATTCGAATGAGTTAAGAAATATTTACTTGTTTGAAAAAGAAAACAAGTCTTAAGTCTAGAAATTTATAAACGAATTTTATAAATTGAATGATCGAGAAGTGTAGAAATTTATAAACGAAGTTTATAAATTAAATAATCAGGGAAGTAAAGAAATATATAAACGAAGTTTATAAAGAAGGGAAATAGATTATCCTTGGATAATTTAGAAGTTTTATTCAAAAAGAATTGAAAATAGAATTTGAATATAGAAATTCAAATGGAATTTGAATATAGAATCGAAATGAAATTTGAATATAGAATTTGAACAAAAGAATTTGAATCGAGAATTCAAAAAAAGAATTGAATATAGAATTTGAATATAGAAATTCATAAAGGAATGTGAATAAAGGAATAAAGGGATTTGAATAAAAGAATTTGAAATATTGAATTTCAAAGAAGAATTTAATTTAATTTGAAATATAGGATTTCAAAGAAGAATTGAAATAGGAATTGAATAGAGATTTCAAATTGAATTCAAATATGAAATTTGAATAGAGATTTGAAATGGAAATTCAAGTATAAAATTGAATAATAGAATTCAAATGGAAATTCAAGTATAAAATTGAATAATAGAATTCAAATGGAATTTCAAGTATAGAAATTGAATATAGAAATTGAAATAGAATTTGAAGTCAAAGGAATTGAAATAGAAATTCAAGTATTGAATTTGAATATGGAATTGAAATAGAAATTCAAGTATTGAATTTGAATGTAAAATAGAAAAGGAAATCCAACTATAGAATTTGAACATAGGAATTTAAATGGGAGTTGAATAAAGGAAATTTAAGTATTGAATTTGAATGTAAAGTAGAAAAGGAATTGGAATTTGAATATAGAATTCAAATAAAAGTGAGATTGGAATTTGAATCAAGAAATTCAAATAGAGAAAAATGGAGTTTGAATATTAGAATTCAAATAGAGTTAAAATGGAGTAGAATTCATTTTAACGAAGTTTAAAAGTTTTTATATATAAATATAATTAAAACAAACTCGCTGCAGCGCTGCAGTTCGTAAATTGGCGATTCAAACTTCAATCGAGTATACAGGACTCAATTGAAGTCAGAATTCTGTGAAACAAGAATCGTCAGGACCGATTTGATAATAGTTTTCAAATGGAAGAGAAAAATCTGAATTTCGTCGAATAGATTTTGAGTTACGTCAAAATCAAATTTCTAGGAAAACAACGCCAGAATCCGTATAAAGCCATAAGGGTTTAGTTAAATAAATATAAGGACCTTTAAGCAAATAAAAATCCAAATGTTCATTAGAAAAATCTGGACTTGAGTTATAAAATATATATATGAACTCAAGTGAAGTAAGTAAAATGATTTTTGAGACAAAAATCATATTTTTGATTATTTAATAGAATTAACTAAGTAGAGGAGAAATTAGTTAATCAAGGTTTGAATCGAAATAAGACTTTGAAAGGAGAATTGGATTTGTAAATATATATTCGAAATCGAATATGGAACGTGAATTGAAAATGAAATTCAATTAGTTTATAATCAAGTTGAAATATATTTGGATATGTTATATTCAAATATCAAAGTAATATAGGCAAAAGAGTTAATTTGCAAACTGAAAAATGAATTAGTTAAAACGATTGAATTGAGCAAACTGTGAATAAGTAAATTAACTTGTGATTTCATATTCAAACCGAATATGAAACTAGAAAAGGAAAAAGGGGGAATTTGATTTGTATAAATAAGCAAGTGGAATCAAATCTGAACATGTTATGTTCAACCCTTTAAATAAAATGAGCAATAGGGCCAATTAACAAATTAGTTAAAACGATTGAACTGAGTTTAAAATGATCAGAGTAAGTTGTAGTGAATTGGAAATGGATAGACATATGTTAAACAGGTTTGGAATAAAGTGGAGTAAAGTATAGAAGAGATATAAATAGAGTGCTCGACAAAAAGGTATGTATTTAATTCATATATGAGATTTTATGCGCCGTATCGGCTAGCCGCTTGGCTTTTTCTTTTTCTTTTTGATTGGAGAAGGACCGGGGAAGCTATTTGAAATTTCCCGATGCTCCCGGTACAAAGGAGGTAATGGCGAATTTTTCCGGAAATTTAAGGAGTTAGAATATTTTTAAGAAATTTCGATAGTTAGAAATTAGTGTATCGATGTATATAGAAGTCGATAAGAAAACTAACTTAAAAATAAAATAGGTAAATCAAAAAGGAAATTTAGGAATAAAATCATCGTAAGAATAGAAAGAGAAAAGTATACGTGTTTTAAAAGAGGATAATTGATTTGAATGGTATTGATTTATTCGAGTAAGTAGTCTTGTCTGTTTTGACGTTAAATGTTATTCATCAAGGTCTGAGAGGTAATTATACCCCAACTTGGTTGATTTCATGATATACCGATAAGTAGCAAGATTCCGGCTCGAAGATCAATGTTGAATAAGAGATTTAGTTGAATACAAATATTTACGTTGTCGTAACGATGTTTTACATAACATCTGTTTTAACCCAAATAAGAGTAAGTTTGGAAATAGAATAACGAATATTTCCTAAGTTTAGAAATAAACGCGTTCGGGAAAGAGATAAATAATTGGAATATTTTCCCATTTTAATCAAAGATATTTTCTAAGTACAGGAAATAAAAGAGGCCAATATATGGAAATGTTTTCCAATCAACGTGATTGACTATTGAAAATATTTGGTTAACAAATATTGATAAGAAATAGAGAAGAGATTTAATTAATGGAATATTAATTAAAGGTTCAGTGATTGTTGGATGTTTGGATGAACACTTGTTTTTATCGATAGTTAAATCACCGACTATCGAAACACTTGTTTTTGTCGATAGTTAAATCACAGACTATCGAAGTTTTGACCATCGTTGTCAATATGGAGAGACCAGTTGGATTATTATCCGAAGAACCACTCCATATCGGCAGTAGCGTGCGAATCAGATTATATAAAGATAATCGAAGACGGAGTAGAGTGCAAGGACTTTTTCTATTAATAGAAATAGTGCCTTCGGTTCATCCTGTTCCTGGATGACTTGTATGGATGAATGTCTGACAGAGTATTTCCAGAAAGGTCACGTACATTGATTTCTTCAACCGTACCAAGAGTGGAAGCGGAGAAGGGCACTTCTTTAGCTAACACGTAATGTACTGTTGTAGACGTCAATTAGTGATTTTCGATGGATCTGACAATGTGGCATTCGAAGTGAATCTGATGTGATGATACAGCGTAACCTCTGGCCTCAACAACCAGGAAATGACAAAAATCGGGCAGGCAGCATGGCTAAGTCGGTCGCTCCGAAGTAGGATGTATAATCACCTATCTAGAGAATATTCATTTGCTTCTTTAATCTATCAATGCTGTCCCATATATATATATACGAGAACGGTTGCTGATCCCAACCGTTGGTGATATACATTCGATACACTCAAGCGAAATGAGTGGTCGGTCATGTGTGGCTGAGTTGCAAGATGTTCTTGTTGAACTCCAGTGTATCGTTCCTAGAGTACACTGATCGGAAGGTGGTTCCATACCTTGTCATAGTAGGACATCCATTACCCAATACGTGCTTGCGGTTTTGATTTGTATATTATATATGTGGAACGTGAGATGCAAGCGTTTCCACTAGATTGTTATTTATGTGATTTAGACACTATTATAATATCAAAAGAGTTGATATAAAGATTATTTTGGATTCTCATAAGGGAAAACCCCGTTCCGTTATACGGCGTGGTCTTATGAGATATCGTTTACTAGTCTCAAACTGTTTTAAACTGTTTACTCATACCAGTCCCATGACTGACCCGGAGTTTATTTTCTATGTTTTCCCTAAACTCTTGGGTGCTCAAATTTGTACGAGCAGTCAAGTAGTTCAGGTGTTTCCAGATATCCTTGGAGGAGCTTGGAGCATGAGGCTTCAGCGTTAGTTATCTAGTGTTATTTCCACTGTAATTGTAAGTGTTGTACTCTGATGATGATGTATATATACAGTTAAAAGTTTGTATTTCAAAAATCTGTTATATATTATATTTTGTTCCACTGCGATGTGAGATTCTGTGTTGTGTTTATGTTCTTTTTCTTCTTCTATTCTAAGTTTCTATCTTATCTATCCTCACCCTCTAATTTCTTTCATTAACGATCTGGAATTTTCGACTCTTGAACGGTTGTTCAAAGTCGAAAATTTCCGGGTCGTTACATATATTTTATAACATTAATATCTTAATTGGTTGAAGTCATATTCTAACTCAATTTTAGAACCTCTCTTTATTCTAAAACTATTATGTTTAATTTGTTTGAGGACAATCCTCAAATTTCAATGTCAGTCAAGAAATGCGATTTAATTTAATTTATCCTTCTTAAGGATTAATTTAAATTATCAGAGTTATTTGTTATTTAATATCTCCAGTAGATAATAAATAATAACTGATTCTTTAATATTAATTTAATATAAATATTTGACAATCAAAATTTATAATAACATAAATTTATAATTTTAAACTAAAATATGCTCCCACTCAAATTAACATTCCTTTGTTTGTTTATATATATATATCCGGTGTTCCGAGATCCATATCTAGTCATGCCTTGACCTAGCTTTGGCTAATAACCCAAAACCCAACATTTTAGGTAGACATCTAATGTCAATTATATGGTGTATATAATTCCTAAATCGCATGATGAACATTTTGTTCAGTATTATTCATTTGCTCAACTTACAGAATAATTTCTTGTCTCTAAGGCCATAAATACTATTATGCAACCTTAGTTAAATCAAACTCAATAATACAATCGAAGCACCACAATTTCTCCTACCGCATATAACCAAAATAAGAGGATGCACAACGCTTTGGTATTACCTACTTCCAATGAGATTGGACATTGATGGGTGTATTATTGGAAGACTTCACCATGATTTAATATAACAAAATTTGCTTTAAAGGCAATTTATAATTTGTAGTGGCGAACTATATTAGTTTTATTTACGTATATCAAAATATATGTATTTTATTTTGGCAATTTTTAATTCCACACAAAACCAAATAAAAAATCTTATTTTAAGTATCGTAAATGTTAAGGAATTAAAGTCGAACATTGGACATCATTGTCTTTGACACGACCCGAACTTCCCCGGTAAGGAAAGCCCGGATTGCGTTGAGGACAAGATGAATCAGAACACAAACAGAAGAACATTTCATTATTTATTACAACAATTCCATCAGAATACAAGAATATATAGAGTATGAATAAATATTACACAGAAAATATCAGAGATTTAACTTACATTTAAATACATCGCAGCGGAAAATAATTCAAAACACAACTAGAAGTAATACATGGATACAGAGCTTTCCGAGTATCGTTCCAGCTGTAAACCAGGATCCTGTGAATATAAATCTGCAAAACCAAAACTACTAGCTGCCCGTGTGGAAAATAAGGGCACCCAGAGTTTAAGTTAAAACAATAAACCCCAGGTCAGTCATGTGACTGGTGTGAGAACTAAAACAGTTATTAATCTTTATTTTAAAGTTCGGTAAATCAAGGGACCACGCCGTATAACACGGAATGGGTTTCCTCCCAAGAATACCAGTGCATAAACAAACAGCGCAATGCTAAATAAAGGAAAATGAAGCTATTATAAGACCCAGGTCCCATCACACAATGCAACGCAAGCCGGAGGATAGGGTTTTTACCTTATAATAGCCAAAGCATGCTTGGTACGTTTAAAACACATTATTTTGATATTACTATAAGTGTATAGTGTCAAAACAATTTCAATCATAAATATCAATCATATGCGACATTAATTACCCATACCACTATGTCGCCATACTAGGTTCTACAAATAAAACCGAAATATCACGTATTGGAAATTGGATTTCCTTCATGAGTCGAGGCAAGGGGCAAGCTCCTCTCCGATTCGAGACACTCTAGCAAATGTCTCAGGACCCCACTATGATCCTTGGATCTTCAGGGCTGGTCCTCTCTTACTTTTGAGGATTGGCAATTCCTAAGCACACGTTTCTCAGTCCTAACAGACCTATATCCGAGGCGCCTCGTATCCAACAACCACATGGGTGAAAAGTATATAAATGTCAGGGCTGGTAGGTCACTGACACCACCACTAGCTAGAAAGAAACGTCGTGCTTTCCCTGCAGTCACTATCCTGTTTTTGACTCATACTGAGGTGTAAGGCTCGCGAATTCACGTTATACACAAAGCTGCGCCATACAGGCCATGCTTTGATCATCAACCACAAGACTTTGCTTTTCAACAGAAGCCTTGATCAATTGCCACTTACGCGTGCCACACTGGCAATTCACTCCATGCGACTGATGTCCATCGATATACAACCTCTGAGCTCGTACGTCTCAGAGAAGGGCATTAAGCAAGAGAATAAATTCTCCGCTGCCAAACAGATGTATATTTAATAGAGATCAATCAACACAGAATAAAATCCAATGTCAGACACACAGTCCATTTACAAGTTCATTCTGGGTCTGAACGAAACCGGAGGCACTTTCCTCGCATATCCATCGATCTCCAAGTACGTCTGGACGATCACCAACTGATTCCCTCATCTTGGGTGTACAACCCAATCAAAATCATCAGTAATCACCCAAACGATGTGAAGACTTCCGGTCTTCAACCACCATCTTCATCTTCGACTTATCATCGAATCGGTTATTCAGAATGAGTATAAACCCGGCCTTTCCGAATAACCCGTGTATATAATAAACACGTGTTACACAAACACAACATACGCCTCATTCCAATTCAGAATATTCTTTTATTCACAAAATCACATTCTTAGGGAAAGGTTCCCATTAATTTTATCGAAGATAAATTCTTCTAAATTTATTCTTTAATCTTCCTTTGGATATCATTTCAAACCATATTATGGTTTTCCAAACTAGTCGGGATTAGCGAACCACACCGAAGTAATTATTTATTTTATTTCCCAGTCCCAACCTATTCATCCCCTTGAGCAAAACTGGTATTACTCCATATCTAACACCACGGTGTTATCGGTAAAATTAATTATCATTTCACGTTCAAATCTGATTAAAGATTTAACTATCGCTTTGGAGCAAAACTGGTAGTACTCCATTCTCGATTACTTTTCAGATTTGATAATTTAAATTATCAATTCACATTTCAATCTAATTAAAGATTCATTAAAACTCCATTTAGTTTTAATCTTTCCAAAAATTAATATCCCGCCTTTAACTGGGTTAAAAGACCAATGTCATTTAAAACACGGTTCACGATAAACCCAAAATCACATTTGATATTAAATACAAGGCTCTGAATAGAAAATATATCAGCTTACATTCAATATCAAATTCTGAAACCAACAAATATCGTATTGGAAATAACGACATAAATATATCTTTCAAATTTCCATAACAATATTTGTATAATCGCGAAATTCAACATCGAAATATTCCGAAGACAATGTCGATTCAAATCCATTTCAATTCATGTATTGGAAATCCTGGTCATTTTCAAAACCATTTCAAATTCAATTTATTTATTTCAAAAATAAATTGATTTTAATTCTAGTTCAAAACTAGTTCATTTCGATAAAAATATATTTTTATCCTATCAAATGTGGAGATTTTCATCCCAATTCTTTCCAATTCATATCTTATGATTTTACACAAATTATTGATATTTTTAATAATTTTATCAAGGCCCGTACAGTCGATTTCCATCAACGGTCATCGAACTGCACTTACAGCGACCTTTTCCAAATTTGATTTGGACATAATTCCAAATCCAACCGTTAGATTTCAAATTTCTAATATTCGTGGAAAGCTCTTTTCGATACGAACCCAACGGTTCTGGTTTTAGGAGAATCCGACGGTCGGATCTCCCGCAACATCAATTCGAAGTCAATGGTCGAAATTCACGAATTGCTGCGGCGCGTTCTATTTAGGCCATCATATATATAATATATATATTTCTTCGATTTCTATTTAAAACGAATTTTATAAATCGTTTCAAATTTGTTTCAAAAACCATTTCAGATCTATATTCAATTTCAAATCAAAATTGAATATTTATTATCATTACTATATAAATGATAATATTTTCAAAACGTTATATTTTGAAATCACTACCTTTTCTATATTCATTATAAAACGAATATAATCGATATAAATATCGTTCACATCAAAATAGTGCAACTCTAATCAACACGACTTTACATAATTCAATAAATTCGTTATTCTATTCAACAAATGAATATTTATTCTATTCAACACATGAATCTATATTTCCTTCAACACATGACTAATCTCAACACATGAGTACTGTCAACACTCGACTATTTTTGTTATGCAATATATTTTATAAAATTATGGTATCTATCATTTGATTTTCAACCAGATTCCAACCGTAAAGTGGTTTCTAATCTTAAATATGATAAAGATGTAAATTTTATTGTAAAAATATTTTACTCAACACATGAATAGTTTCAACACATGAGCATCGTCAACAAATGACTAGTTTTATATTCTAATATTCTTTATCTTCCCAATTAGAATGAGGCCCAATCAATTACCATATAACGTTAATTATATGGATTCCATACAACACATGTATATAATAGCAATGATAAACAATCAACCATCATCCAAAGTGCACCACACAATTGTATAAGCATCAAATATAAATAATTAACGCTTACACAGCCTTTCGACCAATCGATCGACATACAATTAAATAATTGGGATTAGTGTACGCCAAATATCATCCCAACACCCGTGTGGGGTTTCAAATCAACAAACACAGATTTTTATTTGTGCAGTTGGGCGATGTGTAAAATTTATCGACCCAATCAATATCAGTCAAATCAGTGTATATAAACAAATCGGCCGATTTGTTTATAAATATTTATTTATTCACATCCACGTTAAAAATTATATTTTCAACGATAATTAATTTATTTCAACCATCTAGAATTTATTATCGATTTCACATCAACATCACAAACAAATTTCACAGTACCTCAAACAAACATACAAGCCGTCCATGGTCTGTGGACGACGGGTGTCGGGTGCTGCTAAGCACTGTCTGCATCCTAGTATATATATATATATATATAACTAGAAAAAGAAATTTAAAGTGAGAAGTTGTCACCAATAGCTATCCCAACTCCATGACACTTTAAACGTAGAAGTCTTCGCCGTTCTCGCCTTTAGTCACTTTCGTTACCCGTAGCCGCTACATATATAAAAATCACAATTTTATATTTTTGCTATGTATAAAAATCATATTTTTATAATTACTCCATATGGATGAAATCCTATTTTTACATCGCTACTATATAGATAAAAATTCTATTTTTACACCTCTATTATATAGATAAAAATTCTATTTTTACACCGCTATTATATAGATAAAAATTCTATTTTTACACCGCTATTATATAAATAAAAATTCTATTTTTAAACCTCTATTATATAGATAAAAATTCTATTTTTACACCTCTATTGTATATATAAAAATTCTATTTTTACACCTCTATTGTATATATAAAAATTCTATTTTTACACCTCTATTTATAGATAAAAATTCTATTTTTACACCTCAATTATATAGATAAAAATTCTATTTTTACACCTCTATTATATAGATAAAAATTCTATTTTTATAACAGTGTTCATATAATAAAGATTATATTTTTATCATGCTATTCTCTATATAAAGATTCCGCCTTTTCAAATATAAAGATTTCGCCTTTTCAAATATAAAGATTTCGCCTTTTCAAATATAAAGATTTCGCCTTTTCAAATATAAAGATTTCGCCTTTCATAATATAAAGATTTCGCCTTTCATAATATAAAGATTTCGCCTTTTTAAATATAAAGATTTAATTTTTATTATCATAACCATATAAAAATTATATTTTTACTTCTTTTACATAATAAAAATTATATTTTTCATCTCTAAAAATCATATTCCTATGAAAACAACGTTATTCCCTCCTAACAATATAATTACAGTCCAAGAAAATTAATTAAACAAAGAAAGAAACTCACTTTCTTTTTCGGAGGGGTGGAGGTTGCGTTCTAATTGAAATGGGGGGACTTCATGTCGCAGGAAGGAGGAGGAGGCGTTGTTGGTGGCGGTGAAGGCCAGGGGAGGCGGCGCAGGTGGCTTGCGAGGCTAGGGGGTGGCATACGAGATAGCGCGTTGCGGTTTGGAGGGCGGCGCGGTCGGTTGAGAAATGAAGGGAAGGAGAAGAAGAGGAGGGCGGAGAGGAAGTGGAGGAAGGAGGCTAGGGGGGCGCTGCGCCTCCTGGCGGCGGCGACGAGACGATTGATCGCCTGGGGGGAATCGCGATTTCCACCCCTTTTTCTTTTTTTTTTTCGATTAGAAATGAACTGACGGGGGGAGGGGGGTTAGAGAGAATTTATATAATTATATATTTTAATATTAGTTTTCAATTTATATTGACTTTTCATACGATCTCCAAACAACACCCAACGACTGACGCCCCTAGCTAATTACCCCCATTCCAAACACAATGGGATATGTATCGCAGGCTGATTCAATCGTTTCGATCATTTTTCGTCAAAATCAAAATATAACTTTATATATTGAATTTGAACGCGCATTTCAATTTACTGGGGTCACATACTAACTCGAAAAATTCCAGAAAAATATTTTCTAGCTTCGTATTGATGATACGGTCCCAATAAAACTAGTTTCGTCGAATTCTGAGACCGTTGGAAAAATGGCCATTTTCCAGTCGATTAAAATCAACTGAAACTGGTCAAACGCGTTTTCCTTCGCCACGCTCGCATATTGACTCGAAAAATTATGAAAATTGGAATCTAGCAATAACTTGACATCTCGGACCCAACAAAAGTGGTTTTGTCGAAATCCGAGGTCGTTTGCAATATCCCCATTTTTAAGGGCCGAAATTCCATAGCGACTATTCTGAATTTTCAACAGGACATATCTTTTGATCCCCGCTATGAAATTTTGATTTTTCGGATTCGTGGAAAGATATTCTCAATTAGATTCAAATATTTTTTGTTTCGCTAAAATCCGGTTTATTTTGCACCCAATATGTTCAATTGAAGTTTGAAATCGAATTATCGAACTACCGCGCCATTTTCAATTCCTTTTTATAATTATATATAATTATTTATATTCTAACGATGACGTGTATAAATATATATGTTCGATTCTATTCAAAATAAATTTCTCATCGTTATTATTTAAAATAATCTATTTTAAATGTTCAAACTTCATTAAAATTGCCAAAATAAAATTTTTAAATTAGCTCGCATTTCCGGGTTGTTACAGTCTTTGAACATTTCAAAACAAATCTTAGTCCAACGTTCATATATAAAAAAATTACAATAATTTATTTATAGTTAGGTCCTTTAGCAAGATTTAAAATAGGCCATTTAAGCCTATTAATTATGATGGCTCATTTATATCCAATACAAAAATCATAACAATACACAGGTTCCACTATCTAAAGACAGATTGATTCATACAGACAATATATATATATATCATATGACATCTTACCAATGCAAGCTTAATCAAATTATACATAATGTAACTTTATATTTATAGATAATTAAAGTCACTTGCAATCCATAAATATGAATTATTTGAACATTTTCACAACTCAGATAATATAAGACATCATAACATGATCACAATAGGTATTGACAATAAAATCATTGGCTATAATGTACATATGTATGAGGCGAATATATAAATATACTCATGCATTAGTAAATAAAATATTTTGCATCTAATGCAGTAATATACAAGTCTTTTACTTGAGCTTCTATAGTGCCATGTTAACTAAACATGAATACATACATATGGTTATATCCATAGAACTAAGTCATACTAGTCTAATTTTTATACATATACATTTGCAGCGTGCATATTTCCTTATCGAAGACGCTTTATCGCTGCTCCCAAAACAGTTTCAAATTCAGCTAATGTTTGCATCTCGCCCCTTATAAACAATTTTACTTCATAGGGTTATGCTTTTCAAATATATCTAATGTATATTGTATGCAGAGAATAATTTAGATACATCAAATGTATATAAGCTTATCTAAGCACTTCCATTCGCATCATGAATCAAACATTCATTTTGTGCAATAACTTGTATATTGATTTCTATAATATACTTGTATCATTATATAGTCATTGTAATAGTTGACTATCAAGCCATGTTGCTATAAATAACTACTTATATTCGCAACTTATAAATATATGTAATATATATATATATATATATATATAATACATATATATATACATACATACGCACATACATACATACATACATACATACATACATACATGTATACTACACATCTGTATCTACATGGAATGTTGTTGCTAATGTTGTCTATTTTACTTGATATATATGTCTAAGTCAGACTCATGACATATCTATATTTATCTTCTTACATGTTTGTGCAAACTAACCCCAGGCTAATAGTGTTGTACAATAATACACTCGTAGACAGTTCAAAAAATCACACACCTTCAAGTTTAACAAATGACAGATTATTGCCAGCATATCATATATTGGCGAATAAAACATACGTATATAACAAAGGGTCATACATTTACTAACTGATGAACTAATATACCAAATGTCCATCACAATGTATGAACTTGATTCAGTCATACTCATCAATACATATATATTTCCCAACATTTAGCATATTGTTAATGGTCAAAACAAAAGGGGCATACATATAGATCAGACAATATAATGATTCATGTGTTCAGATATGTGATCCTATGATTATCTAAGAATATACGAGCAATATAAAGCTTAACTGCTTGTAAGTTCAACAGTCGTAAATGGCCATAGTTGATGTGACACATATCATATAAGTATGCATACATATTTTATTCACTTGGGTAAGAAAAAAAATTTGTGCATCAATTTAGTCCATAAATAAGCAAAATATATATATATATGTACACATATATATGTATGTAATACAATATATATATATATATATATATATACACACACGTGTGTGTGTGAAGATTCAAAAAAAACATTCCTCTTCTAAAAATGGCGGATAATCCCCCGCCTAATCCAAATCTTAATTCAAATCCAAATTCAAATCATAATACAAATCCGAATCTATCATCTGAAATCCTTGATTCTGGTATAAGTCATTCTTCTCAATTCTCAATCGGTGTGGATCTTTCCTCTTTACAATTCGTCAAGCCGACGGAAAAAAATGTCTACATATCGGAAGAAACTTTTAAATCTTCTGCTGATTCATGGTCGAATACTATTGCACTTCATCCTTTGGATTGTAAGCTCACTATCGTTAAACTCAGGGAGTATGTTGATAAAGTTTGGAAGCCTGGTGGTATTTTTTTGATTCATATTGCTCCTGGTTTTAATTACACGATTCAATTTAGAGATGAGGCTGATTGTTTGAAAGTTTTGAGAATATCAACGTATTTATATTTTGGTAGACTTTTAATGGTGTTCAGATGGTTTCGTGGTTATATTTTTGGTAATTTTTCTGCTAGTAGAGTCTTGATCTGGGCGAAACTGAGCAATTTAGAAATGGAGATATGGTCTAATGAGCTTTTTCTTTGATTGTGAGCTTCATTGGTATTCCAATTAGAGTTGAAGATCTAACTATAAGCAAGAAAATTACCAAATATGCCAGAATTCTCATGTAGATTGATATTGAAGCTAAATTGGTTGATAAAATTCCTCTTCTATTGCATGATGGAATTTCAAAGTCAGTGAATGTGGAATATGAATATGTTCCTCATAGTTGTGAGAATTGTCGAAGGTTTGGTCATAGTTCAAATATTCATGAGATTCATAATGATCCTGTCTGGACAAAGCAAGTGGAGAATGAAGCTAGCTCTTCAAATGTGGTGGAACAGGCTTCAAGTGATCAAACTAAGGATAATAGTAGAGAGAAAGCAGAAGGAAATGGGGATTTAGATTTTTTGAACTTTGATTTGTCGAAGGATTTATTGAATGGTGAACTTGATGAGATTGCTGATAATATAAAGGAAAATGCTACTGAAGAAGAAAATGTAGATGTTTCTGGTGGTGTCACTGCTAACAGTGATTTTCTTGCTCAGTTGAAAGGTAAGAAGAAATTTACTGCTGCTCCTTCTAAAAGGTCTTTGAGGAGCAATGTAGTAATCAAATGACATTCATGGCATGGAACATCAGAGGGATGAACTCACCTCATAGGATGAGTGATGTTCTATCTCTCTTGACGAAATTCAAGCCAACATTTGTTGGTTTTATAGAAAATAAATTAAATAACGATAATATGAAAAGATTTAGTAGATTAATTCCTAATAACTGGGAGTTCTTTTCACTTGAGGATGAGAGGTTTTCTGGCAGAATTTTGATTATCTGGAATACTGAGTCTGCTCTTTTGATGTGGTTTCTTCTTCTGATCAACATGTGACAATACATGTTATGAATTCTAGAGGATTTTCTTTGTTCATCTCAGTAGTATATGAAAGCAACCTTTTCCAAGAGAGGAAAATTCTATGGCAACATATAATTCATGAGGCAGGAATTATTAATGAAAAGTGGATTTTAATGGGTGATTTCAACAATTCTACTTCATTTCTTGATAAGAAAGGTGGCCTCCCTGTTCCCTTTCAGCACATGAGAGCTATTAATAATTGTATTTCTCAATCTGGTCTTCTTGAAGTGAAGGCAGTGAGTTTCAATTATACTTAGAGGAAGCGTGGTATGACAAACAATATTGATAAAAATTTTATTAATCATGCTTGTTTACAAACTTTCACTGAACTCAAAGCTTTATCTGTCTCTCAACTCTCAAGTGACCACAACCCATTATTGTTGGAATTGATAATAATAATGATGTTAAGGGTATGCCATTAGATATTCTAATGAATGATTTTTAAAGCATGGTTATAATGAATGCATACAAAGGGGATTAAGCATGAATGCTGGGGGTTTTGCAAGTTACAATTTTATGAAGAAGCTATCATTTTGTAAAACTGAGCTTAAGAACTGGAATAGATTGAGGCCAAAGGACAATTCTTGCCTGGTAGAAGAAGAAAACATTTTTAGAATGAAGGAATTAGAGTCTGATGCAAATCCAGAGAATCTTGAGATATATGATAGTATGCTTCAAGCCAAAAGAAATTTAAATTTGCAAAAACAAATTCATTTAATGAGTGCAAGATAAAAAGCTAAAATATCTTGGTTGCAAGACGATGATACCAATTCCAGGTTTTTCCACTCTAAGATGTCAATAATGAAATATGCAAATCATTTGAAGGCGTTGATTTATTCTAAAGGGGAGCTAGTCTTCAAATCTGAAGAAGTGGCAAATGAAGCTATATCATATTACACTGATTTGTTCAATGGGGAGGTGATTAAAGATATTCTAGTCTTTATATACCATGAGTGATCATGGAAAGCAATCTCTTCTTCAATCTGTTTCTATGGATGAAATTAAGAAGGCTGTTGATTCAATTCATGATGATACGACTCTTGGTCCAGACAGCTTCAATTCAAAGTTTTTTAAATTTCATTGGGAAGAGATTAAATTGGACTTAGCAGCTGCTATGCAAAATATCTTTGAATCTGGAAAACTGCCTAAAGGTATTGATCATACTTTTGTTACATTAATACCTAAAGTTGAAAGGCCATCTGATATATCTCATTATCGTCCAATTTCTCGTTGCAATTTGTATTTAAAAAATTTCAGCAAAATACTTTGCAACAGGATGAAATGGTTCTTATCATATTTAGTTTCCCCAAACCAGTGTGCTTATATTACTTCCTAGTATATTGGAGATAATATACTCTTGGCTCATGAACTATTAAGGGACTTAAAAAGACCAGGGGTTAATAAGTTGTGTTAAAGTGGATTTAAACAAAGCCTATGACAAGATTTCAAGAGAATCCATTTGCCACATAATGTTAAAAATGGGTTTTCCTGTACAATTCATAAACATCATATATGAATGATTCTCTACACCCACTTTTTCCATTATTATTCAAGGTGTGCCGAGAGGTTTTATATCTTTTAATAGGGGTATTCACCAACACTACAACAAAAACACCATATTACAACTTTAATTTTACAACTGTGCGACAAGCACAGTTGTAATAAATGTTTTTTTACAACTGTACAAAGCGCACTGTTGTTATAAATGTTTTTTACAACTGTGAAAAAATCACTGTTGTAATAAACATATATATCAAACTTTTCTTTTTTGTCTGTTGTAATAACTAATATATACTAATTAATTTCTGATAATTAATAGTTAAATTAGAAAGTTGTTTAAAATTATTTTTAGTAACTCTTTTTTCTATTTCTTGTATTAGAGACCTATTAAATACTAATAACAACTTATATTTAATACACTACAAGAAAAGCTGTAAATAACTGCATATTTTAGCAGCGGAAAATTCCATCGCTAATTCAACAACGGATTTTCGTGGAATATGTAAGAGATCATATTTAAGATTTTATATTTTTGTTTATTTTAAATTATTACCATCGTCTTTCACTATTTGTCGCTAAACCATTGCAAATTGCATCACTTTACCATTAGAAATGTTTGACCGCTAATTTCCGTTGCAAATGTGTATTAACCCAGAAAATCTGAACTAATTAAAATTTTTTATTTTGGCAATTTTGATGAATTTTGGATATTTAAAATGATTTATTCTAAATAATAAGGATGAGAAATTTATTTTGAATAGAATTAGAACGTATATATTTATTTGAATCTACTTTAGAATATAAATATTTATTTCTAAATATAAAAGGAGTTAGAAATGGCGTGGTAGTTTGAAAATTCGATTTCAAATTTCAAATTTCAAATGAATGTACAGGATTCAAAATAAACCGGATTTTAGCAAAACCAAAAATATTTGAATCTATTTGAAAATATCTTTCCAACGAATCTGAAAAATCAAATTTTCATAGCGGGAATAAAAAGTTATGCCCAATTGAAAATTTAGAATAGTCGTTATGGAAAATATAGCCCTTAAAAATGGAAATTTAGTAAATGACCTCCGTTTTCGACGTAACAACTTTTGTTGGATCCAAGATGTCAAGTTGTTGCTAGATTCCAAAATTCATAATTTTTGAAACCAATATGTGAGCGTGGCGAAGAAAAACGTGTTTTGATAGTTTCAGTTAATTTGGATCAACCAGAAAATGACCATTTTTCAAATGGTCTTCAAATTTGACGAAACTAGTTTTGTTAGAACCGTATCGTCAATACGAAGCTATAAATATTTTTCGGGAATTTTTAGAGTCCATTTGTGGCCCCGGTAAATTGAAATGTGCGTTCAAATTCAATATATAGATTTATATTTTGATTTTGATGGAAACTGATTGAAATAGTCGAATCGGCTTACGAAACATATCCCATTGTGTTCGGAATGGGGGTAACTACTTATGGACGATAGTCGGTGGGTTTGATTTCGAGTTCAAAATAAAAAGTTGCTTTTTGAAAATTAAACTAATTAAATAAATATATATTAATATATATATACTTTCTTCCTCCCTCTCTCCCTTCAGAAGTCAACCATTCAAAAGAGAGAGAAAATGCGATTGGGGAAAGAAACTACCACCGCCCATCACCCCCTCCCCCCAGCGACGCCGCGTGCCGTCGCCCAACGCCGGCGAACTCCCCCTCCTCCATTGCACCTCCCCTTCCCCCTTCCATCACTCTCCTCGTTTGAACCCCCCCAAACCCGATGAAACCCCACAGCCACCTCCCTGAAACCCTAGCCCGACCACTGCGCCTCCGCCACCACCTCCCGACTTCGACGCAGCCCCTCCCCTTCTCAGTTCAATAGCAAAATCCCCTCCTCTCAGCGGTGAAAGGTGATTTTCTATTTTTAAAATCTGTTTTTGCATATAGTAGTTTATTTTAAAAATATATATAGCATGACATTAAAAGTGTGATCTTTTTATGAATTAGTAATGAAAAGTTTATATTTTTATAATACAAAGATTTGACTTTTAACATATAGAAAAGATACGATTTTTATAATACGAAAAGTGAGATTAGATACAATTTTTAGACATACATTAGCGAGATAAAAATATGATTATTATCAACATGAAGCAGTGTTAAAAAATTTGGATTCTTATTGTATAAAGAGCACCATAAAAATATGATCTTTGTTCATTGAAAGATATAAAAATATGATTTTTATAGATAAAGTACGATTTTTATAATGTTTTCATTATGATAAAGATACGATCTTTAAATGGATATCGTTAAGATAAAAATTGGATTTTTATTATATATGAAGTGAAATAAAAATTCGATCTTTATATAATAAGTAGAAATATAAAAATATAAATTTTATATAGAAAGAAGCATTGTAAAAATATATGAAGTAGAAATAAAAATATGATTTTTATTTATTGGAACGAAGCGATAAAAATATGATTTTTATATATGAACAGCATGAAAGGAATGCGTTGGAATTTCGAACAAATCCAAACAGTTCAAAAAGAAAGACTGGCGGAGTAGAAGCCAAAGGTGAGAACTCCTCACTTTTATTATATTTTATAGTTAGAAATATATACTAGGATGCAGACGGTGCTTAGTAGCACCTGACACCCGTCGTCCACAGACCATGGACGGCTTGTTTGTTTGATTGATTGTGTTGAGAAAACTGATTGTGTGATGTGAAATGGAATAAATATTTTATAGTTAAAAATACAATTTTTAATGTGTGTATGAAATAAATAAATATTTATAAACAAATCGAACGATTTGTTTATATACACATTTGAATGATATTGATTGGGACGATAATTTTTACACATCGCCCAACTGCACAAATAAAATTCATTATTTGTTGATTGAAACCCCACACGGGTATTGTGATGATATATAACACACACTAATCCCAATTATTAGTCATATGTCGATCGACTGATTGACAAGCTGTGTAAGCGTTAAATATTTATATTTAATGCTTATGTAGTGCAGAATGCACTATGGATGATGGTTGACTGTGTTTGGTTGTTGTTGTGTACGTGTGTTGTATTAAATCCATATAATAACATTATATGGTAATTGGCTGTGTCTGATTCCAGTTCAGAAAGAATGAAAATTTTAAAATAACGAATATTTTAAAATAATGAATATTTTCAAAAATAATATTCAGTAAAAGATCAAAATATGATTTTGATGTCAGATTTGGGATGGACACAAAAATATTTAAATATATATAGTCGTGTTGGTTAGAATAACGCCATTTTGACGTGAACGATATTTATATCTATTTTATTCATTTTTATAATGAATATCGAAAAGGAATTGATTTCAAAATCTAATGTTTTGAAAATATTATCATTTATATATCGATGATATGGAACATTCAATTTGGATTTGAAATTGAATATGAAGTTGAAATCGTTTTGAAAATGAATTTAAAATGATTTATAAAATACGTTTTAAAAGGAAATCGACGAAATATATATAATATATATATATTATATCTATATATAATGGCCTGAATAGAACGCACCGCGCCATGGCAGTTCGGGAATTTCAACCATTGACTTCGAACGAACATCGTGGGATATCCGACCTTCGGATTCTCCTAAATCCGGAACCATTGGGTTCGTATCGAAAAGAGCTTTCCAAAGAATAATAGAGATTTGAAATCTAACAGCTGGATTTAGAATTATGTCCAAATCAAATTTGGAAAAGGTCGTTGTAAGTGCAGTCGATGGTCGTTTATGGAAATCGACTGTACGGGCCTTGATAAAATTATTAAAAATATCAATAATTAGTGTAAAATCATAAGAAATGATTGGGAAAGAATTGGGATGAAATTTTTTATATTTGAAAAGATAAAATATATTTTTATCGAAATGAACTAGTTTTGAACTAGAATTATAATCAATTATTTTTAAAATAAATAAACTAGATTTGAAGTGGTTTTAAAAATAACCGGAATTTCCAATATATGAATTGGAATGGATTTGAATCGAAATTATCTTCGAAATATTTCGATATTGGATTTCGTGAATATACGGATATGGTGGAGGAATTTGGAACATATATATATCGTTATTCCAATACGATATTTGTTGATTCTAGAATTTGATATTGAATATAAGCCGATATATTTTCTGTTCAGAGCCTTGTATTTGATATCAAATGTGATTTCGGGTTTGTCCTGAATGATGTCTTCATTAACACTATTCTTGAACCCAGTTGAGAAAAGATTAAATCTTTATATTTAGATTTAATGAAGTATACCAATTAATTAATATTTAATTGGAATTGAATTGAAATTGGTTTTTGGGTTTATCGTGAACCGTTTTTTAAAGGACATTGGTTCTTTAACCCAGTTAAAGACAAGAATAAGATTTTGGGTTGTCGTGAATGGTATCTTTAATAATACCGTCCTTAGACCCAATGGAGTTAAGAAAATCAGAAACTTTCTGGAGATTAGTTAAGTTGTATGGTTTCATGGGTATTGATCTGATGTTGGTTTCGGCCTTCAGGGTTAATACTTAGGGAATTGTTCACTTGCTAATTTGCAGTTAAAGGCTGATGGAATGGAATGTGATTTTGGGTTTATAGTAAACCGTGTTTTGAATGACATTGGTTCTTTAACCCAGTTAAAGACCGGATATGATTTCCCAAGTTAAACAATCGTTAATATTGATTTTTGGGAAGATTAAAACCAAGTGGAGTTTTAATGCATCGTTAATTAGATTGCAATTATATCCAAAGGAAGATTATAGAATAAATTTTAAAGAATTCATCTTTGATAAAATTATTGGGAACCTTTCCCAAAGTATATGAATATTTGGATAAAGAAATATTCTGGATTGGAATGAGGCGTATGTTGTGTTTTTATAGCACTTGTTTATTATATACGCGAGTTATTCAGAAAGACCAGGTTTATCCCATTCTGAATAACTGATTTGACGATGTGTCGAGAGTTAAGACGGTGGTTGAAGACCGGAGGTCTTCACATCATTTGGATGATTGATGTCTTGATTAGGCTGTACGCCGAAGACAAGGTAATAAGTGGTGATCATCCAGACGTACTTGTAGATTGACGGATATGCGAGGGCCTCTCCCCTGTATTGTACATATGGGGGAGGAATAAGGTGCCTCTGGTTTCGTTCAGACCCCGAATGAACTTGTAAATGGACGTGTGTCTGACATCGAATTTCATTCTGTGTGATTGATAGACATCGGTTGCATAGCGTGAATTTCCTATGTGGCATGCTGAGATGCAAATGATCAAGGCTTCTGTTGAAAAGCAGAGTCTTGTGGTTGATGATCAAAGCACGGCTTTAATGTAACATAGCTTTGTGTAGCGTTAATTCGCGAGCCTCACACACCGGTGTGAACCAGAAATGGGAGAGGACCTCAGGCAGGGCATGCGTTTCCTTATAGCTAAGAGTGGTGTCAGCGTTTTGCACGCCCTGGCATTTTACTTATGTGGATAATGGATAGGAGGAACCTCGATTATATCGGTCATTCCGGGGCCGATTGTTTGGTTGGGATATGATCAGTTTACGCCCCATAGGGCGGGAAAATGCATTGTTCAGGCATTTTAATCCACTTCGTATGGACCGGCCCTGACGATCCAAAGGCCACTCGATCTATGACCTGAGACATGGGCTAGGCTGTGTCAAAGTGGTGAGGACGATCCCTTGCCTTGGTCACAGATGGAAATCCAACTTCCAAGACGTGACATTTGCTGTTTTGATTGTAGAACCTAGTATTGGCGACATGATATATGGTACCCAAGCCATCTAGGATTGATACATTTATATTTGAAGTTGTTTTATACACTATGCACTTATAATAGTACCAAATGATTTGTTTTCACGTACAAAGCATGTTTGGCTATTACAAGGGAAAACCCTATCCCCCGGCTTGCGTTGCATTGTGTGATAGGATTTGGGTCTTATAATAGCTTCATTTTTCCAAAAAGCATTGTGCTGTTTTGTTATATCCACTGGTATTCTTGGCAGAAAACCCGTTCCGTGTTTTATGGCATGGTCCCTTGATATATCTGATTTAAAGTAAAGTTTTAAATAACTGTTTTAGTTCTCACACCAATCACATGACTGACCTAGAGTTTATTGTTTTAACCTAAACTCTGGGTGCCCCTATTTTCTGCACGGGCAGTTAGTAGTTTTGGTTTTGTAGATTTATATTCACAGGATCCTGGTTTCCAGCTGGAATGCTATTCGGAAAGCTTTGTATCCGTATGTCACCTTCAATTGTGTTTTGCATTATTTTTCCGCTGCATTGTAACTTGTAAATCTCTGATATTTAGTAAATGTGTAATATTTACTCATACTCTGATTTATTCTTGTAGTCTGATGAAATTGTTGTAATAAGCAATGAAATATTCTAGTGTTTGTGTTCTGATTTGCCATGTTCTCAACTCAATCCGGGCTTTCCTTCATGGGGAAGTTCGGGTCGTTTCAGTTTTGGTATCAGAGCTTTGGTTTACAGAGCTCGAGAACAAGAGACGTTAGAACCAAACGAGAGAATTCATCAGAGATTGGATTAGCAATATCCAATGAGAATTATTCGTTAGAGATAGGATCAGTAGTATCCTAGAACGAGAGTGAAGAGTATATTTTAAAAATGAAAACAAATTTTGTTTTGAAGATTTAAACTATATACGTATTTGAATATTTATTCGTATTGAATTTGGACAATCTAGTATATGAAGATTTTGCATATACGCCTAGCTAGCATGTATACGAAGTCCCAAATATATTGGATAGATATAGAATCACACTTTAGTCGCTCGGAGTTGGTTTTTATGATCGCTATAGTACGTACATCATCAGATTTATATTCGAGTTTCGAAAGTGGGATGTCTATATATTTCCAATTGACTGGTGTGAGAACCAAAACTAGATAGGGTTTATTGTTGTGAATTGGCATCAGAAACATGATTTTCTATATAAGTATCAAAATTATAAATTTGAAATGTTAATTCACTAATTGATTGATGGTTATGTTGTATGATTATTCCTTTAAACCATTATGTGGAAGAACGTAAATTTTGCCAAATAGTACCAAATATTGAACTGTATTGAAAATTGTTTGGAATTGCATGCATATACGTGTGTATCCATTGAACAGGTCATTGCAAAGAGGCTAGAGCCGAAGAATAAAATTGTTTGCCCGATAAATAGGTACATGTTTATTGTATTTCTTAGGGTTTTTGATGATTTTATGAGCCGATTGGCTAGCTGCTTGGCTGTTTCTTTTTCTTTTTGGATTGGAGAGGCCTGTATGGCGATTTCGGGATTTTCCCGGTGCTCCCGTATAGGAGAGATTATGGCGAAATTTTTCGAAAATTAAGGGTGTTAGCCAAATTTTTGAAGAATTGGAAAATTCTTAGATACTAAAAAGTTGAAGAACTTAAGCCATAATTAAAATAATGAAAGTTGAGTTGGTTTGTAAAACAACTTTCAGCTCCGTTCCTTTTTGAGGACGAAAAGATTTTAAGTGGGGGAGATTGTAACAACCTGGAAAGTCTGAACCAATTTAAAATTTTTATTTTGGCAATTTTGATGTATTTTGGATATTTAAAATGATTTATTTTAAATAATAATGACGAGAAATTTATTTTGAATAGAATTAGAACATATATATTAATTTGAATCGATGTTAAAATATAAATATTTATTTCTAAATATAAAAGGAATTAGAAATGGTGCGATAGTTTGAAAATTCGATTTCAAATTTCAAATGAATGTACAGGATTCAAAATAAATCGGATTTTAGCGAAACCCAAAATATTTGAATCTATTTGAAAATATCTTTCCAATGAATCTGAAGAATCAAAATTTCATAGCGGGATTAAAAAGTTATGTCCAATTGAAAATTCGGAATAGTCGATATGGTAAATATAGCCCTTAAAAATGGAAATTTTGCAAACGACCTCCGATTTCGACAAAACCACTTTTTTGGATCTAAGATGTCAAGTTATTGCTAGATTCCAAAATTCGTAATTTTTGAAACCAATATGTGAGTGTGGCAACGGAAAACGTGTTTTGACGGTTTCAGTCAATTTGGATCGACCAGAAAATGGCCATTTTTCAAAAGGTCTCCAAATTTGATGAAACTAGTTTTGTTAGAACCGTATCATCAATACGGAGCTAGAAATATTTTCCCGGAATTTTTAGAGTCTGCTTGTGGCCCCGGTAAACTGAAATGTGCGTTCAAATTCAATATATAGATTTATATTTTGATTTTGACGGAAACTAATCGAAACAGTCGAATCAACTTACAAAACATATCCAATTGTGTTTGGAATGGCGGTAATTAGTTGTGCAAGATAGTCGGTGGGTTTGATTTCGAGTTCAAAATAAAAAGTTGCTTTTTGAAAATTAAATTAACTATATATATATATATTAGTATATATACTTTCTTCCTCCCTCTCTCCCTTCAGAAGTCAACTGTTCAAAAGAAAACAAATTGCGATTGGGGAAAGAAACCGCCGCCTCCCCTCACGCGGGCCCCCTCACCAGCGACGCCGCATGCTGCTGCCCAACGCCGGTGAACTCCCCCTCCTCCAGCGCACCTCCCCTTCCCCCTTCCATCACTCTCCTCGTTTGAACCCCCCCAAACCTGATGAAACCCCGCAGCCACCGCCCCTGAAACCCTAGCCCGACCACTGCGCCTCCACCACCATCTCCCGACTTCGACGCAGCCCCTCCCCTTCTCAGTTCAACAGCAAAATCCCCTCCTCTCAGCGGTGAAAGGTGATTTTCGATTTTTAAAATCAGTTTTTGCATATAATAATTTATTTTAAAAATATATATAGCACGACATTAAAAATGTGATTTTTTATGAATTAGCAATGAAAATTTTAGATTTTTATAATACAAAGATTCGATTTTTAATACACAGAAAAGATATGATTTTTATAATATGAAAAGTGAGATAAAAATACGATTTTTAGATATACAGTAGCGAGATAAAAATATGATTTTTATCAACATGAAGTAGTGTTAAAAAAATTGGATTCTTATTGTATGAAGAGCACCATAAAAATATGATCTTTGTTCATTGAAAGATATAAAAATGTGATTTTCACTATAAAAATACGATTTTTATAATGTTTTCATTATAATAAAGATATGATCTTTATATGGATATCGTTATGAAAAAAATTTGATTTTTATTATATATGAAGCGAAATAAAAATTCGATCTTTATATAAGAAGTAGAAATATAAAAATATAATTTTTATACAAAGAAGTGTTGTAAAAATATATGAAGTAGAAATAAAAATATGATTTTTATTTATTGGAATGAAGCGATAAAAAAATGATTTTTATATATGAACAACGTAAAAGGGATGCGTTGGAATTTCGAACAAATCCAAACAGTTCAGAAAGAAAGACTGGCAGAGTGGAACCCAAAGGTGAGAACTCCTCACTTTTATTTTATTTTCTAGTTAGAAATATATACTAGGATGCAGAAGGTGCTTAGCAGCACCTGACACTCGTCGTCCACAGACCATGGACGGCTTCTTTGTTTGATTGATTGTGTTGAGAAAACTGATTGTGTGATGTGAAATGGAATAAATATTTTATAGTTAAAAATATAATTTTTAACATGTATATGAAATAAATAAATATTTATAAATAAATCGAACGATTTGTTTATGTACACACATTTGACTGATATTGATTGGGACGATAAATTTTACACATCGCCCAACTGCACAAATAAAATTCACTATTTGTTGATTGAAACCCCACATGGGTATTGGGAGGATATATAACATACACTAATCCCAATAATTAGTTGTATGTCAATCGATTGATTGACAAGCTGTGTAAGTGTTAAATATTTATATTTAATGCTTATGCAGTGTAGAATGCACTATGAATGATGGTTAACTGTGTTTGGTTATTGTTGTGTACGTGTGTTGTATGAAATCCACATAATAACATTATATGGTAATTGGTTGTGCTGATTCCAGTTCAGAAAGAACGAATATTTTAAAATAACGAACATTTTAAAATAATGAATATTTTCAAAAATAATATTCAGTAAAAAATCAAAATATGATTTTGATGTCCGATTTGGGATGGACATGAATATATATATATATATATATATATATATATATATATATATATATATATATATATCCGTGTTGATTAGAGTAACGCCATTTTGACATGAACGATATTTATATCGATTTTATTCATTTTTATAATGAATATCAAAAAGGAATTGATTTCAAAATCTAATGTTTTGAAAATATTATCATTTATACATCGATGATATGGAACATTCAATTTTGATTTGAAATTGAATATGAAGTTGAAATCGTTTTGAAAATGAATTTAAAACAATTTATAAAATACGTTTTAAAAGAAAATCGACGAAATATATATAATGTATATATTATATATATGATGGCCTGAATAGAACGCGCCACGCCGTGGCAGCTCGCGAATTTAGACCATTGACTTCGAAGGACATTACGGGAGATCCAATTGTCGGATTCTCCTAATACCGGAACCGTTGGGTTCGTATCGAAAAGAGATTTCCAAAGAATATTAGAGATTTGAAGTCTAACGGTTGGATTTGGAATTATGTCCAAATCAAATTTGGAAAAGGTCGCTGTAAGTGCAGTTCGATGGCCGTTTATGGAAATCGACTGTATGGGCCTTAATAAAATTATTAAAAATATCAATAATTAGTGTAAAATCATAAGAAATGACTGGGAAAGAATTGGGATGAAAAATTCCATACTTAAAAAGATGAAAATAGATTTTTACCGAAATGAACTAGTTTTGATCTAGAATTATAATCCAATTATTTTTAAAATAAATAAATTGGATTTGAAGTGGTTTTAAAAATAACCGGAATTTCCAATATATGAATTGGAATGGATTTGAATTGAAATTATCTTCGGAATATTTTGATATTGGATTCCATGATTATACAGATATGGTGGAGGAATTTGGAAAATATATATATCGTTATTCCAATACGGTACTTGTTAATTCCAGAATTTGATTTTGAATATAAGCCGATATATTTTCTATCCATAGCCTTGTATTTAATATCAAACGTGATTTCGGGTTTGCCGTGAATGGTATCTTCATTAACACTGTTCTTGAACCCAGTTGAGAAAAGATTAAATCTTTTTATTTAAATTTAATGAAGTATATCAATTAATTAATATTTAAATGGAATTGAATTGAAATTGGTTTTTGGGTTTATCGTGAACCGTGTTTTAAAGGACATTGGTTCTTTAACCCAGTTCAAGACAGGAATAAGATTTTGGGTTGTCGTGAATGGTATCTTTAATAATACTGTTCTTAGACCCAATGGAGTTAAGAAAATCAGAAACTAACTGGAGATTAGTTAAGTTGCATGGTTTCCTGGGTATTGATCTGATGTTGGTTTCGGCCTTCGGGGTTAATACTTAGGGAACTGTTCACTTGCTAATTTATGGTTAAAGGTTGATGGAATGGAATGGAATGTGATTTTGGGTTTATAGTGAACCGTGTTTTAAATGATATTGGTTCTTTAACCCAGTTAAAGACCGGATATGATTTCCCAAGTTAAACGATTGTTAATATTGATTTTTGGGAAGATTAAAACCAAGTGGAGTTTTAATGCATCGTTAATTCGATTGAAATGATATCCAAAAGAAGATTAAAGAATAAATTTTAAAGAATATCTTTGATAAAATTAATGGGAACCTTTCCCAAAGTATATGAATATTTGGATAAAGAAATATTCTGGATTGGAAAGGCGTATGTTGCGTTTTTATAACACTTGTTTATTATATACGCGAGTTATTCAGAAAGACCGTGTTTATCCCATTCTGAATAACTGATTCGACGATGTGTCGAGGCTGAAGACGGTGGTTGAAGACCGGAGGTCTTCACATCATTTGGATGATTACTGACGTCTTGATTGGGCTATACACCCAAGACAAGGTAATAAGTGGTGATCGTCCAGACGTACTTGGAGATCGACGGATATGCGAGGCCTCTCCCCTGTATTGGACATATGGGGGAGGAATAAGGTTCCTCCGGTTTCGTTCAAACCCAGAACGAACTTGTAAATGGATGTGTGTCTGACATTGGATTTCATTCTGTGTGATTAATAGACATCGGTTGCATAGCGTGAATTACCTGTGTGGCATGCTGAGATGCAAATGATCAAGGCTTCTGTTGAAAAGCAGAGTCTTGTGGTTGATGATCAAAGCACGGCTTTAATATAGCATAGCTTTGTGTAGCTTTAATTAGCGATTCTCATACACCGGTGTGAACCAAAAACGGGAGAGGACCTCAGGGAGGGCATGCGTTTCCTTATTGCTAGGAGTGGTGTCAGCGTTTTGCACGCCCTGACATTTTACTTATGTGGATGATGGATAGGAGTTGCCTCGGTTATATCGGTCCTTCCGGGGCCGATAGTTTGGTCGACATATGACCAGTTTACGCCCCATTGGACGGGGAAACGCATTGTTCAGGCATTTTAATCCACTCCGTGTGGACCGGCCCTGACGATCCAAAGGTCACTCGAGCTCTGACTTGAGACATGGGCTAGATTGTCTCGAAGCGGTGAGGATGATGCCTTGCCTCGGTTCACAGATGGAAATCCAACTTCCAATACGTGACATTTGCGGTTTGATTGTAGAGCCTAGTATTGGCGACACGATATATGGTACCCATGCCGTCTAGGATTGATACATTTATATTTGAAGTTGTTTTATACACTATGCACTTATAATAGTATCAAATGATTTTTTTTAACGTACCAAGCATGTTTGGCTATTGTATGGAAAACCCTATCCCCCGGCTTGCGTTGCATTGTGCGATCGGACCTGTGTTTTATAATAGCTTCGTTTTTCCAAAAAGCATTGCGCTATTTTTCTATATGCACTGGTATTCTTGGGAGAAAACTCGTTTCGTGTTATATGGCATGGTCCCTTGATATATCTGATTTAAAGTAAAGTTTTATATAATTGTTTTAGTTCTCACACCAGTCACATAACTGACCTGGAGTTTATTGTATTAACCTAAACTCTGGGTGCCCCTATTTTCCGCACGGGCAGCTAGTAGTTTTGGTTTTGCAGATTTATATTCACAGGATCCTGGTTTCCAGCTAGAATGATATTCGGAAAGCTCTGTATCCGTATATCACCTTCAGTTGTGTTTTGTATTATTTTTCCACTACATTGTAACTTGTAAATCTCTTATATTTAATAAATTTGCAATATTTATTCATACTCTAGTATATTCTTGTAATCTAATGAAATTGTTGTAATATGCAATGAAATGTTCTTCTATTTATGTCCTGATTTGTCGTGTTCTCAATTCAATCTAGGCTTTCCTTCATGGGGAAATTCGGGTCGTTTCAAAATGGAAGCAGTTTACCGGCAAATCTTTGCTGAAGCTAGTCTACAGCAGATTTCCAAGCGATTTAAAAGGGATAGTTATGTTAATTCTTTGAAAAATATTTTACTGGTATTTTTATTACTAAGTATTATTTTAAAAAAAATAAAATTAAAACTTTGATATTTTCTAAAATAAATTTAAAATTATTCATAAAGTTTAAATATAAACTTTTGAAGTTTTCATAACTATAAATGAATACAAAATTTTGTAAAATATTCAAAATTTAAAAAATAGGAAAATTAAAAAATATTAAGAATTAAAAAACTACAAACATTACCCTAAAAGTTTATTTTAAAATACGTTCATAACAACTGCTTTCAACGGTCGTGAAAAGGTTTAAATTTTCAGCCAACTAAAAAAATTTCAGTTTCCCTCCATCTTTTTTCACTCAACAGTTCTTCGTATTCAACTAAAATAACATGGCCGCAACTTTCCTACATTAAACCCTAGCTTTTCATTTCCATCTACAAAATCAAATCGCTACTATTTCTTCAGCTAAACTTAAACTCTAACTCAATCCGAGTTGCCGCTTGCCTCCATCGCTTTTCTCTCACCGTCTCCTTTGTTGTTTGTTGCTCACCATCCGCCACCGCTGGTCGTCGCTCACCTCCACTGGTATTCGCTCGCCTCCATTGGTTGCTACTCACTGTCACTGGCCTTTGTTGTTGGTCTCTCATTTTGTATCTTAGTATTTGTTGTTGGTTGCTACTCACAAATAAAGGTATTTTTTTCATCCTTACTTATTTAAATAATCGGAGGGCTAGTGTCTTCTTTTGGTAACCGCGTGGAGTATATTATACAAGATAGTGGTGCTTTATCACCACTCTTTCCTGGTGCAGAATTAAACATAGCTGGAAATCATCCCAGTTCTGAAATCATCACAAAATTAGATATTACATTAATTGTTCTTCCGACTTCTTGGTTTGTAGATCTTGGTATTCTCAGTTATGTCGCAGGTACGAATTCGTAGTTTCCTACACCGAATATTTTAACATGATATGTATTTTTACAGAGCACTCCGATCACTATGAAGGTAAATATATGTAAAACTGAAATTTTCTATTTAATTATTTGGTTAATAACCTGAAGCATGTTTCTATTTAATCATACATTTCTCTACATACATGTAAAAATTGTAAGTTTATCTGAATTTCTGAAATTAAATAAAACGTACAACTCCAAAAGTTTAACCTCGGTTTAAAATAATGTGTAAAGGAAGAATATTGCTTTTATGTTGAGCTGATTAGACAATTCTTTTCAAACTTTTCTACAACTCTATATGTATATTTTTTGTACTAATGGCTAACATGGGTACATGTATATGGCATATGATTAATCAATGTAAATAACAGAGATAGAAATAATAGTTTATACAGGTCATGATAACATAAGTAGAATTCTGAATGAGATTTGAAATGATATGGAGCGTTTATAACTTCCTATCTATAGATAAGTAAAACAAACAAAGTGTGTTTATTGCAAATTTAATCGTAAATGTGGTACTGATATGTGTATGAGCTCAAAAAAGAAATAGAAATGAAGTAATATATGTTGTTACTGGTTTTCAACACGTGTGCAACAAGCAATGGCGGCCTGGTGGGCAACCATTTATTTTTGCTTCCAAGTAAATTAAAAAATGGGTAGAATGCACTAAAAGTTGCGAAGGGATAACTAGACTCAAAGACATATTTGAAAATTTTGAGGGAAAAATAATGTCCAGTATTTATAAATGGTAGACAATCCCGCAAATATGTATATTTGAGGAGTGTAAGCACAGTCTTCTTAATTTAGAACTAACCATGCATAGTCATGTAATTAAGGATTACCCAAAGTCTAAAATAAGTTGACATTACAATGGCGAGCAACTGTCCTCTCGTTTTTTCCCTTCTTCACATTTATCATACACACATGGGCATGTACACTCAAGAAGACAGGAAAAAATATAAACATGAAAAAAGAAAGAAATCCTGGAAAAAGTTAACCAACTTATGATGACAAACTGTAGGTATAACTAGTAATCAAAGAAATTTATAATTATTTATTTTTGACATAATTTAGTTTATGTCGTCTGCAACCTTACATAAGATTGAAATGAAAGCATACATTTTAGTTCAAATATAACTTGCTACAGGTACACTTTTTCAATTAAAATAAATTAGATATGAAATTATATTATTCACTATTTCAGCACTATTTACTTTTTTCTAATAAGATGCATCTAAACATACATTTATTCTGCTATACAAACTAGTAAAATATGACTCACGCAGTTAGCCTTTTTCTCATGTTGATAATTACATAAATCTATCATGCTTGTGCACCTTCTAAAAAGAATTGCATATAAAATTTAATATATCGACTAAGCCTTTCCAGAACAGCATATAAACTCCTTGAATTTATTTCTTGCTTTCAGTTAGTTGTTAAATTTTGACCTTGAATGTAATTAATGATTAAAGAACTAGATGATCCAATTTTCACCAAAAGGTTGGTGTAGAAAACATAGAATAAATGTTCTAGGATTTGTACCTATTTGCAATGAGTTATGAACATGTTATTTCAGTTTACCATAGTTAAAATATTTCTTGTTCACTATGGTCTATCATATTTCATTCTACTAGATTTTTTTTTTCCAAATTGAATTCTCATTCCCAATAATTCATGACCAAACTAGGTAGTCCCATTTATAGTACTTCAAGGCCAAGAGGGTCAAACCGATGGAAAACTAACGGTCATGTTAAATGCAAAACAATGAAACTTAGGGCGGTAAAACTGAAAATTTAGCTCTCACGTAATTCGCTTCTTGTATTTCTAGTGCCTTCTATCGGCCGACCTCTCCAGTTCTTGTCCGCATGTCAAAAACAAAATCCCTAATTCCTCCTTTCTCAAAAAATCTTGCACTCTTTTCCTTTTATTTCCCCTTCCGCCTTCTACCTCCGCCCATGCCCTTCATCCCTTTTATGCCCACACCATTAGTAGCAACTTTCCCTACCCTTACCGTTCGCACCTACTTCTCTCTGAACCCTAGGTACTCTCGCTTCGTAACACAGGGTGAATTGTTCTGAAGCCTAGGTACTTCTCTCTGAACCCTAGGTAAAAAAATCAGTCGATTTTTTGTTTTCTTATTCGGTGAGCCAAAGGTAGTGGGAACTGGTCATTGTCGCTTGCATATATCATGAAAGCATTAGCTTTCAGTGAAGTTCGTCCATTCTTAACAACCACATGGAATTCCAAAATAATAATTTTCTAAAACCATGAATTTATTCCCGCCACTCAATTGAATGATTTATCTCTGTTTACAGCCACCTGTTTATATTATTTGAGATTTCTTCATGTCAATTTGGTATTGGGAATTGTTTGCACTTAATATGTTTGATAAAATTGTTCGGCGGCACGAAACTCCAAAAATTTACATATTTCAAGTCACTGAACCATCAAAAGGAAAAGGCTCCTCAAGTGTAGCTTCTCTGTATTCTTTTTGTACATTTATGTTAGCTTCAAGGTATGATTTCATTTTTCATTTTTTTTTGTATCTTCGAACTCTTGTTCATATGTTCAAATTTGTATTTGTATTTGTATTTGTACTTGTATAGAGCTTGAAGTACAGTTTGACAAATGGTGTTCTTGTGATCAAAATTCATACTGTGTAGCAATAAATACCAGATAGGAAAAAGAAAAATAATTTCACTACAAAATGGCTTGCTGATACCTAACAAAATATAAATATTTAATTACATATCGTGTATGTTTTGATATATATATATATATATATATATATATTTGCATTGATATGCAACCTAATGTATCTAAAAGAAAACATATGCAATTTACATAATATGTTTCCTAATGAAACCTTATTCTTCCTGCAAACTGCAAACCGATACACAATTTGAAGCTATATAAAAAACAGTTTTATAATCTTTGGTTCCTGATGTAGATCCTTACAAGAGTACATTTTGTTCTCAGGACATGACAAGTGTGTTAACGGGTCAATGTGGAACATCACATATCGGAGAGAAATGTTGTAAAAGTGGATTCAACAAGGTCTATTCTGGTATAAAATTTGTTAGTGGGATAAGAACATATACTTATGGTGATTGCAAACAAGTAGCATCATCATGTAGGCTTTTTTTAGCTAGAGCACTTAATAATAATGCAGAACAGAGCAATGAAGATGATGGAAGTGACAAAAAAGATTCTTCTCAGAATAAAGATGATGAGGTACTTGAACATTTTCCTACATCGGTTTAGTCACTTTGTGGAAATACAGAATGAACTAAAATTGGCATCTTATTTCCAAACCAAATGCACATTTGAATGATATAGTTGAGTGTTCCACATGCGAGGGACTGGAGAGACTAATTAGACAAGATGACTCTACTTTCAGTTGGGTAGATCTTGCAACACTTATCAGAAAAAAATATGGTAGATCCTATGATGTTCAGCTTATTAAAAAGGTGCAATCCTTAATATTAATCTACTGTTAATAATACAGATATTTATCAAAGTGCAAAAATGTCATACGTTATCAAAGTGAAAATTTGTAGTCCTGCTAGTCTAGCTGTTTATAAAATATGTAAAATAAAAATTAATAAATCATGTAGTGCTCCATTGGAACTAAAGTGTCGAACTTTTTGAAAAATAAAATGCCGTATATCCCAAAAAAACCTAATTTTTAGCAACTAAGTCCATCAGTACATATTTAAATAATTGATACAAATTTGTATGTTGGTGGGTGTTTTGAAGGGGAGGAGATGTTATGATGATGTCCGTGCTCCATTATCTTGTTGAAGCATAATTTGTGCTATTCTTGAGATACCTAAGGTTCAGAGAGAAGTGGTACTCATTTTGGCAAGGTAGTTTGATTTTTTTTTTTTAACCTTTTGCTTTTGTTCCAGCCTTCTGCTTTCTTATTTCTATATTGTGGGCACGAATGAGCATCTTCACAAAATTGAGAAGTGTAGAAATATTTGAAATATAGGAGATGAAAGGAAGTAATATGCTATGTAGTGGTCTGTAGTGTTGCTATGTTGAAGCTGTGGTTCTTATGCTATCGGGGTGACTTGAGATGAAGTAGTTATCTTTTGGATTTCTTGATGCATCAGCTTCGATTGGCAGCTTGCCTCCTCTTAGTTGCAAGTCAAGGACTCAACTTAATGGTGTTGCAAGTGAGTCTCTGATGTCATGTTTCCAGGCCTGTCTGTTCGGAATTGTTTTTTCTATGTCATTGTTGTTTGATGTCAAGCAAGCAAGTTGGTGTCTGATCATGTAATAATAGGCGAAATATTTTCTAAAAATTATTGTTTGTAATATTGAAAATTTGAGTATTTAAATAAATTAGTTTGCAAATAACTGTAATATTTGTTTTGCTTATGGAGTATTGCTATATTTAGTGTATTGTTCATTTCAGCTGCAAAAAATGTTTATTTTTTTAAAATGCAACCGTCATCACAACGGTGCAAAACGGTTGTAGAAGATATTATTACAACTGTGCATAACTGTTATAATAAAGCTTATTACAATGGTGGAAAAAAGTTGTAAAATATACATATTACAACGGTGTTGCAATGGTGTAAAAAAGTTGTAAAATATTTTAGTCTATTACAAATTCTTAATACACAACAGTTAGCTCACCGTTGTAAAATGTATATTACAATTGTTTTCCACCGTTGCAATATGGCCATTTTGTTGTAGTGCAAGGTGACCCTTTATCCTCTTATTTGTTCTCAATTGCAACGGAATATTTTAGTTATTGTATGAATGAAGTGACTGTCCAAAGCAGATTTTTTCCTGTTTAAAGTTTTGAGCCTGCAATTACACACTTGCTTTACGCAGATGATTTAATGGTTTTTGGAAGGAATTATTCCATATGTGCTAATGCTTTAAAAGATAATTTTAGCAAGTTAAGACAGTACAGTGGTTTAACAGTTAGTGAAATGAAAACTAAGATATATTTTAGCACTTTTGCCAAGAACATTGGTGATACATTAAATATCCTTGGTTTTCAAATGGAACAGTTACCTGTTAAGTACCTTGGAGTCCCTATTTCTTCAAATTATATCCACTATAATGATTGTCAAAGTCTGTTGCATAGAGTTCAAAGTAAATTTCAGTCATGGAATGTGAAGTTCCTCAGTTTCGCTGGCAGAGCAGAACTGATTCAGTCAATGATTACTCATACTATTCTACTGGTTGTTCATATATCAGTTGCCTGAACCTATTCTAGATAAGTTGAATGTTCTGTGTTCTGTGTTCTGATTTTTTTTTTTTTTTTTTTGAGGAGGAGCTGCTCATAAAGTAAAATGGGAGAAAGGGGGTATTGGATTGAAACTTTTTTCTAAGTTGAAAAAGGTTGCATGTGTCAAACTTATGTAGAGGTTTTTATCTACATCTTCATTATGGAGTAACTAAATGCATTCAAAGTATTGTCAAGGCAAACAATTTTGGAGCATGGAAGTGGATAATAATGCCTCGAGTACTTGGAAGGCATTGTTGAGATTAAGGTCTTCTGGTAGGTAATTCTTCAATAAAGTCATAGTAACTGGAGCTTATACATCATTATGGTTTGATCCTTGGATCAATTGCAAATGTTTGATTGATATGCTTGGTTTTTCCAGATTTAATGCTTTGGGAAATATTAATAAGAGGGTCTCTTCTATTGTAGTAAATGGCAATTTAAATAGTTTGTTGCATCCTACAACTAGAGAAATTCAGAATGAAGTGAGTCAAGTTCATGATCATGTTTCGGGACATCAGGATTACTTTGAATGGTGTGAGGGAGGTTCGTTTTCCTTTCATAAGGCTTGGGAGAAGATTAGAAGAAGGGATCATACTGTTGCTTTTCATAAAGTCATCTGGCATGCTAAAAATGAAAATGAAATGTTTTTTATTACATATTTAGCAGCTAATGATAGACCATATACTAAAGACAGAATGGTTCGGTTTGGCATGATAGAAGAAAATTGTTATTGCTTGTGTGGTCAGTTTGAAGAGTCTGTTCATCACCTATTTTTTGAATGCATGTTTTCTGCATTTATTTGGAGTTCGATTGCTTCAAAGTTGGGTTTGCCAATGGAGGATTCAAGTGTATTAGAGCATGAAACTATAAAGATTATGAATGGCTTCAAGGAAAGGGATCAGACATTAGATGTTGCTTGAGCGAATTTTACAATTGTTGTTTATCAAATTTGGTTGGAAAGGAATTCACAGTACCAAATGCTTGTCTAAGGAAGTCAGATTGAGTATGATTGAAAGAGAGGTTTGGTTTTTAGTCAATGGAAATGGAACAAAAACGAAGAGAAGTTATGAAAAGGTTGAAATGTTAAGGAAGTAGGGAGTTGAGCTTGTTGATACTAGTTGATTCTATAGTCTGTTTTCTCTGTTTTTGTTTTATTCCGCATGATAATTTTCTGTAAAGGGTAAATGATAGTGTGTTCTGTGGTGTTTCAGGTCGTTGTTTGTGTTAGATTGGTATATGAAATAAAGGTTACCAATTTTCAATATATATATATATGTGTGTGTGTGTGTGTGTGTGTGTGTGTGTGTGCATGTGTATGTGTGTGTGTGTGTGTTGTTTTCAAGTACTAAATGCAAATCAAATTTGCTGTTGTAAAACAAAATATCATACATAAATTTTATAACGCAATGTGTATATAAATACATATATATCAAATATACATATATACATACATCACTTGTAACACCCCATATCCGTTAGTGTAGTAACCCGCATTTTTTAGTTGTTGAACAATTTATTTATTTAATTATTAAATATCGATTTATCGATATCGAGAACGTGAATTAGATAATATTGAATATTTAATTAATAATTATAATATAATATAATATATTATAATGTCGAAATAGTCGGAAATAGTGAAATTCACAATATCGTGTGAATTGAATAGCATACGAGATTTGGTGGAGTTTCGATTCGAAATATAATAACGATTATATTGAATCGATGACAGTTGAACATATAGTTTATAATATATTTATAAACGAGCTCAAAATGGCGCTGCAGTTCGCTATTTGGCGATTCGAACTTCAACTGAATGTACAGGATTCGTTTTAAGCCGGATTTCTGTGAAACAAGAAACGTGTGGAGCTGGGGGAGTATATCTTTCTAGTGAAAGAGAAAAATCGGGATTTCGTCGTGTAGATTTTGATGTACGTCCAAATCAAATTTCAGAAAAAGTCGCTGTAGAATTCCTTTATAATTTGCGATGCTTTATTTACGTTATAAATGGATTTTTCGATATGAATTGAATATCGATAAATCTGAAATCTGAAATATCAAACTGTAAATTCTGATATGATATTCTGGAGCTGTACGATATCATATGTGAAGATATACGATAATATTTATTTATTAATATTTAATTTAATTATATTAAAATATATTTATATATTTAAATGGTCTATTCAGCGCTTTAAAAATAGCCGGTTTTGCAAACGAAGTCGGAATTCGACGAAACCAGTTTTGTTGGATCCGCAATGTCAAATTATTGTTAGATGTTAAGTTTCGTGATTTTTAGAGTCACTGTGTGACCGTACGGATTTTTAGAGTGAGAAACAGTCAGTATTTTGACAGTTAAAAATACGCTGTGTGAGCATACGAAGTCGGAATTCGATGAAACCAGTTTCGTTGAGACCGTAATGTCGAACTGAAGGTGTATGTCCAGTTTGATGATTTTTGGGTGTTATATGTGATCATGGGGATTTTTAGAGTCGAACAGAAGTAGCAATTGGTTAAAAATAAATATAATATTCGAATTTAAAAATATTATAAGTATTCTATAAATACCCACACTTACCTTAAAACCTAAATTCTTCCTCCACAAAGTCAACAGACAAAAGAATGGCGCCGCACCATTTTTATTTTTTTCTCTAGAAAACATTCGTTCAAAGAAAAATCACAAATAAAATCCACAAAAATCTATAAAATCACTAAGACATATATTTGGAATTAGCATCTCCTGCTCTTCGATTCTGTGTGCATTTCAATTTGTTCGAACCTGTTTTCTTTCGATGGAAATACGGTCAGCGAGCCGTATGGGTACTAGGGTTCGGGTATTAGTGATTTTGAAGTGTCGATGAGTGAAACAAAGGTTGGATTCATGTTTGCAAAGGAGTTTAGAGGCAGGTGGAGGATTTTCGTACTGATTGGTGGTGAAAACTGTCGCCAGTTTTCCTGTAGCTCGCGTGGAAAGGGTTCGACGTCGGTTTGTACTCGGTGCTGGCGAGTTGGCCTTTGACGGGATGAGGAGGGAGAGATTGGGGAGTGGAGTGCAACGGTGTTATTTGCATTGGATTCCATGAAGAGGAGGAGGAGCGGGTGAGGGATTAAGTCGTGGAAAATGGTGGAGGAATACTAGAAGGAGGTCACGGAAATTTGGTATTTGGGGAGGAAGAAATGTCGGGTCTGATAGTTGGGTGGGTATTGGGCCAAGGAATGATGGTAAGGCCCGGTAAAATATATTCAAGTCTAGTTAAATAAGAACTAATTAAAATATTTATACCCGTTTGTAAATGTATATCTTCGTCATCCGTTGTCAGAACTTGACGAAACCAGATCCGACCGGATCGCAGGAACAGACATTACGGCAGAGGATTGAGATGGAAATGATTTGGGGCTATTCTGAATGTGCG
Organism: Allium sativum; assembly: GCA_030737875.1. Lineage (NCBI taxonomy): Eukaryota > Viridiplantae > Streptophyta > Magnoliopsida > Asparagales > Amaryllidaceae > Allium > Allium sativum. The sequence continues at coordinate 49,909,642 of CM060922.1, read as the reverse complement.
ACAAAATAAAATGTCAGAATGGAACATTGAACGGTTATCGTTATTTAACGACTACCGGCTAATGTGAGTAAAAACTCACTAACTCTCCTCAATTAATATTTTTATATAAATTGTATTTTATTTCTATATTTGACTGCTAGTTATGTACTGTTAATTTGGACTGTTAAGTTGCATTGTTAAATTGGACTGTAGATTGGACTGTTAAATAATTGATTGAAATAAGTATGGATATATATATATATATATATCTACATATACATATATATCGTTATTAAACGGTGATTTTGTTATCAGTGTATTTCATTAGAAATGCAAGTGATGTTATATACGTTGTTTAACATCGGTGGATGCAGGGAAACAGGTTGGAGGAATCCGACTGGATTCCTCAACATTAATTTTACTGTTATTTGTATATTGTGATATATACTATGATATAAAATCTGTTGTTGATTGTATATGTTTGGATGATATTGATCATTGACAGTTGGTTGTTTAAAAACAATAAAAAACACTGAAAAATGTAGAAAAGGGGATTTTCAATATTTATATTGAAAATGAATCTATTTAAAAAATCGAAGGATTTTATAAAAGGATATTTATTTAGAAATAAATAAATAAAATAAAGGAATATTTATTTAGATTAAATAAATAGAATAAAGGATATTTAATTAGGGATTAAATAATTAGAGTTATAAAGGAAAATCTATTTAGGAAAATAAATAGACTATACAAAAGGGAATCTATTTAGGAAATAAATAGAAGTTAAAATAAATAGAGATAAAAGAAAAGTTAGTTAGTTGGATATAAATATTCGAATCAAGTTAGTTAAGTGGTCAAACCAAGCTAGTCGAACCAAACTAGTCAAGCTAGTCAAACCAACCGAGTCGAAATGGTCGAGTCGAACCAATCGAGTCAAGATGGTCGAGTCAAACCAACCGAGTCGAGCTGGTTGAGTCGAACCAATCGAGTCAAGCTGGTCAAGTTAGTCGAACCTGGTCAGTCGAGTCGAGAAAATCAAACTTAGTTAATCGAAAGGAGTTTATCGATTTAGTTAATCGATAGGAGTTAATTGATTTAGTCAATCGAGATGAGTTAATCGGTTTTAATGAATCGAGAGGAGTTAGTCGAATATGGTATTCGAACCAAATGGTCAAACCAAGTAGTCAAGCCCAGTGGTCAAACCAAATGGGTCAGGTTAGCCAAACCTGGTCAGTCAAACCAAATGGGTCAGGTTAGCCAAACCTGGTTAGTCAAACCAAATGGGTCAGGTTAGCCAAACCTGGTCAGTCAAACCAAATGGGTCAGGTTAGCCAAACCTGGTCAGTCAAACCAAATGGGTCAGGTTAGCCAAACCTGGTCAGTCAAACCAAATGGGTCAGGTTAGCCAAACCTGGTCAGTCAAACCAAATGGGTCAGGTTAGCCAAACCTGGTCGGTCGAACCAAATGGGTCAGGTTAGTCAAACCTGATCGGTCGAACCAAGTTAGTCGAGTTAGCCGAATAGGGTTAGTCAAATAGAATTAATCGATTAGGGTTAAACCATAGAACTAATCGATTAGAGTTAAACCAATAGAGTTAGTTGAGCCTAGTTAATCGAATCGAATTGGTCGAACCAAGTAAGTCGAGTTAGTCGAGTCAAGTTAAGTTAGTCGAGTTAAAGTTATCGATGTTAGTTTCATCGAAAGGAGTTATCGATGTTAGTTTCATCGAAGGGAGTTATCGATTATAGTTTAATCGAAGTGAGGTTTTTCAAAGATGAGATATTTGAAAAGGAAGAGTTATCGAATATTAGTTGATCGAAGTGAGATTTATCGAACAAGAGTTATTCGAAAAGAGATTTTCGAATATAGTTTATTCGAAAGTAAGATTTTCAAATATGAGTTATTTGAAAAGGAAGAAGTTAATCGAATATAGGTTATTCGAAGAAGAGTTAATCAAATAGAGATTTCTCGAAGAGAGTTAATCGGCGAATTCGATTATATCGAATTCGGGAAAGTACTTATACCTTCCAGTGTTTAAATAGAGATTTATTTATTTTTAAATAAATAAGTGTTAGGTTAATTATTCACTAATAAGAATAGAAGTTATAATTAAAGTTAGATAATTCGAAAGTAGGGATTATAACGTTATCGTTATAACCAATGTTTTAAATATAGAAGTAGATTAGTAAAATTGGATCAGAGAAAGGCATAAAGAAGTTGTTAAAGAGTTAAAAGATAAACTTTGACCATTTCGAAGTTATAACGTTGTTCAGTTAAGGTCTGAGAGGTAATTATACCCCAACTTGAGTGACTTCCTTCTTAACTAAGAAATGGTAAGGTTTGATCGTAAAGAAGTTTTGGAAATGTTTTCCAAACGGGAATCAGAAATGTTTTCTGATAAAAGAAAATAAAAATTTAGAATATAGGGAAACAGGAGATAAGTAAATAAATGAACTAAAGAGATTAATGTTAAATGATGTTTGTTCGATATAATTTCCATCTGGAAATAATATCGTTGTTTGCACACTTGTTTTTCTTTGATAGTTAACTCACCGACTATCGAAGTTTTGACCATTTTAACGTTGTTAATATGGAGAGACCGGTTGGATTATAATCCAAAGAACCACTCTGTATTACCATAAGCGTCGCGAATCATATATGCCAAAGATAATTGAAGACGGAGTAAAATGCAAGGGCTATCCTGTTTACAGAATAGTGCCTTCGGTTTGTCCAGTCCCAGGACAACTTGTATGGACGAGGGTCTGACAGAGTATATCCAATGGATCGCGTAAGTTGATCTGTTCAAACGTATTCACATTTGGTGGCGGAGGAATTCGTTTCTCTTAGCTGTATACCCGTGTTATTTTTGGATAAGTCAATTTGTGATTTGGCGGGTATGACGATGTGACATTTCTAAGTGAATGAAGATGGGTGTCTGACATAGTATTTCCAGACGGTCACGTACATTGATTTCTTCAACTATACCAAGAGTGGAAGCGGAGAAGGAAACTTCTTTAGCTAACACGTAATGTACTGTTGTAGACGTCAATTAGTGATTTTCGATGGATTTGACAATGTAGCATTCGAAGTGAATCTGATGTAATGATAAAGCGTAGCTTCTAGCCTCATCAACCGGTAAATGACAGAAATCGGGCAGGCAGCATGGCTAAGTCGGTCGCACCGAAGTAGGGTGTATTATCACCTATCTAGAGAATATTCATTTGCTTCTTTAATCTATCAATGTTGTCCCATATATATACGGGAACGGTTGCTGATCCCAACCGTTGGTGATGTACATTCGATACACTCAAGCGAAATGAGTGGTCGGTCATGTGTGGCTGAGTTGCAAGATGTTCTTGTTGAACTCCAGTGTATCGTTCCTAGAGTACACGGATCGGAAGGTGGTTCCATACCTTGTCATAGTTGGGAATCCAATCATCCAATACGAGCTTGCGATTTTGATTGTATACTATATATGTAGTAACGTGAGATGCAAGCGTTTCTGCTAGATTGATATTTATTTGTACTTAGACATTGTTATAATATCATAATGATATTGCTTTGAAAAGTTATTTGGATTCTCATAAGGGAAAAACCCGTTCCGTATTCACGGCGTGGTCTTGTGAGATATCATATACCTGTTTAAATGATTTGAGTTTATTCACACCAGTCCCATGACTGACCCGGAGTTTATTTGTTTTGTTTTCCCTAAACTCTTGGGTGCCTAAATTTGTACGGGAAGTCAAGTAGTCGGGATTTTACAGATACACTTGGAGAGCTTGGAGCAGGAGGCTTCAGGATTCTATAGCTATTATTATTTCCGCTGTTGTTGTAAGTGTTGTACTCTGATAAGTGTTATTGTATACATATACTGATGTTATTTCAAAGATATGTTATGTTATATTTTATTCGTTCCGCTGTGAGATTCGTGTTTACTCTGATGGTGATGTTCTTCTTCTTCTATTTTATTAGTTCTACCTTATCTATCCTCACCTTCTAATTTCTTTCATTAATTACCGGGATTTTTTTCGATGTTTTGGTTATCGACGTCGAGCTTACGTCGATAACCAAAGCCGCTCAAAATCCGGGTCACTACAGTTGGTATCAGAGCTTAAGTTAAGAATTACTTGGCTCTGTGGCGTGATTCAGTAGAGATGGGATTAGTAATATCCTAGACTGAGTTTGAGTGTATATATACGAGTGAACGTATTTGTTAGTTAATATAGAATGATTTATATTGTGGAGTTTTATTGGTTGAGTTGTTTGTGAATTCTGGTCGATCAGTTTGATCCACTGTATCGATAGGGGCTACTAAACACTCGAATACGATGAACCGTCATGGTATGTTTTGAAAGAGGGTAAATGGAATAATTTTACCCGAATATATTTGATATAGTATATTGGTTGTGTTGGTTGAAATTATAATCGAATAAAGATTATAAAAAGTGAAATGGTTATAAATAACTAATCAGAATTCATATAAGTAAAGTATATGAAATAAAATGAAGAAAAAACTGAATTTAAATCAGATTGGAATTGAAATAAGGAAATTTTAAGTTCCTGGGAGATTTTGAAAACGTTTTTCAAACTGAAGGTGATATAGTATTGAACTCACTTCGATAGCTGGAAAATAGATTCTGATGATGAATTGCGACATCATCAGTGTTCATTTTCGAGTTCTAAGTGACGGACTACTACCAAAGGTTTTGTTTTTGAATTGTTTTGAGAAAACAAGTTGTTTAGAAATTCAAATGTTTTGAATTGGTATTATGATTTCAAATTGATTTGAAAGAGACCCAGGAAATTAAGTTTCGGAATTTAATTTTAACTTATGAAGTTAAATAGAATAAGATAGTAGAAATAAATTGAAATATTAACTTGAACTGAGTTAAATAGAATTGAATTGGATTAGAGAATAATCTGTTATGGAATTGGGTTGATGAGTTAAGAATTTGAAATTTGATATTCGGGTTCGAATGAAATTCGATTTGGTTTTGAGGATATGAACTGATTGGAATTTGATGGAAATAACACTGGTATATGCTGAGTTGATAGCATATGGAAGTGATAGAGTTGATATTCCCGACGAAAAGGTACCAGTTTATATTATATATGAATATGAGATTTATGAGCCGAATTGGCAAGCCGCTTGGCTGTTTGATTTTCTTTTGGGTTAAAGAAGGCCCAGAGAGGCGAGTTGGAGTTTGAGATATAGACCGGTACAAAGGAGGTGCTGGCAAAATTTTTCGAAAAGTTAAGGTGTTAGAAAATTTTCAGAATTTTTGAAAATTTAGTTAGTCGGAATAAATTAATATTTTAGTCGATATTAATTGGTTCAGTTGAAACCGGAGACAAAAGGTAAACAGATAAATTTTTACCCAGAAGATAGGGTCATCCCCTAGCTTAGCAATTTCGAGGATGAAATTTTATTAAGGGGGGAAGATTGTAGTAACCCGCATTTTTTAGCTGTTGAACAATTTATTTATTTAATTATTAAATATCGATTTATCGATATCGAGAACGTGAATTAAATAATATTGAATATTTAATTAATAATTATAATATAATATAATATATTATAATGTCGAAATAGTCGGAAATAGTGAAATTCACAATATCGTGTGAATTAAATAGCATACGAGATTTGGTGGAGTTTCGATTCGAAATATAATAACGATTATATTGAATCGACGACAGTTGAACGTATAGTTTATAATATATTTATAAACGAGCTCAAAATGGCGCTGCAGTTCGCTATTTGGCGATTCGAACATCAACTGAATGTACAGGATTCGTTTTAAGCCGGATTTCTGTGAAACAAGAAACGTGTGGAGCTGGGGGAGTATATCTTTCTAGTGAAAGAGAAAAATCGGGATTTCGTCGTGTAGATTTTGATGTACGTCCAAATCAAATTTCAGAAAAAGTCGCTGTAGAATTCCTTTATAATTTGCGACGCTTTATTTACGTTATAAATGGATTTTTCGATATGAATTGAATATCGATAAATCTGAAATCTGAAATATCAAACTGTAAATTCTGATATGATATTCTAGAGCTGTACGATATCATATGTGAAGATATACGATAATATTTATTTATTAATATTTAATTTAATTATATTTAAATATATTTATATATTTAAATGGTCTATTCATCGCTTTAAAAATAGCCGGTTTTGCAAATGAAGTCGGAATTCGACGAAACCAGTTTTGTTGGATCCGCAATGTCAAATTATTGTCAGATGTTAAGTTTCGTGATTTTTAGAGTCACTGTGTGACCGTACGGATTTTTAGAGTGAGAAACAGTCAGTATTTTGACAGTTAAAAATACGCTGTGTGAGCATACGAAGTCGGAATTCGATGAAACCAGTTTCGTTGAGACCGTAATGTCGAACTGAAGGTGTATGTCCAGTTTGATGATTTTTGGGTGTTATATGTGATCATGGGGATTTTTAGAGTCGAACAGAAGTAGCAATTGGTTAAAAATAAATATAATATTCGAATTTAAAAATATTATAAGTATTCTATAAATACCCGCTCTTACCTTAAAACCTAAATTCTTCCTCCACAAAGTAAATGGCGCCGCACCATTTTTATTTTTTCTCTAGAAAACATTCGTTCAAAGAAAAATCACAAACAAAATCCACAAAAATCTATAAATCCATTAAGACATATATTTGCAATTAGCATCTCCTGCTCTTCGATTCTGTGTGCATTTCAATTTGTTCGAACCTGTTTTCTTTCGATGGAAATACGGTCAGCGAGCCGTATGGGTACTAGGGTTCGGGTATTAGTGATTTTGAAGTGTCGATGAGTGAAACAAAGGTTGGATTCATGTTTGCAAAGGAGTTTAGAGGCAGGTGGAGGATTTTCGTACTGGTTGGTGGTGAAAACTGTCGCCAGTTTTCCTGTAGCTCGCGTGGAAAGGGCTCGACGTCAGTTTGTACTCGGTGCTGGCGAGTTGGCCTTTGACGGGATGAGGAGGGAGAGATTGGGGAGTGGAGTGCAACGGTGTTATTTGCATTGGATTCCATGAAGAGGAGGAGGAGCGGGTGAGGGATTAAGTCGTGGAAAATGGTGGAGGAATACTGGAAGGAGGTCACGGAAATTTGGTATTTGGGGAGGAAGAAATGTCGGGTCTGATAGTTGGGTGGGTATTGGGCCAAGGAATGATGGTAAGGCCCGGTAAAACATATTCAAGTCTGGTTAAATAAGAACTAATTAATATATTTATACCCGTTTGTAAATGTATATCTTCGTCATCCGTTGTCAGAACTTGACGAAACCAGATCCGACCGGATCGCAGGAACAGACATTACAACAGGGGATTGAGATGGAAATGATTTGGGGCTATTCTGAATGTGCGACAAAATAAAATGTCAGAATGGAACATTGAACGGTTATCGTTATTTAACGACTACCGGCTAATGTGAGTAAAAACTCACTAACTCTCCTCAATTAATATTTTTATATAAATTGTATTTTATTTCTGTATTTGACTGCTAGTTATGTACTGTTAATTTGGACTGTTAAGTTGCATTGTTAAATTGGACTGTAGATTGGACTGTTAAATAATTGATTGAAAACAGTATGGATATATATATATATATATCTACATATACATATATATCGTTATTAAACGGTGATTTTGTTATCAGTGTATTTCATTAGAAATGCAAGTGATGTTATATACGTTGTTTAACATCGGTGGATGCAGGGAAACAGGTTGGAGGAATCTGACTAGATTCCTCAACATTTATTTTACTGTTATTTGTATATTGTGATATATACTGTGATATAAAATATGTTGTTGATTGTATTTGTTTGGATGATATTGATCATTGATAGTTGGTTGTTTAAAAACAATAGAAAACACTGAAAAATGTAGAAAAGGGGATTTTCAATATTTATATTGAAAATGAATCTATTTAAAAAATCGAAGGATTTTATAAAAGGATATTTATTTAGAAATAAATAAATAAAATAAAGGAATATTTATTTAGATTAAATAAATAGAATAAAGGATATTTAATTAGGGATTAAATAATTAGAGTTATAAAGGAAAATCTATTTAGGAAAATAAATAGACTATACAAAAGGAAATCTATTTAGGAAATAAATAGAAGTTAAAATAAATAGAGATAAAAGAAAAGTTAGTTTGTCGGAAATAAATATTCGAATCAAGTTAGTTAAGTGGTCAAACCAAGCTAGTCGAACCAAACTAGTCAAGCTAGTCAAACCAACCGAGTCGAAATGGTCGAGTCGAACCAATCGAGTCAAGATGGTCGAGTCAAACCAACCGAGTCGAGCTGGTTGAGTCGAACCAATCGAGTCAAGCTGGTCAAGTTAGTCGAACCTGGTCAGTTGAGTCGAGAAAATCAAACTTAGTTAATCGAAAGGAGTTTATCGATTTAGTTAATCGATAGGAGTTAATTGATTTAGTCAATCGAGATGAGTTAATCGGTTTTAATGAATCGAGAGGAGTTAGTCGAATATGGTATTCGAACCAAATGGTCAAACCAAGTAGTCAAGCCCAATGGTCAAACCAAATGGGTCAGGTTAGCCAAACCTGGTCAGTCAAACCAAATGGGTCAGGTTAGCCAAACCTGGTCAGTCAAACCAAATGGGTCAGGTTAGCCAAACCTGGTCAGTCAAACCAAATGGGTCAGGTTAGCCAAACCTGGTCAGTCAAACCAAATGGGTCAGGTTAGCCAAACCTGGTCAGTCAAACCAAATGGGTCAGGTTAGCCAAACCTGGTCGGTCGAACCAAATGGGTCAGGTTAGTCAAACCTGGTCGGTCGAACCAAGTTAGTCGAGTTAGCCGAATAGGGTTAGTCAAATAGAATTAATCGATTAGGGTTAAACCATAGAACTAATCGATTAGAGTTAAACCAATAGAGTTAGTTGAGCCTAGTTAATCGAATCGAATTGGTCGAACCAAGTAAGTCGAGTTAGTCGAGTCAAGTTAAGTTAGTCGAGTTAAAGTTATCGATGTTAGTTTCATCGAAAGGAGTTATCGATGTTAGTTTCATCGAAGGGAGTTATCGATTATAGTTTAATCGAAGTGAGGTTTTTCAAAGATGAGATATTTGAAAAGGAAGAGTTAACGAATATTAGTTGATCGAAGTGAGATTTATCGAACAAGAGTTATTCGAAAAGAGATTTTCGAATATAGTTTATTCGAAAGTAAGATTTTCAAATATGAGATATTTGAAAAGGAAGAAGTTAATCGAATATAGGTTATTCGAAGAAGAGTTAATCAAATAGAGATTTCTCAAAGAGAGTTAATCGGCGAATTCGATTATATCGAAATCGGGAAAGTACTTATACCTTCCAGTGTTTAAATAGAGATTTATTTATTTTTAAATAAATAAGTGTTAGGTTAATTATTCACTAATAAGAATAGAAGTTATAATTAAAGTTAGATAATTCGAAAGTAGGGATTATAACGTTATCGTTATAACCAATGTTTTAAATATAGAAGTAGATTAGTAAAATTGGATCAGAGAAAGGCATAAAGAAGTTGTTAAAGATTTAAAAGATAAACTTTGACCATTTCGAAGTTATAACGTTGTTCAGTTAAGGTCTGAGAGGTAATTATACCCCAACTTGAGTGACTTCCTTCTTAACTAAGAAATGGTAAGGTTTGATCGTAAAGAAGTTTTGGAAATGTTTTCCAAACGGGAATCAGAAATGATTTTTGATAAAAGAAAATAAGAATTTAGAATATAGGGAAACAGGAAATAAGTAAATAAATGAACTATATAGATTAATGTTAAATGATGTTTGTTCGATATAATTTCCATCTGGAAATAATATCGTTGTTTGCACACTTGTTTTTCTTTGATAGTTAACTCACCGACTATCGAAGTTTTGACCATTTTAACGTTGTTAATATGGAGAGACCGGTTGGATTATAATCCAAAGAACCACTCTGTATTACCATAAGCGTCGCGAATCATATATGCCAAAGATAATTGAAGACGGAGTAAAATGCAAGGGCTATCCTGTTTACAGAATAGTGCCTTCGGTTTGTCCAGTCCCAGGACAACTTGTATGGACGAGGGTCTGATAGAGTATATCCAATGGATCGCGTAAGTTGATGTGTTCAAACGTATTCACGTTTGGTGGCGGAGGAATTCGTTTCTCTTAGCTGTATACCCGTGTTATTTTTGGATAAGTCAATTTGTGATTTGGCAGGTATGACGATGTGACATTTCTAGGTGAATGAAGATGGGTGTCTGACATAGTATTTCCAGACGGTCACGTACATTGATTTCTTCAACTATACCAAGAGTGGAAGCGGAGAAGGAAACTTCTTTAGCTAACACGTAATGTACTGTTGTAGACGTCAATTAGTGATTTTCGATGGATTTGACAATGTAGCATTCGAAGTGAATCTGATGTAATGATAAAGCGTAGCTTCTAGCCTCATCAACCGGTAAATGACAGAAATCGGGCAGGCAGCATGGCTAAGTCGGTCGCACCGAAGTAGGGTGTATTATCACCTATCTAGAGAATATTCATTTGCTTCTTTAATCTATCAATGTTGTCCCATATATATACGGGAACGGTTGCTGATCCCAACCGTTGGTGATGTACATTCGATACACTCAAGCGAAATGAGTGGTCGGTCATGTGTGGCTGAGTTGCAAGATGTTCTTGTTGAACTCCAGTGTATCGTTCCTAGAGTACACGGATCGGAAGGTGGTTCCATACCTTGTCATAGTTGGGAATCCAATCATCCAATACGAGCTTGCGATTTTGATTGTATACTATATATGTAGTAACGTGAGATGCAAGCGTTTCTGCTAGATTGATATTTATTTGTACTTAGACATTGTTATAATATCATAATGATATTGCTTTGAAAAGTTATTTGGATTCTCATAAGGGAAAAACCCGTTCCGTATTCACGGCGTGGTCTTGTGAGATATCATATACCTATTTAAATGATTTGAGTTTATTCACACCAGTCCCATGACTGACCCGGAGTTTATTTGTTTTGTTTTCCCTAAACTCTTGGGTGCCTAAATTTGTACGGGTAGTCAAGTAGTCGGGATTTTACAGATACACTTGGAGAGCTTGGAGCAGGAGGCTTCAGGATTCTATAGCTATTATTATTTCCGCTGTTGTTGTAAGTGTTGTACTCTGATAAGTGTTATTGTATACATATACTGATGTTATTTCAAAGATATGTTATGTTATATTTTATTCGTTCCGCTGTGAGATTCGTGTTTACTCTGATGGTGATGTTCTTCTTCTTCTTCTATTCTATTAGTTCTACCTTATCTATCCTCACCTTCTAATTTCTTTCATTACTTACCGGGATTTTTTTCGATGTTTTGGTTATCGACGTCGAGCTTACGTTGATAACCAAAGCCGCTCAAAATCCGGGTCACTGCAGTTAGTGTCACTCACAAAGGGAATGCACTAAGTTCTGTGGAGCATTTAGGGTAAAAGATGCAGATAAATTACAAGACAGACAGAAATTAAACAGCGGAAGATAAAACTTTGCTTTATTGATAAAATGATTTGTACAACGATTTCTTTACAATATCAGAGTATCATCTGTCTTACAAAATAAAGAAGCATAAAACAACATTTATATTCCCCAATTGTAGCAAGAGCCAGTCATAGCATCTGAAAAGAGAATCCAATCAAAACTTCGACAAATCTTCAAGCTAGGAAAGAGTGACAACCCAACTTAACCTGAGCTATACTATTCCCTCCTTTACTATCTGGGGGGGGGGGGACGGAAGAAAAGAAGACGAAAGAAAAACAGAGTCGGACATAAAGCCTGAGTAAGTTCAGTAACTTCTAGCATGTGAACAAGGAAAAACAAAACGACATGAATTAACTGAATACAAGATAACACCATAATGATAGGGTCAGCAAGTTTAGACAAGATAATCACAAGATATGCTAAGACAAGATAAACTGGACATGCTCTAATACTTTCGTCGCTTCGCTATTTCCTTGTTATACTATATCTCTGCACCACCTAACCAGTGTCCCAACTAGTAACGATAACGTGATCCCAATCCCTGTAGTTTCCATTGCCTTCAGGCATACATTTATTATTTATTACCTAGATCTAATCTAAGGTTTTCTGTCCAGTGCTTTCTAGATTCAACTAGAGTTTACGCTATCTGCTGAACTCTTTTCGGATTCAGGGTTTATGCCACCTTGTCCAACTAGGGATTATGCTACCTGTCGAACGATGCCCCCAAGTCTAGGACACACTACCTAGAGTGGTATATGTTCCTATACTTCCCCACGCATGTATCGCGAATCGTTATCGCTTGTCTAGATGCACATGTCATGTAATGTGCGACCTGAGTCCTGTGACAGGGCAAATCAAGGAATACAGAACTCGGTCGGGAGCTTTCAGATATCTGCCGATGCAGATGCTAAGGTCTGTTTTTATTCTAGTGGCTATGGTCCCACTTGACCCCTCCCTCAACTAATGAAAGGCACACCTTGAAAAATGAGAACTATACGCAGGCCCCTGGTGCCCCACTAACCTATGGCCATCCTCACCCATGACTAGATAGCAAGTATATGGTCTTTTGGAGTTCTCCGCCTTTCCGCTTCACGTATCTCGACTGACTCAAGATGGATGGTAGACGACGAGTTGCTATCACAGGGCTACCGTTTTCTCGCCGAATCACGCCGGTCCATCCTAGTCTTTAGGTTGCCATATATTGCAACCAAGGCATACCCCTGGTTCTTGTAACGCAGACCTTAACCTCTGTGAGCCCAGGAGGATCATCTGCAGCCTCACAGAGGGATACCAAGAGTACCCTCACGTTCCCTCGAAGCCTCGGGCTTCGTAACCCAATTCGTTGGAGCCTTCTTTTTACTCAGACGGACATTCGCTCCTTCCCGTGTTATACTAAGAATTACTACTTAGTTCTACTAACTAAGGTTTACCACTTAGTTTCCAGAATCGTTGTTTTCTTAACTAAGGTTTACTACTTAGCTCCTTTTAACTAAGGTTTACTACTTAGTTCCCTTTCCCGTCAATTTGGATTGGTTAAGTATCATTAGTCAATTCAAGCTAACTTAACCCTCTACATTTATCCTGTTGAACTGGTTAAGCGTTATCAGTAATTCATGTTGACTTAACCCTATCACAAACCAAGTTATAGTGGTTAAGTATTTATTATTGCTTAACCCTACCCATTCATCCTGTATTGGTTAAGTGTTCCTTTTTAACTTAACCTTGCCCGTCTGTTTTAACTAACATGTTATTAATGTTTAAGTATTATCCCTTCGTGTTTTAGACTTAGCCCTATTCCTTTATCACAATCTGATGGTTAAATGCTCAAGTTTACTTAACCCTACGGTCTAGTCCAGCTAACATATCAAATTGGCTAAGTGTATCAAATTTTACTTAACCCCAACCTCTAGTCTAGTTAACATGTTAATTTGGCTAAGTGTATTAACTTTACTTAACCCCACCTTCTAGTCTAGTTCAAATGTTAATTTGGCTAAGTATTCTCTTCGTTACTTAACCCCTACGAATCTTGTCTTGTTACCATGTTAAGTTGGTTAAGTGTCCCTATGGACTTAGCCCTCCCATTCTAGCTTAACTGTGTTAAGTTGGTTAAGTGTTCCTATGGACTTAACCCTCCCATTCTAGCTTAACTGTGTTAAGTGTCTGTATGAACCTAACCCCACCCACCGGTCTGGTTATCATGTTGAACTGGTTAAGTGTCTTAGTTAACTTAACCCTACCATTCTTGTTCTAGCTTTAACTAAATAAATTAAAGCCGGTACCACTCACATTAGATAGATATTGTTGCGATTACTGGATGTGCCGGTTGGTTCTGGGCAGGTTTACATCGCAACTCAGTCTAACCTCGGGTTAGGCCTATTCATGTTTTCTAAGTTCAAAGGGTTTCAATTAATTTTCGAATCAAGTTTTGAAAGTAACCATCCCGTCCATCGGATAAGTTAGGGATAGCCAGGGAGAGCAGGAAACTTGTATTTTCCAAACCCAAGCCTAGACATTATCCTCTCTGTCACCCTAGAACTTTCTGGTGTATGTATTATTTAAAGAGATGTCATTAATAAACCTTTCCTTTGTATATAAATAAATTGTTAACAATTTATCCTCAAAATTTAACCACTTATCCTCAAAGTCCATTTTCCCTTTTTAAAATAAATTTGGCCTATACCCTATACATTTGCCATGCCTACTAATGGACTTGTATTCTAGGCCCAAATCTTGATTTGCCTATCTTACAGTTTATAGCAATTTAGATCCAACACCCCCATTTACAGTTCATGCCAAAACTAGATTTCATATTCTAGTTCACCGTTTATGCCCAAAACTTAATTTGCATACCAACTACCTATTTTGTGGCCCATTTAACCATTTACCATTTACACCCAATGTATGTAAATTATGCTAATATACTTATCATACTTAATTTAGCCACCCAATTCTGGTTCAACATTCTAATTTCAGTTCATGTCAAAACTAGACTTGTTATTCTAATTTTCATCTCAATAGTCATGCTATAATGCATGTTCCCAAATTATGCCAATTTCCAAGTTTAGTCAATTTCATGTTTTTCCCCAAAACGTATTCCCATCGTTCGTATAATCGTGATTCAACCTAGATCATAAATAAATCTAGATTCGTGGGTAGAAGGGAATGAACCAAAATGCCATGAAAGAACGGACATAACAATTGGCATAAGATGATAATTCAAAGGCATATAGATTACGACATGAAAAGGGTTGAATAGTATAGATTCAAGAACATGGGTAGACCTAACTTAATAGGTAAATTCCCATGATCAAGATCTAAGAATAAACTGAAATAGAAAGCCAAGCCTAGGTCCAATATAATGCCAGTTTGGGGTACAACATGGTTTTGTAACTACAGTGTCATGGCATAAATAATAATCTTATATCCATAGTCATAGGCAATAAATCCTCACAGTTAATGAATCACAGTCATAGGCGATGTTCATAGTCAAAGGAAAATAGTTCTCACAGTCATGAGTCACAGTCATAGGCAATGTTCGTATGCAATGTTCATAGTCAAAGAGGCATATGGTTTTAAGGTCCATAGTTTCATAGTCACAGTCATACTTGTCATCATAACAGTTCTTAATTAGGTCCAAGGATATAAGCACTGATAGAAATATTTGGCATATTCTTTTATTTCTTTAATTTCATGTCACGAATAGAGAAAACGTTCAAATCTAAAAAGTAACCGACTTACAGAGATTAGATTAGAATAGAAAGATGGCGTTGCTATGATTCGTGCGACGTTGCTTGAAACCGTTTGAGTTAGCCTTTGATTCTCATCCTGAAGCTTTAATCTTGATTCGAATCTCTTCTAGACAACTTGAGCAGCATAACCTCGTCTTGGATTTTCGTATTATTTTCTTATTTTTATTTATTTATACATTTTCTCAGAGGAAGCATAAAGGGAGAAAAGAATTGTGAATAGAGAAGGAGGCTAGGGCTGTTTATATAGTGTAGAAGTCAACGAATCTGGTCAGAATGGCGTCCGGATACAGAAGAACGAACCAGACTGCAGATCTGGAAAAAGCAGGGGGGGTCGACCCCCAGGTCGACTACCCAGTCGACCTGGGTCTTGGGCGAGAAAATTCCCGCCCAGCCCAATCTGGGTCCGATTTTTGAATTTTGAACCTGTTTCTGACCTGTTCGAATTTTAAATCGAATTCTGAAACTTCTGAAGACCATGTCTCCTTCATACGGAGTCCGATTAACGCAAACTCGGACTCTATCTCATGCAGAATTCCGAGACGAACGCAATGGCATAGCCCGTTTACCTTGATTTTGAATTAAAATTTAATTCTGCCTTGATTTGTGAATCTTAGTGTTACAGAGTTACGGGGTGTTACATCACTTAACGAATCAAAATATTATATCATGTATTATGTCTGAATACATTTATATATATATACATTTTGAAGTAAATATATATATATATATATATATTGTTAATAAGCAATTACAATCAGCATTGCATGCTTTCCTAGATTCACGTACTAATGTCAAGTGCTATTATAGCCTGTTTTTCAATATATAGAACAACTCCATCTATTTAACAATCCCGATCTGTTACTACTGAATCAAATTCCTACGTCAAATCTGCTGATCTAGTATTACAATGTTTTATTAAATTAGCATCCATAATTGACTTTCAATTTTGATTAAACAAAATTGGCTTTTGGTTTATATAAAGGACTTATTTGTTAATCAACAAATTAATAACACTTTGAAACTAGGTGATTTTTTTTAAACTATACCTATAACACTTTCAATGAATCAAAATTCGTCATGAAGCTATCATACTGATTCATCAATCAGTAGATTCATTCTGATCCAAAATAACAAAGTCATGTTATAATATCTGTTAAACATTTTGAATGTTAAATCCATGCAGATTTATTGATTTGCATGTAGTGTGAATTCAGGTATATATATATATATATCATAATATATATACAATGACCTGAATTTCTTTAATTTATTCATGATCAATATCACGACCATGCAAATCATAATGGACTCAACTATGAATCTAATATTCAATCAACTGATTAATAATCAAAATTATTAATGTATATAAATCAAATAGATTTTGATATTATATTCAGATTAAAGGTTCAAACTCAAAAGTTTTATCTCAACAAATTTTCGTATCAATGATTTCATTAAATCAAAGTAATTTGAAGACTTTGTTATTGACTTCTAATCAGTAAGACTGATTTTTTTCAATCCTGAGATTAAACTGTATGAAAAACTCGAATCACACTTTATGAATCGAATGTTTTTTATAATTATTTTGCCCCTGCTTACTCATATAAACAGATCAATATCGTTATAGCATATCTGCTCAAAAAGGATTTGAAATCTTTGACAAATCAAAACCGATTTTCAATTAATCTTCTAGGTTGCAAAGTTCATGAATTAGGAATATTAATCCAATTTTAATATTTCTAATCAAGTATGAATTCGTTTCTAGATTTTATTAGTGTTCATAACACTCAATCCATTATAACACTTAATCATGTAAACAAATTAAAACATTGTTTCAGACCTTGATCCATATACATATGTTTCAATGTGTAAAATTCATCAATTCGAATTTACATCTAATATTAATTTATGCCTAAAAGAAACAGGTATTTCAATTCAAAATTAAAATAAATACTGTAATTTAAATTAATCATATAAATGGTAAAACTTATATGTAATATTGATACTACTAGTCGAATAATTAATCGACCACAAATTAAACCAAAACCTAAGTCCAACCTATTAATTCCTGCTAAACAACACTCCGATACCATTGTTAGGAATTTTCGATCAAATCGAATTCCTATTTGTGTAATTTAATAGCTTAAATTAGGATCTAAGCAAGATTAATAGATTAAAACTCGTATAAATTAGATTTAGAGTTTGTACCTGCGACGAGATCCAGAAGGAACTAGAAACGAGACGAAGTATGGAGTATCGAATTCGAAAGCACAACAAATCACCGGCTCTCCATAGGTTATCCACATGGATGCTATCACTTAGATCGAATCAAAGAGAAGAAGAAAAGAATAGTTCTAGCCGCCATTCTTATTAGGGATTTTCTGAGAAAAAAGGGATAATCAGTTGGCCTCTTACTTTAGATCTTATCAATACTAATTTTATGGTTCACCCATCCTTCTAAAGTGATGAGTTACCCCTTTAAACTAACAAGTGTACCATAAACTAAGGTGCCGGCCAATATACCATTTCAACTCTGGTTAAAATATCAACAATTAATATTTTATTTACCTGATGAATGCCTTTTCTTTTTATCACATCCTAAGTGTGTGGCCCTATAGGTTACTACAACATTGGCAATGATTTTAAATCATATTTAAAATCATAAACAGAGATTGGCATCTAGCAATACGTCACTGCTACCCAAGTTATAATATTATAATCGATTCGATACAACCTTTTCGTGACCAGTGTATTAATGTAATATAATCTTTTTAACCAGTATATCTAGGATTAAACTCGAGGCATGGAACGTATCACCCTTTTTATAGTTCAATCCATTTATCTTGATCGATGAGTGGACTGTTTAAAACAAATCAATATTTGAGCACAGCCATGCATTTCACAATTTCACTCAATCAAGAGCCTCATGGATATCACTACGAATACATTGTAGGGTTAAATTCCATCTAGATCATTCATAATTTTCATTTGATTCGAGATTTATCCAATAATCATCCTTATCATTACTCTGTTACGAGTAACTTTAGATATTATCAAAACACAAATATCTTCAAATAAAATTATAATGATTTCAGGTTTGAGGACCATTATATAACTATCACTATGATAATAACTTATGATATTGTTAATTATATTCCATTTAGTTATCTCAAGGTGGGTCAGCCCAATACGCTATTCTCCAATACGTATTTATGTCTTGACATTAGTATCACATATATTAATGATCAATGAGATGTGATCATCAATCAATCAACATACTAGTCTCAACGTTTCATTATTCTCCTTTATAAACAATAAAACTTGACTAGGAACATTTAAGAATTATAATACTTAATAATTATATAATCTCAAGCTCAAGTGTTACTCGAACTATGTAATTTCGTATTATTATTCTATGGACTTATGTTATGTTAATATTTATATTACGCAATAAATATGACATAACAAAATATTTTTATTCCAAAGAAAATAATAACATCAACAGTGTTATTGATCACATCAAATGGATTGCCTCTAGGGCTTAAATTCTAACACTCAGTATGCTTTATCTAGAGAGGTACCGTGATATGTGGTACCCCAGTGCCTTGTCACTGTATGGAATCAAAACTCCAATACGTGCCTTGTACGTTTTTAGTTGTAAACTTATTATGCTGGAATTTAATAAATGTAACAATTTCGGCTAAGATTCATAAGTATTTGTATCGAGACACTATTATAATGTCATGTGATTTTCTATAAAGTGTTTTGGTTACCGTAAGGTAAAAGCCCGTCCGTTTTTATGTGCGGCGTGGTCTTACGAGATACCTTTTGTTTTCAAAAGGTGTTTGAGTATATAATCAAGTTGTTTTGAGTTTTCCGACACCATACCCATGTCTGACGCAAAGTTTTATTTTCTTCTATTAAAACTCTTGGGTGTTCAATTTTTTATGAGCAGCCTAGTAGCTCGGGTTTTCAAGGATTCATTTGGAGCTTAGAAGAGGGGCTGGAGTCAAAAACGTATTTCCATATATTCTTATTTCTGTTGTGCTATTGTGTTCTTGTGTTATATAAGTTGTTTGGACAGGTTATTATAACTGTCTAGGTTAGTATTTGTTGTCTACTTTGATGATTGTATATGTAATAAAAGTTCTTTCAGTTTGTAAAGACATTTTATATGTTATATGTTTCCGCTGATTATGATATTCTATTCTATCCTCTTTTTCTTTAATCCCCAGTTTTCCTCCACTTGGATGCTTGGCATGATAATGCCGTCTGTTGATACGCTTTTTGGTCAAAGCTGTCACATGTCAAGATTTTGGTTGGCGACGCGCTCAAGTCTCGAAAACATTGTCAGGAAATACAAAGCGATTTGGTCGAAGTCGCAACATGTTCAGAATGGTTGGAAAAAGCATCAGTTTGTGAAATTGTCGTTAATAAACTCATAAAATCTGTCATGGTGAAATTATGTGATCAACTAGGTATGATCAGCTTAAAATACTAAGTGTGTTGGTCTGATCACGTGGCAAAACTACTTATGGAAAAATATATGGATTTCAGTAAAATTTGGGTTCGTGCACTCAAAAACCGATGATCGGCATAGCACGATCACGAAAATGGCTTGCGCGACACACAACATCAAAATCTAGCACTTGGAAAGTTTCTGGTTTGGCACGTTTAAAAATAGGTGATCGATACGTGAAAATGATGAAAAAACACGTGTTTGTGCTTGGTTGATCACGTGGCATGACACGTTGAAAAGGTAGAGATCGACATGGGAAAATCATCGATTTCCATATTCGCACACCAACCCGATCAAGTTTGGAATTTTGGCTTGTCAACAATGGGATTTCGCATCCCAATTTTCGTATCACATCTGGGATGCAAAATCCCCAGTCTCGCATCAGCCCCGACAGTGAAAAATACGTATCTGCACAGGAGGGATTCGATTTTTTGCACCTCCGCACCTTGAAATTTGGTGATGCGAAATATTGGTTTGGCCTGGGATTCAAAATATGGCAAAGTGGCGGATCATCTGGCGAACTCATTTTCACCATGCGGATCACATGTTTTGGCCCGATTCGCATGTGTTTTCCACTCATTTTCTGGAATTTGAATTTTTTGAGCTTCGGGATGCTATTTTTTTTTACTTCAGCTTGGTTTTTCAGCTATATTTTTAGGAAGCGAATTTTGCCCATAGGGGTACGAAGTTCGGGCTGTTGGCCCCAAAAACTCACATATGGATACTCCAAAGTGTAGTATTCAAACGGGGTTCTCATTTGGTATTTTAGACTTCTTGAAGCTCTCAAGCACCATTAGTGCATGCCATTTTCTTCTCCATGACTATAGGACATAGCTTGGACCTTTAAAACGTTACATAAACGTTCTCGTTTAACTTTTGGACAATCAATTGGATTTTTGGCATGATGTTGGACATATTTTCACACTTTTGGACATTGAAGCTATTTCTTGGATATTTTTGTACACTTTGACTCAACAAAGAGGACAAGGTCATTTTAGTAAAAGTTTAGAATTGATAAACTGTTTGTAGTTCTATCATACAACGTTGTAAACAGAAATTTTTCGAACTTGTACAACATTTCTAATCGATAAATATATGGTGAATGATTACTGCGAAGTGGACGTAGGCATTAGTGTTGAACCACTATAAAAGCTGCGTTCTCCCTTTACACTTCACTACTCTTTGGATTTGGGTCATTATTTTGTTATAAAACATACACTTGGGCATTGGCGTGCGTGAATAGCCAATTCACCAGGTCAACACTTTGGCGCACCAGTTAGGGAAACACACAACTTTGACTTCTTCTTTGGGTTGGGTTCTTGGATTTAATTTGGAATTTCGTCTTTGGATTTGGATTTGGTTTAGGTTTTTGACTTCAGTTCTAGTTCTCGACTTCGACTTTGTCGCTCACTTTTCTTCATGGTTAAAAGCAGAAGGCTTGACGTTGCCTCTGAGGCACAGAGTGCTTGTAGCAAGGGAATTCAAGAACATTCCACGACTGAGGAATTCTCGGACCTGGTTACTCGAGAGGATTTAGCGGAAATGGCTAGGGGCTTGATTGTTTGTCTGGATCGACGAGCAGAGGTTACGAATACCTTTATCGCTCGTATTGAAGGTAGATTAGATGGTTTTGGAAGGTCGATTGTCCAAACAGATATCACTGGAACAAGTGCTTATGTTCTACAGATCCTAATTTAGGACTTGTGGTAACCTCGCAAACCCTACAGTATGACGACGTCAATCCTCGGATCAGCGTCGCTCCCGCTAAACTCGAGGGAACCCCCAATCCCGATGGAAGCGCAGTTCTAGAAGTTTTGCATAGTCAAGCTACAGTTTCTCGTAAGGGCAAGTATTGGAACAATCACCTGGCATCTAGATAGAATTCTAAGCTCCCATCTTATACAGAACTTACTCACACACCCGAGGAGATCTTTTGGAAGCTCACCTTGCTGCCTCATTCAAATAATACCTCCAAGGCAGGAGCCTATTGAGAAACAGAGGGATTCTGGTCGATATTGTATATTTCATGGCCTACACAGTCACAATGCGAACAAGTGTCGACATCTTGAGGATATGATTGAAGAGCATATCAGATGCGGTGAGCTGGCACATTTTGTTAAGACTCGAGCTGTGGCACCTGGACAAGCACATCCCCCATTACTACTCGGGATAGGCCCGGGCTCAGCGCCCATGGTTCGGCTTTCAACTGATCTTTATTCTGGCTTTAGTGCTTCGGATTCAGGCCTCCGAGGCAGTAGTATCTTGTGGCTTGTGGATATCTTGGTTACTTGGTTCTCGGTTTCGCTTGGTTTTTTGGATTTTGGTCCTGGCTTTGCAAATTCTATGGTTTGGTTTCTTAGACTTCTTGGATTTGGTTTTCAGTGGCATCTTGGATCTTGATCTTCTAGTTTCTGACGCTCTGGCTTTTTTGGTTTCCTTCTTTTGGCTTTCTGGCCCATGGATGGGATTTGATTTTCTTTGGATTTGGTTATTTAGGTATCAGTCTGTGGTTTTGGCTTTAAGTACTTCAGTTCCCTAAATGTACCTTTTTAGTTATTTTGGCTTGGAAGATGGTTGAGTCGAAATACCCATATACAGGAATCAACAGGATCCCCAGGGTGCTCTTCCTCTGGTTTCTGATGAAAAATTCACTTCTCCCGGCTTTGGATTTTGAATGGCTAAATTTTCTTACCCATGTAACAGGAACCGAAGAGATCCTAGACATGCCCTTCGCGAATGATAAACTATTCACACTCCTTCACGAATTAATTTGGAATTCAAAAATGCCTGTTAGACCAAAATTTGGTACTAACACCCAAATGCAGTGTAAAATCATCATAATCACAAATCACAGATCATAGAATGCAGAAAATCATAAATAGCAGGAGACACACGAAGTTCTTGTAGTGGTTCGACTTAAACCAAGCCTATGTCCACTTTATAGTTTCTTAAATCCTAAGAAATTACAAGTACAATGTCGTCTTACGGTGCGGAAAAAAAGTCATTCACATACAACATCCTTGTATTTTAATGAAGAAGAGGAGAAAAGAGACTGATTTTATACATGAAATCCTCGTGTTAATTTTGTCTGAGAAGCGCAAAGTCCTTGCGTTGTAGCAATGGTGGATGTCGTGAGGAACTAGTGCCGAAATTCCCCTCAAAATGCTATGTAGTGGTGTATTTATAGGGGTGGAGAGGCTCCAGATCGGGTGCCATATGTCACGACTGGAGGCGATCTCGGAAAGTAGTGGAGAATGCTCTTAAAATTGTGCTATGCCAAGTGGAGCTTGATTCATGTAAGTAGGAAGAAATTATGCCTTAAGCATAGGTCAAAACTGTTATACAGAATTCGTCACAGGTGGGTCAGATCCCCTTATCCGATCCAAACCATCCCTTTTGAGCCGAAGTTGCCATGCTCTTCTTAACATCTGGTGTAAGACTAATCGGGTCGTCCTCTTCGATCCAAGCCGGAGGTTGCATGCCGAAGCTATATGCCAAGTCGTGGAGTTCCAATGCCATGCCATCGGGTCGAGTCTTCGCCCATCTGACCAATCATGCCCAATCCGACGCGATAGGGTCATACCAAAACCAACCTTTCCGATACTTCATCCAAGTGTACTCCAATCAAACGTCCTCTTGTACTCAAGTCCCGAGTCTGCACGCGTTTACGGAAACAAGGTAACTTTTAAATCGTAAGGCCATTTGGGCCAAACGAAAGTTGTACCTGAAGCTAACTCAAAGATCTACAAGCATTATTGTGTTAAGCATCATAATCGATTTTTTTAGGACCAAAATAGGTCATTTGATAGGAATTCCAGGCCTTTTTATGTCTGTTATGCGACTTCGACCAAATCGCTCCATGTTTTCAGATGATGTTCTCAATGCATGAGTGCATTGCTAATCAAACATTTCATGTGCGATGACTTGGAACAAAAAGCGTGTCAACCACTTTTCCCTATCGAACATATCTTGCTGGTTGAAGGAAGATTTGTTTTGGATAATTCAAGGAAACCAGGGCCACGCCGGGTCTACCAACTGAGTGTATAATCCATACCTGCAAAGAGAAAGAAGCGAACAGATGTGTAAAATCCTGATAGCATTTCTTTCGTGCATAAACCATGCTTAGGCGTCTATTTGAGCACAAACCATACTCAAGGTACATTCGAATAATCCTTCCAAGACCTGGCGAAGGACCAAACCTTCCGAGCATAAGCCATACCGGGAATTTCAAACAGAGCATAAGCCATACTCGAGTTTTATTGAGTTCCTTTTCCAGATCCTGACAAGTCGATAAGTCGTTCCTGATTATACTTAAAAATCCAATGGAGTAAAATCCATACTCATATCGATATAAAGCTATACTTGCCAAAGCGTGACAAGATAGTCCGTCCCTAAGCATAATCCAGACCTAAGAGTCTGTAACGACCCGAATTTTGAGCGACTTTGGTTATCGACATAAGCTCGATGTCGATAACCAAAACATCGAAAAATCCTGGTAATTAGTGAAAGAAATTAGAGGGTGAGGAAAGATAAGATAGAAACTTAGAATAGAAGAAGAAGAAGAACACAACATCAGAGTAACACGAACCTCACAGCGGAACGAATAACATATAATAGATAACATAACTTCGAAATTCGATTAACTTGGCTCGACTAACTTGGTCGAACCACCCGATCAACTCAACTTATTTAACTTAACGTATTTCTCAACTCGATCAACTCGATTAACTCCTATCGAATAACTAATATTCGATTAAACTCCATTCGCTTGACTCTAGATCGCAGCGATCACAATGGTTACGCCTGACTCCCTCAGGAAACATCCGACCGCCGTAGGCTATTTACGGCCCTGCGAATTACGCTAGCAGTCGTACAAGATGGCAACTTACCCTGAATACTATGTTTGACTAACTCTGTTTTAAATAACTATATTTGATTAACTCTAGTTCGTTTTAACTCTAATCGATTAACTCTAACTAATTAACTCCGACTGGTTAACTCTAACTGATTAACTCTAACTGGTTAACTCTATTTGACTAACTCGACTTGACTAACCCCTTTCGAATAACATATTCGATTAACTAACTTTCGAATACCATATTCGATTAACTAACTTCGAATACCATATTCGATTTCTCCTTTCGAATACCATATTCGATTAACTAACTTCGAATACCATATTTGATTAACTCCATTCGAATGTCTATATTCGATTAACTAACTTCGAATACCATATTCGATTTCTCCTTTCGAATACCATATTCGATTAACTAATTTCGAATACCATATTCGATTAACTCCTTTCGAATGTCTATATTCGATTAACTAACTTCGAATACCATATTCGATTTCCCCTTTCGAATACCATATTTGATTAACTAACTTCAAATATCATATTCGATTAACTCCTTTCGAATACCATATTCGATTTAACTTTATTCACTTTATAAAGATTTCCTTTTTAACAATGTTTTATTCATTTGAAAAGATTTACTTTTAAATAACGGTTCTACACTTTAAAAATGATTTCCTTTTTATAATGTTCCCTTTCCAATTCTATTTGTAAATGGTTTACAAATATTTCCTTTTCAAATTTATTCTTGAAATATTCTAACTCCTTAAATTCCCGGGAAAATTCGCCATAACCTCCTTTGTATCGGGAGCATCGGGAAAATCCCCAAACTCGCCACACAGGCCTTTCCATTCAAAAAGAAAATGGTTTGAAATTATTTCCTTTTTGAATATCTCCTATTTATAAATATTCCAATTTATAAATATTTTATTCATAAATATTCCAGTTTATAAATATTTTGTTTTCAACATCACTTTGAAAATCTCCTTATCAACATCTGGTATGTTATGGTGTTTAACATATCAAATTTCGATGTCCAATATCGTCCATACACACGAAATCAACAACAGGTTATAATTCACATCATATATCAAAATATATGAAAAACAATAAAATAACTATTGAGGAATCCAGTCGGATTCCTCCAACCTGTTCTCTTGCATCCACAGATGTTACACAATGTAATCAGCATCAATTTCAGTTCCATATGATATATTCTGTTAAACAGAATCAATATAGAAATTCAACTAACTGACTAGCAGTTCAATCAAACGGTCAACACACAGTCAATCAGCCCATATCTAACAGTTCTAAAAATACAACATGAAAATATAAACTGTTCAGAGTTGGTGAGTTTTACTCACATTTGGACGATCATCGTCAATGACGATAACCATCGCTTTGTTTAGCTGGACAATTTATTTTGCTATAAATTGTAACGAGCTCCGATGGACTTCCGGTCAGTTCCATGACGTAGCCACCGTCCATACGACCCCAACGCAACTTACGGTTTGCAAATCCGACCTCGTACGGACAAGATACGGTATTACGAAGTTTAATCACTATTTAAAATTTAATAAACATGAATTAAATTGGAACTGGGCCTTAACTTTGAAACCGGCCCAATGCCCTTCAGCACCGACCTAAATAAAAATGCTTTCTTCCTCGTTCAAACGCTGGTAGCCGGCTGCTCCATCACACAGACATTTCCGCCACTTCATCCTCCTGCCGTAGCTTCATTCATTCACCGAACTCGAAACCAACAGCATCACGATTCCTCTCATCCAACTCTCAATCCACTGATACCATCGAAACCCAACTCGACCTACCCTCCTCACTCGCATCGAACCAGCCTCCAACCACAGTCATCGTCGGTTTTCTGAATCGAATCCTACAACAAAATGCTACCCGACTCCAATTCCAACGCTGAAACCAAAACCATCCTCCAAAACAAGAATCGAAACCTCCAGAACTCCATTTTCTGAACCCTAGCTCGCTGCATTTGTTTTGGGGTTTCTGGAAACGCAGTCGCACCCAATAAAACTCACATCCAAATGAAGCTTAACTCATGAGGATCTCAAATATATAACCATTTAGATTTTAGGAATTTTGTTTTTCTTTCTATGATTTTTCTGAAGTAGATCTTTGTTTACTGGAAGAAGAAGTTTGAAGATGGCGGATTTTTCCTACAGTTGACTACCGAATGAGAATCTTAGGGTTAGGTTAAGGGGGTAAGGGTATTTATAGGGAGTGTAGATATTTTTTTTGAAGATATTTTCCTAGGATATTTTCCCTTTTTATATTCATTTATATTCGTTTTGCCTTTCTAAAAATCGTTGTGATCACACACAGTATTCAAAAATCACGAAACTGGACATGTAGCTAGAGTTTGACATTACGGTCCCAACGAAACTGGTTTCGTCGAATTCCGACTCCGTTTGCTCACACAGCGTATTTTTAACTGTCAAAATACTGACTGTTTTCTACTCTAAAAATCCATACGACCAAACACTGAATTTAAAAATCACGAAACTTGGAATCTAACAACTATTTGACATTGCGGATCCAACAAAACTAGTTTCGTCGAATTCCGACTTCGTTTGCAAAAGTGGCTATTTTTAGACCCTTGAATAATCCATTTAAATATATAAATATAATTAAATAAATTAAATTAAATATAAATAAATTTATATTATCGTATATATTCACAGTGGAATACTATAAAACTCCAGGAAAATTATATATTCTCTATTCCGAGTCCAGATTGAATCGATATTCAATTTACATTGAAAAATCCTTTTATAACATATATAAAGCGTAACGAATTATAAAGGAATTCCATAGCGACTTTTCTGAAATTTGATTTGGACGTAAATCAAAATCTACACGATGAAATCCCGATTTTTCTCTTCCACTAGAAAGATATACTCCACCAGCTCCACACGTTTCTTGTTTCACTGAAATCCGGCTTAAAACGAATCCTGTACATTCAGTTGAAGTTCAAATCGCCAATTTACGAACTGCAGCGCCATTTCAAGCTCGATTTTTAATTATATTATAACTATACATTCAAACTGCCGTCGATTGAATATATTCGTCAATATATTTCAAATCTAAGCTGAATTAAATCCTAGAGATGACCCAGTTCACAGAATATTGTGATTTCCAATATTTTTGATTATTTTTGAATTAAATATATTATTTAATTATTTAATTTAATTAAATATCTACTATAATTTAATTAACGACCATTAAATCTTTTAATTCACCATTTATATAATTAAATAAATTAATTATAATACCTCTGACAATGCGGGTCATTACATTCTTCCCTACTTAAAAATAATTTCGTCCTCGAAATTGCTAAGTTAGAGGACGACCCTATCTATTGGAACTCCTAAGATTTGTTTACCCCTTATTTCTGATTTCAACTGAACCAATCAATATCGACTAAAATATTAATTCCTTCCGACTAACTAAAATTTTCAAAAATTCTAAAAAAATTTCTAACACTTTATATTTTCGTAAAATTTGGCCATAACCTCCTTTGTACAGCCCTATCGGTAAAACCACAACTCGCCTCTCTAGGCCAGCTCCAACCCAAAAGAAAATCAAACAGCCAAGCGGCTTGCCAATTTGGCTCATAAATCCCAAACTCCTATAAAATATAAACTGGTACCTTTTTGTCGGGCATATCAACTCTATCACTTTCATATGCTATCAACTCAGCATATACCAGGGTTATCTCAATCAAATTCCAATCAGTTCATATCCTCAAATCCAAATTGACTTTCATTCGAACCCTAATATCAAATTCCAAATTATTGACTTATCAATTTGGTTCTATAACAGATTATCCTCTAATACAATTCAATTCTATTTAACTCAGTTCAAGTTAAATTTCAATTTATTTTTACCATCTCATTTTTACTTAACTTCATTAGTTAAATTTTAATTTCTAGAACTTAAATTCCTGATTTTATTTCAAATCAAATTTGAAATCATAATACCAATTCAAAACCTTTGAATTTCGAAACAACCTGTTTTCTCAAAACAATTCAAATCAAAATCTCTGGTAGTAATCCACCACTTAGAACTCGAAAATCACACCGATGATACTGCGCAGTCATCATTGGAATTATTTTCCAGCGACCCAAGTGATTTCAATACTATATCATTTTCAAAACCATTACTAAATACTTCCATTTTGAAAACATTTCAAAATCTCCCAGGAACTTAAAATTTCCTTATTTTAATTCCAAATCTGATTTAAATTCATATTTAATTCATCTCATTTCATATACTTTACTTATATGAATTCTGATTTGTTATATATAACCATTTCACATGTTATAATCTTACTCGATTATAGTCACAACCTATATATGATAATATATCACATATCCATACTGTGTCGGTCCATCGTATTCAAGTGTTTATTTACTCCTACCGATACAGTGGATCAAACTGATCGACCAGAACTCATAAACAACTCAGCCAATGAATCTCCACAATATAAAACCATTTTTATATCAAATACAAATACGCACTCGTATATATACACTCAAACTCAATCTAGGGTATTACTAACCCTATCTCTACCGAGTCACGCCACAGAGCCAAGTAATTCTTAATTTAAGCTCTGATACCAACTGTAACGACCCGGATTTTGAGCGACTTTGGTTATCGACATAAGCTCGATGTCGATAACCAAAACATCGAAAAATCCTGGTAATTAGTGAAAGAAATTAGAGGGTGAGGAAAGAAAAGATAGAAACTTAGAATAGAAGAAGAAGAAGAAGAAGAACACAACATCAGAGTAACACGAACCTCACAGCGGAACGAATAACATATAATAGATAACATAACTTTGAAATATAACAGTTATGTATACAATAGCACTTACCATAGTACAACACTTACAACACAGCGGAAATAACTATAGCTATATGATCCAGAAGCCTCCTGCTCCAGCTCTTCAAGTATATCTGTAAATCCCGACTACTTGACTGCCCGTACAAATTTAGGCACCCAAGAGTTTAGGGAAAACAACAAAGTAAACTCTGGGTCAGTCATGGGACTGGTATGAGTAAAACAGTTTAAACAGGTATATGAACAAGTAAACGATATCTCATAAGACCACGCCGCAGAACGGAACGGGTTTTTCCCTTATGAGAATCCAAAATATCTTTATATCAAAACCTTTTGATATTATAATAATGTCTATGTACAAATAGATATCAACTAGCAGAAACACTTTCATCTCATGTTCTACATATATAGTATACAATCAAAATCACAAGCACGTATTGGATAATGGATTTCCAACTATGACAAGGTATGGAACCACCTTCCGATCAGTGTACTCTAGGAACGATACACTGGAGTTCAACAAGAACATCTTGCAACTCAGCCACACATGACCGACCACTCATTTCGCTTGAGTGTATCGAATGTACATCACCAACGGTTGGGATCAGCAACCGTTCCCGTATATATATGGGACAACATTGATAGTTTTAAGAAACAAATGAATATTCTCTAGATAGGTGATTATACACCCTACTTCGGTGCGACCGACTTAGCCATGTTGCCTGCCCGATTTCTGTCATTTACCGGTTGATGAGGCTAGAAGCTACGCTTTATCATTACATCAGATTCACTTCGAATGCCACATTGTCAAATCCATCGAAAATCACTAATTGAGTCTACAACAGTACGTTATGTGTTAGCTAAAGAAGTTTCCTTCTCCGCTTCCACTCTTGGTATAGTTGAAGAAATCAATGTACGTGACCTTTCTGGAAATACTCTGTCAGACATTCATCAACACAAGTCATCCTCATTCACTTAGAATGTCACATCGTCATACCCGCCAAATCACAAATTGACTTATCCAAAAATAACACGGGTATACAGCTAAGAGAAACGAATTCCTCCGCCACCAAACGTGAATACGTTTGAACAGATCAACTTACGCGGTCCATTGGATATACTCTGTCAGACCTTCGTCCATACAAGTTGTCCTGGGACTGGACAAACCGAAGGCACCATTCAGTATATCCATCTTAGTCACTGTTATCTAAGAGTTATACAACAACCCTTGCATTTTACTCCATCTTCAATTATCTTTGGCATATATGATTCGCAACGCTTATGCCAATACAGAGTGGTTCTTCGGATAATAATCCAACCGGTCTCTCTATATTAACAACGTTAAAATGGTCAAAACTTCGATAGTCTATGATTTAACTATCAAAGAAACGATATTATTTCCAGATGGAAATTATATCAAACAAACATCATTTAACATTTATCTCTTTAGTTCATTTTACATCTCCTGTTTCCCTATATTCAACATTTGCTATTTTCTATATTTAGAAAATATATGTTATCAACACTGGAAACATTTCCATTCCTTGTTTTCTGTATTTAGAAAACATTTCTGATTCTTGTTTGGAAAACATTTCCAAAACTCCTTTACGATCAAACCTTACCATTTCTTAGTTAAGAAGAAAGTCACTCAAGTTGGGGTATAATTACCTCTCAGACCTTAACTGAACAACGTTATAACTTCAAAATGGTCAAAGTTTATCTTTTAATCTTTAACAACTTCTTTACGCCTTTCTCGGATCCAATTTTACTAATCTACTTCTATATTTAAAACATTGGTTATAACGATAACGTTATAATCCCTACTTTCGAATTATCTAACTTTAATTATAACTTCTATTCTTATTAGTGAATAATTAACCTAACACTTATTTATTTATAATAAATAAATCTCTATTTAAACACTGGAAAAGTATAAGTACTTTCCCGAATTCGATATAATCGAATTTGTCGATTAGCTCTCTTCGAGAAATCTCTATTTGATTAACTCTTCTTCGAATAACCTATATTCGATTAACTCCTTCTCGAATAAACGATATTCGATCATCTCTCTTCGAATAACTAATATTCGATAACTCTTCCTTTTCAAATATCTCATATTTGAAAATCTCACTTCGATTAAACTATAATCGATAACTCCCTTCGATGAAACTAACATCGATAACTCCTTTCGATGAAACTAACATCGATAACTCCTTTCGCTAACATCGATAACTCCTTTCGATGAAACTGACATCGATAACTCCTTTCGATGAAACTAGCATCGATAACTCCTTTCGATGAAACTAACATCGATTTATTTAACTCGACGAACTTAACTCGACTAACTTAACTTGACTCGACTAACTCGACTTACTTGGTTCGACCAATTCGATTCGATTAACTAGGCTCGACTAACTTGACTAACTTAACTCGACTTACTTGGTTCGACCAATTCGATTCGATTAACTAGGCTCGACTAACTTGGTCGAACCACCCGATCAACTCAACTTATTTAACTTAACTTATTTCTCAACTCGATCAACTCGATTAACTCCTATCGAATAACTAATATTCGATCAAACTCCATTCGCTTGACTCTAGATCGCAGCGATCACAATGGTTACGCCTGACTCCCTCAGGAAACATCCGACCGCCGTAGGCTATTTACAGCCCTGCGAATTACGCTAGCAGTCGTACAAGATGGGAACTTACCCTGAATACTATGTTTGACTAACTCTGTTTCAAATAACTATATTTGATTAACTCTAGTTCGTTTTAACTCTAATCGATTAACTCTAACTAATTAACTCCAACTGGTTAACTCTAACTGATTAACTCTAATTGGTTAACTCTATTTGACTAACTCGACTTGACTAACCCCTTTCGAATAACATATTCGATTAACTAACTTTCGAATACCATATTCGATTAACTAACTTCGAATACCATATTCGATTTCTCCTTTCGAATACCATATTTGATTAACTAACTTCGAATACCATATTCGATTAACTCCTTTCGAGTGTCTATATTCGATTAACTAACTTCGAATACCATATTCGATTTCTCCTTTCGAATACCATATTTGATTAACTAACTTCGAATACCATATTCGATTAACTCCTTTCGAATGTCTATATTCGATTAACTAACTTCGAATACCATATTCGATTTCCCCTTTCGAATACCATATTTGATTAACTAACTTCAAATACCATATTCGATTAACTCCTTTCGAATACCATATTCGATTTAACTTTATTCACTTTATAAAGATTTCCTTTTTAACGACGTTTTATTCATTTGAAAAGATTTACTTTTAAATAACGGTTCTACACTTTAAAAATTATTTCATTTTTATAATGTTCCCTTTCCAATTCTATTTGTAAATGGTTTACAAATATTTCCTTTTCAAATTTATTCTTGAAATATTCTAACTCCTTAAATTCCCGGGAAAATTCGCCATAACCTCCTTTGTATCGGGAGCATCGAGAAAATCCCTAAACTCGCCACACAGGCCTTTCCATTCAAAAAGAAAATGGTTTGAAATTATTTCCTTTTTGAATATCTCCTATTTATAAATATTTTATTCATAAATATTCCAGTTTATAAATATTTTGTTTTCAACATCACTTTGAAAATCTCCTTATCAACATCCGGTATGTTATGGTGTTTAACATATCAAATTTCGATGTCCAATATCGTCCATACACACGAAATCAACAACAGGTTATAATTCACATCATATATCAAAATATATGAAAAACAATAAAATAACTGTTGAGGAATCCAGTCGAATTCCTCCAACCTGTTCTCCTGCATCTACAGATGTTACACAATGTAATCAGCATCACTTTCAGTTCCATATGATATATTCTGTTAAACAGAATCAATATAGAAATTCAACTAACTGACTAGCATCTCAATCAAACGGTCAACACACATACAATCAGCCCATATCTAACAGTTCTAAAAATACAACATGAAAATATAAACTGTTCAGAGTTGGTGAGTTTTACTCACATTTGGACGATCATAGTCAATGACGATAACCATCTCTTTGTTTAGCTGGACAATTTATTTTGCTATAAATTGTAACGAGCTCCGATGGACTTCCGGTCAGTTCCATGATGTAGCCACCTTCCATACGACTCCAACGCAACTTACGTTTGCAAATCCAACCTTGTATTACGAAGTTTAATCACTATTTAAAATTTAATAAACATGAATTAAATTGGAACTGGGCCTTAACTTTGAAACCAACCCAATGCCCTTCAGCACCGACCTAAATAAAAATGCTTTCTTCCTCGTTCAAATGCTGGTAGCCGGCTGCTCCATCACACAGACATTTCCGCCACTTCATCCTCCTGCCGTAGCTTCATTCATTCACCGAACTCGAAACCAACAGCATCACGATTCCTCTCATCCAACTCTCAATCCACTGATACCATCGAAACCTAACTCGACCTACCCTCCTCACTCGCATCGATCCGGCCTCCAACCACAGTCATCGTCGGTTTTCTGAATCGAATCCTACAACAAAATGCTACCCGACTCCAATTCCAACGCTGAAACCAAAACCATCCTCCAAAACAAGAATCGAAACCTCCAGAACTCCATTTTCTGAACCGTAGCTCACTGCGTTTGTTTTGGGGTTTCTGGAAACGCAGTCGCACCCAATAAAACTCACATCCAAATGAAGCTTAACTCCTGAGGATCTCAAATATATAACCATTTAGATTTTAGGAATTTTGTTTTTCTTTCTATGATTTTTCTGAAGTGGATCTTTGTTTACTGGAAGAAGAAGTTTGAAGACGGCGGATTTTTCCTACAGTTGACTACCGAATGAGAATCTTAGGGTTAGGTTAAGGGGGTAAGGGTATTTATAGGGAGTGTAGATATTTATTTTGAAGATATTTTCCTAGGATATTTTCCCTTTTTATATTCATTTATATTCGTTTTTTCTTTCTAAAAATCGCTGTGATCACACACAGTATTCAAAAATCACGAAACTGGACATGTAGCTAGAGTTCGACATTACGGTCCCAACGAAACTGGTTTCGTCGAATTCCGACTCCGTTTGCTCACACAGTGTATTTTTAACTGTCAAAATACTGACTGTTTTCTACTCTAAAAATCCATACGACCAAACGCTAAATCTAAAAATCACGAAACTTGGAATCTAACAACTATTTGACATTGCGGATCCAACAAAACTGGTTTCGTCGAATTCCGACTTCGTTTGCAAAAGTGGCTATTTTTAGACCCTTGAATAATCCATTTAAATATATAAATATATTTAAATAAATTAAATTAAATATAAATAAATTTATATTATCATATATATTCACAGTGGAATACTATACAACTCCAGGAAAATTATATATTCTCTATTCCGAGTCCAGATTGAATCGATATTCAATTTACATTGAAAAATCCTTTTATAACGTATATAAAGCGTTACGAATTATAAAGGAATTCCTTAGCGACTTTTCTAAAATTTGATTTGGACGTAAATCAAAATATACACGATGAAATCCCGATTTTTCTCTTCCACTAGAAAGATATACTCCACCAGCTCCACACATTTCTTGTTTCACTGAAATTCGGCTTAAAACGAATCCTGTACATTCAGTTGAAGTTCAAATCGCCAATTTACGAACTGCAGCGCCATTTCAAGCTCGATTTTTAATTATATTATAACTATACGTACAAACTGTCGTCGATTGAATATATTCGTCAATATAATTCAACTCTAAGCTGAATTAAATCTTAGGGATGAC
Organism: Allium sativum; assembly: GCA_030737875.1. Lineage (NCBI taxonomy): Eukaryota > Viridiplantae > Streptophyta > Magnoliopsida > Asparagales > Amaryllidaceae > Allium > Allium sativum. The sequence continues at coordinate 49,874,381 of CM060922.1, read as the reverse complement.
CCAGTTCACAGAATATTGTGATTTCCAATATTTTTGATTATTTCTGAATTAAATATATTATTTAATTATTTAATTTAATTAAATATCTACTATAATTTAATTAACGACCATTAAATCTTTTAATTCACCATTTATATAATTAAATAAATTAATTACAATACCTATGACAATGCGGGTCATTACAGAGTCCGAGATAAGTATAAGCCATATTTTAATTGAGATTGAGAATCCTGCCACAATCTGACAAGATGCATAAATTCGCCTAAAATAATCCATGCTCAGAAAGTCCTTCCTTATTAAACTCAAAATACAAAACCAAAGAAAATCTTGATTGGTTTGTCACCGAGTCTAGAGCACGCTTTGGGGCTAAATCCTAACCCCGTACGTGTGTACTCCGATTTAGCTAATCAGAAAACCTAAAGAACAAAAAAACATTTCTTAAATCCTAAGAAATGTAGAAAATGCAGAGTGGTCCAATCTAGATCAGCTAATAATGATCCTGTGAGAGCTCGATCTAGGATCATTTCTTCTTCGGGGAGAAAGTGGTGGCAGCGCGGGTGCAGGAGTTGTTGGTTGTTTCACATACTTGGATTGCTCTCCACACCTAACCCGTTACTCAATCAGATCTCGCAGATGCCTGCAGTCATTTGTGTCATAACCGTCCATATCATTAAACAAGCAATGTTTTCTAGAATCACGTTTCCTTTGCGATGGCTCCCTCCTAGGAGGCTTTGGGTAGGTGATAGTTCCATTCGTGTCCATGTAGATGTTAAATAGTGAAGCACTGAGTTCAGTGTACTTTTCATATCTGGGCCCTCTCCAAGGATTAGTGTTGCGGTCATTCCTGACAACAACTTTTACCTTGCCTTTTCCAGAATCAGATGGTCCTCCGTCTTTAAGCATGTTGACATTGAGAATGTTCCTCTCGGAAGTTCCATATTCTTATCGCAGAAATCTGTTTGCTTTAAGGTAGAATTTGTCAAGGTTTCGCAGTGGGTCTCGGTGCAAAGATTTTTTGAATTCTGAGTTGTCAATGATACCGATTACTGCTGCCATCAGTACCATCGATGGTTCAGGCCGAGCAATCAATGTTGCTACAACGTTGAATCTTTCCAGAAATGAGCGCAGAGTTTCTCCAGACCTCTGCTTGATTGTAGTGAGCGACATGACGTTCTTGGGTCGCGCAATGTGGACTCGAAACTATTCAATAAAGCGAGTGACCAACAAGTTCCAACTGTTGATCGATTCAGATTCCAGCTGTCGAATCCACATGGCAGCTATATCAATCAGAAAGAGAGGAAAACATTTAGCCATGTCATTTTCCAACGCCGATTGAACTTCCATATGTTGTTTATATCTCATCCGGTGCATGATAGGATATGTCCTGCTATTGTAAGGCTCCAGAACTGGAAGTTTTGAAATCCGAGGGATTGCGGGAATTCCTGATTTCCTGTGTGAATGGAGTGTGCTTGACGTCATCTATATCATTCTGATAAGTGTGGCCTCTCAAGAGGCGTTCAATCAAATTGCCAAGCCGATCGCCTTCAAAGAGCTGTTGCAAGCTGCTAAGATCAGAGCTAGTGCCCCCAATGTTGATTCCAAGAGAATGAGTGTGTATATGTTGAGTTTCGATGTTTAGGTCAAAGTTGTCCCCGGGTCGTGGGCTGAATGACTCAAACCGACCTGGTCTACCCCATCTGAAGAACTTCATGCTGAAGTTGTGATGAATCATGAATTAGGTTGCCCACCCGAACCGGGGCCGATGTTGGTTGTGACTGACCTGAGCCTTGATTTCTACCAATGTTTTCATCCAAAATATTCTGAGTTGCGAGTAACACATTTCCAAAAGGGAGGCGGTTGCCCCCTGTTATGTCCATGCCGGTTGTTCGGATCAGATCCGACCTGACCCGGTTGGGTGTGCCAGTCTATGTTGAAGTCGGGTTTGCTGCAATATGCATAGAGCAGATCAGGCCTGATCCGACCCAATTGTGATTTGCTGCCCATGCTTTTTCCACGGTGCCAACGTGTCGGGTAAGGACCGATCCAAGCCTGTTATGCTATTCGAGTTGGTTCTGTGCTATTTCCAATGAGTTGTATGTTGTTGCTCGGCCTTCGATCCATTCGAGCGAATAATTCATCCATCATCTCCTATTGCTTCTGGAGGAGATCATCTTACTTTGCCATCTGGTTTCTCAATTCTGCTAGAACTCCATCTCATCTCGAGTCAAGTAGGCTGATGGATCTCCGTAAAAGGATGCCTCCTGGCTTGCCTCGTTCCTCGTGCCTTTAGTGCCTCCTTCCTCAGCACGAGAGAAGGTTCCATTTTTCTTTCATTTGACCATTGATCCAATAGCCAAGCAATCTGATTCCTTTCAGACTAGAAATTGAAGAGGTTGTAGCATGTATCCCCCACTTGGCGCGCCAAAACGTTAGACCAAAATTTGGGACTAACACCCAAATGCAGTGTGAAGTCCTCACAATCACAAATCACATATCACGGAATGCTGAAAATCATAAATAGCAGGAGACACATGAAGTTTTTATAGTGGCTTGGCTCAAACCAAGCCTACGTCCCCTTTATAGTTTCTTAAATCCTAAGAAATTACAGGTAGAATGTCATCTTGCAGTCCGTAAGATTCATTCACATAGAACATCCTTGTATTTTAATGAAGAAGAGAAGAAAAGAGAATGATTTTATACACGAAATCCTCGCGTTAATTTTGTCTGAGAAGCACAAAGTCCTTGCGTTGTAGCAATGGTGGATGTCGTGAGGAACTAGTGCCAAAAGTCCCATCAAAATGGTACGTAGTGGTGTATTTATAGGGGTAGAGAGGCTCCGAGTCGGGTGCCGCGTGTCACGACCAGAGGTGATCTCGGAAAGTAGTGGAGAATCCAATGTCATTTGTGACAATCCAATGTCATTTGTGAAAACGGTAGCTACAATTGAACAGTCATTTTGTATAGCGTATAATTAAATTAATTCAATTTAAATACGTGGGTTTTTGCGCGTAACTTGAACAAATAATCGAATTAAGATGCAAGATCAGTTCCATTGAATTTGTATTGATGTTTAGAGTCAGGGTATGTATAATTTGTTATTTTTGGAGATCAAGTATTTTGGTGTCCATAATAGCATTTTTTACATGTAAAATGTCATTCCAGGAGAACAGTCTCGGAATACAATGGAACTTGTGCCATTGGATCTGTATTAATAAATTATTATAGGATTTCAATTTTCGTATCGATCAGACTTACTAGTTGATCGTGGGAATAGGAAACGCCTAGATTTTTATGTAATCGTTTTATCGATTTAATATGGAACTTAAGAACAGTTGACTTTCATACGACCATCAGTTTCAACGGAACCAATTTTATAAAATCTGTAATGCCTAATTATTGTAAGATATCCAATTTGGGGTCAACTGGAGTTATTTTGGATTATCGTGCACGATATAAACACGTATGGATTTATGTTGTAAATTAAAAAGGGAGTTTTACCAAATGATTTTGGAATTTGACAAAACCAGTTCCATCATGTCTGGAATATTTAATTATTGTAAGATTTTAAGGTTCGAACTAATTGGAGTTGTTACGTGAGCGTAGGGAAAATAAACGTGAATCAATCAACAAATTTAATATTTAAAATTTAGTTATTTTTTCAAATGGACTCTGATTTTAACGAATTTCTTTTATTAAGATGGCAGTGCCAAACTATATTTGTATGTCCATTGTTATCGGAAATGGATGTCGTATGTGAGCATACGAATTTATTAACGATAAATAGAATGGCGATAGGCATGGAGTTATAAAATTAAATAAAATAATCAAATTAAATAATACTATTTCCATTTATAATAAGTCCACGCTGAAATCCCTAACCCCCAATTCTCTACACCCGTTTCCCTGTTCTCCTATTTCCTTCAGTAAAAATAAAGGAAAAAATCACCAACTTCAAACATCAATTAAAAATTCAAAATTCAACATAAAAATTCGAACTTAAATTCATTGAGTTCCTTTTTCCCTAAGCTTGGCAGTGGGTAACAATCCATTTGAGTTTGTTAAATGCTTCATGGGCTAGTGGGCTCCATTTAGATACCTCTTTTTGTAGCAAATCCGAATGTGGGCAGGCAATTGATGCGTATTGTCTTATAAAACGTTTGTAATAGTCCGTGAGGCCCAAGAACCCCCTTACATCTATTGTTGAAGCTGGCGTTGGCTACTGAAGCATTGCATTAATTTTGGACAGGTACATCTGCAAACCATAGGCCGAAATGATATGTCCTAAATATTTGAGTTCGGTGAGGCCAAAGTTACATTTAGCAAGCTTGGAAAAATGTTGATGTTCATCGAGGATGGATAGGTTTTGGAGATGATCTAAGTAGGAAATCCAAGTGAGGCTATAGACAAAATATCATTAAAAAACGAGTATAAATTTTCGCAAATGTGGGTGGAAAATATAATTCATAGTAGCTGGGAATGTGGATGGGGCGTTGGTTAAGTCGAATGGCATTACCAAAAATTCGTAGTGTCCCTCATGAGTACAAAAGGTTGTTTTAGGGATATCGAACGGGTGGACGTGAATTTGGAAATAGCCACTACGAAGATCTAGTTTGGAGAAGAACGTTGCACTATGTAGTTCATCTAAAAGCTCGTCAACCATTGGGATAGGAAAACGATCTTTAACGATGATAGTATTGAGTGCTCTATAGTCAACACAGAACTGCCATGACCCATCATTTTTTCTGACCAAAATAACCCGTGAGGAAAAGGGGCTAGTGGAGTGTCAAATAAGGTTGGAGTGTAGCATCTCTTGAACTTGTCGTTCAATTTCATTTATTTGGACATACAGGTATCGATAAGGTTTGGTATTAATTAGTGTAGCATTGGAAATAAGGTTGATGTGATGGTTAAGGTTTCGGTTAGGAGGTAATTCAGTTGGTTTGGCAAAAATGTGTTTGTAGGTAGATAGTAGTTTGGTTAGTTGTGGGTCGGGGTGGTAAATTGGTTGTGGTTCCACCGAAGGTGCAAGGTTTTGGAGTTGTAAATATAAGTAGGTGGAAATAAACGATGTGTTTCAAGCGTTGAAGCTGGTGGAGTGAAATTGGCACAGGTTGTGAATTTAGGCGCAACCCAGTTAGCCGAATTGCTTTATTATTGAAAGTAAAGTCCATCGTTAGAGTTTTATAATTCAATGTAATAGGGCCGAGGGTTTCCAACCACTGGATGCCACAAACGACATCGTAACCCGCAATCTCGAGAAGATGAAAATCGATTTCAGCGATTTTCTTGTATGTCGACATGAACTTCGAGGCAGCTTCTTGCGATTCTCAATTTCTCGTCGTTCCCCACAGTGACAACGAAGGAATTGGTTGTAGTTAGGTTGAGGCCAAGGAATCAGGTGGGTTGGATGTAGTTATCTATGGAACCGGTGTCGACGAGAATGGAGATTAGGTAGCCATTTATTGTAGCAAGGAGGTGGATTGATCGTGGGTAGGTGGAACCAATGAGTGCGTGGAAGGAAATATCTTCTGTAGTGTCAATAGTGGTAGAAAGTGGTTGCAGGTTGTTATTGGTGGATTTGGGTTGTGGTTCGGGTTCTGGCGGTGGGGTTTGATCTGGTTCATACGAGGAGTCATCGGCCTGAATTTCTGGTAAGATCATCAATATGTGGGTGGGTTTGTAACGATGCCCAAAATGATATTTCTCATCGCAAATGAAGCATAGGCCTTGCTGTTTGCGGGAATTCATTTCAAAGGAGAAAAGTTATTTGATGGGTATGGTTGTTTTATGGTGTGCGGTTGAGTTGTTTGGGGAATTGTTTGTGTGGCTTGTGGGTAAGTGTTGGGTCTTTCGTAGGGTGGGTTGGGTTTATTGAAGTGAAATTTGTTTTGGTCGGTATATTTTTTTCCAATGAGTTTTGCACCTTCTATAGCATCAATGATTGTTGTGGGTTTGAGGAGGTGTAATTCATTCTAGATTTGGGTTTTAGGGCCTGAAATAAAGCACTGTAGGATAGATTCAGGTGGGAGTGTTAGGGAAACTGCGCCTTTGTGGAAGTGACTAGGATCTTATTCAACCAATTACTTAAAGATGATTTCTATGAAAAAACAACACAGATATGAAATTACGCGCACAAATACAAGATATTTCACCCAACCACCCTCTTTGTTGATTCAACAAAACAAATTTTGTTTACATGCAATGGATCAACAAAAAAAAACACAATGAATCAATAACCTTATTGAGAAAGGGAAAGAATATCTAGATGAATACAACTCTTCTTGGAGAAGGAGATCAATAAAGAATGACGGCAAATCCTTGGATTAATTTGGAGGCACCAATAGGAATAGCTTCTCTCAACTCTCAATTCCTATTCTTCCACTCCAGGGCACAAGCCCTAGAGGAACACAACCTCTCAAACCCTCAACTCAATTCGTTCATACCCTGATCCAATCCTAAAAGCTGAATTTATAGGAGAGTAGAAGGCCTAGGCAAATACCCAATTTGCCCCTCAGAAATATATCCAGAATATAATTATTCATTTCTTTCCTTCTATAATAAAATCAATCAAACTAGTCAATTAACTAACCAATCAATCAAATCAATTAGTCAATTAATCAATCAAATCAATCGATCAATTGATCAAATCAATTAATTGATTACATCATCTTCATTAACATATGTGATTTCATGTCACAAATCACAAAACTCCACCTTGATATGAAATCACATCAACAAACAAGTCATCTGACTTCTATGGACATGTGATACCACAAAGCACAAATTACTCCACCTTAATTTGAATTCATATCAACACTCTAACAATCACCAAACAAGCCATTTAGCTCTTTCAACGACACCTTCTCTCAATTAAAACCAACCTCGATCAGAGCAACGAGATGCACCCCACAAACTCGATTTTAAGGCAACGAGATACACCCAACAACCTCGATTTCAGGGCAACGAGATACACCCAACAACCTCGATTTCAGGGCAACGAGATACCTAGTCGATTTAAAAGGACTACGACTACACCTCAATCGAAACATGTCTACCACTTGATCTGACCTCCTTCCTCGATTAACCCGGATTCCTCGAGCATCATCAACGTGAAGATCCAAGTCGAAAACATGAATCGAATCACCAAGGTACAGGCAAATCAAACCAATTGCAAATTTCTTCGTCTTCTTCAATCTTCCTTCATCCATATCAGAGGTCTTTATCTCCATCAATCAAACCATTGAGGCCTTCAAAATCCCCAGTAAAAAATAGTCATCTTTGGAAGTGCCATCATATCCAACATCAAAAATTTGATTTTTCCAATCCAAAATCACTCTAAGCTTTGCGATGATCTAGCTCTGATATCAACTGTTATGAAAACGGCACCTTTGCGGAAGAGTCCGGGTTCTTATTCACCCAATTGCTTAAATATGATTTCTATGGAAAAACAACACAGATACGAAATTACACGCACAAATACAAGATATTCCACCCAACCAACCTCTTTATTGATTCAACAAAACAAATTTTGTTTACATACAATGGATCAACAATGAAAAATAAACAAAATATATGAATCAATATCCTTATTGAGAAAGGGAAAGAATATCCAGATGACTACAACTCTTGTTGGAGAAGGAGAACAATGAAGAACGACGACAAACCCTTGGATTAATCTGGAGGCACCAATAGGAATAGCTTCTCTCAACCCTCAATTCTTAATCTTCCTTTCCATGGCACAAGCCCTAGAGGCACACGGCCTCTCAAACCCTCAACTCAATTTGTTCATACCCTGGTCCAATCCTGAAAGCTGAATTTATAGGAGAGTAGAAGGCGTAGGCAAATATCCAATTTGCCCCTCAGATATACATACAGAATATAATCATTCATTTCTTTCCTTCTATAATAAAATCAATCAATCAAACCAGTCAATTAACCAACTAATCAATCAACTAATTAATCAAATCAATTAGTCAATTAACTAATCAATCAATCAAATCAATCAATCAATTAATTGATTACATCATCTTCATTAACATACGTGATTTCATGTCACAAATCACAACAAAGAAAGATTATACGATTGCATAATGTCTCGAAAGGTGGACTGATAATGATCAACGATGGTTATTTATTTGAGTTTGAAGAGAGTGACCTGTGGGTTTAAGAATGTGGGTGGGCCGAATCGTTATTCAAGTGCTTTTGCCAAGGCTGGCCATGAAGATAATTGTTGTTGCGGTGCATCCATTGAAACCACGAAAGGGCTTGGCCGTGCATATGAAAACTGACGAGTTCGACGTGTTAATTTTCAGGTGTGGAGTAATATGTGAAGAAACGATCGGCTTGGAAAATCCAATCATGGGGATTTGAGCCATCGAATGATGACAGTGTACTTTGGGATTTCAGCTTGCTTTTGGGGTTGTTAAAAGTGGAGGTTGTCAGTTTGTGTTTAGGGAGTGGTTTGCGATAGATGTGTGGTTATTTGGAGAGGGTGGCAGGTGGGTGTTGAATTTGTTGTTGAGTTCAGCCATGGATTGGGTGAGGTTTTGAATTGCCGATTTTATGTCGATGAAGCCGGCATTTTGAGTTTCGAGTAGGGAGTTGTGGTTAGCTTGGTTTGTTTGGATGGCGGTGATGGTATCGTGGTGGTGGGCGAGTTGCAGTAGAGCTTCATCAATCTCGGTCATGGTGGTTGATGTTATTTGGATATGGCAAAAGGAAAGGGAAGAGGTCACGAGGTGAAAGCACCAATTTGATACAGTGTTGGATACACAGTGAAAGAGGAAGAAGTTAATTTGATGTAAGAAAAAGAGGAAGACGCAAGAAGAAGAAAAGAAATGACAATAATTTTCTGCTTGCATTCACTATTCAGGTTAAGTATATTTATAGCATTTTCTCTAATCACTTGTGCCTACGTGGCCACTGCTGCATTTGTGCATATCTTTCCCTAACAATGTGTGCCTATGTGGCCACTATGATTCTCAAATTGGATAAAGCTGTAACAGAATTAAAATTAAAATACAAAAATAAAGATACTGCTTTTCTCTCTAGCCGTTGGCGCTCTCCCTTTCTATTGTTGCCTTTAGTCTCACAGTCTTTTGGGTGGTTTTGTGATACTTCTGGGTCTGGTGTGAGTCTCTGTATTGTCAACCATATCAAGCTACTTTATGAGTATTTTTATGCATGAAAAAGTAAAAAGTGATTGATGGGAATATGAAAAGTAACTGACAATCCACGAAAAAAGAAATTAATGTTTAGGACAAAACTAATTTTAGTATGAGTGTCATTTGATTATTTTTTTTTTTTTTTTTTTTTTTTTTAACTGTTATGTAAACCTCTAAAACTTCTTATATTATGAATCGGAGGGGATATTTTGCCTCACCGAAACTTGTATTTTTTTGCAATATTGTTCATTGTGGGAGTAGCAACGGTTGGAAAAGGCCCAAATATCGTCAAAGTTATATGGTGACCTGAGCACTTCAGCGTGGCCTTTCTCTCCACCGGAGGATAAAAAAGACAAAGGGGATATAAGGTGACATGAGTCCAAGTCGATGATAACAGATGCAAAACGTATTAGAGGTATCATGACTAGGTCTAGTCAACAGTAAGTATCCACATGCATCTACATGTTTCATATTCATACGTTTGATTGATGGTCTTAATAATATTACGTGTCTACCATGCCCAAAATTAAAGAAAGGAAAAATCTCCTTAATAACTTATTAGATAGTTAAATAAACAGACGTTGAACCCTACAAGTCTATTGAACAAACGCCCCCTTTTAAAACTGTTGCATATATATATATATATATATATATATATATATATATATATATATATATATATATATATATATATATATATATATATATATATATATATATATATATATATATATATATATATATACTGCGTTTTGTATATTTTGTAAAATGCATAACCCAAAACCGCTGGAGATCTCTTAAAGTCGTCTACTTCATAGCATGCTCCGACTGATTATTTAACTGTCTGCTCTTTGCAATTATCATTTTGTGGTTGAAAAAACATGAAACCAGAAGTAATTGATTCAAAGAGTTTTGTTCTCGTATTCTTATGCTGGCTTAGAGAGATTCCTTGATCAAGTCATTAATTAAAGTTATCTGCAGTACAGTCCCAGCTAATAAACAAATTACATTATACCTACAACTAACAATGACACATGATGGTTAAAGACTAAGTCTCATATAATAATAATCTTCAACCATACATGAATGAGATTCACACCGCATTATTCAGCGTCTAAATCTGTTTAGGATGACTATTGACAAATTCTTTAACTTCAAGTCAAAGTCAAGTTTAAAACTGAAAATTGCATGATTTTTTTTCTAATATAAATAAGCCATTGAATATATACAATATAATACCCTCATATTACACATCGAACAAATTACAGATTATAATCAAAATTTTGTTAATGGAGCAGATGAAGCTTCTCTCTTTTGATATCTGTTTAATTTACTTCTTCTCTCTTGCAATTTTACTGTCTTCTTGTCTTGCTTTAGAAACACCATGTCAAGATCACTGTGGTGAGATGGTCCCTGAATCGAGGATTTCGCATCACAGCCGGTATCCCAACATGGTTTTCACGTTCCATGGAGCATCAGAGCTTTTTCACACTATACGTATGAAAATAATCACGGTTTTCACTTCCCTTTCTATTTTATGGGTCATGGTACATTTTCAATTACACAAGGTTATGAGAAATCAAGACCATCTTCAGTATATATCAATCATAGCTCTTGTTCTATGGACTATTGGTTATTTCTTCCCTCTCGTTGAATGCACTGTGTCTAGCCAAGCCCATGACACCATAATTATAATGGCACCTCTGTCCATTTTCACTCTTCTTCTTTATGTAATTTGGACATCGGGGAATGCTCGGAGAAGAAAAACACTGATACTCAGCGTTTCGTTATATTCTCTTGGGGTTATAGCTTTGGCAAGCATTGCTCGCTTCATAAAGTGGGAAGATATGACATATTGCTGTGGTCTGACTCATGATTTTCTTTTGCTTTCACAATTCATCGAAAGGATCTGGAAATCGGAATATAATGCAGTGGATCCTCTCCTCTATGTTGGTACCGTTGCATTCGGTGCATTCCCTTGTTTGTTTGATGTTTATAGTCGATATTGCGCGACATATTTGGCAAGGTTTTCTGGATATTATTCAGGCATTATGTGTTTATGTGTTATCTTGTTTGTGGTTATTACGTGCTTAGGAAGAAAGATAAGGGGATTCTTCTTCTCCTAGTTGCTGCTTAAGAAGGCTTTTTGGACATTAATCTGCTGTTCGTGGAGAAATATTATGCATTGCACTTGAAGTTGAGATGTGAGTTGCGTTTTAATATTTGATGTATGTTGAATCTGTGGAGTTGTTTGATATCAAACAGAAACAGATTTGATTGTGCAGAAGTTATGACTCAGTAATTTGTATTAATGAATGAATAGATAAAATGTATTAGGCTTGTACATTATATACACAGAGCACATTGGGCATTCTATGTCTTCGGCCTATATATACAAAATACATTTGTATCTACAATTACCTCCTCCTCCCTTAAACCTTATTTGTAGGAGGCAATAAGCTTGCTTATTTGTAGTCGGCTAGCGTTTGCATAATTAATCAGCATTTCAAATGTCTGCCAAGTATATGGCGTGGATTACATAACACATCTTATCATGGATTGCTATTCAATGGCCTTGGTCATACTTATAAAAGTCGGTCAAGACAGATTTGTTGCTTTATTGGAGTTTGTATTTTTCTACATTCGAGGTTTGTGGAAGAACTTGATTTAAGCAACAAATGGGAATGCTCAAGGTCCAAATATGGTCTAAGTTGAATGGTTATCTGTGTGTTTTCTTTCCACCAAGACAAAGCGGATGTAAAGACATTAGTCCAAAGTGGTCACTAGTTGTTTCAAAATTTCTATCCATACTAGAGATGTCAAATGGGTCATTTAGGGCGACGATTAACCAAAATTTGATTCAATTCATTTACGACCTATTTATTTTGACTCATTCAACATAAAGTTTTATCTAACCCAACCCACCAACTAAGTGGGGTTACCCATTAGACCCATCTAAATGTAGTTTGCTATTTTTTAAATACAATTATAAAAATTAGTCTGTTATTTTCTAAGTATAAACGTTAATCACCTTGGAGAGCTATATTGTTTGTTCATAGGACAAAATATACGAGTGTTCCATACCGTCCGTAATTTAGGTGAAAATCTATCGGTCGAAGTCTCGTCCGGTTCCGAAGCAGTATGAAGAAACTACTGTAGTTTGTACATAAAAATATAGTGACTCTATATGTAGATAGAGTTCAAATATAAGAATTTAGCCTATTATTTTCGAAGTACGACTGGCAGTCTACTTGGAGAACTACAGTGTTCGATCACAGGGCAAAACGTCTGAGTGTTTCACACTATCCGTAATTTAGGTGAGAATCTATCGGTCGAAGTCTCATCCGGTTCCGAGGTAGTATGAACAAATTATTGCAGTTTTTACAACAACAAAAAATAACGATTATGTATGTTAGCAAAATTCAAATATGGGAATTTAGCCTGTTATTTTCTAAGTGCAACAGACTGTCCCCTTGGAGAATTACAATGTTCGGTCACAGGGCAAAACGTCCAAGTGTTTCACACTGTCTGTAATTTAGGTGGGAATATTTCGGTTGATGTCTCATCCAGTTACGGACAGTTTTTACAATATATATATATATATATATATATATATATATAATGACTTCGTATTGAGGCAGAGTTAAATGGATTGTTACCTATTTGTAACCCTTTTAAAAATGGATCAACTTTTTTATGACTCATTTAATAAAAAATTATAAATGGGTTGACCCAACATGGTTATAATTAAGGTAAAATGAGCAGGGACGGCCCTGGCCTAGTGCGAGCCGTGCGACCGCACATGGCCCATTGGGTCAGAGGGCCCATTAGGTCAGGGGGGGCCAAAAAAAACGGTATTACCTTTACTAGAGCTACTTTTTCTTGTCAGGATGCGTGTACTTGATAGTAATTTATCTATGCAAAAGTAGATATGATTGTATGCTTTGTTGACATCAATCAATATATTAAAATGAAGATGTGGCTTGTGTGGACCTCTAGTTGACAGATTGAAAATGCGGGTAAAAACTTTATGAATTTACTGAAACACAAAATTTTCTCAATGGAGATGCACAATAGAAAAAGCACATTTTCACTTAAGTTCAATTTCATAAAAAAAATAAAAACTAAGAGCCCAAAATTTTGGGCCCGCACTAGGCCCATAAATACTCAGGGTCGGTCCTGAAAATGAGTTGGGTAAATGGGTAGGGTCATATTTTGACATGTCTAATCCATATTACTCAACAAGTACATAACCTATTAGAGAGGTATCATGACTAGGTCTAGTAAACAGTAAGTATCCACATACATCTACATGGTTCATATTCATATGTTGATTGATGGTTTTAATAATATTACGTGTCAACCGTGCACAAAATCAAAAAAAAAAAAAAAAAAAAAAGGAAAGAATCAATATTATATTATTGGTGCTGTTTGGTTCAACCACAGAATAATAACTGCAAGACCAAACAATTAGATAAGCAGCTATTAAGTCTGCTCTTGCAAGTATCATTTCTATTTATAAAGTCAAACTAACCTAACGACGTCCGAGTTTTTATGGTCGATTAAACCCATTTCAATATCCAATGAAATGCATATTTTGTACTCAATTAGATTTCAAACAATTTTGGTTACGTTTTAATTGAATTGAATAGACAGTTGAAAATTATGATGTTTTTAATTAATTAGATGACGTCAAAAATAGTATTACGCACTTAAAAACATTTGACCGACATGATCACGAAAAATGGCTTGTACGACTTATGGTGCGATCAAACTTGGTAAAAGCGACATTTGGCAAAAAATAGTGTCACGCTCTCAAAAATAGCTGATCGGCATGGCATGATCACGAAAAATGGATTGCGCGACTCACTGCATTAAAATCTGGCATTTGGCAAAAAACAGTGTTGCGCACTCAAAGACAGCTGATTGGCATGACACGATCACAAAAAATGGTTTGCATGACTCACGACATCAAAATCTGGCACTTCGCAAAACTCTACTTTGGCATGTCCAAAAACAGGTGATCGGCACGCAAAAATCATCAAAAAAATGTGTTCGTGCTTGGCTGATCACATCTGGCAAAGTGATCAATCATCAGTTTTGACATGAAAAAATATAGTGATCGTCATCGGAAAACAACTGAAAACAACGTCTCCAACATAGGCCGATCACTTGGCAAATTTGGCAAGGAAAGAGGGATTCGAAATTTGGGATACGAAATCTGGCATGGAAAAAAGGTGAATTGACTCAGGTGGATTCGAAATTGGGACGACTCCGTACCCAGGATTTTTGATATGAAAAGTGGCAAATATGGCAAGGGATTCGAAATCCCTGGATTTTGCCAGATCTTTTGGCACGATGGAAAACACGCAAGCATCACCTATTATTGCTTGCCAAACACGAGTTTTCAAGTGATTTTTGGGATTCGAAATTTCCAAAGTGGAAAACGCGCCAGGTTTTTTGCAAACCCTTTTTTCCATGCTAATCATGTTTTTTGGTCCGATCGACACGCATTTTCACCAGATTTTCCAGTTTTCATGATTTTTTGGCAAAACCTTGGTTTTCGACTTCGATTTTGGAATGGAATTTCGTATCCCTCAGGAATACGAAATTCAGGCTGATATACCTAAAACTCACTTATAAATACCTCAAGCTTGGCATTCAGATGGGTGAGTTTATTTGCGTTCTTCCTAAAATTTAGCATACAGTATTGAAGCTCTCTAGCACCATTAATGGCTGCCTTCATCTTCCCCATGGATTCTGGACATCCTTTGGACTTTTAAACGTTGCGCAAACGTTTCCGACAACTTTTGGATATTTTTGGAATACTTGGACATTGGAGATATACTTTGGACATTGTTGACAAAATCAATATATTTTTCACTCAACGAAAAAGAAGAAGGGCATTTTGGTCAAATTTTAGAATTAACAAATATTTTGTTGTCCTATTGTATAACTTTGCACACAAATATTGTTTGAACTTGCACTTGAAGTTGAGATGTGAGTTGAGTTTTAATATTTGATGTATGTTGAATCTGTGGAGTTGTTTGATATCAAAGAGAAACAGATTTTATTGTGCAGAAGTTATGACTCAGTAATTTGTATTAATGAATGAATAGATAAAATGTATTAGGCTTGTACATTATATACACAGAGCACATTGGGCATTCTATGTCTATATATACAAAATACATTTGTATCTACAATTACCTCCTCCTTCCTTAAACCTTATTTGTAGGAGGCAAAAAGCTGGCTTATTTGTAGTCGGCTAGCGTTTGTATAATTAATCAGCATTTCAAATGTCTGCTAAGTATATGGCGAAGATTACATAACACATCTTATCATGGATTGCTATTCAATGGCCTTGGTCATACTTATAAAAGTCGGTCAAGATAGCTTTGTTGCTTTATTGGAGTTTGTATTTTTCTACATTCGAGGTTTGTGGAAGAATTTGATTTTAGCAACAAATGGGAATGCTCAAGGTCCAAATATGGTCTAAGTTGAATGGTGATCTGTGTGTTTTCTTTCCACCAAGACAAAGCGGATGTAAAGACATTAGTCCAAAGTGGTCACTAGTTGTTTCAAAATTTCTATCCATATTAGAGATATCAAATGGGTCATTTAGGATGACGATTAACCATTCAATCCATTTACGATCTATTTATTTTGACTCATTCAACATAAAGTTTAATGTAACCCAACCCACCAACTAAGTGAGGTTACCCATTTGACCCATCTAAATGTAATTTGCTATTTTTTATATACAATTATGAAAATTAGTCTATTATTTTCTAAGTATAAACGTTAATCACCTTGGAGAGCCATACAGTTTGTTCATAGGACAAAATATACGAGTGTTCCATACCGTCCGTAATTTAGGTGAAAATCTATCGATCGAAGTCTCGTCCGGTTCCGAAGCAGCATGAAGAAACTACTGTAGTTTTTACATAAAAATATAGCGACTCTATATGTAGATAGAGTCCAAATATGAGAATTTAGCCTATTATTTTCTAAGTACGACTGGCAGT
Source organism: Allium sativum (assembly GCA_030737875.1). NCBI lineage: Eukaryota > Viridiplantae > Streptophyta > Magnoliopsida > Asparagales > Amaryllidaceae > Allium > Allium sativum. The sequence continues at coordinate 49,858,189 of CM060922.1, read as the reverse complement.
CTACTTGGAGAACTACAGTGTTCGATCACAGGGCAAAACGTCTGAGTGTTTCACACTATCCGTAATTTAGGTGAGAATCTATCGGTCGAAGTCTCATCCGGTTCCGAGGTAGTATGAACAAATTATTGCAGTTTTTACAACAACAAAAAATAACGATTATGTATGTTAGCAAAATTCAAATATGGGAATTTAGCCTGTTATTTTCTAAGTGCAACAGACTGTCCCCTTGGAGAATTACAATGTTCGGTCACAGGGCAAAACGTCCAAGTGTTTCACACTGTCTGTAATTTAGGTGGGAATATTTCGGTTGATGTCTCATCCAGTTACGGGGTATATGAAGAAATTACTACAGTTTTTACAATATATATATATATATATATATATATATATATATTGACTTCGTATGGAGGCAGAGTTAAATGGATTGTTACCTATTTGTAACTCACATCTCAACTCACATCACAACTTTAACTTCTGCTTCGGTTTTGGTTCTCAGATTTCAGTTCCGACTTCGTCATCGACTTCAGTTTTAATTATCGACTTTGGTTTCAATTTTCGACGTCGACTTTGTTACTCGCTTTTTATCATGGTTAAGCGCAAGAAGCTCGACGCTATCACAGAAGCCTAAGGCGCAAGAGCTGAAGGAAGTGAAGAACTTTCTTCGACTGGAATTCTCTCAAATTGCGTCACTTGTGAAGACGTCAATGGATGATTAAGAATTTGGCTTCGGATTTGAACGCTCGACTCGATCGACAGAAAGAGGCTTTTACTACCTTTCTCACTTGGATTGAGGCTAGGCTTGGAAATTATGGAAGGCCAGCTGGTCAGGCAGACATTATTGGAACTAGTACCAGTGTTCCTCAAGTAGTAACTCAAAACTTGGGGCCAACCCCGCAAACCAATCAGCTGATCGGCGTCGATCCTTGGACCAGAGTCGGTCCTACTACACTTGAAGGTACCCCTAATCCCGACATCGCTCCAGCCTGTGATGCTTTGGTTGGTCAAATTGCGGGCTTCGCTATTAGTAATGTCGTTCAACCGATGGTGCGCACAACTTTGGATGGTAGCGCTCGTACGGTTCCAGGAATCAAGATTGTACCCGTTGTGGCTCCTCGGGTTGGAATTCAGTCGAATATTCTCCTCGCTAATCAACCGATTCCTAATTTGGACTTTAACGTTGGGGACCAATGTTGTTTTGGATAATCTGAATCAGTTGCTTGCTTTTGGTAATACATCTCAAATCGCGGATGTTATTCGTCGATTCACTCGAAGCGGAGCCTCTTCTTTGGACTTGGATTGTGTAACTCGCAGTTCTTTCTCTTTGAAAATGAAGAATTCTCGTAAACTACCGGTGTTGGAAGCTTATGATGGCCGGAAGGATCCGACTGCTCACTTGATGCGGTATATTCACCATATGGAAGTTCTCTCCGCTTTGGAAGGCGTCATGACAAAGCGTTTTCCTCTTTACTTGGCATATATTGTTGTAATGTGGTTTAGGCAGCTGGAGACGGGCTCTATTACTTCTTGGAATGCTTTATTAGTAAAAAGATTTGTGAAACAGTTTAGAGTCAACATCGCTTGCTCGAAAAGTGTTATGACTATAATTGGCATTAAGCAGAAGTCCGACGAGACTCTGCGTAAACACTTGAAATGGTTTAATGTTGTGTTGGCTTCGTCGACAGACCTGACCCGCCTATGGTTTTGATGGCCGCGGTTTTTGGTGTTTTGGATAAATTTGACTTCAAGACTTCTTTGCATCGGAACCCGCCGAGGGATCTTGGCGAGTTCTATTTTGAAGCTGAAAGATTCCTTTGATAAAAGGATGCGAGAACCGATAAAAAGGTTCTCGAAGCTAATGTGGTTAAGAGCGGGAAATCGTCCGATTTTGGCAAAGAAAAGGATTTTGGTGCTAGCAAACCTTCTTCGGGAATGGTCGCAATAACGCTTGGAAACAACCTAAGTTCCCGTCTTATTCGAAGCTTACTCACACCCTCGAGGAGATTTACTTGGAAGTTCATCCCGCTACTCCTTTCAAACAGTCTCATGTAAGGGATTCAACTCAAAGAGAAAAGGAAATTGGTCGACATTTCTTGTTTCACGATCTCGATGGTCATGATACAAACGATAGTCGACATCTCAAGGATATGATCGAAGAGCATGTCAGACGTAGAGAGCCAGCGCGACTTGTTCGGAATCGAGATGTGGTGCCAATATAGGCATAGTCCCCTCATGGTACTCAGGATAGGCATGGGACCAACACTCGTGCCAACGGCATTGTTATCAACCGAACCCCTTACTGGCTCTGATGTCTTGGATGCATGTCTCCCTGACATCAATATCTTTCGGCTTGCGGCTTCTAGTCTTCTGTCTTAGTGGATATTTTGGTTACTTGATCTTGGTTCTTCTGGATATTGGCCTTGTCTTTTTGGTATCTTGGATTTAGTTCTTGTGGATTCTCTAGCTTCTTGAATTTTTGTTTTCTAAGCCTTCGGTGCTTTGGCTTTGGATGTTGGCTTTCTTTGGTTTCTGGATTCATGGATCTTGGATGATGGGCTTCTCACTTTTGGCTCTCTTATTTCTGGTTTTTCGGCTTTTGGTTCTCTTGGATTTCTTGAGCCTATGGCATTGGCTCTCTTGGTTTTCTGTGGATTTGGTTATTCTAGTCTTGGCCCATGGTTTTGGTTATAAGGACTTCAGTCCTATGGGTGTATCTTTTCCTTTCTAGTTATTTAGGTTGTAAGATGGGTGAGTCTGCATAGCTGTGTACGGGAACATGATTCCCTAGGCATTCTCTTTGTTCGACAATATACCATCACCCCCTCTAGTTATTAATAAAAATGTTACTTTTCCCAACTTTGAATTTTTGAATGGCTAAATTTGCTTACTCATGTAACGGGAATAAGTAAGTTCCTAGGCATGCTCTTCTTAAATGATAAAACATTCACTCTCCCTCACGAATGAATTTGAAATCAAAAAACGGTCAAGTCCACCTACCCATGCACAAGGGCGTGCTAGCCCCCCTAAGCATGCTATTTACGAACGATGAACCGTTGTGTTTTCTTTTTGGCTTTACTTAACCCTAACTTTTATAAATTTAATAAGATTACTTCGAAAAGTAAGAAGGCTTTCCTATGAGGTATGAAACCTAAAAATGGATTGCAAACTTTAATAAGCGTTTGGCTATCTTGGCCTCTTGGCCTACTTCGACAAGATTGCCTTAATATGTGGCGAATATAGGATCTTTAGCGTCTGGTCGATGGATCCTGCTCGTTGGGTTCTGGGTCGTCCTTTCAACACGATTTATATGGTTATATCGGGTGGACTAGTCAGTGACGCGACAAGTTTATTTACTCGTGGCTTTCTTGGCCTCTTGTCTTACTTCGGCAGGATTGCCACAATATGTGATGAGTCTTAGGCCTCAGGCGTCTAGTCGGTGGATCCTGCTCGTTTACTTATGGGATCATCTCAACAAGGTAATTCATCTGGTTATTTTGGCTATTTCGGTTATTCTGGTACTCTGGTCATTCTAGTTGTGACGACCGACTATAACTCTCACACTTAACAAGGGGAATAATGCACTGAAAGGTATGCCAGCCAGCTATAGATGTTCATTAAGGTAAGATAAACACAAGCCCATCCAAACACAATGGATGAACAACCCAAGGTAATAAGAAGAAACATAAAATCTTGAGTCAAACAACAGCCTTAATGAGCGATAAAACAACTATCTAACATCATCAATAAAGTATATGAGAAATAGGTAGATCAACCATCTAATCTATCAACATCAATGGAGAAGAACCCAACCCATCTCCTCCACACCCGACAGTGACAGATTTACAACAACCATAAAGAACAAACAATAGCAGACATATCAATTAATTATCCTATGTAGATTATCCTAATTGAGATCAATATCCCTCAAGCACAAGCCCCGAAGTCTTAAACCAACATCAGACAAGCACCCAAGAGATGTCTACTTCAAAGTTGAACAATCTGTGCAAGACGATACAAGCAAAACAATAAACATCCATGACTATGGCTATCACCGCCTATGCTGCCTTGAAACTATCGTTAATTGTATGACTGGCCCTGACGTGCCATCCGTCAATATACTCATATGATTGGCCCCGACACTCCATCCGTCAAGGGATAATGGTAATCCCAGTTCTAGTCACACTATACCAAAATAGCAAAATTGGCACACCAAGATATAGAGATTGATACGGCTTTAAGTCGTATCAAATTTCATTTGCTAGAGCTCTACTAATCGGCACCTCCCTAATCTTTAAATTCTAACTATAGATTTTTGAACAGTCGGATTGCTTCATTTGATACGCGCTTCACCCGTACCATAACTGCATCGTATTTTTCTCTTTGGCCAGCTCTATTAACCGCCCAGCATTTGCCTTAAACACCCCATTGTTTCACATAAAAATCTTCCATCCCACCGTCTTCTCTTCCCACCCCAATCAATTCCGACAATGCCCTTCTTTCCAGTTTTGAAAAAACTGAATCTAACCTAATTGTTCTTCTTTTCATTTGCTTTTGAATTTCTTTCATGAAGGAAATTCAAGTTTGAAAAGCAGAAGAAAATTGTCAAAACCATGATCCCGTCTTTTAATTGTTTTCCTAATCAATATAAGTTGCTTATATGCTGTACAAATTGGATTGAAGAATATGATATTTAGGATTTGCTGAGAGGCTGAGATGATTCTCTTCTTTAGTATGGCTCAAATATGAACGGTAGGGTTACAATATCATGTTAAATTGATAGCCTTGTATTTGCATTTTCAGTCAAACTTTTGACTACAGATAAATTATGTGCACTTGTAAAATGATTCCAGCAAAGAAGGATTAAACTGTTTTAGGTTTTGATTTCCAATGTTTTGAAGGTAGTTTGGATTCTAATTTTTATAGAGGATATTTATGTCAAGAAGATAATAATTTTTTGCGGGGGTGAGAAGAGAAAATGAAGGGGTGAGAATAGAGCTACCCTTTCTCTTTTCCATCAACCCTTACATTTTTTGTAGGCCGCCCATTTCGCAATTAATTCTTTCCCAATTATTTTCATTTCCCTCTTCCATAACCCTAGCCTTATTTCCTCCACCGCAGCCCTCTGCTCGATTCTATGATAGCTGGAGATTCATTGATAGCTGCTCAAGTCTAATTGCTGCTCGATTTTAATAACTTGTTTGGGTGTGGAGAAATAACTTCGCTCTGAATCGGCCTCTTAGTAGATCGATTCTGGAAGATTTGAAAGCTTTGAGTGATCGATTTAAGGTAAAGCCATTAGGGATTTTGGTATTGCGGTGTTACTACACTCAGTTTCCAGATCTCAAAATCTGAAAATTTCTCCAATTCCTCAAACTGATCCTATTAGAAAATCTGATATGCAAGACAGTGATTGTCCTTCCCGATTTACAGTGGGTATGAATCTCACTGCAGGTTTTTTTATTGTATTGGGTAGTCCATCATTACTTAATATCAGTTTATTATATTGGGTAGTCCATCATTACTTAATATCGGTTTATTGTATTGGGTAGTCCATCATTACTTAATATCGGTTTTACTTTATTATTATATATTGTTCAATTCTGGATTTTGGATTTAATTGATAACCCTGTCAGAGATTATTGCTCGATATTATATGGACTTTGGAAAGAGGGAAAGTTTGATTACTGACTGTATAGAGATGAATAATTAGTGAATAGTCACCATACTAAAGTTCTAGTTTAGGCGCTTGAGATGCATTTCTTCCGAGTATTTTCCGAAAACAGTTTAATTTCTTTAAACAAGGTTGAAAACAGATGTTTTGATAATTATTCGATAGACAAATGTGAATTATCTCGGTCAACTTCATCATCGCAATTTAGTGAAGCTTATTGGATTTTGTGCAGAAGCTGCTAATAGACTTCTGGCCTATGAATTTATGCCAAGAGGAAGTCTGGAGAATCATCTTTTCAGACGTATGTGCCAAATAGACTTATTGCTTGCATAAACAATACATGATTTCATGTATTATCATGGCTATTTGCTATTTTAGGAGGTCCTCAGCCACTTTGTTGGGGTATCAGAGGTGGCAATTGAAGATGTCAGGAGATTGAGTTCTCTGCACAATGCTGAAAACCAAACTATATACCGAGATCTTACGGCTTCTAATATTCTTCCTAATTCGATATGCTTAAACAAGGGTACACCACAAATACTTGCTTAAACAGTAGTATAAATTATAAAAAGCATTATACTTGATGAATTTTTCACACCTCTGAAATGCAGGATTTTAGTGTGAAACTATCAGATTTCGGCTTGGCAAAAGCAGGCCCAACTGGTGATAGGACACATGTTGTAACGGTATGGAATTTCGCTCGATCTGAAACGATCGTTAAACAGACTAAGACCGTTCGAAACCCATGATCGTTTTGAGAACAGGACAAATCAGAATTCAGACGGAAGAACATTTCATTGTTATTTCAACAATTCCATCAGATACAAGAATATATAGAGTATGAATAAATATTACACAGAAAATATCAGAGATTTAAATTACATTTAAATACATCGCAGCGGAAACTAATACAAAAACACAACTAGAAGTAATGCACGGATACAGAGCTTTCCGAGCATCGTTCCAGCTATAAATCAGGATCCTGTGAATATAAATCTGCAAAACCAAAACTACTAGCTCCCCGTGTAGAAAATAGGGGAACCCAAAGTTTAGGTTAAAACAATAAACTCCAGGTCAGTCATGTGACTGGTGTGAGAACTAAAACAGTTATTAATCTTTATTTTAAAGTTCGGTATATCAAGGGACCACGCCGTATAACACGGAACGGGTTTCCTCCCAAGAATACCCGGGCATAAAACAAACAGCGCAATGCTAAATAAAGAAAAATGAAGCTATTATAAGACCCAGGTCCCATCACACAATGCAACGCAAGCCGGAGGATAGGGTTTTTACCTTATAATAGCCAAAGCATGCTTGATACGTTAAAAACACATTATTTTGATATTACTATAAGTGTATAGTGTCAAAACAATTTCAATCATAAATAACGATCATAGGCGGCATGAATGACCCATACCACTATGTCGCCATACTAGGTTCTACAAATAAAATCGAAATATCACGTATTGGAAATTGGATTTCCGTCATGAGTCGAGGCAAGGGGCAAGCTCCTCTCCGATTCGAGACACTCTAGCAAATGTCCCAGGACCCCACTATAATCCTTGGATCTTCAGGGCCGGTCCTCACCTAACTTTGGAGGATTAGTTATTCCCGAGCACACGTTTCCCGGTCCTAACAGACCTATATCCGAGGCGCCTCGCATTCCAACAACCACACAGGTGAAAAGTATATAAATGTCAGGACTGGTAGGTCACTGACACCACCATAGCTAGAAAGAAATGACGTGCTCTCCCTGCAGTCACTATCCCGTTTTTGACTCATACCGAGGTGTGAGGCTTGTGAATCCACGTTATACACAAAGCTACGTCACACAGACCATGCTTTGATCATCAACCACAAGACTTTTCTTTTCAACAGAAGCCTTGATCAATTGCCACTTACGCGTGCCACACTGGCAATTTCCTCCATGCGACTGATGTCCATCGATATACAACCTCTGAGCTCGTACGTCTCAGAGAAGGGCGTTAAGCAAGAGAATAAATTCTCCACCACCAAACAGATGTATATTTAATAAATTCTCCACCGCCAAACAGTCCATTTACAAGTTCGTTCTGGGTCTGAACGAAACCGGAGGCACTTTCATCGCATATCCATCCATCTCCAAGTACGTCTGGACGATCACCAACTGATTCCCTCCTCTTGGGTGTACAGCCCAATCAAGATCATCAGTAATCACCCAAACGATGTGAAGACTTCCGGTCTTCAACCACCGTCTTCATCTTCGACATCTCGTCGAATCGGTTATTCAGAATGGCATAAACCCGGCCTTTCTGAATAACCCACGTATATGATAAACAAATGTTACACAAACACAACAAACGCCTCATTCCAATTCATAATATTCTTTTATTCACAAAATCACATTCTTAGGGAATAGGTTCCCATTAATTTTATCAAAGATAAATTCTTCTAAATTTATTCTTTAATCTTCCTTTGGATATCATTTCAAACCATATTATGGTTTTCCAAACTAGTCGGGATTAGCCAACCACACCGAAGTAATTATTTATTTCCCAATCCCAACCTATTCATCCCATGGAGCAAAACTGGTAATACTCCATATCTAATACCACGGTGTTATCGGTAAAGTTAATTACCATTTCACATTCAAATCTAATTAAGGATTTAACTGTCGCTTTGGAGCAAAACTGGTGATACTCCATTCTCGATCACTTTTCAGACTTGATAATTTAAATTATCAATTCACTTTTCCATCTAATTAAAGATTCATTAAAACTCCACTTATTTTTAATCTTCTCAAAAATTAATAACCTGTCTTTAACTGGGTTAAAGAACCAGTGTCACCTAAAACACGATCCACGATAAACCCAAATCACATTTGATATTGAATACAAGGCTCTGAATAGAAAATATATCGGCTTATATTCAATATCAAATTCTGAAACTAACAAATATCGTATTGGAAATAACGATATAAAATATATCTTTCAAATCCCCATAACAATATTTGTATAATCACGAAATCCAACATCGAAATATTCCAAAGATAATTTCGATTCAAATCCAGTCCACTTTATATATGTTGGAAATTCTGGTTATTTTCAAAACCAATTCTAATTCAATTTATTTATTTCAAAAATAAATTGATTTTAATTCTATTTCAAAACTAGTTCAGTTCGATAAAAATCTATTTTTATCTTTTCAAATGTGGGATTTTTCATCCCAGTTCTTTCCAATTCATATATTATGATTTTACACAAATTATAGATATTTTTAATAATTTTATCAAGGTCCGTATAGTCGATTTCCATCAACGGCCATCGAACTGCACTCACAGCGACCTTTTCCAAATTTGATTTGGACATAATTCCAAATGCAACCGTTAGATTTCAAATTTCTAATATTCATTGGAAAGCCCTTTTCGATACGAACCCAACGGTTTCGATTTTAGGAGAATCCGACGGTCGGATCTCCCGCAACGTCAATTCGAAGTCAATGGTCGAAATTCACGAACTGCCGCGGCGCGGCGCGTTCTATTCAGGCCATTATATAATATATATATATATATATATATATATTATATTTCATTGATTTCCTCTTAAAATGTATTTTATAAATCGTTTTAAATTCGTTTTCAAAACCATTTCAACTGTATATTCAATTTCAAATCAAAATTGAATATTTCATATCATTACTACATAAATGATAATATTTTCAAAACGTTATATTTTGAAATCACTACCTTTTCTATATTAATTATAAAAACGAATATAATTGATATAAATATCGCTCACATCAAAATGGCGCAACTCTAATCAACACGGCTTTATATGTTTCAATAAATTCGTTATTCTATTCAACAAATGAATATTTATTCTATTCAACACATGAATCTATATTTCTTTCAACACACGACTAATCTCAACACATGAGTACTGCCAACACATGACTATATTTGTTATGTAATATATTTTATAAAATTATGGTATCTATCGTTTGATTTTTAATTAGACTCCCACCGTAAAGTAGCGTCTAATCTTAAATATGATAAAGATGTAAATTTTATTGTTAAAATATTTTACTCAACACATGAATACTCTCAACACATGAGCACCGTCAACACATGACTATTTTTCTATTCAACACATGAATCTTTATTTTATTCTATTCATTATTTTCCCGATTGGAATGAGGCCCAATCAATCACCCTATAACGTTAATTATATGGATTCCATACAATACATGTATATAATAGCAACGATAACAATCAACCATCATCCAAAGTGCACTACACAACTGCATAAGCATCAAATATAAATAATTAACGCTTACACAGCCTGTCGACCAATCGATCGACATACAATGAAATAATTGGGATTAGTGTATGCCAAATATCATCCCAATACCCGTGTGGGGTTTCAAATCAACAAACACAGATTTTTATTGGTGCAGTTCGGCAATGTGTAAAATTTATCATCCCAATCAATATCCTTCAAATAGGTGTACATAAACAAACCGTCCGGTTTGTAAATGAATATTTATTTATTCACATTCACGTTAAAAATTATATTTTTAACGATAATTAATTTATTTCAACCATCTACATTTTATTATCGATTTCACATCAACATCACAAACAATTTTCACAACACATCAATCAATCAAACAAGCCTTCCATGGTCTGTGGATGACGGGTGTCGGGTGCTATTAAGCACCGTCTGCATCCTAGTATATATATAACTAGAAAAAGAAATTTAGAGTGAGAAGTTCTCACCAAAGCTATCCCAACTCCACGACACTTCAAATGTAGGAAATCATCACTATTCTCGCCTTTTGTCACTTTCGTTGCCCGTAGCCACTACATATAAAAATCACATTTTTATATTGTTGCTATGTATATAAAAATCATATTTTTATAATCACTCCATATGGATAAAAATTCTATTTTTACATCGCTACTATATAGATAAAAATTCTATTTTTACATCGCTACTATATAGATAAAAATTCTATTTTTACAACGATGTTCATACAATAAAGATTATATTTTTATCACGCTATTCTTCATATAAAGATTTCCCCTTTTCAAATATAAAGATTTCTCCCTTTCAAATATAAAGATTTCGCCTTTTCAAATATAAAGATTTCGCCCTTTCAAATATAAAGATTTCGTCTTTTCAAATATAAAGATTTCGCCTTTTCAAATATAAAGAATTAATTTTTATTATCATAACCATATAAAAATTATATTTTTACTCCTTCTACATAATAAAAATTATATTTTTATACTTCCTACATAATAAAGATCGAATTTTTATTATCTATATATTATAAAAATCCTATTTTTATTATCGCCACTATATAAAATCATATGTTTATTATGCCACTAGTATAAAAATTATATTCTTAACTTTTCTATATTATAAAAATTATATTTTTCCTCTCTATATATAATAGAAATTATATTTTTCATATCTAAAAATCATATTCCTATGAAAACAACGTTATTCCCTCCTAACAATATAATTACAGCCCTAGAAAATCAATTAAATAAAGAAAGAAACTCGCTTTTCTTTTTTAGAGGGATGGAGGTTGCGTTCTAATTGAAATGGGGGGCTTCACGTCGTAGGATGGAGGAGGAGGCGTTGTTGGTGGCGGTGAAGGCCAGGGGAGGCGGCGCAGGTGGCTTGCGAGGCTAGGGGGTGGCGTACGAGGTGGCGCGTGGCGGTTTGGGGGTTGAACGGCGGAAGGGGAGAGGAGAATCGAGAGGAGGGGGAGGGTCGTCGCCATCTCAGGCGGAGGTAGGGAGGAGGGCGGCGCGTCGGATCTGGGGGGGAGGGGGGGAGAGGCCCCCTCGCCTTCGATGTCAGGTTTTCATTTTTTTTCTTTCCTCCTTCTGAATAACGAAGAGGGGAGAGGGAGAGTATAAAGGTTTTTATATTATTTAATATATTTTAATTTTAAAAAGTAACTTTTTCATTCGAACTCGAAACGAGGCCCACCGCCGGTCGTCCCTAGCTAATTACCCTCATTCCGAACACAATGGAATATGTAACGTAAGCCAATTCGATCATTTCGATCAGTTTTCATCAAAACTAACATATAACTCTATATATTGAATTTGAACGCGCATTTCAATTTATTGGGGCCACATACTAACTCTAAAAATTCCTGAAAAATATTTTCTAGCTTCGTATTGACGATACGGTCCTAATAAAACTAATTTCATCGAATTCTGAGACCGTTTGAAAAATGACCATTTTTCAGTCGATTAAAATCAACAGAAACTGGTCAAACGCGTTTTCCTTTGCCACGCTCAAATATTGATTCGAAAAATTATAAAATTTGAAACCTAGCAATAATTTGACATCGCGGATGCAACAAAAGTGCTTTCGTCGAAATCCGAGGTCGTTTGCAAAATGGCCATTTTCAAGGGCCGAAATTCCATAGCGACTATTCTGAATTTTCAAATGGACATAACTTTTTATCCCCGCTATGAAATTTCAATTTTTTTTGGATTCGTTGGAAAGATATTCTCAATTAGATCCTATTATTTTTTGTTTCACTAAAATCCGGTTTGTTTTGCACCCGGTATGTTCAATTGAATTTTAAAATCAAATTTTCAAACTACCGCGCCATTTTCAATTCCTTTTATAATTATAAATAATTATTTATATTCTAACGACGACGTATATAAATATATATTTTCTATTTCTATTCAAAATAAATTTCTCGTCGATATTATTTAAAATAATTTATTTTAAATATTCAAAATTCGCTATAATTGCCAAAATAAAAAATTTAAATTGGCTCGCATTTCCGGGTTGTTACACATGTTCAACACAAGTGCTAGGAAGCGAAGGATACGCTACCTCAAAATACTTTCAACAGGTTCTTTATCTGCGATACCATATATCATATATGCATTTTACATTAGACTATTTTAAAAAAAAAACAAGTTTTCAAAGAAATGCTTCCACTTGATAATGTGTTGGCAGAGAATTGGTATTCGCTAAAAAAAAGAAGTGTTGGTATTTGGTTTGCCATATGAAAAGATCAACATATGTCGATATATTGGAAGAAAGATTAAGAATTGATGTAAATTCTGTAACAAACCAAGGTATAAGTCAACACTCAATTTCTCCGCCCTCGTCTAATTGCAGTTTTTATGTCTTTTCAATGGTTAATTTTTGTGCCAATCAAACTGATGAAATGGATCGTTGTGTCGATTTGGCAAAGAATTTTCATTGATTTTTTTTTTTTTTTGTTGATTCAAATTGTTTCAAGTAGCTGTTTTCGATCATGGAGTGTAGAAGAGAGATTTGGCAAAGCGGTTGCTCCATACCCCTGGATTTCTTTTGTAGGTATTACACTTTTTTACCCCATGCAATTTAATATTCACGATGTCCGATCTATCCATTTTATGATTCTTTTGCTTCATGTTTTTTACCATATTTTTTGTACTAATCACGATTTCTATGTGTTTACGTTTGAGTTGGAGCCGGCAGCTATTTGTTTCTTCAAGAAACACATAATCATTTTTTATAAATTTCTTTTTATAGTTTTACTCAAACGGTAATTATTGTTTTTCATAGATCTATCCACATTTTTCCGTACAAACCCAAAGCTTCTGGAAAAGATGGAACCAGTGAGATATGTATCCTTAGGTAACTAGTAGTTATTTGCAGTTGAACCGAAAATTAATTAACATAACATTGCAAGCCACTTGCAAGTATTTAATTCTAAAATATTCTTGGCTGAATATTCCTTTCTAGCCCAGGTGAATAAAAATTTTACATGAATTTTTCTATATATTCCTTTTCTAGCCTATCTTCATAAATTTAGTATCATGCTTAACATTTCAATGGAATTTTAAAGCAAATGAAGCCTGTCTCAAAATTTATTTTCATGTGGTATTGCCATCTTACAGTATCATGCTTAACTGCTTGTTTATACTTCTATCCGGTACGTCAGTGAGCAACCTATTAAAAAACTACATCAGCTTGCAAGGTTTTTTACTTTTTACTTGTTATTTTATCTCGGTATGATTTACTTGAATCTGTTTAGGTTATTCAGTTGTCAGCTTATGTAAAAAGTTTGTGTATGTACTATGCTCAGCCTTGTTATTTTAGCAAGTGTAAAGAATCCATTAGAAATCTGGGATGATATCATATTTTAACTATATCCTTTTCCTTCATTTTTGTTATATATAGTCGCATAGATGTCTTGAGTAGTGTAGTGGGAAAGTAAATTTGATTTAGAGGGACCAGTGACTATCTTAAACAAAATTTGACATATATTAATTTCTTTTAGTTTAGTTAAAATATTTGGGTTAGAATATCAGAATTTTGAGGAGAAATTTGGCTTCAGGCTGGACATCATCACTCTCAATAATTTGCAAATTTGAAGAAATTTGGTTTCAGGCAGGACATCACACTCTACGATTTTCAGGTTCTTCTTCTTCTGCATTTTGGCTCTCTTCTGTCCTCGCTCTCTTGATTTTTAATACAAATGTTATCCGCAACATGGTTTGGTTTGTACTGTGTATATGCTTTTGCATCCCAACACTTCTTACGATTAACCTTTTGAAGTTCAAATGACATGAACCTTTAATCAATCTGCTCTATGAAATGGCCGTCTTTCTAATTTGTAACTTGAAATAAAAATTTAACTTGGATAACCAAATATGATTTCAGAATGGAAATTTAACTAACTTGTTGAGTTGATATAAATGAATGACGATATTCTAGAACGGTATTAATATATTGATGTTGTGTACAATGTAGACTTAGGAACACAAGCACCGCCTTGATGGCGATGACTAGATTTCAGTTATTGATGAATCCATGGAAGCTATTTTTACACATTGGCCACATGTTATTGTACAGGTACTATTTGTTATATAGTATATATTATCTATAAGGTGAATAACCTTTTGGATTATTTCATTATATCACGATATCTTTGTAAACAGAACTTGACTTTTACAGTTTGAAGATTTCCAGAGTAAATGGGCGTTTAAATTGCTGCAGGGCTACATGAATATATATTGAATGTTTAATGATGACGTAAAGGTATTTTATTTTTGGTTGGAGCTTATCTGTACTTATTTTGTTCTGATCTTAACTTAAATAGTACCTAGCATCTGTATGGAACAAATGCCAAGTATTTTATTTTCAGTTGGAGCTTATCTGAATTTTTTTTGTTCTAATCTTAACTTAAACAGTACTTACACATCTGTATGGAACAAATACTTGGTTAGAATATGAATCTTCTATCTTGTTATGCTTACCGCATAGTTTTACATTTTCCTATCATATGCAATCATGCGAAAGCTTACACAAGGTGTTGTCTTTCTCGTGAGGCGAGGTGTAAGCCTCGAAACAGTGAGCCGTAGGTTTTTTTAGTAAACACTGAGCCGTAAGTTGTCATAATGCTTTTATTATCAATTTTTAATTAACAAATAAAAGTTAACAATTAACCATTTAAAACTGTAAATATATTACAGTATAAGTGTTGAACTCTAAAAAGTTCAGTCTATCCATTTCTTATTAACCATTCATAAAAGTAAATTGAAGCTATAAATATAATTGAATCACTTGCTAATGCGTGGTACATATGTATGCGATTCAATCCTTTGAAGAATCCGTATTCAATTTTCAGCTCCATAATGATAGGCATTTCAATTTTTTTCCTTCCTGTATTTGTCTTCGAATTATTTCAAAGTTTTGAATATGATCTTTATCAGTTCTAGTGGAATTGATCTTTGTAATAAGCGATAGGAAATCAAAATGGGATATTTTCTTAATTGAGTTTAACATAAAATAAATATAGGAAAAACAATCTACGCATAGAAAACCTTCCTTGGATGATTATTTCTAAGACATCAAGATTTTAGATGCTGATACTGAACTCATTTGCAATTTCTCAAATCATTAAATAGCTTATAATGTATTACATAATTTTAAAGGATTGGCTATCATATTCTAGGAGACGAGCTAAAATTCATGATATAGAAGGATGACAGTGCCGAGGATCAGTTACAGTTTTGGACTAGCCACATTGGACAGGACAGTCACCCACTTCTCATGTTATTGTACATGGTAATATTCGTGCGCTTTTGATTTCTTTATATCCGTGCAACGTGAGCTATGATGGCATGATTTGCATAAATGCTGATTTTATCCTTTTAAAATTTGTAGTCACATGAATTGAAATTCTTTCGGTGTATTTGTGGAACTAATTTCTGTACTATTTTTTAGGATGCACGTACCAAAGGCTCTGGTTTGGGTGCTGAAATCATAGGCACTTTCGTTCTTGTTTATACCAATCCAGCAGATTCTTGCACCACTGCCAATTGGGTTTGCAGTGTTTCTTGTGCATTTAGCAACCATTTCGATCACAGGTACAAGCACTAACCCGGCTAGGAGTCTTAGTGCTGCCATCATCTACAACAGAGATCATGCTTGGGATGACCGTGTATGTTTTTATTTATATTTCCCACATACATACATATGTGTGTCCATACATGCATTTATATCTGTGATGACACATCTGCTTTGAAGCACTCCTTTTATCACTCCTACCAAATCTTATGGTGCACTATTCAAAATGCTACAAAATTTTATAAATATTACATCAACAAATGGAGTATCATTCTACAAAATATGTAGCATTTTCAAAATCATAATTCAGTGTTTTATGTTTCAAAATTCGAATGTACTGTGCTACAGTATCGATATGTGGGCAAGTTTGTATGTGTTAACATTGCGTGTGCACATATGTGTGTAACACTTAACATTGGCTGATAAATTGAATGACCATGGAATGAAAAATGCAGTGGATATTATGGGTTGGACCATTCATAGGAGCTGCACTTGCTGCCGTATACCACCAGATTGTGATAAGAGCAATTCCATTTAAAAGGTCTTTATAGTTCATTATTGTAAAGTGATTTTCTTTCTTCTACTGTTGTATATATAATGCCTTTTGGTACCGATGTTTTCATACTGTAATGTTGTAAACAAATGCTCATTGTAAGGTTTTGCAAACAAATTATGTAAGCTGAGTTTATGAATGACTAGTCTTGTTACAATATTGTGTGATGATGAAAGAAAAATTGATGCCAACAAATTGTGATTTTTTTTTTAAATATTTTTTTTAAATCTGATATGGCCATTAGCCGTATCAAATTATCAATTTGATAAGGCTTTTGACCTATGCAGCTAAAGGCCCGCTATGACTCCGCAATATCCCCGTTATAGCCCATAGCGCTCTTTAACTGCTATGCTATTTCAATTAAGCGTTGATGAACAGTAGCTCCACTTTTAGCCCCACTATTTTCCGTTGCATCCGCTAAATCAAGGGTTTTCAGCATTCGCTTTAGCAATATTAATATATAGAACTTGATTTAACCAGTTTTCTTTCTAAAAAATTCAGTAAATTTAGCATAAAGAGCCAAATTTAAGGCATAAGTGTATAATATATGGTAATAATTAATTACACTAATCAAATTTAGCATGCATAACTATGATATTCCTTGATTTTGTTATACAAGATTAATTAATATTAGTTTCTTACGCGCATATAGTATGAGAAAAATGATTAATTAATTTTCAAATATTTGGCTTTACATCTAACGAACCATTTTTCACCTCCGCTATTTCTCCGCTTTACCACCGTTACACCTTTTTGCACATCCGCCGCTATAGAACCGCTAAGCGTTTTAACTGCACAGTTTTAGACTATCAAATTATCAATTTGATACGGCTTTAGATCGTATCAAATTATCGATTTGATACGGCTAATGGTCGTATCAAATGCATGTATTTGATACAGCCTAAAGCCGTATCAAATTGATAATTTGATATGGTCTAAAGTCGTATCAAATACATGCACTTGATACGGCCTTAGGCCATATCAAATTGACAAAGACGTCATATTTTTTGATACGGCCCAGAGCACTGCCAAATCGATTTAGATACGGCTATGAGCACTGCCTAATTGGTATTTCTGGTGTAGTGTCAGACTACACATCCCACGTACATTTTCCTCCCCGAGACAAATAGGCCCATCCCATCTGCTTAGGGTACTCGACTAGTCTCACTAATCTTTTAGGCGTCCCTATTATACATCTGCTTTGAGCCCGCTAGAACTTACGACAATGATAATCTCTCAGCCTTCATAACTCTAGTCGTCATAACCGGCGACTATCCATAAGCTCAGACCCCGTCTAGAGCAACCATTATCCATGAGATCACAACTTTGAGTCGCACTACAACAAAACAGACTTTTTACAACGGGCAATGTCCGTTGTAATAGGGTTTACGCAACGGGTAATGTGGTCGTTGTATTAGCCCATAATGTAATAGGTCCCCTTTTACAATGGTCATTACCCATTATAAAGAAACCTTTTTGCAACATGCAATGCCAGTTGTAATATGGTTTTCACAACGAACATTTGACCGTTGTATTAAGCCACATATGAATGGATCATCTTTTTACAATGATCAATGGCCGTTGCAATAAACTCTATGACAACAATTAATGCCCATTGTAATAAATCACCTTCGTAATATTTTTATATTTGCGATAACTTAAATATTCAAATCAGAATTTCTGATTTTGAATAGAAATTTTATTCAAACAAATATTTTATTGCACTTTTCGATAGTACAAAGCTCTGTTTATCTCTGTTAAACAATAACTATACAATTTATACAAGCATTACCTCACTGCATACACTCAGTTACACTCACTCTAACACTTAATGTCTTCATCTTCAGTGATTGACCCAGACCAATTGCTGAAATTGATGCAACCTATGAATCTCCTCAAATTTGTACTCAAACCAAAAAATTAGTACTAGCTGGAAATGAATGCACCACATAGTTAATGTAAGCATAATCAATATAAACATCTTGATGCATGCAAAGTTGGTGGTTTCATAAAAAAAAACACAATTCTAAGGCTGTGTCTTATTTTTCTCACAAGTGAACACTACACCAGAAAAGACCTTTAGTAGCATTTGAAAACTGCTACCAAAACGTTTTGGTAGCGTTTTAAAGAACACTACTACAGGTCCCGCAACTGAAAGTCTTGTTTTTTTTTTGTTGTGTTTTGATAAACGCTACCAAATCTTCTATACAGTTGCGTTTTCCAAACGCTACTAAAGAGTAGTACATTGGTCATTTCTTACTTTTCAGTAGCGTTTATTTTGTGCAACTAAAATCTTATTGTTGCATTTATTTTATGCTACGAAAATTCAGATAGTGTGTTACATTTGATTCTGTAGCGGTTTTCAAACGCTACTAAAACGTGTTGATTGTTTTGAAGCATATTTTAAATGCTACTACATACTGTTAATCGCTTATATTGTCTCCAACAACCGGTTATATAATAGCCATATTAAAATTAACAATAATCATATGAAAGTCTAATTTAAATCAATAATATAATCATCATACGCGAATAATTGAATACACAGTAGTCACATAAGTATTTTCCAGAACCATTTAGATAATAGTTATTTAGTAAAATCAGCAAATTCACATATACCAGCATTCAAAAACAAATTTACACAATAAGTACTAACAAATACCATAAACTATATAACAATTAAAGTCATGACCATTCTTGTTGATGGTCTTCACTCCAAAAAAGCTAATCACCTATAGACAACGTTGATAATCAGCAATAAAATTTTGCCCTAGGTCAATTAGTACATTCAAAGCTTACTGTATATTAAAACTCAATAGTCTAAGTCAATATAAATTGTGCATAAATGTAAAATTTTCATTTATATTTTTGCATTTTATGATCTAATGAATCTACATGATTCTTTTTAACCAGAAAAGCAACTGGCCAACACTAATGAAAATACTGTACAAGATATAATAGAGAATACGAGTGGGTGGCTAACGTTTTTAACTTCAATGGCGAAATGAATAGACCACGTTTGAGAAATACAGCATCAAACATTCAGTTGTGCACTATACATAAACTCTGTGTCATTGAACCAACTACCTCTCTATTCATTCTTGCCTAGCTCTCACTGCACTGCAAACTTGGTGTACCATATTCTCCAAACTTGATGTATCATAAATTAAAGTATACCTCTTTTGTCCATTAGAAAGTGTACTGTATTCTCCAATTATGAAATTCTTTTTTGACATTGAGTTATCTAAGTATCTATTGATTGTGACAAAGCTAACTTGGTTTTGGTGTATCCTCATCCCAGTGTTCTTAACCATCCTAGTTTATCGTGTCCTAATATTTTATGCAATTGCATCTTCTTAGACATTCTTTATCGAGTCAGAATGTGTGGCGTTATCAATTTTTTTAATCTCCTCCTACATAAATTAACGTACATATAGTTATACACAATGGTAAATTTGTCACAATGTTCGATTAGTAACAAAAAAAATCAAAATACTTATAGTAACATCTGCAATATCCATGTTCACTGGTTCACCATTCTTTTTAGTATGAGATTTAACTCAAACATCCGTTCTAGATATGGACAATGAATTTTGACTTTGCCTTTTCTACATTTAGAAAGACACTAAATAAATCAAACGATAATAAATTAACTAGCTAAGTAAATACTGCTACGCTTAATTAACTTACCAAATCATCGGTAAATCTTGCCATTCCTCTACGTTCAATTATGTGCGGCCAAGAAAAGGACTATATTGAATATTTGACAAGAAAAGGATTATATTGAATATTTGACTGTGTGAAGTAGTATTATCTATTAGCCATACTGATGTTGTCACTAGCAACCACCCTTATTATGAATTATATTATTGAAAAAAGAATATTAAAAAACACTAAAATTACCATATGCGATCATATATAAATAAGGGGAAAAAAAATTAAGGACAAATTAGTGTAATATTTTATCCATAAGGACACCACTTTTATATTTTATCCTAAAGGACAACTTTTAGCCCAGCCCAAAACAAACCCAGTATTTCATTTCCTTTCGTTGTCGTCGTTTTACTTTTACAATCCGCCGTAATTGAGAAATGGAGAAATAAATGCGCCCAACTCAATCGCCGCCTACCCAGTGCTCTAATTTAGACGTAAACCCTAACATCACTAGTCAAATCGATGAAATGGATATGATTGTCGAAAGAAATTTAGAAACCCTAGTTGAAGCTGCAGTATTGTCTCAAGCCGGAGTTGAAACCCTAGTTATCGATCCTCAAAATCAAACGGATAAAATCGCAGGGGATAGTGAAAATGATAACGTTGGTTCCCAATTTGATGATGAAAGAGGAAATAGTGGAAAAACTGATAATCTTGACACTGGAATGGTGGATCAATTGAAAGTTGGAGTAGGAAGTGATTTATTAGATGGAAGAAATGATGGAAAAAAACAAATTACAGAAAGCAGTACAGTTTTGAGAAGGGAGACTCGTTCGAAACGGAAAAATGACCCAAAATTTGTTGCAGCAAAGAAGAAGAAGAAAATTAGAGTCAATAAAGAGAAGGTAAATATTATTAGTAGCTAGAAATTTCAGTACTGTTTATTAAAATTTAGTAATAACAGTTAGAAATATTCATTAAAGTTATTCATATTAAGAATTTTAGAATAATATTTGTTTTAATCTTTGTGTTTGAATAAGTAGTTATATTTTCTAAGGCTTTGTAGGGTGCATTATGTGTTGTGACCATGTGTTGAATTTTTGTAGTTATCATTTTTTTAATTTTTTAAGGGTCATATTTTTTTTAATCTCAATTTCAGTGTCCATGGTTATCTCTTTTTGTTCAATGCAGTTATCATTATTGTTTAGCAATTTTAAATGCAGTTTATAGTTATCATTTTTCAATGTTTGTAGATATCATTTTTTTTAAATGAGTATCATTGCACAGATTCTGGGCATCAATGTATGAAGATTCTACGGTACATGTATTAAATTTTGTAACAATTAATGTTTATTTTGTGTAGGTTAAAGAAGGATCAAAACCAAAAATATTTGTAGATAAGGATGCTGACACCAATGAAGAAAATTCTGTAAGTAAAAAATGCTAAGTTAATTGATATATAAATGATAATTACAATTTTGTTAAAATGATAAATTGAGTACAGATATTTATTTAAAATGATACTGTATATGTGCAAAAAAAGATACCTTGAGTAAGAAAGTAATTTTTAACTTGATATGAACTAAGTTCAATAAAAAATGATAATGTAGAATGTAAAAATGATAATGTAAATTGTTAATGTAACTGATAATTGGATTAATTATTTTTTTAAATGCATTATTGTCTATTGTGTCACTGATTTATATTAACATTTTCTTGTAAATTTTTTTTATTAAAACTAGGATGATGATTTTCAGAATCCAAGGCCTCGAGAAACTAAGTCTGGTATTTCAGTGCGAAGTAAAGAAGATTTAGTTGTAGGTGAAAAAACAAGTTGTGCTTCAGCTTACAGAAGTGGGTTGCAATCGTCGTACAAAACGATATGTATGTTGAGAGATAAAAAAGCTTTGACTAGCAAGCAAATTGAGTATTTGAAAAGAACTCCGTTTTATGATTTCTTTTCTGTTTTTTATGAGAAACAAATTTCACTAACAGAGTGCAAGAAAAAAGCAGAAAATTTGGATATAGTTTATTCATGCTACTCAGTGGAGAAAGAATGCTTTGTTTTTGGTGAAAGTGAAATGGAAATTTGCCCAAAAGATATAAGTTTACTCTTTTACATGCCTTTAGAAGGTATTGATATAGATGACACTCCAAAAATGACTAGTAAAACGATACCGACAGATTGCAAGGAATTTGTGGAAAGAAATTTTGGAAAAGCGAAAATCATTGTAAGGGGATTAATTGAAAAAGGAATTAAAGATATAGTCGGGAAGAAAAAAAAGGGGTTTGAGGAGGACTTGCCACGTCTTTTGATTATGTTAATATTGCTCACATTTTTCTTTCCCAACAACCAACAAAAGTTTAGGTGGGGTTTTGTTCCATACGTTGTAGATGTGAAGAAGTTTAGTTCAGTGTCATGGCCGAAAACAATTCATTCGAGTTTTAAAAAGTTTGTAAAAAGCTCTGTTAAAAATCCACGGGATATGGCTGGCTGTTCAATGCTTCCTTTGGTAAATATTTGCATATAGTATTTTTTCTGTATATGCTATCTAGTAATAATGAAGTCAGGTTTAACATTAGTTTATATGTTATGCAGTATGTATTGTGCGAGAAGGTAAATCTAATTGCGCAAAGGAAGAAGTTTGAGAACAAAATCCCTCGATTTGCTAGGTGGGATTTGAGGAAATTGAATAAAATATTGAACAAGGAATTTTTGGACAATTTTAAAGCCGGACAGGTAAAAATATCATTACTTCAGTGTAAATGTTGCACACATGGATATTATTTTTCTGCTATCAATTTAATAATTTTTTATGATTTTTTTTTCCTTTTTTGTTAGAAAAAAAGGACATAGGTATCTTTTTTTCTTCACTGCAGTTATCGTTTTTTTTTTAAATTCTAAATGCAGACTTAGGTTATCGTTTTTTATATATTTTAGTTATCATTTTTATAATTCTTATCACTAAACAGATTCTGGATATCTTTTTTTTTTAATATGTAGTTATCATTATTCTCACTTTTGTTGATTACACATAATTTCTGCACAAAAAAAAATAGTAGCCAAAAATAATGTTGTCAGTTTAGTTTTTCATCATTCAATTTAATGAAGACACTAGTTGATGTAATGACACAATGGGTTATTCTTTCCAATTTAATATGTTGAGTATTTAACATATAATAGTCCATAGTTATCAATTGTTTAACTTTTCAGTTATTATTTAATTTATAGCAATGTTTGATCAGCTTTTGATTATAATTTTTTATCTATTGTTGGTATCATTTTTTCCTTTCGTAACCACTATACTGTTTTTGTATATTATTTTCTGGTTGCTTTAATTATCATTTTTAACATGAAGAAAGATATCATCAATTCTGCACACGTACAAAATACTGCGAATTTAAAAAAAAAATTGTTATAAATTCAGTCATTTCCATTCCAATTCAGGAATGTGGCAACTATGCTGATTGATTCGTATAATGTTTATTCATGTATAGGTTATGGAGTTTGGAAGAATTGAATTGCATGAGGCGTTGCTGTTAGAGTGTAAGGAAAGTTTGGCAAGTAGAGCTGCAATAAAAGGGAAAGCTGCGCAATCCAAAAAAAGAAAGCGTGGGCAGCAAGTCCAAGAAGTAGAAAAAGTTGATATGGACATGGAAAATAGAGTTCTGAATTATCGCATCATAGAATTGGAGAAAGAAAACAAGGAAATTAAAAGGAAGTGGATGGAAGAAAGAAATTTGAGAAGAAAAGTCGAAAAGGAGTTATGCAGACTTAAAGACCTGTTGAAAAATCAGAAAGATGAAATGCAAAATGAGAAAACGGTTGATAAAGTTGATTTAGAAACGACACTTGATGATGCGCATACAGATGAAAACATGACAAGTAATGAAATAAGTAAAAATGAGGTGAATAATGAGAGTCAGGACCAAAATAAAATGAACGATAGCATGCCGATTGATGATGAAAGAATTTGTGGAGAAGAAAACATGGCTGATGGAGTAGAGAATGAAACAACGCCAATCGCAGTTCAAGATTCTATTGATAACAGTGGGACAGGGAAAAAGAGTGTACAATCAATTGACGACATTGATCCTCCAAACTTTAGTTTTAATTTGACTGCAGAGATTGCGAAGATCAGAGTCAAAAAAGGGAATCAGCAAAAAACAGTTAAAAAAATGTTTAAAAAATCATCTTCCAGATCAAACAGCGCAAAACCACCTTCATACATACTCAGAATGAGAGCAAGAAGAAGAAAACAAAATAGAAAAGAGGAGTACGAATATTATGTAAAAGCAACGAAGAAAACACGGGTAACAGAAAAGAAGGAGACTAAAGGTTCATGCGAACGGAAAAATGATGAGTTTCAACTTGCATTGATTCCATTTGATAATGAAAAATGCAGGGGAAAAAAGGTAATTGAAGATAACGTAGAGCAGGAACAAAATGTTAATCTTGTAGAGCCAATAAATGTTGAAGAACCTTCATGGAAAGACTTGAAGTTAGAAAAATGCAAAAAAGTGATAAAACATTTCAATGATGAGGTAGCCAGAGTTGTAAGGAAGTTTTATTCCATGTCAATAGCTGAAGATAAGTGAGTATAATATTTTCATCTGTACTAAGACAATATTGAAAAAAAATTATTAACTGGTTGACATGTAAATAATTGACAGTCCAATAGCTTGGGAAGATGATGACCTGGCAAGGGGAGGATGTATTGTTACGAAGGATATGCTGACAGAAGTGATGAGAGGTTCATTAACAAATGGGCAGGTAAACATATGTACAAAAAATTGTTAATGATTTTCATTGTTTTTTAAAAAATGATAACTATATTTTTTATTTTTAATATGGACAGCATAATCACTAAGGTAATGATTCATAAATAAAAATTAAAATGATAATTAGATATCTTTTTTTTAACAATTCAATAATCTTTTAATTTCTTGTAATGGTTATTTAGCTTTTGATTATCATTTTATATATATTGCAGGTATCATTTTAGGATATGTTATGTACGTTACACTTTTTAGATATCATTTTCTAGCTGTAATAGTTATCATTTTTTATATTAGGAGAGCTACCGTAGACTGTGCAAACATGATTAGGATATATGATGGTGTATCATGTTTAGTTACTTTATGTAATATATTGCTGTCATTGTATTTTCAGATAATCGACTGGTGCACTCTTAAATGTGATTTAGTTGATTACAATTACGCAATGTCTACACTCATGACAGTAAGTTGATTCACAGTTTTTTTTAATAATATTGTTATAGTATTCATGTTTTCATTAGTAATTAAAATAAATTTTACATTGTACAGAAAGGAATTATGGAAGGCAGAAGTTCAATTATTAATTGTTTGGTTACTCCTTTCTTAAAAGAAGCAGCTTTGAAGAATTATACGGAAAAGATTTACTTCCCATTACATTTTGACAACCATTGGACGCTGCTGACATTAGCATATGCAAACATGCAATGGGTTCACTTTGATTCGATGAGACCAAGAAGATCAAACAAGTCGAATAATCTTCATTAAAATGAAGCATATGAAGTGGTAAGAAAATTCAAATGTCCTTATTGTTGGTAAATTAGTACTAATAATTGTTAAATACAGAGAAAGAAAGTTGAAGAAATTCTGCAAAAAATATGGGTTGAAAATAAAATTGAAGATAAGAAGATTAGTGAAGGAGAGATTTTTCAGGAACCATGTGCACAACAACACTCTGACAAGTAAATATTTTAATATTTTTTAAATTTTTTTTTGGATAATTTGGTAAATACAAAAGATGAAATAATTTATAATGATAATTGATTGTAATCGACATAATTGAGTATCAAATGCAAACAAAAAATAACTGAAAAATTTTCTTTATATTTTCTAAAAATAATTGATTTTGATTTATGCAGAACGGACTGCGGGATATTCGTCATCGTAAATATAATTTCAGACAACAGGGCTGAAATTCCTCTAAAGGTATCAAAAGAGAAAATGGATAAAATAAGAGCAATGATCGTACATGAAGTTATATCGAATCATGCATGCTGCTGGAATTTGGTTCGTTTCGTCACTGGACTGACCAAGAAAAATAAAAAAAATGAAAAAAAAATGAGTGAAACAGTGCAGTATGATGTAGTTGGTTAGAAAACACTGTATTTCCTTTTAGTTTGAAAAGTATGCAAATGTTAATGTTTTTAATTTCAGTAAAGGATGGGTGTATGAATGAACTACTAATCTTGCATGAATACATTATGATTAATCTGAAAAGTTGAAATATTGCAGAATTTGATTGGAAAGGATTGAATGTATGTTATTGTTTTTTGTATTCTCAGTATTGTGTATGTGTGCAATAGTGATGTAACAAGAAAAAGTTTAAAAATGATAACTACAAGAGTAAGAAAATGATAACTAGAAACTGTAAGTTGAAAAAAAAACCAAAAATGATACCTGCATTAAAATAAAAATGATAACCAGAAACTGAGTAATTATTTGTTGAACAAAAATGATAGCTACACTAAATTTAAAAAGATAACCCGAAACTTTGTATTTGTTTGAAAATCCAAAATGATAATTGCATTCTTAAAAAAATGATAATCAGAAACTGAGTATTTATTTGTAATACAAAAATGATAACTGCATGCTTAAAAAAATGATAATCAGAAACTGAGTATTTATTTGTAATACAAAAATGATAACTGGGTTCTAAAAAAAATGATAATCAGAAACTGGGTATTTATTTGTAATACAAAAATGATAACTGCATGGTTTAAAAAATGATAATCAGAAACTGAGTATTTATTTGTAATACAAAAATGATAACTGGGTTCTAAAAAAAAATGATAATCAGAAACTGGGTATTTATTTGTATTACAAAAATGATAACTGCATGCTTAAAAAAATGATAATCAGAAACTGAGTATTTATTTGTAAAACAAAAATGATAACTGTGTTCTAAAAAAAATGATAATCAGAAACTGGGTATTTATTTGTAATACAAAAATGCTAACTGCGTTCTAAAAAAAATGATAATCATGGACTTTAAAGATGATAACTACATAACACACTAAATCGTACTGACTAATTCATTGAATCAATAAATGCATTAGTTTAATAAACAAATTTTTTTGATTAAACAATGAAATGACAAAAAATATCGGACCATAATTTTGAATTTGTAGCAAAAAGGTAATAGTAACATGCTAAAGGATAAAACTAATTTTAGCACATTGAATTTAATTGAACAGAACAACAGCAAATCACGTCATATCAACAACACAGCAGTATAAAAATTAAACAAAAACAAAATAATTGAAGAAGTGGTTTTATTACAAATGTAGAATATTCGGTACATGTGAAGAGTATCAAACACTAATTTGCGAACGTATACAAATATACTGGAGAAGTATGCATGGAAATACATTTGATCCCAAAAGAAAAATAAAATAAAAATCAGTTTTTTATTTTTTGCCACCATGACAATTGCGCTTATTATGGCCATATTCATTACACACTCTATTTTGCTTGTTATGGAAATATGCAAATCCACCTTTCCTTTTTGATGAAGGTCTACCGGCACCACGTTTATCCTTTGGTGGCTTAATTATTGCTTCATTACTTGATTCAACATCCGGTTTGTCATATGTTGGTATCGGATTAATTGTATGGCTATAAGAAGATCGGTAAGCTTCGACAGTGAAATAGTGCTCAATGAAATCATACACATTTAATTTCATTTTAGTAATGCATTTTATCGCATGAACACATGGAAATCCCATAACTTTCCACTGGTTACAACTACACGTCCAATCTTTTAGATCAACACGATGAGAAATTGGTGATCTAACTTCAAAAAGGTGTTGAGAAGCGCGTAATACATCCCAACCAAAACCTTCCTCAACTAATACTTTTAATCGGTTTTCCATGGTTGGACACAAAAAGGTAGTCCATAAACGGGATTCTTCACGACGTTTAGCCATTTGTTCCATAATTTCGATTCTTATCCCGTCCAAACAAGATGTAATTGGTAAGGCCCGTTCTTCTAAAATCCAGCTGTTGAAACTTTCAGCCACATTTGAGCTGTACTCCCCATACCTTTTACCACGGAAAAAAAAATCAGCCCATTTGTCAAAGGGTTTGTCTTTCAAAAAAGTAACCGCTGCAGCACCACCAACTTGTAAAAATTTAGAATGAGCAACTTGAAACTCATGAACATTAGATGCTCTAGAACATCTGTGAAACAATTCTACAATCGAAATGTGCGCATTTTTGGACTTAACAGCAGATAGCAAATTATGTTCCATGTGTAGATAGCAATAACTATGGTATGCAGATGGAAAAACATCGTGAACTCCCGAAATCAAACCTTGATGTCGATCGGACATAAAAACCAAATTGCGATCTTCGTTAATCATTTTCTTCAAATGATATAAAAACCAACTCCAATTTTCCACATTTTCAACTGAAACTACGGCCATAGCTAGAGGGAAGAAACCTGCAGAAAATTTTGAATGTTTGATAAAAAATGATCCCTATATATGTATTAAAATGATACCTACATACAGTAAACTGGAAACAGAGAAGAAAATGATACCTTAGTGCCAATAAAAATGATAACTTAAATCTGCTTAAAGAATGTTTGATTAAAAATGATCCCTAGATACGTAGTAAAATGATACCTACATACAGCACACTGGAAACAGAGAAGAAAATGATACCGCAACCAAAAAAAAAATGATAACTTAAATCTGCTTAAAGACAGGTTGATAAAAACTGATACCTAAATACGTAGTAAAATGATATCTACATGCAGTACACTGCTAACAGAGAAGAAAATGATACTGTAATCCCAATAAAAATGATAACTTAAATCTGTTTGAACTGATAAATCAGAAAATGTACTAAAGAAAACTGATCCCATAGAGACCAAATGGTACTTTATGTATATGTAAATCATATAAAATTAGTATAAAATAATACCTTGGTTGCCATTCTTAGCTGTAGCACCCATCAAGACTCCTGACCTCCCCTTCAAATGGCTACCATCTAAAAATATCATAGGCCGACATTACTTGAAGCCAAGAATACAAGCACCAAAACCAACAAACACTCTCTCAAACTGATTAGTAGAAGAGTCAACATCCATTGCGACATAAGAACCCGGGTTATGAGTCTGTAGTGCACCTAAATACCAAGACAAATCATTGTACGACATTGCATCATCGCCATACAATTCCGTTAAAGCTAGTTGCTTTCCTTTATAAGCATAACGGTAAGACAAAGTCAGGTTAAACTCTCTTCGAAAATCAGCCATTATGTCTTTCGGTTTCTTATTCGGACGATCTCTAATTTCATCAATTATCAATGACTTAACAAACTCGCTAGATAGAGCAGGTTTATTCGAATTTGTTAGACCACCTCCGCAAGAATGGTCAGCAATTAAATTTCTAATGAAAAACCTACTAAGTTGCCCAACATCAGAAGAGGCATGCACTTTAAACAAACAACCAGAAGACGACGATGAACAAATAGTTGTGATCCTGGTAGCACTGTTCTTAAGAAATTGTAAATCATGACCTGATTTAATTTGGTAGGCCATTAAGAATTGTCTGAACTCAGTAGCGCCTTCAAAACAAAAACCGGTAAAATCAGAAATTTTCAATGTTGATCCGTTTTTCATAAAATCTTTTAAGTAACTCTTCCTATGTACAACAATGTTCGCATCCAAACACTGAACAGAAGAAGAAGGAATTGAAACATTGGTAGAAAGTGCCAAGGAACCATCAATCACATTTTCTAACAGAAAGTCT
This sequence comes from Allium sativum, assembly GCA_030737875.1. Lineage (NCBI taxonomy): Eukaryota > Viridiplantae > Streptophyta > Magnoliopsida > Asparagales > Amaryllidaceae > Allium > Allium sativum. The sequence continues at coordinate 49,828,135 of CM060922.1, read as the reverse complement.
TTCAACTTCACATCAAAGCAGAAAAAAGCAGTCCTCTTATGTAATCGAAATAAAACGATACTTTGAAGATCAGAGTCAGTCTCAACGATTTTAGTTCTGCCCTCAAGCACATAGCTTAGTTCAAAAGACTTTGGAGTAAGTTGAGACCAGTATGTACAAATTTCGTTTTGCAAAGCGTACAATGAACAATTATCAGACAACCGAGTACTAAAAGAGGTATCGTTGAAGACAAGTACGATAAGGAGAGTATCTTCACCACTGGAACAAATAATTCTGGTGAACAATTCAGTTAGTCAAGTAAAAATATGTAAGCATATAAAACAAAACAATAAAACGTGCATAACACATTAGAAATGATAATTAAAAAATATTTAAAATGATACCTACAGAATGCTACACATTCAAAGGAAAGGGAAGAAAATGATAACTATAAAAATACTAAAATGATAACTAAAACCTGCTGTGGTGTATTAATCATGAAATCAGAAGTAAAGAAAATTGTAAGTCAAAACTAACATGTATACTTTCTAAATCAAAAATTGTTTTCATACAAAACAATATTAATTCAGCATTGCATCTACAAACCGTTTACAGAATTTAAAAACAGGAAAAACGAGATTAAAAATAATAAAAACAGAGATTTGAAAAAAAGAAAAACCAATACCTGCTAGTATCACAACGAGAATCCATTACTGATCTGTATTAAAAACGCACAAGAAATTGTTGAAATAAGCAATTGAGTTTTTTCTGTATGATTGGCGAAAGATCAAATCTCAGTTGAAGAATTGTGCACTGATCTAGGGTTTCAGATCTCGTTGCGATCAATGACGGCGATCTAGATTCGAAAATATGGAAGAATGAAACGAGATCAATGGCGGCGAGATTCTGAAAATGATTCAACGACGAGAAAGATTTTATTAATCAGGAAATTGCGCGCGTGATATGCGGAATAAAATTCCGACGGATAACAGAAACTCAGCGCACGTGAGACAATGAAAGGAGGGTGTTGTCCTTATGAGTAAAATTTAATTGGGCTGTCCTTATGGAGAAAAAAGCCTTTAATCTTGTCCTCCTAAAAATTTTCCTGTATAAATAAAGCATACACAGTAGATTGTGCAACAAGTATAAATTATCACCAGATAAAATACCCAAATAGAAATAAAATCATTTGAATACAAAATGTAATACTTGAATATACCAACGAATTATGCCCTCCAGATGTGTGTAAACACAACAAATTATTCCCTACAGATACGTGTAAACACAACAAACCATGTATTCATCTATACAAACTACCAAATCCAATATTCACTCATCTCTAATACTGATATCGTTCTGATAATGTCCTTTCTACTAATGTTTTAAGCAAATCCCATTCTAAGACTTATCCCCTCTGTTCATGTCACTAACCAAAAGACTTATCCCCTTTGTTCACGTCACTAACCAAAAGACTTATCCCATGTTCACGTCGCTAACAATTAACACCTAGGAGGGTGTAAAATTTCATTGGATGAGATGAATACAGATCAAACATGAGCCTCACTAGCACCAATGAGAAAATATTTCCAGTTACATACGACTCCCATGCAGATGAGCATGTTTCGTGCTGAAAACCATTTTAATGAACCATTTACACAGTTTGTATTGATAATCAATAAAAAAAGCACAACAAATCATGTAAGTCTAATTAGTCGATTAGCATCGCTTAAACAACTTTGCTTAGCAAAACATAACTTTTGTACAATTTACTAGAAAGATTAATCATATAAAAATTCATTTGTACCTATGTGTGATTGTCTAGGTTGTTCAGCTCATTGAGAAACAATGTAAGATCTTTTACAGCATTACAAAGGTAAACTAGAGCTGTGCATATCCAATTTCATTTATACAACAAAGTCGCAAAATACATTTAGTCCAAAAAAGCTAAAAGAAGCAAGTACCATATTAGCACTAGCACAGTCTTCAAGTTTCATTTCAGTTTACTGGAATCACAATGAAAAAAGATGGCAACGGTTATAATGAGAACAAACCTGCTGACGCCGGAGAGGCTAGCAAGACCAAGAGAAGAAACTGCTCCTCGAAAATTCCACAAATATTTTCCAGAACAGTAGGCATGCTTTGCATTTTATTACTGCATATATCTACCTGAGGTCTGGACAGTATATAGAAACATATTTGACAATGATTTGAAATGAGGAGTTCATAAATTAATGCATTACGTTGAGGCCTAGAGGTATCACCTGCGGCCAGTATACTGTTCGTTCATTTGACAATGATTTGAAATGATAAGCATTTTGTATTTCAGAATGAATCATGCCTACCTTAACAGTCCATACACTCGTCGTTCCCCCCGAAATTAACACCATGTATACTTAGCTTTGCATTTGTCACGCGACTCGCATTATACACATTGCTTTCCTTGATACCTCTATAAAAATTAGTTCTAACAACTGAACAATTAAACCCAAAAAGAAACCTATTTAACACGGAAGGCTTCTATTTTGGGCTTATTGCGCTTTTCTGTTTTTCTATTAATGGTGTCTCCTCTTTCCCACACTCACCACCTTTATGCCTGTCACCGTTTGAAAGAACACAAAATTTAATCCACATTATTAAAATAGCATCAACGGATTTGTTTCGTAAATCATTCAGATCAGGATCAAACCGCTACACCTCCTCCTGGCCATCATTAGAACTTGAAGAACATCCAGTCCTCGATTCAACCGATGATCATGATCAAGGCGAAGTAATCTTCAAAATCGACGATAGAAACAACAATAATAGCTAGTTCACATTCCCTAGCCACACCCAAATACATATCAAACACAACTCTAAAATAAGTGAGGACCCACCTCCGAAACACATCGGCAGCCTCATACATAAATCAGTTTTTATCACATGACACTAACACAAATCAGTTTTTAGGGTAAAAAATAGAATTCAAATATAAGGCTAACAAAAAACAACAAAAACCTATAAAAACCATTGATAGTCCATGAATCATAATATATGGCACAGTGCCATAAGTGGATGATGAGGCCACTGAAATTCAGACTTTCGTTTTTATTTTCATAGGATTAAAGGATAAGTGGTTTTATAAGTAGATCATTGTAGAGTGGATTTTTATTCTTTATTACACCTTTATAAATTTCTTTCATATAAAGGATAACTGCAGTCAAATAATGAGAACGGAAAGCACTATCTGCTATGAACTACATCTACTCATATTTTCATCGTAATTTTTGTATTTATAATTTTGACCAAGATTTATAGATATGTTCAAAAATTGATATTTTTATCTATACCCACAACATAGTGAAGTCAAAATAAAATTTAAGTATGAACAACAAAGAAGGCGATATACCATGAAATTACTAGTCGAGAAGAAAATCCGAAACAGCTTGATACGACCATGCAAGGAGAAGTTGCAATGTTTGCTCTAGCCTTGGAAGGAGAAGCCACAATGCTCGTTTTTCAGCTACAACTTCATTGATAACTGAATTTCAGTGCTATAAGCTATAAAATGAGAAAGCATGAGAGTAAGGTCCCTAAAACACAAGCTGTATAGCCATAAAAATAACTTGGTATATCTACGAAGAAAACATAATTGATACAATAAAATAGATAATTTTGGTAATTCACCAAGAAAAAAATAACTTCAAGTAAGTGCGGCTTGTTTAAGAGACTGTGGTTCTCAACAAAGTCGTTCACCAAAAAAAAACAAATCCAACAAAATCCAGCATAATGTTATGTAGGAATATAGTCAAAATTTTATTTGTAAAAAATAGGGATAGTCATTTATATGTGTAAGAAAAAACATCACATGTTCACAAAATGACACATTTCCATCAAAAAAAGAAGTCGATACTACAAATGAGTAGCAGAAATTCGAAGGACTAATTTATTAATAAATAGGAGTTGTAATTAATAAACATGCACAGACGTAGTACAGAACAAGTAAACATACATAGATGCAGTACATGACAAGGTAAAGCAATACAGTGACCGTAGGTATAGAAGGACAGAGTTAAAAGAAATTTTTGTAAAGAAAAATAGATAAACAAAATTGAGCGGCGTAACAGATGGAACCATGGTAACAAAAGAGGGAATCAACGGGAGGGATACAGGCTGATAAGGTTTCAGAAATTAGTTCCTTTGCCACTTCTCCTGAACCCAGATTCCAGGTGTTGCATTGCACATAGGATACGGCCAACTGTAATTTTTCAGTCGATCAATGAATGTACACACTTATAGTTCCTATTGTTTGTCATCCATGCCAATGGAACTGGGGTTGGTGGATTCATGATACTACATTTGAAAACATATGAAAAATGATATAATTCATTCCGAGACAGTAATACTAACCCATTAACATAGATTATAACACAATAATAAATAAAATGAAGCTATAAGCAAATCAGTTCCTTATTTGGCTAAAAATAAATGTTTATTTGGCCTTAGAAAATGTAGAACATCAAGATAAAAAAATTTCATTCAACATTTGGTACAATAACATGGATAACTTATGACCAAAAAAGAACAATTGTTTTTTTTACTCAAGATGTATAGTAAATTAAATCATTTTTCCGTTTCCATTCTAGTAAGTTAGGTACGAAGAAGGTACAAAAGAACAATATTACATAGCGCAGAACAGGGTTGAAAATAAATATGATACATAGTAGCAGTTGAATTGACTAATAGTAAACACATCAAGTTCTATTTCTCCATACATGAATATGAGGAGTTGAAATTAGGGTGAGATTTTGTTGACAAATATCATGTTAAGCTCCAAATTCAAAGACGACCTCAAGTAGTATAGGTCAAGTAAAACCAAATACTTATCGTGTTCTAGTAAATGATTTTAGTCACAACAAATATACATACACACATTGATCGCCCGTTTTAGTAGCACATCACCAGTGTCAGTATAGACCATCCAGCGGTACTAATCACCCCAATGGTGATACAAATCAATCATCATAAGTGTAGGATTATGATCAACAGTAGTAACACACATCCACCATCAAATAACACACATTTGAATTAGCTGTCTAAAAGTATTCTTATTTATTATCTTGACATAATTGGTTTTTTGCAAAAAATGCAAGGTGCAGAACTATTCAACAAAAATTTAAATTGCATTTAAACTTACTACATAGATCTGGTAATCTTAATTGTCCCACACCATAAAATATGGGATGTATGGCTAGTATATAGCCCATTAAGCACCCTCCCCTTACAAGCTAACTTTTAGGATGAGTTCTACCTAGTGATCCGTATCATAATCCTAATTTATGCACTGACAATGAGGAGTGAGTTTTGGTTATTTTTTGGTATTCATAGCTTTGGCTCTCTTAATTTCAATTTAGACAATAATATGAGCATATATTTTCAAATATAGTTTTCCATATAAAAATGATAAGAGATCCGGTGCACTTTTAGCAAAAAAATAATACAAGGATAGCTACAACATATATAGGACATAATTTCTAAGTCATGCCATCATGGCCTCTAACTCTTATGTCATGTTAAAGTCTTAAACAAAAACAAACAGTAGTTTTCTCAGGACATTTTTAGGCAACAATGGCCATAAGTAAAACCGCATAGACATCACGTTCAATTAGACAGTTATGTCCAGGCTTTTGATATAGACAAGACAACAAATCTACATCTCATGTCCATATTAACATATGAAGATATGTTCTCCCTTACAGCGCTAAAAAAAAGTAGTCAAGTAATGTGTGGGGCTGGAGGATGATGTATGTAAGAATACCTATATTTCCAGTTGTGCTGGTGAAAATAAATTAGTGGAGTGAAATCTATATGTATATAATAGTGAAAAAATGCATAAAGAAACATATTTCAACACAAATTTTTTTCCTGTGTGCTTTATTTTCATGTATATGTCATTTAAAATTATATTTATTAACATACGTTGTGTATTTAAGAGATACATAGTAGAATACACAAGCGCATAACCAAATATTGTATTATAAAGGAAGTATTGTATAGTCAAACCATTGTAATCATGAATCATATAAATAGTGGAGACTGATTATTATTATCTAAACTTTGGCTACGAGACTAAAATTGCGTAGGAAAATATCATTCAAAAAACAAATTTCTGCATAAAGGATTGAACGCTTATGTTTGATTATGCTATAGAGGAAGTCTTATATACTCAAACCATTGTAAACATTACTCATATAAATGGTAAAGACTAATTATTATAATTTGAACTTTGGTTGACGGACTAAATTTGCATATGAAAATATCATTCAAGCAACAAATTTATGCATGATGGATTGAACTCTTATACTTGAATACGTATGTAACTATCCTGGAGTTTATTCTTCTTCTTATACTTTTCACAAATTTAAACTTTAGTCAATTTTATATCATACAAGCGGGCAATATCATCTCAAAGCATTAGTTATGGTTAAACTTTAAGAGCTGTCATAATGAGTACGAATGTAACATCTTGGTACGGACTATGCCAGATGAAAATGATATCTTGCTTTATGGTAAATCTCGAGGGTTTTCTTATAATGTAAAAAGTATAAATTGAATATATATCCCATAATAACTTAGCTTATAATTACTGATTTCCAAAATGAAAATCTCGTATGAGAAGATATGTTCTATGTTTCCTATCACTAGAATTTTGAAGGCTTAACCTGCTGCCCATGGTGTTTATCAAAAAAATTGAATTTTATTTTAGCAGTTTTTTGTACATGATTATATTGTTTTCAATTTCACTTCCAAAGCCAGTGTGAAGTAATCGGGTACTGCTGACAGCACAGTAAACAGTCAGTTGAATTAAGTTCTTAAACGACTAACAATCGAAACCACCCAAAACCAGTTAAATATATGAACATAGTACATATAACATTCCTAACCACATTTGTACATTTATACAATGGTATTTGATATTGTGCAATTCAACTATCACTATTTTGGTAATATTATTTCCTTTGCACCCTTGTATAAAGGAGAAAGCGTGGCAACATGGTAAGTATAAATGCAAGGTTGTCAGACAAATAAATGCAAAGTGGTCATTTATGAAATAACCAAAAATGAGCAGGTCATGTTCCTAAATGTAGTAGGAATATGACAAAGGCTTAAAAGTAAGGGTTAACGACTGTGCAAAATAGTGTTTGTTCACAATTTAAGAGAAAGTCTGTGTAAATATTTAGTTTTTATATATTATAGTTCACAAAACAATTTATAGTAGTTGAAAAAAATAGTGGAAGAAAATCATAAATAAGTAAATGGAAATGCAAAAAAATAATTTTATAGTAACATGCAATATTCTATGCAAGGGAAGGAAAATTAGCAGTTGGGTTTAGGGAAGCAAGTAATCGATAAGAAAACAATCGATTATCTAAAGTCTAACCAATAGCATTATGAATTTCATAAAGCCTTTAACAAATTATCAAAATACAAATGAACAAGTAGTAATTTAACTGGTTTAGGGAAAGCTGAAACTCTGGGTATCTTACCAGCTATGCCACCTATGCATACAACTCCACATACACCCCCACTGGACATCAACTTAATATCACTTCACTAACAAACCATTTTCACAAACCATTATCCTACATTGCCACATAAACTGTCAATCTAAACCAACCATCTCCTTCTTTAATCTTTAAACTCACACAAATCACAAGCAAACACCACCATACACTTCATACGTGACCACTCACTTCAACTGCAATTTCACCAAACTGCACTTGATAAACGAGTAGGAACCTCCTCATCTATCACCTATACCACAACAGCAACCAAATTCCTTCCTACTCACTTCAACTAGAATCAATTTCGCGACCCTCTCCAATCTCCCCAAAATCTACCCTTCTCGTGAATCACCCAATACCAAAATACACCCCTTCAACTCGCCCAAATTCACCTGCTCCTGAAACCAATTCGCAAAATCACTGACGTTAACTTGCCTCCAGCTTCAAAACTCGAAACTACAACCGTTGCTATAGATTTTGATTCTAAATTTTGATTTCTCTTTTGGGATTCGGAATTTTGATTTGTGGAAATCTGTTAGCTCATGTGATTTAGGCAGAGTTGATTTGTGTTGAAAACAGAAGTTTCGCAGTTATTAATTACGAAAAAATGGAGTTCCAATAGTATGACAAACAGAGGAAATGTTGAAAAGGGGAAGACGAGAAGGGAGGAAAGTAATTTATGGGAGTCGTACGAGAAATTAGGTTTAGGCAGAAAAATCGGGAGGGAAGCGAAATTTAATAGGAGGGACCTTTTAAACGTAACCAATTTAGTCAATCGTTAAATAAATGTAGCCAAAGCCTCTAAATACAAAATTAAAAATCAAATTCCTTGCATATACATATCAAACACAACCAATGAATGTAACCATATGTATGTTTTCTTGTAGTGGAACAAAAAATCGATTTGCCAACAGATCTACAATTCCACGGCCACCCTTCATATTTTTTTTTATTTTTTTTTTTTGAATTTGTTCAGGAGGGAAACCGACCTGTGACACTCCACGTCTGTTAATGTCACTCACTAAGGGAATGCATTAAGTTTTGTGGAGCATTATAGGTAAACAGAACAGAAACATTACAAGACAGATATAAAATAGCAGTGGAATTAAAAACTTTTATTAATCATAAAGTATGCTTACACCATATATATGAAAATACATAAACTCGGTACATCATTAAAACTTCGATCTTGTACTTTAAATATCAGAGTACAATAATAAAGAAAGCATAATCCTCAAATCATAAGCCATAGTATCAAAGATAGAAGCTTGAGCAATACATCTAGAAGCTCCAAGCAAGACGATGGCAGAATCCTGACTAAGCCTAAGAATTCCCTCCCTTGAGAACCTCGGGGAGGGGGAGGGAGGGGGGAGGGGAATGAGAGAAAGAAGAGGAAACAAAAAAGGATCAGACATAAAGTCTGGCGAGTCTAACCAGTAAATAAATAAAAGTAACATGATAGGCATATAAAGTGGATAAGAGAGATCACTAAGGTGCATATGCTTCTAATGATTACTCTGTACTATTACTAGTATATCCAGAAAGAGATGATCCCTTCAACTATAAGGTGGTAGACTTAGGTATACGTTCTAATGTATCCTAACTACTACCCTGATAGAACGGCTCTCTAACCCTCGTAGATACCTTATGTTGGCCCCACAGTAGGAGGTATCACTTCCTAAAGTGACAACCCCTCATCGTAATAATGTGTGCACAACCATATCTACAGGTGTCACGGTCGTCTTATCCCCCTCTGTTCGGCTCATGTACGCACATGGCCCGGTCCGTTTGCGTCGCCCACACCATCCTTCACGTTTGGATCTCTTACAATCATTCAGTAAGCGTGCTCCTTCTCTGCCTAGTACGGAGTACTTTCTTTGATACCTACTCCGGGTTACTGACTGAAATGGGTCCCACACAATATGATACAAGTTCTCCCCTTTGTTTTGTATCCCCCACTAGGTTTTCACTGACTATGTATACCACTAAGTGCCTTTAATTACTTAGCCTTATTTATTTCTACTAGTTATGTCTACCCTAAAGGGTGTCTTTAATTACATAACTCTAATATTTCTACCGGTTATGCTTATCTACAGGTGTCTTTAATACATAACCCCCAATCTTCCAACCGGTTATGCTTACCAATAGGTGTATTTAATACATAACCCTATCATTTCTTCAAGTTATGTTTACCGTAAAAGGTGTCTTTAATTACATAACTTTATTATTGGGTGCGTTTTTTACAGGTCCCTATTAACTTTTAAAATATAAAAAAAAAACCGCTGGTAAAAAAAATATAAAAGACATCCCTATTTTTGAAAGTGCGCTCAAATAATTCCAGTTATACCCTTACGTACTACTAAGACATACGAAACATTGATTCGGCCGCAGTTACTAATTCAAACCACTCCTTTAATCTTGCAAACCCTAAATCCACGGGTCTACAAAACCCTAGAAATAAATTTGTGAAAATCGAGCGCCGCCCGTCAACTCTTTTGATCAGAATCATCAAATTTTGCTCGAATTCGATGAAGTCTTCAACACTTTATACGATATGGCGAAGAAAAAGGTATAACTCTTATTGAATTTTTTCATTAGCCGAATATTTTATATGTAGTAATAAGAATTTTTACATGTTTGTATGATGTTATTAAGAAATAAAGCAAAACCGTATGATGTTTTTGTATGTATATATATCATCTAACTATTACGTAGAACGGGAATTTGTAAAATATTGTATGATTTCCGTTAAATAAATCTGTATGGAAGTATGTTTAGCAGGCAGTTAATCTGTCTAATTAAGTGTTTGAATGCATATATAAGTAGAAGATTCTCGCTAGAATTTAGTTATCCCTAATACATTCAGAATATTTTGCTTGTATAACAGATTGTTGCATGTATAAATGCATATTTTCTAAGAAATGCGAGTACATAGACTAACGTATTCAACAAAAATTAATATGTTGTCTAGTATATGAAGAATATTTTAAAGTTTGGTATTTTTTTAAGGAATTAAGAACTTTTTTTGTTATTAAATTTAGGAAATTTGTTCGATTATGGATTAATATTAAACAGAAATGCTTTTTTGCAACCATTTAGTTTTAAACATATTATTGCAATTATGTATGTAGTTATGAAGAAAATTTTCATGCTTGTGTGCACATGTAAACTTGTTGTTGCATAAGTGTGTGCTTGTAAAATTAGTTACTGGTGAAAATTTTGAAAAAATTGTCAATGTAATAATTGTATTTATTTAGGTAAAGTATTATCAGTATTGTATGATTTAAAAAAGATAAAAATCCACTTAAGTATGCATCAATCATCATGTAATTGCTTAAGTATATGTTGTTAGAATTGGTAAAAACTTGTTATCTTGCATCAATTTTATAAGTGTATGCATGAAAATATATTTGTTTAAGTAAAGTATGAAGTTTAGTGTAAAAGTTTCATACAAGTATGCCACAATAAACATGCAGTTGCACTATTCAGTGTGTGTAAATGTTAGTGAGTAATTAAAAAGTTTAACTAGCATCATTTTGGTAAGTGTATGATGTTAAATGCATTTGTTTCACAAATTTATGCAGTTTAACTTTAGTTTTTGAGATAAATATGCAAATATAAGTAAGTGTATGAAGAGTATTATAAAGTTTGATTTTGGTTGAAGGTATTAAGCTGACATTAATTTTTAATGTATTAATTTATTCGATTGTAGAGTAATATTAACCAGAAATGCGTATTGCATTCATGCAGTTCTTAACATATACTTGCATTTATGTATGTAGATAAGTAGAAAAATTTCATGATTATGAGCAACCGTTAACATTTTGTTGCATAAGTCTATGTAGTTAAAATTAGGTAATAGTGACAATTTGTCAAAAATTGTCAAAATAATAAGGGTTGTTGGTTACAGAAATTTTGAAACAAATGAATGGTTTAAAGCAGAGAAAAATCACTTAAATGTGCAACAGTTAGCATATAATTGCTTGAGTATTAGTTGTTTAAATTAAATGATGGTGAAAACTTGTTATCTAGCATCAGTTTTATAAAGTGTGTGCATTTAAAAATAAATGGTTTAGTAAATTATGCAGGTACGTTAAAAAATTTCATTCAACTAGGGCAGTATACACATGCAGTTGCAACATATAATGCATTTAAATTTTATTGAGTGATGATAGAGTTCAAGTAACATCATTTTGTTAAGAGTATGTTGTTAAATGTAATTCTTTCAGAAATGTATGCAGTCTAACATTAGTTTTACAGTCAAGTGTGCAAATATAGTTGTATATTTTCACATGTTATGCAGGTTTTTGGAATTATTGCATTAAAATGTACAAAAATGTTTTTTCTAATTAAAATTACTATGCAGTTAGTAACAATTTTGAATGCAAATGTGAAACTGTCAATTGTGTATGTGTAAGCGAAAGCATTTAAGCATTGGTAATAACAATTAATGTTGATCTTAATTCAGAGACAAGACGTTGAAGAAACAAAAGATGTAAGGGATGCTGGAAAAGCTTTAGTTACTACTGATCAACGAACAAATGCTTTACAGGTTGCGAAAAAACGGAAAACAGACTATGTCCAAAGGCCAACAAAAAAGGAAGAAGTGTATAGAAATAATTTAAAATCATTTATTGAGTTGGTGGACAATATCAAAGAGGAAGAGTTGGTGGACAAAACCGCGGCGTGAAGGAAAACAACAAAAAATAGCAAATAAAATGGTATGTAGACGGAAAACCGTTAATACGCAAGTTTTATGAGTACATTATTTTTTTGCTTTTATGAGTAATAGTTGCACAGTTTTGTGCAATATAATGAATAGCTGGACTTTTTTTGCATATATCAACAAGATTTTCGAACGTATATACAGTTAATCAAAATACTTACACACATGTAAGTCTGTATTCAGAATACTTGCATAATAGTATGCATATATTTAGAACTGATCGAAATCTTTAAGCAATAACTTTATACTTGTTTTTACAGAGACTACAACTGTCAAAATATATTTGCATGAATATATGAAGTTATTCATATATATTTTTCTGCGTACAATTACGCAATTATCGTATGATTAAAGGTTGAATATATGCATAGTTTAAGAATTCTAGCAGGCAAGTGTGAGTTTATTATCTGATTGTTGCATGATGATATTTCAAAAACTTAATTTGATGGATGCGACTTTTTGTAATATTGTTGATTATTACTATGTTTCACTTATCTTGTGCATGTTTATGTATATGCAGTATTAAATGTTGCATACATTTTTGCATATGTCCACTGTTTGTTTCATACCTATATGCATTTATTCATGGTTAAATTAAATATGTTACACAATGTTTTGCAGAGACCAAATTCAGAACAAAATAATAAAGTTGATAGTGGTCAGGATGAAGCATTAGTAACAACTGAAGAACCGACAACTTCTCAATGTGTTTACAAAAAACAGAGAGTTGTAGAGAAACAGAAGTTGACAAAAAAGGAAGAAGTATATAGAAACAGTCCTGGGGCTATTAATAAACAAGGAGCTGAGCTTGCACTTAAAATTCTCAACTGCATACATCATAGCTGGACTCCATTACAAATCCTGACACAGAACTTCCTACTATCAGATGCGAACAGGGGTATATAAGATGGGGAATGTTGGTGTTAAGAATTTTTTTGTAATTTTGTGAAGTGGTACTCTAGTTTTTATGTACAAACAAAGGATTATTAGTTTCTAAACTGGAGTTGTGTGAAAGTTTTTGTAATGAATTGATATCTCTGTAGTTTGCATGATATTTTGAATAGTACTTACTTCTATGTAGTTATCTAAAATAATAGCATGCTTGTGTGAAATTATTGTTGTCAGTAACACAATTTTTTTTAAACTTGCATAATTTTATGATTTTTTTCCAATTTTTGCATTCATAAGTACAAGATAAATTCGAGTAATAAATTGGTTGTTGATGCGCTTGTGGTTTATTAAATCACCTACTGTATGGAAACAAAGAATATTTGCATACAATTGTAAATATTTTAAGGATAATTGCATGTAAAAACGTAAAAATTAGCACAATTGCTCCAAAAAATGATGTAACCGTCGTTTATAGATTAGATATTTTAAATTGAAAAATAAGTATAAAAAAGAATCAGTGTTTAAAAAATGAAACAAATAGTAAAAGTTAAAAAATATTTTGCGTACATAATGAAAAATTGAACACATACATGCACATATTAACAATATTTGCACAATTCTATGCAATAATAGAGAACACTTGTTACATTATCCAGATATAACAGTACTTTCTTACCTGTCTATACCAAGTAGGAATGGTTTTATACAATTACTAATCAGTGCAAAAATAGTAGCAATGTTGAAACATATATTCATTAAAACTGTATACATCTACGCATATATACGTACTAATTGCATACTTCTATGCAACTGTATAGAATAATTTATTACATAAAATTTCAAAACAGAAATAATTGCTAATAAAAACAGAATTAACATTAAAATAATTAACTAAATTAAATGCAGCAAGTAATAGTTCACAACAGTGTACAATTTAAACAAATTTTATTTTGTTTTTTCAAAATAAACATCTACATCTCTACTGAAGAACACGTCCTTTTATTACGACCAGGCATTCTTCTACCTTTTGGAGGAGCTATAATTACATCTTCAACAGCCACGTCTTCACCCATATAATTTATAGCAGGACCACTGCTTGAAAAATAAAAATAATAAAAATTAATCAGCTTAATATGCAGTAATCAAAGAAAAGTACCAAAACAAAATCATATAATTATAACTAGATGCATACATATATGCAAATAACATAAATATGTACATACATACATGCAAAATTTTAGAACATTTGAACAGACTACATTAAAAAATAAATCCAGAAAAATAGAACTATGAATATATTAAAAATATATTCATAGAAGTATGCAACTAATCTTCAGGAAAGCAGACGAACAGAAATTCCAGTACACCTGTATGCATATATACAAAAAAATTGCATATTTGTACGCAATTTTTCTGAATACATCCAAACACACGTACTATACAAATAGTTGCATTTTTATATGCTCATATTCAAACTATATGCATATTTTTATACATGTACAGAGAACAGATTAAAAATTATGTTGACAAATTAATTTATACTTCCTTAAATCAACAACAAAAATTTATACTTTACAAAATAATTAAACTATCCATCGATAAAATAAACAACTCCATTAATTCAGTATAAAAAATCAACAAAAATCTATCGAAGACCTGAAATCAATGTACAAATTTAAAAATAATAATACAAAAGTATATTTTACCTGAAGGAAGATTTTTCCAATTCATACAAGATAGTTCGATCAACAAAATCTGTGGAGAAAATTGCCGATCAATTCCAATTGTATACAGACAGAAATCGAAGTTCAGAACCCTAAACAGATGCTGTCGCCGCCATTATTATCGTTGAAGTAAAAAATAAATCACGAATAAAAAAATATCGTATTAGATCCGTCAATTAAGGCATGAGACAAAATTAAATGACGAAAAACAAATATCGGACGTGATCCGTTAATTAAGTAGTGATTTAAAAGATGGGCAATTCTGGAAAAGATATGCCGATATTTCAAAAATAAGTATGAAATTTATATGTTTGCAAAGCGGAGGATGTGAGCCTAATTAAGTTTCATTTTAAGGATGTGTCCCTAATTTTCACTTTATTATTTCCACCGATTATGTATACCACTAGGTGTCTTTAATTACATAACCTTATCGGGTTAAGTTTGTGGGCCTATATATACTAATACTACCCACCTACCCAAGATTTACTTAACCCTCCTACTGATCCAAGCATGTTTATTTAATGGTTAAGTTTGTAAGCCTATATATACAAATATTACCCACCTACCCAAGATTTACTTAACCCTCCCATTGATCCAATCAATTTTACTTAACCATAACTTCAGTTCTTATTCATACAATCCTTATGGATTAGTTTAGGTTAAGTAGTCCAATTTATTAACATGTTCATTTATGGTTTATAATGGGCTAGACCTCACACATTAGGCCTACAACGTGTGGATGCTGGATATGTCGGTCGGGTCCGAGCAGTCTTATTCCGCAGTTGGGCCTAACCTCGTTTCTTAGTCCGATTCATATTTACATACTTAGACCTCCCACATTAGGTTCAACATTAGTGGCTACTGGATATGCCGGTCGGGTCCAGGCAGACTTCCACCACTAATGAAACCTAACCTCATGTCATAAGTACAATTACAATTGCTAATTGTAATTACTAGACATTCAATTATTAATTAATTTACCAATTAATTAATTCTTCCTTTTATAGGTATCAATACCTATTTTACTCAATAATTTGAATTACATGTCCAAAAATGTTCATATAAATTATGCCATTTTTAACCTTTTTTCTCCTGTTCCTTAACTAGCACCCTCACAAAATTGGCAACATGCCTAGGTTAGACAATAGCCTAGTCATAAGCGATAATAGGGAAAATAATGGGAATATAACTAAAATGATCATCTTGGCATAAACATAAACTAGTATGACAAGGTGAACATACCTACTGGCATGGACATGAAATTGTCATCATAACAAGGTGGACATAAAACTGATGAATGGTTGGCAGTCAATAAGTATGATGTCACAATAAGCATAATAAGATCTAAATTATCAATTTAGATGTCCAATCGGTTTAGATCTAACATGATAATTACAAGGTGATAATTTAGATCACATAAAATAGATCTACCATGATAACATAAGGTGATAATTTAGATCACATAAAATAGATCTAACGTGATAACATAAGATGATAATTTAGATCACATAAAATAGATCTAACAAGATAACATAAGGGGATAATTTAGATCACATAAAATAGTTCTAGCATGATACCATAAGGTGACAATTTAGATCACATAAAATAGCTCTAACATGATAACATAAGGTGATAATCTAGATCTGTCTAACAGTTTCAATTTCCACATAAATCAGATCTACTAGTTTAGAAATAGATCTACACACATCCACATCATAGCATATCATAAAAGTTACAATTTAGATAAAGGTTTATATCCAATCCTAACTAATTCAAGGTGACATATGTTCATGATTTACATAAATGATTAGATCTATCCAATGATATAACTGTCCAAATTAACAGATCTATATTAACCACAATATAGTTACAAACCAAGATCCATAATAATAACATAGTAGAACAATCACAATTGAATTGGATCTAGAGATATAGATCTATCATGACCTAACATAAGATCTAACAATTACCTAGATTCAAGGTTTACAACGTGTCCAAATCACAGTCTTTCATAATTCACTATTATTCATCTAAACCTAAAAGCAACTAGAACTCACTGTGATTGGATTGCTAAGATGATAGAAAAGGAGTTGGTACTGAATCTATACTTGAATCTCAGAATTTGATTTTCTCTAATTGATAGTAGAAGATAAGAGACCCTAGTTCGGTTCAGAATCCGGCAAAGTCTGACCACCATTGTTTCTTTGTGAAGAAAACAAAGGATTTGAGATATACTTATAGTTGCTGGGTTATAGAATTTGGATGCCACCTCAGCCCTAACGGAATTGGGTCAGGACACGGGTCGCCACCGACTTGAAAAAGACCCGAATGCCTAAAGACTATCCTGGGTGCACTTTACAGGTGTGTCAGTGTAAAATTGCCTTAGCGCGCTTATGAAGTGGGCCAGTTATACCTGGTTTGATTTTCAAACTTTTATCGTCCATAACTTCTTCATACATTATCCGTAATATGCAAACCAGGTGTCTATCTTGACCAGAATTTCCAGACAGACGCAATGACGTAATCCGTTTCCCTTAATTCTGAATATTAAATTAATTATTCTTTAATTTATCTTCTTTAATGTCGTTAAAAATTTGGGGTGTTACATTCTCCCCTACTCAAAGGATTTCGTCCTCGAAATCTCTAAGTTTAAAAGAATGTATCCTACCATTCATCATCCATCTACTCATCCACCAAACACTGGCATCCATTGTCCTTAAAGATTTCTAATGCTTATATGAAAATATGAAAAGGTGTGTGTATATGTCCCAATACTAATGCGAAAATCAGGCGGTCTACTGATTCAGTTGACCTCCTTAATGCAATGTAATTTTAGTGCCATGAATCCAATATGTGCGCAAATAAGCCTATTATAACATATAAGCTCTACATGTGTGCACTGCAATGTAATTTTAGTGCCATGAATCCAATATGTACGCAAATAAGCCTATTATAACATATAAGCTCTACATGTGTGCACACTCATTCGTCCAAATGCAATATCCATATGCTAGTTCATCCATTTCCATCCATAAAAGAAAAGAAAACGCACATACATCCATATGCAATATAAGAGTGATTGAGCCGATCTTAGTGCCTAATGTGTGTGTGTATGTGTCCACATGCAACCACTAGCAAAAACTTGCATCCATCAAACATAACATGTTTCAAACACATGTTTGCATCCATAGGATTCCCATATAAAGGTCGAAAATACTATGGATAGGATATACTCAAATGATAGAAAAAGTGCGAATAAAAGATTTTGGAAGAGAAGTTAAAAACATTCCCTTGAAAAGAAAAGGGTACGAAGCGCAAAAATCTTGTCTTCGGTCTCCCAAGTTGCATCCTCTTGGTTGTCTCCCCACTGGACCTTTACAAACTTGAATTCTCATTTGCATAGCTTATAAACCTCCGATTCAAGTAAAAGTCTTCCTATAGATCCCCACTAATGAGTCAGTGGTTTACAGGGTCATCCATATAATGCTTCGAAGGGTTCCATGCCTGAGACGACCCGAACTTCCCCGTGAAGGAAGGCCCGGATTGAATTGAGAACACGACAAATTGGAACGCAAACAGAAGAACATTTCATTGTTTATTACAACAATTCCATCAGAATACAAGAATATTACAGAGTATAAATAAATATTATACATTCGATAAATATCAGAGATTACAATACATTACATAGCAGCGGAAAATAATACAAAACACAACTAAAAGTAATACACGGATACAGAGCTTTCTGAGTATCGTTCCAACTGTAAATCAGGATCATGTGAATATAAATCTGCAAACCCAAAACTACTAGCTGCCCGTGTCAAAATAAGGGCACCCAGAGTTTAGGTTAAAACAATAAACTCCAGGTCAGTCATGTGACTAGTGTGAGAACTAAAACAGTTATTTAAAACTTTACTTTAAATCAGATATATCAAGGGACCACGCCATATAACACGGAACGGGTTTCCTCCCAAGAATACCAGTGCAAATAACAAAATAGCGCAATGCTTTTTGGAAAAATGAAGCTATTATAAGACCTAGGTCCCATCACACAATGCAACACAAGCCGGAGGATAGGGTTTTCCCTTATAATAGCCAAACATGCTTGGTACGTTAAAAACAAATCATTTGATACTATTATAAGTGTAAAGTGTATAAAATAATTTCAATCATAAATATCAATCATAGACGGCATGGGTACCATATATCATGTCGCCATATTAGGCTCTACAACCAAAAACCGCAAATTCACGTATTTGGAAATTGGATTTCCATCTATGAACCGAGGCAAGGGATCGTCCTCTACCGATTCGAGACGTTCTAGCCCGTGTCTCAGGATCAGAGCTTGAGTGACCCTTGGATCGTCAGGGCCGGTCCACCGATGTGGATTAAAATGCCTGAACACTGCGTTTCCCCACCCTTTGGGGGCGTCAATGAGCCAAATGACTCCATCGGCTCCACACAGTCACTGATATATCCGAGGCGCCTCGCAACAGAAATAACCACATAGGTGAAAATAATATAAATGTCAAGACTGGTAGGTCACTGACACCACCCTAGCTAGAAGGAAACGCATGCCCTCCCTGAGGTCCTCTCCCGTTTCTGGTTCACAACCAGGGTGTGAGGCTCGCGAATCAATGCTACACGAAGCTATGCCACACAGGCCGTGCTTCGATCATCAACCACAAGACTTTGCTTTTCAACAGAAGCCTTGATCAATTGTCACTTAGGCATGCCACACAGGCAATTCACACCATGCGCTGATGTCTATCGATATACAACCTCTGATCCCGTACGTCTCAGAGAAGGGTGAAGTAAGGGAATGAATTCCCCTTCACCAGACAGATGTATATTTAATAGAGATAGATCAACATAGAGAAAAATTCAATGTCAGACACACAGTCCATACAAGTTCGTTCTGGGTCTGAACGAAACCGGAGGCACCTTGTACCTCGCATATCCATCGATATGCAAGTACGTCTGGACGATCACCAACTGATTCTCTCCTCTTGGGTGTACAACTCAATCAAGATCATCAGTAATCACCCAAACGATGTGAAGACCTCCGGTCTTCAACCACCGTCTTCATTCTCGACACCACGTCGAATCAGTTATTCAGAATGGGATAAGCCCAGTCTTTCTGAATAACTCGCGTATATATATAATAAACAAGTGTTACACAAACACAACATACGCCTCATTCCAATTCAGAATATTCTTTTATTCAAATATTCTTACACTTTGGGAAACGTTCCCATTAATTTTATCCAAGATAAATTCTTTAAATTTATTCTTTAATCTTCCATTGAATATCAATTCAAATTAGTAGGGATTAGCGAACCACACCAAAGTAATCATTTATTGTATTTCCCAATCCCAACCTATTCATCCCATGAAGTAAAACTGGTCATACTTCATATCTAACACCACGGTGTTATCGGTTAATTCAATTACCATTTCACGTTTAATTCTAATTAAAGATTTAACTATCGCCTAGAGCAAAACCGGTGATACTCCATTCTCGATCATTTCAATCTAATTAAACATTCATTAAAACTCCACTTAGTTTTAATCTTCCCAAAAATCAATATCTTGTCTTTAACTGGGTTAAAGAACCAATGTCATCTAAAACACGGTTCACGATAAACCCAAAATCACATTTGATGTTAAATACAAGGCTCTGAATAGAAAATATATCAGCTTATATTCAATATCAAATTCTACGACTAACAAATATCGTATTGAAAATAACAATATAAATATATCTTTCAAATTTCCATAACAATATCTGTATAATCACGAAATCCAACATCGAAATATTCCACAGACAATTTCGATTCAAATCCATTCCAATTTGATTATTGGAAATTCTGGCTACTTTTTAAAACCCTTTTCAAATCCAATTTATTTATTTCAAAAATAAATGGATTATAATTCTAGTTCAAAACTAGTTCATTTCGATAAAAATCTATTTTTATCTTTTCAAATATGGAGTTTTTCATCCCAATTCTTCACATATCATTTCTTATGATTTTACACACATTATTACTATTTTTAATAATTTTATCAGGGCCTGTACAGTCGATTTCCATCAACGGCCATCGAACTGCACTTACAGCGACCTTTTCCAAATTTAATTTGGACATAATTCCAAATCCAACCGTTAGATTTCAAATCTCTAATATTCGTTAGAAAGCTCTTTTCGATACGAACCCAAGGTTCTGGTTTTAGGAGAATCCGATGGTCGGGTCTCCCGTAATATCCATTCGAAGTCAATGGTCGAAATTCGCAAACTGCCGCGGCGCGGCGCGTTCTATTCAGGCCATTGAATATATATAATATATATATTATATATATTTCGTCGATTTCCTTTCAAAACGTATTTTATAGATCGTTTTAAATCCGTTTTCGAAACGATTTCAACTTCACATTCAGTTTCGAATCAAAATTGAATATTCCACATCATCGATATACAAATGATAATATTTTCAAAACTTTATAATTTGAAATCACTTTCTTTTCTATATTCATTATAAAAATGAATAAAATCGATATAAATATCGTTCACGTCAAAATGGCGTCAATCTTGTCAACACGACTTTTATTCAACACATGAATGTTTATTCTATTCAACACATGAATATTTGTTCTATTCAACACATGAATTTTTATTTCTATTCAACACATGAATTTATTTCTATTCAACACATGAATATATTTTCTATTCAACACATGAATTTATTTTCTATTCAACACATGAATTTTTATTTCTATTCAACACATGAATTTATTTCTATTCAACACATGAATATATTTTCTATTCAACACATGAATTTATTTTATTCAACACATGAATTTTCATTCTCTTCTTTATTTTCCAAATTAGAATGAGGCCCAATCAATTACTATATAATGTTAATTATATGGATTCTCTACAACACATGTATATAATAGCAATGATAAATCATCAACCATCATCCAGAGTGCACCACACCACTGCAAAATCATTAAATATAGATAAGTAACGCTTACACAATCTGTCAACCCATCGGTCGACATACTACTAAACAATTGGGATTAGTGTACGTCAATATCATCCCAACACCCCTGTGGGGTTTCAATCAATCAAACACATATTTTATTTGTGCAGTTGGACGATGTGTAAAATTTATCGTCCCAATCAATATCAGTCAAATCGGCGTACATAAACAAATCGTTCGATTTGTAAATGAATATTTATTTTATTTCAACACATGAATATGTATATTTTATTTCAACACATGAATATATATATTTGATTTCAACACATGAATATATATTTTATTTTAACTTATGAATATATATTTTATTTCAACACATGAATATATATTTTCTTTCAACACATGAATATATATTTCACACATCACAATCTACAGTCAAATTTCACAATACAGCAATCAAACAAACAAGTCATCCATGGTCTGTGGACGACAGGCGTCGGGTGCTGCTAAGCACCGTCTGCATCCTAGTATATATATTTTTAACTAGAAAACAAGATTTAAAGTGAGAAGTTCTCACCGAGGGTTCCACTCCGCCGTGCTTTACTTTTGAACTGCTGAACCGTCTGGATCTGTTTGAAATTCTAATGCAGCTCTTGCCCCGCTGTTCATAATAAAAATTATATTTTTATTACTTCATTCTAATAAATAAAAAATCATATTTTTATTTCTACTTCATATATTTTTACAACGCTTCTTTCTATATAAAAAATTATATTTTTATATTTCTACTTCATATATAAAGATCGAAATTTTATTTCGACGCTATAAAAATCACAATTTTATTTCAACAAATATATAATAAAAATCAGATTTTTATTTTGCAACATATATAAAAATCGTATTTTTATTATCTCTATAATGTAAAAATCATGTTTTTATTCTCTCTATAATATAAAAGTCATATTTTTATTCTATAAATATATAAATAAAAATTATATTTTTATTCGCTAGAAATAAAAATAAAAATCTTATCTTTTTGCATCATAAAAATCTCGCCTTTCCCTTCTATAAAGATCTAATCTTTTTATTTGATAAAAATCAAATCTATTTGTTATAAACACAACAAAAATTATAGATTTATATAAAATAAAAATCCTACCTTTCCATCCCGCACGTATAAACAAAGATCACCTTTTTATATGCAATACATATGAATAAAAATCATATTTTTTTAAAAAACCCTACATATAAAAATCAGTTCTTTCCACACTCGAACATCATTTTCTTCTACATGTAAACATCATTTTCTTTCGCTACTCCTATAATGTAAAAATCAAATTTTTACATGCATAAAAATCGACATCAAAAACTTATTACATCATAATGAATAAATGAAAGAAAATACTCACTTTTATTTTGGTTTCTAGAGGAGAGGGGGAGGGGTGTGCTGCGCTCGCTGGAGTCGGAGATGGGAGCTCGGCCAGGGGCGCAGGGGTTCATCTAAGTGGCGGCGGTGGGCCACAGGAGGGGAGCAGCTCGGATTTGGGGTGTGGGGCTCTAGGGTTTGGAATTGGGGGCTCGAGAGAGGAGAGGAGGATTGGTGGAGGTGGTAGAACAACGGAAGGCGTCGGCGATCATGGGGGAGGGCGGTTGCGTAGCGCTGTGGGCCGGTGGTGGCTGGAACGAGGCAGCGACTTTTTTTTCTTTTATTTGTTTCTGTTTTGATCGAATTTGACCAGGGGGAATAAGGGAGAGAGTGAGGGTATTAAATGTGTATATATATATTATTCTTATTTCAAAAAGTTACTTTTTATTTCGAACCCCAAATCGAACCCATCGAACCCACCTACTATCATCCCTAGCTAATTACTCCCCTTCTGAACACAATGGGATATGTTTCATCCGCCGATTCGATCGTTTCGATCAGCTTTCATCAAAATTAAAATATAACTCTGTATATTGAATTTGAACGTGCATTTTAATTTACCGGGCCCACACACGGACTCTAAAAATTCTCAAAAAATATTTTCTAGCATCGTATTGACGGTATGGTCCTAAAAAACTAATTTCATCAAATTTTGAGACCGTTTGAAAAATGGTCATTTTCTAGTCGATTAAAATTGACTGAAATGGTCAAAACACATTTAACTTCGCCATGCCCACGTATTAATTCAGAAAATTATGAATTTTGAAACCTAGCCATAATATGACATCAAAGATCCAACAAAAGTGGTTTTATCGAAAACCGAGGTCGTTTGCAAAATTTCCATTTTTAAGGGCCAGAATTCCATAGCGACTATTCTGAAATTTCAGCTCGGCATCTCTTGATTCCCGCTATGAAATTTCAATTTTTCGGATTCATTGGAAAGATATTCTCAATTAGATTCAAATAATTTTGGTTTCGCTAAAATCCGATTTATTTTGAATCTTGTACCTTCATTTGAAATTTGAAATCGAATTTTCGAACTACCGCGCCATTTACAATTCCTTTTATAATTTAAAAAAAATATTTATATTCTAACAACGATCTATATAAATATACTTCTAATTCTATCCAAAATAAATTTCTCATCATTATTATTTAAAATAATTCATTTTAAATATTCAAAATTCATCAAAATTGCCAAAATAAATTTTTTTAATTGGTTCAGATTTCCGGGTTATTACAATCTCCCCCACTTAAAACTTTTCATCCCCGAAAAGGAACGAAGCTGAAAGTTGTTTAACTAATCAACTCAACTTCCAGTATTTTCTTTATGGCTTAAATTCAACTTTTCAGTTTCTAAGAACTTTTCAATTTTTTCAAAAATTTGGCTAACACCCTAAATTTTCGAAAAATTTCGCCATAACCTCCCCTGCACCGAGAGCTTTGAGATATTTCAAATAGCCTCCCATGGCCCTTACCAATCCAAAAAGAAAAAGAAACAGCCAATCGGCTCATAAAATTATCCAAACCCAAAGAAATTAGTAAACATGTACCTATTTGTCGGGCAAACAATTTTATTCCTCTTCTCTAGCCTCCTTGCTATGACCTGTTCAATGTAAGTACATGTATATACATGCAAATGCGACTAATTTTCAGTATAATTCAATATTTGGTACAATTTGGCTAAAGGGTTCAAATTTTAATTACTCAACCAATAATCAAATAACACAATCAGCAATCAATTAGTTGATTATCATTTCAAATTCATAATTTTGATACATTGTCCAAAAATCAGATTTTTGATGCCAAATCACAACAAATAATCCTATGTAAGTTTTGGTTCTCACACCAGTCTAATGGAAATATGTAGATATCCCACTTTCGGCAATCAAACATAAATTCTGATGATGATCGATCAATCATCAGAATCATCTCCGGGCGACTACAGTGTGATTCTATATCTATCCAGTATATTAAAACTTCGAATATACGTGGATCAGACGTATATGCAAAATCATTATATATCGGATTGTCCAAATCAATACAAATAAATATTCAAATACGAATAATTAAGTTTAAATTTTCAAAACAAAATTTGTTTTCATTTTAAAAATATTCTCTTCACACTCGTTCTAGGATACTACTGATCCCATCTCTAACGAGTCATTCCCATTGGATATTACTAATCCAATCTCTGATGAATTCTTTCGTTTGGTTCTAATGTGTCTTGCTCTCGAGCTTTGTAAACCAAAGCCCTGATACCAGCTGAGACGACCTAAACTTCCCCGTGAAGGAAGGCCCGGATTGAATTGAGAACACGACAAATTGGAACGCAAACAGAAGAACATTTCATTGTTTATTACAACAATTCCATCAAAATACAAGAATATTACATAGTATAAACAAATATTACACATTCAATAAATATCAGAGATTACAATACATTACATAGCAGCGGAAAATAATACCAAACACAACTAGAAGTTATACACGGATACAGAGCTTTCCGAGTATCGTTCCAGCTGTAAGTCAGATCCTGTGAATATAAATCTACGAACCCAAAACTACTAGCTGCCCGTGTCAAAATAAGGGCACCCAGAGTTTAGGTTAAAACAATAAACTCCAGGTCAGTCCTGTGACTGGTGTGAGAACTAAAGCAGTTATTTAAAACTTTACTTTAAATCAGATATATCAAGGGACCACGCCGTATAACACGGAATGGGTTTCCTCCCAAGAATACCAGTGCATATAACAAAACATCGCAATGCTTTTTGGAAAAATGAAGCTATTATAAGACCCAGGTCCCATCAAACAATGCAACACAAGCCAGAGGATAGGGTTTTCCCTTATAATAGCCAAACATGCTTGGTACGTTAAAAACAAATCATTTGATACTATTATAACTGTAAAGTGTATAAAACAATTTCAATCATAAATATCAATCAAAGACGGCATGGGTACCATATATCATGTCGCCATACTAGGCTCTACAATCAAAAACCGCAAAGTCACGTATTTGGAAATTGGATTTCCATCTATGAACCGACGCAAGGGATCGTCCTCTACCGATTCGAGATGCTCTAGCCCGTATCTCAGGATTAGAGCTTGAGTGACCCTTGGATCGTCAGGGCCGGTCCACTGATGTGAATTAAAATGCCTGAACACTGCGTTTCCCCGCCCTTTGGGGTGTCAAAGAGCCAAATGACTCCATCGGCTCCACACAGTCACCGATATATCCGAGGCGCCTCGCAACAGCAACAACCACACAGGTGAAAATAATATAAATGTCAGGACTGGTAGGTCACTGACACCACCCTAGCTAGAAGGAAACGCATGCCCTTCCTGAGGTCCTCTCCCGTTTTTGGTTCACAACCGGGGTTTGAGGCTCGCGAATCAATGCTACACAAAGCTATGCCACACAGGCCGTGCTTCGATCATCAACCACAAGACTTTGCTTTTCAACAGAAGCCTTGATCAATTGTCACTTAGGCATGCCACACAGGCAGTTCACACCATGCGACTGATGTCTATCGATATACAACCTATGATCTCGTACGTCTCAGAGAAGGGTGAAGTAAGGGAATGAATTCCCCTTCACCAGGCAGATGTATATTTAATAGAGATCGATCAACACAGAGCAAAATCCATTGTCAGACACACAGTCCATACAAGTTCGTTCTGGGTCTGAACGAAACCGGAGGCACCTTGTACCTCGCATATCCATCGATCTCCAAGCACGTCTGGACGATCACCAACTGATTCTCTCCTCTTGGGTATACAACCCAATCAAGATCATCAGTAATCACCCAAACGATGTGAAGACCTCTGGTCTTCAACCACCGTCTTCATTCTCGACACCACGTCGAATCAGTTATTCAGAATGGGATAAACCCGATCTTTCTGAATAACTCGCGTATATATATATATAATAAACAAGTGTTACACAAACACAACATATGCCTTATTCCAATTCAGAATATTCTTTTATTCAAATATTCTTACACTTTGGGAAACGTTCCCATTAATTTTATCAAAGATAAATTCTTTAAATTTATTCTTTAATCTTCCTTTGAATATCAATTCAAATTAGTCGGGATCTACGAACCACACCGAAGTAATCATTTATTTTATTTCCCAATCCCAACCTATTCATCCTATGAAGTAAAACTGGTCATACTTCATATCTAACACCACAGTGTTATCAGTAAATTCAATTACCATTTCACATTTAAATCTAATTAAAGATTTAACTATCTCCTGGAGCAAAACTGGTGATACTCCATTCTCGATCATTTCAATCTAATTAAACATTCATTAAAACTCCACTTAGTTTTAACCTTCCCAAAAATCAATATCCTGTCTTTAACTGGGTTAAAGAACCAATGTCATCTAAAACACGGTTCACGATAAACCCAAAATCACATTTGATATTAAATACAAGGCTCTGAATAGAAAATATATCGGCTTATATTCAATATCAAATTCTACAACTAACAAATATCGTATTGGAAATAACGATATAAATATATCTTTCCAATTTCCATAACAATATCTGTATAATCACGAAATCCAACATCGAAATATTCCACAGACAATTTCGATTCAAATCCATTCCAATTTAATTATTGGAAATTCTGGCTACTTTTTAAAACCCTTTTCAAATCCAATTTATTTATTTCAAAAATAAATGGATTATAATTCTAGTTCAAAACTAGTTCATTTCGATAAAAATCTATTTTTATCTTTTCAAATACAGAGTTTTTCATCCCAATTCTTCACATATCATTTCTTATGATTTTACACACACTATTACTATTTTTAATAATTTTATCAGGGCCTGTACAGTCGATTTCCATCAACGGCCATCGAACTGCACTTACAACGACCTTTTTCAAATTTGATTTGGACATAATTCCAAATCCAACCGTTAGATTTCAAATCTCTAATATTCGTTAGAAAGCTCTTTTCGATACGAACCCAACGGTTCTGGTTTTAGGAGAATCTGATGGTCGGATCTCCCTTAATATCCATTCGAATTCAATGGTCGAAATTCGTGAACTACCGCGGCGCAGCGCGTTCTATTCAGGCCATTGAATATATATATATATATATATAATATATTTCATCGATTTCCTTTCTTAACGTATTTTATAAATCATTTTAAATCCGTTTTCGAAACGATTTCAGCTTCACATTCAATTTCGAATCAAAATTGAATATTCCACATCATCGATATACAAATGATAATTTTTTCAAAACGTTATATTTTGAAATCACTTTCTTTTCTATATTCATTATAAAAATGAATAAAATCGATATAAATATCGTTCACGTCAAAATGGCGTCAATCTAGTCAACACAACTTTTATTCAACACATGTATGTTTATTCTATTCAACACACGAATATTTATTCTATTCAACACATAAATTTTTATTTCTATTCAACACATGAATTTATTTCTATTCAACACATGAATATATTTTCTATTCAACACATGAATTTATTTTCTATTCAATACATGAATTTTTATTTCTATTCAACACATGAATTTATTTCCATTCAACACATGAATATATTTTCTATTCAACACATGAATTTATTTTATTCAACACATGAATTTATTTTATTCAACACATGAATTTATTTTATTCAACACACGAACTTTCATTCTATTCTTAATTTTCCAAATTAGAATGAGGCCCAATGAATTACCATATAATGTTAATTATATGGAATCTTTACAACACATGTATATAATAGCAACAATAAATCATCAACCATCATCCAGAGTGCACCACACCACTGCATAAGCATTAAACATAGATGTTAGACCAAAAAGTGGTTATAACACCCAAATTGATTAAAAGCAAATGAAATAAGATAAAAATAAAAATGAACCCACATGATTTATAGTGGTTCGGCGAAGAAATGCCTACGTCCACTTGTCTCTCACTATATTTACTGATTTAGTTGCAAGTACAATGAAATATTCACTTGAATCCTCTCACAACTCACTTATAATCACTCAATTATAGAAAACAAATAATGAAAGAAGATTTGGATTTTTTGGGATTGCTGGAATTCGGGTTATGAAGGTGGTTGAACTCTCCAAGTGCCAGAAAAAAGATCCTTTTCTTTGTCTTCAGACGGGGTATTTATAGGTGTGAATTAGTTCAGAACCCGATCCGGATCGGAGCCACGTGTCATCCATCCCATCAGCCTCGGGTTCGGATGCATTTCTATGTTGACAACACATCAGAGTAATGGACGTTGTAGGCAGGAACTGGTCATAGCCGATCCGGATATCCAGGCGCTTATGCAGGGGAATGATATGGAAAATGGGTTCGGGTCGGAAGGACATGTACAAGGGGTTCGGGTCGGGATATCAGATCCGACCCGAATTGACTTGGAAACAATTCTCTCTTCTCTTTATTCTGCTCCGCTCCGCTCCGATCTATCTCTGTAGCAATTGGGTGGCTTTCCGATCCGACTGGAAGTAGATTCCCCTCCGACCCGAATAGCTGTGCTTCTTTAACTCCAGGAGTATTAGTTCACCGATCCGAACAGCAGAATTTACCCTATCCGAACCGCTATCCTGCTCCGATCCGACCCTCTTCAGAGTTTTTCAAGTTCTTCAATATTTCATATCTTTACTTTGTGTTGCCCAGTTCACAAAGTGGGCTAACATTTTGCCCCCTCAAAGGATGCTTCTGTTGGAGATGGAGCATGCTTTGATGTTGCCCGAATATTGGTTCTTGAATCTGAATAGTCAGAAAGTCACTTCTGTTCGTTTGTAGAGATGCATTGCTTCATAAAACCATGTCTTTTGTTGCTTATATATAGGTCGTAGAATTTGCGAACAATGTTCTTTGTTTTTGAGTCAAATCCAGAAGTTCTTCTCGACATACAGTGTTTCTCTCAGGTATACTCTTCTTTTATTTTTCATTTGAATTCTATTTGATTCAGATGCCAAGTCAACACGTGAATCCTACTTCGGTTCGGAGTGCGACCTGGGTGCCTCTTCTTCCTGTTTTGCTTTGTACTGCGTCAATGGGCCAGAAGGTGTGGGCTGTTGGGCTCGTACTCCGGACCGAGCGGAAAAATAGGAGGGGAATACGAGTAGCCACCTCCCTCATGTATATATCCTCTGCCCCCATCTCCTTCTTTCTTTCTTCTTCTTCTTCTTTTATTTTCGCTTTTCTTCCAGGAATTACTCCAAAGGAAAAACGAAAACCCTAACTTCCCAAAAAGAAAATCAAAACTCCTTTTCGCGTCCTTAAATCAATTGTATCGGTAGGTCATAACTTTAATTAAGCTTCTCTTTAACTGATTCCAGTTGTAATTTGCGGTTTAATATGAATGATTTGAGCATATTTACGATTCAATCTCAATGACACGACCATCCCCTCCTCTACCACCGTCGCTGATATCTCTGTTACCACCTCGAAGCGTTGATAGGTTGAAGAAGGCGTACGCTTGCTCCTAATTGGAGCTATTGATATGGGATTGGGTTCGGAGGTGATTGAGGAAGAAGAAGAAGGTGAAAAACATGAGAAATCGGTTCGGGCGAGGAAACATGGAAGATGGAGGAGGAGAGCAAAGTTTTATCTTTCCGGTTCGGGTCGGAAGAGTGAAAATGGAAAACAAGGGATAGCCTATCGGGTCGGATCGGAGGGTGAAAACAGATAAATAGGGGGCATCGGTATTCAAACTCATCCGATCTATTCCTATTACATGTCTCCGAGCCGATCCGGTTGAACATAACCTTTCATCCAGTGCACAACTTTTCTTCAGTCCGATCCTATGATGCCTGCCCGAACCGAACCGAGAACCACTCAATCTAAAACACAAAATTTTGTCCAACTATTTAAAACAATGCTAGATATTACTTCCAACTTCATGAACAGTTAGGATAGTGCCTTGCGGACATAAATGAACATTAAGAACTACTCTGACCATCACTTTCTCTTCAAAGTTTCGCCTTACATTGTTGCATCTTTACTTTGCATTTCTCACATTCACTGCACACATTTTAGTTCACGCACATGCACAGGGGGGTACGGGCTAATTTACTCTAATTCGTGCTATTGCTTCTTCAATAGTTCTATGACCATGAGACCCAGACGCTCTTCCAGACTAGCTGAGAGGAAAGAAGCCCCGGAAACCTCTAACAAAATCACTCTCGAGGATATATCTTCTCCGTCAGATCCAGAATGGGACAATGAGGGTCCAGACTACGGGGTTGGAAATCGAGAAAGCAACGAGGTGTCTTCAGAGAATGAAGTTTCTCTGGGTTTTGAGGAGGAAGGAGGGATTGGCGACACTCGAGCCCCCGATGAATTTGGATCGGCCGTTATATTGGAATCACCTCCAGATTCCGTTGAATCAACAATCGACAACGATCGACTTGTCCGAATTTGCTTAAAGTACGGGATAATGAAAAGAGACACTCTAGTGCCTTCAAGCTCTGACCGTCCCCACAACCCTCAAGAAGGATCTATGGCGGTCACTCGATTGATGTGCATGGTCGGCGCTATTCCTCCATTCTCTCCCTTCATCGTTGACTTTTTAAGACAAATGCGGATTGCCCCCATGCAGCTGCATCCCAATTCGTATGCCTACTTGCACACTTTGTACATAGCATATCGTGAAATCTTAGGCATAGAGCTCACGTTCAATGACGTTCACTTCTTCTATAATTTCAAGCATCGGACTCGAGAGACTCCATCTTTCTGCTACTTTGAGTCAGTTCCAAAAAGGAAGATAATCTCAGCACCATTCAGCAGTAAAGCTGGAGATTCTAGATTAGAATGGTTCTACGTGAAGCGACAGCCTGGATGCGCCAGGAGGTGGACAAAATCAAGTAAAGCACTGATTTTCTAAATCCGGGCTCTATACACTTGAATCATCACCTTAACTTGTTTTCCTTTTCGTTTGCAGTCGACAATCCCAAACAGATATCAGATCAGGTGTTCTTTGATCGGATGCACCAACTTCTTAATGGCGATCAAAAATTCTTGACTATCGACGAAGTCCTTAAAGACGAATACCTTCACTTTCATGGGCTGTTATCCGTTTTTCGTAGCATCGGTCATGGGACGGCTCCGTACGTATACATCCCTCCAGTGGAGGTAGTCCCACAGACAGGAGAAGGCTCAGGAGTTCCTACAGTGCCTCTTCAAACTTCACCTTCTCCATCTTCTACACAAGATGACGAATTGGCTAATCTGGCCGAAAAGCATCGTGAAGGATATACTGCCCCCGAGGAGGCTACTTCTATGGAAAAGTCAACATCCTCCCAAGAGTCGCCACTTAATGCTTCCGAGGGGAACATCCCTAGTACTGATGACCAAATATTTCAGGGTTTGGGGGATCTCCCCTTACCTGAAACTATATACACTTCAGAGGATTTCAGGAAGGATCCTTTAGTCTTCACCTCTTCTGAAGAGACCACTCCCGCTAAGGCCAAAGAGCCTGCCCGTACTAGTCTAGCTTCAGACTCGTGTTGGTTTGGGGGAAACACACCACTTAGGATACACTTTATACAACGGCATTAGCATTCATTGCACCTCTTTCTCCGTGAATCCATTAATTCTAAATTTCGTTTGTTTTATCGTGTAGGTACGATGTCTCGATCCTACTATGATATCAGGAAGCTTCGCCGCAGCATGTCCAATCCACCTCAGGATATCGAGTATGATCGCCGGGATGATCGTGGTAGGGAGGAGAGAAGGCCTTATGATCCCTATCGTTCTCGACCCTCACGTTCTCGCTCACCTGTTCGGCCGGAACAAGAGAAATACAAAGGTTATCAAAGCCGCAGGGAAGAGGACAGACCACAATCTAAAGACTCCACTTCTTCCCATGAAAAGCGCAGTAGAGAGAGAACTCCTCCGAAAGAAACCGGGTCTCGGAGTAAGCACAAGGTCCCTGCTACTAAACGACCTAGGACAGACAAAGAAACTACTGAATCCTCCTCACACAGGGACACCGAATTGACAATCCCCGCTCCTCCCCCACTAGATGCGGAAACTGCAGTAAAGCGGGCATATTTGGAGGAGCAATTTCCCGAACACTACTTCGAGACTTTGACTTTTTTACCTGCCCTTGAACCTGTTTCTTCTAAATGGGCAGATGAGGCCAAAGCAAAGATAGATGCGGTGGAAAAACAGTATACTGAGATGTTTAAATATTCACGCAATCTTTCTAGAATCATCCGCACTCTAATCACGGATACTGATTCAATGCCAAAGACCGCGGAGGAGGATGCCAAGGCCTTAAAAGCTCTAGGAAAAGATTTGGAAGACACTCAAGCTCAGCTAGCTGTCCCTCAAAGGGACGCTTCTAACTTCAAGCAACAATTTGAGGACATGCAAAAACGTTATCACGACTTGCTTGAATCTCACACTCAAGAGCGTTCTGAGTTAAAAAAGCAAGCTGATGAGGCTAAGTCAGAAGCTGCTAAGACACGCCTTGCTTATGCTGACCTCGAGCGGAAAAATGCTGAGCTAGCGAAGAGGAGTGCTGAACTAGAAAAGAAGAATGCTGACTTGGCTTCAAGGCTGTTGGAGGCAGAGAACAGAGCTGCCCTGGCTGAGGGCAATGTAGAGTGTGCTATCAAATCTGCGGAGGAAGCCCGCAAACAATTGTCAGAGGTGGAGGCTGATATTCAGGGTTTCGCCGAACTAATGATTGAATTCTTCGCACATATTATCCGTCGCCGAAACATTTCTTGGATCGAGGACTATCCATCCACTCTAGTTCAAGTATGGAATAAGATCATCGAGTGGGAAAAAGAGGAACTTAAGGTCGATTCCATTGATGAAGATAAGCTAATGGAGAAATACTTGAGGGATGATGAGCCGGAGCGCCTAGCTGAAGGGCGCCGCCTCATTACTGAGGCTATGGAAGAAGAGAGACGGAAGTCTAAGCAGAAAACTGTTCTCGAAGATGGTTCCTCTTCTTCTGCCCCTGCGACTTCTGAAGTAGAGGGGAGGACAAGGCTGCTTCTATAGACTTGGGAGAAGGAAGTGAGCCAACTAAGGCCGCCACTCCCCAGGATGAAGAAATGATAGCAGCTTTAAGGGATGACGGCGGTGACGGGGGTCAGGAAGAGGAACCAGAAGTTGCAATAGTCGGGGAGTCAAAAAGTGCTGATAACGTTACTTTGGCTGCAATGAAAGCTGATCAAGACAAACGCTTGCAATTAAAAGCCGAAGAACTAGACCCTGAAGCCCTCAAGCCCCTCGCAGTTGTGGATGCGGGATCAAGGTTAGTTGTTAAGCTCTCAACTAGATCTATTACAGAGGAACTCGCTAAAAAATCTTCTCTTGATTCCAGCGCTCCGCCCTCCGGGAAGAAGTCTACTGGCTCCAGCACCGTATCTTCAGGAAAAAAGAAGTCAAAACGAATCTTGACAGAGGCTGAGAAAGAAGCAAAGGATGCGGAGAAAGCCGCCAAGAAGTCCAAGGCTCACTCGAAATCTAAATAGTGGATTGCCTTGTGTCGTTTTAGCATTTGGTGAACCAACAATTGCTGCTACAAGAGCGGCTCTTGCACCTTCTTTTTTAGCTACTCTCCTGTACAAATTCATTCATTCGTAAATAAATAAAAAATAATTCATTTTCTGCAATGTCTGTTTGTCAGTAGTTCTGCACTTATGTAAAAATGCATGTCTTACTATAGTTATGAAATGAAGTTACGGAGGGAGGAAATATGCGTAAACATATATGCCCCAGTCAATTCTCACAAATTATTTAATGCTTAATCAAACAATCTGAATGCTCCCGATTTTCTGACGGGATAGCATTTCCTGTGTCGTCAGTGCCTGTCGTTTTTTCTGGCATTTCTTTTATACTCTCTCTCTCTCTTTCTGGAGAGTTAGAGTTCGAGCTCAGCAATCTATTCATTCCCCGGTCTCTCAGCGGGGAAGAATTTCTTTCTCAGCGCTCAGTCGGAGACGCTTTTATACTCTCTCTCTCTGGAGAGTTAGAGTTAGGGGAAGAATTTCTTTTTCAGCGCTCAGTCGGAGACGCTTTTATACTCTCTCTCTCTCTCTCTCTGGAGAGTTAGAGTTAAGAATGTTGTTTTCTCATTCTTTTATGTCTTGTCGCACAAGTAGTCGCTGTGCTTTTTCTTATGTTTAAACTGTCTTTAACCTTTTCAGGTTTTGAATCATCCTGTATTCCATAATCACAACAGAATAATTAATGAATGTACATATGTAATGCATAAAAGTAAATAACACACAATATTTTTATAGTGGTTCGGCTAAGTAGTAGCCTACATCCACTTTATAGTCCTTCATTCATATCGTCAGATTTTCCCAAGGCAAGTCGTGCCTTATTACAGAGTTCATAAGAAAAATAATAAAAAGTACAACATTTCTAATCCAAATATCGCATTAAGTGTTGGGCATTCCATGCTCTAGGGACTTCTTCGCCATCTACGGTCGTTAACTTGAAGGTTCCTTTTTCAAGTTTCCGTTGGATGACAAAGGGTCCTTCCCATTTTGGACCGAGGTGAGGAAGGGATGGAAAGACTCTCTTTAGCACCAAATCTCCTGGTTCAAAAGTCCTGAGGCGAACTTTTTTGTCGTAATAGCGTGCCATCTGACGTCGATGTCTTGCCGCACGCAAATCTGCTTCGTCCCTTTTTTCTTCGACTTCATCAAGAGACTCAAGTAAGAGCGCCCGATTCGTCATCGGGTCATAATATGTCACCCTGTGGGAAGGAACTTCCAGTTCAACTGGAATTACTGCTTCTGAACCAAAGGAGAGAGAGAAAGGGGTATGACCGGTGGCCGTCTTAAATGTTGTTCGATATGCCCACAAAGCTAGGGGCAATTCGTCAACCCATTTTGCCTTTGCACGCTCTAACCGTTTCTTGAGGATGGATTTTATTACTTTGTTTATTGCCTCTACTTGCCCGTTCGACTGCGGGTAGGCAACTGCAGTATATCGCTTGTCAATCTTATACTTCTGGCAGAAATTTCTGAATTCAGTACTATCAAATTGGGTTCCGTTGTCAGTTATAATCGTCCTTGGGATCCCGAATCGGCATATAATATTTCTGACCACGAAACTTATCACCTTTCTTGCCGTGATCTTGGTCAAGGGCTCAGCTTCCACCCACTTCGTAAAATAGTCCATGGCCACTATTGCATATTTCGCTCCTCCTTTAGCAATCGGTAGAACTCCAATGATATCAATTCCCCATGTGGCAAATGGCCAAGGACTCACCATTGATTTAAGTTGGGTCGACGGTGCTCTGGGGATTTTGGCGAATCTCTGGCACTTATCGCAGCGTCGTGAATAATCAGCTGCATCTTTGTTAATTGTGGGCCAGAAGTATCCGTATCGCAATATCTTTTTTGCTAAAATCTGACCTCCTGTATGATCTCCACACTCACCTTCGTGTACTTCTCTTAGTACACGCTTGATGTCGTCGTGTGCTATACATCGTAACAGGGGCATAGAAAATCCTTGCCTATAAAGAGTATCATCTTGTATGACATATCTGGTAGCCTTGCGAACTATAGCCCTTCTTTCACTCTTCTTTGACGGGAGTGTTCCATCCTTAAGGAAGTTCTTAATCGGGGTGATCCACGACTCCTTCTCCGGTTCCGCTTCAAAAGCGAACTCAACTTCCATTGACTCAAAGCTTGGCGATTCCAACGTTTCAATTGGAATTATTTCAGTCTCTTCTGGATTGTCGGAACTAGCCAGCTTTGCCAGCCTATCCGCCTTCTGGTTTTCGGCTCTTGGGATATGTGTTATGTTTTACCGCTCCAAGCTACTCAATAGCTCTCTCACTTTCCTGAGGTAGGCGATGAGTCGAGGTCCCCGAGCCACAAATTCCTCTCGCACTTGGCAAACAACGATTTTAGAGTCATAGAATATGTCTAACATTTTTACTTCGAGGTCTTTGGCAAGCTTCAGCCCGGCAATCAGGGCTTCATATTCAGAGTCATTGTTAGTCGCCGAAAATTCTAATCGTAGAGCATAATATAACGACCGTCCTTCGGGGGTGACTAAGACGATTCCAGCTCTGGACCTTCGATCGTTCTTGGCTCCATCTGTGTATAGTTTCCACGGATCTATCTTTAACTCATCCTCGGATCTAACCACTTTGTCATCGATTACTTCCTCCTCTGGGATGGTGAATTCCACAATAAAGTCTGCCAGAGCTTGCCCCCTGATCGACTTTCGTGGTTGAAAATTCAAATCAAACTGACTTAATTCTATATTCCATTTGATCAACCTTCCCGATGCTTCAGGTCTCTGCAACACCTGCCTCAAAGGCTGGTCGGTGTATATGGTTATTGGATGAGCTTGGAAATAGTGACGAAGTTTTCGGGATGCAATTAGGAGGCTGTAAGCGAGCTTCTCAATCTTTGGGTAATTGCGCTCTGCCGCTGCTAATTTCTTGCTTACATAATACACTGGCCTTTGTACTTTGTCTTCTTCTCGAACCAGGGCTGTGCTAACGGCGTGAGTTGAGACTGCCAAGTAAACAAACAATTCTTCGTGATCTACTGGCTTTGACAAAATCGGCGGTTTCTCTAGCAGTTCCAATAAATTTCGAAAGGCCTCAACACAGTCCGGAGTCCACTCGAAGTTCTTCTTTCCTTTTTTAATCAAATCAAAAAACGGAACGCATTTGTCTGTGGCTTTGGAGATGAATCTACTCAGCGCCGCTACTTTCCCTGCAAGACTTTGGACGTCTTTAATTCTCCTCGGCTCTTCAATATTTCTAATCGCTGCTATCTGGCTAGGATTGATTTCAATTCCTCAGGAGCTCACAATGAAGCCTAGGAACTTTCCCGATGCCACTCCAAATGAGCATTTCAGAGGATTCAATTTCATCCGATATTTTCGTAGGATACCAAACATTTCCGCCAAGTCTTGCGTATGGCTGGAGGACTGTTTCGATTTGACAAGCATATCATCCACATAAACTTCCATAGTCTTTCCTATTTGATTATAAAACATTCTGTTCACCAAGCGCTGATAAGTGGCTCCAGCATTTTTCAATCCGAATGGCATTACAACATAACAATACAATCCCAAATTTGTAATGAAGCTCGTATGTTCTTGGTCTGGCACATGCATAGGAATTTGGTTGTACCCAGAGTATGCATCCATGAAAGAGAGAAGTTCATGACCTGCTGTCGAATCTACAAGCTGGTCAATTCTGGGAAGTGGGAAACTATCTTTAGGGCAGGCTTTGTTCAAATCTGAAAAATCAATACAAGTCCGCCACTTTCCATTCGGCTTCTTTACCAAGACAGGATTCGATATCCAGTCGGGATATGTCGAATCTCCAATAAATCCATTCTGCTTCAACTTCTCCACTTCCTCTTTGAGAGCAGCCGACCTCTCTGGGCCAAGCATGCGTCTCTTTTGCTTCACAGGCGGATGTTTCGGGTTTACATTCAATTTATGACTTATAATGGATGGCGATATCCCACACATGTCAGCGTGGGTCCAGGCAAACACGTCCAAGTTTGCCTTCAAGAAGTCCGTTAGTTCTTTGGCTCGACGTGGGTCCAATTGAGAACCAATCTTCAAAACTTTTGTCGGATCAGCTTCATCAATGGGAATTTCCACTGTCGCTTCATTAGGAGTTGCATTCCTAGCCTCTGGTTCCTCGTCTTTTCTGGGATCCAGGTCTTCAGGCGTTCCTTTAGGCAACTCCTTCGGGGTCAATCTCTCTAATTGCTATGCCGAGCCCCCTTTGAGGGAGATGAGGCATCTTTACTCTCGACGTTAAGTCCTTTCATCAACATCTTTAATTCGGCCACATAGCAGGCCCGTCCGGAAACTTGATCCCCTCTCATTACTCCAGTTCCGGCTTCGGTTGGGAAATTAAGTAATAAACACCAAGGGGCGATACAAACTCTGAATTCAGCAAGGGCAAGCCTCCCCAAAAATGAATTATAAGGCGAATCTACGTCCAATACTACGAACTGAAGCATCCGCACTCTTCTGCGTTTTCTTTGCCCCAAGGTCACGGGCAATTCTATGTATCCCATGGGAGCTGTTGACGCCCCGTTGAAGCCTCTGATCCATCCTTCACATGGCTTCAAATCTTCAGATTCAAGCTTCATCTGATCGAATGACTTTTTAAATAAAATATTGACAGAACTTCCGTTGTCTACTAATACCTTATGGACCAAGGTCGGCCCAATAGTGGTAGTTATAACCAACGGATCATCAGTGGGTGATTGGATCCCAGTATTATCTCGGCTGCGGAATACCACGTCGTCAAACATGGTCTTCTGTTGTTTTATGGGGGTGATATCTTCCAAATCATCACCTTCATTCACATCTAGATGCTTGGCAGTATTTACATATTGTTAGCCTACTTTGTGAACTAGGCAACACAAAGTCAAGAAACCAAACATTGAAAGGCATTTTTAATTAGAAGATTTCGGTTCGGGTTGGAGAAGACTCTACAATCTAGATTAGATAGCAGCAGCTGTTCGGATCGGGTTAGAGCAAACCATCGGTTCGGGTCGGAAAGAGTCCCCTGTTCGGATTGGTGAACTCCTACTGAGTAGATTGGTAATGCGTATCTAATCGGATCGGAAGGCAACTAAATCTCGAATGGATCGGAAAGCCATCTGTTTGCCACAACAATGGAACGGAGCGGAACAGGTTAGAGAAGGAGAGTAGCACCCAAGCCAATCCGGTTCGGATCGGGTATCCCGATCCGAACCCCTTATCTGCGCGTCTCCGACCCGCACCCATGATCCATGTTATTCTCCTGCAGATGCGCCTGGATATCCGGACCGGCTATGTCCAGTTCCTACCCATAACGTCCTTCCCTTTGGTGCGTTGTCAACATGATAGTCCATCCGAACCCGAAGAGAGTGCGATGGATGACACGTGGCCCGACCCGGATCAAGTCTCAAGCAAATTCACACCTATAAATACCCCGTCTGGAGACAAAGAGAAGGATCTTTTTTTTCAGCACTTAAGAATTCAACTACCTCCACCATCCGAACTCCATTACTCCCGGAGAATCCAAATCATCTTTCATTTCTTGTTTTAGTCAATTGAGTGAACAAAAGTGAGTTGTGAGTGAATATTACATTGTATTTGCAACTGAATTATTGAATATAGTGAAAGATAAGTGGACGTAGGCATTTCTTCGCCGAACCACTGTAAATCCTGTGTGCTCATTTTTATTTTTGTCTCATGTAATCTTGTTTCTAATCAATTTGGGTGTTAGAACCACTTTTGGGTCTAACATTTTGGTGCTTTCACTGAGAACCCTCATCTAAATTCTTTATTTTCCGGGATCACTTTCTACTTTTTGGACCGTAGAGTTCAAAGAAGTAAATCCTTAAGTTTTTTCGCTCTTTCATATTCGTTGAAGTAATTGTCAAAGACTCATGGCCAAAGGAAAAGGCAAGGAAGTTCAGTCTGTTCGAGGAAATGGAGCTGGCGAAGATCAGCAAAATGCTGTAGTAACAAGGTCTCGGGGGCAGAGTTCAGCAGCAGGAAGAATCAATGCAGGAAATCCGAACCGACAGCAGGGGGAGAGCTCCGATCCGATCCGGGTAGGAGACTCTGAAGCAGTGCATTCCCCCAATCTGAACCGACCTGAGTTGCTCGCTGCGCACTGATCCGACCAGGCACCCCAGCTCCGATCCGATCCGACTTCCTACCTCCGATCCGACCCGATGCTTGGTGAAGCTGGAACCTCTACTCGAGTCCCTACGAATGCTCCAATTCCAGCTGCCAGGGTTGGTGATCAGGTCAATCCATCTGCGCCCATCACTCAAGGAGACTTTTCGCGCTTGCTTGACATGCTTGAGAGCACAAGGGAAGCTATGAGAGTTCATGAGCGCACTAATCTCATGATGCAGGAAAATATGAGGCTCATGAGTCGGGAGATTAGTGAACTCCGTCGGCAAAGAACTCCATCACCGGTTCGTCACACACCAGTAGATCAATCTTCATCTTCCGAGGAAGAGAGGCCCCGTGAACGGAGGCCACTCGAACGACCTCAGAATGTGGAGCAGCTGACATTTGGATCTTTGGGATCTCGCGAGGATATCGCACGAGCATTAGGAAACGATGACCCCACTCGGGGGCAAAGACTCCAGTCCCCTCTTCCCGAGATCGACCGGGAACGCAGGGAACGGAATCGAGCAGAGGCAGCTCGAAGAAGAAGGGCATCCCCTGAGCAAGAGCCCAGAAGGAACTCGGATACTAGGGCCAGGGAACCTGAGCAGCCCCTAACTAGTGTTGATGTACAGGCAATGGTTCGCCGAATTATGTCCGAGAGCCGGAATTATACAAATGAAGATTATGGCATTGAGCGAAGCCATACTCCGTTCACCGACGATATCCTCGACTTCCAGTTTCCCCGACGCTTTAACTTACCACAGATGGACAAGTATAACGGAAGGACTGATCCAGGACAGCATTTGATGCGGTATTCGTGGCTCATGAATGCCGCTGCTGCCCCTGATGAAGTGAAGTGCAAAGCATTCCCAATCTACCTAGAAGATGTGGCATTGCTCTGGTTTACCCGACTTCCTCCTCGTTCAATTTCTAATTACAAAGAACTAAGCGAGCGTTTCATGAACCAGTTCCGACTACATGCCCGAAAGTCCAAGAGTGTTATTGAATTATCGAGAATCAAACAGGCACCAGGAGAATCTTTAAGGGCATATCTTGATCGTTTTAACCAAGCCGTAACTGAGGTCAGTGACCCGCATGAGCCCACTATTCTGATGGCATTGAAGGAAGGAGTCGATCCTGAATCTGAATTTGGAGACTACCTTTCTGGGAAGACACCTCCCACAAGGGAGATATTCTACGAAAAAGCCGATATTTATTTAAGGCGAGAGGAAGCCAGGGCAAACCGAAAGAGAAAGTCTGAGACGGCTTCAAAGGAGAATGTGCAGAGTAATATCGCCGTGAAGCAGTCGGGGGAGAATTCTGGCAAGGTTGAAGTAAATGTAGGAAACAAGGGTGGAAACAGCAATACTGGAAACGGGGGAAACAACAACAACCGTAATACGAGCGGTAACAGAAGAAACAGAAATAGGGGAAGTGACCCTAACAAAAGACCCCGGTTCCAGAACTACGAAAATTATACGCCATTGAACGACACCCTGGAAAATATTTATCTGGATACGTACAATGTGTTACAGTACAAGAGACCGCCACCTCGTGATTCGACTGAGAAAGAAATGGCGACAGGGAAGTTTTGTTTGTTCCACGGAACACACGGGCATTCAACTAATGAATGTCGACATTTAAGGGATGTGATTGAGAAATTGTTGCGTGAAGGGAAGTTGGATGAGTACAAGGTTGCCCCGAGAGACAGGGGGCAAGGTGAGCAGGCTCCAAAACAGATTCTACCTGCTCCCAAACCTACATCGCAACAGAAAGGTAAAGGAATTGTTATCAATTCCATAGTAGGCGGACCTCACCCGGCAATCCGAAGTTTCAGATCAATGGATCAATATGTGAATGCCGCCAAGCATCTAGACGTGAATGAAGGTGATGATTTGGAAGATGTCACCCCCATAAAACAACAGAAAACCATGTTCGACGACGTGGTATTTCGCAGCCGAGACAACACTGGGATACAATCTCCCACCAATGATCCGTTGGTTATTACTACCACCATTGGGCCGGCCTTGGTCCATAAGGTACTAGTAGATAACGGAAGTTCCGTTAATATTTTGTTCAAGAAGTCATTTGATCAGATGAAGCTTGAGCCCAAAGATCTGAAACCTTGTGAAGGATGGATTAGAGGCTTCAACGGAGCGACGACAGCTCCCATGGGATATATAGAATTGCCCGTGACCCTAGGGCAAGGAGAATGTAGAAGAGTGCGAATGCTTCAGTTCGTAGTATTGGACGTAGATTCGCCATATAACGCATTTTTAGGGAGACCTGCCCTCGCTGAATTTAGAGTTTGTATCGCCCCTTGGTGCTTGTTACTTAAGTTCCCAACCGAAGCCGGGACTGGAGTAATGAGAGGGGATCAGGTTTCTAGACGGGCCTGCTATGTGGCCGAACTGAAGATGTTGAAGAAAGGAGTTAATGCTGAGAGTAAGGATGCCTCATCTCCCTCAAAGGGGGACTCGGCATAGCAATTAGAGAGATTGAACCCGAGGGAGTTGCCCAAAGGAACGCCTGAAGATCTGGATCCCAGAAAAGACGAGGAACCAGAGGCTAGGAATGCAACTCCTAATGAAGCGACAGTGGAAATTCCCATTGATAAAGTTGATCCGACGAAAGTTTTGAAGATTGGTTCTCAATTGGATCCACGTCGTGCTGAAGAACTGACGGACTTCTTGAAGGCAAACTTAGATGTGTTCGCCTGGACCCATGCTGACATGTGTGGGATATCACCTTCCATTATAAGTCACAAATTGAATGTAAATCCGAAGCATCCGCCTGTGAAGCAAAAGAGACGCATGCTGGGCCCAGAGAGGTCGGCTGCTCTCAAAGAGGAAGTAGAGAAATTGAAGCAAAATGGATTTATTCGAGATTCGACTTATCCCGACTGGATATCGAATCCCGTCTTAGTAAAGAAGTCAAACGGAAAGTGGCGGACTTGCATTGACTTTTCAGATTTAAATAAAGCTTGCCCGAAAGATAGTTTCCCGC
Source organism: Allium sativum (assembly GCA_030737875.1). Lineage (NCBI taxonomy): Eukaryota > Viridiplantae > Streptophyta > Magnoliopsida > Asparagales > Amaryllidaceae > Allium > Allium sativum. Next base: position 49,784,221 of record CM060922.1, on the reverse strand, counting down.
TTCCCAGGATTGACCAGCTTGTAGACTCGACAGCAGGTCATGAACTTCTTTCTTTCATGGACGCATATTCTGGATACAACCAGTTTAAAAGGAGTTTAACTTCGTCTGAATACTAAGTTAAAAGTTTTAAAACTAAATGCAACTACTGTAAAAAATTCCTAAATTAAGAGAATTCAAAAACTGGCAATCTCTAGAGGCAATCTCTAGTTGTTACCTGTCTGGGCCCAGCACGCTTCCAATCCTTACGATTCTCCTTGTTCTTCTACGGCTTCACGGCTCTCCTCTGCCAACGCCAAACGAACACTGGATACTAATCAGGACTCTAGGAAATGGCTGAGAAATTCCAAGCAGTGTACAACTTAGAAGCTTTTCCAGAAGCTTTTGTTTATGATTCTCAGAATTCAGAAATTTTTGAACAATAATTTCACTCAGAAACAAACTTTTTATTGCTGATAGTGGAAAGTACAAATTTATTACAGAACAAGCTCACACACTCTAATTTACAAAGTACAAATATTATTGCTTTAGACTAACTGCGGATGCCTCCTCTGAATGTCTTTAGGGGGTTTTATATTTGCTATAAACCGCCTTTGTCATTATCAGCACCATACTCGAAGCTTGTATGCTTTTAATTAATAGGTTCTACTTTTTAGGATGCTCTACTTTTTAGGATGCTCTTTACATCTTGTCCCTTCACGTGACTTTATTCTTCAGCAAATGAGTCTCTTCCCGAACTCTCTTCTAAGTTGTCAACTTCATGAGAATCTCTTTTGTTAAAAACTAAATGCAACTACTGTAAAAAATTCCTAAATTAAGAGAATTCAAAAACTGGCAATCTCTAGAGGCAATCTCTAGTTGTTACCTGTCTGGGCCCAGCATGCTTCCAATCCTTACGATTCTCCTTGTTCTTCCAGACAGGTAACAACTAGAGATTGCCTTTAGAGATTGCCAGTTTTTGAATTCTCTTAATTTAGGAATTTTTTACAATAGTTGCATTTAGTTTTAAAACTTTTAACTTAGTATTCAGACGAAGTTAAACTCCTTTTAAACGTTAACGTTTAAAAGGAGTTTAACTTCGTCTGAATACTAAGTTAAAAGTTTTAAAACTAAATGCAACTACTGTAAAAAATTCCTAAATTAAGAGAATTCAAAAACTGGCAATCTCTAGAGGCAATCTCTAGTTGTTACCTGTCTGGGCCCAGCACGCTTCCAATCCTTACGATTCTCCTTGTTCTTCTACGGCTTCACGGCTCTCCTCTGCCAACGCCAAACGAACACTGGATACTAATCAGGACTCCAGGAAATGGCTGAGAAATTCCAAGCAGTGTACAACTTAGAAGCTTTTCCAGAAGCTTTTGTTTATGATTCTCAGAATTCAGAAATTTTTGAACAATAATTTCACTCAGAAACAAACTTTTTATTGCTGATAGTGGAAAGTACAAATTTATTACAGAACAAGCTCACACACTCTAATTTACAAAGTACAAATATTATTGCTTTAGACTAACTGCGGATGCCTCCTCTGAATGTCTTCAGGGGGTTTTATATTTGCTATAAACCGCCTTTGTCATTATCAGCACCATACTCGAAGCTTGTATGCTTTTAATTAATAGGTTCTACTTTTTAGGATGCTCTACTTTTTAGGATGCTCTTTACATCTTGTCCCTTCACGTGGCTTTATTCTTCAGCAAATGAGTCTCTTCCCGAACTCTCTTCTAAGTTGTCAACTTCATGAGAATCTCTTTTGTTCGAGGGTCCCACCATGTCTTGTGAATATTGTAGAGTCTCCCACTTTATACCGTGCACCAGGAGCTTCTTGATCATATCTTCTGATATATTCTTAAGAAAGTGTTTGTATGCATATTTATGTGTGGTCCAACTTAAAATTCTTTCAATAAATTGAATTACGTCTTCTTTTGCTCCAGCTTTAGGGACTTTACTAATTGTTAAAATCAGCTCATTTGATTCAGACTCATATGTCCATATATTGTTTGCCAAAGCTTCCAAAGTCCTTGATACTAGACTTGTTAATTGCTTTGCCCTTGTCACTGCTATAACATCTTCTTCAACTAAGAACATATTTTGAAAGAATTTTGGAGTTAACTTTTTTGACCCCATCTTCAGCTCTACCATAGACAGACAGTCTTTGCCTTCTTCCGGGATAACTTGATTACATACCAAATATATATTGCTGTGTTTAATTGCTTTGGAAAAAGTATATACTGCATTCCTTAACTTTGGTAGCCCTTTCAAATTATGAAGAGTACTATCGGTATAAATGCAGTAAATTAATCCTGCTTTGTATAAGTCTTTCACCAACATTGGATCAGCTTCTGGATGAATATATACTTTGTTTAGATCATAACCATATCCTGAATATATTCCTTTAGCAGGGTACATTTCTAGTAATATAGGTTTTATCATTCTACTGAACCAATTGATAAATTCTTTATTTTGCTTTAGCTCAGAGGGCTTATTAACTGATTCTTCAATAGTTTGCATTTCTTCATTTCTAATCATCTTATTTTGTACTTTTCTGAACATTTGCTCTGAATAAGATACCATGTGTTTAAAGAAGGATCTTATTTCCTCCTTTTTATCATCATCTGCTTTGATTAAATACTGCTCAAAAGCATCTTGTGCAATAAGTACTTCTCCATATAGTTCATCGAAGATGCTTAAATAATCAATTGTATCTTCATTGTTTTGTGCCATCATGCAATTCTCTGCTTAAAGTATCTGCAAGAAAGTTAGTTTTTCCCGAAATACGTTCAATATCAAAATTAAACTCAGAAAACCATGACTGCCATCTAATTAATCTTTTATTAGGTCCAATATCAGGGATATTATTTTTAATTCTGGATTTTGCAGTAACAGAATCAGTGCGTATTTTAAAGGGTTTATTTAGATATAAATAAAAGGCTTTAATACTACTTTTAATGGCTAGAAGTTCTTTATCATTAGAGTGATAATTCAATTCACTTTGTTTAAATGTTCCAGATTTATATCTACACAATTTTTCTTGATTATTTCTTATAGCTACTAGGGCTGCTCCCCAATATGAATCAGAAGCATCAGTATATATGATTAATTCATCAGTTTCTAATGGCAAGGATAATTTAGGCATATATTCACAAACTTTTTTAATATGTTGAATATATTTTGTATCTTCTTCTGTCCATTGCCACTTATAATTCTTTTTAAGTTTTTGCTGTAAAGGAGCTCTTAATTTTGCTAACTTATTGATAAATATATCAGCATAATTAAGGCATCCAAGAAATCTTTGTAACTGTTTCATATCTTCAATTTGATCAGGGAATTCTTTAATTTTTGTAAGTACATGTGGCTGTAATTCTATGTCTCCATTATCTATAGTTATACCTAAAAAATCTATTTTTTGTACACCAATTATTGCTTTTTTAGCAGAAAGAGTTATTCCTCTTTCTATACATGTATCTATAACTAGATTACAATGTTTAATATGGTCTTCTAAATTATCAGAAAATATTAAAATATCATCAACATATACAATACAATAATCATCATGTCTTTTTAAAACTTCATCCATCCTTCTTTGAAATATTTGTGGTGCATTTTTTAATCCGAAAGGCATAACTAACCATTCATATTGTCCTTGTGGACAACTGAATGCAGTATATGGTATAGATTCTTCTGTTAATTTTATTTGCCAAAATCCATTTTTACAATCCATTTTTGTAAACCATTTTTTATTTTGTATTTTGTTAATCAATACTTCTTTATTTGGCAAATAATATCCATCAAATATTGTAGCATCATTTAAAGCTTTGTAATTAAAATCTATTCTGGCTTTTCCTCTAACAATTTCACTATGTTTCCTGACTATAAATGCAGGAGAACTATGTGGACTGTTAGAAGGTCTAATTACTTTTAAATCTAAAAGTTCTCTAATTTGTACTTTAAATTCTTCTAAATCTTCTAATGAATATTTCATAGGTCTTACTCTAATTATTTTATTAGGGTCTTTTAATTTTATCGTTGCTAATGTTTTATCTTTATCCCAAGCTGCTAAAGGATTTTCATTATATGTTTCTTTAAATCTTTCTTTGATATTTTCAAGAGTATCAATACTTTCATGTTTTAATAATGGTATTTTTTCTAATTTAGGAATATCACCACGCTGTGCTGGTACAGGTTGATAACTTGGATCAACAACATAAGCTTGTTTAAGTCTTGGTGCTAAAATGGGCGTTCCGCATGGCGTAGTAAATATAACATGTTCTGTCAATTGGGTTATGGGCTGGTATTGTAAACAAAAATCATTTCCTAATAAAATATCTGGACCTTGAAAATTACTGGCCCATAATTTTGGTATTTTAATTTTAATATTTCCTACAGTAAAGGGAACATTAACAGCATAATCCTTATAACAAATTTCTTTTTCTTGTATATCTAAGGCTATTATGGAAGATCCATCTTGAATCCACCATTTCTGTGGTAAAATATTTTTTTTACATAAAGATATTCCTGAACCTGTATCAACATAAGCATTTAGTTTTATAGGTTGATAATAAGGTATTTCTATAGTTCCTTCAATGTATGTTGAATAAGGTGAAGTAACTACAGCTTTTTTCATATGTTGTTTATCAATTCTTGGAAATTCATATTGATCTAATTGTATAAATGAATCTTTTAATGTAAATGTATATTTTGTAATAAAATTCATTCCTAATAATATTTCATTTTTTGCTAGTTTGTCATCTACTAACATTTCCATTTGTATTTGCAGGACCTTTCCACTTCTGTCTATAAGGGATAGTCTGACTTCTACACTTTTATTTAATATATGGATTTGTCCAAAATAGTCTATGTATTTATAAGGATTTTGTAAATCACTATATGGGTATGTTTGTACTAGGTATGTATTAATATGAGAGGATGCTGCTCCTGTATCTAAAAGCACATTCACCTCTTTGTTATCTAAAAATCCTTGTATATACAGTTGTCTGTTTGACTCTATTAGATTTAGTTTATCTAATGTTTTTAATTCTAAATCTCTTCTTTGTGAGGATATATTTATATCTCTTAGTTGTTCAGATGTAGAAGCTTCATTATCATAACTTATTCTGAAAGAATTTCTACTGTGTGGTTTTACAGTTGGTTGAGTTTTATATCTATTTTTCCTTTGAAGAATTAATTCTTGTGGAAAATCTAATTCTTCATGCTTTAGTTCTCTAGGGGGTATAACTTCACATATGTCAGAAAATGGTTTAGCAATATTGATATTTTCTTCTTTAAATTTCTTTGTAGTGATATGATGTTTAGTTGAATAAGCATATACCATACAAGCTGTTATACTACAGACTTTACTCCCTGGAGGCATTTTAAGTCTTTCAATTTTATGGTACATTGTAAGTCCAAGCTCTATATTTTGGTCTGATAATGAAATTGCAAAGTCTGGAAATATTCTCATTTTTATTGTTTGATATGCAAAATTACCTCAAATCACTCCTAATAAAGCATCTTTAGCATCATGCAGTATTCTGTCATCAGATATCCAAAATGTACAGGGTACGTTCATTCCTCTTCTGCATGCACATTTTATAATAAGTTCTATTCCACCTAGGTGTAACCATTTCACCTGTTTATTAAATTCTTTTGAAAAATGTTTTCTATCATCTTTTATAGCTTTTTGAGTAAGTAGTTTTAAAGGAATTTCCCCTTCCATAGTAAAGACATCAATGGGTTGTTCAAAAGTTTTAATAACATATTTTTCTTTAGACATATATCTTATTAATGGAATTTCATAACATTCATCTTTTGAAAGTGTATGCTTTATTTTTTCTATCTGATTATATTTTTCTTCTGACATTTGTATTATTTGTTCATATCCAGTTTCATCATCTTTGGTTTCAGTAATTTCTGAAGTTTCTGATGTTGAAATTAGATTTGATTCCATATAAGGTGGTTGTTGCTCTACATTGTTTACTTCATTCATTATTTCTTGAAACTCTTTTTCCATTCCTTCTGAGTCATCAGACATGGTGCTTCCACTGTCTGTAGATGAAATCTCAGAAATAATTTCTTTTGGTTCTCTTTCTTTTACTATTGTTATCTTGTTTAGTGCATCTATATATGTTTGAATACTATACTTTTCTCTGTCAAAAATTTGTATTTTTCCATTACTTTTCTTACTTACTACTGCATTTTGTCTTGTTTTCACTACACTGTATAATTTGTGATCAAAAATGTGTTCACATGGAATAACTTTCTTATGTTTAGGTTTTTGCTTTGTACTTTTCTTCTCTAGTGGTTCTTTAAATTCTAGAATATCATATGGTGCAGGTGTTTTAATTAGTTTTTCAAATTTTTCATTGTATTGTTGTACAAAGTTCTGGGAACTTGTTCTTAGCATTTTTACATTCACCACGCTTAGTCTGTGCGGTTTATGATTGTATTCTTCCTCAGATTCTGTATCAGTGTCTGATTCAGAGTCTGAAACTAATTCATATATTTCTTCATCAGAATCACACTCAGCTTCTGATTCTATAGGCATTACTTGTTCGGAAAATAAGCGAAATGCTTTTACTGCTGTTTTCTTGTATTTTCCTTTTTCTGGACATTCATTAGCATAATGTCCTTCTTTATTACATGCCCAACATCTACATGTCTTTTTGGTTGTGTCTTTTTTGTTTTTAAAATTTTTCTTTTTAAAATATCTTTTCTTTCTAAAATTAAGTGGCTTATTTTTCTTTAATTTGGCTGGCTTAAAGTATTTTTTAAATTTCTTTCTATACCTTTTACCTATTGGTTTACATCCCCATTGGGTTGGTATATCAGATGTTTCACAGGACAATCCTTTATGTTTATTATATTGTCTAGCACTTCCCATAAGGGATTGTTGCATACAATAATAAGAAATTCTATCCTTAGTAAATTTCATTTGTATTCCTAAGGATGGAAACACATCTGGATTATCTTTAAGATAACTTTCATAATCATTTGATAATATATTTGCCCAAGGTAAAGGTAATTTTAAGAAATATAAAGACAAAACATTTTCCATTGTACCTTCATCTGGTGCAGATGCATAATAATATTTAGCAAATTCACAATTATATTCATCAATATATTTTAAATCACATATTACAAGGTTTGCTAGTTTTATTCTTGCATTTTTCTTCTGTTCTTCTTCCAATTTTTTATCATCAAAAGGTAATCCTCCAAATTCTGTTTTTAATACTTTTCTGAATGATTCAATTAAATTTAAAGGATCCAATAAATTGACAGAATCTCTTGATCCTGTGCTAATTAATTGTTTAGCTCCTTTAGTTAAATTTTTATACCAATTTTTTACATTGCCTACAAATGTATTTTCTATTATACCTAACATATCTATAGATGTTTGTATGTTTTTTGTAATTCTTAAGGTTTGTAAATCTCCAGCTCATGCGTCTACTAATTCAGTAACATTCTTTGCGCAATCAAGATCTAAGACTGCTCTCGAATGTTCTTGTAATTTTTTAAATTTTGGTTTATACAATTCAGAGTATGTTTTATATGGTTTTTCTTTTTTAGGAAACATATATTCATGATATATCTCTTCTCCTTCATTTTGATCTATTATTTCTAAATTTCTTGTAGTATTATCTGTGCGTGAAGTATTTGGCACAGTCACTATACTACTACCGGTGGCTTCCATTTTTATATGTTCCACGGACTTATTAGCATGTTGTTGCAATACTGATAATCTAGACATTGCTATGGCTATGTCACCTAATTGGGTGCCATCAGCCTTATCCCAAAGTGCTTCTAATTCTTCCATTGTCTTGTCATCATACTGAGTATGAGACTCAACAATACTATTCATTTTAGTGTTTTCTATTGTAGATCTGGTGTTAATAGTAAATCCTCCTGCAACTGGAGATTTCAAAGTTACTGGTAGCATTTCTTCTGAAATACCTATTCTTTTCATCATTTTATCTATCTTATTATTTATTTCTATTATTGTGGTGTAATCACTAGGAGCTTGCAAAAAAGCAAGTCTTAGTTGATTATATGTAAGAATATTAGCAAACAAATTATATTCTGGTGTTCCGGGTTTAATAATAAACATTTTTTCTTCAGTTTCTATGATGGATTTAGCCATCAAGAATACTGAAAGTTTACTTTTAAGTTCTTCATATATCTTATCTACTTCCATGACTCTATGGCTCTGATACCAAATAGGATGTTAACGTTTAAAAGGAGTTTAACTTCGTCTGAATACTAAGTTAAAAGTTTTAAAACTAAATGCAACTACTGTAAAAATTCCTAAATTAAGAGAATTCAAAAACTAGCAATCTCTAGAGGCAATCTCTAGTTGTTACCTGTCTGGGCCCAGCACGCTTCCAATCCTTACGATTCTCCTTGTTCTTCTATGGCTTCACGGCTCTCCTCTGCCAACGCCAAACGAACACTGGATACTAATCAGGACTCCAGGAAATGGCTGAGAAATTCCAAGCAGTGTACAACTTAGAAGCTTTTCCAGAAGCTTTTGTTTATGATTCTCAGAATTCAGAAATTTTTGAACAATAATTTCACTCAGAAACAAACTTTTTATTGCTGATAGTGGAAAGTACAAATTTATTACAGAACAAGCTCACACACTCTAATTTACAAAGTACAAATATTATTGCTTTAGACTAACTGCGGATGCCTCCTCTGAATGTCTTCAGGGGGTTTTATATTTGCTATAAACCGCCTTTGTCATTATCAGCCCCATACTCGAAGCTTGTATGCTTTTAATTAATAGGTTCTACTTTTTAGGATGCTCTACTTTTTAGGATGCTCTTTACATCTTGTCCCTTCACGTGGCTTTATTCTTCAGCAAATGAGTCTCTTCCCGAACTCTCTTCTAAGTTGTCAACTTCATGAGAATCTCTTTTGTTCGAGGGTCCCACCATGTCTTGTGAATATTGTAGAGTCTCCCACTTTATACCGTGCACCAGGAGCTTCTTGATCATATCTTCTGATATATTCTTAAGAAAGTGTTTGTATGCATATTTATGTGTGGTCCAACTTAAAATTCTTTCAATAAATTGAATTACGTCTTCTTTTGCTCCAGCTTTAGGGACTTTACTAATTGTTAAAATCAGCTCATCTGATTCAGACTCATATGTCCATATATTGTTTGCCAAAGCATCCAAAGTCCTTGATACTAGACTTGTTAATTACTTTGCCCTTGTCACTGCTATAACATCTTCTTCAACTAAGAACATATTTTGGAAGAATTTTGGAGTTAACTTTTTTGACCCCATCTTCAGCTCTACCATAGACAGACAGTCTTTGCCTTCTTCCGGGATAACTTGATTACATACCAAATATATATTGCTGTGTTTAATTGCTTTGGAAAAAGTATATACTGCATTCCTTAACTTTGGTAGCCCTTTCAAATTATGAAGAGTACTATCGGTATAAATGCAGTAAATTAATCCTGCTTTGTATAAGTCTTTCACCAACATTGGATCAGCTTCTGGGTGAATATATACTTTGTTTAGATCATAACCATATCCTGAATATATTCCTTTAGCAGGGTACATTTCTAGTAATATAGGTTTTATCATTCTACTGAACCAATTGATAAATTCTTTATTTTGCTTTACCTCAGAGGGCTTATTAACTGATTCTTCAATAGTTTGCATTTCTTCATTTCTAATCATCTTATTTTGTACTTTTCTGAACATTTGCTCTGAATAAGATACCATGTGTTTAAAGAAGGATCTTATTTCCTCCTTTTTATCATCATCTGCTTTGATTAAATACTGCTCAAAAGCATCTTGTGCAATAAGTACTTCTCCATATAGTTCATCGAAGATGCTTAAATAATCAATTGTATCTTCATTGTTTTGTGCCATCATGCAATTCTCTGCTTAAAGTATCTGCAAGAAAGTTAGTTTTTCCCGAAATATGTTCAATATCAAAATTAAACTCAGAAAACCATGACTGCCATCTAATTAATCTTTTATTAGGTCCAATATCAGGGATTTTATTTTTAATTCTGGATTTTGCAGTAACAGAATCAGTGCGTATTTTAAAGGGTTTATTTAGATATAAATAAAAGGCTTTAATACTATTTTTAATGGCTAGAAGTTCTTTATCATTAGAGTGATAATTCAATTCACTTTGTTTAAATGTTCCAGATTTATATCTACACAATTTTTCTTGATTATTTCTTATAGCTACTAGGGCTGCTCCCCAATATGAATCAGAAGCATCAGTATATATGATTAATTCATCAGTTTCTAATGGCAAGGATAATTTAGGCATATATTCACAAACTTTTTTAATATGTTGAATATATTTTGTATCTTCTTCTGTCCATTGCCACTTATAATTCTTTTTAAGTTTTTGCTGTAAAGGAGCTCTTAATTTTGCTAACTTATTGATAAATATATCAGCATAATTAAGGCATCCAAGAAATCTTTGTAACTGTTTCATATCTTCAATTTGATCAGGGAATTCTTTAATTTTTGTAAGTATATGTGGCTGTAATTCTATGTCTCCATTATCTATAGTTATACCTAAAAAATCTATTTTTTGTACACCAATTATTGCTTTTTTAGCAGAAAGAGTTATTCCTCTTTCTATACATGTATCTATAACTAGATTACAATGTTTAATATGGTCTTCTAAATTATCAGAAAATATTAAAATATCATCAACATATACAATACAATAATCATCATGTCTTTTTAAAACTTCATCCATCCTTCTTTGAAATATTTGTGGTGCATTTTTTAATCCGAAAGGCATAACTAACCATTCATATTGTCCTTGTGGACAACTGAATGCAGTATATGGTATAGATTCTTCTGTTAATTTTATTTGCCAAAATCCACTTTTACGATCCATTTTTGTAAACCATTTTTTATTTTGTATTTTGTTAATCAATACTTCTTTATTTGGTAAATAATATCCATCAAATATTGTAGCATCATTTAAAGCTTTGTAATTAAAAACTATTCTGGCTTTTCCTCTAACAATTTCACTATGTTTCCTGACTATAAATGCAGGAGAACTATGTGGACTGTTAGAAGGTCTAATTACTTTTAAATCTAAAAGTTCTCTAATTTGTACTTTAAATTCTTCTAAATCTTCTAATGAATATTTCATAGGTCTTACTCTAATTATTTTATTAGGGTCTTTTAATTTTATCGTTGCTAATGTTTTATCTTTATCCCAAGCTGCTAAAGGATTTTCATTATATGTTTCTTTAAATCTTTCTTTGATATTTTTCAAGAGTATCAATACTTTCATGTTTTAATAATGGTATTTTTTCTAATTTAGGAATATCACCACGCTGTGCTTGTACAGGTTGATAACTTGGATCAACAGCATAAGCTTGTTTAAGTCATGGTGCTAAAATGGGCGTTCCGCATGGCGTAGTAAATATAACATGTTCTGTCAATTGGGTCATGGGCTGGTATTGTAAACAAAAATCATTTCCTAATAAAATATCTGGACCTTGAACATTACTGGCCCATAATTTTGGTATTTTAATTTTAATATTTCCTACTGTAAAGGGAACATTAACAGCATAATCCTTATAACAAATTTCTTTTTCTTGTATATCTAAGGCTATTATGGAAGATCCATCTTGAATCCACCATTTCTGTGGTAAAATATATTTTTTACATAAAGATATTCCTGAACCTGTATCAACATAAGCATTTAGTTTTATAAGTTGATAATAAGGTATTTCTATAGTTCCTTCAATGTATGTTGAATAAGGTGAAGTAACTACAGCTTTTTTCATATGTTGTTTATCAATTCTTGGAAATTCATATTGATCTAATTGTATAAATGAATCTTTTAATGTAAATGTATATTTTGTAATAAAATTCATTCCTAATAATATTTCATTTTTTGCTAGTTTGTCATCTACTAACATTTCCATTTGTATTTGCAGGACCTTTCCAGTAACGTTTAAAAGGAGTTTAACTTCGTCTGAATACTAAGTTAAAAGTTTTAAAACTAAATGCAACTACTGTAAAAAATTCCTAAATTAAGAGAATTCAAAAACTGGCAATCTCTAGAGGCAATCTCTAGTTGTTACCTGTCTGGGCCCAGCACGCTTCCAATCCTTACGATTCTCCTTGTTCTTCTACGGCTTCACGGCTCTCCTCTGCCAACGCCAAACGAACACTGGATACTAATCAGGACTCCAGGAAATGGCTGAGAAATTCCAAGTAGTGTACAACTTAGAAGCTTTTCCAGAAGCTTTTGTTTATGATTCTCAGAATTCAGAAATTTTTGAACAATAATTTCACTCAGAAACAAACTTTTTATTGTTGATAGTGGAAAGTACAAATTTATTACAGAACAAGCTCACACACTCTAATTTACAAAGTACAAATATTATTGCTTTAGACTAACTGCGGATGCCTCCTCTGAATATCTTCAGGGGGTTTTATATTTGCTATAAACCGCCTTTGTCATTATCAGCACCATACTCGAAGCTTGTATGCTTTTAATTAATAGGTTCTACTTTTTAGGATGCTCTACTTTTTAGGATGCTCTTTACATCTTGTCCCTTCACGTGGCTTTATTCTTCAGCAAATGAGTCTCTTCCCGAACTCTCTTCTAAGTTGTCAACTTCATGAGAATCTCTTTTGTTCGAGGGTCCCACCATGTCTTGTGAATATTGTAGAGTCTCCCACTTTATACCGTGCACCAGGAGCTTCTTGATCATATCTTCTGATATATTCTTAAGAAAGTGTTTGTATGCATATTTATGTGTGGTCCAACTTAAAATTCTTTCAATAAATTGAATTACGTCTTCTTTTGCTCCAGCTTTAGGGACTTTACTAATTGTTAAAATCAGCTCATTTGATTCAGACTCATATGTCCATATATTGTTTGCCAAAGCTTCCAAAGTCCTTGATACTAGACTTGTTAATTGCTTTGCCCTTGTCACTGCTATAACATCTTCTTCAACTAAGAACATATTTTGAAAGAATTTTGGAGTTAACTTTTTTGACCCCATCTTCAGCTCTACCATAGACAGACAGTCTTTGCCTTCTTCCGGGATAACTTGATTACATACCAAATATATATTGCTGTGTTTAATTGCTTTGGAAAAAGTATATACTGCATTCCTTAACTTTGGTAGCCCTTTCAAATTATGAAGAGTACTATCGGTATAAATGCAGTAAATTAATCCTGCTTTGTATAAGTCTTTCACCAACATTGGATCAGCTTCTGGGTGAATATATACTTTGTTTAGATCATAACCATATCCTGAATATATTCCTTTAGCAGGGTACATTTCTAGTAATATAGGTTTTATCATTCTACTGAACCAATTGATAAATTCTTTATTTTGCTTTAGCTCAGAGGGCTTATTAACTGATTCTTCAATAGTTTGCATTTCTTCATTTCTAATCATCTTATTTTGTACTTTTCTGAACATTTGCTCTGAATAAGATACCATGTGTTTAAAGAAGGATCTTATTTCCTCCTTTTTATCATCATCTGCTTTGATTAAATACTGCTCAAAAGCATCTTGTGCAATAAGTACTTCTCCATATAGTTCATCGAAGATGCTTAAATAATCAATTGTATCTTCATTGTTTTGTGCCATCATGCAATTCTCTGCTTAAAGTATCTGCAAGAAAGTTAGTTTTTCCCGAAATATGTTCAATATCAAAATTAAACTCAGAAAACCATGACTGCCATCTAATTAATCTTTTATTAGGTCCAATATCAGGGATTTTATTTTTAATTCTGGATTTTGCAGTAACAGAATCAGTGCGTATTTTAAAGGGTTTATTTAGATATAAATAAAAGGCTTTAATACTATTTTTAATGGCTAGAAGTTCTTTATCATTAGAGTGATAATTCAATTCACTTTGTTTAAATGTTCCAGATTTATATCTACACAATTTTTCTTGATTATTTCTTATAGCTACTAGGGCTGCTCCCCAATATGAATCAGAAGCATCAGTATATATGATTAATTCATCAGTTTCTAATGGCAAGGATAATTTAGGCATATATTCACAAACTTTTTTAATATGTTGAATATATTTTGTATCTTCTTCTGTCCATTGCCACTTATAATTCTTTTTAAGTTTTTGCTGTAAAGGAGCTCTTAATTTTGCTAACTTATTGATAAATATATCAGCATAATTAAGGCATCCAAGAAATCTTTGTAACTGTTTCATATCTTCAATTTGATCAGGGAATTCTTTAATTTTTGTAAGTATATGTGGCTGTAATTCTATGTCTCCATTATCTATAGTTATACCTAAAAAATCTATTTTTTGTACACCAATTATTGCTTTTTTAGCAGAAAGAGTTATTCCTCTTTCTATACATGTATCTATAACTAGATTACAATGTTTAATATGGTCTTCTAAATTATCAGAAAATATTAAAATATCATCAACATATACAATACAATAATCATCATGTCTTTTTAAAACTTCATCCATCCTTCTTTGAAATATTTGTGGTGCATTTTTTAATCCGAAAGGCATAACTAACCATTCATATTGTCCTTGTGGACAACTGAATGCAGTATATGGTATAGATTCTTCTGTTAATTTTATTTGCCAAAATCCACTTTTACAATCCATTTTTGTAAACCATTTTTTATTTTGTATTTTGTTAATCAATACTTCTTTATTTGGTAAATAATATCCATCAAATATTGTAGCATCATTTAAAGCTTTGTAATTAAAAACTATTCTGGCTTTTCCTCTAACAATTTCACTATGTTTCCTGACTATAAATGCAGGAGAACTATGTGGACTGTTAGAAGGTCTAATTACTTTTAAATCTAAAAGTTCTCTAATTTGTACATTAAATTCTTCTAAATCTTCTAATGAATATTTCATAGGTCTTACTCTAATTATTTTATTAGGGTCTTTTAATTTTATCGTTGCTAATGTTTTATCTTTATCCCAAGCTGCTAAAGGATTTTCATTATATGTTTCTTTAAATCTTTCTTTGATATTTTCAAGAGTATCAATACTTTCATGTTTTAATAATGATATTTTTTCTAATTTAGGAATATCACCACGCTGTGCTGGTACAGGTTGATAACTTGGATCAACAGCATAAGCTTGTTTAAGTCTTGGTGCTAAAATGGGCGTTCCATATGGCGTAGTAAATATAACATGTTCTGTCAATTGGGTCATGGGCTGGTATTGTAAACAAAAATCATTTCCTAATAAAATATCTGGACCTTGAACATTACTGGCCCATAATTTTGGTATTTTAATTTTAATATTTCCTACTGTAAAGGGAACATTAACAGCATAATCCTTATAACAAATTTCTTTTTCTTGTATATCTAAGGCTATTATGGAAGATCCATCTTGAATCCACCATTTCTGTGGTAAAATATATTTTTTACATAAAGATATTCCTGAACCTGTATCAACATAAGCATTTAGTTTTATAGGTTGATAATAAGGTATTTCTATAGTTCCTTCAATGTATGTTGAATAAGGTGAAGTAACTACAGCTTTTTTCATATGTTGTTTATCAATTCTTGGAAATTCATATTGATCTAATTGTATAAATGAATCTTTTAATGTAAATGTATATTTTGTAATAAAATTCATTCCTAATAATATTTCATTTTTTGCTAGTTTGTCATCTACTAACATTTCCATTTGTATTTGCAGGACCTTTCCACTTCTGTCTATAAGGGATAGTCTGACTTCTACACTTTTATTTAATATATGGATTTGTCCAAAATAGTCTATATATTTATAAGGATTTTGTAAATCACTATATGGGTATGTTTGTACTAGGTATGTATTAATATGAGAGGATGCTACTCCTGTATCTAAAAGCACATTCACCTCTTTGTTATCTAAAAATCCTTGTATATACAGTTGTCTGTTTGACTCTATTAGATTTAGTTTATCTAATGTTTTTAATTCTAAATCTCTTCTTTGTGAGGATATATTTATATCTCTTAGTTGTTCAGAAGTAGAAGCTTCATTATCATAACTTATTCTGAAAGAATTTCTACTGTGTGGTTTTACAGTTGGTTGAGTTTTATATCTATTTTTCCTTTGAAGAATTAATTCTTGTGGAAAATCTAATTCTTCATGCTTTAGTTCTCTAGGGGGTATAACTTCACATATGTCAGAAAATGGTTTAGCAATATTGATATTTTCTTCTTTAAATTTCTTTGTAGTGATATGATGTTTAGTTGAATAAGCATATACCATACAAGCTGTTATACTACAGACTTTACTCCCTGGAGGCATTTTAAGTCTTTCAATTTTATGGTACATTGTAAGTCCAAGCTCTATATTTTGGTCTGATAATGAAATTGCAAAGTCTGGAAATATTCTCATTTTTATTGTTTGATATGCAAAATTACCTCTAATCACTCCTAATAAAGCATCTTTAGCATCATGCAGTATTCTGTCATCAGATATCCAAAATAAACAGGGTACGTTCATTCCTCTTCTGCATGCACATTTTATAATAAGTTCTATTCCACCTAGGTGTAACCATTTCACCTGTTTATTAAATTCTTTTGAAAAATGTTTTCTATCATCTTTTATAGCTTTTTGAGTAAGTAGTTTTAAAGGAATTTCCCCTTCCATAGTAAAGACATCAATGGGTTGTTCAAAAGTTTTAATAACATATTTTTCTTTAGACATATATCTTATTAATGGAATTTCATAACATTCATCTTTTGAAAGTGTATGCTTTATTTTTCTATCTGATTATATTTTTCTTCTGACATTTGTATTATTTGTTCATATCCAGTTTCATCATCTTTGGTTTCAGTAATTTCTGAAGTTTCTGATGTTGAAATTAGATTTTATTCCATATAAGGTGGTTGTTGCTCTACATTGTTTACTTCATTCATTATTTCTTGAAACTCTTTTTCCATTCCTTCTGAGTCATCAGACATGGTGCTTCCACTGTCTGTAGATGAAATCTCAGAAATAATTTCTTTTGGTTCTCTTTCTTTTACTATTGTTATCTTGTTTAGTGCATCTATATATGTTTGAATACTATACTTTTCTCTATCAAAAATTTGTATTTTTCCATTACTTTTCTTACTTACTACTGCATTTTGTCTTGTTTTCACTACACTGTATAATTTGTGATCAAAAATGTGTTCACATGGAATAACTTTCTTATGTTTAGGTTTTTGCTTTTTACTTTTCTTCTCTAGTGGTTCTTTAAATTCTAGAATATCATATGGTGCAGGTGTTTTAATTAGTTTTTCAAATTTTTCATTGTATTGTTGTACAAAGTTCTGGGAACTTGTTCTTAGCATTTTTACATTCACCACGCTTAGTCTGTGCGGTTTATGATTGTATTCTTCCTCAGATTCTGTATCAGTGTCTGATTCAGAGTCCGAAACTAATTTATATATTTCTTCATCAGAATCACACTCAGCTTCTGATTCTATAGGCATTACTTGTTCGGAAAATAAGCGAAATGCTTTTACTGCTGTTTTCTTGTATTTTCCTTTTTCTGGACATTCATTAGCATAATGTCCTTCTTTATTACATGCCCAACATCTACATGTCTTTTTGGTTGTGTCTTTTTTGTTTTTAAAATTTTTCTTTTTAAAATATCTTTTCTTTCTAAAATTAAGTGGCTTATTTTTCTTTAATTTGGCTGGCTTAAAGTATTTTTTAAATTTCTTTCTATACCTTTTACCTATTGGTTTACATCCCCATTGGGTTGGTATATCAGATGTTTCACAGGACAATCCTTTATGTTTATTATATTGTCTAGCACTTCCCATAAGGGATTGTTGCATACAATAATAAGAAATTCTATCCTTAGTAAATTTCATTTGTATTCCTAAGGATGGAAACACATCTGGATTATCTTTAAGATAACTTTCATAATCATTTGATAATATATTTGCCCAAGGTAAAGGTAATTTTAAGAAATATAAAGACAAAACATTTTCCATTGTACCTTCATCTGGTGCAGATGCATAATAATATTTAGCAAATTCACAATTATATTCATCAATATATTTTAAATCACATATTGCAAGGTTTGCTAGTTTTATTCTTGCATTTTTCTTCTGTTCTTCTTCCAATTTTTTATCATCAAAAGGTAATCCTCCAAATTCTGTTTTTAATACTTTTCTGAATGATTCAATTAAATTTAAAGGATCCAATAAATTGACAGAATCTCTTGATCCTGTGCTAATTAATTGTTTAGCTCCTTTAGTTAAATTTTTATACCAATTTTTTACATTGCCTACAAATGTATTTTCTATTATACCTAACATATCTATAGATGTTTGTATGTTTTTTGTAATTCTTAAGGTTTGTAAATCTCCAGCCCATGCGTCTACTAATTCAGTAACATTCTTTGCGCAATCAAGATCTAAGACTGCTCTCGAATGTTCTTGTAATTTTTTAAATTTTGGTTTATACAATTCAGAATATGTTTTATATGGTTTTTCTTTTTTAGGAAACATATATTCATGATATATCTCTTCTCCTTCATTTTGATCTATTATTTCTAAATTTCTTGTAGTATTATCTGTGCGTGAAGTATTTGGCACAGTCACTATACTACTACTGGTGGCTTCCATTTTTATATGTTCCACGGACTTATTAGCATGTTGTTGCAATACTGATAATCTAGACATTGCTATGGCTATGTCACCTAATTGGGTGCCATCAGCCTTATCCCAAAGTGCTTCTAATTCTTCCATTGTCTTGTCATCATACTGAGTATGAGACTCAACAATACTATTCATTTTAGTGTTTTCTATTGTAGATCTGGTGTTAATAGTAAATCCTCCTGCAACTGGAGATTTCAAAGTTACTGGTAGCATTTCTTCTGAAATACCTATTCTTTTCATCATTTTATCTATCTTATTATTTATTTCTATTATTGTGGTGTAATCACTAGGAGCTTGCAAAAAAGCAAGTCTTAGTTGATTATATGTAAGAATATTAGCAAACAAATTATATTCTGGTGTTCCGGTTTTAATAATAAACATTTTTTCTTCAGTTTCTATGATGGATTTAGCCATCAAGAATACTGAAAGTTTACTTTTAAGTTCTTCATATATCTTATCTACTTCCATGACTCTATGGCTCTGATACCAAATAGGATGTTAACGTTTAAAAGGAGTTTAACTTCGTCTGAATACTAAGTTAAAAGTTTTAAAACTAAATGCAACTACTGTAAAAAATTCCTAAATTAAGAGAATTCAAAAACTGGCAATCTCTAGAGGCAATCACTAGTTGTTACCTGTCTGGGCCCAGCACGCTTCAAAAGTTTGTTTCTGAGTGAAATTATTGTTCAAAAATTTATGAATTCTGAGAATCATAAACAAAAGCTTCTGGAAAAGCTTCTAAGTTGTACACTGCTTGGAATTTCTCAGCCATTTCCTGGAGTCCTGATTAGTATCCAGTGTTCGTTTGGCGTTGGCAGAGGAGAGCCGTGAAGCCGTAGAAGAACAAGGAGAATCGTAAGGATTGGAAGCGTGCTGGGCCCAGACAGGTTCTTACATATAATCAACTAAGACTTGCTTTTTTGCAAGCTCCTAGTGATTACACCACAATAATAGAAATAAATAATAAGATAGATAAAATGATGAAAAGAATAGGTATTTCAGAAGAAATGCTACCAGTAACTTTGAAATCTCCAGTTGCAGGAGGATTTACTATTAACACCAGATCTACAATAGAAAACACTAAAATGAATAGTATTGTTGAGTCTCATACTCAGTATGATGACAAGACAATGGAAGAATTAGAAGCACTTTGGGATAAGGCTGATGGCACCCAATTAGGTGACATAGCCATAGCAATGTCTAGATTATCAGTATTGCAACAACATGCTAATAAGTCCGTGGAACATATAAAAATGGAAGCCACCAGTAGTAGTATAGTGACTGTGCCAAATACTTCACGCACAGATAATACTACAAGAAATTTAGAAATAATAGATCAAAATGAAGGAGAAGAGATATATCATGAATATATGTTTCCTAAAAAAGAAAAACCATATAAAACATATTCTGAATTGTATAAACCAAAATTTAAAAAATTACAAGAACATTCGAGAGCAGTGTTAGATCTTGATTGCGCAAAGAATGTTACTGAATTAGTAGACGCATGGGCTGGAGATTTACAAACCTTAAGAATTACAAAAAACATACAAACATCTATAGATATGTTAGGTATAATAGAAAATACATTTGTAGGCAATGTAAAAAATTGGTATAAAAATTTAACTAAAGGAGCTAAACAATTAATTAGCACAGGATCAAGAGATTCTGTCAATTTATTGGATCCTTTAAATTTAATTGAATCATTCAGAAAAGTATTAAAAACAGAATTTGGAGGATTACCTTTTGATGATAAAAAATTGGAAGAAGAACAGAAGAAAAATGCAAGAATAAAACTAGCAAACCTTGCAATATGTGATTTAAAATATATTGATGAATATAATTGTGAATTTGCTAAATATTATTATGCATCTGCACCAGATGAAGGTACAATGGAAAATGTTTTGTCTTTATATTTCTTAAAATTACCTTTACCTTGGGCAAATATATTATCAAATGATTATGAAAGTTATCTTAAAGATAATCCAGATGTGTTTCCATCCTTAGGAATACAAATGAAATTTACTAAGGATAGAATTTCTTATTATTGTATGCAACAATCCCTTATGGGAAGTGCTAGACAATATAATAAACATAAAGGATTGTCCTGTGAAACATCTGATATACCAACCCAATGGGGATGTAAACCAATAGGTAAAAGGTATAGAAAGAAATTTAAAAAATACTTTAAGCCAGCCAAATTAAAGAAAAATAAGCCACTTAATTTTAGAAAGAAAAGATATTTTAAAAAGAAAAATTTTAAAAACAAAAAAGACACAACCAAAAAGACATGTAGATGTTTGGCATGTAATAAAGAAGGACATTATGCTAATGAATGTCCAGAAAAAGGAAAATACAAGAAAACAGCAGTAAAAGCATTTCGCTTATTTTCCGAACAAGTAATGCCTATAGAATCAGAAGCTGAGTGTGATTCTGATGAAGAAATATATGAATTAGTTTCAGACTCTGAATCAGACACTGATACAGAATCTGAGGAAGAATACAATCATAAACCGCACAGACAAAGCGTGGTGAATGTAAAAATGCTAAGAACAAGTTCCCAGAACTTTGTACAACAATACAATGAAAAATTTGAAAAACTAATTAAAACACCTGCACCATATGATATTCTAGAATTTAAAGAACCACTAGAGAAGAAAAGTACAAAGCAAAAACCTAAACATAAGAAAGTTATTCCATGTGAACACATTTTTGATCACAAATTATACAGTGTAGTGAAAACAAGACAAAATGCAGTAGTAAGTAAGAAAAGTAATGGAAAAATACAAATTTTTGACAGAGAAAAGTATAGTATTCAAACATATATAGATGCACTAAACAAGATAACAATAGTAAAAGAAAGAGAACCAAAAGAAATTATTTCTGAGATTTCATCTACAGACAGTGGAAGCACCATGTCTGATGACTCAGAAGGAATGGAAAAAGAGTTTCAAGAAATAATGAATGAAGTAAACAATGTAGAGCAACAACCACCTTATATGGAATCAAATCTAATTTCAACATCAGAAACTTCAGAAATTACTGAAACCAAAGATGATGAAACTGGATATGAACAAATAATACAAATGTCAGAAGAAAAATATAATCAGATAGAAAAAATAAAGCATACACTTTCAAAAGATGAATGTTATGAAATTCCATTAATAAGATATATGTCTAAAGAAAAATATGTTATTAAAACTTTTGAACAACCCATTGATGTCTTTACTATGGAAGGGGAAATTCCTTTAAAACTACTTACTCAAAAAGCTATAAAAGATGATAGAAAACATTTTTCAAAAGAATTTAATAAACAGGTGAAATGGTTACACCTAGGTGGAATAGAACTTATTATAAAATGTGCATGCAGAAGAGGAATGAACGTACCCTGTACATTTTGGATATCTGATGACAGAATACTGCATGATGCTAAAGATGCTTTATTAGGAGTGATTAGAGGTAATTTTGCATATCAAACAATAAAAATGAGAATATTTCCAGACTTTGCAATTTCATTATCAGACCAAAATATAGAGCTTGGACTTACAATGTACCATAAAATTGAAAGACTTAAAATGCCTCCAGGGAGTAAAGTCTGTAGTATAACAGCTTGTATGGTATATGCTTATTCAACTAAACATCATATCACTACAAAGAAATTTAAAGAAGAAAATATCAATATTGCTAAACCATTTTCTGACATATGTGAAGTTATACCCCCTAGAGAACTAAAGCATGAAGAATTAGATTTTCCACAAGAATTAATTCTTCAAAGGAAAAATAGATATAAAACTCAACCAACTGTAAAACCACACAGTAGAAATTCTTTCAGAATAAGTTATGATAATGAAGCTTCTACTTCTGAACAACTAAGAGATATAAATATATCCTCACAAAGAAGAGATTTAGAATTAAAAACATTAGATAAACTAAATCTAATAGAGTCAAACAGACAACTGTATATACAAGGATTTTTAGATAACAAAGAGGTGAATGTGCTTTTAGATACAGGAGCAGCATCCTCTCATATTAATACATACCTAGTACAAACATACCCATATAGTGATTTACAAAATCCTTATAAATACATAGACTATTTTGGACAAATCCATATATTAAATAAAAGTGTAGAAGTCAGACTATCCCTTATAGACAGAAGTGGAAAGGTCCTGCAAATACAAATGGAAATGTTAGTAGATGACAAACTAGCAAAAAATGAAATATTATTAGGAATGAATTTTATTACAAAATATACATTTACATTAAAAGATTCATTTATACAATTAGATCAATATGAATTTCCAAGAATTGATAAACAACATATGAAAAAAGCTGTAGTTACTTCACCTTATTCAACATACATTGAAGGAACTATAGAAATACCTTATTATCAACCTATAAAACTAAATGCTTATGTTGATACAGGTTCAGGAATATCTTTATGTAAAAAATATATTTTACCACAGAAATGGTGGATTCAAGATGGATCTTCCATAATAGCCTTAGATATACAAGAAAAAGAAATTTGTTATAAGGATTATGCTGTTAATGTTCCCTTTACAGTAGGAAATATTAAAATTAAAATACCAAAATTATGGGCCAGTAATGTTCAAGGTCCAGATATTTTATTAGGAAATGATTTTTGTTTACAATATCAGCCCATGACCCAATTAACAGAACTTGTTATATTTACTACGCCATGCGGAACGCCCATTTTAGTACCAAGACTTAAACAAGCTTATGCTGTTGATCCAAGTTATCAACCTGTACCAGCACAGCGTGGTGATATTCCTAAATTAAAAAAATACCATTATTAAAACATGAAAGTATTGATACTCTTGAAAATATCAAAGAAAGATTTAAAGAAACATGTAATGAAAATCCTTTAGCAGCTTGGGATAAAGATAAAACATTAGCAACGATAAAATTAAAAGACCCTAATAAAATAATTAGAGTAAGACCTATGAAATATTCATTAGAAGATTTAGAAGAATTTAAAGTACAAATTAGAGAACTTTTAGATTTAAAAGTAATTAGACCTTCTAACAGTTCACATAGTTCTCCTGCATTTATAGTCAGGAAACATAGTGAAATTGTTAGAGGAAAAGCCAGAATAGTTTTTAATTACAAAGCTTTAAATGATGCTACAATATTTGCTGGATATTATTTACCAAATAAAGAAGTATTGATTAACAAAATACAAAATAAAAAATGGTTTACAAAAATGGATTGTAAAAGTGGATTTTGGCAAATAAAATTAACAGAAGAATCTATACCATATACTGCATTCAGTTGTCCACAAGGACAATATGAATGGTTAGTTATGCCTTTCGGATTAAAAAATGCACCACAAATATTTCAAAGAAGGATGGATGAAGTTTTAAAAAGACATGATGATTATTGTATTGTATATGTTGATGATATTTTAATATTTTCTGATAATTTAGAAGACCATATTAAACATTGTAATCTAGTTATAGATACATGTATAGAAAGAGGAATAACTCTTTCTGCTAAAAAAGCAATAATTGGTGTACAAAAAATAGATTTTTTAGGTATAACTATAGATAATGGAGACATAGAATTACAGCCACATATACTTACAAAAATTAAAGAATTCCCTGATCAAATTGAAGATATGAAACAGTTACAAAGATTTCTTGGATGCCTTAATTATGCTGATATATTTATCAATAAGTTAGCAAAATTAAGAGCTCCTTTACAGCAAAAACTTAAAAAGAATTTTAAGTGGCAATGGACAGAAGAAGATACAAAATATATTCAACATATTAAAAAAGTTTGTGAATATATGCCTAAATTATCCTTGCCATTAGAAACTGATGAATTAATCATATATACTGATGCTTCTGATTCATATTGGGGAGCAGCCCTAGTAGCTATAAGAAATAATCAAGAAAAATTGTGTAGATATAAATCTGGAACATTTAAACAAAGTGAATTGAATTATCACTCTAATGATAAAGAACTTCTAGCCATTAAAAATAGTATTAAAGCCTTTTATTTATATCTAAATAAACCCTTTAAAATACGCACTGATTCTGTTACTGCAAAATCCAGAATTAAAAATAAAATCCCTGATATTGGACCTAATAAAAGATTAATTAGATGGCAGTCATGGTTTTCTGAGTTTAATTTTGATATTGAACATATTTCGGGAAAAACTAACTTTCTTGCAGATACTTTAAGCAGAGAATTGCATGATGGCACAAAACAATGAAGATACAATTGATTATTTAAGCATCTTCGATGAACTATATGGAGAAGTACTTATTGCACAAGATGCTTTTGAGCAGTATTTAATCAAAGCAGATGATGATAAAAAGGAGGAAATAAGATCCTTCTTTAAACACATGGTATCTTATTCAGAGCAAATGTTCAGAAAAGTACAAAATAAGATGATTAGAAATGAAGAAATGCAAACTATTGAAGAATCAGTTAATAAGCCCTCTGAGGTAAAGCAAAATAAAGAATTTATCAATTGGTTCAGTAGAATGATAAAACCTATATTACTAGAAATGTACCCTGCTAAAGGAATATATTCAGGATATGGTTATGATCTAAACAAAGTATATATTCACCCAGAAGCTGATCCAATGTTGGTGAAAGACTTATACAAAGCAGGATTAATTTACTGCATTTATACCGATAGTACTCTTCATAATTTGAAAGGGCTACCAAAGTTAAGGAATGCAGTATATACTTTTTCCATAGCAATTAAACACAGCAATATATATTTGTTATGTAATCAAGTTATCCCGGAAGAAGGCAAAGACTGTCTGTCTATGGTAGAGCTGAAGATGGGGTCAAAAAAGTTAACTCCAAAATTCTTTCAAAATATGTTCTTAGTTGAAGAAGATGTTATAGCAGTGACAAGGGCAAAGCAATTAACAAGTCTAGTATCAAGGACTTTGGAAGCTTTGGCAAACAATATGTGGACATATGAGTCTGAATCAAATGAGCTGATTTTAACAATTAGTAAAGTCCCTAAAGCTGGAGCAAAAGAAGACGTAATTCAATTTATTGAAAGAATTTTAAGTTGGACCACACATAAATATGCATACAAACACTTTCTTAAGAATATATCAGAAGATATGATCAAGAAGCTCCTGGTGCACGGTATAAAGTGGGAGACTCTACAATATTCACAAGACATGGTGGGACCCTCGAACAAAAGAGATTCTTATGAAGTTGACAACTTAGAAGAGAGTTCGGGAAGAGACTCATTTGCTGAAGAATAAAGCCACGTGAAGGGACAAGATGTAAAGAGCATCCTAAAAAGTAGAACCTATTAATTAAAAGCATACAAGCTTCGAGTATGGGGCTGATAATGACAAAGGCGGTTTATAGCAAATATAAAACCCCCTGGAGACATTCAGAGGAGGCATCTGCAGTTAGTCTAAAGCAATAATATTTGTACTTTGTAAATTAGAGTATGTGAGCTTGTTCTGTAATAAATTTGTACTTTCCACTATCAGCAATAAAAAGTTTGTTTCTGAGTGAAATTATTGTTCAAAAATTTCTGAATTCTGAGAATCATAAACAAAAGCTTCTGGAAAAGCTTCTAAGTTGTACACTGCTTGGAATTTCTCAGCCATTTCCTGGAGTCCTGATTAGTATCCAGTGTTCGTTTGGCGTTGGCAGAGGAGAGCCGTGAAGCCGTAGAAGAACAAGGAGAATCGTAAGGATTGGAAGCGTGCTGGGCCCAGACAGGTAACAACTAGAGATTGCCTCTAGAGATTGCCAGTTTTTGAATTCTCTTAATTTAGGAATTTTTTTACAGTAGTTGCATTTAGTTTTAAAACTTTTAACTTAGTATTCATACGAAGTTAAACTCCTTTTAATGCACGTACCAGACCAAGAACATACGAGTTTCATTACGAATTTGGGGCTATATTGCTATGTTGTAATGCCATTCGGGTTAAAAAACGCTGGAGCTACTTATCAGCGCTTGGTAAATAGAATGTTTTATGATCAAATAGGAAAGACTATGGAAGTTTATGTGGATGATATGCTTGTTAAATCAAAGCAGTCTTCCAGCCATATGCAAGACTTAGCGGAAATGTTTGGTATCTTGCGAAAGTACCGTATGAAATTGAATCCCTTAAAATGTTCATTTGGAGTGGCGTCGGGAAAGTTCCTTGGTTTCATTGTGAGTTCCCGAGGAATTGAAATCAACCCTAGCCAGATAGCAGCGATTAGAAACATCGAAGAACCGAGGAGAATTAAAGACGTCCAAAGTCTGGCAGGGAAGGTAGCGGCGCTGAGTAGATTCATCTCCAAAGCCACCGATAAATGTGTTCCGTTTTTTGATTTGATAAAAAGGGGAAAGAAGAACTTCCAATGGAATCCCGATTGTGTTGAGGCCTTTCAAAATCTGTTAGAGCTGCTAGAGAAACCGCCAATTTTATCAAAGCCCGTAGATCACGAAGAATTATTTGTTTATTTGGCAGTCTCGGCTCACGCTGTCAGCACAGCCCTGGTTCGAGAAGAAGACAAAGTACAAAGGCCGGTGTACTATGTGAGTAAGAAATTAGCAGCGGCAGAGCGCAACTACCCAAAAATTGAGAAGCTCGCTTACAGCCTCCTGATCGCGTCCCAAAAACTTCGTCATTATTTCCAAGCTCATCCAATAACCATATACACCGACCAGCCCTTAAGGCAGGTGTTGCAGAGACCCGAAGCATCGGGGAGGTTGATCAAATGGAACATAGAACTAAGTCAGTTTGATTTGAGTTTTCAACCTCGAAAGTCGATCAGGGGGCAAGCCCTAGCAGACTTTATTGCGGAGTTCACCATTCCAGAAGAGGAAATAATCAATGACCGAGTGGTTAAATCCAAGGATGAGATAAAGATGAATCCGTGGAAATTATATACAGATGGAGCTAAGAATGACCGAAGGTCCGGAGCTGGAATTGTCTTAGTTACTCCCGAGGGGCGGTCGTTATATTACGCCCTGCGATTAGAATTTTCGGCAAATAACAATGATTCTGAATATGAAGCCCTGATTGCCGGGCTGAAACTTGCTAAAGACCTTGGAGTAAAAATGATAGACATATTTTGTGACTCTAAAATTGTTGTTTGTCAAGTGCGAGAGGAATTCGCGGCTCGAGGACCTCGACTTATCGCTTACCTCAAGAAAGTGAAAGAGCTATTGAATAGCTTAGAGCGGTACAACATAACACATATTCCCAGAGTTGAAAACCAGAAAGCGGATAGACTGGCAAAACTGGCTAGTTCCGACAACCCAGAAGAGACTGAGGTAATTCCAATTGAAACGTTGGAGTCGCCAAGCTTTGAGTCAATGGAAATTGAATTCGCTTTTGAAGCGGAACCAGAGAAGGAGTCATGGATGACTCCAATTAAGAATTTTCTCAAGAATGGGACACTCCCATCGAAGAAGAGTGAGAAAAGAGCTGTAGTTCGCAAAGCTACCAGATATGTTATACAAGACGATACTCTCTATAGACAAGGATTTTCTATGCCCCTGTTACGATGTATCGCACACGACGACATCAAGCGTGTACTAAGAGAAGTACACGAAGGTGAGTGTGGAGATCATACAGGAGGTCAAACTTTAGCAAAGAAAATATTGCGGTACGGATACTTCTGGCCTACGATCAACAGAGATGCAGCTGATTATTCACGACGCTGCGATAAGTGCCAGAGATTCGCCAAAATCCCCAGGGCACCGTCAACCCAGCTTAAATCGATGGTGAGTCCTTGGTCATTTGCCACATGGGGAATTGATGTCATTGGAGTTTTACCGATTGCTAAAGGGGGAGCTAAATATGCAATAGTGGCTGTGGACTACTTTACGAAATGGGTGGAAGCTGAGCCCTTGACCAAGATCACAACAAGAAAGGTGATAAGTTTTGTGGTCAGAAATATTATATGCCGATTCGGGATTCCAAGGACGATCATAACTGACAACGGAACCCAGTTTGATAGTACTGAATTCAGAAATTTCTGTTCGAAGTATAAGATAGACAAGCGATATACTGCAGTTGCCTATCCGCAATCGAATGGACAAGTAGAGGCAATAAACAAAGTTATAAAATCCATCCTCAAGAAACGGTTGGAACGTGCAAAGGCAAGATGGGTTGACGAATTACCCCTAGCTTTGTGGGCATATCGAACAACATTCAAGACAGCCACCGGTCATACCCCTTTCTCTCTCTCCTTTGGCTCAGAAGCAGTAATTCCAGTTGAACTGGAAGTTCCTTCCCACAGGGTGACATATTATGACCCGATGACGAATCGGGCACTCTTACTTGAGTCCCTTGATGAAGTCGAAGAGAAAAGGGACGAAGCAGACTTGCGTGCAGCAAGACATCGGCGTCAGATGGCACGCTATTATGACAAAAAAGTTCGCCTCAGAACTTTTGAACCAGGAGATTTTGTGCTAAAGAGAGTTTTTCCATCCCTTCCTCACCTCGGCCCAAAATGGGAAGGACCCTTTGTCATTCAACGGAAACTTGAAAAAGGAACCTTCAAGTTAACGACCGTAGATGGCGAAGAAGTCCCTCGAGCATGGAATGCCCAACACTTAATGAGATATTTGGATTAGAAATGATATACTTTTTGTTATTTTTCCTGTGAACTCTGTAATAAGGCACGCCTTGCCTTGGGAAAATCCGATGATATGAATAAAGGACTATAAAGTGGATGTAGGCTACGACTTAGCCGAACCACTATAAAAATATTGTGTGTTGTTTACTTTTATGCATTTATATTCATCAGTTATTCTGTTGTGATTATAAAATATAGGGTAACTCAGAGCCTAAAAAGGTTGAAAATAGTGTAGACATAAAAAGAAGCACAACGATTATTTGTGCAATAAGACATAAAAGAATGAGAAAACGACATTCTTAACTATAACTCTCCAGAGAAAGAGAGAGAGTATAAAAGCGTCTCTGACTGAGCGCTGAAAAAGAAATTCTCTTCTTAACTCTAACTCTCCAGAGAAAGAGAGAGAGTATAAAAGCGTCTCTGACTGAGCGCTGAAAAAGAAATTCTCTTCTTAACTCTAACTCTCCAGAGAAAGAGAGAGAGTATAAAAGCGTCTCTGACTGAGCGCTGAAAAAAGAAATTCTCTTCCTAACTCTAACTCTCCAGAGAAAGAGAGAGAGTATAAAGGCGTCTCCGACTGAGCGCCGAGAAAGAAGTCTTTCCCCGTTGAACGACCGGGGAATAAACAGATGACTGAACTCGAACTCTAACTCTCAAGAAAAAGAGGGAGAGTATAAAAGAAATGCCAGAAGAAATGACAGGTACTGACGACACAGGAAGTGCTATCCCGTCGGAGAATTGGGAGCATTCAGATTGCATGGTTAAGCATTGAATAACTTGTGGAAATTGACTGGGGACACATATGCATACACATATTTCCCCCCTCCACAGTTTCGTTCCATAACTATAGACATACATTTTTACATAAGTGCAGAACTACCAACAAATAAACATTGCAGAAAGTGAATTATTTTTATTTACAAATGAATGAATTTGTACAGGGAAATAACTAAAGAAGAAAATGCAGGAGCTGCTTTTGTAGCAGCAATTATTGGTTCACAAAGATGCTAAAAAGACGCAGGGGAACCCACTATTTGGGTTTGGAATGAGCCTTAGATTTCTTGGCGGCTTTTTCCGCATCCTTTACTTCCTTCTCGGCTTCAGTCAGGATTCGTTTCGATTTCTTTTTCCCTGAAGATGCGGTACTGGAGCCAGTAGACTTCTTTCCGGAGGGCGGGACACTGGAATCAAGAGAAGATTTTTTAGCAAGTTCTTCGGTAATAGATCTAGTTGAGAGCTTAACAACTAACCTTGAACCCGCATCCACAACTGCGAGGGGCTTGAGGACCTCAGGGTGTAGTTCTTCGGCCTTTAATTGCAAGCGCTTGTCTTGATCAGCCTTCATGGCAGCCATGGTAACGTCATCGGCGCTTTTCGACTCCCCAGTTATTGCAACCTCCGGTTCCTCATCATGCCCCTCGTCTCCTCCGTCATCTTTTAAAGCTGCAATCATTTCTTCATCATGGGGAGTGGTGACCTTAGTTGGCTCACTTCCTTCCCCCAAGTCTATGGAAGCAGCCCTGTCTTCCCCTTCTTTGACCCTATCAACGGGCTTCGTCCCAGCGACAGCTCCTTGAGCTACATCTGTCTTTGCGGATGATTCAACACCTACAGAATGAGAAACATCGGTTATCAACTCAGGCGAAAGCAAAGGGTTTCTCATCGAACGTTCAATCACGTAGCCAAAGGTAGTAGTAGCCTTGGCAAATTGAGGAGAAAAGATAGGGATACCTTCCGAAGACTTTTCAGCGGGGGTGACTGCTACCTCTGGAGTTATTTCAGGAATGGGAGATAGCAAAGTTGTCCGGGGAATTCCCGGGTTTTCGGGATCATACCCTTCTACTTCGGGAGTTGCAGGAGCAGAAGAAGAGGAGCCAGCTTCGGGAATGGTTTTCTGTTTAGACTTCCGTCTCTCTTCTTCCATAGCCTCAGCGATGAGGCGGCGCCCTTCAGCTAGACGCTCCGGTTCATCATCTCTCAAGTATTTCTCCATCAGCTTATCTTCATCAAGGGAATCGACCTTAAGTTCCTCTTTTTCCCACTCAACAATTTGATTCCATACTTGAACCAGAGTGGATGGATAGTCCTCGATCCAAGAAATGTTTCGACGACGAATGATGTGTGCGAAGAATTCAATCATTAGCTCGCCGAAGCCCTGAATATCAGCCTCCGCCTCTGATAGTTGCCTGCGGGCTTCCTCCGCGGATTTAATAGCACATTCCACATTGCCCTCGGCCAGAGCATCCCTGTTCTCTGCCTCCAACAATTTTGAAGCCAAGTCAGCGTTCTTCTTTTCCAACTCAGCACTCCTCTTTGCTAACTCGGCGTTTTTCCTCTCAAGCTCAGCATAAGCAATGCGTGTCTTAGCAGCCTCTTACTTGGCCTCGTCAGCTTGCTTTTTTAATTCGGAACGCTCCTGAGTATGAGATTCAAGCAAATCGTGATAGCGCTTTCGCATATCCTCAAATTGTTGTTCGAAATTAGAAGCGTCCTTTTTAGCGACCGCTAGCTGAGCTTGAGTGTCTTCTAAATCTTTTCCTAAAGCTTTTAAGGCCTTAGTATCCTCCTCCGCGGTCTTTTGCATTGAATCAGTATTTGTGATTAGAGTGCGGATGATTCTAGAAAGATTGCGCGAATATTTGAACATCTCAGTATATTGTTTTTGCACCGCATCAATTTTTGCTTTGGCCTCTTCTGCCCAATTAGACGAAATAGGTTCAAGGGCAGGTAAAAAAGTCAGAGTTTCGAAGTAGTGTTCGGGAAATTGTTCTTTCAAATATGCCCGCTTTATGGCAGTTCCCGCATCTGGTGGGGGAGGAGCGAGGATTGTCAATTCGGTGTCCCTTCCTGAAGAAGATTCAGTAGTCTCCTTGTCTGTCCTAGGTCGTTTAGTAGCAGGGACTTTTTGCTTACTTCGGGACCCGGTTTCCTTTGGAGGACTTTTCTCTCTACTGCGTTTCTCATAGGAAGAGGAGGAGTCTTTGGATTGTGGTCTGTCCTCCTCCCTGCGGCTTTGATAGTTTTTATATTTCTCTTGTTCCAATCGGACTGGTGAGCGGGAACGTGAGGGTCGAGAGCGATAGGGATCATAAGGTCTTCTCTCCTCCCTACCACGATCATCCCGGCGATCATACTCGACATCCTGAGGAGGATTGGACATGCTACGGCGAAGTTTTCTTATGTCGTAATAGGATCGAGACATTGTACCTGCACGATAAGATAAACGAAGTTTAGAATTAATGGATTCATGGAGAAAGAAGTGCAATGAATGCTGATGCTGTGGTGTAAAGTGTATCCTAAGTGGTGTGTTTCCCCCCAACCAACCCGAGTCTGAAGCTAGACTAGTGTGAGCAGGCTCTTTGGCCTTAGCGGGAGTAATTTCCTCAGATGATGTGAAGACTAAAGGATCCTTCCTGAAATCCTCTGAAGTGTATATAGTCTCAGGTAAGGGGAGATCCCCCAAACCCTGAAATATGTGCTCATCAGTACTAGGAACATCCCCTTCGGAAGCATGAAGTGGCGACTCTGCTGGGGATTTGGATTTGTCTAAAGAAGTAGTTTCCTCGGGGGCAATATACCCTTCACGATGCTTTTCGGCTATGTTGGCCAATTCATCATATTGTGTGGAAGATGGAGAAGGTGAAGTTTGAAGAGGCGCTGTAGGAATTCCCGAACCCTCTCCTGTTTCTGGAACTATCTCCACTGGAGGGATGTATGCATAAGGGACCGTCCCATGACCGATGCTGCGGAAAACGGATAGCAGCCCATGAAAGTGAAGGTATTCATCTTTAAGGACCTCGTCGATGGTCAGGAATTTTTGATCGCCATTAAGAAGACGGTGCATCCGATCAAAGAACACCTGATCTGATATCTGTTTGGGATTGTCGACTGCAAACAAAAAGGAAAACAAGTCAGGGTGATGATTCAAGTGTACAGAGTCCGGGTTCAAAAAATCAACGCTTTACTTGATTTTGTCCATCTCCTGGCGCATCCAGACTGTTGCTTTATATAGAACCATTCTAGTCTGGAATCCCCAGCTTTACTGCTAAATGGTGCAGAGATTATCTTTCTCTTTGGGACTGATTCAAAGTAGCAGAAGGATGGAGTCTCTCGAGTCCGATGCTTGAAATTATAAAAGAAATGGACGTCATCGAATGTGAGCTCTAGGCCTAGGATTTCACGATATGCTATGTACAAGGTGTGCAAATAGGCATATGAATTGGGATGCAACTGCATGGGGGCAATCCGCATTTGTCTTAAGAAATCAACGATGAAAGGAGAGAATGGAGGAATGGCGCCGACCATGCACATCAATCGAGTGATCGTCATATATCCTTCTGGAGGGTTGTGGGGACGGTCGGAGCGTGAGGGCACTAGGGTGTCCCTTTTCATTATTCCATATTTTAGACAAATTCGAACAAGTTGATCATTGTCAATTGTTGATTCAACGGAATCCGAGGGTGATTCCAATATGATGGCTGATTCAAATTCATCGGGTGCTCGATTATCACCAATCCCTCCTTCCTCCTCGAAACCCAGAGAAACTTCAGTCTCTGAAGACACCTCGTCGCTTTCCCGATGACCAACCCCGTAATCTGGACCCTCACTGTCCCATTCCGGATCAGACGTAGAAGATATATCCTCAAGAGCGATTTTGTTAGAAGTTTCCGGGGCTTCTTTCCTCTCAGCTAGACGGGAAGAGCGTCTGGGCCTCATTGTCATGAAACTATTGAAGAAGCAATAGCACGGATTAGAGTAAATTATCCCGTGCCCCCCTTTGTGTATGTGTGTGAACTAAAGTGTGTGCAGCAAATATGGGAAATGCAAAATAAAAGTACAGCAATGTAAGACGAAGCTTTGAAGAGAAAGTGATAGTCAGAGTAGTTCTTAATTCTCGTTTGTGTTCGCAAGGCACTATCCTAACTGTCCACGAAGTTATTGTCTAGAGTGAATGTTAGTTGAATTAGTTGGGTAGTCTTTGTATGCCAAGTTTGATACGTTCGGTTCGGTTCGGATATGCATATGATAATTGGCTCAATACAAATACAGATATAGGGTCGGTTCGGATGCTTCATTAAAGCAAGGTCAGTTCAAGACAAGGGAAACAATGGGTTCGGATAAAGGACTGATCTGATCGGATCGGGTGACCTGATCCGAACCGAACCAGCATCACTTAACCAGTCCATTTATTTCAACCCCTTATCCCATTCTCTTCTCCGACCCGAACCGACATTTTCCTTCCTTCCCGTCTTTCTAAAGTATGCAACCCGAACCGATTCCCTTTCCTTCTCCTTCCTTTCTGCTCCTTCGTCTCCTACCCGAACCAACTCCAATTTGTCATCACGCTCTTCATCTTCTTCCTCTTTCTCCCCACTCACAAACAAATCCATTCCATCACCAAAGCTCCAGTTGAGGACAAATATTTGCCCTATCCAACCTATCAGCGCCTTGAAGTGATGGCGGATCCACCAGTAACGATGTGGAGTTCAAGCAAAGCCCCATGGCTAAACCATCCCAATCAACCACGAATTGAAATCAAGAGCAGTTATAACGAAGTTATTCGAGATTAAAAAAGCTACCTATATGTCTGAGTTGAGAAATCTACAAGGAATAGTTTCAGGATATTGGAGTTTCTGAAGTTTTCGATACTAGGGTTTGGAAGCGGCGGCAGAAAAGAAGAAGAAAAGAAAGAAGACGGTGGTGGATTTATATAAGGGGTGGTGTTGACTCCTCATATTCCTATTCTTTCTCACCCGCTCGAACCGGAGTGAAGGCCCAGTAGCACAACTCTTCCTGAAGGCCCAATGTCCAAGAACCAAATCCACGAAAACGCATCGGATCGGAATCCGAACCGAATAAATATTCACACATTAATTTAGCATCCGACTCGAATTGAGTTCAAAAGAGAGATAAAAGAAAAGCATACCCGAGAGAAGCACTATGTGTCGTGAAGAACTTCCGGACTTAAATCAAAAGTGAAGAAAATGAATCAAACATTTCATGACATATATATAGGCGATAAGAGACATGGTTTCATGGAGCAACGCATCTCCACAAACGAATAGAAATGACTTTCTGAAGATTCAATTTCAAGGACTAGTATTCGAACGACATCAAAGCACGCTTCGTATACAACAGAAGCATCCTTTGAGGGGGCAAAATGTTAGCCTACTTTGTGAACTAGGCAACACAAAGTCAAGAAACCAAACATTGAAAGGCATTTTTAATTAGAAGATTTCGGTTCGGGTTGGAGAAGACTCTACAATCTAGATTAGATAGCAGCAGCTGTTCGGATCGGGTTAGAGCAAACCATCGGTTCGGGTCGGAAAGAGTCCCCTGTTCGGATCGGTGAACTCCTACTGAGTAGATTGGTAATGCGTATCTAATCGGATCGGAAGGCAACTAAATCTCGAATGGATCGGAAAGCCATCTGTTTGCCACAACAATGGAACGGAGCGGAACAGGTTAGAGAAGGAGAGTAGCACCCAAGCCAATCCGGTTCGGATCGGGTATCCCGATCCGAACCCCTTATCTGCGCGTCTCCGACCCGCACCCATGATCCATGTTATTCTCCTGCAGATGCGCCTGGATATCCGGACCGGCTATGACCAGTTCCTACCCATAACGTCCTTGCCTTTGGTGCGTTGTCAACATGATAGTCCATCCGAACCCGAAGAGAGTGCGATGGATGACACGTGGCCCGACCCGGATCAAGTCTCAAGCAAATTCACACCTATAAATACCCCGTCTGGAGACAAAGAGAAGGATCTTTTTTTTCAGCACTTAAGAATTCAACTACCTCCACCATCCGAACTCCATTACTCCCGGAGAATCCAAATCATCTTTCATTTCTTGTTTTAGTCAATTGAGTGAACAAAAGTGAGTTGTGAGTGAATATTACATTGTATTTGCAACTGAATTATTGAATATAGTGAAAGATAAGTGGACGTAGGCATTTCTTCGCCGAACCACTATAAATCCTATGTGCTCATTTTTATTTTTGTCTCATTTAATCTTGTTTCTAATCAATTTGGGTGTTAGAACCACTTTTGGGTCTAACACATATTGATCCATTGATCTGAAACTTCGGATTGCCGGGTGAGGTCCGCCCACTATGGAGTTGATAACAATTCCATTACCTTTCTGCTGCGCTGTAGGCTTGGGAGCAGGTAGAATCTGTTTTGGAGCCTGCTCTCCTTGCCCCATGTCCCTCGGGGCAACCTTGTATTCATCCAACTTCCCTTCACGCAGCAGCTTCTCAATCACATCCCTCAAATGCCGACATTCATTGGTTGAATGCCCATGAGTTCCATGAAACAAACAAAATTTCCCTGTCGCCATTTCTTTCTCGTTCGAATCACGAGGTGGTGGTCTTTTGTACTGCAACACATTGTATGTATCCTGGTAAATATTTTCCAGGGCGTCGTTCAATGGTGTATAATTCTCGTAGGTCTGGAATCGGGGTCTTTTGTTAGGATCACTTCCCCTATTTCTGTTTCTTCTGTTACCGTTCGGATTACGGTTATTGTTGTTGTTACCCCCGCTTCCAGCATTGTTGTTTCCACCCTTGTTTCCCACATTTACTTCAACCTTGCCAGAACTTTCCCCAGACTGCTTCACGGCGATATTACTTTGCACATTTTCTTTTGAAGCCGTCTCAGACTTTCTCTTTCGGTTTGCCCTGGCCTCCTCTCGCCTTAAATAAATATCGGCTTTTTCATAGAATATCTCTCTTGTGGAGGGTGTCTTCCCAGAAAGGTAATCTCCGAACTCAGATTCAGGATCGACTCCTTCCTTTAATGCCATCAGAATAGTGGGCTCATGCGGGTCACTAACCTCAGTCACAACTTGGTTAAAACGGTCAAGATATGCCCTCAAAGACTCTCCTGGTGCCTGCTTGATTCTCGATAATTCAATAACACTTTTGGACTTTCGGGTATGGAGTCGGAACTGGTTCATAAAACGCTCGCTCAGTTCCCTGTAATTCGAAATCGAACGAGGAGGAAGTCGGGTAAACCAGAACAGTGCCACATCTTCTAAGTAGATTGGGAATGCTTTGCACTTCACTTCATCAGGGGCAGCAGCAGCATTCATGATCCACGAGTATCGCATCAAATGCTGTCCCGAATCAGTCCTTCCGTTGTACTTATCCATCTGTGGCAAGTTAAAGCGCCGGGGAAATTGGAAGTCGAGGATATCATCGGTGAAAGGAGTATGGCTTCGCTCAATGCCATAATCTTCATTTGTATAGTTCCGGCTCTCGGACATGATCTGGCGAACCATTGCCTGTACATCAGCATTAGTTAGGGGCCGCTCAGGTTCCCTGGCCCTAGTATCCGAGTTCCTTCTGGGCTCTTGTTCAGGAGATGCCCTTCTTCTTCGAGCTGCTTCTGCTCTATTCCGTTCCCTGCGCTCCCGATTGATCTCAGGAGGAGGGGACTGGAGTCTTTGCCCCCGAGTGGGGTCATTGTTTCCTAGCGCTCGTGCAATATCCTCATGAGATCCCAAAGATCCAAATGTCAGCTGCTCCACATTCTGAGGTCGTTCGAACGGCCTTCGTTTACGGGGCCGCTCTTTCTCGGAAGATGAAGACTGATCCACTGGTGTGTGACGAACCGATGATGGAGTTCTCTGTCGACGGAGTTCGCTAATCTCCCTACTCATGAGCCTCATATTCTCCTGCATCATGAGATTAGTGCGCTCGTGGACTTTCATAGCCTCCCTTGTACTTTCAAGCATATCAAGTAGGCGCGAGAAATCTCCTTGAGTAATGGGCGCAGATGGGTTGACCTGATCACTGACCCTGGCGGCTGGAATCGGAGCATTCGTAGGGACTCGAGTAGAGGTTCCAACTTCACCAAGCGTCGGATCGGATCGGAGATAGGAGGTCGGGTCGGTTCGGAGCTGGGGAGCCTGGTCGGGTCGGTACGTGGCAAGCTGCTCGGGTCGGTTCAGATTGGGGGAATGCACTGCTTCAGAATCTCCTACCCGGATCGGATCGGAGCTTTCCCCCTGTAGATGGCTCGGATTTCCTGCATTGGTTCTTCCTGCTGCTGAACTCTGCCCACGAGACCTTATTACAACCGCATTTTGCTGATCTTCGCCAGCTCCATTTCCTCGACCAGATTGAACTTCTTTGCCTTTTCCTTTGGCCATGATTCTTTGACAATCACTTCAACAAATATCTAAGAGCGTAGAAAGTTAAGGATTAACTTCTTTGAACTCAACGGTCCAAAAAGTAGAATGATAATCCCGGAAAACAAAGAATTCAGATGAATTCTCAGTGAAAGCACCAAAATGTTAGACCAAAAAGTGGTTCTAACACCCAAATTGATTAAAAGCAAATGAAATAAGATAAAAATAAAAATGAACACACAGGATTTATAGTGGTTCGGCGAAGAAATGCTTACGTCCACTTGTCTCTCACTATATTTACTGATTTAGTTGCAAGTACAATGAAATATTCACTTGAATCCTCTCACAACTCACTTATAATCACTCAATTATAGAAAACAAATAATGAAAGAAGATTTGGATTTTTCGGGATTGCTGGAATTCGGGTTATGAAGGTGGTTGAACTCTCCAAGTGCCAGAAAAAAGATCCTTTTCTTTGTCTTCAGACGGGGTATTTATAGGTGTGAATTAGCTCAGAACCCGATCTGGATCGGAGCCACGTGTCATCCATCCCATCAGCCTCGGGTTCGGATGCATTTCTATGTTGACAACACATCAGAGTAATGGACGTTGTAGGCAGGAACTGGTCATAGCCGATCCGGATATCCAGGCGCTTATGCAGGGGAATGATATGGAAAATGGGTTCGGGTCGGAAGGACATGTACAAGGGGTTCGGGTCGGGATATCCGATCAGACCCGGATTGACTTGGAAACAATTCTCTCTTCTCTTTATTCTGCTCCGCTCCGCTCCGACCTATCTCTGTAGCAATTGGGTGGCTTTCCGATCCGACTGGAAGTAGATTCCCCTCCGACCCGAATAGCTGTGCTTCTCTAACTCCAGGAGTATTAGTTCACCGATCCGAACAGCAGAATTTACCCTATCCGAACCGCTATCCTGCTCCGATCCGACCCGCTTCAGAGTTTTTCAAGTTCTTCAATATTTCATATCTTGACTTTGTGTTGCCCAGTTCACAAAGTGGGCTAACAATAGATAAGTAACGCTTACACAGTCTGTCAACCCATCGTTTGACATACTACTAAACAATTGGGATTAGTGTATGTCAATATCATCCCAACACCCGTGTGGGGTTTCAATCAATCAAACACATATTTTATTTGTGCAGTTGGGCGATGTGTAAAGTTTATCGTCCCAATCAATATCGGTCAAATCGGTGTACATAAACAAATCGTTCGATTTGTTTATGAATATTTATTTTATTTCAACACATGAATATATATATTTTATTTCAACACATGAATATATATTTAATTTCAACACATGAATATATATTTTATTTCAACACATGAATATATATTTTATTTCAACACATGAATTTATATTTCACACATCACAATCAACAGTCAAATTTCACAACACAACAATCAAACAAACAAGTCATCCATGGTCTGTGGACGACGGGTGTCGGGTGTTGCTAAGCACCGTCTGCATCCTAGTATATATATTTTTAACTAGAAAACAAGATTTAAAGTGAGAAGTTCTCACTAAGTGTTCCACTCCGCCGTGCTTTACTTTTGAACTGCTGAACCGTCTGGATTTGTTTGAAATTCTAATGCAGTCCTTGCCCTGCTGTTCATAATAAAAAAAATATTTTTATTGCTTCATCCCAATAAATAATGATTTTTATTTCTACTTCATATTTTTTTACAACGCTTCTTTCTATATAAAAAATTATATTTTTATATTTCTACTTCATATATAAAGATTGAATTTTTATTTCGACGCTATAAAAATCACATTTTTATTTCAACATATATA
Source organism: Allium sativum (assembly GCA_030737875.1). NCBI lineage: Eukaryota > Viridiplantae > Streptophyta > Magnoliopsida > Asparagales > Amaryllidaceae > Allium > Allium sativum. The sequence continues at coordinate 49,744,082 of CM060922.1, read as the reverse complement.
TAATAAAAATCAGATTTTTATTTCTCTACATATATAAAAATCAGATTTTTATTTCTCTACATGTATAAAAATCGTATTTTTATTCTCTCTATAATATAAAAATCATATTTTTATTCTATAACTATATAAATAAAAATTATATTTTTATTCGCTAGAAATAAAAATAAAAATCTTATCTTTTTGCACCATAAAAATCTCGCCTTTCCCTTCTATAAAGATCTAATCTTTTTATTTGATAAAAATCAAATCTATTTGTTATAAACACAACAAAAATTATAGATTTATATAAAATAAAAATCCTACCTTTCCATCCCACACGTATAAACAAAGATCATCTTTTTATATGCAATACATATGAATAAAAATCATATTTTTTTTAAAACCCTACGTATAAAAGTCAGTTCTTTCCGCACTCAAACATCATTTTCTTCTACATATAAACATCATTTTTTTTCGCTACTCCTATAATGTAAAAATCAAATTTTTATATGCATAAAAATAGACATCAAAAACTTATTACATTATAATGAATAAATGAAAGAACATACTCACTTTTATTTCGGTTACTAGAGGAGAGGGGGGTGCTACGCTCGCTAGAGTCGGAGGTGGGAGCTCGGCCAGGGGCGCGGGGGTTCATCTGAGTGGCGGCGGTGGGCCATAGGCAGGGAGCAGCTTGAATTTGGGGCATGGGGCTCTAGGGTTTGGATTTGGGGGCTCGAGAGAGGAGAGGATGATCGGTAGAGGTGGGAGAACAACGGAGGGCGCCGACGATCGTGGGGGAGGGCGGTGGCGTTGCGTTGTGGGCCGGTGATGGCTGGAACGAGGCCACGGCTTTTTTTAATTTGTTTTCTGTTTTGATCGACGTTGACCAGGAGGAATAAGGGAGAGGGTGAGGGTATTAAATAAATAAATATTTTTTTTTATTATTATTCTTATTTCAAAAAGTAACTTTTTATTTCGAACCCCAAATTGAACCCACCAACTGTCGTCCCTAGCTAATTACCCCCCTTCTGAACACAATGAGGTATCTTTCATTAGCTGATTCGATAGTTTTGATTAGTTTTCGTCAAAATTAGAATATAACTCTATATATTGAATTTGAACGCGCATTTCAATTTACCGGGGCCACACACAGATTCTAAAAATTTCCGAAAAATATTTTCTAGCTTCTTATTGACGATACGGTCCTAACAAAACTAATTTTGTCAAATTCTGAGATCGTATGAAAAATGGCCATTTTCTAGTCGATTAAAATTGACTGAAATGGTCAAAACACGTTTAACATCGCCATGCCCACATATTAATTTAGAAAATTATGAATTTTGAAACCTAGCTATAATATGACATCACGGATCCAACAAAAGTGGTTTTGTCGAAAACCGAGGTCATTTGCAAAATTTCCATTTTTAAGGGCCAGAATTCCATAGCGACTATTCTGAAATTTCAACTGGGCATATCTCTTGATTACCGCTATGAAATTTCAATTTTTTGGATTCATTGGAAAGATATTCTCAATTAGATTCAAATAATTTTGGTTTCGCTAAAATCCTGAATCCTGTACCTTCATTTGAAATTTGAAATCGAATTTTTGAACAACCGCGCCATTTTCAATTCCTTTTATAATTTAAAATAAATATTTATATTCTAACGACGATCTATATAAATATACTTCTAATTCTATTCAAAATAAATTTCTCGTCGTTATTATCTAAAATAATTCATTTTAAATATTCAAAATTCATCAAAATTGCCAAAATAAAAAATTTAAATTGGCTCAGATTTCTGGGTTATTACATTGCCAATGCTATCTTGATAACTATTGTTATAGGAAAACTCTACTAAAGGAAGATGCTCTTCCCAAGTCCCTCAGAAGTCTAGGATACATAGCCTTAAAAGATCTTCAAGAATTTTGTTCACCCTCTCTGTCTGTCCATCGGTCTGGGGATGATAAGCGGTGCTCAAACACAATTGTGTACCTAATGCTTCTTGCAAGCTCCTCCTAAATTTGCTGGTAAAGATGGGGTCACATTCGCTTATGATGCTGGAAGGAACTCCATGAAAACGAACTATCTCTCGGACATAAATTGCTTCTAACGATGATGTCGTCCTCTTACTCTTGACTGGAATAAAGTGAGAGCTCTTAATGAGACTATCTACCACGACCCAGATACTAGTGTTGCCTTTCTTCGATCTAGCAAACCATCTATGAAATCCATAGAGACGCTCTCCCATTTCCACTGAGGAACCTCCAAAGGATGAAGTAAACCATCGGGCTTCTTTTGCTCAGCTTTGACTTGTTGGCAAACTAAACATTGGGAGACAAATTCAGCCACATCTTTCTTCATCCTAGCCCAAAAGAAAACCCTCTTCATGTCCCAGTACATCTTATCACCACCTGGATGAATGGTCATCTTAGAATGGTGGACTTCTTCTAGGACTGCCTTTATTAAGCTTCCAGTTTGAGGAAGACAAAGCCTTCCATCTCTTCGCAACCTCACCTTTTCATCTATGGCATATCTGCTGAGGTGACTAGAAGTCTCCCCTCTTCTGAGCTTATCCATGATGTCTAGAATCTGTGGGTCACATTGTTGCGAAGCTCCTATCTGGTCCATAAGAGTCAGTCGTATCTCCAAGGATGCAAACAAATCAGGCAAAATCTTGATGGAGGGTCTAAAATCAAAAACTGATATGAACTCCAAGTTCTTTCTTTCAACAAAAAGAGGACTCAGGGCCACCCTCTTCCTACTTAGTGCGTCTGCCACCACATTACCCTTGCCAGGGGTATAAGAAATATCAAAATCATAAGAAGCTAGAAAATCCATCCACCGCTGTTGCCTTAAATTGAGATCCTTCTGCGAGAACAGATACTTGAGAGATTTATGATCGGTCTATAACTCGAACTTCTCTCCAAATAAATAGTGACGCCACGTCTTTAATACAAACACTATGGCAGCTAGCTCTAGATCATGGGTGGGGCAGTTCTTTTCATGAACTATCAGCTGTCTACCCCCATAACACACTACTTTCCCTTCTTGCATTAGAACCGCACCAAGCCCTGTACCACATGCATACGTGTAAACAGTAAACACCTTATTCCCAAGACTGGGGTTGTTGTCAGAGCCCTCTTCAGTCGTTGGAAAGCAATGTCACAGTCTAATATCCCATGAGAATGCCAAGTTCTTCTTCATCAGCCTGGTGAGTGGGGCTGATATCTTTGCGAAGTCCTTAATGAACTTTCCATAGTAACCTGCTAAACCAAGAAAGATTCTCACCTCGGTTGCATTTTTAGGAACCTGCCAATCTTGCACTGCAACCACCTTCGTGGGATCTACAACTATCCCTTCTTTGGAGAACACATGCCCTAAGAATCTCACATCTTTTCTCCAAAAATGGCATTTGGAGAATTTTGCTTTAAGCCGATGGTCACGGAAAGTTTTCAAAACTTCTCTCAAATATTGGGCATGCTCTTCTTCGCTTTTGGAGAAGATCAAAATATCATCGATAAAGACTACAACAAACTTATTTAGGAACTACTAAAACACCCTACTTCGACAAAATAGGCAGGTGCATTCGTTAGCCCAATTGGCATAACCAGCCATTCAAAGAAACTGTCCGGAGTCCTAAAGGCAGTCTTATCTATGCTGTCCTCAGCCACTCTCAACGGATGGAACCCCATGGCCAAGTCAAACTGGGAAAATACCGAGGCACCAACAAGCTGATCAAATAAATCATCAATACTCGAAAGCGGATGTCTATTCTTCTTAGTGAGTTTATTCAGATCTCTATAGTCAACACACAAACGAAGCGAACCATCCGCCTTAGTTGCGAATGCTACTGGAGCAACCCATTCAGATATGCTTCGTCTGATAAACCCTTTCTCAAGTAGCTCCCCTACTTGTTTACTCAGCTCCCTCCTTTCTCTTTGAGCCATATGGCGCACTGGCAATGCAATTGGCTTTGCATTGTCCACCAGATATATACGAAAATCGATCTCGTGCCTCGGAGGTAAGCCCCATACCTCATCAAAAACGTCAGAATAATCTCGAACTACTAGAAAAGATTGCAGATCATTGACAGATGCAGCAAGAGACTCTGGGAAACTAAGCATAACCGACCCTTGTGGGTCATAAGACATCTCAAGGGTCCTCCCATAACAAGTCAAAGGCCTAACGACCCTCCTCTCACAATCCAGATTGGCACCATATGTGGTAAGACAATCCATTCCAAGAATCAACCCAGAGACTACAAACCCGAGCACATATGCGTCAAACTCAAACTCGACACCTAACATAGATATTCTCAAACCCCGACAAATTAAAGATGAATGACCGAACCACCAATGGGTTTGAGGCAACTATGGAATCCACTACCATACTAGTAATTAAGTGTAGAGTTTCAACTACAGAACTAGATATAAACGAATGCGAAGCGCTAGAATCAAAAAGAGTTATTATAGGAAGATTAGAAAGAGAAATCAAACCTTTCATGGAAACTTTTCTACCTCTATCTGGTGTACTAGCCACGAGAGCATTCGCTTGCCCTCCAGAGGTTCTTGTCCTTTGACTTTGCCCTTGCTTCCTTGGGCACTCCCTAGAATAGTGTCTAACCTCTTCACAAACAAACAAGCATTCTTCCCTTTCCTGCAGTCCTGGGCAAAGTGACCCTCGTGCCTGCAACTATGGCACTTCCTATTTCCCTTAGCCTTGTCTTTCTTTCCACCCTTCTTCTGTTGCTGTTGCCGTCCTTTCTTGGGCCATGCCTTTTTATTTTGTGTTTCCTCAACCTTAACTTATTTTCCTTTTCACCTTTATTTGAACTTTATCTATGTTCTCTTCCCAGGCCATCATTTTTCTCATCCTTGGGCTGTACTCCTTAGCCCTAACTCCCTTATTCTCCTTTTTACCCTATTTGTGTAACAAGCTAACAAGTCTCTCGAAAGTTGCCTTCATCGCATGGAAATCCTTACGAAGCTCGAGAAAATTAGCCGTAGGTGATACTACTGCAGCTTCAGATGGAGGTTAGGCACTTCATCGCCCTTCGATATATGTCGCAGTTTAAACATACCTATGGCATTATGCCGGAATGGGGACACCTTTCGGGAAGAATCGGTCCCCTAGACAAAAAGGAAAAAGGAATCAAGCAAAGAATCGAGAGATACTTCCTATGGGTTTGGGGAATATGTTTTTCAAAACAGACTTTTCTTTTGAAAATGCTTTCTTCTAAAACATTTTTGAAAATAGTTTTCAAAAACTTTTATCCAATTTGGTAACCTTCAGCTCTAATACCAAGTGTGACACCCCACGTCCGTTAATGTCACTCACTAAGGGAATACATTAAGTTTCATGAAGCGTTATAGGTAAATAGAATAAAAACATTACAAGATAGATATAAAATAACAACGGAATTAAAAACTTTTATTAATCATAAAGCATGGTTACACCATATGTCTGAAAATACATAAACTCAGTACATTATTAAAACTTTTGTCTTGTACTTTAAATATCAGAGTACAATAACAAAGAAAGCATAATCCCCAAATCATAAGCAATAATAGCAAAGATAGAAGCTTGAGCATTACATCTAGAAGCTCCAAGAAAGACGATAGTAGAATCCTGACTAAGCCTGAGAATTCGCTCCCTTGAGAACCTCGAGGGGGGAGAAACGAAAGAAAGAAGAGAAAACGAAAAGGGTCAGACTTAAAGTCTGGCGAGTCTAGTTACTTTTAGCCAGTAAATAAATAAAAGTAACATGATAAGCATATAAAGTGGATAAGAGAGATCACTACATAAATGGCAGGTGTGACAAGGAAGACAGGAAAAGGTGTATATACTTCTAATGATTACTCTGCATTGTTACTAGGATATCCAGAAAGAGATGATCCCTTCAACTATAAGGTGGTAGACTTAGGTATACGTACTAATATATCATAACTACTACCTTGATCGATCGGCTCCCTAACCCTCGTAGATACCTTGTGCTGGCCCTACGGTAGGAGGTACCACTTCCTAAAGTGGCAACCCCTCGTCGTAATAATGTGCACAACCATATTTACAGGTGTCACGGTCGTCTTATCCCCCTCTGCCCGGCTCATGCACGCACATGGCCCGGTCGATTTGCGCCGCCCACACCGTCCTCCATGTTTGGATCTCTTACAATCAGTCAGTAAGCGTGCTCCTTCTCTGCCTAGTACTTTGTTTGATACCTACTCCGGGTTACTGACTGAAATGGGTCCCATACAATATGATACTAGCTCTCCCCTTTGTCTTGTATCCCCCACTAGGTTTTCATTGACTATGTATACCACTAGGTGTCTTTAATTACATAGCCTTATTTATTTCTACCATTTATGCTTACCTTAAAGGGTGTCTTTAATTACATAACTCCAATCTTTCTACCGGTTATGCTTACCTACAGGTGTCTTTAATACATAACCCCAATCTTCTAACCGATTATGCTTACTTACAGGCGTCTTTAGTACATAACCCTATCATTTCTACAAGTTATGTTTGCTCTAAAAGGTGTCTTTAATTACATAACTTTATTATTTCCACCGATTATGTATACAACTAGGTGTCTTTAATTTCATAACCTTATCGGGTTAAGTTTGTGGGCCTATATATACTAATACTACCCAGCTAGCCAAGATTTACCTAACCCTCCCACTGATCGAAGCATATTTATTTAGAGGTTAGGTTTGTGGGCTTATATATACTAACCCACTTACGGAAGATTTACTTAACCCTCCCACTGATCCAATTAATTTTACTTAACACTAACTTCGGTTCTTATTCATACAATCCATTATGGATTAGTTTATGTTAAGTAGTCCAATTTATTACCATGTCCATTTATGGTTTATAATGGGCTAGACCTCCCACATTAGGCTTACAACGTGTGGATGCTAGATAAGTTGGTCGGGTCCGAGCAGTCTTATTCAACAGTTGGGCCTAACCTAGTGTCTTAGCTCGATTCGTATTTACGTACTTAGACCTCCCACATTAGGTTCAACGTTAGTGGCTACTGGATATGCCGGTCAAGTCCGGGCAGACTTCCACCACTAATGCAACCTAACCTTATGTCATAAGTACAATTACAATTCCTAATTATAATTACTAGACATTCCATTTTTAGTTAATTTACCAATTAATTAATCCTTTCCTTTTTTAGGTGTCAATACCTATTTTACCCAATAATTTGAATTACCTATCCAAAAGTGTTCATATTCAAATTATGCCATTTTTAACTCTTTTCCCCCTGTTCCTTAACTAGCGCCCTTACAAAATTGGCAACATGCCTAGGCTAGACAATAGCCCAGTCATAAAAGATAATAGGGAAAATAATGGGAATATAACTAAATTGATCATCTTGGCATAAACATAAACTAGTATGACAAGGTGAACATACATACTGGCATGGACATGAAATTGTTATCATAATAAGGCGGACATAAAACTGATGAGCGGTTGGCAGTCAATAACTATGATGTCACAATAAGCAGAATAAGATCTAAATTAGCCATTTAGATGTCCAATCGGTTTAGATCTAACATGATAATAACAAGGTGATAATTTAGATCACATAAAATAGATCTAACATGATAACATAAGGTGATACTTTAGATCACATAAAATAGATCTAACATGATAACATAAGGTGATAATTTAGATCACATAAAATAGATCTAACATGATAACATAAGGTGATAATTTAGATCACATAAAATAGGTATAACATGATAACACAAAGGGACAATTTAGATCACATAAAATAGATCTAACATGATAACATAAGTCAATAATCTAGATCTGTCTAACAGTTTCAATGTCCACATAAATCAGATCTACTAGTTTAGAAATAGATCTACACACATCCACATCATAACATATCATAAAAGTTACAATTTAGATAAAGGTTTAGATCCAATCCTTACCAATTCAAGGTGACATATGTTCATGATTTACATAAATGATTAGATCTATCCAATGATATAACTGTCCAATTTAACATATCTGTATTAACCACAATATAGTTATAAACCAAGATCCACAATAATAACATAGTAGAACAATCACGATTGAATTGGATCTAGAGAAAAAGATCTATCATGACATAGCATAAGATCTAACAATAACCTAGATTCAAGGTTTACAACATATCCAAATCACAGTCTTTCATAATTCACTATTATTTATCTAAACTAAAAGCAGCTAGAACTCACTGTGATTGGATTGCTAAGATGATAGAAAAGAGGTTGGTGATGAATCTATGCTTGAATCTCAGAATTTGATTTGCTCTAATTGATAGTAGAAGATAAGAGACCCTAGTTCAGTTCAGAATCCGGCAGAGTCTGGCCACCATTGTTTCTTTGTGAAGAAAACAAAGGATTTGAGATATATTTATAGCTGCTAGGTTACAAAATTCGGATGCTACCTCAGCCCTAATGGAATTGGGTCCGGACATGGGTCGCCACCCACTTGAAAATGGCTCGAATGCCCAAAAACTGTCCTGGGCGCACTTTACAGGTGCGCCAGTGTAAAATTGCCTTAGCGCACTTGTGAAGTGCACCAGTTATACCTGGTTTGATCCGTAACTTCTTCATACATTGTCCGTTTTACGCAAACCAGGTGTCTATCTTGACTAGAATTTCGAGACGGACACAATAACATAATCCGTTTCCCTTAATACTAGATATTAAATTAATTATTCTTTAATTTATCTTCTTTAATGTCGTTAAAAATTCGGGGTGTTACACAACTAGAGTCATAAAACCCTCCCTAGTGCACCTAGCCTGGTCTGGACCACATAAGTGGCTGATCTTAGCGTATGCACATGGTAAGCTCTTAGCACGCCATTCCGGGTTTTGAACTCACGCCACTGTTACCATGGCTCAAAGTCTTTAACCGTTGGGCTACTATTGCTGACATTGATTACTTTTTAATTATTTAAAGAAAATAAATAAAACACCAATAGATTATGCATCTATATCAGTTTCATCAGACCAGTAGGTATAACTGCCAAATTAAACGAGGGTACAATTTTTTTCTCTAAATGTGAAAAAATCTTAATCAACATTATAAATTTAAGTATGGGACAACAGTGAAGAAGTGTAACCATACAAATTTCATTGTAAGGTTACTAAATCACTGATAATAGCATGCTATTGTACCAAAAAGGAAAATAAATAAATGTTACCATTATGGTTTTCTTCACCAGCCAACCAATTAAGCAGCAATTGCTCTCTCCAGTTCATTCTTTATTGGTGGAACCGGGCAATTCTTCGAGAAACATGCATCACAAAAGGTAGGTGCCTTATCTCCGAGCAAATTTCTAAGACTATCCAATGATAAAAACGCAAGTGAATCACATCCAATCTCCTTTCTAACCCCCTCAGCATCCATTCTATTAGAAATCAACTCCTCACTTCTTGGAGTATCAACTCCATAATAACAAGAACCAACAATAGGAGGATTGGCAATCCTCATATGAACCTCTTTTGCTCCTTTCCTTTTATAACACCACGAACATGCACAAGCTTTAGCTTAACTACCAAATCTCTTAACTCTTGAGTAGGCTGGATAAACGTTCTAGTAACGTAATGCGATCTAATCAAACCCTGTTGAAAAGGAACACTTGATCGGTTAGCATACCCCAATGCTGGAAAAAAATCCTAAATCAGGTACAGGTTAGCTGACCTGTACCCAACTAGAAATGGCTGGACGTTGAGAAGAGAAGATGTGACTCCCGATGTTGCATACCTAACGTGACCAATTGCAGCTGTGCCAGGAAGAGTGTCCAAATTTTTGGTGTTGAGAACATCAGAAACTAGGCCGAATCCAGCAAACAAACTGATCCTTCCGTTATAGCACGACGCGATTCCAACGCCTTCATGTCCACGATGCTAAAAAGCGTGGAGGGCGAGGGAAGCAATTCTAGGAGCTTCTGGATCTCCGATTGGTTGGAAAAGGATTTCAAGGAGGGTTGCGAATCGCGAAGGGAGGTAGTAAAAGCGGCCATGAGAGAAAAATAAAACGAGATCAGAAATCGCAGGCTAATGAAAAAAAACAAAGGAAAGGGAAGAAAAAGTAGGCAGAGGACGAGATCTAAGGTTAAGCGAAAATGGGGAAAGCGGTAATTTAGGGTTAACCGAAAATGGGTAAGCAGGAAACAAAAATTAGGAAAAAAGAGGGCGAGAAACAAGAAATACGCATGCTAACCAAATTTGAAGCATAAACTAATAATTAAATGTTAGTTATTACATACTATTATTATAGGAATAGTAATTACAAATCAGTAATTATTGATTAATGAATATAATACTAAACAGTAAATTAACCAATAATGATTGATTATTAATTATTAAACTATAGTAATTACTAATTAGTGAACATAATACTAAACAGTAAATTTATAATTTTTTGAGTAAGTGCTATTGGTTATTAATTATCAATTATTAATTATCGGTTATAATAAATTATTAATTATAGATTATTTAATATTAAGTATATATTATTATGTATTCATTTTTACTGGAAATTATTATTATTAATTATTAAAATTAATAAACAATAATTATTACTTTTACAACATTTAAATAAAAACGTTGTCACGGGAATCCTATTACAACATTTTATTCCTCACAATATCGTGAAAAAACAAGAATTTTTATAACACTTCGGTGATTTAATGCGGATTCAATGTTGTAATATGGTATTTTTCATGTAGTGTTAATAGTAATATTATTAATTAATCATAAATTATTAATATTTAATGTTAATTATAAATTATTATATGTTCGATATTAATTTCTCGATATATATTACTTACTAATATCTGGAAAGTAAAATTAAGCTTGTTGGAATAACTGATCATATATAATAATTAGTAATTAGAGATTAATTATTATTAATAATTAATTATTGTAAGTTATAAATGATTAATATAATATTATTAATGATTAAATATTAATAAATAATATAATATTATTAATGATTAGTAATTAGTAATATAATATTATAGTTAATAATTAGTAATATATGATTAATGATTAATTTTTAAATAATAAAAAATAATCACTATCAATTTTATGGAAGATTTTAATTATTAATTATTGTCGAAAATTGACACCTATTACAACGGGCATTTTGTGACATTGTAAAATAGACATCTATTACAACAAACATTTTATGAATGTTGTAAAATTAACATCTATTACAAGGGGCCTGAAATGACCGTTGTAGTAACATTCTATCACAATAGCAGTCTTTATCCGTTGTAAAAAGAGCATTGTAAATAATATCTATTACAACTGTCTAGAAAATAATCATTGTAATAACGTTCTATCACAGCAGGCAGTCTATGCCGGTTGTAAAAAGGTGTTGTACAGACGTCTATTACAACAATCCAGAAAATGAACGTTGTAAAACAACGATATTACAATGGACATCCAATACCGTTGTAAAATGGACATTGTAATAGGGTAATTTTGTTATTGTGTCGTCATCACATTCATTGCATTTCAACGATTAACGAACATGTTGGGAAACAATGGCTGAGTCGCGGACCAGGTCGCTCTCTTGAAGACGATTCGGCGATCTGGTCGGTGGTGCAAAACCAGTTCGTACTTTCGCCGCCGCCGCTAGGATAAAACAGCCTCATAGAACAGTAACTGATTTGCTTGCACAACAAATCAGTGTAGATTTGCACTTTCGAAATAAATAACTGCTCAAAAATTTTTGTAAGAATATTTTAATGGCGGAGGAGAAAAAAAGTATTTTTTTCTGTACTAATCTCGTCTACAACTGAAGATAATATATAGACGAGGATTAGGGTTAATCGAAAATACTGGGCAGTAGGATCAAATAGGATCTGCTGAAATACCGGGTCAAAAGTTTACCACTTCATGATAAAGTCGGCTCAGAAATATTTTTCATAAAAACGGTTTGAAAAAGTCAAGGTTTTCTGGTCCAAAAATATAAGTGTCTACACCACATAGCCAAGCCCGAACCGAACCGGGCCGGGTCGAGTCGGTCGGTCGGTCGCGCGCATGTGTGTTGTGTTCATGATGCATGGTCTCCCTCCTCACAACAAAGCATGCATTGGGAGCCTAAGGCCCCAACATGACTTCTTAGAAACAAGTATAAATACTTGCATCTTTCTTATAATCCCATGATGTGGGACTATTCACATATAGGAGCCATCAAACACTTATTTCTATATTTTAAATAATTCACATAAATTTCCAATAATCCCCCACTTGAATTTTTTAAAATATTATAGAGCAGTTTCTAAAAACATAAGACTGTGCAAAAACAAAGGTGTCATCCGACTTGAACCTTTGCATAGTGAGCAAGATTCAGTTTTTATTAGAGTGACACGTAGTCTTGAACTCTATTCATGACATCAAACCACACACAACCTTTTCTATAGTGCAATCAAATAAGCCCGTGCGTTTATGGCCATGCACGTCTATCCCAGTTTAGTGAACACTCTAGAAGTTTTGCCCAAAACTCCATAGGAAACAGCCACATTTCCACATTCACACAGGTGAGTCTATCAAGAGTACTCCTGAAGGTATGTACTCCACTCCAAATAGAGTATAGATCTCATTAAGAGTTTCTATTAACTCATCCTCTAATCACTTCAGGAATACATGCTTCTTAGTTTATTAAATAGCATGTTCTACTTCTATCACTACACAACTTGTTTTTACCCATTGAACCTATTTCTTGGGATCTCCAGTCATTTAGGTCGGGTTACCATTGTGTGTGATTCCACAATCTCAGGGCAATAGTCCCATTCTTTTAGAATTATTAAGGACTTTCTTTCTAGTCAGTCCTTTCGTCAAAGGATCTGCCAAATTATCATCACTTCATATGTGATGTCCTCTAACAATACTGTGCATACGACTGCCATTTCTTACCGTTGTATTATCGGTTCTGTTTTTCTTTCAATAGTCGTCAAATCTTTCATCACTATATATGTGATGTTCTTTTACAGTATTGTGCTTACGACGTCGTTTTCTACCATTGTTATAACGGTTCTATACTTTTTGTAATAGCCGCGGAACTATCACAATCGATTACACCACTGGTGTCTATCTTTCCCATATAGGGATCTCAACTAGCAGATTTCTTTAGTTCTCTGCTTCTTCACTAGCTGTGGCTAGTGCTCTTATCTCAGTCACTATAGTATACTGAGTCGAGATATTCTGTTTCTTAGATTTCCAAGAAACAGTTCTTCCAGCAATGCTAAATATATAGCCACTGGTCGCAATAGAATCATCAGATAAAATATTCCAGTCAGCATCGGAATATCCTTCAAGTACAGCTTGAAACTTTTTATAATGTAATCCAAGGTTCATGGTTCGTTTAAAGTATCTCATGACCCTTTCAATAACATGTCAGTGCTCTATACTGGGTCTACTGGTAAATCTGCATAATAATCCCACGACATAGTCAATGTCGGGTCTAGTACATTCAGTGGCATACCGAAGGCTGCCAATGATGCTCGCAAAATCAGACTATCTTACACCTTCATCAGTGTTCTTAAATAACTTTACACTGAGACCATATGGTGTATATGCATGTTTACAGTCAAAATAATTGTATTTCTTTAGAGTGTTCTCATTTTAATGAGATTGATCCAAAGAAAATCCCCTTTTTACCCAGTAATCTTAATACCAAGGATTACACTCACCGCACCTAGATCTTTCATATCAAAAATTGGCATTTAATAAGGATTTGACTGAGTTTATGGCATGAATGTTTGACCCAAAGATGAGTAGGTCATCTACATAAAGACATATAATAGTGCAAATGTCACTCTCAGATTTGTAATAAATGCATTTGTCACTTTCATTAACTTTAAAACCATGTGAAATGATTAAAGTTATCAATTATTTTTTTATGTCATTGTTATGTGCTTTTTTTAAACCATATAATGGTTTATCTAATTTGCATACTTTATGTTCTTGACTATGTACTACGAATCCTTCAGGCTGGTCCATATGAATTTCTTCTTCTAATTCACCGTTCAAAAATGCGGTTTTAACATCCATTTGGTGTATTAATAAATTATGAATGGAAGCAAGTGAGATTAATACCCGGATAGATGTTATTCTAGTTACAGGTGAAAAAGTGTCGAAGAAATCTATATTTTCTTTTTCTCTAAAACCTTTAGCTACTAGTCGTGCTTTGTATTTATCATTAGTACCATCAGATTTTAGCGTTCTTTTTAAGTACTCATTTACAGCCTATAGTTTTACAACCAGAGGGTAAATATGTCAAATGCCAAGTCTTATTGGATTTCAAAGAATCCATCTCATTATTTATAGCCTCTCGCCAAAATCGGCATCTAAAGAAGATAAGGCCTCTTGGAGGTTTAAGGGATCCTCCTCTATAGTAGAAAATTCGAACGAAATTCGTTTACGGTTCTTGCTCTTTTACTTCTTCTAGGTTCAACTTCAGAACTTTTATTAAGTTCTGTTCTAATAAGCGTACTTGATGTGCCCCCACTATTCCTTAATTTAAAAAGAAATTTCGTTTCATAAAAATTGGCATCATTTGATTCAAATTATATATGTGTATTTAGGTCATAAATTCTGTATGCTTTGCTATTAACAGCATAGCTTATAAATACACATTCGTATGATTTACTTGCCAATTTTATTCTCTTAGGGTATGGAATGCGAACATAAGCTAAGCAACCCCAAGTTCTAAAGTATGACATATTAGATTTATATTTCTCTAAAATTTCATAAGGCGAAATTTTATTCTTAGATTTGGGGATTCTATTCAGAACATAACATACAGTCTATAAAATATTCCCCCACTAATGTTTTGTTTTCATATTACCAGTCTCTACAGCTTAAGTGGTGCGAGAATCTCACAACACACTTTCTGATCGTCAGCAACCGTGTATATTGTGAATATATCACGATCATAGCAAACATGGCGAGAAACACCAATGTCTACCCACCAACCCTCTGATTCACCAATAAGGTGAATCTCAGTAATCATAGCCGTAAGAGGCTCCTCAGTCAGGTTAGCCTGCGGTGAAGGGCCTGGCCTGTTGCAATACATTCGTGTCATATGATCTGGTTTTCTACAGTTATATTATAGAATAACTGTCTAGAATCATTCATTTGGGTTGGTTGTTGCTGTCATTTATGGTTTCCTTACGGATTCCATTCTGTTATTTACTGGTCGGTTGTTGATGCTTACTATTTTTTTAGAGATGTTCATATGTTTGAGAATTCATATTTTCTCACAGGAAAATATTCATAAACTCAGAGACTAACATAAATTATCCACATGTATGCAACAAAGGTGTTCTATATTCTATCTTTTCACTTGTATGCATATAAACTATGTCAATTTATTTGATGCAAAAAACCTATTCATCCAATTAATGTCAATTCTTAAGGACATTATCAAATAACATACACATTCTATTAATGTCAAATTTTTAGTCACATTCCCCAATATTATATGTGCTCTATTAATGTCAATTCTTACTGACATTATTCAAATAACACACACATTCTATTAATGTTAAATTTTTAGTGACATTTCCATATAATCATATGCATTTCAAATGTATTGACCAATTATTTATTTTGGCCACTTCTTATCTTCCCTAAAAATATATATAAATAAATCGAGAGATTTATGCATCATAATACAGTCTGAACATCGCAATTCATGCATTTCTACTTGCTCAACCTCGTGGTCATCAGTTGAGTGTGTAATTACATTTAACCATGTATATGTGCTTCGGCATTCACAATCAATTTAATCAGCATTGACAAAGCACATTACTGTATAAGTTATCATACTTCAAACGTCACATGGAGCAAAAGAAACGATAAAAAATTAAAACCATACCAGGCATTAAGTTGCAAGTAGGAAACAAGTTCTGAAGCTTTACTTCTCTTTATGACCGCGCATCAGCTCTCTTAACTCAACTATCTCATCTTCACCGTACATGTATTTCTTCAGATCCAGGGTATACCCGAAAGCTCAATCAGGCCAAGTTATTAAATCTGGGATCTTTAGTGAATATCGAGAGTGGTAGTTGCGGTCTGGTATGTACAGATAAACATAGAAATGATTACAGCAAACTCTAGACGGGTATCAGAAATGAGCGAGGTTGAAGATGTTTGGTTGCCGAATGTAAACGGGGCAGTCGAAGCCCTTGTTTCACGGATCGTCTTCAAATTGTTGGGAAACAATGGATGAGTCGCGGGCCAGGTCGCTCTCTTGAAGACAATTCGGCGATTTGGTCGGTGGTGCAAAAACAGTTCGTACTTTCGCCGTCGCCGCTAGGATAAAACAGCCTCATAGAACAGTAACTGATTTGCTTGCACAACAAGTCAGTGCAGATTTGCACTTTCGAAATAAATAACTGCTCAAAATTTTTTGTAAGAATATTTTAATGGCGGAGGAGAAAAAAAGTATTTTTTTCTGTACTAATCTCGTCTACAACCGAAAATAATATATAGACGGGGATTAGGGTTAATCGAAAATACTGGGCAGTAGGAGAAAATAGGATCTGCTGAAATACCGGGTCAAAAGTTTACCACTTCATGATAAAGTCGGCTCAGAAATATTTTTCATAAAAACGGTTTGAAAAAGTCAAGGTTTTCTGGTCCAAAAATATTAGTGTCTACACTACATAGCAAAGACCGAATCGGGCCGAGTCGGTCGGTCGCGCGCGCGTGTGGTGTTCATGATGCATGGTCTCCCTCCTCACAACAAAGCATGCATTTGGAGCCCAAGGCCCCTACTTGACTTCTTATAAACAAGTATAAATACTTGCATCTTTCTTATAATCCCATGATGTGGGACTATTCACATATAGGAGCCATCAAACACTTATTTCTATATTTTAAATAATTCATATAAATTTCCAACAGAACACTTCACCACACTTCGAATACTCCGTCTTGAATTCACGTCGAAATTACAACCAACGTCTTGAATTATGACGTTTTTAATAAATTAGAAGCCGTCTAAACTGTAGATGCTTATTGAACATGCATCTGCTTTTAAACGGTTTAGAGAATCTTCGATTTCATTTTCCTGGATGCATATTTTGTAAAATATACACCCAGAACTGCAAGAGATCTTCTACTTCATAGCATATTCGGACAGTTTATTTAACTGTCTGCTCTTGCAATTACCTTTTCTTGGTTGAAAAAATAAAAAATAAAATAAATAAATGAAGCCAGGAATAGAGAAAGCTTTTGAAATTGTTTTGACAATGGCAAGAACTGAAAGATTATTTTCTAATTGAAGGATTAATTTTCAATGTACAATAGAATGATGTATATATACAGTTTTGTGACTCATGGGCTATATAAAAAGAAAGAAGAAAAGATAACTGATGTGGGTTTGGGCCCAGCCCACTATGCTTCAACATATATTCTCTTATCGTTTACATCAGCCGACACTCTTATACTCCCCCACGAAGCTTAGGGTTTCAGAAACCCTAATTTCGTCATGTCGAGCTGAAAATTGACTGAATCAAAGCGGCGCTTCATCCTTTTCTTTTTCTATCAACCTCTTCTAACTTCGATTTGTGATTTCTGACTCGATCTGATAATTTGCTTGCTTTTTTGTTGAAGGGTTTGCTGAAGCGCTGCCTTTATTGTTGGAATTTCGAGCTTCTTTGGAATTTCCTTTGAAGGATGTGAAGCGCGAACCTGCTCTTTCTTCAGTATTACCTTTTTGAAGGCTTGCTTTGTCAGTGACGTTGAGCTCCTCCCTGAATCTGGTATAGTTCTTCAACGATATAACTTTAGTTAACATGTCAGCTCTTTGGTAGAAACCAGGTTTATGATTAACTTGTATTTCTCCCCTTTGAACTGCCTCTCTAACAAAGTGAATATCTATTTCAATATGTTTAGTTCTGGCATGTTGTATGGGATTCTATGTCATGAACACGGCACTTCTATTATCACACCATAATGTAGGTTTTACGGTAGATTTTAGTTTGAGTTCAGACAATAGAGACTATAGCCACTTAATCTCAGCTGTTGCATTTGCTATGCTCCTGTATTCGGCTTCAGTGCTGGATCTGGAGACTGTAGGTTGTTTCTTTGAACACCAAGATATTAGACTTTGACCAAAGTATATGCAGTAACCACTAGTTGATCTACGATCATCAGGATCAGAGGCCCAGTCAGCATCTGCATATCCAGTTATATGCAAATGTTGGCTGGTCTTCAGTTTCAGTCCGTAGTTAATTGTCCCTTTTAAGTAGCGCAGAATTCTTTTGATAGCCTTCCAGTGAATGTTCATAGGATTCTGCATAAATTGAGAAAGTTTATTCACACTATATGATATATCAGGACGTGTTATTGTTGCATATTGAAGTGCACCAATAATACTCCTGTATTCAGTTGCATTTGAAATAGCCTCTCCCCCATACTTTGAATAATTCTGACTGCTTATCATTGGAGTAGGTTGGGGTTTGGCGTTTATCATTTTTGTTTTGACAAGCAACTCAGTTATATATTTTCTTTGACATAGAATTATTTCAGATTCAGTTCTTGATACTTCTATGCCCAGAAAATAGTTTAGATCCCCTAAATTTTTAATGGAAAACTGTTTGTCTAAGTACTGAGTTAGCTTGTCAATATCATCAGTATTATTTCCAGCTATAATGAGATCATCAACATATACTAGTATGTAAATTGTTGTAGAGCTATTTATTTTGACAAATAATGAGCTGTCTGACTTGGTAGACTGATATCCTAATGTAATTAAAGTATTTTTCAGTCTATCAAACCAGACCCGAGGGGCCTGTTTTAGACCATAAATAGCTTTATTTAATTTACATACTAAGTTTTGATTGAGATTGTAACCTTGTGGTTGCCTCATATATATTTCCTCCTCAAGAATACCATTTAAGAAAGCATTGTTAACATCTAAATGTTTAACATGCCATTTTTTACATAGGGCAACAGTAAGAATGAGCCTAATGGTTGTAGGTTTTACTACAGGTGAGAAAGTTTGATTAAAATCAAACCCATACTCCTGAGTAAATCCCTTTGCAACTAACCTGGCTTTATACTTATTTATTGACCCATCTGGGTTCCTTTTAAGCTTGTATGTCCATCTGCACCCAACAATATTTTTATCGGCAGGTGGGCATACAAGCTCCCACGTTTTATTTATAATGAGCGTATTATATTCCTCATCCATGGCTTTCTTCCAGTCTTTGTTTTTGATTGCCTTTTCAAAGGAATCAGGTTCACAATCACTGGATAAAGTTATATATGCTTTTGGTTTGAAAATACCACTTTTTGCCCTAGTAACCATAGGGTGGCTAGTCTGAATTGGCGGTTCAGATGATGGTGAGTGGCTGTCATTATCTGAATCTGATGAGTATTCTGATCTGGTACTTTGTGATCCTGTGTTTTCTTCTAACCCTTGGTTCTCTGAATTTTCAGGATTGTGCAAGGCGAGGCTGGGTTGTTGAGATTCATCTCCTTCTTCAGTTTGAGTTTGTGATGCTTTTTTTGACTCAGCAGCCTCACTTTCATCATCATCGTCCCAATTTTCAGAATAAATTGGGATTTCAGGTATGGAAACATTTGGATTTCTTACCTTACTAGTACTTGTGAGCTGTTTACTGCTAAAAGGAAACACAGTTTCATCAAATTTAACATGTCTACTTATGTAAATCTTACCAGTTTCATCCAGACACTTGTATCCCTTTTGTCTAGTGGTATACCCCAAAAAGGTACAGGGTTTTGATCTGAAATTCAACTTGTTAGAATTATAGGGCCTCAAATAAGGAAAACACAAACATCCAAATGGTTTTAGACTCTTGTTATCTGGTTTTACATTGTATAATTTTTCTAATGGTGTCATATCCTTCAGTACCTTGGTTGGTTGCCTATTGATCAAGTGTACAGCTGTACTGAAGGCCTCTGGCCAAAACTTTAGGGGTAGTTTAGCTTGAGCCAGTAGGGTTAGACCAGACTCAACAATGTGCCTGTGTTTTCGTTCAACTAGCCCGTTTTGTTGTGAAGTATATGTGCAAGTTATTCTGTGAACAATTCCCTTCTTAGTAAAGTAATGGTTTAAACACTTGAATTCACCTCCACCATCAGACTGAATTATTTTAACTAGAGTATTAAACTGCCTTTCAGCCATAGCAATAAAATTAGTAATAGCATTAATAGTTTCTGATTTAGCCTTTAGAAAATAAATCCAAGTGTGCCTTGAGTAAGCATCCACAAAAGCAATATAATATTTAAATCCAAAATCTGAATTTATAGGAGCGGGACCCCATAGGTCAGTAGCAATTAATTGCAGTGGCTCAGTGTAAACTGTTTCAGAGTCAAAGAATGGCAGCCTATGACTTTTACCTACTTGACAGTACTCACAAATATATGGTAAAGAGACACTATTATACTGAATATTGTGTTCATCTAATATTTTCATTACAATTTTGGCACTTGGATGACCAAGTTTGTAATGCCAAAGATCAAAGATTTTTTTGCTGCTATCAGCCTTGTCAAGAATATTCAAATTACAGTGTTTTTCCCTTTTTATCACACTGTTATTTCTAACAGCATTGAACTTGTAAAGGCCTCCTGTCATGTTACCCTGTAAAATGGGTTCTCTAGTTAGAATGTCCCTAACCATGCAATATTTAGGGTAAAATTCAAAAAAGACATTATTGTCTTGAGCACACTGAGAAACACTTATTAAATTTTTCTTGATCTTTGGAACTCTTAACAGATTGTGTAAATATAATTGTCTCCTACCACTTAGATTTGTATTGCCAATGTGAGTAATGTTAATGCTTTTACCATTGCCTTATAGGATAGAATTATTACCTCTATAATCTCTGCACCCCAAATTTAGGCTATCAAGATTATTTGTAATATGATGAGTAGCTCCTGAATCTGGGTACCAACTGTCATCTTGCACAGTTTCAAGTCTAGCAGTGTCATTTTGATTACCACTTCTGCTTACATTATCCTGACTGCTATTTTCAGATTGAGATAAAGTCATGTTCACACTAGGATTACCATTATTTTTCTGATTCTGATTGGCAGTATAGTTTGTGTTAAATCTGAAATAGCAGTTCAATGCTGTATGACCCATCTTCTCACAAATTTGACATTTTGGTCTACTGGTATTGGTCCATCTACCTCTGCCACGTCCTCTTCTTGCACTGCCCCCTCTTGGGTAAGACTGATCATTTCTATTATTATTGAAATTCTGATTTTTGCCTTTGAATCCAGTTGTGAAATTTACTGCATAATCCATTTCTTGTGGTTTCTTGGCATTTATTCTTGCCTCATGAGAGAGTAGGATAGAATGTACCTCATCGATAGCAGGCACTATTTTTTGAGAAGTTATAACCGCAACAACAGCTTCATAATCATTGTTAAGACCATTGACTAAGTATAAAATTTGATCACTATTTGATACTCTGTTTCCAGTAGCATTTAGTAAATCACATAGCCTTTTGACTTTTGCAATATACTCTCTCATGGACAGATTCTCCATTTTAATGCTTTGCAACTGATTCTTGTAGTGAAGAACTTTTGCAGAACACTGATTATTAAATTCTTTTTCCACTGTAGTCCAAATATCATAAGCAGAGGTACATCCAATAACTTATGGCAATAGATTTGCGCTTATAGATGACAGCAACCAAGAACTGATGAGTCTATCTTGTCGATGATACTGTATATACTTTTCATTTGCAACAGTTCGATTGTTTGCATCTGTAATGTACTTGGCTGGTATATCTACAGTGCCAAGAATATATCCTTCAAGGCCATATCCGTGAATGGCTGTTTCGACTTGTAATTTCCAAAGAAGATAGTTATCTTCTTCAAGATGTATTGTGATTAATTGACTCTTATGACTAATAACAGTATTTGATGTTGGATTTACAGGCCCAGGTTCATTGGAGACAGTTCGACCATTGTCTGATGCCGCTGAGGATGTTGGGTCGACCATTGTGACAGGCAAATGATGACAGAGTTATCAACAAATCAGGACAAATGAATGCCACTTATCAATCAAGAATCTGAGGAATTTTCTAATAGGTAAACAGCAGCCAGAGATTTCTTGTGATGAATTTGCAATAGATTAAATCGAACCTTGTTCTGAAGATATCTCTAGGCGAGGCTCTTACTTGTTTTGATGATTTTCTTGAGTTCTTGGTTTATTTTTCTGGCAATCTTTGTTTCTGATTATAGAAGATATATCAGTTTGTTTAGATGCAGCCGAGAACCCTGTTTTCAGGCGAGGCAGTGAACAAATT
This sequence comes from Allium sativum, assembly GCA_030737875.1. NCBI lineage: Eukaryota > Viridiplantae > Streptophyta > Magnoliopsida > Asparagales > Amaryllidaceae > Allium > Allium sativum. Next base: position 49,721,783 of record CM060922.1, on the reverse strand, counting down.
TGATGTATCTTCTCTCAAATGATGAGGAAACTCCTCTGATGAGCCATATCCAAATGATGAAGTAATACTCTGATGGATATGAAGATTTTAATCACTCTGTTTCAGTGTTTTGATATGCCGTGAGGCTCTTTTGCTCCGATACCAAGAAAGCTTTTGAAATTGTTTTGACAATGGCAAGAACTGAAAGATTATTTTCTAATTGAAAGATTAATTTTCAATGTACAATAGAATGATGTATATATACAGTTTTGTGACTCATGGGCTATATAAAAAGAAAGAAGAAAAGATAACTGATGTGGGTTTGGGTCCAGCCCACTATGCTTCAACATATATTTTCTTATCGTTTACATCAGCCGACACTCTTATAAGTAGTTAATTCAAAGTGGATGGTTCGTATTCTTATGCTGGTTAGAGAGATTTCTTAATCAAGGCGTTAAGTAAAATTATTTGCAGTACAATCCAGCTAATAAACAAAATATATAACATCAACAGCTTAACGATGATACATAATGGTTAAAGACCAAGTCTCATATAGTAATAATCTTCAACCTGATAAGAATGAGACTCCATCTGCATTATTCAGCGACTAAGACTGTTTTGGATGACTTTTGACAAATTCTTGAACTTTAAGTCAAAGTCAAGTTTAAAACAGAAAATTGCATCAAAATTGTTAATATAAATAAGCTACTGAATATTTAAAATATAATACCCTCATATTACACATCGAACAAATTACAATCAAAGTTTCGTTAATCAAGCAAATGATGCTTCTCTCTTTTAACGTCAGTTTAATTTACTTCTTTTCTCTTGCAGTTCTACTGTCTTCTTGTCTTGCTTTAGATATTGCATCATGTCAAAATCACTGTGGTGAGAAGGTTCATGAATCGACAATTTCGCATCACAGCATGGATTTCACGTTCCATGGAGCATCGGAGCTTTTTCACACCATACATATGAAAATAACCACGGTTTTCACTCCCCTTTGTATTCTATGGGTCATGGTACATTTTCAGTTACACAATGTTGTGAGAAATCAAGACCATCTTCAGTATATATCAGTCATGGCACTTGTTCTATGGACTATTAGCTATTTCTTCCCTCTCGTCGAATGCACTGTGCCTACCCAAGCCCATGCCACCATGATGATAATGGCACCTCTGTACATTTTCACTCATCTTCTTCATATAATCTGGACATCGGGGAATGCTCGGAAAAGAAGAACGCTGATACTCAGTGTTACGTTATATTCTCTTGGGGTTATAGCTTTGGCAAGCATTGCTAGCTTCATAAAGCGGGAAGATATGACATATTGCTGTGGTGTGGTTCATGATTTTCTTTTGCTTTCACAATTCATTGAAAGGATCTGGAAATCGGAATATAATGCAGTGGATCCTCTCCTCTATGTTGGTACCGCTGCATTCGGTGCATTGCCTTTCTTGTTTGATGTTTATAGTCGATGTTGCACAATATATCTGGCAGCGTTTTATGGATATTAGGTATTATGTGTTTATGTGTCATCTTGTTCGTGGTTATTACGTGCTTAGGACGAAAGATAGGAGACTTCGTCTTCTCCTAGTCGCTACTTAAGAAGGCTTTTTGGACATTTATCTGCTGTCCGTGGAGAAATATTATGTATTGCACTTGAAGTTGAAGTTAAGATGAGAGTTGAGTTTTGATATTTTGATGTATATTGAATCTGTGGAGTTATCTAATATCAAAGAGAATCAGATTCGATTGTGTATAATATAAAGTGTCTCAATCAGATATATATTAAATTTGATAAGGTTTTTAAATAAAAGCACAGTCACACCTGTAACTATATACTACACACATAAACACTACCATCCGAACCTACTAAACATGTTCGCAAGTTGTGCAATCAATCAAAATATAAACAATTACAACATATTAAGGCATAGGCTTTGGCCCGTATTTTCGACATATCGGTTGCTTCACACACTCCCTGTGCGGGTATTGGTTGAACATATGTGTTGTGTGTGCTCTGTGGGTGTGTGCGTCTGGTTTCTGTGTGCCCTGGGATTTATTACTCAGTGCAGGTGTTAGGTTAGCCGATCAAGGCGGATTCCAAGTAGATGTGCTCTCTAGGATGCGCTTTCTCCGGCAGTAGGTTCATCGATGGAGCCAGGCTTTTGGGAGGGTATTGGAACACTGTGACAGCTGCTTCTCCTAGGTTTGGAGCACTCCGACATCGGAGCAGGCTCATGAAGCTGATTCCAAATGCGCCAATATGGTGACTCGTAAATTTTTTTTGGATGCCTCGGAGGGTTCTTCTTCCGACTGATCCTCAGCATCGGAGTTGTTTTTCTTTTTTATCTGTGCTGTAGTTGTTGTGGCTTTTCCGAGTTGGACTTTATATTCCACAGTTAAAGTAATTGCTTATTATTGTTTAACTGTTTTTGTCGGCAGTTGGATAATGACTTGATTCTCCTTTTTATATATGTTCTTTGTTTTTGTTTTTTTAAAAAAATAATACTATGATAGACTTTGTAGCGCATTCGCACTATCCATTTTAACTACCTGATCTTGCAAAAAAATGAAACCATGATTACTTTATTCCTGATGGCTCATATTTTTTTTACGCTGGCTTAGAGGCTTCTAAATCAAGGCATTAACTAAAATTATTTGCAGTACGGTCCAGCTAATAAACAAAATACATCATACCAACAACTTAATGACAATACATAATAATAGTGGTAATCTAATCTTGAATCTGATAAGAATGAGGTTCCATCTGTAAACTATAAGTCAATGTCTAATTTGAAACAGAAAACTGCATCAAAAAAATTAATATAAACAAGCTGTTGAATATTTCCGATATAATAGCCTCATATTTACACATCGAACAAATAAAAATTTGCAATCAAACTTTTGTTAATCAAGCAGATGATGCTTCTTCCTTTTAATGTCTGTTTTTGGTTCTTTTCACTTGCAATTTCACTGTCTTCTTTTCTAGCTTCAGGAATATCATATGATGATTACTGTGGTGACATCGTTCCAGCGGCATCAACAATTCCTGGTCATACTCATAGCCTGCATGCCAACATCGTCTTGAACCTCCCAGGTGCTTATATTTCCAGTAATAATTCAAATTTATGATTTTATTTTTATTGAGAGAGCTTTTAAAGTTGCTATTATTTAGAAAAAGATATTTTCCACAAATATTTAGATATATTCCTAGAATATTGCAAATCTAGAATGGTCCATTATATGCTATAAATAGAAGAGCTCTCTCCTCATTTGTATCAAGCAAAATGTGAACAAAAAGAAAGTAATAAAAAATAGAGTTTTTTTTTCTTGCAGTATTTGTTTTCCCCTTCTGTGTTTGCTATAATTCTCAGAGACTATCCAGTAGTTCATATAATTAATAGTATCAACCGTTTACCTACACATCCCAATCTTAGTTACAAATACATAGAAAATAATTATCTGAAAATGTCTTGTGACAGCAGAAGAAACGATAGTAAGGGAGACAAATTATTCACAAATGACTGCTCAAAGAGAAATTATATGGGATTCGAGTTTTGTTTTAGGGGTTCTGAGAACATTACTGAGTGGGGAACTGCAATGCTGTTGTCTTCTGATGATACCTTCTTTGGTAATTCTCACTATTTATTTAAAGCAGAAGTTGCTTCCGGAAGTAACCAAAGCATTCATAATGTAAGTTACAATTTATATTTCAACAAAATTGAAATTTCAGCAGAAGGATACTACAATTCTTTACTTGGAAAACTTTGCGTGGTTGGTTGTCGACTTAGTAAGAATATCTTGGATGTTAAAGTTTGCGATACTATGTATTAGATTGAAGTGGTCGAAGATAGCTTCGAGTAGAAGGTAACCGTTCGCACGAGAAAGATATGAGCTGAACTGTGTTTGGTGTCAGCTGTGCAGTGCGACAGACGTCTGTCGTATGAGACGACAGACGTCTGAGGCTACAGGGATGTTTTCCCGAGAGTTCCCATAGACATCTGTCAGTCCCACGACAGACGTCTGAGTGGGACAGACGTCTGTCATTGGAGGGACAGACGTCTGAGCTGAAGCAGAAGGATTTCCTGGAATGTGACAGACGTCTGTCACCTCCCATGACAGACGTCTGACGCAGGTTATGGGCTTATTTCGAGATGAAAACCTTGTGATTGATTTGTGAAGATACGGAGGCAATTTGGGTAATTGGCCTACTTTTATATATAAGCTATTTTCTGAGGTAATAGTGGGAGGAGCTTGGAGACTTGATTTTGGTAATCAAGGGTTTATTCTCAAAGGGGATTAGGGTTTATAACCTAATCTAAATTCTTCAATTCTATTCTCCTCAAACTCTTTCTATATTGAAATATAGTGATCATTGGATCAATCTCTTGTATTCTTTTCATCGTGGTAATAAAATACTCTCTCCAAAGTGGATGTACACTAACAAGACGTTAGTGGAACCACTATAAATCTTTGTGTGATTTAGTTTTGTTGCTTTGTCATTGGTTTCTTGCTTGTGGTTGAGATTTGGTTTATTCGTGAGATTGTTTGTGGCTAGAGTTATTGCTTTGGTTGTTTTTGCAAGTCTAAAAACGATCTAGTCTTCCGCTAGCGCATTGTGATTTAGATATTCGGTTCTTGAGTGGTCTCGAATCGAATTAATCACATAGGGAATTGGTTCCAACAGTTGGTATCAGAGCAATTGTGGTGCTTGTTAGGTGTTTGTGAAAATGCCGAAGACGGATAATAGCTCGGTAAGTCCTTCAACCGGAAGTCCGAATAATGTGGCGCCTTATGTACGGGGTTCGTATGCGGCGTCGGGTTCTCAATTGGTTATTGACAAGTGGAACGGGGATAATGACTTTGAGAAGTTGCAATGGAAAATGAAAGCGGTTCTTATGCGGAGTAGGGTGCACCGAGTAGTATTTGATACTCACTTATTGCCAAGTTATATCTCGGATGTGGAGAGAGAGGAGATGGAGGAATGAGCTTATAATACTCTTCAACTTACCGTGGGGGAGAATGTGATCTCCGAAATTAGTGGTGAGACTACCGCTAAAGGTATATGGGACAAGTTGGAAGAACTTTATATGAAGAAGTCGCTCACTAATCGTTTGATCTTGTTGCGTACATTTTTCACCTTCAAGATGAAGGAGGGTAATACGCTTAAGGCACATTTGAATGCCTTTGATGACTTGCTCATGAAGATGAAGGCCGTTGAATCGAAAATTGAGGAAGAGCAAAAGACGATGATATTATTGTGTTCGTTGCCGGATCGCTATACGGGTTTCTCAAATAGTTTGATCTATGGCCGGGATACCTTGACTCTTGATGATGTCAAGACAGGACTTCTTAGTGAGGAGTTGAGAGATCAAATGAAGGAATTAAGTGAGGGAAGTAGTGGAGCTAGTAGTGGTCACGGGTTGTTTGCGGAGAAAGATAAGAATGTAAAGAAAGGAAACCGGGGCCGTTCTAAATCAAGAAAGGCCGGTGGAGGAGGTAAATCAAGGGAGAGAAATGGCAAGTGCTTTATTTGTAAGAAACCGGGACATTGGAAGAATGGATGTTCGGATAAAGATAAGAAGGAAGTAGCGTCTTCATCCATCGCGATGGAGAGTGGGAATGGTGAGATAGATGAGAATGTGTTGACGACGGTGGCATCGGATGTTTCGAGTAGCGAATGAGTTCTCGATTCGGGTGCGTCGTATCATATGACGCCAAAATAGAAATTGTTTTTCATGCTTTGAGGACAAAGAGGGAAATGCAATTGCTATGGGTAATGGTGCTATTTGCAAGTCGATGGGTATTGGCTCCGTGCAAATAAGGATGTTTAATGGAGTAGTTCGCACGCTCACCAATGTTCGTTATGTTCCGGGACTTAGGAAGTCGCTTATATCTTTGGGGCAATTGGATTCTCTAGGATGCAAGATCACTATTAAGAAGGATTGCTTGAGGGTTTCGAAGGGGGCGCTTGTGGTTATGAAAGGTTCTAAGAACTATGGCATATATTTGCTTCAAGGTGTGACCGTAGGAGCTGAGACTTGTGTGGGTGTTGATAGTTCTCGTGACTTGGATGCGACACGGTTGTGGCATTTGAGATTGGGTCATGTCTCGGAGAGGAGTTTGGATATTCTTCGGAAGCGGGAGATGATCGAGGGTGAGATTTTCAACAAACTAGAGTTTTGCGAGGAATGTGTCATGGGGAAGCAAACAAGGGTATCATTCGATGTTGGGCAACATAACTCAAAGGAGGTTCTTGAGTATGTTCATTCAGATGTTTGGGGTCCGGCACGGGTAGCTTCTTTGGGAGGAGCAAAGTATTACATTTCTTTCATTGATGATTTGTCTCGAAAGGTATGGGTGTATGTAATGGGGGCCAAGTCGGAGGCATTTGCTAAGTTCAAAGTGTGGAAAACTCTTGTTGAGAATGAGAGTGGTAAAACTTTGAAGGTTCTTAGGACCGACAATGGCGGCGAATATGTCTCGTGTGAATTCTTGGAGTATTGTAAGCATCACGGAATCCGGAGACATTTTACTACAGCGGGAGATCCGCAATCTAATGGAATAGCGGAGAGAATGAACCGAACTCTACTTGAGAAAACTCGATGCTTGAGATTGACATCGGGTTTGTCTAAGGGATTTTGGGCCGAAGGTTGTCAACCGCGGTGCATATTGTGAATCGAATTCCATGCTCGACCATTGATAACAAAACTCCGGAGGAAGTGTGGAAAGGGGAGAGTGTTGACTTGAGATATCTTCGTGTGTTTGGTAGCCCAGTTTATGTGCATGATCCGGGGAATGATAAGCTTGAAGCTAGGGCGTTCAAGGGAACCCTACTAGGTTTCACGAACGGCGTGAAAGGTTACCGGATTTGGAATTCGGATACGAAGAAGGTTGTTAATTCTCGTCATGTCATTTTTGATGAGTCGGCTTTATTCAAGGTGAATGAGAGCTCATCGGACGTTCCGGATTTGGTTCATGGTGAATCAAAGGAGAAGGAAGTCGTTCCCACATTCCATCCAAGTGGTAGTAGAGTTGAAGAAGCTCATGGGGTTGAAGCGGTTGATGAAACATCACATAGTCCACGTGGTTCCTCTAGTGATGATGTTGGTGATGTACATGATACTAGAGAAGTTTCGACTCAAGGTGGAGCCGAAAGGGGTTTAGGTGAAAGTATTGCTACTCGGGTTAGTCGACGTGCAATAAGGCCTCTCGAAAGATATGGTGATTGGAACTATCTTAGCTTTTGTGATCATTTGGACTATGCTCTCAATGTAGTCCAAGATGATCCGATGGACCTTGATGACGTCATGGAGTCGAGAGAGAGCTCGAAATGGATTTGCGCCATGGAGGAAGATATGCAATCGCTAATGAAGAACCGAACTTGGGAGTTGGTTCCACTTCCTCAAGGAAACTGTGCTATAGTGTGCAAATGGATATACAAGGTGAAGGCTGATGGAAGGTACAAAGCAAGGTTAGTGGCAAAGGGGTTTGCACAAAGGAAAAGAGTATGATGAAATTTTTGCACCGGTGGTTCGTCATACATCTATCCGGGTATTACTAGCCATAGTTGTTATCCATGACTTGGAGTTGGAGCAACTTGATGTGAAAACCGCCTTCTTGCATAGAGACTTGGATGAAGACATCTACATGGAGCAACCGGATGGGTTTGTTGTAGATGGTAAGTCTAAATTGGTTTGCAAGTTAAAGAAATCACTATATGGGTTGAAGCAATCGCCTAGACAATGGTACAAGAGATTCGATCATTTCATGCTTGAAAGTGACTTCCATCGAAGCATCAAGGATGCTTGCGTATATTTCAAGAGGTTGGGAAATGATTGTTGGTTGTATTTACTCTTGTATGTGGATGATATGCTCATTGCTTCCAAGGATCGAAATGAAATCAACAAGTTGAAGATGCTTTTGAAATCGGAATTCGAGATGAAGGATCTTGGAGAAGCAAAGAAAATCTTGGGCATGGAAATTGGAAGGGACCGAAAGCATTTTGAGTTGAGATTGACTCAAAAGGAGTATATAAAGAAAGTGCTTTGCCGGTTTAGCATGGGTAATGCAAAGGCGTTAAATACACCTTTACCTTTGCATATGAAGCTTTCGGATAAGGGATCGTCTATCGGGGATGAAGACAAGGCGTATATGGCAAAGGTGCCATATGCAAATGCGGTTGGTAGCTTGATGTACGCAATGGTGTGTACACGGTCTGATATTGCAAATGCCGTCGGGGTGGTTAGTCGGTATATGGCTAATCCGGGGAAATCGCATTGGGAAGCCGTGAAGGCTATATTGAGATACTTGAAAGGTACAATATCTCATGGGCTTGTCTTTGGCGGTAGTGATGAGAGGAGTTGCAAGTTGGTTGGTTATTGTGACTCGGACTACGCCGGTGATAGGGAACGGAGGAAATCAACTTCCGGGTATGTCTTCACACTTGGCGGGACAGCCATTAGTTGGAGATCGCGATTGCAAACCGTAGTTGCTTTATCCACTACGGAGGCGGAGTTGATTGCCGCTGTGGAAGCGGCCAAGAAGGCACTCTATTTGAAGCGATTGTTGTGTGACTTGGGGCTCGAACATGAAAGGGTTGATGTTCGACGTGATAGCCAAAGTGTTGTCCTTTTGGCGGAGAATTTGGCGTTTAGCTCACGGATGAAGCACATCGAGGTGAGGGAGTCATTTCTTATAGCCATGGATGAGGATAAGCTAGTATATCTTCGGAAAGTGCACATAAAGGATAATGCGGAGGACATGTTTACGAAAGCATTGTCGTATGGGAAGTTCGAGCATTTTTCGAACTTAATTCGCATGTTGATTTGCTAGTGCCACGGGTTGGAACGGGGTGGAGAGAGTGATTTTGTTTGTTGATGATGGAAAGGAATAGCGGTGAGAGATTGGAGATCTATCTTCTTGGTAAGTACTCGTTTCACTCCCGAGTACATCTGTCTTTTGGTGAGACATGGTATGAATACTTTCAACATTTCATTGGCGGGCGGTGGCTTTGCCGGAGCTCGTTAACGGAGTGCAATGGGGGGTGGCTTTGCCGGAACTCATTGGGAAATTATTCATGTTGCTTGGTTGAAGGTAGAAGGAAATGCTTGGGTGCATTGGAGTTTGGAGTTGAGATGGATATAGTATCGAGGTGGAGTGTTAAAGTTTGCGATACTATGTATTAGATTGAAGTGGTCGAAGATAGCTTCGAGTAGAAGGTAAACGTTCGCAAATCAAAGTTCGCACGAGAAAGATATGAGCTGAACTGTGTTTGGTGTCAGCTGTGCAGTGCGACAGACGTCTGTCGTATGGGAGACAGACATCTGAGGCTATAGGGATGTTTTTCCAAGAGTTTCCACAGACGTCTGTCAGTCCCACGACAGACGTCTGAGTGGGACAGACGTCTGTCATTGGAGGGACAGACGTCTGAGCTGAAGCAGAAGGATTTCCTGGAATGTGACAGACGTCTGTCACCTCCCACGGTAGACGTCTAACGCATGTTATGGGCTTATTTCGGGCGGAAAACCTTGTAATTGATTTGTGAAGATACGAGGGCAATTTGGGTAATTGGCCTACTTCTATATATAAGCTATTTTCTGAGGTAATAGTGGGAGGAGCTTGGAGACTTGATTTTGGTAATCAAGGGTTCATTCTCAAAGGGGATTAGGGTTTATAACCTAATCTAAATTCTTCAATTCTATTCTCCTCAAACTCTTTCTATATTGAAATATAGTGATCATTGGATCAATCTCTTGTATTCCTTTCATCGTGGTAATAAAATACTCTCTCCAAAGTGGATGTACACTAACAAGACGTTAGTGGAACCACTATAAATCCTTGTGTGATTTAGTTTTGTTGCTTTGTCATTATTTTCTTGCTTGTGATTGAGATTTGGTTTATTCGTGAGATTGTTTGTGGCTAGAGTTATTTCTTTTGTTGTTTTTGCAAGTCTAACAATGATCTAGTCTTCCGCTAGCGCATTGTGATTTAGATATTCGGTTCTTGAGTGGTCTCGAATCGAATTAATCACATAGGGATTTGGTTCCAACATTGGAATCAATGGTGGACTGTGAGATCAGAGTAGATATACAATTTTCTTCTTTCAAACACCACATTCATCACAGTAGAGGTCATCGAAGTCTACATAATGGGACTATAAAGAGCACAAGGAAGAAGGAAGACCCCCTCTATTTTGACACTCTAGTATTATCTTCATCTAATATTCATGTACCCGGAGCATCGGAGCTTTTTCACACATTAAAGATGAAGATAACCATGGCTTTTACTTCCCTTAGTTTTCTACTGGTCATGGTGCATTTTCAATTATTCATTGTTATGAGAAATTAAGACCAACTTCAATATATATCTATCGTAGCACTTGTTCGATGGACTGTTGGTTATTTCTTCCCTCTCGTCGACTGCACTGCGTCTAGCGAAGCCCATGACAGCATAATGATAACTATGGAAATCTGATAATGGCAATTACGTACATTTTCATTCATCTTCTTCATATAATTTGGACATCGAGGAATGCTCAGAGAAGAACAACGCTGATACTCAGCGCTTTGTTATATTCTTTTGGGGTTATAACTTTGACAAGCATTGCTTGTTTCGTAAAGTGGGAAGATATGACATCTTACTGTGGTCTGGTTCATGATTTTCTTTTGCTTTCACAAATTATTGAAAGGGTCTGGAAATCGAAATACAATGCAGTGGACCCTCTCCTCTATGTTGGTACTGGTGCATTCCGCGCATTGCCTCGTTTGTTTGATGTTTACAGTCGATGTTGCTCGATATATTTGGCAATGTTTTATGAATATTATTCAGGCAATATGTGTTTGTATGCCATCTTATTTGTGGTTATTATATGCTTAGCAAGAAAGATACGGGATGGCTTCTTCTCTGGTCATCGTTTAAGAAGGTTTATCAGACATTAACTTGTTATTCATAGAGAAATATTATGTATTGCATATGAAATTATGTAACATCGTTCCTGGACTTTGGCTTATCTGTACATTTGTTTGCGAACTTAGGCCGCACGTTTTTTTTATTTAGAACAAAAAAGGTTACTTAATTACATAAAAAAAGATTACATAACATTTGAGTTGGCCATAAATAAAACTATAAGACAACTAATATTATACAGAAGAAAACAGACGCCAACTCAAAAATACACAACACACAAACAAAATAAAGTCACTTAAACAAAAACAAAAAAAACACAGCACCCGGACAAAGCACCGTAAAGTATGTGGGTTATCTTATCCAAACCGAACATATATTTCACGTCTGGGCTTTTGGTATATAGGCCTGTATTTCTTTCCCAGCCCACTTTGTACTCTTGTGCATTATATAAGCACGTTTAGACTGTATGTTACATTATTCAGTTCATAGTAAAATTTACAATTCATTTCTGAGTAACAAAACAAAACTACTACAAAATTTTACATGGTATCAGAGCTGAATAGAGCCTAACGACACATCATCCCTTACCTCTCTCGCTGAACAAGTTAAGAGGAGTGTAGTTTTAGTCTCCTCAGTTTTTTTTTAAAAACTCATCATCGGAGAGCAACCTCTCTGATCTTGTAGCAGCTGTTCTCATCAAGTCGTGCGTGCCAAGCCGGAATTTACATTCACAGCGGCTACAACGACTTTTCTGGTCATCTGAGATCTTGGATCTCATCATTTGACGCTTTCTTGATCAAAGAGTGCCAGTTCTTGAATCTTAAAAGAGACAAGAACTGCCTCCACCACCTTTTTCCAACATTTCCTGCATAGGCTGCCACCCATTTGCATAGGTGGCCTCGCCATACGCCATTATTCGATCTGCACTATCACCATGGCCGGACCAGGTGATGACAATTCATCAGCCACATCGAGAACAGGCACTGTTTATCCTCCTGGTAACACCCAAACCCTTGTAAAGCCCAAGACTCAAGTGATAACCACTCCTCTCGATGAAGAAAATTTCCTCTTATGGAAGTTCCAAATTGAGACAGCCTTGAAGGGATATGACCTTTAAGATTATGTCAAAGAAACAAGATCCATTCCTCCAGCCATGATCCTGGATAAAGACGGACAAATGATTAGTAATCCAGCGTATGTACATCATCAAAAACAGGACAACCTATTGTCTTTATGGTTACTCTCCTCTATCAATACGAGTCTGCTACCACAAGTCATAGGATGCAACTCATCCCATGAAATATGGGCCACCATACAACAAATCTTCAACTCGCAGTCATCTGCTCGAATCATGCATTACAAAAGGGAGTTTCAAAATGCAAGAAAAGGAGAGATGACCATGAGAGAGTATATAGAAAAGGTTAAAACATTTTGTGACAAACTAAAGGCAGTGGGACACTACATTTCTGACAGTGAACAAGTACTTACGTTAACGAATGGATTAGATGAAGAGTATGAATCATTAGTTACCTTTATTGCTACTCAACCTATTTTACCTGACATTCAGACTGTATACTCTGCACTACTGGCACATGAAGGTAGAGTTGAACAAAAGAAGGCATCTCAAATTGACTACAGTGTGAACTTTGCGTCAAATTCAAGAAACATGCACTACAACAAAATATGATATTTATAACGCCATTTAATAACACGTTATGTTGAAGTGTTATTATTTACATTTAATTATTTGTTTTCCAAGTCATTTTGTTTTAATCATATCATGTAACGCTCACATTTTTTAACCCCTCATTTCGTCTCCCTCCCAACTTCGTGAATTCATTTACCCCTAGCTCCCAAAGAATTTCGCCTCCCTCCAAAAGGCCGCGGTTCATTCCTTTACTTTATGAAACCCTAATCTTCGATTTCGAGTAAGCCGTGGCCAATCTGAAACTCTCCGTATCTCTACTACTGGATTTCAATAGCTTCTTTAACCTACAATTCGATTTCATGGTTAAGGTATCCTTATTTTATTTTTGGTTGTTATGAAATTTTATTTATCTTCCACTACGTTATGACTTTTCAGGATGGACGCTTTAAACTTAATTTTAGATCTTTTGAAAAAGTGATGCTTAAACCCAATTTTGAAAAGGAAAAGCGGTCTGAGATGTGATTGCATCAGCTGTTGTAGTTGAATTTGGGCCATACTTAATTTTTGTGATACTCAAATGCTAAAGATTGATTTCTCCGAGTACATGTAGAATCACGTTGCTGTAGACATTTGCGATGTTTTTTAACTCTAGCTTGGAGTTTTCTCATGCATATCACCTGTTTGTTAAATTGCCTGTCCATGTTTACTATCGCAATGATTGTAATATGTGTTTAAGCTTGTATGTTCATATGTATACTCTTTTGGCATAAGATGTCACTGAAAGTAATTTGCTTTTGTGTTATGATAATTATCCATTAGTTTATAACTAGAAATGATTTTATAGTCATAACTCAACCATTGCTCATATTGTTTTGAACCTTCTGCTTGTAGTCATGTAGTGTGACAAAAAAAACTATACGATTTATGATTGATTAACTCCTTGCTGGTCGAACATGGTTTGACTGTTTAACAGGTTATATTTCCAGCACTTGAGAGGTCTGTTAAGAATATTGTACTTGTACATGCTTATTCTTTGGTGCACAGAGTTGAGAGAACCCTTTTTAGTTGGTTGTTTGGGCTTTTGACTTCTAGTGCTGATAATGAACCCGATTTTGGAAGAAAGCTTGCTTGTTGCATTGAAGCTATTAGGACATCGGTTAACCAACATATGTCTAAAGAAGAAAAGTAGGTAATTAATTTTGAATTTGTTTACCTAGTATTATTTGTGGCATTAGTGATGGAAATTCAATATAACTTATGATTTGTGTATTACAAATTGGCAAAAATCCCGTCATTGGTGTAGCATGTATCAAGAGAATCAAATATTGATTACATAGGACAATATTATTAAGAGTTGTCTCGCACGTATGAGATGAGAGCGGTTGGTTAAATATAGTCCCATATCTGGAACAAATTGATTGGCATGCTCTATAAATCTGAGTCAGTTGGCATGTAACATCGAGGATTCTTATCGGCCAGCTCACACGTAAGCCATGGGTCATTGTGTCCTTGGATTGGGTCTGACCATGTTGACATTTACTTCGTCGTTACAAAATTATATACTCTGTTATAACTTATATGGCATCTCACTTTGTTTGCTTGAGTCCTTTTTCATTGTAGGAGATTCAGATAAACGTATAAACATGTGTTCTAAATTTCCCGACAATGTGGTAAAAACCTTATTAGAATTGATATTTAATAATATTAGAGGAGAAATTGCTATCAATCAAGATGGAAAAAGTGAAATTTTAGGAACCCCAACTAATAATGCTTTGCTAGAATTTTGTTTATTGCTGAGTGGAAATTTTCAAGCTATAAGAAATTCTTCAAAGCTTGTAAAAGTAGAACCATTTAACTCTGCAAAAAAGAGAATGGGAGTACTGATTGAACTGCAAGAAGGAGAATACAGAGCACATTGTAAAGGTGCATCGGAGATTTTATTGGCTTCTTGCGACAAATATTTAGACGCTTCTGGTAGTGTTGTACCTCTTAATGAAACGATATGCCAGCAACTAAATGAGACAATTGAAATTTTTGCTAGTGAAGCTCTTAGAACTTTATGCCTTTCCCATATGGATATGGAAAGTAATTTCTTAGCTGCAGATCGATTCCGTTTAATCGGTTTACGTGTATTGGTGTTGTGGGTATAAAAAATCCGGTTCGGCCTGGTGTGCAGGAGTCCATTGCTATGTGCAGATCTGCAGGGATTACTGTACGAATGGTTACTGGAGACAATAAAAATACTACAAAAGTGATTTCCCGTGAATGCGGTATTCTTACCGGGGGAGGTGTTGCTATTGAAGGTCTTGAGTTTAAAGAAAAGAGTTTTGAGGAATTGACTAGGTTGATTCCTAATATACAGGTAATGGCAAGATCGTCACCGCTGGATAAGCATATGTTGGTTCAGCACTTGAGAATTACGCTGGTTAAAGTTGTAGCTGTTACTGGTGATGGAACAAATGATGCACCTGACTTCATGAAGTAGATATCAGGCTTGTTATGGGCATTGCTGGAACTGAGGTAGCTAAACAAAGTGCGGATATCATAATCCTCGACGACAATTTTTCAACAATCATAACAGTAGCTAAATAGGGTCGAGAAGTATATGTCAACACACAAAAGTTTGTACAGTTTCATCTTACAGTCAATGTCGTTGCTCTGATCCAATCGTAACAGTAGCTAAAGAAAGTGCGGATGTTGTTTTTATCGGGTTTCTGGGCATGCCTATTGCTGCAATGGTGAAGCTGATTCCTGTAGGTTCCAATTCAAAATTTTATTTGTATTTTATAACAATCGTTTGATCTTGTAGTTGTCAAATTTGTTATTGATTAGTCATATTAGTTTTGTACAACTAACGGATTTGATTGAAATTGCTTGTAGCATAGCAATGATTCACCAAAGAAAAAAGTATGTTAAGTTTTTTGGGGATACTGCACTCTTTAGCTTTTGCATCATGTTCTAGCTCACAAGATCCAGTTCAATGTCACTATTATTTTATTACCACAGAAAATTGTATAACTTTTATAGTTACATAGTGGAAAGCTCAATTTCTGAACCATATGAGAATGTAACCATCAAATACACTATACATCTTATGTCTAAATCTTTTTAAACTTCATATTTACGAGTTCGTCCATAAAGATCATGCTGAACTATTTTCATTATCGCAAAATTTGGAATCTTCGTAGATATGTCAATTTTGTTGTGTACTACAATCTACAAATTCGTTGCACTGTTTTGATTATCCCAAAATCTGGAGTCTGCAAATGCATCTAACTTTGTTGTTAACATTTTCTATATTATTTCTCGAATAAAACCATTAGTCTCTGCCAAAATCTTATGAAACCTCATGATTGTGATATTTTGATCACGAAAACTACTTTTATTTAGTTCTTGAACACTTCTAGTATTTGAATTTTATAAGTGGTTTCTTTTTAACACTAGTTTCAATCTAATCCGAAGTTTCTTCCATCATTCTTCTATGAATTTTGTTTTATGTTTTTATTTGCCACAATAGTTCCTCACTTCTCCCCATTCTGTATTTTCTTTCTTATACTATTCATGGTTGATATTTGATTTAAATCATGCTAGGTTTTTCCATTGCTTATCCAGAAGTTCTCATTTAAGGAACAAGCTGAGCTGCTTTGGAACTTATACTGTAGCATTCTAGTTAATACAATGGAGGAATTCTTTCCTTGGCTTTCAACCGGTATTTCTCCTTGTGAATATGATGATTTAATGAAATGTCTTTCCAAGACAACATCATAAAATTTGAAAAAACTGGTATTTGAAAGAGATTTCTTTTTTCATATAATAATTTCATTGTGGTGGATAAACCTTGTCATTCAAAGCGCATCATTTGAGTATAGAAGTTTTTTCCTTTTAAACTTCAATTTTGAATGTATTTGAAGGTAGCATCCTCATGGATAAAAGGAATAAACACAGGATCTATATGTTTTGAGAGCCAACATGTCAGTTTATGGAGCCAGTAGGCAATCCTAGGCCTGGTATATTTTATCTCATCACCATTGCATTATTTCTGTTTGTTTTCCTTGTATTTTCAAAGCTCGGGATGGAATTAGTTGGATAACATGACTTACATGAACAATGTGTGCATTGGAAAAACTGTCCATGCAAGTTCAAAATATTAGTACAATAAAATTTGTAATTTCATCTAATGTTTTAAAGCTCTTAATTCTTTTTAAATTGTTACCAGCTTCATTCATGTATTTATTTCGATCAGCAATGGAAACTTGCATTAACATTCTATTTACCCACTTTTTCTAGTTCTAATGCCGTTATCTGCCCTTGAAGTTTTATGTAAGATACCTGAAAATCTATTATAGTGTTTTCTTTGAAGACGTTATGATCAGTTAATTTTTTTTTCATATTTTTATGAATTTAACATTTATGGTGTTTATATTTTACCAGCATCTCTTAATATCGGCTATCCAATAGTTTCTGAAATAAAAAATGGATCAAATGATAAAAAGTCTCACTGCGGAGTGCTAGAATTTACTGCTCAAGAAGGGACAGTATCCTTGCCTCAGTGGGTACGTTTTGCAAGTACAAATACATGCATGAAACATATATACATGTATATCAAATACACACTAGTATTTCTGCTTGCATAACCGACTCATGTATTTTTTAAGTTATAAAATCTCAGATAAAGTCCAGCGTTAGTTTTTAAGCATCCGATGTGTTAGTTTGGAAACCTATATGTATGAAGCAGTGAACCTACATGTTTTGCTTAACAAACCAAACATCATGCATAATGATATGATTGATATCATATACTTTTTTCCTACAGTAATCGAGAATCACTATATGAACAAGTCCATTGGCATGGGAATTGCAAAACGGTTAGATGGAAAGCCCTCGGTTTTATCTGTTGCACCGCTTCCATCTTCTCACGAAGAAGAGGATGAACATGCCTGTTGTGATGCACAAAAGGTATCATTCTTCCAGTTTCCCTTTATTTAAACAGCTAATGAAGGATTCCAATATTCCATTACTCCTTTTGAATTTGAAAAAAATCCAACCATTTATCAAGGAGGCGGTGGACAAAAGGGATGCAGGAGGCGGTGGGCAGAAGGGACGAGGTTTTGCAAGGGCTGGTTGAACGAAGGGAGAAGAGGAGGCTGACGGGTAATAGAAGTTGTAATGTGGATAAAGAAAGAAGGAAGAATAACATTCTTGAGGTTTTGTTTGATTTGCAGGAGGGGGATCCAAAAGCATATACAGATGAGATTATCAAACCTATGATTATGATGAGCTTTTATTCTATTTTACTTTAAAGCTTCACTGAAGATTATACATTGAAGATTATGAAAATGCAAATGGTGAGTCTTGTTGCTGAGTTTGATATTTGCTTTGATGACATATTTGCCTTATACTTGCAGTCTCTTAGTTTGGGCTTCTGGGTTATTCTATAAGGAATTTTAATTTTACTTTTAGGTTGTCAAGAAGTTCAATGGCTGAAAAGTGAAAATGTTAAGTTATGCACTAATTTTATTCGCATTTAAAAGATAATTAGTTGCATGTTGCACGTTTATAATATCAGGATAAAGGAATATTCAGAACTGTATATGATGCTATATTAATTTTACTTAGCTGCTAATGACTTTTTGAGGTTGTCACATTCAAACCATACACGCACACTTTGCGAAGAATATCATATTTACGCATGAAAACTTTCCAGTTACTGCAGAAAAGTCTGGACTATGTGCTCTCATATTGAATATAGTTTTACGCTTGAACACGCAGTTACAAATAAATTTTAGACATTTAGTTTGAATTAATAGAAATAATAAAACATTCTCAAATCCTTATGGCATGGTATAATACCATAAGTATATACATATTGACTTAGTCAAATGATATGAATTTAATAACTTAAAATATGGAATTCGTTTAAAATTTAATGAGCATATGTATGTTCATTATTTGTGTTTACAATTGGTATTTTTAGCTTTTTGACATTATTATACTTTTATTCATTTGATTGACTTATAAATTTTGTTATAAATCCAAATCTCTCGGCTCTATATTTATTTTAAATTTGCAGCAAACAAATTTTGGGATTTCAGTAATGACCTCATCAAACAGAAGGACAATATCTTGGATCGAAAGCGATTGTTTGAACAACAGAAGGTTTCATTTTTATAATCATTTAATTTAGTTGATTGAAAATTTTCTTTGCTAAAAAGTTTGGGAAATTATTAACAATAATTAAATATGTAATTTTAGGACTTACGACTCCTTTGTTAGACAGAAAGTTGCTCTAGTTAATCCTGGATAGACTGCACAAAGTAAGTGATGCTCTTTTGGTTTCGCTTTAGATTATTTATTAATTCTGATGTGCAGTTGTTGTACCTAATTACAGAAAAGATACTTACGGCGTGCTTTGGGAGTTAGTTGATCCTGATCAGATATAAGTTAAGGTACGTTTGGATTACTCAAGTTTAAATAATTCGACAAAATTGAAATGATGAGATTTACGTTGGTGTATGCAAAATTATCATGTGATCCAATGGATTTTGGAGCTATGCGGGAAATTGGAGCTATAGAACTTGGAAGAATTTGAGGTTTGTAACTGTATATATTGTGTAATCTATTAAGCCTTAATATTTCTATTTCTATTTTAAGGCGTTGATGTTATACTCGCTGAGTTTAGTCCAGAACATCACTAAGAGTTTGCTTACATTGATATATTTTTTGTAGTGGATGTATTCGCAGTGGTAGTAAATTTAGATGGATAAAGCTTCAGGATCCAGCTGGTACACAGAGATTAAGATATCCATGAACTCTTACCAAGTTTTGTTACTTTCTAATGGATGCTTTGAAAGAGAGAGGTGATAAAATGAAACCATTGATTTGTGCTTGTTTGACAATGGAAACAGATAAAGTTTTCATTGTTGGAGTATCATCATGGTCTGATTTGGTGTTAGAATAAGGTACCACTCAGAATTTAAAGTTATTCCTACCTTCCCTTTTTGTTTTGCTTGGTACTTGTTTCTATATAGTTTGACTACAGCAGTATGAGCCAGGAACTGATCTTTGATCACCAGAATTTGATTTTAATTAGCCTGAATGGATTTCCAATAACCTGAACTACTTTGAATTTAGTCTCGAACAACACTACATTGTTGCTAATTTTTTCTTCTTGTTATTCGTAATAACTCATGATTATGATTTCACTTTGTTTCGCTCTTATTTTTGTTATTATCATAAATTTACCATATTCTGATGATCAAATTTCAGTTACTTTCAAACATATATTGACCATGTTAAACTTAACAAGATTTAAATCATAATCAGACATGTATATTCGGTACTCTTCTAAAAATTTATTTATCTGAAAAGATAAATTACATTGAAAATATGATGTTAGTTTGTTTTTGTGTCACTGCGTGTAGTGTACCAACATTATCCACTATTTACACTTCCACTAACGTTATGATTGTCCTATCATTGTTTAACATTTATCTATTCCCACTTAATTTTTACTCTAATGTTATAGTTAGTTTTTCCGTCAACTCTCATTAACTGCAAGAATTCACTGTTAGTTTTTAATCTGTTCACTGACAGTTTTGGGCATTTGCACTAGATTAACAGTGGATTAATGTTATGTTATTGATTATTAAATGGTTAATTTTATGTTGGATGTTATTCAAATTGTTAGACAGTTAGACGGGCGAGATAGTTTATTCACCAATTTTCTTATGCGTATATTCAGATTAATTCTATTTCTTACATCATTTTTAGTTTTTAGTTTTGAATATAAAATTTTGTAGTTCTAATGTTTACTTTGCCTATTTTTTTATTATTGGGTACTCAGTAATTCCCATTTAGAAAGAAAGAAAAGCAGTATCCTAAACTCGATCCGTTATGGCATTTGAACTGGTCCAAAATGAACAAAAGAATTAGGCTGATGATGCATGAGAGCAAATAACAATAAGGTTGATATCCTTTTAGCAAATATTTTTAATAACTTTAGTATATTATTCTTTTATTGTTTGCTAGGTTTTTTTGGAAAACTAATCCGAAAACAAATTGAGTTATATGATAAACATGTGTGGGAAGTACTATTGCATTGGTAGTTAAAGAACTCTGTCAACAGAACATAAATCTAGATGCACTGGTTTTCATATTAAAAACTGAAATCAATTAAGAGTTCAGGTTAAATACTTTTGTAGTTGACCCTATATACTTCTGTTTAATACTTGATTTTTGATTTGTAACACTTATTCTCATGAACTTGTACACTAATGTTTCAAGTTTTGAATCCATATTCACTAAATATCACTTGCAGTTTGGAATTACAATTTTATAAAATGTGAGACAACTACTATAAATATTTATATGCACAACAATGTTTCACTTTTCACTTGATGTTCTTGGAATGTTGTTAAATTTCATATAGAAACTACTTATCTTGGATTAATTCAAATCATGTAACTTCAAATTAAATAGCACTTATTTTAATAATATAGTTATTTTAAATTATCAAAACAAAATTTAATGTTGGCTCACTTTTCATATATTTGAAGGTTACAAAGCTGTTGTTTTATGTGTTTAGGCAACTGCTTTTTCCTTAACACTTGTTCTTTCCTGTAAATCCGTTCTATGTATTGCCTTCTACCTTTGGTGAAAGGCTTCTAATATTGCAAATTGTTGTTCCAATGGTGCCCTAACAGAAAAATTAGTTTTTGGTATTACTGTAGAGTATGGTTTCTCGAACATTTGGGATCATGAAATAATGGTAAATTCTTTTGACTATTTTTAGAATATAATATTGTATGTTTTAGATTATTAAAAATGCAATACTGGTGGGCATGTATTTGTGGGCCTTGTTAATTTTTTTGAAAATCAATATCCATGTTTCCCCCTTTCTGTTTTGATATGTAAATTTGATATTAGTTTGGCAAGGAAGAGCTAGCTGGGCTAAGGGGGGAAGAAAGGACCTCCAGTTATATTTTTTCAGCATGCTTGGACACAGGTAAGCACTGCATTTATTTTATTAAAGCAAATAAAGTAATTTGCTGCTTCTTTACTTAGCTTTTCCTTTGGATTAATCTAGTTCCTTCGTGCCTCCGCTGTTAGTTTGCAACTCTGTTTATTTTTGTGGTAAGAAATATTTGAATGGAAGTAATTAGACGCTCTGTCCCTAGCTAAAAAATTCATTATATATTTTTTATGATCTCAGTGGCCTGCTTGTGTAGAGCACTAGTCAATGTATCAATTTGTTTATACAATCCTACAGTCTGCTTATTAATTGGATTAAAAATCAGATGGTTGCAAGTTCAGCTTAGCTTTTCCTTAGCATGCCGACGTTGTTCAACTCTTTTCTTAGCATGGTGGTCATTCTTTCCAATGTTTTTCCATTTCATTTTATGAATTTTTTTATTTCTACAGACATGCACATTTGGAAGTAAGGTCCTTTATCGCAAGTAGATCAGATCTTTTTGGAACTGGGTGATTGCATGGTATCCACGGACTGTTTGATGGAAAAAGACAGGCTTTGAGCAGTTGAAGTTCTTACTGATGCATTTGGAACTTGTAGACTTTAAATATGAACTATGTTGTCTTTTGTGTACTCAAATTGACATTAATACGGAATTGAAAACATATGCATTGAATTTGATAACCATGGATTGAAATTATTTTTTGTTAGTTGATACTTTATTTTTTTATCATGAATATGCGTTATATTTGTTAATTATTTTTTTTTTTTTGCTCATACATTGCTTTTTAATTTGTTATGAAGATTCATTTTGATTGTTATTATTGAAATGTATGAGCTGTAAAAGGATTTACCAATACTATAACATGTTGATTTAATAGCGTCATATAGCCGCTATCGAATAAATATGTTATAGCGGTTATACTGTGTTATAAATATTATCATTTTCATTGGGGATTTAGATGTATTATAGCGGTGAAGGTGAGCTATTGTATTAGATAGCATAGCGGCAAATATGTGTTGTAAAACTGTGCTCTTTTATAGCAGTTTCTTTGATGTTATAAATATTCAGCAGTTTTTTTATAACATGTCGATATATAACGTTTATCAAACCGCTATAGTATTCATTAATAGCGGCTATATGCCGCTATAAAAAACAATTTCTGTTGTAGTGATGAACAACAATCAGACAAAAAACTTACCCGGATTTGGAAGAGGCAACAACCCAGGTTAAAGAGGAAATTCAAACCAAAGAGGGAAAGGTAGAGGAAGATCCAACAATGCAAACCGTGTTCAATGTCAGATCTATGACAAACCTAGGCAAATAGCAAACAAATGTTATTTTAGATTCAATATAAATGTCAACAATTCTCAACAAAGTCAACCAGGCACAAGGGGACTTAATGTCAATATGGCACATGCCAACCAACAAAGTAAATCAAGTGGTGAAACCTCTACAACTGTCAATGATGATTCCAGCAAGTTTGATGACACAAACAGTGAGGATTGGTTCCCAGATTCAGGAGCAACCAACCACATCACCAACAACCTGTAGAACCCCAATCTTGGAAATATGAATTACTCAGGTACACAAGTTATTCAGACGTGTAATGGTGAAACTATGAATATATCTCATGTTGGGACAGGCATTGTTAAAGGTAAGAGAAATCTCATCCTTAACAATTTACTTAGAGTTCCAGATGTTAAAAAGAATCTCATTAGTGTATCACAATTTGCAAAAGACAAAAAGGTATATTTTGAGTTTCACCCTAATCACTGTCTAATCAGAGATATGCTAAGTAAAGATGTGTTATTACAGGATAAATTGGACAGTGGTCTATACAAGTTTAGCAACACTCAATCAAGATTGAGAAATGATAAATCTTGGTGCTGTAATGCTAGTATACAATTTAATGATGTTCCTAATGAGAATGAACATGATAACAATGATTGTAATGAAGTCAAAAATGATTTGAACTTTTGGCACTGTAAATTAGGACATCCCAATTATGATATTGTCATGAGAACATTAAACGACAATAGCATTCCTTATAAACACTTACCTGTTTCTAGCACATGCACACACTGTTGTGTTGGCAAAAGCCACAAATTACCTTTCAGCAGGTCTGAAACTGTTTACACAAGGCCATTTGAATTAGTGACAGCAGACCTATGGGGTCCTGCACCTTTATGCTCAAAGCAAGGCTACAGGTACTATCTATCCATTGTTGATGCTTACACAAGGTACACCTGGATTTTCTTTCTCAAGGCCAAATCTGATACTAATAATGTTATGACGCAGTTCATCAATTTTACTGAAAGACAATATAATCATAACATTAAAATTATATAGACTAATGGGGGCAGTAAAATTTTTCCTTTAAAAAGGCATTTAGCTAATAAAGGCATCATACATAGGACCACTTGCCCTTACACTTCTGAACAGAATGGAATTGTAGAAAGAAAACATCGACATATTGTTGAAACAGGATTAACTTTGCTATCTAAAGCATTCTTACCTATGAAGTATTGGTATGAGGCATTTAACACTGCAGTATATCTGATAAATAAAATGCCAACAAAAGTTCTGCAATACAAAAGTCCACATGAGATGTTATATGGGAATAAACCAGATTATAACACTCTGAAAACTTTTGGATGCATGTGTTATCCATGTCTCAGACCATACAACAATCATAAACTCTCTTTTAGATCCAGCCCGTGTACCTTCTTAGGGTTTGCAAACAATCAAAAGGGGTACATATGCATGGAAAAGAAAGGAAAAATCATAATTTCTAGACATGTTGTCTTTGATGAGTTTGTATTTCCTTTTGCAGAAAAAGGAAATGCAAACAGTCAAGAAACTAATCATGGAAAAGCAAACATGGGACCTATCCCCAAGTTATCAGAATGGAAAACAGACACAAAAGAGCAGGAACAAACACATGGCACATCAGCCACTCCAACTATATCCAGCACCAGGTCTGGATATAGTTCAAGTGAGCAAATGGATGAGGATGATCAACACCAAGATGATGACCTGGAAGACAATGACAATCAGAATGACAGCAATGAAGACAACACATCAGAAGGCAGTAGTCATGAAACACAAGTACAAGAACCACAGACAGGACATCACATGACAACTAGAGGAAAAAGTGGCATTTTCAAGCCTAAAATCTATGTTGCATTACAGAATGACAACAGACCTACCAATGAACCAGAGACATATGACCAGGCAGTCAAGTATAAACAATGGTGCAAGGCTATGGATGAAGAACATGAAGCATTAACAAAGAATCATACATGGAGTTTGGTGTCCATTCCTAAAGACAAAAATGTGGTATCCTGCAAGTGGACTTATAAGCTGAAGAAGGATGCTACTGGCAACATAATCAAGCACAAAGCAAGGCTGGTTGCAAGAGGTTTTACACAAAAGTATGGTTTTGATTTTTATGAGACTTTCTCTCTAGTGGTAAAGCCTACTACTATTAGGATCATCTTATCCATGGCATTGCATAACAATTGGAATGTAAGGAAACTAGATGTGTGCAATGCATTCCTAAATGGGGACTTAAGTGAAGAAGTGTACATGCAACAGCCAAGAGGGTATGTGTGTAAAGGCAAAGAAGACCATGTTTGTAAACTTCATAAGGCAATATATGGTTTAAAACAAACCTCAAGAGCTTGGTACATCATATTGAAACACACACTGGAAGGATTTGGATACAAGGCAACAAGGTCAGACAACTCTTTATATGTGAAAAACAACAATCAAACTGCAGTATACATACTTGTGTATGTAGATGATATCTTAATGACTGGAAATGACAACAATGAGATCAACAAAATCATTGCAGAGCTTGATAAAACTTTTGGGATAAAAGACATGGGGGAGGTAAATTATTTCCTTGGTATACAAATTCAGAGAAGGTCAAAATCTGAGATTTTCCTTTCTCAAAAGAAATATGTATCAGAAATCTTAGCTAGAGCAAACATGAGCAATGCAAAACCTCTCCCTACTCCCATGACTAGCAACCTACGCTTGTCTAAACATGATGGTGACATCATAGAAAATGTAAAGCAATACAGAAGCATCGTGGGAGCCCTACAGTACTTAACTATAACTAGGCCAAAAATCTGTTTCAGTGTGAATAAAGTTTGTCAGTTTATGGCAAATCCATCATCTGAACATTAGCGTCCAGTAAAGCGTATTCTACGTTACTTACAAGGTACAAAAGAGCATGGTCTATTCATGAGAGCAAGTCAAGATATCAACCTTAATACTTACAGTGATGAAGGTTGTGCAAATGATCCAGACAATCGAAGATCAACATCTGGATATTGCATGTTCATGGATCCAAATCCAGTATCCTGTGCACGAAGAAGCAATCCATAGTCTCTTGCCCCAGCACAGAAGCAGAATATAGATCCATAGCTTCAGCTACATCCGAAGTGATTTGGGTGGAAACCCTAATTAGAGAATTAAGGCTTCAATTCACGAAGACATCGACTCTCTGGTGTGATAATCGGAGCACCGTTTCACTTTCTATCAACCCAATTTAACACTCGAGAACCAAACATATAGAGATAGATCTTTACTTCGTCAGAGAGAGAACCAACACAGGGAGATTAATGATAAATCATATACCGGTCTTCTATCAGAAGGCCGACATCTTAACTACGACGCTCTCCAGAAACAGCTTCGAGAGATTGAGAGAGGAGCCCAGAGTTATTCATGGCGGCGATGAAATGATACAAGAGAAACCCTAGTTCGCTTTGAGGGGGAGTGTAAAGTATGTGGGTTATCTTATCCAAACCGAACATATATTTCACGTCTGGGCTTTTGGTATATGGGCCTGTATTTCTTTCCCAGCCCACTTTGTACTTTCGTGCATTATATAAGCACGTTTAGACTGTATGTTACATTATTCAGTTCATAATAAAATTTACAATTCATTTCTGAGTATCAAAACAAAACTATTACAAAGTTTTACAAGCACTAAGACTCCAAAGTGAGACAAGCTCCAGCCCATAAAAAATCAAAACCTGCAATACCAAGAAAGTAGAGCAGCTGCATAAATTCCATCACAAAACATATCCAAACTCTTCAGCGTAACATCAAATAGATGCAAAGAGAGCCCAAAAGACGAACAGTTGGATTGCACAAACACTGAAACAAGCCAAACTCCTCCAAACAAGTTATCTTTTTGAAATACCACCAACCTTGATACCGTTGTAAAAACTGCCATCATCCTTTCCTTTTTTGGACTTAGATTTTGTCTGGTACTGGGAAACCAGTTTTACCCAATAGGGATTAGTTTCAACCAGTGGCTCATCATATACCAAATTGCCTATACTTCTGAATTTTTCAGATTTATGCTTAACTTTCCTCCTTTTGAAGCTACTTGAGGAACTATTAGACTCTAAAGTAGTTCAGTCTAATAATCAAAGTTTTACAGAAGTAATATTGTAAGAACTGAATGTAAGCTTTTATTAAACTGAATTGTTTCCAATATACAAGATGCGAGATAGCCCAGAATATATATACAAGGTTAAATGGGCTTTGGGCTAAAGCTGTGTTGGTTACAATGAGTGGTTTGGATAAACAAATGAACGGTTAATAATGGCTGTGATGAACGGTAGATATGATGCCATGTATGCAATCCATGTGAGATAATATAAGTCTTCAGATGTGTGCTTTCTCTCATACGTAATATACCCCTCTGGAAACTAGGGTTTCCCAAAACCTAGTTTTCAAGGTGGCGCTTTCAAATTGCTTTCAAGCTGCTTCACCATGGATTCTCTGGCTTTATTGTCTTCTGATTTGAGTGTGGACGAGTGCTCTTCGTTGTCATGCTTGCTCAATCTTCTGGTATTGTTGGAGTTTGGCTCAGCTTCATCCTTAATTTCACCGACGTTGAATTCTGAGCGAAATCTGGTAAAGTTCTTCACACTTGTTGCTTTTATCAGAACGTCAGCCTTCTGGTAAGTACCAGGTATGTGGTTATCTTCGATTTCTCCACTTTGAACCATTTCTCTGACGAAATGTAGGTCTATCTCACTATGTTTCATCCTAGCGTGTTGTATTGGGTTTTCTGACATGTATACGGCACTTTTGTTGTTACACCATAGTACTGGCTTTGATGTAGTTGTGATTTGAAGTTCTTTTAGCATAGACTGAACCCATTTAATTTCTGCGGCAGCGTTGGCTATGCTTCTGTACTCTGATTCTGTGTTTGACCTTGAAATTGTAATTTTCTTCTTCGAGCTCCATGAGATTAGGTTTTGGACAACATAAATACAATAGCCACTGGTGGATCTTCTATCATCAGGATCTGAGGCCCAGTCAGCATCTGCATATCCCACTATGTTCAGTTGTTGACTGCTTCTTAGTATAAGACCGTAGTTGATAGTTCTCTTGAGATATCTTAAAATTCTCTTAACTGCCTTCTAGTGTGTGTCCAATGGCTTCTGCATAAACTGAGATACTTTATTAACACTGTAAGCAATGTCAGGCCTGGTTATAGTAGCATGTTGTAATGCCCCTACAACCATTCTATATTCAGTGATGTTGGAAATTGCTTCTCCTCTAAATTTAGAATACTGCTGACTACTTATCATAGGAGTTGGTTGAGGATTAGCATTCAACATCTTTGTTTTATTGAGTAATTCAGTGATATATTTTCTTTGGCATAGAAATATTTTATTGTTTGATCTGGTTACTTCTATGCCTAAGAAATACTTGATGTTACCAAAAATTTTAATAGAAAATTGTTTATCTAAACATAGTGTTAATTCATCTATGTCTTTACTGTTGTCACCAGTTATTATCAGGTCATCTACATATATTAATATATATGTTGTAGATGATTGGTTAACTTTTGTGAACAATGAATTGTCTGATTTAGTGGACTGAAAACCTAATTTTCTTAAGGTGTTTTTCGGTCTATCAAACCATACACGAGGGGACTGTTTCAGACCATATATGGCCTTGTTTAGTTTATAGACATAGTTTGAATTTACACTATAACCTGGTGGTTGACTCATGTAAATATCTTCTTTGAGCACACCATTTAGGAAAGCATTGTTGACATCTAAGTGTCTAATATGCCAGTTCTTACTTGTAGCAATAGTTAGTACATGTCTTATAGTTGTGGGTTTTACTACTGGAGAAAAAGTTTGGTTAAAATCAAACCCATACTCCTGTGTGAAACCCTTAGCTACAAGTCTGGCCTTGTACTTATTTATGGATCCATCTGGATTCCTTTTTAATTTGTATGTCCACCTGTAACCTACTATGTTTTTATTGGCAGGTGGGCATACGATATCCCAAGTATTGTTTTTAATTAGAGCATTACACTCTTTATCCATTGCTGCTTTCCAGTGTTGATTCTTGATTGCCTGATCAAAAGACTCAGGTTCATCAGTATTGGATATAACAGTGAATACTTTGGGTTTAAAAATACCACTTTTAGATCTTGTAACCATTGGGTGGCCAGTTTGAACTGGTTGTCTAGTTGGTGGTGAGTCATTGTTGCTTTCAGATCTTTCTGAAGGTTATTGTTGATTGTTGGACTCATTACTTCCTCGATTCTGACTTTGTGCAGGTGAATGAGAGGTCACACTGGGCGGTTCAAAGCTTTCATGGTCATCATTGATTGGTGAGCTTTGAGCATCAGGTTGTCAATGATTCTCTATTTGCTGCCAGCTCTCATTGATATAGGGCACAACAGGTATAGAAATTTTTGGATTTCTAACCTTACCTGTAGTGCTTATGTCTTTTGTACTATACGGAAATACTTTTTCATCAAACACAACATGCCTATTGACATAAATTCTTCCAGTATTATCAATGCATTTATACCCCTTTTGATTAGTGGCATATCCTAGAAAAGTGCACTGTTTTGATCTGAAGTTCAATTTGTTAGTGTTACAGGGCCTTAAGTATGGAAAACATAGACATCCAAACATTTTAAGTTGTTTATAATCTGGTTTGACATTGTATAATTTTTCAAATGGAGATATGTCCTTTAATACAGTGGTTGATTGCCTGTTAATCAAGTAAACAGCTGTATTAAAGGCTTCTGGCCAGAATTTTAATGGCATACTTGCTTGTGCAAGCAATGTCAACCCAGATTCAACTAAGTGTCTGTGTTTTCTTTCCACCAGTCCATTTTGTTGTGAAGTATATGGACAGGTGGTTCTGTGAATAATGCCTTTTTGCTGAAAGAATTTATGTAAGGTTTTAAACTCGCTACCACCATCAATTTGAATAATTTTAACCTTACGAGCATGCTGCTTTTCAGCCATAGTAATGTAATTTATGATAGCATTATGAGTTTCTGACTTGGTTTTTAAAAAATATATCCATGTGAATCTAGTATAGGCATCAATAAAAGACACATAATACTTATAACCATAGTCAGAATAGACTGGTGATGGACCCCATAGGTCTATGACAATTAATTGTTAAGGTTCAGTATATATGGTATTAGAATCAGTGAATGGCAATCTGTGATTTTTTTCCCATTTGACAAAATTCAGAAATATAAGGTAAGGATACAGAATCAAACTTGATATGATTGTCATTCAGTATTGTCTGAACAATTTTAACACTAAGATGCCCAAGCTTGCAATGCCAGAAATCAAATACATTCATACTGTTATCAGTTTTAACATTCAAATTACATGTGGCATTGCATTTTCCTTGGTTAACATCATTCTTGCACCTAACAGAATTAAACTTGTATAGACCATTTGCCAGTTCACCCTGTAAAATGATTTTTCTAGTTAGAATATCCCTGATTAGGCAGTATTTAGGGAAAAATTCAAAGTAAACATTGTCGTCTCTAGCAAATTGGGATACACTAATTAAATTCTTGGTTATTTTTGGTACTCTGAGAAGATTGCATAAGTGCAATTGTTTACTGCCATTAATATAAGTGTCTCCAATGTGAGTGATTTGAATGTGTTTACCATTAGCAATAGAAATAGATTTATTACCTCGATATTCCTTGCACCCAACATTCAGATTGTCTAGATTGCTTGTGAGATGATTGATTGGTTGCTCCTGAATCAGGGTACCAACTGTCATCTTGCAAGTGCTCTGCTCTAGCAGTGTCATTCCCTTTGTTTTGACTGCTTGATTCTTGATCTATTTGTGCAACATTTGCATTAGGATTGTTGCTGTTTTTCTAATTCTGATTGTTGTTGGAATACCTGAAGTAGCATTTTAGGGCAGTATGACCAATCTTTTCGCAGATCTAACACTTGGGTCTACTATTGTTGTTCCATCTGCCTCTGCCTCTTCCTCTGTTTGCACCACCACCTCTCTGGTAAGATGTTTTAGTTCTGTTGTTGGTATTCTGATTTTTGTTCTTGCCACTTGTGGAAAGATTTGCATTAAGATCAACTTCTTGAATCCTTTTACTGCTTATTCTTGATTCATGAGATAATAAGAGGTGACGACCCCATTTCCCGTAGAGACGGAGACAAGGCTAATCTTTGGAATATAACACATAAACAGATAATAGCAGAATAGAATTAAATAAATACACCAGATAATGAACAATAGAATATACTGGATAAAAGTAATCATCAGAGTTACACACTATACAGGATCTTACTTAGTACAATTACAGTTCAACTATACATATATGTCTACAGCGGAAAAACAAACATAATATGTACAATAGGAGCTGAACAGCATAAAAAGAGATAAATGATAGAATCCATCTTCAGCTCTAGCTATCCAGAAAGAACCAGCTAAACCTGAATACAAGGCTGCCCGTGTAGAAAAAGGGGCACCCGAGTTTGAAAGTGAAACAAACTACGAGTCAGTCATGGGACTGGTATGAGAAATCTACTCAACACATTTATAATATGGCTAATCACAGGACCACGCCACTTTCGTGGAACGGGTTTACTCCATTGGATTGCCAGTGCTTTAAAACTAATCATTCTTTTAAACATCGCTATGCTTTTATTAAAAATGAAGCCATTATAAGACTCAGTTCCCATCACACAATGCAATGCAAACCGGAGGATAGAGTTTTGCCTTATAATGGCCAAAATATGCTTGATACGAATAAAACAAAAGCAATTGATATTATTACTAGTGTTTACATGTTTCAAAAAAAACAATTTCGAATCATAACTATCAATCATAGACGACATGGGTACCATATATCATGTCGCCATATATATATACAATCAAAACCGCACAGTCACGTATTTGGAAATTGGTTTTCCATCATGAACCAAGGCAAAAGATAGTCCTTACCGAATTCGAGACGCTCTAGCCCGTGTCTCAGGCAAGTACTCAGTCAAGCCTTTGGATCGTCAGGGTCGGTCCACCGATGTGGATTAAAATTCCTGAACAATGCGTTTCCCCGCCCTATGTGGCGTAAGTGAGCCAACGAATGACTCCATCGGACCCGGATCGTCCGATCAAACCGAGGCGCCTCGCAACAGCAACAACCACATAAGTCAAACTCGTCAGGGTGTGTAAAACCACTGATGCCACTTCTAGCTAGAAGGAAACGCATGCCCTCCCTGAGGTCCTTCCTCCCGTTTCTGGTTCATACCGGGGTTGAGGCTCGCGATTTCACGTTATACACAAAGCTACGCCACACAGACGGTGCTTTGATCATCACCACAAGACTTTGCTTTTCAACAGAAGCCCTGATCATTTGCCACTCAGGCATGCCACACTAGCAATTCATGTCATGCGACTGATGTCCATCGATATACAACCTCTGAGCTTGTGCGTTTTAGAGAAGGGCGTTAAGCAAAAGAATAAATTCTCCGTCGCCAAACAGATGTATATTTAACAGAGATCAATCAACACAGAATAAAATCCAATGTCAGACACACAGTCCATTTACAAGTCCATTCTAGGTCTGAACGAAACCGGAGGCACTAAATACCTCGCAAACCCATCGATCACCACGTACGTCTGGACGATCACCACTCATTATCCATATTTCGGGATGCCTCCCAATCAGGACCTCGGTTACCACCCAAACGAGGTGAAGATCTCCGGTCTTCTACCACCGTCTTTATCTTCGACTTTCAATCGTCGGTCAATTATTTGAAATGAGAATTAACTCGGCCTTTTCAAATAATTCACGTATATTTAGAATTTCAAATCAATTTATTTCAATGGTTAAATCATTCGACAACACCAATTTTGTTATTTAATGTAATTTTCACACCAAACACATTCAACCATCAAATACTACATAAATCGAGCAAATTCAGTTTATTTCCATTCCATATCGTTTATGATAATTTATACCGATTTATCGCTATTTTATTTATTTTAAAATAGCCAATTTATTCAAAACGATGCTTCGGGCATAACGCGGCCGTGGCGCTGTTTTTCTTCAGATTTGATTTACACATATCTGAAAATCTAACCGTTGGATCTTCACAAAATTTACATCATTAGAAAGATCTTTTCAAAATGAATCCAACGGTTCCAGTTTCGGGAAAATCCGACGGTCGGATCTCCCGCTATCATCGTTTGAAGTTTCGATTTCAAATACGAACTACAGCGTCGTTATTCGATTAAATATAATTATATATATATATAATCGATTCTGGCGCTGTTTTTCTTCAGATTTGAATTAAACATTCCAGACAATCCAACCATTGGATTTTTACAAAGTTGGTGCCATTGGAAAGATATTTCCAAAGCGAACCCAACGGTTGCGGTTTCGGGAAAATCCGATGGCCGGATCTCCCGCACTAATCATTTGAAATCACGATTTCAAAATACGAACTACAGCGTCGTTATTCGATATATTTCAATTCTATTTAAATATATATATCGATTCTTCGATTTCAAAACCATATGAATTTCATACTTTTGATAAAAATGATATTTTTATCAGACTGTCTTCTATTTCAACACTTCACTATATTTGACAACTCATGTATATAATAAAAATGTGATTTTTATTGTAGAACAATTTGTTTCAAAACACTATTATTTTATATAGTTCATATAGGTAATAAAAATAGGATTTTTATTATAAAACAATTTATATCAAAATATGAATACCATTCAACACATGAATTCAACTCAACAAATGAATATCGTTTCCACACATGGAGGTTTTCTATTCAACGAATAAATATAGTTTCAACAAATGAAAATAATTCAAACACATGAATATTATTTAAATTTTCGGCAGCATAACGGCAGGGTAGTTAAAACCGGGACCGTCCCTAGTACGGCTCCTCGCTCTACCTTAAAACCTCGCGGTTTTTGACAATGGGGATCATGCATCTAGTTCGCATGCAGGCGGCATGTATATATTTATTTCATTTCCACAAACTAATCCTATGTGGTTTCAACCAAATATTTCTCAACCACAAACGGGTATTTTTCAACCACAATCAATCAATATCAACCACAAACAATCCCAATCAACCATTCGTTATCAATCAATTTTCACACCAATCACAACCAATAAATATCGTCCATGGTTTGTGAACGAGGGGCGTATATATATATATATATATATATATATATATATATATAGCAATTCACTTCTATTTCAACACATATATAAATTTAACAACGCATATACAACTTATACAACGCTTATACATGAGGTGTACAACGCTTACATAACTCATACATCGACTATATAATTTATACATCGTCGTTTTCCATTTCGTTTTTAAATTAGAAATCTCACATTGGGTTCCACTCCACCAAAAATAGCAGAAGGCTCAAAAAAATATGCGGTCTCTTCTAGAATGTAGAAGACGTCCACACGAGTCCACTGTCTCTTTTTTCACTGAATTTCGTCAAGAAACGAAAAAGATATGATTTTTACAGTGAAATCAAAAACCGTAGCGCTTTAAACTGCTATAATATAGTTAAATATTAAATCAGCCGTACCTCTCTAAACCTGTTCAGAACTAGGTTTTGATTTTTCTCGACAACTGTTGCACTATAGGACAATCGGCCACTGCCACCTGGAAGAGGAAGGAGAGGCGCGCAGAACGAGGGCAACCTCGTCGAACTCGGTGGTCGGAGGTGATGTTGGCGGCGGCGCAAAGTCGGCGACTTCGGGGCTTCGAAACTCGAAGGATACTCAATGGAAAATCACGAATCCTATATGGATTTGAAGATGGAGGAGAGCACGACAAAATTATCCAAAGGAGCACCCTGTTTTGATGCGCGTGGAAGGAGAAATCGGAGGGGGAAGTTTCGAGCTTCTATCGCCGTTCATCGAAGGGTTACGGGGAGAGAGAGAGAGAGAAGATTTTTCTTTTTTTTATATATAAAAATTATGATTGGCCGGTGGATTTTAAAGGGGTTTTCTGACACGACCACCAATCTAAACCCAACGACTATCATCCCTAGCGTTTTACCCCCATTCCGAACACAATGGGATATGTTTTATAGGCCCATTCGACTGTTTCAGTCAGTTTCCATTCAATTTAAAATATATAACATTCAATATTCGATTTGAACGTACATTTCAATTTGCCCGGGCCACAAACTGATTCGAAAAATTCCAGAAAAATAAATCTGGCTATGTTTTGACGATATGATCCCAACAAAACTAGTTTCATCGAATTCTGAGACTGTTTGCAAAAAGGCCCAATTCTGGTCGATCCTATTTAACTGTAATTGACCAAAACACGTTTTCCTTTGCCACACTCACATACTAGCTTCAAAAATTATGAAATTTGAAAACTAGCAATAACTTCACATCCCGGATCCAACAAAAGTAGTTTCGTCGAATTCCGAGGTCGTATGCAAAATGGCCAATTTCACGGGCTATATAAATTCCATAGCCACCTTTTTGAAAATTCATTCGACCATAACTTTTGTTTACCGCTATGAAAATTCGATTTTTCAGATTCGTTAGAAAGGTATTCACTAACAGATTTAGATATTTTTGGTTTCACTCAAATCCGTTTTGTTTTGCACCCGGTACAGTCCGACAAATTTTGAATTCAAATTTTGAAACTGCAGCGCCATTTCAGGCCTTGTTTATAATTAGAATTAATTATATTCGTTTTCAATTGTCAATTCAAACTCAGTTTTCATTGCTATTATTTAAAATATTTATTTTAAATATTTAAAATCCACTATTTTAGCCAATTTAAAATTTTTAAATTGGTTCAGATTTTCTGGGTCGTTACATAAGATGGCATGGACTTCATCAATAGGAGGAACAACTCTTTGAGTAATGATAACTGCAACAACTGCCTCACATTCTTCATTTAATCCATTTAGTATATATAGAACATGATCCCCATTAGGCACTTTATTGCCTGTAGCTCCAAGTAAATCACATAGCTTCTTTACCTTAGCTATGTACTCTCTCATGCTCAGGTTTTCCATTTTTATATTTTGAAGTTGTCTTTTAAAATGTAAAACCTTGGCAGTTGATTGGTTATTGAATTCTGTCTCTATAGTGGTCCATATATCGTTGGCAGATGAACATCCAATCGCAGTTGGTAACAAATCTTCACTTATTGAAGATAAGGGCTAAGAACTAGTTAATCGATCTTGTCGATGATTGTGAACATATGCTTCATTAGCTACTGTTCTATTATCTTGATAAATAATGAATTTGGCAGGGACAGTGGTAGTGCCAAGTATGAATCCCTCTAAACCGTAGCCCTGAATGGCAGTTTCGACTTGTAATTTCCATAGCAACTAGTTTTCTTCTTGTAGTTGAACAGTAATTAGCTGACTTTGAGGACTTATACCTGTTTTTACTAATTGATGTACAGGCCCAGTTGGTGGATTTGGTGGATTTCCTGGATTTGATTCAGCGTCTATTCCTGTAGCTGATGCAGAAGAATTGAGCGTGTCCACCATGATGAAAAGAAAACAAGAACTCCAAGAAGTTCAAGAAATTCTGAATCAAATATCATTTCTGATCGAAAGTAAGAAATAGCTGATACTCAGAGAGGAGCAGCCGAGAGTTTGATGATGAGATTGTAAGAACAATTACAAAAGTCTGATGAGAACTCTCTGGCGAGGCTTCAACTGAGTTTTGTGAGTTTCTTTAACTTTCTTGAATTGGAGTCCTGGTGATTGATGCATAATTTCAATAAGTATACCATGTTTTATCGAGATGCAGCCAAATTCACAATAATTTCAGGCATGGCACCGATGATCATACTATACTTTATTCTCTCGAATGATGAATGCTTAACTGATGAGAGAAATTATACCCAAATGATGAAAATTAGTTGACGGGTATATTATCACCACAAACTTGCAAGAATTTAATGTCGTTAGGCTCTGAAATGGCTCTGATACCAAATCAAAGTTTTACAGAAGTAATATTGTAAGAACTGAATGTAAACTTTTATTAAACTGAATTTTTTCCAATATACAAGATGCGAGATAGCCCAGAATATATATATACAAGGTTAAATGCGCTTTGGGCTAAAGCTGTATTAGTTACAATGAGTGGTTTGGATAAACAAATGAATGGTTAAAAATGGCTGTGATGAACGGTAGATATGATGCCATGTATGCAATCCCTGTGAGATAATATA
The DNA here is from genome assembly GCA_030737875.1 of Allium sativum. Taxonomy (NCBI): domain Eukaryota; kingdom Viridiplantae; phylum Streptophyta; class Magnoliopsida; order Asparagales; family Amaryllidaceae; genus Allium; species Allium sativum. The sequence goes on along the minus strand of CM060922.1, from coordinate 49,684,725 downwards.
ATTCTTCAGATGTGTGCTTTCTCTCATTCGTAATACTAATGTTAAAGACAGTGCGGTAAGAAATACTAATCCATTTCAAGTGCTTGCAAGTTCTAATGAATATATGCAGGAAGGTTTTGAGGGAACATATGGGTTATCTAAAGATGAGGGAATGGCTGAATTGTTAAAGGAGGCTGATAACACAGTTGTTAAACATGTGTTAGTAGGCCGAACGATTAAATGCTAAATAAAAGTTGAGCTAGCCATGGTCAACTTTGTGTCATATGCTCATAACGGCAAAATAGCTGGAAAAATGTTGTTAAATTGTTTTATTTAACAAGAACAAATATTATATTTAACAAGATCAATTTTTTGCCATCATGAGTTAGTACATTCACTCCTGTTCTTGACTCTAAGTTGCTTGTTATATAAAATTTATTATGGGGGATTTTCACTTAAATGACTTCTTTCTTCAGGGTAATAAGTGTTAAGAACAACAATTTCAAAAAAAAATTAGTTTTGAGGACAATATGTTGGGAAAATATGTGTTTGTTGTAGACTGTAAGTTAAAATTGGTTTGCAAGTTGAAGAAATCATTATATGATTTGAAGCAATCGCCTAGGCAATGATACAGAAGATTTGATCATTTTATGCTTGAAAGTGGCTTTGAGAGAAGCATCAAGGATGCTTATGTTTATTTCAAGAAGTTGAAAAATGATTGTTAAGTGTATTTACTCTGGTATGTGTAAACGATATGCTCATTGCTTCTAAAGACAAGGAAGAAATCAACAAGTTGAAATTAAATTAAAAGCGGAATTTGAGATGAAGGACCTTGGAAAAGCAAAGAATATTTTGGGCATGAAAATTGAAAGGGATCGAAAGCGTTTTAAGTTGAAATTGACTCAAATGAAATACAATAGAAAAGTGCTTTACCGATTTAGCATATAGGATGCAAAAGTGTCAAGTACACCTTTACCTTTACATGTAAAGCTTTCGATTAAGGGATCATCTATCGAGAAAAAGACAAGGCTTAAGGGATCACCTATCGAGAAGAAAGACAAGGCTTAAATGACAAAAGTGTCATATGCTAGTGCGGTTGGAAGTTTGTTGTATGTCATGGTGTGTACAAGATCCAATATTGGAAATGTCGTCAGGGTGATTAGTTGGTTTATGGCTAATTCAGGGAAATCGTATTGGGAAGCGGTAAAACTTTTCTTGATATGTTTGAAAGTTACAACATCTCATGGTCTTGTTTTTGAGGTAGTAAGGAGAAGAACAGCATGTTGGCTGGTTAATGTGATTTGGACTACGCTAGTGATAGGGATCGGAGAAAATCAACTTCTAAATATGTCTTCACTCTTGGTGGTACAGCCATAAGTTGGACTTGGAGATCGAGATTACAGACCGTAGTTGCTTTATCCACTATGGAGACGGAGTTGATAGTTGCGGTGGAGGCAGCAATGAAGCATTATATTTGAAGCGATTGTTGTGTGACTTGGGGTTCAAACATGGCAGTGTTGATGTTTAATGTGATAGTCAGAGTGCTATCCATTTGGTGGAGAATTTGGCGTTTTAGCTCATGGACCAAGCATATTTCATGAGATTCATTTTTAGTAGCCAATGGACGAAGACAAATAAATATGTCTTTGGAAAGTGCACACAAAGGATAATGCGGTGGATATATTCACTAAAACATTGCCGGTTGGGAAGTCGAGAAATTCTCGAATTTAGTTCGCTTGAAGAAGTGCTAGATGCCACTAGGTGGCACTGTCGAGGGAGAAGTTTGGTTATGGATGGAGATGAGTATCAATGAGAAGTTGAGATTCTATCTTCTTGGTATGTTTGTCTTTTTGTGAGACTATTTTTGGAGTTGAGTGTTTTCAACACTTCATTTACGGGTGGGGTCTTTACCTGAACTCGTTGGTAGAGTGTAATGGGCGATGGCTATGCCGCAGCTCATCGGGGAAACACTCAAGCTATCTTGGTTGAAGGTAGAGGATGGTGTGGTACAATTTGATTGAGGTGTTGGAGATGGATATAGTATCGAGGTGAAGTGTTAAATTTTGCGATACTATATTATAGAATTGAAGTAGATAGAAGTAGTTTCGTGCCGGAAAAGATAGTTCGCAAATCAGAGTTTGTAGGTGAAAGTTACATGTGTAAATGTGCATGGTTTCAGCTGGACTCAGCAACGACAACTGTCGTGGCATGACAGACATCTGTGTTGTCAGAGTGGAATTTCCCGAGAGTTTTGATAAACGTCTAAGTTGGAGTTAGACGTCTATGGAAAGTGACAAACGTTTGTGCTGAAACTAAAAAAATTCTTGAGGCTGAGGACAGCGTTTGAGGTGACTTTCAACAGTTTTGGGTTGAGAACATTATATGTTGATTTGTGGAAGTTCCAGGTGCAATTTGGGCAATTGCTACTTACTTTTCTCTTCCTATATAAGCTATTCTCTAACCCAAAATGGTTATGACTAGAAAAAAGGTATTAATTAAGGGATTGACCTAGGTTTATTCTAATTAGGGTTTTGGCAATCCTAATCTTCTTTGATTCTCATTTCCACAAAATCAATTATTTTGATGGGTTTGATCATTATAATCTATCTCTTGTACTCATCTATTGATATTAATAAAGATTCTCTCTCAAAGTGGATGTACACTAACAAGACGTTAGTGGAACCACTATAAATCCCTGTGTGATTTACTTATCGTTATTATTCCTTTATTTTTCTCGTTTAGTGATTGTGATTTGTTATTGGATTAAGTTGAGATTGTTTTGATATATTGATTGGTTGTTTTTACATGTTTACCATGATCTCATCTTTCGCTCTGTATGGGGGTTTTATTTGAGCGGTCATGAGTCGAAATTCTCCACAACACATGACACAGTACTTTGACAAATTCCTATTTGGATGCTGATTTAATCAGCGCTCTACACATGTGCGTTGATTAACTCAGGTTCATTTTATGACGTCGATTAAATCATTGTTTTTTTTGTTGGTTTCAAAACATAATTGTAATGATTAATAAAATATAATGTAATGGTTAACGTCATCTACATAGCATATTCTGACTTTTTATTAAGTGTCTGCTGCTGCAATTATTCCTAACATTTTGTGGGTAAAATATATGAAACCAGGAGTAGTTGATTCAAAGTGTATGGTTCGCATTCTTGAGCTGGCCTAGAGAGATTACTTAATCAAGGCATTAATTAAAGAAAGAGAACGGTTATTGGGTACCAAAGATAAACATAAAATAGGATATCGTTGGGTTTGTTTGTCTTTATATGAAAAGTGGAATTCATGGAAGGACCTGGTGGTTGAGATTTGTTGTGTTCAATTTTATGTAACATTTTGTGTTCAAATAGAGTTTCACTTAATTATATTTATATGTAGTACCGTCCAGCTAATAAACAAAATACATCATACCAATAACTTAATTATGATACAAGATGGCTTGTCTCATATAATAATAATCTTCAACCTAACAAGAATGAGATTCCATCTGCATTATTCTGCATCCAAGTCTTTTAGATGACTATTGGCATATCCCTAAAATATTAGTCAAAGTCTAATTTAAAACAGAAAACTGCATCAAAAATTCTAATAGAAACAAGCTATTGAAAATTTTCAATATAATGGTTGCATGCTAATTATGCATATGATGCTTCTCCCTTTTTAATTAGGGCTGTCAAAAACATACCCAACTCAACTACCCAGCCCAATTACCCAAACTTAAGTGGGTTGGGTCAAACCCATTTAACTATTAGTAATATTATTTTGTTGACCCAACTAACCTATTCAAATTGCTGGGTAAATTGTTATTACCCGTATACCCCCATTTAACCCCTAAAATTTGCATTCCTTCTCGCTCAAGGCCGTTTATCTGGAAATTAGGTTTCTTTGATCCGCCAATTCCCACTTTTCCTTCGATCAATTAAACGAAAAGATATAAGATTTTTTAGTTAGGATCCCCACTTCCGAATTCTTTTTTGAGGCAGAACCATTCGATAGTTGTGAGGTCAATAATTCTGAACGATTCATCATTCATGCTTTTTATGATTGTTCCATGTATTTTGTGATTGCGTCGCTTGTCATTTCATTGTTTCTTCCATTTTAAGTCTAGGATTACTACGTCTCGATCACTTAATTTTCTGATGAACAACGATTTTGATTTTGATTTCGATTTTCTATTAAGGATGATGATGAAAATTAGCAAATATACACATGTCGAGCTAGCCAAACAATTATAGAGTAAAAGTCAATGATAAATTCAAACTGGTAGTAATCAAGGCAAAGTAACTAAGGATTGAAGCATAGCAGTATAATATCAAAGCTTACATAGACAGATACCACATCATCAAAAGGAAAGTAGTGAAATTAAACAAGTCAAAAAATAGTTTTATCCGGTTTCGTAGTTCAGTCAGGAACAAATTCAAATAAGGTGTATCAACATGAAAAACGGAAACTGGCAGCATTCAAGCAAGCACAACATTGTGATGTCCAGGAAGTTAATCATTAGAAAACTCAACAATTAATCAAGTCAAAATATACACTACAAAAGGAACAGTGAATAGCGACGGCAAATAGGCGTTGGCGGCCGTCGCTAACCGTCGCACGCCGTCGCTATTTGCCGTCGCTTTTAATGTCGCCGCGAGAGGAAAAAGTGACGGAAAAAGCGACGGTTCCGTCGCTCGATTAGCAACGGCTTGCAACGGATACTTGCCACGTGGCACCATCAGAAGTCAAGTGGTTTTTTTTGCCGCGAAGCCGTTGCAAAAGCCATGACCATTTTTGTCCAAAACGCCGTCGCTATCCGTCGCTTTTCTTTGTTGTTAGCCGTCGCTATCCGTTGCAAGCCGTCGCAAAGTAATGACCAACATTCCGTCGCTACCCGTTACTAGCCGTCGCAAATCTGGAGCATTTTTTCTGCACTACACAGCAATACCTTTCCAACAAACCTCCACATCAAACCCAATCCACTACCAATCCATCAATATCATTCCAAATCCATCAATATATCCAAAACATTACTAAATTCATCACAATACCATAACATACCATCGTCATACATCCAAAAAACAATATCATCACCGTATATCATCGTCCCATCATCACAAAACATCAAAATACATCAAACTACACACTACCGTCATCAAATATCATCGTACGTACATAAAGCAAATAAAAAAGTAAGTGTATATACATACCCAAGCACAAGAACAAACAAACTACTCGTCGTCTTCTTCTTCTTCGCTTGTAGCATCCCCGCCATCGTCCTCGTCTGGCATCGATCCATGCTCGTCATAATAGTGTGCAATGCGCTCGTCTATCTCCTGAGCCAGCTGGCTTCTTCTCCAATCGTTCATCTCTTCCAGTTGCTCCTTCAACTGAGCTATAGTCTCCTGCTCCACGGACTTCCTATATCCTCGCTGAAAATCAATAGCCTGCGAAATAGTTCAATTTCACATTTATAAATGGACTTGTAATATATACATGGACTTTGAAGATCAATACACATGTCAATTTGAAGCTTCTATATTTATAATGTCAATTTAACATGTTAATATAAAAAGAAGGTAAAAGAATGCATGTTAATTGAATACATTTTAAATGTAAACTTAAATTAAAAAAGATACCTCATGATTGCCGAAGCCGTATCGCCTATTACGAGTAGGCGGCTTAATAATAGCATCCCAAATACGATCGCACTCTGCAACTGTAAGCTCATCTCGTCCACTGGACTGCGTCACTCTAGCTGCCTCTGCATCATATCTCTCCTACAATAGTCATATAATTTAATAATATAATGTGATATGAACGAATATGAAATATTTTAATTATTAATAAGTATATTTACCATTACGCCCGCAGCCTTGTCATCCGCCCAATCATATGTCACGTTCCCTTTGTCATCAGTATGCTCCACCGCATGAGTATGCCTGAAAACCTCTGCCATCGTAGGCTCCCTTCTATACTTTGCCATCTGAGTATATATACAGTAATAAAATTACTAAAAATAAAAATGAATGATATGCACTCAATTTTTACGTGAACATATGCTAAAAACTATTTCAAATTTTTACCAATTCTCTCCTATGCTGCTGGAATGATTTTGAGCCACCGCGATGTAAACCAGGATTCTTAGCTCTATTTTCTTTATTCCTTTGTGCTACTTCCTATTAAATTTGATACATTATTAAATAAAAGAATGCAATCAACATAAATGTGATTATTTTCATTATATCTTACTTTCGCTGCTTCAGTATCCCAATATGCTAGAAATCCAGCCCAAACATCGTCAGCCATCCATTTAGGCTTCTTCCCTGATGTCTTCGCCCTGGAAATTGTTTCTCGGTAATTCTTTCGCATTTTGATATTCCAGTGTGTCAAAAAAACCTGCATGTCCCGCTCCTCTACACGGACAGCCGCCTGCAAATTAAATTTAATTTGAATTATTTATAGTATATATGAATTTCTAATAATAAAATAAATAAATACTTACTAGCACATCGGCTAGAATGACGTTCTTGATGTGGGGTGGGATACTATCCCAATGAGGCCAAGTCCCAGACATCCTACTCGTGTACGACTGCTTCGACACTTTTAAAATGAATTCCGCTGGCTCGATTTCAAACCCGGTGCTGCGTACATGTTTACATAGATAAAGCATATATTTTTAACTAATTTAAACTGAAATAAATTAGATACTTACCCAGCACTCTTCGGAACAACCTCTGCACATTGCCGCAGATCTGGCTCAGAGCTGCTAGGACCTACACCTGGCGCAGGAGATGGTGAAGGAGTCGGCTGAGATGAACTCCTCGAGCGGCGTCTATCTGACATATCTGTTACAATCATATAATGCATACAAAATAACTTGAATTATTAACATCAGTCATCATTATCATTACATAGCTCAGAAGAGTACACAACATTAACATTGTTATTACATAGCTAACAAAAGTACACAACATGATACATAGCTCATAATTGTACATAACATAACATTACATAGCTCATAATTGTACATAAATAAATAACATCAGTCTTCATCATCTTCGGATGCAGACTCAGTCTCATACTCTATATCATTTTCTTCATTACTTTCAAATGCATCTACTAACACATTCGCTTCATTATTCAACGACCCGACATCAATGTCATCAACTATTCTAATTTCAGTATTCGGCTCAAGATCCGCTTGATACGCTGCTTCGTCTAGAATATTATTTCCATTGAATGTAAATCTTGCCTTTGTTTTAAAAACTGCCCACCAATCTGCTTTATCTTTTTTTAAGGATGGATACGGAGCAAAATACACTTGTAGTGCTTGCTTGGCTAACACGAAAGGATCATACTTATAGTAACGTGATGTATGCCTTATCTCTATTAGCTTGTAATCTTTGTGCACGTTAACTCCAGAACCAGGAACATTGCTAAACCAGTTGCATTTGAATAGATAAATTTGCTCTAAGGGACGAACATAATAAGTCAACTCTACAACTTGCGTTAAGACGCCATAAAAATCTTTTATATGCTCCTCTGGATCATCACTACCTTTGACAAATACACCGCTATTATACGTTAATTTTTCAGCTCCGTAATCATTGGTGTTGAATTTAAATCCATTGACAAAGTATATTGGATAAGTCTTGACATTTCTTTTTGGTCCAATAGCAAGATGTCGTAATCCTTCGTTAACAACACCGATTTTGTGATCATGAACATAGTCTGAAAACCATACAGCAAATTCTTTGCTGAGATCACCAGATGGATGTTGTGAATCGTATATACTGCAAATATGTGTTATGTTCCTTTTCTATTAATATAGACAAATAAATATAGATGTATATATAATTCAATTGAACATGAATTTTATATAACCTGACAAATGGTGCAACTTCCACACAATTTAACAGAACATATGTGTGTGCCACTTTGTAGTCTTCATCACTTAACCATATTTCTACACATTTTCCAGCAGGTCTTCCGTGTTGTCTAAAAATAGATAACATTGTCTGAGAAGACTCCTGTTCAACGGCTTCTTCATTACGAGGAACAGATATGAAAGACAAGTTCACATCTTCACTGAAGTAATGAGAGAAAAAAAATGAAGCTTCTTCTTCAAGGTACGATTTGCAAATCGAACCTTCTGCTCGAGCTTTTTGCCTAATTTTTTTCTTCAAATGATTCAAGTACCTATAATAAGAGTAATTTAATTTATATGTTGGTACAAAAATCTAAGTTGTATTCTATCAACAGTATTGAGTATACACAAAATTACCTCTCAAATGGATACATCCATCCATATTGCACTGGACCTCGAAGGAGTGCTTCGGACGGAAGATGAATAGGTAAATGTTCCATTACATTAAAAAAACCCGGTGGAAATATTTTCTCAAGTTTGCAGAGCAGTACAGGAATTTCTAATTGAAGCTTACGTAAACGATCTATCTTCAACGTCGTTGAACAGAGTTGTTTATAAAACATACTTAATTCTGTTATAACACTCCATATTTTTGTGGGCAACAGTTCCTTGAAAATCACAGGTAAAAAGTATTCCATCATTATATGACAATCATGGCTTTTCATCCCACTCAATTTACTGTTTTTATAGTCTACACATCTACGGAGGTTAGAAGAAATACCATCAGGACATCGTAATCCTTCCACCCACTTTAGCACAAGTTTTACTTGCTTGTTGTCTAGCTCATAGCATGCTTTGGGTTTTTTATTCTCGGCATACAAGTGAAGTTCCGGCCGTTTACAGAAGTGTAATATATCACGTCGTGAATTCACGTCGTCCTTAGTTTTCCCCTTTATATTCAAAACTGTATTAAAAACGTTATCAAAAACGTTTTTTTCGTTATGCATGACGTCAATATTATGCCGAAGTTTTAGATTTTTCCAGTAAGGTAACTCCCAAAATATACTTTGTTTGCACCAATTATGAATGTCCGATTTACCTGGAATTTCAACCTGCTTACCATTTTCGTGTATCTTTGGGTACTCACTTACAATTTCATATATCTCTTCACTTGTCCAAACTTTAGGCGGTAGCATATTCTCTACTCTGTTAGCTTTGAAGTTCTTTTTATCCATTCTAAATTTATGATTAGGATGTAGAAAGCATCGATGACAATCAAACCAAGATATTTTTTTCCCATACTTTAATGAAAATGCTCGTGACTCATCCATACAATGAGGACAAGCCAGACGCCCGGATGTGCTCCAACCTGAAAGCATTCCATACGCAGGAAAATCACTAATAGTCCATAATACAGAAGCAAACATACGAAAATTCCTTTTTCTCGAAATATCGTATGTTTCGACCCCTTCATTCCACAGTGTTTTCAACTCTTCAATCAACGGTTGCAGATAAACATCAATTCCTTGTGTCGGATCATCGGGATCAGGGACGACAACCGTTAGAAACATATATGGATTTTTCATACACATCCATGGAGGTAAGTTATATGGAGTAACAATGATAGGCCATGATGAATATTTACTACCAAATTGAGAAAACGGCGAAAATCCATCCGTACATAAACCGAGCCTAACATTACGGCTCTCTGCAGCAAATTCAGGATAAGTCCTATCAAAGTGTTTCCATGCTTCACCATCAGACGGATGTATCAAAGTTCCTTCTTCTGCTGTTCTCACGCTATGCCATCGCATATGACACGCTGTAGCAGAAGATGCATACAATCGTTGAAGTCTGGGAGTTATCGGTAGATAATGCATTCTTTTATATGGAACTTCTTTTCCTTTCTTTTTCCTTGGTTTATATCTATCTTCGTTGCAAAATTTGCATTTTCTAAGATAAGCGTCTTCTTTCCAATACAACATGCAACCTTTAACACATGTATCTATCTTCTGATACGGTAGTCCAAAAGCAGACATAAGTTTTTTCACTTTATAATGACTATCGCACATCAAATTATTAGGTGGCATATGACGTTTTGCAGTTTGTACAACTGCTGTAAATGCAGCTTCTGTAAGATTGAATTTCGATTTCATAGTGATGAATTCAGCGGTTACAGATAATTCGGTTCCGCTTGTACACCCTTCCCACAACGGCCTCTTCGCAGAATTCAATAAATCATAAATTTTTTTTGCTTCCTCCGTTGGTTCTTCAGCATTTTCATTCTCATCGCCGCCTTGATCAATGGTGGGAAACATTGATCGTGCTGCATCTTGCACCATATTTTCTATCAGATTGGTCGTTGTATTATCGTTCATCATTGTACTATCGCCCTCTACCACTACAGGGTTAGACGTAGGTTGAACAAGCTCTCCATGACGATCCCATAAGTAATAATTTGACACAAAACCAAATTTATACAAATGTACTTCTACTACATCTGGCTTCTAATGCCTCAAATGTTTGCACTTACTACACGTACATCGAATGTCTAGGTTACTCCGATTATTAGATTTAGCGAATCTAATAAATTCTTGGACACCGTTACAAAAATGTTCCTTTATCGACCCTTTCTTACCAGTACGCGGTTGATACATCCAACTACGATCACGAAAATAATCGAACATTTTCCTGATTTGCAACAAAAATGTTATAAAATTCGATCAAACACTTTGTATTAATTGAAATCTTGTACAATTTCATTTACAACTACTTCATGTTTTCAGTTTTTTTTTTTTTGTTTATTTCTTTCTACTTTGACGGCAGGTCTACCTACTTCCCATTACAAATATAATAACGTAAGCATATTTTATAAATCCTTTCAGGTTAAACGGTTCAACAAAATTTCGGCAGCACTTCCCTTTTGTCCCTGTATCATACACAAATGCGTGTACACAGGGAACAAAAAGGAAGTGCCATCGAAATTTTGTTAACCGTTTAAACTGAAATGATTAATAAAATATGGTTACGTTATTATATTTGTAACTTGTCCAATACAAGGACAAATCCAACGAATATTGTATCAGATGAATATAGATTTCCGTTTTATGGAAAAACGAATATCCATATAACGATCATATACAACACTTGTCGGACGGGGCCAAATTTATCTAAGGGGTTCACATAATTAGTCAAAACACATTCAACCTAAGTTTAAAACAAGAAACACACACATCAAATGAAAAAGCACGCCTTTTGCGCTTTGGACCTTTTTGCGTTTTTTTTGCGCTTCAGTAAAAGATGCGCCTTAAACTTCAAAATTTCAATTTGTAAAGTAACATGACAATTAGTTTTAGTAAGTTTTGATTCATTTTAGTTTAATGTATAAATTATAAAATTAATTTTAGTTACTTTAAATTTTTGAAAGATAAACTAAGCTTTCAAGTTAATTATTTCAATTCATAAAAAATTCAAAGAGTTGAGTAATATGATTTTCATCACATTTAACAAGATTCTTACCGATCTAAACCTAAATGAAGAACTATTTTGAATTAACATTTTTAATCAACATTTGATTACTAAATATTATAGTAACAAAACAATTTTTTTTCAATTGCAAGTGCATTCTTTTGGACCGACCATTCTTGCATCCGATGGGGACATAACAGTGCATGCATTAGGGACATCGTTGCACCATTTGAATAATAATCAATTTACTACCATTAAACAATTACATTAATTCCATTCATTTTCAAATCATCATACCACACATTCTACATACAACACAATCATCGTATGTCTAATTAAACACGTGATAATCATTGTTTTCAACTTCCTAAATCAATTACATATGTAATATTCATCGATTTTACCCTCCTAATCAATTACACTTATTCCCAAATCAACTCACAACACAACCGTTATCATAAACATCCCTCGAAACAACCAATTTCATATCCATAAACATTCAATTTTGCAAACTCATATAAATTAGCAACCAAAGCCTCTAATTAACCCTAATTAAGCATAAACTAGAGTTAGAAGACATAGAAGAACGAAATCAATACCTTGGAAGTGAAATTGGAGGCTTGGAATCGGAGCAGCAAGAAATGGCGACGGGTAGGGTTTGGGATTGATTTTGGGGAAAAAATATAATGAGGAAGAAGATGGTTCGGCAGTTATTATTCTGCAAATCGAGCAACGGTTTGCGACGGCTAGCGACGGCCGCTTTTTTAGCCGTCGCTAACCGTTGCCCTACCCCGTCGCTATTTTAGCTGCCTTTTGTAGTGATATAGCAATTCATTTAAATTTCGAGTATGGAAATGTCAGAGAATCAAAATCGTTGTTCATCAGAATTAAATCAATTGCTTATTATATTCTGTTAAAAATCACGAATCACACAAATTTTTAGACCAGAAGAGTAAATTGTATATTCTCATAAATACTCTCATTATAATTTTTGTAGAAAATCTATTTTGAATGTCAATCCATTTTGTTTTTAATGTCAATTAGGTTGATTGCTGCAATGTACTGAAATTAAGATTCATCTTTTGTCAATACGGTATTGAAATTGCTGTAAACGTCTGTAGAAAAATAAATTCAAAGAGAAATTTGAAGTGGACGGCTTGCTCCTTGATCTTATAGCATATCGATCTAATCTTATATGTTAGTCATTTGGTATTGCATGCAGTATCAAATCCCACACCTGATAAAATTGCATGTTTGGAATTAATCTCATTGATGTTTGCCTTATGCACTTTTTGAAGATTTTTTTTAACTGATTAGCAATATTTTGATATAAAACTGTGTTACACTTTGTGTATCACTTCAGTTATTTGAAAATCACATGCAAAACTTCAACGATGAATAAATGTGTCATAGTTATATGAAGGTTTTGGACGTTACTACAGATAGAATCATGTACATTAACATTGTATAAAATTTTGGAACTTCGTTGTCTTATGACCCTCATTGTTGCATAACAAAAGATCAGGTACATCTATACCATATAACATAGCATTAACGACTTAGTTCTGTGTATATGAACTGATGTTGAAATGTACAATGTAACAAATACTCCTGTCACCTAGAATGCGGGGATACTTCCCTGAGGTAAAGAACTATGTATCCCGTACATATCAGTACGGGGGTGCACGGGGATACGGCTGCATATGCACAGGATACGCCATGTGGCGTGTCCGTGAATTCAGAGATGGGGATACGCGGGGGTGTGTAAATGGGGGTGCGGGAATGACAGTTTTTGTGATTTTCAGCAACTTTTTTATAAAAAAGAGAGGAGAGACATACTCTCAACCCTAATTGAGAGAATACATACAACAATAGTGCGTGATATGTGAGTATATATATGTTTCTTAACTTCAATAATTTGTTGGTGATGGTTAGTAATTTGATTGGTCAGTAATTTGCTTTGGTCAATTAATAATATATATGGTAATGTGTTTTCGTTATACTTATGCTGGATTTTTTAGGGGATTTGATTTATTCGATTGACAATTTCTTTAATTGATTGCTTGTTTATTTGAGTTATACATGGTAATTTATTTTAAAAAAATATTTTAATTATTAAGACTTAAGGATGATGAACTTTCACTATTTTGTTTAATTGAAATGCATCTTATATATATATATATATATATATATATATATATATATATATATATATATATATATATATATATATACACATACATATATATATATATATATATAATCTTTAGATTCTATTTTCCCATATATGTATATATGTATGTATGTATGTATATATAATATTCTTAATATTTTAATATTTGTCATATCTTCCCGCACTCGAGTCCTCATATTTTTGAATTTTCCGAATTTTCATATTCCCATAACGCGCACCCGCACTCATGCTTCCTAGCTTGTCACCCTTACATTCTTAACAAAAGTTGCCTTATACATTTTGCACCTCATTTCTACCGCCCTTGACATCTTCAATATTCGGATCTGCCTTTGATCTCGTAAAATTCTACGTTGATAATTCTTTTGTGAGAGTATATCTCTCTAACATGCTGTTGGTAAATGATTTATGCCTTTAATCTAATTTGAGATATGTAGCAGTAAATGTGAAGTAGTTATAAAATTATCGGATATAGTTTTATTTTTTGTGAACTGATTTATAAAATTATCTAGCAATAAATGTAACCATTTGTTATCTCATCAAAAATAATTATCTCACCAAAGCATAGCAAGTATATTTGTTTTCTTTCTTGTTTCTATTAACTGCGTTTTTAGCATGGGTTTATCTCCAATTGGTTCCAGCTGCTTTGAGAGCTGTCATGCATTATTAAAGAAGGTGCATAATATGTATGAAGTTCTACTACTACTCCAATTATTATGCGTACTGCTCAAAATTTTAATACTACCGTAAAATGATGTCGATTTTCATTTCCTTACAGTTCAATTTTTTTACTGTTCGATCATCAAAGAAAACTGATTATATATATAGCTAGTTAAAACAAATTAAAATTCACGGTTGTATTCATATTCACGCTTAATTACTTGTCATATTTTATTCTGGAAATAACAATTCTGATGCATTGTATGTCTTATAGTCAGTGTAATCCTGTAGTCTATTTGATCAAACCAGACTATATTGAGCAACCTGATGATACCTGGATTGTTAACCACATCAAAAAGGCTGATTTAGATTAGATTCAAATTCAAAACAACTATTATTAAAGAAAGAAACAAAATGAACCACTGAATATGAATATACTGACGTTACTAAATGGCTTGCACATTATCACTTCCCATTGAGAATAATCCACATCAAACTTATGGTTTCACAATATTGAATAGTAGTTGGTACTCTGCATGTTCATGTATACAAATATGATAACTTATGGTTTCACAATTTTATAACGAGCTAAGCTAATAATTTGTTTTACAAAAGAATTTAACATGGAAAATAGGTTAATGGAAGTTTGGAAAAGGTTATGGTCCGTTTGATTGGATTTAAATAAGCTATTTATTATTTTGCATTTTCTTGGCAGCTAGGCTGTTATAAGCTTTATATTTCAGATACAATTGTAACCATAACTTACATATTGGTCCTGTGGCCATTTTGAAGAAAGAAAAGCAAATTTTAAGTTGTAACATAGCTGATTGATAGAAGTGGTTTTTGCTTTAGCAGTTGTTTCATATCAGTTTGACTTTGGATGATATATGTGATAGTTTTCTTATGTAAATTTAGTTTCTGTTGCAGGCATATTGAGCAACATATAATGATGTGCACATAATGGATATGGTCTTTCAGTCTGAAATGAAAAAGGATTTGAATTCAAGTTGTTGAAAAGGGAGGGTTTCAAGAAGTCCCAATTGCACATCATATTTCATGCTTTTGCTTATGCTATTTAGTTTTGAATTATATGTTGTATTAATTTTGTAAACATTTAGTTTGGATTATATGTTTTGTTTATGAGAACTAAATTGATCTTGACTTGAATGTGAATGATGTTTGATTTGTTTCTCTTGAATGAATGGTGATAATGAAATGAACATTTCAACATTTAGTATTGATTATAGAAGATTGTGCATGTTTTTATGTAGTTTTGTCCATAATGGATTAAATGGGTTGACCCGTTAAATTTGTGGTTGGGTTGGGTCGACCCATTTAACAGTTAGGTTTAATGGGTTGGGTCAATTTTTATTTAAATGGGTTTGGTCAATTTTTGAACTAACCCATTTCTACTTAACCCAATCTATTTTACACCCCTACTTTTAATGTATATTTAACATGCTTCTTTATCTCTTGCAATTTCATTGTCTTCTTGTCTTGCTTCAGAAATACCATATGAAGATTACTGTGGTGACATAGAAAATAGTCACTACTAAAATTGTAAATATTAGGGACAAATAATTAAAGCCAAATTAATTAGTCTACCTCTATTTATTAGTAATTAAAGTCAATATAACCTTTGTCACTAATAACATGAAACTAAGGCATATTAAAGTGCCTTTAATAACTAGTATAACCGTACAACGATGGGAAAACCGACCGTTGAAATATTTAATATAAAATTATTTGTTAAAATTTATATTAAATCAGATTTAAAAAAAAAATCGTGGTTTAATAGAAAGTGTAAGTAATTGAAAAGGTTTAAATCCAATTACACCGTGGATTGTACATGTAAACCAACTTAGCTCTAAAAATATGATATCGACCGTACATCACAATGCAACAAAATGAAAATATATCGATAGCATATTTTTATGCAAGTTGTTTTTCATCTTCAATTCATAATATGATTGGATTTGTCATTTTTCAATAACGTTTATTTTCTGCTTTTCTGTTAAACTATGTGATAATATTTTCATTAAAATCTGATTTAAGACAGACTTCAAAAAATAGTTTTATATTTTATGCTAGACACCTTAACAGTTGAATTTTTCACCGTCGTGCGGCTATATTATTATTTAAACATGTTTACCCACTAAAAAATTAGGAAGATGGCTATTGAAGGATATGTAGAAAACAAAAAGTGAAGATAGAAAAAGGACACACAAAACAAGAAATTGAAAAACACAATAGACGTGGCAGATCATTTACAAATCCATTCTCTTAGACAAGGGGAAGTAGATTTCAAAAAAATCCATCCTACTACTGTTTTGTTTCTTAAAAACAAAAAAAACAACAACATCCATTGCCGATCTTGCAAGAACTTATACGTCGCACTTGCGACCATTGTGTCAAGAAAATAAAATAACACCTCTTCAAAAGGCCGGGGCAACAAACCAGACTTCTCTTTGTTTTTTATTTTACATATACTCATCCTAAACAATAAGCTTACAAAATATTTGTCCCACAAAACATGAACTGATTGGACATCCCTCATTTTCTTCTTTTAAACAAATTTCAATCTCAGCTATAAGCCTTCTTGTATTTTCCTTCTTGGACTTCCTTTTCTGCTTCCTCTATCACTTTAATGGCCGCATTTCCGATAAAATCCCAGGTCTTTGTTGTTGCTGCAACCATAAAAGGAACGAAGAAGAAACAAGATTTATATTCAATACGTATATGAGAGGAAAAATATCTTCCGACGAATGGACAAGAACAAAAAAACCAATTGTGAGGGGGTGTATAGCAAAAGCACCAAGAGTTATTGTATATGGTTCGATTTTGAATTGTGATTCATGTAATTTGTGGCAAAGAGAATTAGCAAAAGCACCAGCAGTTATTGTAGATGGTTCAATTGGAATTGTGATTCACGTAATTTGTGGCAAAGAGAATTGGAAGAGCAGAGGCTTCACTTAAACAACATGATACTAATAAAATAAAATAAAAACTGTTTTTAGCACAGGAGAAACTAAAAGAGAAAAGGACAAATGATAATTCCATAGTCGAGAACTGTTGTTTCAAAAGATTTCATATTTCAATGTACTCTATGCTTCTTGAGGCGGCAAAAAACACACTACATGAAAACTGATTTTTTGTTGCAAAAATCAGTGGCGTTTATTCGCAAATGCAAACAAAGCTGTTTTCATTCTGAGTATAAACGCGGCAAAAAAACTTTTATATTCCCGCTCTCTGAAAATAATTTTGCGTGGTCCAAAATTAACGTGACCACCTGTTTTCCACTTTTTCCCAGTTCAGCTACTCTTCTTGCTCCCTTCTCTGCTTCAGATCTGGGAGTACACCTTCCTTCTTCCCCCCACAAGCAAACTTCCCTCCCTCATCCACGTTATCTACCCACTTTCTCCCATCGTTAACTGCTGTTGTTCAACCAAAAAAATTACCTCCTCCTAACATTGTCTGGCTCAAAATATTTTTAACGAAGACAAATCAACGCTGCTCCTTATTTCTTGTCTCTACTCCCTCCGTTGATTTTATTGATCCAAGTACTC
Source organism: Allium sativum (assembly GCA_030737875.1). NCBI lineage: Eukaryota > Viridiplantae > Streptophyta > Magnoliopsida > Asparagales > Amaryllidaceae > Allium > Allium sativum. Next base: position 49,666,989 of record CM060922.1, on the reverse strand, counting down.
CTCGCTTTAATTTATTTATTTAGATCAATTCATCGTTCTATTTGTTTCGTTCAGTTCTTCTGCATAGATCTAGGGTTCAACAAGAATCGGCACCTCTATTTGCATAATTTTATTCGGTGTTTTCTTTGTTACTAACCGATTAACAATTGAACGTTGTTTTTTATTGCTTACCGATTTAAATTATTTATTTATATTTATGATTTTATGCAGGTATCTGAAAGTGGAACTTGGCATGTACCAACGACTTTGGGCGATGACATATAAATTGATATTCACTTATACTCGGTGAGTTTTCAACAAACGATTAAAATAAGAGCATTTATTTTTTATGTTTCACATTTTTTAAATTTCTCGAACTTAATACTATTTATGATAATTTTCCATTGATTTTATACTGCTGGGATAAAAAAATTTGTAGGTTTGTTCATAATTTTATGCTCAGTCGGATAATTGACTTAAAACAATCAATTGTATTGACAACTGGTTGCAAGAACTAAGTGCTTTTGTCCACCTTTGTATGACTGATTTCCAGTAAGCTTGTATCACTTGTTCAAGTTTTTATTCTGTATGTATAATTGTTATTATCTGCTAGTAACACAAACCCTGAGTATACCCACATAATTGTGTTCTCTGCCAATCTCTCCTTAAACTGAAGTTATTAAAATATGGCAGTTTGTTTTTCCTTTTATGTACAATGTTGTGTAGCTTGACCTTATATTTCTGATTTGTGTAATTAAAAGTTGTAGATCCAATTCCAGTAATGGTCAGTTACCAAGCTCCATGAAGATTAGAACTTTGTGTGCAAGGTGTTCAAGAGTATGAGAGCAGGAGGCTAGGATCATATTGGTTTGCTTTTTTATGACATGTTAACCTACACTTAGTTGACTCTATGTTAATTAAAGGTGTGGTATTAACTTATAATGATGATGATATTTATCCTGTTCCTGTTTTTGTCAAAAAAGGTGAAAATGGTTTATCCGTGCCTAGGCTTATCCATGCCATAGCTTATCTGTACCTAGACACCATTGACTTTTGTTTTTCATTTACGAAATAAGATCATGATTGCCAGCTTAATGGAATAAACAACAGCTGATAAATGCTAAATAACGAGAATTATGGTCCTATAAAATTAATTTCGAGTTCGGATATGTCAATATGTGTAATCTAAGTAAGGCCGAATCTGCAATTAGTCCTATAACAAAGCTTGTGTTGTTTGAAAGTCCGACTAATCCTCGCATGTTCATTTCAGACATAAGGGTATGATATTAGATTTACGGCACTTTAGTGGAATGATCATTTGCAAATTAATTGTGTTCTGCTTAGTACAATAAGTTTATTTTCAACGGTTGGGATAATTTCTGCATTTTGTATATGTAAATGAAACAGAGTGCAATGTTAACTTTCACATTTACAAATTCATAGTTTCATAATTACATTTTACTGGTTTAGATACTAGAAAGAACACAACATTTTGTTAACTCTTATCAAACTTCTTTAGTAAATTTGCACCCTTTTTTTCATCTTTCAGGAAATTTCGGAAATAACTCACGCAAATGGAACTCTAGTTTGTGTGGGTAATATGATCATATCTCCTATGTTATGTAATCCATTAGAACTTGGAGCAAGTTTGTGATTCTTACAATAAGTTCAAGAATGTCTTGCTCTTGTCACTACTATATATTACATTTTACTATTTTAGCTAACTGATGCACAGATATTGTTATTGAGTCTGCGACAAAGTTTATATCTGGACATAGTGATGCCTTGGCCAGCATTATAGCTGTAAAAGGAGATAGGTATGCATTGATAATCTTAATGAGTAAATCTGAAACAATTCATCAAGATACATAGGAGATGGAGGCTAACAATAGAAGAGAAAGCCTTGAACTATAGAATAACAAAAAGGGGCCTCTATATATAGGAAAAAACAGAAAATTACTGTACTACAATTGTACTACCACTGTACTACCCTTTTAGGAAAAGTATTGTACTATGACTGTACTACCACTGTACTACCCTTTTAGCATATTAAGTATGTTAACATCCCCCCTCAAACTCATGATGCGATAGCAATGAGCATCGAGAGTTTGTCAGTCAAAAAACAAAAGCGCGAAGATGACAAAGATTTAGTAAAAAAATCTGCAAGTTGTAAAAAGGAAGAGACAAATGGCAATGTCAATGTGTCATTTTAAAGCTGATGACGAATAATATTGTAATAACCCGAAAATCTGGGCCAGTTTAAAATTTTTATTTTTGCAATTTTAGCGAATTTTGAACATTTAAAATAGATTATTTTAAATAATATCGACGATAAATTTATTTTGAATAGGATTCGACGTATATACTATATACGTCGTCGTTAGAATATAAATAATTATATATAATTATAAATAGAATTGAAAATGGCGTGGTAGTTCGATAATTTGATTTCAAAATTCAATTGAATGTACCGGGTGAAAAACAACCCGGATTTTAGTGAAACCAAAAACATTAGGATCTAATCGATGACATCTTTCCAACGAATCTGAAAAATCCAGATTTCATAGCGGGAATCAAAAGATATGTCCAGTTGAAAATTCTGAATAGTCGCTATGGAATTCAGGCCCTTAAAAATGGGAATTTTGCAAACGACCTCAGATTTCGACGAAACCACTTTTGTTGGGTCCGTGATGTCGAGTTATTGCTAGGTTTCAAATTTCATAATTTTCCAAATCAATATGTGAGCGTGGCAAAGGAAAACGTGTTTTGACCATTTCAGTTGATTTTAATCGACTGGAAAATGACCACTTTTCCAACGGTCTCAGAATTCGACGAAACTAGTTTTGTTAGGACCGTATCGTCAATACGAAGCTAGAAAATATTTTTCTGGAATTTTTCTAGTTAGTATGTGACCCCGGTAAATTGAAACGCGCGTTTAAATTCAATATATAGAGTTATATGTTGATTTTGACGAAAACTGATCGAAACGATCGAATCAGCTTGCGATACATATCCCATTGTGTTCGGAATGGGGATAATACGCTATGGACGACAGGCGGTGGGCCTCGTTTTGAGGTCGAAAATAAAAGTTGCTTTTTGGTGAGAATAAAATAATTAAAAAAATTAAAAAACCCTCTCCTTATCTCCTTCATCCCCCCCCCCCCCCGTTCGAATTCATTTCAGAGCAGAAAAAAAAAGGGAAGAAGAAGATGAAGCGGGGAGGAGCCGCCGCCCTCCCCGATGACCCCCTCGTCGCTAGAGGGTGGCGCGCACCTCTCCCCCTCCCTCCAGCTTCTCCCGCTCTCCCATCTACCTCGCGACAGCCCCTCCCCATCGCCACCTTCCCCTCCTCCTCCCACGACCATCACACCCCTCCCCCCCCCAGGCCGTCAGTCGCCCCACCATACCCCCCCTTCTCCCTCCAGTTCGAGGAAGCCGCCCCCTAAAACCCTGAGCCACCAAAACCGCCGCCTGCTGGAGGAGCCACCACCACCAGCGAACAAGAAAGCCCCCCTCCGCTCCTCCTTAAAGCAATGTAAGCCCTTCCATTTATCTTGTTTTGTTTAATTAATTTTAGCAATTAAAAATCTGAAATTTTATATTGAAGGAGGATAAAAATATAATCTTTTATATTGTAAAAAGATAAAAATATGATTTTTACATGGTAGGAACTATAAAAATATAATCTTTATGAAATATAGAATATAAAAATATCATCCTTGTATATGTAGCGAAATAAAAATCTGATTTTTATTATATATACATAGAAATAAAGAGGTGATTTTTATAGTGAGGAAATAAAAGCGAAATCTATATTTTTGAAAGGATGAAGTCTTTATATTTGAAAAGGAGAAATCTTTATAGTTGAAAGGGCGAGATCTTTATATAGTAGCGATGTAAAAATATAATTTTTATCTATATAGTAGCGATGTAAAAATAGAATTTTTATCCATATAGCAAAGTAAAAATTCGATTTTTATATATTTAATAGCGAAGTAAAAATTCGATTTTTATATATTGAATAGCGAACTAAAAATTCGATTTTATATATTGAATAGCGAAGTAAAAATTCGATTTTTATATATTGAATAGCGAAGTAAAAATTCGATTTTTATATATTGAATAGCGAGGTAAAAATTCGATTTTTATATATGTAGTGGCTACGGGCAACGAAGATGACAAAAAGGCGACCACGACGAAGATTTCTCTAAATGAAGTGTCGTGAAGTTGGATAGCTTTCGGTGAGAACTTCTCACTCTTCAACTTCTTTTTCTAGTTATATATATATATATATATATATATATATATATATATATATACACTAGGATGCAGACGGTGCTTAGCAGCACCCGACACCCGTCATCCATAGACCATGGATGACTTGTTTGTTAAATTGTTTGGTTGTGTAGTTGGTTAGTCTAATTGGTTTGAATTGGATTGTTTGATGAAATGGAATGGATTTGATTGATGTGTGAATGGCGTGGGCCTTCACTAGACCGGGGATAAGGTTAGGCCTCGTCCCGTTTCTAGTATCGTGTCGTTATGCCGCCGAAATTTTCTAAAATATGTTAGAAAAATAAAAATATCATTTTTATTGTGTAAATGAAATGAATAGAAATTCATGTGTTAAAGTAAAATATTTTATCGTTAAAAATATAATTTTTAACGTGAAAGTGAATGAATATTTATAAACAAATCGACCGATTTGTTTATATACACTGATTTGATTGATATTGATTGGGTCGATAAATTTTACACATCGCCCAACTGCACAAATAAAATCTATGTTTGATTGTTTGAAACCCCACACGGGTGTTGGGGTGAAATTTGAAGTTCACTCATCCTGATTGATTAAATCTGTCGATCGATTGATTGACAGGCTGTTATAAGCGTTAGATATCTATATTTGATGCTTATGCAGTTGTATGGTGCACTTTGGACGATGGTTGATTATTTATCGTTGCTATTATATACATGTGTTGTATGGAATCCATATAATTAACATTATATGGTGATTGATTGGGCCTCATTCCAATCGGGAAAATAATAAATATAATAAAAGGAAATTCATGTGTTGAATATAAAAATAGTCATGTGGTGACGATGTTCATGTGTTGAAACTATTTATGTGTTGAGTAAAATATTTTAATAATAAAATATACATCTTTATCATATTTAAAATTAGAACTACTTCACGGTGGAGTCTAATAGAAAATCAAACGATAGATACCCTAATTTTATAAAATATTTTACATAACAAAAATAGACGTGTTTTGAAAGAAATATAATTCATGTGTTGAATAGGATAAATATTCATTTGTTGAATAGAATAACGAAAATAGAAATATTACTAATCTTATCATTAGTTGTTGTTAAACATGCTTAAACATGGGTTTTTGGGTATGGTTGATCTATTTTACCATGTTAGATTGTTGTTTTGATGTTTGTGGTCGATAATACATGTTGCTATGACTATATGGTATGCTTTATGATTGATTAGAATAGTTAGAATGGTCAAAGACGCCGTCGTATGGCGCAAAACAGTCGCTAGAAGAAGTTGCAGGAAATTATATAGAGACCCGGATCGGATCGCATGCCACATCCACGATCTGCCAGCAACCCCGACCCGATCCGCCTATGGATGGTGACCACGAACCATTTGTACTTGACCAAGAGCACCCCGACCCGAGCCGGTGTATGGCGATGCGACTTGGAGACTCCGACCCGACCCGTGTAGTCACCTCCGAACCGAACTGAGCACCACGAGATGACCCGAACCGGAGTTATGCACTGGAGAGGATGCCACGACCTGAGGAGCACGACCTGGAGGGGGAATCGCGACCCGACCCGAACTGGAGGAGTGCGACTCGAACCGATGAAGGAGACCACGATCCGAACCGAGGCAACCTGAAGCAAAGTGAGAAGAAGGAATAAAGACCGATCCGGAGGTGATGACTAGAACCCGAGATGCAAAGGTAGTCCAAAGGAGAAGTTAGAGCTCAGGATCCAGATGGGAACCAATGAGTTCACTTCATGATTTGGGCTTGGCTGCGGGACGTGTGCTAAGGAGTTGTCGATTGTCTATAACTTTGGATCACTATGTTGGGAGGAGCATGAACGGGTTCAGCGCCACAATGGCCTGGGTTCGACTAAAGGGTTACAACCAATGACGTGGTGTCATTTGAAAGGTTTGGACATGACCCCATGAGGTATGCTTGGTTGTAGTAGTAGTCGTACAGGGAACTTCATCATTACCTCGATTGGTCTAGTGGTTGAAAGCAGTGGACATCGTATGCTTTACGCACTGAGTGAGAGATGTGAGGATGGCTGCCATGATTTGATTTGTTTGCTATCAATTTGACATGCACACCCCCACCCCCGTATTCTTTGTACCATATGTTGATGGCACCTTAGAGTATTGTACGGTATGTAGTGCTAACTCTTTGGTTGCAGGTCCAGGTTCAGGTATGGTTTGGTATACCTGTTATTGTTCTGTTTAGTAGCTTATCGCTCATACCAGACTTTTTGTCTGACCTAGAGTTTTATGTCTCTTCTTATTACTCTGGGTGCTCATACGAGCATACTAGAGACAGGTTAGGAGGTATGCACGAGTAGCTGATCCGGAGACGAGCAGGTGGCTTCCACGTATGATATATAGATATTCTCCCTGTGTTGTTGAAGATCACTGCTTGGGCATTAGTAGTGCATCTTCTACTGTTGCTTTCTTTTGCTTTAGAGACAGTTTCAAAAGTTGTAATAAGGATGATGTTGGATCATAAGCTGTACTTGGATTTCCGTTGCTGTGATGTTTAGTTTAGTTTCAGCTTATGCACTGTCTCGCCTGTTTTATGTCAAGTATATTATTATTATATTTTATTCCATGTGCTGTGAGATATTCTACAGGTTCTGTGTTAGTTCTTCACCTTCTTTCTCTTCTTTTGGCGACCGTTCCATGCTAGCTAGGCATGTGTATAGCGCACTTTCGGAGGAAATGTCGGCTGGTGCGGGGCGGGCCGTCACACTTGGTATCAGAGCTCTAGGTTGCATAGTTAACCTAGGGAAGTCATCAGGGAGAGATAGTATACGTATATGAGAGCGCGTATTTGTGATTACTTTGGTTTTCAAAAGATATATATATATACTAGTATAGATAAGAATAAGGTTGCACTGCACTGACACCACAAAGAAGATGGTTAATCGTTTTCTCTTTACAGATTGAACGATGAGCCGATATACGAGGGGTACTGGTAGAGGAGCCAATAATGGGAATGTTGCTGAGATGAGGATGATGTTTACTGACCTCATGAGAGAGATGCTTAGAGAAGTTCAGAGAGAAGCTCCTAATGCCGGTAATGGTGGTGGTGCAGCAGTGCAGGCGCCTAGGGCCGATTTCGCCAAGCTGAAAAAGGATTATACTAGTCTTAGTGGGAAGCCGTTCCACGGATCGGAGTCGGCTACGGATGTTCAAGATTGGTTGGATAGATGTGAGCGTATCTTCGAAGATTTGGGTATTGAAGATGCGATGAAGAGAAGGCTAGCATCCCGTCAGCTGCAAGGACGGCAATGAATTGGTGGAATGCTATAAAGGCAGCTACTCCAGAGGATCAGATTACATGGGATCAGTTTAAGGCTCGCTTTAGCGATAAGTTTATCCCAGCTGCTCAGAACTCAGAACTGTTTAGGAAGTTTCTGGAGCTTAAGCAGAATGGAAGGGCAGTTTCAGAGTATGTTGCTGAGTTCGATACTCTGTCAAAATATGGATTATCTTTGATTGACACTGCTTAAAAGAAGAATGAGAAATTTATAACTGGTTTGGATGGATACTTGGGGGAAAGGCTTATTAATCACATCGATGAGACATTTGAATCGATTGTGGGGAAAGCTTTGAGATTAGAGAGCCTATACCCTAAGTCGAAGACCGAGGTTACATCTGCAGAGGAGCCAAAGCCACAAGCAAGCGGTGGAGGCAAGAACGGTTCTCAGAATAAGCGGAAGCAGAATCAGACCAAGAATGGCCATAAGAAAAAGAATAAGAAAGACGTTGAGTGCTTCAGCTGTGGTAAGAAGGGCCACTATGCCAAAGAGTGTCGGGCCAAGCCAGCGGATAGGAAGTGCTTTAATTGTGGCCAAGTTGGACATCAAAAGGATAAGTGTCCACAACCCTTGAAAGAGAAGCAGATTGTGAAAGCATATGCTATTAGTGCCGTTCCTTCTTCGTCGAATGCCCCAACTGCGGCGGAGAAGGGAAAGAATGTCGTTATCCAAGGTATGCTTTCCATTTATGATGTTCCAGTAAGAGTTTTGTTTGATACCGGAGCATCCAGTTCCTTCATATCTAGTGACCTGGTAGATAGGTTGGGATTGGAACCCGAGATAGTCGATAGACCTTTAGTTGTGACGAACCCGATAGGTGGTTCGACTAGCCTTAGTATGATTTGCCGTAATGTGGTCTTATCGAGTCATGGATGCATGTTTGTTTGTGATTGCTTTGTTTTGGGCTTTACTGGGTTTGGCATTATTTTGGGAGTCGATTGGCTCCAAAGATACGGGGTGGTGGTAGACTGTGAGGGCTTGTTGGTGACAGTTAGAGCGGATGATGGGCGGAGGGTAGTGTTTGGTGGTCTACCCAGTGATGGGGGTAATGGCTAGTTTTCTAAATTCCCTCGACATCCCGCATGATGAGTTGTCAGGTTTGCCCGTGGTTGGCCAGTATCCGGACGTCTTCGAGGAAGTGACCGAGCTTCCACCACACCGAGAGATTGAGTTCCATATTGATTTAGTGAAAGATGCCAGACCTATAGTGATGCCACTTCATCGTATGGCACCAAGGGAGCAGCGAGAGCTCGGGGTGCAAGTCAGCGATCTTTTGAAGAAGGGATTTATCAGAAGGAACGTTTCTGAATGGGGAGCACCAGTTGTGTTTGCTACCAAGGCATATGGTTCCCTTCGTTTGTGTGTGGACTACCGCGAGCTGAATAAGGTGACGAGGAAGAATAAGTATCCTCTACCGCAGATAGATGATTTGTTTGATCAGTTGAGTGGAGCGAGAGTGTTCTCCCAATTGGATCTCGCGACGGGATTTCATCAGCTCAGAGTGGCAGCTAAGAGTATAGATAAAATGACCTTTCGGACGTCGTCTGGATTTTATGAATGGTTGGTTATGCCATTTGGGCTAACCAATGCCCCGTCATATTTTGTGGATCTTATGAATAGAGTATTCAGAGATCAGTTGAATAAGTTTGTTCTTGTGTTCGTGGATGACATTTTGGTTTACTCAAGGACAGAGGAAGAACACAAGGAGCATTTGAGGATAGTGATGGAGGTGTTGAAAAAACACCAACTGAAAGCGAAGTTTTCTAAGTGTCACTTCTTGAGAAGGGAAGTGAGATTCTTGGGCCATGTTGTTTCAGAGAATGGTATCGCCGTGGACCCTGCTAAAGTGGCTACGGTGCAAGATTGGTCTACGCCCAAGAATGCAACAGACGTAAGAAGTTTCTTGGGATTAGCTGGATATTATCGTAAGTTTATCCAAGACTTCTCCAAGATAGAAACACCGTTGACTCAATTGACCAAGAAGAATCAGGCTTTCGTTTGGGATGAAAAATGCGAGAATGCATTCAAAAGTCTAAAGGAAAAGTTGACAAGTGCACCCGTGTTAGTCATTCCTAAGGGGAGTGAAGAGATGACGGTATATACAGATGCATGTGGTACAGGACTAGGTGTTGTATTGATGCAAGGTGGTAGGGTAGTAGCCTATGCTAGTCAGCAATTGAAGCCGCATGAGAAAAGGTATCCGACCCATGATTTGGAATTGGCAGCGATTGTATTTGCGCTGAAGATGTGGAGAAATTATCTCTTGGGAGAAAGATTCGAGTTGTTTACCGATCATAAATCGTTAAAGTATCTTTTCTCTTAGAAGGATCTAAATCTTCGTCAGTAAAGATCGCTAGAGTTCTTAGCTTCCTATGATTTTGACATCGCATATACACGAGGAAAGGGCAATGCAGTAGCTGACGCCTTGAGTAGAAGACAAGCCAGTTTAGGGGCTATGTTTCTTGAGTGGAAGCAACTGGAGTATATCGCAGGGTATGATTTCAGACCAAAGTGCGAGTTGGATCCGGTAATGTTAGCAAGTTTGACGATCAGACCCACATTGATTGAGCGGATTGGTTCCAAGTAGAGGGATGATCCTAATCTATTGGAAATCATCTCCAAGCTAGAGATGGGAATCGATAAGGAGATGAACAAGTATGGACTTGATCGAGATGGATGGCTTCGGAAGAATGGAAAGCTAGTTGTGCAGAACGTAGATGGATTGAGAGATGAAGTACTTAGAGAATGTCATCACTCAAAGTTAACTATACATCCCGGTGGGACAAGATGTATCGAGATATGAAGCAGACCTACTACTGGGAAGGAATGAAAAGAGACATTGGGAAGTTTATATCCAAGTGCATGAATTGCCAGCTGGTTAAAGCCAAACAAAAGAAGCCTACTGGTTTGTTACAACCTTTGGAAATCCCCGAATGGAAATGGGAACAAGTTTCAATGGATTTCATCGATGGTTTACCGAGGACTAGATCGGGCCATGATAGCATTTGGGTGATTGTTGATCGTTTGACTAAGAGTTCAAGGTTTATACCAGTCAATTCAAATAGAACGGCAGCCAAGTTAGCCGAACTGTACATGAAGTGGGTAGTGAGATTTCATGGGGTACCTAAAAGCATTATGAGTGACCGAGACCCATTGTTTACTAGTGGGTTTTGGAAGAGCTTACAAGAGGCGTTAGGATCAGAATTACATCTCAGTACCGCGTATCATCCTCAAACCGACGGACAAACAGAGAATGTGAATCGAGTGTTAGAAGAACTTTTACGAGCTTGCGTATTGGATTTTTGTGGATCATTGGATGACCATTTGCATCTAGTAGAGTTTGCCTATAATAACAGTTATCAATCCAGTATTGATATGGCTCCATTTGAAGCTTTGTATGGAAGGCCATGCAGCTCACCATCATGTTCGTTAGAGATCGGTGAGAAGTTTGTACTTGGACCAGATTTAGTAAGCGAAACCTCAGACAAGATCAAGATCATTCAACAGCGACTGAAGGCTGCCCAAGACAGGCAAAAGAGTTATGCTAATAAGAACGAAGAGACTTGAGATTCTCAGTTGGTTACATGGTATTCGTCAAGATCTCTCCTGTAGTGACCCGAAAATCCGGTCCAATTTGAGCTGACTAAATAACACAAGTCCAACCCCAAATTGCACTTGTAATTCAAGAAACTAATAGAAAGAAGATAGAGGGTGAGGATAGATAAGGTCGAACTAGTAGAATAGAAGAAGAAGAACATCATCATCAGAGTAAACACGAATCTCACAGCGGAACGAATAAAATATAACATAACTTTTTGAAATACAAACAGTTATATAGACAATAGCACTTATCAGAGTACAACACTTACAACAACAGCGGAAATAATAATAGCTATAACATCCTGAAGCCTCCTGCTCCAAGCTCTCCAAGTGTATTTGTAAAATCCCGACTACTTGACTGCCCATACAAATTTAGGCACCCAAGAGTTTAGGGAAAACAAACAAATAAACTCCGGGTCAGTCATGGGACTAGTGTGAATAAAACTCCTAACACTTGGTTTAATAATGGATATATCATAAGACCACGCCGTGAAAACGGAACGGGTTTTCCCTTATGAAAATCCAAACAACTTTGTAAAGCAATATCATTCTGATATTATAATAATGTCTAAGTACAAATAGATATCAATCTAGCAGAAACGCTTTCATCTCACGTTCTACTATATAGTATACGATCAAAACCGCAAGCACGTATTGGGTAATGGATTTCCAACTATGACAAGGTATGGAACCACCTTCCGGTCAGTGTACTCTAGGAACGATACACTGGAGTTCAACAAGAACATCTTGCAACTCAGCCACACATGACCGACCACTCATTTTGCTTGAGTGTATCGAATGTATATCACCAACGGTTGGGATCAGCAACCGTTTCCCGTATATATATATATATATATATATATATATATATATATATATATATATATATATATATGAGACAACATTGATAGATTAAATAAGCAAATGAATATTCTCTAGATAGGTGATTATACACCCTACTTCGGTGCGACCGACTTATCCATGTTGCCTGCCCGATTTCTGTCATTTACCGGTTGATGAGGGTTGAGGTTACGCTTTATCATCACATCAGATTCACTTCGAATGCTACATTGTCAGATCCATCTAAATCACTAATTTGACGTCTACAACCATACATTACGTGTCAGGTAAAAGAAGTTTCCCTCCCCGCTTCCACTCCTGGTACGGTTGAAGAAATCAATATACGTGACCTTCCTGGAAATACTCTGTCAGACATTCATCTATACAAGTCATCCAAGAACAGGATGAACCGAAGGCACTATTCAGTATATCCATTTTAGGCACTGTTATCTAAGACTTATACAATAGCCCTTGCACTTTACTCCGTCTACAATTATCTTTGGCATATATGATTCACAACGCTTATGCCAATACAGAGTGGTTCTTTGGATAATAATCCAACCGGTCTCTCCATATTAACAACGTTAAAATGGTCAAAACATTGATAGTCTGTGATTTAACTATCAAAGAAAAACTCGTGCGCAAACAACGATATTATTTCCAGATGGAAATTATATCAACCAATCATCATTTAACATTTATCTCTTTAGTTCATTAATTTACTTATCTCTTGTTTCCCTATATTCTAAATCTCTTATTTTCTAATTTTTTGAAAATATACTTTATTAACAATGGAAGACAATTCCATTTCCTGTTTCCTATATTAGAAAACATTTCTGATTTCTTATTTGGAAAACATTTCCAAAGTTCCTTCATTGGATTTAAACTGATGTTTAAATAAAACATCGCTATGCCAACTCAAACCATTTACTGAATTCACTTAACCATCATTCACTATCAAACCTTACCATTTCTTAGTTAAGAAGGAAGTCAATCAAGTTGGGGTATAATTACCTCTCAGACTTTAACTGAACAACGTTATAACTTCGAAATAGTAACAATTTATCTTTTAAACCTTTAACAACTTCTTCACATAACTCTTGGATTCAATTTACGAATCCACTTCTTTATTGAAAACATTGATTATAACGATAACGTTATAATCCCTACTTTCGCAATATCAAGCTTCAATTATAACCTTTATTCTTTAATTCAAATAATTAAACCTAACCCTAATTTATTAGTGTATATTCTTGATTTAAAAACCGGAATGTAAATATTACTTTCCCGAATTCGATATAATTGAATTCGACATATAATTCTCTTTCGAGTAATCTCTATTTGATTAACTCTTCTTCGAATATCCTATATTCGATTATCTCTCTTCGAATAACTTATATTCGAAATCTCTCTCTTTCGAATACGCCATATTCGATAATCTCCTTTCGATTAACTAATCGATAACTCCTTTCGATTTAAACTATAATCGATAATTCCTTTCGATTAAACTATAATCGATAATTCCTTTCGATTAAACTATAATCGATAATTCCTTTCGATTAAAATAAAATCGATAATTCCTTTCCTTTAACTCTATTCGAATAAACTATATTCGACTAACTCCTTAAACTCTATTCGAATAACCAATATTTGACTAACTCCTTTAACACTTTTCGAATAACCAATATTCGACTAACTCCTTTACATCAACTCACTTGGATTTACTCGGTTTACTTAACTCATTTTGACTAACTTAACCTAATTAACTCGACTTATTTAACTCCTATCGAATAACTAATATTCGATTAACTTATATTCGAATTACTATGCCTGTTTAACTTTATTTCGAATAACTAATATTCGATTTAACTCCATTCGCTTGACTCTAGATCGCAGCGATCACAATGGTTACGCTTGATTCTTTCAGGAAACATCCGGCCGCCTTAGACTATTTATAGCCCTGCGAATTACGCTAGCAGTCGTGCTGAATGACACTTATCCTGAATAACTATGTTTGACTAACTCTAACTCAAATAACTACACATGATTAACTCTAGTGGTTAACTCTAACAGATTAACTCTACTTGTTAACTCTAACTGATTAACCCTAACTGATTAACTCTAACTGGTTAACTCTATTTGACTAACACGACTCGACTAACCCCTTTCGAATAACATATTCAATTAACTAACTTCGAATACTATATTCGATTAACTAACTTCGAATACCATATTCGATTAACTAATTTCGAATACCATATTCAATTAACTAACTTCGAATACCATATTCGACTAGCTAACTTCGAATACCATATTCGATTAACTAACATCGAATACCATATTCGATTAACTAACTTCGAATACCATATTCGATTAACTAACTTCCAATACCATATTCGATTAACTAACTTCGAATACCATATTCGATAATCTAACTTCGAATACCATATTCGATTATCTAACTTCGAATACCATATTCGATTAATTAACTTCGAATACCATATTCGATTTCTCCTTTTTATAACGTTTATCCATTTAAAAAGATCCCCTTTTAACAACGTTTATTCATTTATAAAGATCCCCTTTTAACAACGTTTATTCATTTATAAAGATTCACTTTTTAGTAACGGTTCTTCACTTTATAAATGTCCTTTTAATAACGTTTTCCATTTTATTAACTCTATTTATTTACTAAATATTCCCTTTTCAATTCTATTTGTAAATGGTTTACAACTATTTCCTTTTTCTATTTTATTCTACTTGCAAATGGTTTGCAAATATTTCCTTTTCAATTCTATTCTTAAAAATATTCTAACTCCTTAAATTTCCGGGAAAATTCGCCATAACCTCCTTTGTATCGGGAGCATCGGGAAAATCCCCAAACCCGCCACACAGGCCTTTCCATTCAAAAAGAAAATTTGTTGAAATTATTTCCTTTCTAAATATCTCCTATTTATAAATATTCCAATTTATAAATATTTCTTATTTATAAATATTCCATTTATAAATATTTTATTTTCACTATCACCTTGAAAATCCCCTTATCAATATTCCGGTATGTTATGGTGTTTAACATATCAAATTACGATGTCCAATATCGTCCATACACACACAATCAACAACAGGTTATAATTCACATCATATATCGAAATATATGAAAAACAATAAAATAACCGTTGAGGAATCCTGTCGGATTCCTCCAACCTGTTTCCCTGCATCCACAGATGTTACACAACATGATTGTCATCACTTTCAGTTCAATATAAATTATTCTGATAAACAGAATCTATATATAACTATCTAACTGTTTATATTATATATATATATAATATTTCATTTACTGACTAGCAATTCAATCAACAGTCAACACACAGTCAATCAGACAATTTCTAACAGTTCTAAAAATACAACATGAAATTATAAACTGTTCAGAGTTAGTGAGATTTACTCACTTTGGCAGTTCATCGTTAAAGAACGATAAACTGTTTGTTGTATTTGAATCAAACAATTTATTTCGTCATAAATTCAAACGAGCTCCACTCCACTCCCAGTCAGTCCCAGTTGGTAGTCATCGTCCATACGATCCTAACGCAACTTACGGTTCGTCAATCCGACCCCATACGAACTAGATAACGCGTTTTGAAGTTAATAACCAATTTTAAAAACAATTAACTTAACCACTTTAATTTAAATTAAACAAATCCTCACCCACCCTTTAACTCACGTGCATAGCAAACCTCTTCCCCAAAACATGTTGCCCAGATTTAAAAATCTCGATCCCTCTTTCCTGCTATTTCAAACCGTTGACCATACCGTTAACAGCCATTCCCAATTACTCCAGCTACCAAGGATCACCGCAACCATGATGGCACCACCGCCTTCCCTTGACGCCTCACCACCTGAAGCGACGACCTCCTAAACCCAAACACTCCGCCAGAACCTTTGAATGACCGCAACCCTTTTAACTACCAAATCCCGCCCTTTCCCGATCATCTGAGGTGACCGCGCCGTAACCGTGGGGTGCACCACATGACTAGAAGCACCACGCCCCACTGGCCTTCCTCCCTCGTCGCCAGACTCTCCGGTACCACTCAGCCCTAGCAGCGCTTAAGAATTTCGAGCTCAAGTAAAAGTCCGTCGCACTAGACTTCAAGACCACAGGATCAAAGCCCTTGAGAAAAGGAGTTCAGTGAATTAAAACATTTCATTTTGATTTGTTCTAGATTTTCATTTGATGTCCAAACTTTTTGTTTTGTTTTGTTTTGCTGAGAGAAAAACCGACGGCAGATTCTGTTGATCGAAGAACGTAAATTAGGTTTAGAATTTTAGTTGGGTTTTTATAGGAAGTCTAGATTTTTTTTCTTCATTTCATTTTGATTTGTGTGGAGAAAATGACCTCCATGTTATTTTGGGTTTTCTAGTTAGACTTGCGGTTGGAAAAAGGAACCCGTTGGCTTGAACTTGACCTTGGGTTCTGTCTTAAAGGAGATGAGAAAAATGTTTATTTATTTTTGAATGGAACATCATACGTAATTTCGCCTACTACGAACTGCTACCGACAGAAATACCGATACCGTTGAGATGAGTAAAGCGCTACCATTCCAGAAATATAATAATATCGGTAGGTTAACTCATATTGTGAAACCCCAAAATCGCTGATTATGGGTGCAAAATACTCCAAATAAATAGTTTCTTATTTAATTAATTAAAAATTATAGAAAAATTCTAAAAATTAAATTATCACTATTTCCCAAAAGAACCTTGTCTAAATTCGAAACCGATATCTTGTTATATCGAATAAACCGTTACGGTCGATAAACGATTCTATAGCGACTATTTTAATATTTGATTTGGACATAAATCAAAATCTATCCGACGGAATCCCGATTTTTCTCTTCCACTAGAAAGATATACTCCACCAGCTCCACACCATTCTTGTTTCACAGAAATCCGGCTTAAAACGAACCCTGTACATTCAGTTGAAGTTCAAATCGCCAAATCGCAAACTGCAGCGCCATTTCAAGCTCGATTTTAATTATAATATAATTATACGTTCAAACTGTCGTTTATATAATATATTCGTTATTCAAATTCAATTCCAAGCTGAACTAAATATCACAAATGATCCAGTTCACACCATATCGCCATCTCCGCCAATTCTGATTATTTCAGAATTAAATATATTATTTAATTTATTATTTTAATTAAATATTCACCATTATTTAATTAATCGACCATTAAATCTTTTAATTCACCATTTATATAATTAAATAAATTAATTATAATACCTCTGCTAATGCGGGTCATTACATTCTTCCCCACTTAAAATAATTTCGTCCTCGAAATTGCTAAGGTAGAGAACGACCCTACTAACTGGTTATAACTTATTTGTTCACTTCTTAACTTCAGTTTCCAACTGGACCAATTTAATTTCAATTAAATATTAATTAATTTTTATCAACGAAAATTTCCAAAAATTCTGAAAATTTTCTAACGCCTTAACTCTTCGAAAAATTTCGCCAGCACCTCCTTTGTACTGGTCAATATCTCAAACTCCAACTCGCCTCTCTGGGCCATCTCCAACCCAAAAGAAAATCAAACAGCCAAGTGGCTTGCCAATTCGGCTCATAAATCACCAAACTCATATGAAATATAAACTTGTACCTTTTTGTCAGGCATATCATTATATCCCTACCATTCATCACCAGTTCTGCATATAACAATGCATTACCAACTTGATCTCCAATCAGTTCATTCTCAAAACCAAATCATTTGCTTATATCTAAGCCAGATATCATTTCAAACTTGAGTTTCATTCTCGATTCCAAATTCTTAACCTATCCCTCGATTCCATCCCAGATTATCCTCTAATCATTTTCAGTTTTACTTAACTTTTAACATCTCATTCTACTTAACTTCACAAGTTAAATTTTAAATTCTAGAATTTAAATACCTGGGTTTTATTTCAAATCAATTTGAAATCATAATCACAATTCAAAAACCTTTGAATTTCTGAACACCTTGTTTTCACAAACCAAATTTGAAAACAAAATCTTTGGTAGTAATCCGTCACTAAGAACTCGAAAATGATCACCGATGATGGCATGCTTCACCATCGGAATCTATTTTCCAGCAATCAGAGTGAGTTCAATACTATATCACTTCCAGTTTGAAAAGCGTTTTCAAAATCTCCCAGGAACTAAAAATTTCCTTATTTTAATTCCAAATCTGATTTAAATTCAGATTTACTTCATCTTATTTCATATACTTTACTTATATGAATTCTGATCAGTTATTTACATAACCATTTCACTTCTTA
Source organism: Allium sativum (assembly GCA_030737875.1). NCBI lineage: Eukaryota > Viridiplantae > Streptophyta > Magnoliopsida > Asparagales > Amaryllidaceae > Allium > Allium sativum. Next base: position 49,648,658 of record CM060922.1, on the reverse strand, counting down.
TAACCTCATTCGATTATAATAACAACCAACACAACCAATTATACTATGTTAATTTCAAAACATACCATGTCGGTTCATCATGTTCAAGTGTTTATAAAACTCCTACCGATACAGTGGATCAAACTGATCGACCAGAATTTATAAACCACTCAACCAATAAATCTCCACAATATAAAACCACTTTATATTAACTAACAAATACGCACTCGTATATATACACTCAAACTAAGTCTAGGATATTACTAATCCCATCTCTACTGAATTACGCCACAGAGCCAAGGTATTAACTAAACCAATGCTCTGATACCAACTGTAGCGACCCGAAAATCCGGTCCAATTTGAGCTGACTAAATAACACAAGTCCAACCCCAAATTGCACTTGAAATTCAAGAAACTAATAGAAAGAAGATAGAGGGTGAGGATAGATAAGGTAGAACTAGTAGAATAGAAGAAGAAGAACATCATCATCAGAGTAAACACGAATCTCATAGCGGAACGAATAAAATATAACTTAACTTTTTGAAATACAAACAGTTATATATACAATAGCACTTATCAGAGTACAGCACTTACAACAACAGCGGAAATAATAATAGCTATAGCATCCTGAAGCCTCCTGCTCCAAGCTCTCCAAGTGTATCTGTAAAATCCCGACTACTTGACTGCCCATACAAATTTAGGCACCCAAGAGTTTAGGGAAAACAAACAAATAAACTCCGGGTCAATCAGGGGACTGGTGTGAATAAAACTCCTAACACTTGGTTTAATAACGGATATATCATAAGACCACGCCGTGAAAACGGAACGGGTTTTCCCTTATGAAAATCCAAACAACTTTGTAAAGCAATATCATTCTGATATTATAATAATGTCTAAGTACAAATAGATATCAATCTAGCAAAAAAGCTTTCATCTCACGTTCTACTGTATAGTATACGATCAAAACCACAAGCACGTATTGGGTAATGGATTTCCAACTATGACAAGGTATGGAACCACCTTCCGATCAGTGTACTCTAGGAACGATACACTGGAATTCAACAAGAACATCTTGCAACTCAACCACACATGACCGACCACTCATTTTGCTTGAGTGTATCAAATGTATATCACCAACGGTTGGGATCAGAAACCGTTTCCCGTATATATATATATATATATATGTATATATATATATATATATATATGAGACAACATTGATAGATTAAAGAAGCAAATGAATATTCTCTAGATAAGTGATTATACACCCTACTTCGGTGCGACCGACTTAACCATGCCGCCTGCCCGATTTCTGTCATTTATCGGTTGATGAGGGTTGAGGTTACTCTTTATCATCACATCAGATTCACTTCGAATGCTACATTGTCAGATCCATCTAAATCACTACTTTGACGTCTACAACCATACATTACGTGTCAGCTAAAAGAAGTTTCCTTCCCCGCTTCCACTCCTGCTACGGTGGAAGAAATCAATATACGTGACCTTCCTGGAAATACTCTGTCAGACATTCATCTATACAAGTCATCCAGGAACAGGATGAACCGAAGGCACTATTCAGTATATCCATCTTAGGCACTGTTATCTAAGACTTATACAATAGCCCTTGCACTTTACTCCGTCTTCAATTATCTTTGGCATATATGATTCGCAACGCTTATGCCAATACAGAGTGGTTCTTTGGATAATAATCCAACCGGTCTCTCCATATTAACAACGTTAAAATGGTCAAAACATTGATAGTCTGTGATTTAACTATCAAAGAAAAACTCGTGCGCAAACAACGATATTATTTCCAGATGGAAATTATATCAACCAATCATCATTTAACATTTATCTCTTTAGTTCATTAATTTACTTATCTCTTGTTTCCCTATATTCTAAATCTCTTATTTTCTAATTTTTTGAAAATATACTTTATTAACAATGGAAAACATTTCCATTTCCTGATTCCTATATTAGAAAACATTTCTGATTTCTTATTTGGAAAACATTTCCAAAGTTCCTTCATTGGATTTAAACTGATGTTTAAATAAAACATTGCTATGCCAACTCAAACCATTTACTGAATTCACTTAAGCATCATTCACTATCAAACCTTACCATTTCTTAGTTAAGAAGGAAGTCAATCAAGTTAGGGTATAATTACCTCTCAGACCTTAACTGAACAACGTTATAACTTCGAAATAGTAACAGTTTATCTTTTAAACCTTTAACAACTTCTTCACATAACTCTCGGATTCAATTTACGAATCCACTTCTTTATTGAAAACATTGATTATAACGATAACGTTATAATCCCTACTTTCGCAATATCAAACTTCAATTATAACCTTTATTCTTTAATTCGAATAATTAAACCTAACCATAACTTATTAGTGTATATTCTTGATTTAAAAACCGGAAAGTAAATATTACTTTCCCGAATTCGATATAATTGAATTCGACGTATAATTCTCTTTCGAGTAATCTCTATTTGATTAACTCTTCTTCGAATATCCTATATTCGATTATCTCTCTTCGAATAACTTATATTCGAAATCTCTCTCTTTCGAATATGCCATATTCGATAATCTCCTTTCGATTAACTAATCGATAACTCCTTTCGATTAAAACTATAATCGATAATTCCTTTCGATTAAACTATAATCGATAATTCCTTTCGATTAAACTATAATCGATAATTCCTTTCGATTAAACTAAGATTGATAATTCCTTTCCTTTAACTCTATTCGAATAAACTATATTCGACTAACTCCTTAAACTCTATTCGAATAACCAATATTCGACTAACTCCTTTAACACTATTCGAATAACCAGTATTCGACTAACTCCTTTACATCAACTCACTTGGATTTACTCGGTTTACTTAACTCATTTTGACTAACTTATCCTAATTAACTCGACTTATTTAACTCCTATCGAATAACTAATATTCGATTAACTTATATTCGAATTACTATGCCTGTTTAACTTTATTTCGAATAACTAATATTCGATTTAACTCCATTCGCTTGACTCTAGATCGCAGCGATCACAATGGTTACGCCTGATTCTCTCAGGAAACATCCGACCGCCTTAGGCTATTTACAGCCCTGCGAATTACGCTAGCAGTCGGGTCGAATGACACTTATCCTGAATAACTATGTTTGACTAACTCTAACTCAAATAACTACACTTGATTAACTCTAGTGGTTAACTCTAACTGATTAACTCTACTGGTTAACTCTAACTAATTAACCCTAACTGATTAACTCTAACTGGTTAACTCTATTTGACTAACACGACTCGATTAACCCCTTTCGAATAACATATTCGATTAACTAACTTCGAATACCATATTCTATTAACTAACTTCGAATACCATATTCGATTAACTAACTTCGAATACCATATTCGATTAACTAACTTCGAATACCATATTCGATTAACTAACTTCGAATACCATATTCGATTAACTGACTTCGAATACCATATTCGATTATCTGACTTCGAATACCATATTCGATTATCTAACTTCGAATACCATATTCGATTAACTAACTTCGAATACCATATTCGATTTCTCCTTTTTATAACGTTTATCCATTTAAAAAGATCCCCTTTTAACAACATTTATTCATTTATAAAGATCCCCTTTTAACAACGTTTATTCATTTATAAAGATTCACTTTTTAGTAACGGTTCTTCACTTTATAAATGTCCTTTTAATAACGTTTTCTTTTTATTAACTCTATTTACACTACTACAAAAGTGGGCATATTCGACACTAGTTTGTGTGCGTTGCATGAAAAGTGTGGCGAAAGCTATGCTTTCTTTGATCTTCTGCAACAATATTCATATGTTGTTGCATTATATGTGAATGCATTGTTGCGGTGGGAATTCTAGTGTTTTGACGTGCAACACCAGTTAAAAGCGTAGCATTACATATATATAATCCAGCTCAGCGATCCGCCTTATCAATATATTAAAACCCCAACCGTAGATGCAAGATTAATCCAATGGTTCAAACCATCTGTTGGTTTGATGATCTTAACGATAGCCATCATCCAATCATTGACAGCCACGTCATTGCATAATTTTGACGAAATTTTGGCGCGATCTTCTCCCTTCACGAAATTGTTTTCTTCTCTATCATCTAATCGTTTTCCCCCTTTTTACTATTGACAAAAATTTAAACCTAAATTCACGTCAGTATCACTCCTCTCCTCGACAGCAAATTCTATTCTGAAAAGGTTGAAGCTTTGAAATGCTTTCTAGCTTTGATTGCTTAGGGCATTGACATCGCCAGTTTTTTCACTCAGGTTCAGTTTGTATAGCACTGTGAATTAGTTACGCTTATTATAGATTGGATTATGAGTAATTAGTAAGTAGTTCATTTGTTACACTTTGGAAAACCCATTCGCTTATGAGTAATTAGTTGCTTGGACATCCCAAACTTAGGGAAACCCGTTCGCTTATGAGTGATTAGTCGATGAAATATTAGATTATGAGTAATTAGTTGCGCTTTGACCATTGATTTGGGATTTGGGATTATGCTGAGGTTTATTCGAAAATTGTAACCAGCAATAAACCATGAGAACCGGGCTATTGGCATGAAAAAGACATTGGTTTATTATAGAGATCGAGCTAGTTAAGGAATGGGGACTGTACAGTCGAAAGTGATTTGCACTTTGCGTTCATTTACACTGACATATAATTGTATGCTTGAGGTTTTGTGATACATATACATGTGTAGTAATGCGGTGTGTTTGCACTACGGTGTGCTTGAGGCTAACAATTTCCCGATCCGGACGAGTCGTTCACCCGTATCTTATAACACGCACAGGTATTTTCCATTTGATTTTGGAAACTACCAATTTCAATGTTTCGATTTTGGAAACATATGCTCAGTTTTGCATCAGTTCATACCATACACATCCAAAAAATGACATACAACTGTATGCTTGAGGTTTTGTGATACAAATACATGTGTCACACTACGGTTTTGTGATACAAATACCCGTATCTAACACGCACACACAAGTATTATAAGGCAGCATCAGTCCATACAATACACATTAGTTCATACCATACACGCACAAGTATACACACACGCACAAGTATCATAAGGCAGCATCAATCAGTTCATACCATACACGCACAAGTATATACACACGCACAGGTATAATAAGGCAGCATTGATCAGTTCATACCATACACATCTAAAAAATAACATACACATCCACATCCAAAAGTATCATAAAGTTAACTTAATATATACACATCCAAAAAATGAAATTATAGTAGCATCAATTCATATCAGATCAGGGTTGCGGGGCAGTGGAACTTCCAACTGATTCGTTAGGGCTTTGCGGCTGTGGGAGAGCCGGTCCGAAGTGAGCAGCCGCATGTGATGGACCCGCAGCATCAGGACAAGGGGTGAGGTAGTTTGGCCAGTCAAATTCCTGATCAACTTCTATATCTACCCACTGATCATTCCTCTGGTTCATTGGGGCTTGGTTATCAACATGTATTTCATGGGCGGCTTCCGGAAATAAGCTTGGCAAGGGGGGTAGCTCAGCAGCTTTTTGTATCATTGCATTAAATCTTTCATCTGAATCCATTTCCCATTCCCATCCGTAATGATGCAAACATGGAACCACCTCTTCCTCCCTATTGCTCACAAAAAGAAGTTCAGGCCTTGTCCCAGGATGAGCATGGTACAGCGCTGAACCTTAATGAAGTAAACCTTGTTATTGATTTGAGAAGCAAAAGTATTTATATTGCCAATGCCTTCATAAAATTGCATTTTCAGGTAGAAAGATGTATGGTCATACTGAGACCAGTAACAGTCGTCAATTGCAAGCACACGTCCCATTGGCTTCATTACTTCTTCAACAGCAGGAACATTACTCTTTAGGAACCCGGGAAAGCCATCAACTTTAGCCCATGATTCCACTTCTAACGCTGGTGAGGGCTCAAATTCTTCATCAGACCATGATTGCAGGTAAATAGCACCACCAGGTTTTGTAAAAACTTTCAACATTAGGGCATGATCACGAATTCTGTACGATGGGCATGATACTAGAAAAGAGTTGTTGGGTATTACCCGTATAGGCCACGAATTATGATTGAGAGCCACCTTAAGAACGTCTTGCACAGCTTCGAAATTCCAATGTCCCTTAATAACAGTGGCTGTGATGTATAGAGACGAGTCCATTGTTTTTGTTTCTTTTTAAAATTTTGAAGATTGGGGTTTAGGGGATATGGAGGAGATGATGTTCTGACGCTGGAAAGGATGTGCGAGGGACCCAATGGATGGTGTCAGGCAGATATGTGAACTGGAAATGCTTGCACAGAAGACGAAGCATACTCAATTCTATTTCTGATGAGGTGGCACGTAGTGACCAATGCTGATTGGTCAACTGTTATAATTGTATGCGTAACTCACTAAGATTTATAAGTTAATTAGATGGCCAAATGCACAGATGCATGCACACAGCACATATGCACTTATCAAATTAATAACTTGTAAATTCAAATTGCAGGATCTAAAATGACTAGGGGAGATACAGCCGGCAAGTGGAGGACCTGAAATGACATAGAGATACAGTTTCTGGTTCATGGCATTGCTACTTTGTAGAATGCACACTAATCGTATTTATTGGCACTTGTATTGAAGGTGGTATGTGTTGGCACTTTTACTACTTTTAAATTATGTATTTGATCGTATGTGTTATATATTTGATCGGATGTATTGAAGGCGGTATGTATTGAAGGTTTGAATGTGATGATGAATGTAACGGATGTGTTTCTTCTATGTAAAAAACTGATACTGCAAAATTTATAATTAAAGCGTTGTATTTGCCTTCTTTTACTGTTGCATTTGCTTTTTTCCTGATGTCGTGTTTCAAGATAATGGTGTCGCATTCCATAATACAGTGATGTTGCATTACGTAAAATAGTAGTAAGTCTACGTGGCACGTAAACGCCACAGCTGACATGGCATGTGACACGTGTGCAGCTGACGTGGAGATCTGACGTGTCGTGTGACACGGTGGCAGCTGACATGGAAAACTGACGTGGCCGCCGCTATCGTGACCTGGTACCCAGGATCTAACTAATTTTCAAGCAACGCTGAATAATGTTGCATTATGTACAATTAGTGTTGCATTACGTCTATAACGCAACACTTTCTTTCTGTGGCAGTAGATGTGCTAAAGCGTTGCCTTAGATGGCTAATGCAACGGCCGCGGATGCCACGCCCCCCTGGTGTTGCCTATTTGAAAAAAGGGGCTACTGCAACGCTTTTTTGATCTACGGCCACAGTAAAATAGTGTCGAATATGCCCACTTTTGTAGTAGTGTTATTTACTAAGTATTCCCTTTTCAATTCTATTTGTAAATGGTTTACAACTATTTCCTTTTTCTATTTTATTCTATTTGCAAATGGTTTGCAAATATTTCCTTTTCAATTCTATTCTTAAAAATATTCTAACTCCTTAAATTTCCGGGAAAATTCGCCATAACCTCCTTTGTATTGGGAGCATCGGGAAAATCCCCAAACCCGCCACACAGGCCTTTCCATTCAAAAAGAAAATTTGTTGAAATTATTTCCTTTCTAAACATCTCCTATTTATAAATATTCCAATTTATAAATATTTCTTATTTATAAATATTCCATTTATAAATATTTTATTTTCACTATCACTTTGAAAATCCCCTTATCAATATTCTGGTTTGTTTTGGTGTTTAACATATCAAATTACGATGTCCAATATCGTCCATACACACACAATCAACAACAGGTTATAATTCACATCATATATAAAAATATATGAAAAAGAATAAAATAACTGTTGAGGAATCCTGGCAGATTCCTCCAACCTGTTTCCCTGAATCCACAGATGTTACTCAACATGATTGTCATCACTTTCAGTTCAATATGAATTTTTCTGATAAACAGAATCTATATATAACTATCTAACTATTTGTATATATTATATATATATAACATTTCATTTACTGACTAGCAGTTCAATCAACAGTCAACACACCGTCAATCAGACAATTTCTAACAGTTCGAAAAATACAACATGAAATTATAAACTATTCAGAGTTAGTGAGATTTACTCACTTTGGCAGTTCATTGTTAAAGAACGATAAACTGTTTGTTGGATTTGAATCAAACAATTTATTTCGTCATAAATTCAAACGAACTCCACTCCACTCCCAGTCAGTCCCATTTGGTAGTCATCGTCCATACGATCCTAACGCAACTTACGGTTCGTCAATCCGACCCTATACGAACTAGATAACGCGTTTTGAAGTTAATAACCAATTTTAAAAACAATTAACTTAACCACTTTAATTTAAATTAAACAAATCCTCACCCACCCTTTAACTCATGTGCCTAGCAAACCTCTTCCCCAAAACATGTTGCCCAGATTTAAAAATCTCGATCCCTCTTTCCTGCTATTTCAAACCGTTGACCATACCGTTGACCGCCATTCCCAACTACTCCAGCTACCAAGGATCACCGCAACCATGCTGGCACCACCGCCTTCCCTTGACGCCTCACCACCTGAAGCGACGACCTCCTAAACCCAAACACTCCACCAGAACCTTTGAATGACCGCAACCCTTTTAACTACCAAATCCCGCCCTTTCCCGATCATCTGAGGTGACCGCGCCGTAACCGTGGGGTGCACCACATGACCAGAAGCACCACGCCCCCACTGGACTTCCTCCCTCGTCGCCAAACTCTCCGGTACCACTCAGCCCTTGCAGCGCTTAAGAATTTAGAGCTCAAGTAAAAGTCCATCGCACCAGACTTCAAGACCACGTGATCAAATCCCTTGAGAACAGGAGTTCAGTGAATTAAAACATTTCATTTTGATTTGTTCTAGATTTTCATTTGAGATACCGCTGAGAGCAAAATCGACGGCGGATTCTGTTGATCGAAGAACGTAAATTAGGTTCAGAATTTTAGGTGGGTTTTAATAGGAAGTCTAGATATTTTTTTTCTTCATTTCATTTTGATTTGTGTGGAGAAAATGACCTCCACGTTATTTTGGGTTTTCTGGTTAGACTTGCGGTTGGAAAAAGGAACCCGTTGGCTTGAACTTGACTTTGGATTTTGTCTTAAAGAAGATGGGAAAAATGTTTATTTATTTTTAAATGGAACATCATACGTAATTTCGCCTACTACGAACTTCTACCGACAGAAATACCGATACCGTTGAGATGAGTAAAGCGCTACCATTCCCGAAATATAATAATATCGGTAGGTTAACTCATATTGTGAAACACCAAAATCGCTGATTAAGGGTGCAAAATACTCCAAATAAATAGTTGCTTATTTAATTAATTAAAAATTACAGAAAAATTCTAAAAATTAATTATCACTATTTCCCAAAAGAACCTTGTCTAAATTCGAAACCGATATCTAGTTATATCGAATAAACCGTTACGGTCGATAAACGATTCTATAGCGACTATTTTAATATTTGATTTGGACATAAATCAAAATCTATCCGATGAAATCCCGATTTTTCTCTTCCACTAGAAAGATGTACTCCACCAGCTCCACACGTTTCTTGTTTCACAGAAATCCGGCTTAAAACGAATCTTGTACATTCAGTTGAAGTTCAAATCGCCAAATCGCGAAATGCAGCGCCATTTCAAGCTCGATTTTAATTATAATATAATTATACGTTCAAACTGTCATTTATATAATATATTCGTTATTCAAATTCAATTCTAAGCTGAACTAAATATCACAAATGATCCAGTTCACACCATATCGCCATCTCCGCCAATTCTGATTATTTCATAGTTAAATATATTATTTAATTTATTATTTTAATTAAATATTCACCATTATTTAATTAATCGACCATTAAATCCTTTAATTCACCATTTACATAATTAAATAAATTAATTATAATACCTCTGCCATTGCGGGTCATTACATTCTTCCCCACTTAAAATAATTTCGTCCTCGAAATTGCTAAGGTAGAGAACGACCCTACTAAATTAAATAATTATAATACCTCTGCCAATGCGGGTTATAAATTATTTGCACGTATAAGAGTCATTGGATGCATTTCCATCCGCGAATTGCATTAGTTTCCTTCCACTTATTTCCGGGTACGGTGATTTCCACCACAAATAAATCGGTCGGTCAAGGATTATCCTTTCGCCACTCTAGCCAATCTGTTCAGAGAACAGTTCAGACTCCAAGCTACTAAGGTTCGAGATGTTATAGGGCTGAACGAGTTAGAGCAAAGGCCAGGAGAAACAATCAAAGTCTTTCTCTCACGAGACTCGCTTGGTATTGATGGCTTTGAACGGAGCCATATGCAAGAAGACCGAATTTGGGCGCTGGCTCAAGATGAAGAAACCAAGTACACTCGAGGAATTTTACGATAAAGCTAAAGAATACATGAGTGTGGAGGATGATCCAGCTTGTGCCTTAGATGTCCCTGTAAGCATTGCACGACCTGAAAAGGAAGGCAATAGTTCACAGGGGGTCAGAAGAACTCTGCAGGTCAGACGAGGGGTAATGATAAAAAGATAGCAATAACAATAAGAGGCTTCGCTTCTTTAAAAATTCAGAGTTAACCCAACTCAACGGCACTGTAGAGAATATCTTCATGGCTACAAAGGACACAGAAGATTTCACCACACGGAAGCTTGTGAAAGTCAGTGATGCCAATGCGAAGTCTAGGAGGTTCTGCAGGTTTCACAACCAGCCAGGTCACGGTACCAACAAATGCCGTCATCTGAGGAACCTGATTGAGGAGATAATCAAGAAAAATAGATTACAGTAGCATGTCAAAAATCCGCAAAGTTCACAAGCCGCACAAGGACCGAGCAATACCCCGGCGGAGAGGGCACTGACTTTTGTTGATACGAGGACCGTCATCCATACAATCTCAGGAGGTCCTCATCCAACTGAAGAAGAATGGGGGATATTACAAGGTATGCTAGTGGGATAAAAGACTGCGTGGTTTTAAGCAATTCATGCTCTGAAAAGAAGTCGAAGAATCCATGGGATGAGATTGTCTTTCGAGACAGAGATTCAGATGGAATCCTCTCCCCAATAACTAACGCCATGGTCATTATGATTGGATTGGGTGCATCACATGTAGTGAAGAAGGTCCTAGTTGACACTGGCGCATCAGTCAATATCCTCTTCATCAATACTTTCCAAAGAATGAATTTCACTACGGATGATCTATGAGTATACCCAAAGAAGATACATGGCTTTACCGGACGGTCCACACTGCCAATTGGCTTAATAGATTTGCATGTAGAGCTTGAAGATGAGGAAAGAAAGGTCGCTATAATGCAGACCGTTGTTTTGGTCGATGAGTTATTAGCCTACAATGCTTTTCTTGGGAGACCTGCTCTAGCCGCCTTCGAAATCGTATTGGCTCCATGGTATTTAACTATGAGATTCCCAACCGAGAAAGGAATTGGTGTAATGCAGGGTGATTAGAAGACTGCGATAGAATGTTATTTGGTGGAATTGGACAAATCTGAGAAGAAGGAAAAAGCAAAGAATGTTGAGGTTTCACTCTGCATTCGAGAATCCGCCTTGTAACAACTAGGGCGGGGCCCTTGTACTGGTGAGCATAGCGGGGCTCAGAAAGAAACTGATCCTAGAAAATCCAGTACAGGGGAATAGCGTGCGGCACCAGCTGAAGCTACAATTCTAATACAAGTCCATGATGATGATCCAAACAAAATTTTGAAGATAGGCTCTCAGCTGGGCCTGAAGTTGCAAAGAGAGTTAACCATGTTTTTAAGGGAAAACTTGGATGTTTTCGCTTGGAACTATTCAGATATGTGCGGAATACCGCCAGACGTAATCGTCCATAAGCTAAATATAGATCCAAGTGTAAAACCGGTGAAGCAAAAAGAAGACCTCAAGGACTCGAGAGATCTGAAGCTCTTAAGGAAGAAGTGGACATATTAATAAAGAATGATTTCATAAGAGAATCCACCTATCCTGATTGGGTCTCTAATCCAGTCCTTGTAAAATAGTCCAATGGTAAATGGAGGGTGTGCATCGACTACTTCGACCTCAATAAGGTGTGTCCCAAAGATAGCTTTCCTCTTCCTCGAATTGATCGACTTGTTATTGCGATAGCAGGGCACAAATTATCCTGGATGTCTATTTCGGGTATAATCAGATCATGATGAACAAGCTAGATGAGGAAAATACGAGCTTTATAATAGATAAAGGCTTGTATTGTTATAAGGTCATGCCATTCATACTAAAGAACGCTGGAGCGACTTATCAGCGCCTAGTAAATTCTACGTTCAAATTACAGATTAGCAAAACAATGGAGGTCTATACGGACGATATGCTGGTAAAGTCGAAGAGAGCTAGAGATCATATGGAGAACTTGGCAGAAATGTTCCATATCCTTCGGAAATTCGGAATGAATCTTAATCCGCTCAATTGTTCTTTCAGGGTGGCCACGGGAAAATTCCTCGGATTCATCGTCAATGCTAGAGGCATTAAAGAAAATCCTGCCCAGGTCATTGCTCTCCGAGAAATGCGTGCTCCTCAAACGATCAAAGAACTCCAAGTCTAAATGGGAAAGTAGTTGCGCTAAACCTGCTTATCTCGAAAGCCACAGATCGGTGCATTCCACTCTTCGACGCCTTGAAGAAAGGTGAGAAAGATTTCCAATGGAATCCTGAATGCCAAGAAGCCCTCGAAGAGTTGGTCAAACACATGCCACTGGTGCTATCAAAGCCCAAAGACGGAGAAGATCTATTTCTATACTTGGCTTTTTCATCTTACGCCCTAAGCACCGCACTAGTCCGAGAAGAAGAGAAAGTTCAGTGGCCAATATACTACATCAGCAGGAGGCTTGCTGAGGCATAGCTAAACTATCCAAAACTGGAGAAGCTTGCATACTGTCTTCTCATTGCCTCGAAGAAGTTAAGGCCATACATCCAAGCCCACTCTATCAAAGTTCTAACTGATCAGCCGCTAAAGCAGGTTCTTTTCCACCCAGAAACTTTGGGGAGATTATTGAAATGGAACATCGAACTCAGCCAATACTACATTACTTATCATCCTCGAAAGGCTATCAATGGGCAAGCTTTAATAGAATTATAGTTGAATTTACTGATAGATGCATGGGAGGAAAAGGAAGAAACGATTGAAGAAATTGTGAGATGGAAGTTATTCATCGATGGATCTAAAAATGACTACTGCTCAGGGGCAGGGAAACTCCTCTCTGCTGTGCCCTAAGACTGGAATTTCCATCGACCAATAACAAGGCCAAGTACGAAGCCTTGGTTGCAGGATTGAAACTAGGAAGATAATTGAATCTGAAAGCTCTGCAAATTTTCAGTGACTCGCAGATAGTGGTGAACCAAGTACGAGAAGAGTATTAGGCCAAGGGAGGTAATCTTCCAACTTACCTATCTAAAGTCTGGGAACTCCTTGATGAACTTGACTACTACGCCATATCTCATATACCAAGGGAAGAAAACATGAAAGCGGATTCACTTGCAAGGCTTGCTAGTTCCGGGGATGCTCAAATGCTAGGGTTGATGCTGGTCGAATTTCTCTCAAATCCAAGCATTGACGAGGTGGATATTGATTGGATTATGCAAACTATCAAAGAGACAATCTCATGGATAACCCCATTCAAAGAATATCTTCTTAATGGAACACTTCCAGATAATCCAAAGAAGCGACGAAAGATCATGCTTAAAGCTCCGCTATATCTTATTCAGGATGGAAAATTATATAGACGAGGTATCACAATGCCCCTACTTCGATGCGTGACAAAGGTGGAGAATAGGCGGTTGCGAGTTAGGTGTCGTCACGTTGTGGAGAAGAGGAGAGTGGGAATGGGGAGAGGGTTGAACGGTGGAGTTGAGGTGTTTCTACGTGGAGGAGAGGAGAAGATGAAGGCATCTTTGGTGGTGAAGAGTGGCAGAAAAGGTTTAGGTTTAGGTGGTGCTTCAAGGCTTGGATGAACGAGGCAAATGGAGTCCTAGCATGAGTCTTGTTAGCTTCTGGGCAGAGGGAGGACTGAAACAGTGGAAGGAGGTAGCATGGGTCTTGTTAGCTTCGTTGCATCCCTTAGAAGTTGGGTGCAGTTGGTATCTTATTATTAGATTCTTGATTTTGTTTTGTACTTGTGTTGTTCATTATTTTAGCTGATCAATGAGTTTGTTTTGAACAGAAAGAGCATTGGATCCTCTAGAGGAGCTTCTATTTATAGAGGAGTTAGCAGGTATTTTCTCATTGTTTTGATGAAGATGAGAGAGAAAATTACACTGGTAATTAATTTGGCTTATCTATTTATAGACATTATCAACACGGTTGATGGTAAGCAAGAATCGATAGAGTAGCGGGCAATAAAGATCTCGGTCTTGGAACATTCAGTATGTTTCTTTCTTTTTAAATTTCTTTTCTTCAAATATCCGCTTTTTCCTACTTTAATAATAATGTCTTTCTTTTAAAATTCACCGGTCGGGGTAAGCTTAAAAAAGGAAAACTTTTTCTGGGGTTCATATCGTATTTTATAGTATCACAGTTTAGTAACTAATCTTAAAATCACGCAAAGAAACAAATTATCCTGGGCACCAAAAAGACCATGTTGCCTTCAGTTTTACAAGTCCACCTTTGCCTATTTGCAGCTTTGAGAAGAATAAAACAGCGTTGTCATACACAATAAGTATACAAGAGAGACTTAAACATGACACATTTACATAGCTTAATCACAATTTTTATGGCAAACTATGTGTCATTATAATTTCCTACCAAATACAAACTATGTGTCAGTTATTATGGTTATGGTAAGAAGTCTTCTTCTAATGGTCAGCTACAGTATGTTATTATTCTTTACCGTCTACTTATTGAAGTTTGGAGTTTTCGTCTAATTCTATTGATGTGAGCTTCAGATTCTTCGAGTCATGAGTTGTTGGATGATGTATTTGGGTTGGATGTCTGGTCAGTTTTGGGTGTTGACATGGTTGTTTGAATTTCTCTTGTCATTTCAATTTTAAAGGGGCTATGCATGCATTTTATATGCATGTTCACTCTTTGTTTCAGCCTATCTTTGATTCTTTCAATCCCAATTCTTTGGAGAAGTTGTATTTTTCTACATTGGTTGTTGTACCTGGGTTCATTTCAATGGATTTAGTCTGTCATTTGAAGAAGGCTGCTAGTGGGTTGTGTGTTGATTCTTGCTGTGGTGATAGTAGATATTTTGATGAGTCTGAAGATTTATTGAAATCTGTTGTGGCATGTGAAAAAGTGCATGCTTCTATGAATTTTGTTTGTACTTCTAGTTTGAGGAACCATGGTGTTAGTGCTGACAATATTAATCGTTTTACTTCTGGTTTGCTTATGTTGGCCTACACGCAAACACTTGTTCATGATTTGCATGAGTCGGTTCACACATAAGCTAGTTTGAAAGGAGAAAAATTCCACTTTTATATTATTTGAATATAAAAGTAAGAATCATATGCAGTAGTTTATTGCTAAGAAATAGAGCAAAATTTGAAGAACAATGCAACGTGGTCATATTAACATAGATTCTTATCATCTCATATCATTTTCTAATTAATAGTGGCCACCAAAAGCCTGTACTCGACATCCTCTACCTGCATGTCGTAATCCACGATAGACGTACAGTCATTGTTTAACCGTTGGATCGAAACGCATGGTCCATAATTTCACAATTTTAGATGCGTTTTTTAGTCAATCCATACATCTTATAAATAAATAAAAGACACCACCAATGGATTCGTGTTGCCGAGAAGAACAACCACCAGTGGATTCATGTTGCCGAGAACATTCATCTTAATGTATAATGTCCAAGCTTGGAATAATTGTATTTATCACACTTCTAAATTATTGGAGATGGATAATTTGGAATAACAAACATGTTGGCTTTCAAATTTCTTCTGTATATAACTGTCTTTCTGGCGACCTCACACTACAACAAAATGGGGATTAAATAGCAATATCACGCAGCGTTCCCCACATTTGTCATCGTCCACCGAAATCACGACCGCGAATTCCGATTCCAAAATTGCGAAGAACTAGGTGACTTATTCTGGCTTGGAATTGATGTTTTACTTGTGATTTACCCATAATCCAAGGTCCGCTTAACATGCATTTGTCTATTTACACTCAGTTCGCTAAGAATAATAATACATTTTCAACAAGATGGACAACTGGGTGACTTATTCTTGCTGTGGCAATGTTGTGCGCTATTCTTCTTGCATTCTAAAATTTCCAAAAGGAACATAAAACCAATCAAGATTAAATCGAGTCATTTGCTTAGCACGTATCCAACTTGTTTTCTTCAAGCATCCTTCCTTGGTTCTTATGAGAGCATTTTGACGAAGTTTTTACCCATTCTTACGTAATTCCATTCTTATGTACCTTAATTTTCACTACATATATATAGATCACCATATCAAAGAAATATAAACTAAAAAATCGTCCCTAATTATTTATTGGTCAAGAAAATCAAACAAATATGAGTGGCTCAAGTGATCTACTTCGTCCAGGCTACGTTAGGCAGTGGCAAAGCACAACCATAAATAATCCAACAAACACATGCAGTATGTTGATTGTAATCCGAACAATACCAAACAATCTGACAACATATCTCCACAAGCAGTGCACCGCAATGTAATTTATTTAGTAAGATGATACAATTTCCATGAAGAACCAACAATTTATAAAATGTTACCAGAATAGACACCATTAAAAAATTTAGTGTTGTGTGATGTAGTATTATTTATTTATCACTATCCAATAAACAATGATTAATGTATGAAACAAGTTTTATGATGGCAAGTTATTAGTGGCCCAGATTTTCCGAATCTTTCATTGTTCCGTCGTCCTTTGTTATCATCTGTTTATTTTTTAAGTATCTAAATTTAAACAAACAAAAGAAAATAAAATATTTAAAATGCATATATTTGTTTGGGTTACGGAATATGAAACTACAAGCGGATGATTGGATGCAGCATTCAAATTCTAGCCTCATCTTCTTTCAGGGACTATAATTCGCTCTTATCAAATCATTTTGGACTTGTCTGCAGAAATAATCATATCTTAATTAGGAAGGAGCGACTGAATATCGAAGATTCAGACATGACAGTAAGTTGGCCCGAGACTATAAGTTGTTTGATCATTGTCCATATGATTTTTTTATAGGACATGAGTTTAACACCTCTCCTTTAGTCCGATCAAAAATATTTGACAATTTTCTATTGCTGAATATTGTCTGTCTGTTGTTCGGTTAGTACGAATATTGTTCGAACTAAATATTTATCTGTTTCGTGTCCGCCTGAGTTTCTTGTAGGACTATAACACATCTTTGTTCGATCTGATCTATTTACATGTTGATCGGTCGGTGATATTAAAGAAGGGTAGAGTAGGTTGCGTTGCACCGCCAGCTCAAATGAAGTTGAATTAATCGGTTAAATGTACAAAAAGTTAGGTGCAATCAACATCAATATGGGCTGGTGCATGATGCTCCACCACCAAATTCATTTTTTGTACTCTTTTGCCTAACTCTTCACTTGTTGTGACCCTCCCCCCTTTTTACATTTTTAGGGATTTTTGTTCTTTCTTGCCAACCAAATTAAGGTACGTATATTCAGTCGTATTCTGTCATTCTGACCGCCTACACTACTCTGGTTATATAAGTCCAAACCAACCGCTGGATAATCAAAAGGAACACATATCAACAGGAACTGATGAATACTAGAAATTGGATTGGACCGGTTAAAAACAAATTACTGTAGGACGACTATCTAAACATAAGATTAATCATAAATTAAATGATACACAATCTAGATTGTTCCATTATTTTATTTTTAAATAACTGGTGGAAATCAAGACGACAATTTTATAGTGAAGATTTATTGTGTCTACTTTTTATATTTAAATAAATTTTCCATAAAAATGGAAATTATGAGGGAAATTTAATTGTGGAAATTATGTTCTGAAGTCAATATAAATTTTGACATAAGTAAATAAATGGGCCTAAGCAGCAATTTTGTTTGAATAGAACATAAAAGTAAATGATACAAACAAAACAACGCTTTATTTTCATCTAGAAAAGAGTAACCTAACTTTGTTAGCTGCCTTTCAATTTATTTCGGTTTTTATTCATTTATATTTGCTATTCACTGCCTGAAACGATATGCAGAAGCAAATTGAATATGCACATGAAAGACGTTAAATCAATGCTTAGAGTAACTTCAAGAACTCTATGCACATGTTATCAGTCTGACTTCTCAATCAAAATAGGGGCTGATCGAGCTGATATAAGTGGCAAGATTTAAATCCAGTTTGGACCAATTAAAGTAAATTTATTTTTTGAGGTGAAAATAAGTTATTTTTTTATTTTTTAAAATAAAAGGATCGTTCATTTTAACTTTTAAAAAGTGGAAAGTCAATCCAAATGGAATCTCCTACTAAAAGTAAAATATCAAACATCAATTATTTTAGAATCATATACAAGCAATGGAAAATATATTGTTTGTACCCGATATTGCAGTTAGATTTGTAATATTTGCATAAAAGCAGCAACTAGTAAAAAGGAAATTAATACATTACGATATTTCATGCTATTATGAAATCGATGCTTATTATTCCCACTCTGTTCCGTATAGTCACAAGTGTAAAGATTAAACCCAGTTTTTATATCTTACGCACGGGCAAAGGACAGTGAAGCTCCAAACCAGAACAGTCCTTTTATTACCTCTATTTTGGGTAAGCACTTCTTATTCAAATAGCTGAAATAATACCTTTATTGATAACATTATCATTGGCTGAATTGGATACTAAGGGATCGTTTGGTTTACCGTTTTCGATTCATTTTCAGTTTTCATTTTGAAAAATACCGAAAACTTGTTCCTTTTATCATTTTCAAAATTTTATTTTCAAAAATCTATCATTTTCAAAAACAGGTCCAACAAAGAAAACCCAAAACTGGTTTTTTTTTGTTTTTACCGTTTTCAGGACCAGCTCAAAAATAGAAAACCCAAATTGAAAACAAAGAAAACGCTTTATTTTACCCTCATCATTTTCTGGCCGCATTGTTTCTCTTCTCCGATTTTCATCGAACATGCTACATCGAGGTAAAATCGCAACTTTTTTGCTTCTTTGTATCTCCTTTGAGTCAATTTAACTAATTCATCAAGTTTTTTTTATTTAACAGTGTGGCTCTTCTCTTCGGCTTGAATTAGGGTTTATTCTCAGATTTGAACTACTTCTGTTTCAATGGTTTTAAGGTAAAATCGAAACTATATCCCTTTCTGTTTCGTGCTTTTTCAAGTATTTGATTTTCTTTCAATCTAGATAAGGTTGATAATAATTGATGTTTTTGATGTGGCTTTACTTCATCTTGCGTTTGGTGATTTTGATGCGGATTGTGTTAGTGAATGGCAGTTAATAATGTTAGTGAATGGTGTATTTGGTTTGGCTTTGTGGGTTTTTGATGCCGATTTTCCACTTGATCTTAAGAGGTTCCATTGCTACAGTTTGCTATCCAATTAGTTAATGATGAGCTTCAGCTATCCAATTCCAGTGTTGTATTGATACTGAGATTTTTGTAGATATTTCACTATATAAGCAGTTGATTAGGTTATGTAACTTAATCTTCATCTTTACCAATTAATATGAAGAATAACTAAATCATATATTTCATTTTATAAATTTAATTTGCCCAGTTAATAAGACTTTGATATGTTATTTTTTTTAAAGCAATATTTTTCCAAAAAAAAAAACAAGTAACATATCAAAGGTATTTGTCATAATGTTGTTATAAATTGTATTCTATTTAGCAAATAGTCTAGTTTCATCTAGATGCAACTCTATAGTTTGTTCGAATGATTAAGCAATATATACTATAAAAAAATAAGTAAAAACATCTATATCCAGTATATCATATGTAGTTTTTACTTATTTTTTATACCATAAGTAAAAACCATACAGTTGCATCATAAATAGACCATGAATCATAATAATGAAAGGCAAATTTAGCAAAGATATACTAGTTTTTACTTATTTTTTTATACTGTATAGTTTTAACTTATTTTTTTATACCCTTGGTTAGCAAACAGTCTAGTTTCAAAGATATACTGGTTTTTTTAATCGAATCCAAGACCGTTGGTGAATCAACTTATGATATACTGATTATCTTACATCAAATGATTCTGCATCTGTTTTGATCAACATTTAGAATGAGCTTTCCCATGGTGTTTATATTCCTGATAGTTTGCTGAGTGTTTTGATTATCTTGCATCAAATTTTAGTAGCAGCTTCATGCTTATCATCTGAGTGTTTTGATTATCTTGCATTAAATTATTTTCTTATGTGTTATCAAAGTTATGCTACAACACATTTTATTTATTAGAAAATTTTATACTATTAAAAGCCTTTACTCTATTTTTCTTTAGAAGGTGATTCAAATCTATTAGTTTATTTTAATAATTATAGCAATGATTAAAATACATAAAATTAAAATACAAGTATTTTACTGTGCACTCGACCATACTATTCTACTCCTCATGAAAAAAAGAATAATTCTTGAAAATTCAATAGATTGTAGATAAATTTCCTTGTATAATTTTCTCTAAAAGCTTCCGTTCATTTTGTTTTGTAACAGAATGAAAGAATATATGAATGGTTTGATTTTAATTATCCAAAAGCATTTATTCTACGTATGCTAATCACGGTAATTTCTTTGATGGAATATGAAATGGTAAGAAGTCTTAATAAAGAAAGCAAGGAATAATCTTTGTCTTTTTCTTAAAAACTGACTGACTTGATATATCATGTATGAGTGCATCTCAGCCATCCCTTTTGTTGGTACTTAACAATGGTTCCACCTATGGTTTCTTTGATAGTGATAATGGCAGTAGAGAATGCATATGCTACCAATGAAACCATGGCAGTGTTAGTACTTGAAAGCAATACTGGTTAAAAGAAAGCAATACTTAAAACCAATATTGGCTAATATCATAATGATAATGAAAGCAATACTTAACAGGTGCAAAGCAATTTTTTTTCATGTTTTGTAAATTAGACAGTAAATGCATGCCTACGTTAGCGAATCTTTTGATATACTAGTTGCTGTGCATTTCTATTTATTGAATTTTACATCAT
Source organism: Allium sativum (assembly GCA_030737875.1). Classification (NCBI taxonomy): domain Eukaryota; kingdom Viridiplantae; phylum Streptophyta; class Magnoliopsida; order Asparagales; family Amaryllidaceae; genus Allium; species Allium sativum. The sequence goes on along the minus strand of CM060922.1, from coordinate 49,627,496 downwards.
ATGTTCAAAATTACACCGTATTTATTGATAATTATTTTGTTGCATAAACACTGCGTATTCAAAATAAACACTGTATATTTGACTAAGTTTGTAGTTGATTCTAAGTTATTCATGAAGGAAAAAAAATGGTTAAACCATATGTTCATATAAGTTTCATATGAAGGAAAAATATAATCTACTACTTTGTATGTATAGTTAACATTTTACTGATAGATTTCTTGTTCACAGCACTGCCAATTATTGATTACTACGCCCAATATGAATTACATACCAAAACTTAAACAGCCATATGAATCATTGTCCTATGCACAGTCCAGTTTGCTCCTGTCATATAACTGCATATTAATATGATGTTGTGTTGCTGTATGAATTATTGATTTCATGTTCATGTTTATCATGAGGTTTCTTGTTGTTTACCAGCATGTATCATAGTGTTGTGAAGATGCAATGTGAAAGTCATGGGGTGTTCTTGGATTTATCTTTGGATAAAACATAATAACCAAGGCATCTGGTTGTATTTGTTGTCTTGGATTTACCTTTGGTAACAGAAATAATATACATAATAATCAAATCTTTAAATGTATATTTCTTTTAAAAAAATCAACAATGATGTGTGTCATTCTTTTTATTTGGATATGGCATACACGCTGAAACCAACATATATATTATGATTAATAAATGAATGAACTGATAATATTTAATGTCATGGTTGTACGAGAACGAGCAAGCTTTCATCTGAGAATACAATATTTCACTAACAAATATATTATGATTAATAATTGGATGCTCTATTTACTGAATATTCATCTGAGAATACAATATTTCAACCCATGGGGGAGCCTGGTCAAGAACAAGAAGTTGTGCAACTTAATGTTAGCCAACCGACTCAAATGGGACAAGTCAGAGATCAAATTGCTATCCAATTGTGGGACGAGTATGTATCCACTCACCATTTGTAGTTCAGCTAAAATTTTGTTTTTAGTTCAAATTCAAAATTTGTTCTACCATATTTCACTAACAAATTTTATGTCTTACTTTTGTGCTATTTTATGCAGATGTGATTTGGAAGACTTCAATGTTGTGTTTCTCGAAAATATTGTGGTTGTGACATTTCTATATATTATTATGGATGATGCTTGAGTTATTTTCTATTTTCTATGTATTTGGTGTATTTCTTCTGTTACATATCTAAAAATCTTGTCATGAACTTTTTTGTTGTAATTTTATTCCTTAAGCAACTTGGTCTCATGAAGCTATTTAAAATATTGCTCTCTCTTTGGTTCTTAACTATTATGTTTATGACTTACTGTATTTTCCATCGTCATTTACTGATTGTTAATTAATACTTTGATATAGTGGTAATATTTTTCATTTGGCTTTTTCTTTTATTTCTGTGTGTTTAATTGAACATGGATAATGAGTAATGTATATTATGTATTATGGTTTAAATGTAAATGTTGTTTGGATTACAAAATGGAAACTTCAAAACATGAGAAACATACTTCAAACCAAACGCATTTTCCAGTTTTCATTTTTGAAATTGTGTTTTCAAAATACTTCATACCAAACGCATTTCTAAAATTATGAAAATTTTCAAAACCCGAAATTGAAAATAGCTTAAAAAACACAAAACTAAAAATTGAAAACACAAACCAAACACACCCTAAGTTTTCGTATTGTTACATTCTTGGTCATACAGTGTTCAATAGGAAAAAAAAAAAGACATGTTTAGTCTCTATATTATCGTCGAGGCTTCAGAAAATTGCATGACAAAGTTGCTCATATATAATATGATCCTTATTTTTTTAGGCATAAAGCGTTCAAAGAAGTTTGAGGGGTGTTCGATTGGGTTGTGATTGATGTTTTCAATATCAGGATGCACTTGAGTGGACGCAGTTGTGAGGAAAGGTAATTGACTGGAATTTTGCTAGTTGTGTGCGAGTGAGGATTATGATTTGCAGAGGATATAGTGGTGATTATTTGGTTGGTAATTTCTAAGCCGAAATTGGGATGGAGTTTGCTAGTCTAAGAAGAAAGATTTGATAAAGTTAGTTAATTGGTTCAGGTTGTGCCTATGTCGTTGTGGTCATGATGGAGTCCGCAAGGAAGTGTGATAGGGTGCTGATGAGTTTGGGTTCCCGGTTGAACAAAAAGTATGAAAGAGGAGTTTGTGTACGCATGATATTATTCTATATGTAAAGCAAACAAACACTAGTGGATCTACACATGAGATTCATCATGATAAGATTAGATATTTATTTATATAATCTTTGTTTTATCATTTTAACATTTCAGGTTATGAATAAAAATTTATCAGAGCTAATGTGTATATTGTAGGTATGTTTATGTCTACATTCCAATTTCATTTCTTCCATGTTGATTACTTCGTATTATACTTCTTTAATATATAAACACACAACCATTTATCCATCTTGCGATGTTCCTGAAATCAAAAGGTTAACCGAATCTCAATGGAGAGAATGGGAACTATCTGAAAAATTATTTAAACTTGTTGTTGTCCCATTGTTATGGTTCCGTTTCTATAGAATGGTTGGGTCATTGAGTTGCAAGGAATTCAAAAATCAAGGTAACGTATCATTTCAATAATTTTACAATTTTCGAGTTTATTATTTGATACTATGTTCACTATTTTAATTCTAAATTATAATTGGTATTATGTTAGATTACATGCAAATTGCATATGTTAGACAACTAAGATCATAAAATCATAACCATAGTTCAATGCAAACAAGCATACATGAGCATCACAAATGACTAGAGGATTAGCAACCAAAAGGAAAATGGCAAGAGCAATATGGACTAACTCCTGTAATTAAATTTGTTCTTGGTTTCGTCCACATATATCAATCGCTGAAGGACAGTAACAAGTATGCAAACACAATACATCCACCCACAAAATCCTAAATCATGATTTCAATTTACATTTACATGATTTATTAAATAAATCATAACTTCATTATGACACATCACCATTCAATTCGAAACAACGCTAGTTGTAGAAATATGCACATGGATATAGAGATAGTTTGCGTGAGTTGTGAACTCACCTTAATTCCTTAGTAGATTTGCTAATTACTCCTCCTTAACTTGGTTTGATTTTCAAAACACTTGATTTTATTTGTTTTTACACTATTCAGTTTATATTTTGATTTGCACTTAGCTTCTAGATTTAGGAAGTGATCATGTTTTTTCATTTTCTACTTTTAGTTTACCGTAATACGTCCAGTAAATGGAAATGAGAAGTCTCAACTTTGTTAATTGACATAGCAAGTGAACTTCGAGCAGTTTCCTCAATTAGAGAATAAAAGGATTAGTTCATATCTTTTAATTTCGAAAGCATCTATTCTTTTTCAATAAAATTAACACTTAGATTTATGAAATAAAAGACTAGGTGTTTAAAACATCATTTCGATCTACAAATAAAAGACTGAGGGTTTAAAACACCATTTCAATCCACTTACTAATCATTGATGAATATCAAATTATGTCTGTTTCGTTTGATTTATAAGGGTAGCAATAAACACTAGCAAATATTGTTTCCTCTAACCCAAAAATTACATGAAACGAGTCATCCAAAAATAATAAGATATTAAGCACCGTTTTGAATAAATCTTCATCCAAAAAATTTCAATTCACTATTACCTTTATATTTTGATCTATTTGCATCCGTTAATCCAACAATAAATACTAGCAACAATTGAAAAAAAAATCATACCTTTGCAGATTTGCGGTGACGAATAAACAAAGACGATGAGAAATCAACACAAACAAGGTAGCAAACAAGTTGATGATTCGTGTTTTGCAGATTTGTAGTGACGACCGAACGAAGACAGCACTCTGATTTCTTTATCATGTTTTGTAGATTTGAGGAAAATTGAAATTAGTGTTATCACGTTTTGACAAAGAGGAAGAGCAGGTTGGTTTGTTAAGAGTACGGTATTTCCCGAGCTGTAAACGGTTGGGTTAAAAATTGAGTTAAAAATGCAAACGGTTTAGGTTAGATTCGGCCCTTTTAATATCAGGGTTAGTGAGTTGGGGATTTCCCGAACTGTAACTAGTTGGGTTAGAAATGAAAATGGTTCATATAGGTTAGACCCAACCATTTTAATATGAGGGTTAGTGGGTTAAGTAAACGGATTAGACTGTAAATTTACAAGTCTGCACGTTTCGAGCACTGCAGAGTTTCACTTATTATTTGTTATATAATGCCTGAACTGTAAACGGATTGGGTTAAAAATGAAAAGGCCTTATAATTAAAGGTTTGACCAAACCCTTTTAACATGAGTGTGAGTGGGTTGGGTAAACTGGTTGTAAATTTGTAGATATTCGTTATATTTTTCCTTTGAATTATTCCAAATTGGCTTCAATACTCTCGCCGCAAAAAGTAGACCCCAGACTCGCTCGCCTTTGTACTTTTTCCTTCTCGGCTCTCGGAATAAACCTAAACTTTTGATGGATGTGGAGGAATCAAAGTCAAAGATCGATGTGTGTCAGGAGGCTTTTCAAAGATTACACGATATGGATGTGGAGGAATCAAAGTCTGCCGATTTCTATCAAAAGCTCTCCTTACATTTTAATAAACTGCCCGCTAGGTAATTTTCCAATTGCCAGAAGTTTTCTGAAAATTGTATTTTATCTAACAGTTGAATTATATTTTTGTATCAAGTTATGGAAGGTTCGTAAAATTTGATGGGTATAAGAATGTATTGAAACACATGCAACTATTGGATTTAGCGAAAACTTCTGCTAATCGTCCGGTGATTAGTGTTGACCACATTGAGGTTAGTATTTTTTTTTTTTTCAAAGTTCTTTAACAATTTTTCTAACTTGTTTCTATTATATATGTTTGTTTGCTTAAATTATGTTTGTTTGCTTAAATTATGTCACAATTATATTTGAATGAGAGAAACAATCCTAATCTTAGAGTTGCTCCAATACATGCTTCAAAAGGTGCTTAGGAAGGATGGCCAGTGCTTTGTTGCCAAATATTATTTGCAAAAGAGAAAGCATTGATTTGATTGGACACTTATTGTGATGTTAGATAACATAAACCACAAAGCTGCTTCCGTATAGCAGTCATCTTCTTCATTTAAATGTCCTTTAAGATACAAAAAGTGCGAAAAACGTAAATGAATTCAGGGCTGTTCTCAGTATGCTTGCGGATACAAGATTTAAATAAAAACATGTAAAACATTTTTGATTTTGAGGGTTTAAGAAGCTTTGTAACAAGGGTAGATTTGGAAGATCAGGTGGTTGTAAATGAAATGAATCTGAACCATCACTATATGAACTCTTAATATACAAGTTGAGATGAGTTTTAAGTGATAGAAAATCCTTGATTTTAGACCTCTCTGTATGGGAATTACTTTGATACCGTGTTAATTTTGATTATAGATCGATGCTTTCTCATGCACGGTTTTCTAAGTAACAACTATCTAAAATATATATAAGCATATATTCAGGGGGAGCTACTCAGTATCTCAAAAATATATGCAAGATATTGTCATCAATCAAAAAGGGGGAGAATGTACATACACAAGATTTTGATTAATGACAACATAGAAATAGAGATCATTGACGAGCTGAATTCATATTTATCAAAGTGGAAATCAATGAAGATCATAGTGAAGATCAATGGAAATCATGACATGGAGCTAAGATTATATATATGTAGGTATGGAGTCGTGTTAGATTTATGTTAAAATCTATCCTCAAAGTATAACACGAATGCACAAAACAATTTAGAAATTGAAATTAGCTGGGGCTGAAATCTGTATATTTGAAGAATTGAAAAGTCACAGAAAAAGCCCAAATGGTCCAGTCTTCGACCGGGAAAGAGTGCAGAGTGATATAGACTATGGACCGAGGTCCTCTGGTCCACAGCAAGAAAACGGTCGACCGCCCAAAAAGGACCTGTCGACCGGTCCTGCTGTTTTTTTTCACATAACGGCTATTTTTTTCAAATACCTGTCGACCTGTTAATTTCGACCTGTCGACCTTTTTTCTTGCTGTAAATTTTTCTGAAAGGATGCTTCTTTTTGTGAAGAGATTTCTATTCAATTTCAAGAGAAATGGACACAACTCTTTATAGAAACTCTTCATGAAGGAATGCAACTATTCTACACTATAAATAGACTTGAAATCATATTTTCAAAACACCGATTCTTCTTCTGTTTTCTGATCTTAACTATATACTCTCTTGCATTCTAAAAGCTCTCTCAAATATTCAATACTTGTTGAATCCTTGAATCAGTTTTATATCATTTGATTCAACAAGCAATCTTTCTTCCTTAAATCTTTGCATTCAAATCATATACTTGAGGATAAGATTATAGGAAGGGTGTACTCAATCGTTGGCAAATCAGTGTTGAAAGAAGAACACAATCAGAAGTCAAACTCTTGTAATTGTCCTGTGTGGGTAAGCTTGTAGCCCGTGAAATCAAGTGGGTAAGCTTGTGGCCTGTAAATCAAGTGGGTAAGCTTGTAGCCCGTGAAATCAAGTGGGTAAACTTGTAGCCCGTAAATCAAGTAGTTGTGAACCTGTTCCTCCGGGTGAAGCGAGGGTGTTGTTTAGTGAAAAGCCGAAGAGGAGCTTCGGGACTGGACGTAGGACTGGAGGTCCGAACCAGTATAAAAATCCTGGTGTCGTTACTCTACTCTACTTTACTTTACTGCATTTATAATTATTTGTGATATATATATTGTTTCGAATATTTATTCGCATAACTATTGAATAGCTTAAGTTATCACATACATTCTGCATAGCCATATTATAGATCCTACATAAGTCGTACACAACCGAACTTTTCAAACTTATCTCGTGTCTTTTCATATTGCTCTTGGCCGATAGCCGATCCCGCATCTCTCCCAAATCGCTTCTGTCATCGTCCACCGAAATCACGACCGCGAATTACGATTCCAAAATTGCGAAGAACTAGGTGACTTATTCTGGCTTGGTATTGATGTTTTACTTGTGATTTACCCATAATCCAAGGTCTGCTTAACATGCATTTGTCTATTTACACTCAGTTTGCTAAGAATAATAATACTTTTTCAACAAGATGGACAACTGGGTGACTTATTCTTGCTGTGACAATGTTGTGCGCTATTCTTCTTGCATTCTAAAATTTCCAGAAGGAACAGAAAACCAATCAAGATTAAACCGAGTCATTTGCTTGGCACATATCCAACTTGTTTTCTTTAAGCATCCTTCCTTGGTTCTTAGCAAGTGAACTTCGAGCAGTTTCCTCAATTAGAGAATAAAAGGATTAGTTCATATCTTTTAATTTCGAAAGCATCTATTCTTTTTCAATAAAATTAACACTTAGATTTATGAAATAAAAGACTAGGTGTTTAAAACATCATTTCGATCTACAAATAAAAGACCGAGGGTTTAAAACACCATTTCAATCCACCTACTAATCATTGATGAATATCAAATTATGTCTGTTTCGTTTGATTTATAAGGGTAGCAATAAACACTAGCAAATATTGTTTCCTCTAACCCAAAAATTGCATGAAACGAGTCATCCAAAAATAATAAGATATTAAGCACCGTTTTGAATAAATCTTCATCCAAAAAATTTCAATTCACTATTACCTTTATATTTTGATCTATTTGCATCCGTTAATCCAACAATAAATACTAGCAACAATTGAAAAAAAAAATCATACCTTTGCAGATCTGCGGTGACGAATAAACAAAGACGATGAGAAATCAACACAAACAAGGTAGCAAACAAGTTGATGATTCGTGTTTTGCATATTTGTAGTGACGACCGAACGAAGACAGCACTCTGATTTCTTTATCATGTTTTGTAGATTTGAGGAAAATTGAAATTAGTGTTATCAAGTTTTGACAAAGAGGAAGAGCAGGTTGGTTTGTTAAGAGTATGGTATTTCCCGAGCTGTAAACGGTTGGGTTAAAAATTGAGTTAAAAATGCAAACGGTTCAGGTTAGATTCGGCCCTTTTAATATCAGGGTTAGTGAGTTGGGGATTTCCCGAACTGTAACTAGTTGGGTTAGAAATGAAAAGGATTCATATAGGTTAGACTCAACCATTTTAATATGAGGGTTAGTTGGTTAAGTAAACGGGTTAGACTGTAAATTTACAAGTCTGCATGTTTCGAGCACCGTAGAGTTTCACTTATTATTTGTTATATAATGCCTGAAACTGTAAACGGATTGGGTTAAAAATGAAAAGGCCTTATAATTAAAGGTTAGACCAAACCCTTTTAACATGAGTGTGAGTGGGTTGGGTAAACTGGTTGTAAATTTGTAGATATTTGTTATATTATTTGTTATATATTTCCATTGATTCATTCCAAATTGGCTTCAATACTCTCGCCGCAAAAAGTAGACCCCAGACTCGCTCGCCTTTGTACTTTTTCCTTCTCGGCTCTCGGAATAAACCTAAACTTTTGATGGAAAGTATCGATGGCAAAGCTGATGAAGACATCTTTGCCCAGACAAAGTCAAAGATCGATGTGTGTCAGGAGGCTTTTCAAAGATTACACGATATGGATGTGGAGGAATCAAAGCCTGCCGATTTCTATCAAAAGCTCTCCTTACATTTTAATAAACTGCCCGCTAGGTAATTTTCCAATTGCCAAAAGTTTTCTGAAAATTGTATTTTATCTAACAGTTGAATTTGATTTTTGTATCAAGTTATGGAAGGTTCGTAAAATTTGATGGGTATAAGAATGTATTGAAACACATGCAACTATTGGATTTAGCGAAAACTTCTGCTAATCGTCCGGTGATTAGTGTTGACCACATTGAGGTTAGTATTTTTTTTTCAAAGTTCTTTAACAATTTTTCTAACTTGTTTCTATTATATATGTTTGTTTGCTTAAATTATGGTAAGCAGTTTCCTTACAAGAGATTACTTGCTAATAAATCTGCTTTATACCCCCTCGGTATTAGCATCTGTGTACTTAGGTTGTGTTTGTTTAGCTGGATGCTAAACACTTTTTTTATTGAATACTGATTGCTGATTGCGGAAACTGGTTGCTGAATACTTAAAGTATTGTTTGTTTGCATTCTGATTGTAAGTGTTTTTTTTTAACATAAATGGTTAATTTAACGGCATCATCCTTTACTGTTAATTTTAATTATTGTTTGAAGCAACTGTCTTATATGACATCTTTATTTTATTTTTTCTTGATCAAATAGAAGGATAGAAATAAAACTTTTATTTTCATTTTAACCAAGGTTCAAAGTTCCGCTTTCCGTTTCCGTTCCGGTATTGACATAATTTTGAAATTTCGGTTCCGTTCCGGATATTCGGAAAATTCCGCTTTAGTTCCAGTTTATAAATTCTGTTATATTTTTATAACCAATAAACATTCAAGCCTACAAAATGATTTTATACAATGTTTATGCCAATACTGCAAAATTTTTGGTGCTAACTCGATTTTAACCGTATATCTTACATAAGTTATTTAAATAAACTATTATGTCTCAGCATTATTAGCCCACACACAGCCCAATCCAGTTAAAACCCTCTCAGCTAAAGAAAACGCTACTTCTTTCTCTTCCTTTTTCCTCGGCCGCCTTCTTTCTGCATCGAGCCCATACCAAATCATGTCCGACATTCATCAAAATTCAATGGAGAAAAATCAAATCTCGAATTAATTCGAAATCGATTAATTTAGGGACTCAATCCAAATTCGATTTTGATAACCACTGTTCGAAACTGATTGTTTATTGCAGGCAATATCAAAAATTTCAATTTCCTTCTATTCGGTTTTCATATGGCCAGCTTATTTTTCGATTTTCTTCTTTGCTAGATCCGAAACGAAATTTTGACGATATTCCGGTCCGGTCCATGCCGAAAACGTAACGGAAACGCCGGTATTCCGGCATGTCGGACGGAATTTAGTACCTTGATTTTAACACAAAAGAAATATCTCACATGCCTTCATTCACTTTCAAAATATTTATTAGTATGTTTGTTATATATTTGCATTCAATTACACAGTATATTTCTTTTTAACTTAAAATTATTTGTAATTTTCATTCTTATTTTTTGTACAATAAAACATTATCATTAAGAGTCAAACTACCTATATATTTGCATCACTCCGTGATTGTTCCGGATGACTCGTATTTTTTTACGCTGGCCTAGAGAGATCTTAATCAAGCCATTAATTAAAATTATTTGCAGTAAGGTCCAGATAGTAAACAAAATACATTATACCAACAACTTGATGACACATGATAACATGATGGTTAAAGACTAGTGTCTAGTATCATATATAATAATATGTTGATAATAATAACAATAATAAATTAATAATAATAATCTATTAATCTTGATTCTGATAAGAATGAGGTTTCATCGCATTATTCTGCTTCTAAGTCTGTTTTAGTCTTTTAGATGACTACTGAGACATCCCCAAACTATAAGTCAAAGTCTAATTTAAAACAGAAAACTGCATCAATTTTTTTAATATAAACTAGCTGTTGAATATTTATGATATAATAGCCTCATATTTAACGAAAAAAAAGTTACAATCAAACTTTTGTTAATCAAGCAGATGATGCTTCTTCCTTTTAATGTCTGTTTTTGCTTCTTTTCGCTTGCAATTTCACTGTCTTCTTGTCTAGCTTCAGGAATATCATATGAAGATCACTGTGGTGACATAGTTCCGGCTGCATCAACAATTTCTGGTCATAGCCTGCATCCCAACATCCTCTTAAACCTCCCAGATGCTTATTTTTCCAGTAAAGACTCTTTGAAAGTACTTCACAATCTGTCCTTACAAGAATCCTTAGTATATCACCCAATGGCACTGTTCTCTACCCAAACTACCAAGGTTTTGGAAGTCCATGCTCATCTTTATTTCAGAGACGAAGCTTATAAGTACTTAGCTTTTAATCTTTCTGGGTTTTATTCCACAACTTCTGGAAAGATTTGCATGGTAGGCCAATGGATGGACATGTCGGGAAAAGGTAACACACTTCCAGTCTTTGCAATCGTTAAGCTAGCCTATCCTGTCAATTCTACTATCACAGATTGTCTTGTTCATGGAAGTTTAGAATGTCTTGATGCTTCTAGAAACCTCCACGACAAAATTTCGATCTTAGACTATTCAACAAATAGCTATGCTTATACTATGACTGCAGAAGTTGAACAAGCCTGTTCTCTTATTCAAACTCCTCTTTTGGAATCGCTTTTGCTAAATGCGACAGAAGCTTGTAAATACCTTCAAAGCCTGCAGAACTTGCAATTTGTTTTAAACTCTGGTAGATTTGCCAGGTTTATGACTTTAAGCTATTTACATTGCACGAAGGATGGAAAAGTAAATTTTCTTTGTGGGTTTCCAAAATGAAAGTATAAAAAGTTACTACGCGAGCGCATTGAGTCCATCACATTCATTAGTTAGTGAGGGGTTCTGGGACTCTAACAACAAGCGCTTCTGTCTAATAGCTTGTGAAATACATAAAGATTCTTATATTGACGAATGCGGCATTGGATTAACCTTAAGGTTTCCATTATTCTTCACTCTTAAGAATAGAAATACCGTATCTGGATATATGTGGAGTTTGAAGGGAAAAAATCATCCATCGTATTTTAAGAATATTTCGTTTAGCAGTATCAACCATTTACCTACACATCCCAATCTTAGTTACAAATACATAGAAAATAATTATCTGAAAATGTCTTGTGACAGCAGAAGAAACGATAGCAAGGGAGATAAATTATTCACAAATGATTACTCAGAGAGAAATTATATGGGATTTGAGTTTTGTTTTAGGGGTTCTGAGAACATTACTGAGTGGGGAAGGGCAATGCTGTTGTCTTCTGATGATATCTTCTTTGGTAATTCTCACTATTTATTTAAAGCAGAAGTTGCTTCCGGAAGTAACCAAAGCATTCATAATGTAAGCTATGAATTACATTTCAACAAAATGGAAATTTCAGCAGAAGGATACTACAATTCTTTACTTGGAAAACTTTGCATGGTATTGGTTGTCTTAGTAAGAATATCTTGGAATCAATGGTGGACTGTGAGATTAGAGTAGATATACAATTTTCTTCTTTGAAACACCACAATCGTCACAGTAATGGTCATCGAAGTCTACATAACGGGACTATTAAGAGCACAAGGAAGAAGGAAGACCCTCTCTAGCTATTTCGACACTCTAGTGTTATCAACACCTAATATTCATGTTCCAGGAGCATCAGACCTTTTTCACACATTAAAGATGAAGATAACCATGGTATTTACTTCCCTTATTTTTGTATTGGTGATGGTGCATTTTCAAGTATTCATTGTTATCAGGCCAGCTTCAATATGTATCAATTTTTGCACTTGTTCTATGGACTGTTGGTTATTTCTTCCCTCTCGTCGACTACACTGCGTCTAGCCAAGCCCATGACAGCATAATGATAACTATGGCGCCAATTCTGATAATGGCGACTACATACATTTCCACTCGTCTTCTTCATATAATTTGGACATCGAGGAATGGTCAGAGAAGAGCAACGCTGATACGCAGCGTTTTGTTATATTCTCTTGGGGTTATAACTTTGGCAAGCATTGGTTGTTTCGTAAAGTGGGAAGATATGACATCTCACTGTGGTCTGGTCAACTTTGTGTCATATATGCTCATAAGGGCAAAATAGCTGGAAAAATGTTATTAAATTATTTTATTTAACCAAGAACAAATATTGTATTTAGCAAGATCTAATTTTTACCATTATGAGTTTGTACATTCCCTCTTCTGTTCTTGACTCTAAGTTGCCTGTTATATAAAATTTATTATTAGGGATTTTCACTTAAAGAATTTCTCTCTTCAGAGTAACAAGTTTTAAGAACAACAATTCTGAAAAATTAGTTTTGAGGACAATTTGTTGGAAAAAGATGTGTTTATTGTAGATGGTAGGTCAAAATTGGTTTGCAAGTTGAAGAAATCACTATATAGTTTGAAAGTGATCAGCTAGACAATGATATAAAAGATTTGATCATTTTATTACTACATCAAATTTGGCACACAAGGATGCGAAGATAAAATACGGTTTAAAGTCTTATAAAATTATTTTATTTAACCAAGAACAAATATTGTATTTAGCAAGATCTAATTTTTACCATTATGAGTTTGTACATTCCCTCTTCTGTTCTTGACTCTAAGTTGCCTGTTATATAAAATTTATTATTAGGGATTTTCACTTAAAGAACTTCTCTCTTCAGAGTAACAAGTTTTAAGAACAACAATTCTGAAAAATTAGTTTTGAGGACAATTTGTTGGAAAAAGATGTGTTTATTGTAGATGGTAGGTCAAAATTGGTTTGCAAGTTGAAGAAATCACTATATAGTTTGAAAGTGATCAGCTAGACAATGATATAAAAGATTTGATCATTTTATTACTACATCAAATTTGGCACACAAGGATGCGAAGATAAAATACGGTTTAAAGTCTTATCAAATTTGGTAGTGCTCACATCCGTATCAAACCACATTTTGCGATCTGTACCACCGCAAACACCTTAAATCTGACCATCCATCAACAAAGCTCTGAATCAGTTAATTTGATACGGCTTCGAGCCGAATCAAATGTGTATCATATTGTGCATACTCTTTGATCACTTAGAACAAAAATATCGGCCGCTCCCCCTCCCCTCTTTTTTACTTCAATGGTGACCGAAAACTCAAATTACGGTTTTCGGTCACCAAATCGTGCCTCCACATTTCTTTGAAATTTCCTCCTTCAACAGAGACGAGCCGCCTTCTCCTTCGACAGAAACCGAGCAGCTCTATGTCCCTAGCCCTCCTTTGACAGCAGGTATGTGTTTCTAATTTTACGAAAACCGTTCTTTTTATTTGTCTCTAAGGTTAAAATGAAATGAAATTTGAGTTGTTAATCATACTGAAGTGTGTCGGTATGTGTTTCAATAAAATTGTGTTGTGCATGCCTGATAGTAGGGAATAAAGTTGAAGGATTTTGTATTACTAGTACGTTCTAGTCTTACTGTGACAAGTTCAAGTATAAATTAGTATATTTTTATTTTATGTCTGATTGGTATGTATTATCAGAAGGATTTTGAATTCTTTTTGATAAGAAATTGCAAGTTGTTATAATTTGATTTTCACATGATTGCTACTTTATGTTATAATGTTGTCATACTATATCATACTTTGTAATGATTACTTTGTTTTGATAGATAACAGGTTTACTAGAAATATATAAACATGTTTGCTGAAAATTTGGATGATGGACGATAACTCGACTTTCTGGTTAAGAGTTTAATGGGCGATCCATCAAGTGGATGCATTTTAGCTCACATGCAAGGTCACTTATCCATGCTTATTAGCTTTATTCACGTGTCAAATGCTGCTTCATTTAATCTTAGTAAAAAGCTACTTTCACTAGCAACCACTACTAGAAAACATTCTAATTTCCTACGCCATAAGGCGGGGCGTGGGAAATTGGTAGCCAGAGTTCACAGCGTAGGAAAGGCGTCAACCATCTCTCACGTCTTATCTACGCCTAGAAAATGCGTAGAGATCTTCTAATTTCGTACGTCAAATTTCCTACGTCTTTCCTACGCCATAAGGTGGAGCGTAGGAATGACGTAAGAAATTAATAGGAAATTTCCTATGTCTTTCCTACGTCATAAGGCGCGGGGTAGGAGCAAAGTTTACGACGCGAAAGTTTCTATGCCTTTCCTACGTCATAAGGCGTGGCGTCGGTATGGCGTAGGAATCACCTTTCCTACGCCATAAAGTGGGGGGTAGGAATGACGTAGGAAACTGAGAAAGACAGAGTTTACGGTATAAGAAAGGCGTCAACCATCTTTTATGTTTTAACTAGGCCTGTAGAAGGCATAGAAATCTCTTACGCCATTTTCATGTCATTGTAGAAAACATTCTAATTTTATTCGTGAAATTTCCTACACATTTCATTCGCCATAAGGCGTGACGTTGGAAATTAATAGGCAGAATTTGCGGTTTGGAAAAGACATCAACCATCTCTTTTATCTTAACTACTCCTTTAGAAGACGTAGAAATTTTCTGCACCATTTCCGCGCCAATGTAGAAACACTCTAATTAAATATGCGAAATTTTCTACGCCTTTCCTATGCCATAAGCCATGACGTAGGATTGGCATAGGAATTTGATAGGCAGAGTTTATGAAATTTCCTACGCCATAAGGCGTGGCGTAGGAATGACGTAGGAAATTGATAGACAGAATTTGCAGCATAGAAAAGACGTCAACCATCTCTTATGTCTTAACTACACCGGCCGAAGGCGTAGAAATCTTCTGCGCTATTTCTACTTCATTGTAGAAAACATTCTAATTTCATATGCAAAATTTTCTATGCCTTTCCTATGCCATAAGGCAGGGCGTAGGATTGACGTAAGAAATTGATAGGCAGAGTTTACGATGCAGGAAAGACATCGACCATCTCTTATGTCTTGCCTGCGCTTGTATAAGGCGTAGAAATGTCTAAAGCCATTTCCATATCATTGTGGGAAACATTATAATTTCATTCGCAAAATTTCTACACCTTTCCTACGCCGTAAGGCGTGGCGTAGGAAATTGATAGGTAAATTCGCGGCGTAAAAAAGGTGTCACCCTTCTCTTATGTCTTAACTACACCGGTCGAAGGCGTAGAAATCTTCTGCGCTATTTCCACGCCATTGTAGAAAACATATTAATTTCATATGCAAAATTTTCTACGTCTTTCCTACGCCATAAAAAAGGGCGTAGGAATGGCGTAGGAAATTGATAAGCAGAGTTTGCGATGTAGGAAAGACATCAACCATCTCTTATATCTTTCCTACGCCTGTATAAGGCATAGATATCTCTTACGTCATTTCCATATCATTGTAGAAAACATTCTAATTTCATTTGCGAAATTTCCTACACCTTTCCTATGCCATAAGGCGTGGCGTAGGAATGGTGTAGGAAATTGATAGGCAGAATTCACGGCGTAGAAAAGACGTCAACCATCTCTTATGTCTTAAGCACTTGTCGAATGTGTAACACCCCGGATTTTTGAATAATCGAATTAACCAAAATAAAGAATAATTAATCTCAGACGTGAGAATTAAGGGAATGGGGTTGCACCATTGTGTTCGTCTCGGAATTCTGGTTGAAATAGAGTCTGAGTTTGCGGGAAACGGGTACCAAATGAAGGAGTTATGGACGAACGAAGTTTGGTGGCAAAAGAGAGGAAAAAAATTTTGCACTGGCGCACTTGGGAAGTGCACCAGTACAAATTTGCACTGGCACACCTGCCAAGTGCGCCCAGGCCGAGGCAACAGGTCTGCACAGCTTTCTGGTTCAGGCTAACCCATGTTGCTGAGTCCTTTCTGACTCCTTGCTGAGTCATTAGGGCTGAGGTGTCACCCTATCCCGACTGAATGGTTTGGATTAACCCTAAGATCATCCGACGGCTTAAATTAATCCAAAACTCTATAAAAAGACTCATAGACTCAAACCCTAAATCAGAATTAAAACTGAAACTATGGCCGTCATGCTGTCATCTTGAACCCTAGAGTAGCCGCCACCAATTAGAGAGGAAGAACAACAAGTCAAATCAGTTCTATTCAACCCTAACAACGAATCTTCTTCAAAGGAAAGCTAATTCAACTTCAGAAATCAGAATTCAGAACTCAAGACCGCTTTTGAGTAGTGAGTTCGATAATTTTAATAAAATAATTAGTAATTTAATTGGATTAAGTTATAATGCGGATTGTATGGATGTGATGTGAATTATTGAT
Organism: Allium sativum; assembly: GCA_030737875.1. NCBI lineage: Eukaryota > Viridiplantae > Streptophyta > Magnoliopsida > Asparagales > Amaryllidaceae > Allium > Allium sativum. The sequence goes on along the minus strand of CM060922.1, from coordinate 49,610,738 downwards.
CGCATGTTGTAATTATGTTGTAGGATTGTGTTGAAATCTGTATGACGTTATGTTGTGATGCTATCATTTATAATGTAAAGTTATGTTGCTATCATCTATATTGTAACTTTATACGTAATCAAATCATCATGTTTCATATGCTAGTTTGGTTATGTTGATTCATATGATAAATCATATGTATGCAAGTTTAGATTTTTATTTAAACATGAATCATATACAAGTTGGGTAAAATTATAGGCGACATGGTTATGACATCTAGTTTATGTGAAAAATTTGATTAAAAGTTAGGCTATGACATGTGTGAGTTATATGCTAAATTCTACATGATACTTTACATGTTAGATGCAAGTTTACACCATTGTTATGATGCATAAATCACATATGCGAGTTTATATAAATATATGAGTTTGGGATATGAATCATGTTATGCAAGTTTAGGGTTATTGCCTATGCAAGCTTACACCTTTAGCTGTAGATCTATGACATACATGATTTATTCAAGTTCGTGACCATTATCTCAACAAGTTCACACCTTTAGATTTGGATTTATGACATATGTTGTTTTATGCAAGTTGCAACTTTGGCCTATGCAAGTTTTAGATGTAGAACATCATTCACACATGCAAATTCACCCCTATGTTTAGATATATGTTTTAATTATGTGTATATTGTGATGTTTTCTCATTATTCCATGAGTTAGACTATTCGAGTCTAACGTATATTTTACGTTAAACGAACAAACGTACAATGTGGGGTAAAGGGGATAATATGAAAAAGATTTAATTGGCATAAATGCCTTAAAAGGCATAAAATAAATTTGTGATGAAAATTGGTATGATTTTACATACCATAAATAGATGGACATAATTGAGTCAATTATGGACATCGTTAATTGATTGATAATTTGAATAGGGAAAGTAATTCAAATTGGGGAATGATTAATTAGGAGTAATTAATCGTCTAAGACACGAGGTTAGGCTCTTTTGTGGTGTAAGACTGCCCGAACCCGCCCGGCAAATCCAACTGCCACAAATGCCAGTCTAATGTGAGAGGTCTTAGGCATAAACTAAATACGTAACAATTGTAAAGACATGAGGTTAGGCTCTTTTGTGGTGTAAGACTGCCCGGAACCACCCGGCAAATCCAGCTGCCAAAAATGCCAGTCTAATGTGAGAGGTCTTTATGAGGTTACGCTCTTAATGAATTAAGAAACACTTAACCAGATAAATATGTAGTGGGACATGAGGGGGTTAAGTGAGTGCCTTGGGTGGCATGTGGAATATAGTGGGTGCCTTGGGTGGCATTTGAAATACGATTAGAAATACTTAACCAAAAATTGAAACATGTAAGTGAACATGAATAAGAAGTGGGTTAAGTGGGATGTACTAGAGGGGACCAAGCTTAGGTGGATAGCTTGTGTCAAGTAATGGGGGCCCATTTCAACCAGTAACCCATACGTATCTTTGTGGGCTCGACCCAAGTCGAGGACGGGACATACATACTGGGATTGACTGTAAGAGGCCAAAACAGGTTAGCGGTGGCAACGCAAGTCCAACGGGTTCATATGCGTGTGTGGACCTGGGCTGGTAGGTAAGACGTTGTTGCATCGTGTAGGTATAAGCCGTGCATCATTGGTGGTATCGGGTTGCCACTTTGGGGAGTGATACACCTCACTGTGGGGCCAGCACGGGTATCTACGAGTTAGGGAGCGGATCGCTTGGGGGTAGTGGGTACACCTAGTGGAGATAGGGGCAGGCGACACCTATGAAGGCAGCTAGGGGTGCACGAAACTACCAATATCATTATTAAGTCTGTAGGCGGGATCAACCTTAGGGTGACTAGTGGTGGTGCAGTATACTAGTGGTGGTGCAGTATAGCAATTATCCTATAGTGTTGGTGTAGTCTAGTAATTATCTTATAGTGGTTTAGGTGCGCTTTAACGATATCGTTGTTCGTCTTGTTTCCTTGTTTACTCTGCCATACTCAATGGTTTATGGTCATTTCCTTATTCTCCAACTTATGCCTTAGCCTAGTTACTTTGTTAATTATATTGTTGAAGTTATCGCACTCGTCAAACTTTATGTCTGACCCCCTTTGTTTCCTCCTCTTTTATTCCTTTTCCCCCCCAGGTGCTCAGGTTGGAACTAGCACCAGTGGAGCTTGATTTTGGACTGCTTTTAGAAGATTGCTTGGATCGCTGAAGTAAAGTTCAACTTCTCTTTTATTTATGGCTATTTTGTATTGGGGGTTATGTCTTTCAATTTATGTACTTTTGGTAGTCAAGATGGATATTATGTACTTTGACTCTGGTTTTTGATGATGTAATCAAACATGTGTGTTTTCCGCTGCAATGAAACTAAGTTTTAAATCTTTGAGTACTGTTTATATCTGTCTTGTTGTTAAGTTTTTGTTCTATACTTACTTAAAACGCTCCATAGAAGTTAATGCATTCCCTTTGTGAGTGACATTAATGGACGTGGGGTGTTACACGTGGTATCAGAGCTGAAGGTTACCAGAACAGATATGAATTTTTGAAAAACTATTTTTCAAAACAATTTTTATAAAGAAGTACCTTTAAAAGTACGTTTTAAGGAAAGTATTTTCAAGAGAAAAGCTTATTTTAGAAAGCATAACCAAAAGAGACATATATCTTTCCCTCGGTTCTTTTATATTGAATCTTTCCATTTTCGGTTCAGCATGTCTGAAGCATCTGAGATACCAGAGGGTGTTCATGTACCCGGTTGGTTTCGTCAATATCTCGAGGCTAGGGCCACCACCGCAGGTCCAGAAAATGCTCCTCCTCCACCTCCTCCCCCTTAGGAATGGCAATGGGGCGGGTTGGGGCGGGTTTCTCATGCCCCAGACCTGACCCGGACTTTTCAAACCTCGCCCCAGACCCGCCCCATACACCCGGTGCGGGTCTGGAATTTCGCCCCGTACCCGAAACCCGTACGGGTCAGGGTAGACCCGACCCGCCCCATGACCCGGTGATATTGTGTTCTAATGTACACAAATTTATATACTTATACTTTTTATCAGTAAATGATAAATTATATACATATTGTAATGTGTTCACAATGATAACAGAATATAATAAAATAAATTGTAAGATAATAGTTCAAAATGTATGCATTTTTTATTGTATGATTATCATTGATGAAACTTAATACTATGAAAATTTTATATTTGTTTCAATCATGCGGGTCGGGTTGGGGCGGGTTAGCCGTGCCCCAGACCCGACCCGAGACCCGGACCTCCAAAAGCGGGTCGCGGGTTTACCCGCCCCGAAGACCCTATGGGGCGGGTCTAAATGGGTCAAAATAGGGGCGGGTCAAGCGGGTTTGGACCCTAGACCCGCCCCATTGCCATCCCTACTCCCCCTCCTCCTCGCGTCGATACTTTTGCTAAGATATGTAAGGACTTTAGAGCAATGGGTGGAAAACCTTTTCATGGGACGGAGACATTTGTTGAAGCTCGTAATTGGCTAAAGGAGATGGAAGAATTGTTTGGAATCTTTGAAGTGGATGATGGAAGAAAAGTCCAGCTAGCTGCCAGGCTAATGAAGGATGAGGCCTCGTTTTGGTAGGAGGTCACTAATGGTGGACATCCAGTCGATACATGGCTAGATTTTAGGTAGAGGTTTGAGGCCAAGTTTCTCTCACGGGCTGAAGAGAATCTATACATGGAAAGGTTTTTGGCGCTGAAGCAAGGGAATCTATCGGTGAAAGAGTACGTCAACAAATTCAACCAATTGGCAAGGTTTGGCTTGGACTTGGTGAATACTCCAGAAAAGAAGGCTCTAAGATTTGTTAAGGGTTTAAACGAGCCACTTCATGGGTTAGCTATGACCCACATTCCCATGGGGGCTACCTTCGAGAGACTAGTTGACATGGCGCTTATGCATGAAGAGGAGAAGGGCGCCAATGCTAATAAGGCACCCGAGAAGAAAGGGGATGAAAAGAAGCTGCAACAACAACAACAGAACAAGAAAGGTGGCAAAGGCAACAATGCTAAGGGAAAGAAAAGATGCTTTAACTGTGGGACACCCGGCCATCTAAGCAAAGATTGCAGGAAGAAAAAGAAGACTGATTGTTTCCACTGTGGCAAAGCGGGACGTCTCATTAAGGACTGCCCAAAGAAAGGGCAGGGTCTACCTCGGGAGGACAGGTGCAGGCTCTTATGGCACCAGGGCAGGCAAGGGGACAAGTTCAATCTCTCGTGGTCCCACCGCTGCAAGAACGAGGTAGAGCAATTTTCGTTGAAAGTTTAGTTTTTCTGTTTGATCATCCTGTCCTTACTTTATTCGATTCTGGCGCATCACATTCGTTTATCTCTACATCATTAGTTGAAACACTGCACCTAGATACTAGTCTTGTTACTGATCCCTTAGTAGTCTCAAATCCTATTGGTGGTTCGGCTCATCTTTCTATGATCTGTCGGGATTTGAGAGTGTTTATCTTGGGCGTTGAGTTTGAATGCAATGCCTTTGTTCTTGGTTTCATGGGCTACGACTTGATTCTAGGTATGGATTGGCTCACTAGATATGGGGCCATCCTAGATTGTGAAAGAAGGGTAGTTAGGTTGTTGACTCGTTGTGGAAAGACCCTTGACATTTCTTGTGACCCTAGAGGTCCAGTAATGCTTAGCTACCTAGAATCCCTTGACGCATCCGATGATGATTTACATTCTGTTCCCATAGTCCGTGAATATGCTGATGTCTTCGATGAGGTGAGGGGTTTACTCCCAAAACGTGAAATAGACTTCTGAATATATCTAGTAGATAATGCAAAGCCGGTTGCATTACCAGTGCGCCACATGGCTCCAAGAGAGAGAAGAGAACTCAGTAAGCAAGTGAAAGAATTGCTTGAGAAGGGGTTCATCAGACGTAGTATATCGGAGTGGGGTGCTCCAGTAGTGTTTGCCACGAAGGCGGATGGGTCCCTTAGACTTTGTGTGGACTATAGAGAACTTAATAAGCTTACTAAGAAGAACAGACACCCACTGCCGAGGATTGACGATCTTTTCGATCAGCTAGTTGGCGCCCCAGTGTTTTTGCAGTTGGACTTAGCCACGGGTTTCCATCAGTTGAGTGTGGCTGAGAATAGCATAGACAAGACTGCCTTTAGGACTCCAGACGGTTTCTTCGAGTAGCTTGTGATGCCCTTCGGTTTGACAAACGCCCCCACATACTTTGTTGACTTGATGAGTAGGGTGTTTAGGGAGTACCTTAATAGATTTGTGGTAGTCTTTGTGGACGACATCTTGATCTTTTCTAAAAGCGAGGAAGAGCATGCCCTACACCTTAGGGAAGTGTTGGAGACTCTTCGAGCGCATAACCTTAAAGCAAAATTTTCTAAATGTCACTTTTGTAGGAAGGAAGTGCGATTCTTAGGGCACGTAATTTCCAAAGAAGGGATAAGTGTGGATCCCGCGAAGGTAGTGGCCATCCAAGATTGGAAGGTTCCTAAAAATGCTACCGAGATGAGAAGTTTCTTAGGGTTGGCTGGCTACTATAGGAAGTTTATCAAAGACTTCGCAAAAATATCAGCCCCATTAACACGCTTGACGAAGAAGAATCTAGTTTTCACATGGGACATAGTTTGTGATGATGCGTTCTAACGTTTAAAGAGAGCTTTGACCACAGCCCCAGTCTTAGTGTTGCCAGATGGGAGTAAGCCATTTACCGTTTATACCGATGCTTATGGGACAGGACTAGACGCAGTCTTAATGCAAGAGGGAAGGGTAATAGCCTATGGTGGAAGGCAGTTGAGAGTGCATAAGAAAAATTACCCTACACATGACCTAGTGTTGGCCGCTATTGTCTTCGCGCTTAAGTCTTGGCATCATTATATTCTTGGCGAAAAATTCGAATTATTCACTGACCACAAATCTCTAAAATACTTATTCTCTCAGAAGGACTTGAACTTAAGGCAGCAAAGGTGGATGGAATTCTTAGCGTCCTATGATTTCGAAATAGCATATACCCCTGGCAAGGGTAACGTGGTGGCAGACGCCTTAAGTAGAAAAAAATTGTCCTTGAGTCCGTTGTTTGTTGAGCGGCGAAGCTTAGAGTTCATCTCTACATTTGACTTTAAACCTTCCATTGACTTTGTACCCGGTTTGCTAGCATCCTTAGAGGTCAGACCTATGCTTTTGGGACGGATTGGCGAGGCACAGCGAGACGACCCACAGTTGGTTGAGTTAGTAGAGAAGCTCAAAAGAGGGGAGTCATCGAGCCATCTCTGTAGGTATACCCTAGATGATAAGGGTTGGTTACGTAGGGACAGTAGACTTTGTGTACCACAGGACGAGAACTTGAGGAAGATCATTCTTGATGATGCACATCGTTCGAAGATGACCATCCATCCCGGCGGGGACAAGATGTACATGGACATGAGACGAGTTTACTTTTGGGCCGGCATGAAGAAGGATGTGGCCGAGTTTGTCGCTAGATGCTTGGTGTGCCAATAAGTAAAGGCAGAGCAAAAGAAGCCCGGTGGATTGTTTCACCCATTGGAGGTCCCACAATGGAAGTGGGAAAGCGTCTCGATGGACTTTATTGACGGGTTACTGAGATCGAGGAAGGGTAATACGGGGATTTGGGTTGTGGTAGACAGACTTACTAAGAGCTCCCATTTCATTCCCGTGAAGAGTAAGAGGACTGCTCCATGGTTAGCCTCCGTATACATTCGAGAGATAGTTTGTTTGCACGGTGTTCCTTCTAGCATAGTGAGCGACCGCGATCCTATTTTCACTAGCGAATTTTGGAAAAGCTTGCATGAGGCGGTAGGGACTCAGTTATGTTTGAGCACCGCATATCATCCTCAGATGGATGGCCAGACCGAGAGGGTGAATCGTATTCTAGAGGACTTATTGAGGTTGTGTGTCTTAGATTTCGGAGGTACATGGGAGGAACATCTTCCGTTGGTAGAGTTCGCATATAATAAAAGCTTTCAGTCTAGCATTGGCATGGCACCGTTCGAAGCTCTTTATGGACGGCCATGTCGTTCGCCTACATGTTGGTAGGAGTCTACAGACAAGATCTTACTTAAGCCCGATATGATTAGAGAGACTTCGGAAAAGATCGATTTGATTCGAAGGAGGATGAAGACGGCGCAAGATAGGCAGAAATCTTATGCTGACAAGAGGAGGACAGATCTTGAGTTTGATATTGGGGACATGGTCTTTGTCAAGGTGTCTCCATTATGGAACGTCGTTCGCTTTGGGTCCATTGGGAAGTTAGCACCAAGGTTCGTAGGGTCGTTTCCTATTAAGGAGAGGATTGGCCAGATGGCGTATAAAGTGGAGTTGCCCGAGAGACTTAGTGGCGTACACGATGTATTCCACGTATCACATTTGAGGAAGTGCTTGCACGAGACCGTGGAAGTGGTAGAGCCGAGCTTGCTTAGAGAGGTGGAGATAGAGCGTGATGCGATGATTCGACGAGCTCCTACGTGCATTCTTGGGTCGAAGATTAAAAAGTTGAGGAATCGAGAGGTCAAGCTAGTCAAAGTGCAATGGGGAGATGATGAGAGCGACGCTACTTGGGAGACGGAAGAGAAGATGCGTTCATTATACCCTTTTCTTTTCGAGGGTATGTCTTTTAATTTCTCCTTTATCGCTTGCCTTGTACCTATCTTATCTTTAGTATGTCCTCTCGCTAGTATATTTGACCTTTAGATAGGGTAGTCCTATGGTTGAAACATGTGTTTGAGACATGTTATGTATGATGGATGCATGTGGATGCAAGTGGTTGCTAGTGGTTGCTCGTGGATGCATATACACACACTTTAGACACTATATCGGCTCAGTCACTTCATATTGCATATTGCATATAAATGTGTGTACATATTTAAGTAATGAATGTATAATGGATGTACCATCATATGGATGTTGCATTTTGGTGAATGGTTGTGCACACATGTAGAAATAATATGTATCGATAGGATTTTTCGCATACATAATGGACGCATGGCACTATCATGATTTGCATTAAGGAGGTCAACTGAATTAGTAGACCGCCTGATTTTGCATTAGATAAGGAACATATACACACACTTCTTGCATATGTTCATACAACATTAGAAATTTTATAAGGACAATGGATGCCTGTGTTTGATGGTTGAGTAGATGGTTGTTTGGATGTTAGAATATGCATTCTCCTTAACTTGGAGATTTCGGGGGCGAAATCTTTTAAGGAGGGGAGAATGTAACACCCCGGATTTTTGAATAATCGAATTAACCAAAATAAAGAATAATTAATCTCGGACGTGAGAATTAAGGGAATGGGGTTGCGCCATTGTGTTCGTCTCGGAATTCTGGTTGAAATAGAGTCCGAGTTTGCGGGAAACGGGTACCGGATGAAGGAGTTATGGACGAACGAAGTTTGATGGCAAAAGAAAGAAAACAAATAATTTGCACTGGCGCACATGGGAAGTGCGCCAGTACAAATTTGCACTGGCGCACCTATCAAGTGCGCCCAGGCCGAGGCAGCAGGCCTGCACAGCTTTCTGGTTCAGGCTGACCCATGTTGCTGAGTCCTTTCTGACTCCTTGCTGAGTCATTAGGGCTGAGGTGTCACCCTATCCCAACTGAATGGTTTGGATTAACCCTAAGATCATCCGACGGCTTAAATTAATCCAAAACTCTATAAAAAGACTCATAGACTCAAACCCTAAATCAGAATTAAAACTGAAACTATGGCCGTCATGCTGTCATCTTGAACCCTAGAGTAGCCGCCACCAATTAGAGAGGAAGAACAACAAGTCAAATCAGTTCTATTCAACCCTAACAACGAATCTTCTTCAAAGGAAAGCTAATTCAACTTCAGAAATCAGAATTCAGAACTCAAGACCGCTTTTGAGTAGTGAGTTCGATAATTTTAATAAAATAATTAGTAATTTAATTGGATTAAGTTATAATGCGGATTGTATGGATGTGATGTGAATTATTGATCGCATGTTGTAATTATGTTGTAGGATTGTGTTGAAATCTGTATGACGTTATGTTGTGATGCTATCATTTATAATGTAAAGTTATGTTGCTATCATCTATGTTGTAACTTTATATGTAATCAAATCATCATGTTTCATATGCTAGTTTGGTTATGTTGATTCATATGATAAATCACATGTATGCAAGTTTAGATTTTGATTTAAACATGAATCATATACAAGTTGGGTAAAATTATAGGTGACCTTGCATGGTTATGACATCTAGTTTATGTGAAAATTTTGATTAAAAGTTAGGCTATGACATGTGTGAGTTATATGCTAAATTCTACATGATACTTTACATGTTAGATGCAAGTTTACACCATTGTTATGATGCATAAATCACATATGCGAGTTTATATAAATATATGAGTTTGGGATATGAATCATGTTATGCAATTTTAGGGTTATTGCCTATGCAAGTTTACACCTTTAGCTGTAGATCTATAACATACATGATTTATGCAAGTTCGTGACCATTATCTCAACAAGTTCACACCTTTAGATTTGGATTTATGAAATATGTTGTTTTATGCAAGTTGTAACTTTGGCCTATGCAAGTTTTAGATGTAAAACATCATTCACACACGCAAGTTCACCCCTATGTTTAGATCTATGTTTTAATTATGTATATATTGTGATGTTTTCTCTTTATTCCATGAGTTAGACTATTCGAGTCTAACGTATATTTTACGTTAAACGAACAAACATACAACGTGGGGTAAAGGGGATAATATTAAAAAGATTTAATTGGCATAAATGCCTTAAAAGGCATAAAATAAATTTGTGATGAAAATTGGTATGATTTTACATACCATAAATAGATGGACACAATTGAGTCAATTATGGACATCGTTAATTGATTGATAATTTGAATAGGGAAAGTAATTCAAATTGGAGAATGATTAACTAGGAGTAATTAATCGTCTAAGACACGAGGTTAGGCTCTTTTATGGTGTAAGACTGCCCGGACTCGCCCGGCAAATCCAGCTGCCACAAATGCCAGTCTAATGTGAGAGGTCTTAGGCATAAACTAAATACGTAACAATTGTAAAGGCACGAGGTTAGGCTCTTTTGTGGTGTAAGACTGCCCGGACCCGCCCGGCAAATCCAGCTGCCATAAATGCCAGTCTAATGTGAGAGGTCTTTATGAGGTTACGGTCTTAATGAATTAAGAAACACTTAACCAGATAAACATGTAGTGGGACATGAGGGGGTTAAGTGGGTGCCTTGGGTGGCATGTGGAGTATAGTGGGTGCCTTGGGTGGCATTTGAAATACGATTAGAAATACTTAACCAAAAATTGAAACATGTAAGTGAACATGAATAAGAAGTGGGTTAAGTGGGATGTACTAGAGGGGACCAAGCTTAGGTGGATAGCTTGTGTCAAGTAATGGGGGCCCATTTCAACCAGTAACCTATACGTATCTTTGTGGGCTCGACCCAAGTCGAGGACGGGACACGCATACTGGGATTGACTGTAAGAGGCTAAAACGGGTTAGTGGTGGCAACACAAGTCCAACGGGTTCATATGCGTGTGTGGACCCGGGCTGGTAGGTAAGACGTTGTTGCATCGTGTAGGTATAAGCCGTGCATCATTGGTGGTATCGGGTTGCCACTTTGGGGAGTGATACACCCCACTGTGGAGCCAGCACGGGTATCTACGAGTTAGGGAGTCGATCGCTTGGGGGTAGTCGGTACACCTACTGGAGATAGGGGCAGGCGGCACCTATGAAGGCAGCTAGGGGTGCACGAAACTACCAATATCATTATTAAGTCTGTAGGCGGGATCAACCTTAGGGTGACTAGTGGTGGTGCAGTATATTAGTGGTGGTGTAGTGTAGCAATTATCCTATAGTGTTGGTGTAGTCTAGTAATTATCTTATAGTGGTTTAGGTGCGCTTTAACGATATCGTTGTTCATCTTGTTTCCTTGTTTACTCTGCCATACTCAATGGTTCATGGTCATTTCCTTATTTTCCAACTTATGCCTTAGCCTAGTTACTTTGTTAATTATATTGTTAAAGTTATCGCACTCGCCAGACTTTATGTCTGACCCCCTTTGTTTCCTCCTCTTTTCTTCCTTTTCCCCTCCAGGTGCTCAGGTTGGAACTAGCACCAGTAGAGCTTGATTTTGGACTGCTTTTAGAAGATTGCTTGGATCGCTGAAGTAAAGTTCAACTTCTCTTTTATTTATGGCTATTTTGTATTGGGGATTATGTCTTTCAATTTATGTACTTTTGGTAGTCAAGATGGATATTATGTATTTTGACTCTGGTTTTTGATGATGTAATCAAACATGTGTGTTTTCCGCTGCAATGAAATAAAGTTTTAAATCTTTGAGTACTGTTTATATCTGTCTTGTTGTTAAGTTTCTGTTCTATACTTAAAACGCTCCATAGAAGTTAATGCATTCCCTTTGTGAGTGACATTAATGGACGTGGGGTTTTACAGAATACGTAGAAATCTTCTGCGCTATTTCCACAATTCTATATCATATGCGAAATTTTCTACGTCTTCCCTACGTCATAAGGCAGGGCGTAGGATTGGCGTAGAAAATTGATGAAATTTCCTACGCCTTTCCTATGCCATAAGGCAGGTCGTAGGATTGGGGTAGGAAATTGATAGGCAGAGTTCACAGTGTAGGAATGACGTAGGAAATTGATAGACAGAGTTTACGGCATAAGAAATTGATTACAATTATTTTTCCTTTTTGAGTTACGAAGGAAATTTATTAAATTTTTTCACTTTTTTCAACGTAAAGGGCATTTTCGTAATTTTGACATATTTAGCTTTAAAAATCATAATTTTCGAATAATTCATTTTTTACTTTTAATTTCGTAATTTTTTGGAATTTTTAAAATTTATTTAATTTTTTCAACATGAAGGGCATTTTCGTAATTTTGGCCTTTTTAACTTTGATTTTTTTTATTTTTGAATAATTCTTTTATCACTTTTAATTTCATAATTTTTTTGAAGTTTTTTCCACTTTTTCAAAATTTGAAGGGTATTTTCGTAATCTTTATACTTTAAGCTTTAGAAATGGTAATTTTCGAATAATTCTTTTTTTACTTTTCATTTCGTAAATTTTTGGATATTTTAAAATGTTTTTATTTATTTTTTCACCTTTTTCAACATGAAGGGCATTTTCGTAATTTTGGCCTTTTTAACTTTAAAAATTATTATTTTCGAATAATTCTTTTATCACATTTAATTCCATAATTTTCTAAATTTTTTGAATTTTTTTTCCTCTTTTTCCAATTTGAAGGGTATTTTCGTAATCTTTATAATTTTAGCTTTAGAAATCGTAATTTTCGAATAATTCTTTTTTTACTTTTCATTTCGTAATTTTTTGGATTTTTTGAAATTTATTAAATTTTTTCACTTTTTCCAAAATGAAGGGTATTTTCGTAAATTTAGCCTTTTAACTTTAAAATTTTAGTATTTGTTTTTATTAGCTAAATCAAATTTAGATACCTAAGTGGATTAAATGGGTAACCCACTTATTAGAGGGTTGGGTTATAAACGGCTTGGCTAATAAATGGGTCATAAATGGGTTGGGTCAAAACTCGACCCTACACATTTAGACCCAACCCAACCTATTTGACACTCCTATGTGTAACGACCCGGATTTTTGGTCGATTTATTTTAAATATTTAATATGATTTTAATTATTGAGTTGATAGTATAAATCGATTTTTATATTGAGTTCACGATTTAATAATCGAGATACAGTTTTATTTCGGTTTGACTGAATATTTAAAATTAAATATAATTGGATCAAAGTTAAAACTGAACCAAAATATTTCAGATAGTCAATATATTTTTTTATTTGAAAATAAATGATTATAAGTATAATTTATTATCAAGGAGTTGACTGTCTTGAATTTAAATTATATTATCGATTTAATATGGTACTTAAGAATAATTAATTTTCAAACAACCTAGGTTTTTGACAAAACTAAATTTATTGGGTCCATAACGTCAAACCATAGCAGTGTCAAGTTTCATTGAAATCGGAGATCATCTATGGCAGTTTCAGTGTTTTACTTCATACTTAAGTTACGTAAATTAATAAAATAATAAATCGTTGCTTCTTGGATACAGGGGATGTCGCGACTTAGAAAAAGGGGGAAATGAGGATTAGCGCAAGGTGGAATGGATAGGAAAGATGGTGCGTGTTAAGGTAAAAGCTACAGGCTTCGAATTTTACAGGGGAGAAAAGTAAACATGAATTAAGGTATAATTAAGCAACTAATCTAGTTAATTAGTTTAATTATTAATTTATTTACATTTTAATTTAATTCAATCTTGTAAAAAAAATATGTTGTTTATACAAAACTAGATTTGAATGCCATCAGATTTGGTGGACTCGTATCCTCGATAGATTCGCAATGGGAACTGGATTGAGTTTTTCTGAAGCCAGTTGGAGTTTCCGATTAAATTAAACGCTAATTTAATTTAATTAGAAAACAAATCACTGTTTTGTCAAAATAAAAATAAAGGTGAGTAAACTCACTCTCTGAATAATCGAGAATATTAATTTGGATTTGGTAGAGGCTGAATTTATATTAAAATATATAAGAATAGAGTTGAAATTTATTTATAAACGAAGTTTAAACGTTTATATTTAAATATAATTAAAACGAGCTTGCCGCAGCGCGGTAGTTCGTAATTCAGCGTTTCGAACTTCAGTTGAATATATAAACTCAATTTAAGTCGGAATTGTTTGAAACAAGAATCATCAGGACCGATTGAATAATAGTTTTCTAATGGAAGAGAAAAATATGGATTTCGCCTTATAGATTTTGAGTTATGTCAAAATCAAATTTCTAGAAAAATAGCGTCATAACCATTATAAAACCATAACGGTTTATTTAATAAATATAAGGATTTTAAGCAAATAAAAACTTATATTTACCTTATAAAAATCCGGACTTGAGTTATAAAATATATTCGAACTCAAGTGGAGTAATGAATTGATTTTTGAAATGAAAACTAGGTTTTAAATTATGGAATGAAATTAACTGTTTTGAAGATTGATTAGTTAATTGAATTTTGAATCGAAATTGAACTTTGAAAGTTAAAAATCGAATATGAAACTTAAGTTGAAAATGGAATTTGATTGGTTTATAAGCAAGTTAAAATTTTATTTGAACATGTTATGTTCAAATAAAAAGTGAAATAGGAAAAAGAGCTAATTAAAGAATAAATTAGAAATTTGAGTTAAAAATGATCGGATTGAGTTAAAATAATTAGAAATGGACGTATATGGGTTAGACATATTTTAGTAACAACTGAACGATTTGTTGTTAATGATACATTTACATTTTAATCAACGTTACAGTTTACGACATCATATTCATGTATTATAATTATTTGGGTGGCACATTGAAGAATATTTTATTACTCTGTTACATCAGTTCATGCTATTAATACTTAGTTCATTTTTTAATGTAATCAGTGGGCAATGAAGCATTTCAAGCATCAAGACATTTAGAGGCGGTCACTGGTTGGTCAATCACATTTACATATATAGTAAAGAGTTCAATGCAGGTTGGTCAGTCACTGTTTAGAAATGAGAATGTTGATGATGAATCATGAGGAGAAGTTGTAGCTGAAGTCCATGCAGATGCGGACCGCTTGTTCAAAATGATAGGAGAAGCATACGCCACATTGTCTGAAGGATTCAACGAAATGGCGTTCATTCCTATGTTTTGCTCTAGGTTTTATGTAGTTACTGAATATATTTTTCTTATAGGCTAGTTATATGTGTTTAGTCATTTTAGTTTGTTTATTTAGTAGAAAAACTATCATGGGTCTAATGGACATCAAAATGTTTTTTACAGGATTTAGAATCACTATTAAGAATATAGAGGCCTCCTGCTAAATGTTTGTGTGCTAAACGGGTCTAATGGGCATCAAAATGTTTTGTTACAACGCATGTACAATTTATACATTACTCATATAATTTATACAACGCCCGTACATGAGGTGTACAACGCTAATATAATTTATACTTTGTTTGTATAAGTTGTACATCGCCATTCCATTCTAGTTTGAATTTTGAAATCTCACGTTGGGTTCCACTCCTCCAAAAATTGTAGAACGCTCATAAAAATATCCGGTCTCTTCTAGAATGTAGAGGACGTCACCACGAGTCCAATGTTTCCAGTTTCACTGGATTTCAACAACATAGCAAAAAGATATGATTTTTATTTGAAAATCAAACTTTGCGACACCTTAAAGTGTTAAAACCTTTAAAAATAATTAAACCCGTACCTTTCAGTTTTCGTTCCAAACTAGGTTTGGATTTTTCGATCAATCCGTAGAACGATGCCAAAATCAGAGGGTACCACGTCGTAGGGTTACGGGGAGCGCCTGGAGGTGGGGACCGTGTCAGGTGCGACGGCGGCAGGTGGTGGCGGCGGGGCTTCGAACGGCGCAACTTCGATGAGGTGATTCTCGAGATTCGCGCGTCGATAGGGGGTGCTCCTTATATGGATTTGAAGAGGAGGAGGAGATCTTCAAAATCCCCAACAGGAGTGAGGTCTGATTTGGCTTGGTTTAGCCGGAATTTGGTCGGGAAGTGGCGAAGCGATTTCCGCCTTCGATCGCGATAACGGGGAGAGAGAAAATATTTTATTTTATAAAAATTCTGATTGGTCCGTGCTATTTATAATTCCAAAAATATCTGTTTTTCCCAATGAACTCCAATTCAAACCCAACGACTGTCGTCCTTAGCTAATTACCCTCATTCCGGACATAATGGAATATGTTTCGTAAGCCTATTCGACTGTTTCAGGCAGTTTTTCTTCAAATTAAAATATAAAATATTCAATTTTTGATTTGAACGTACATTTTAATTTGTCGGGGCCACATACTAATTCTAAAAATCATAGAAAAATTATTTCTGGCTTTGTTTTGTCGACACTGTCCCAACAAAACTGATTTCGTCGAATTTGGAGACCGTTTAAAAAATGGACTTTTCTGGTCGATCAAATTCAAATTGAAATTACCAAACGTGTTTTCCTTCGCCATGCTCACATATTAGTTCCAAAAATTATGGAAATTGGAACCTAGCAATAAATTGACATTCCGGATCCAACAAAAGTGGTTTCGTCTAAAACGGAGGTCGTTTGCAAAATTTCTTTTTTTAAGGGCCATGTTCATTCTATATTGACTGTTCAGAATATTCAACTGGCCATATCTTTTGATTCCCGCTATGAAATTTCAATTTTTCAGATTTTTTGGAAAGATATACTCAAATAGATTCAAATAGTTTTGGTTTCCCAAAATCCGCTATATTTTGCACCTGTGCGTTCAGTTAAAGTTCAACGTCCGTGCTATATTTATTCTATATTCTACACTGACTATTCGACTGGCCATAAATTTTGTTTCCCGCTATGAAATTTCAATTTTTCAGATTCGTTGGAAAGATCTTTCCAAATAGATTCAAATATTTTTGGTTTCACCAAAATCCGTTATACTTTTCACTTTGTACATTCAGTCAAAGTTTAGTGTCCGTACTATATTTACTTTATATTCTACACTGAATATTCGACTGGCCATAGCTTTTGATTCCCGCTATGAAATTTCAATTTTTCAGATTCGTTGGAAAGATATTTCTAAACAGATTTAGATATTTTTGGTTTCACTAAAATCTGTTATATTTTGCACTCTGCACATTCAGTCAAAGTTCAATGTCCACGTTATGTTTATTTTGAATTCTGCATTGACTATTCATTTGGCTATAACTTTTGATTTCCGCTATGAAATTTGGATTTTTCAGATTCGTTAAAAAGATATTTCTAAACAGATTTAAGTATTTTTGGTTTTAGTAAAATCCGTTATATTCTGCATCCTTCACAGTTAGTCAAAGTTCAGTTCAAATTTTCAACTACCGCGCTATTTCTTCGTCGTTATTCATTAAAATAGCCAAATAAAAAATATTAATTGGCTCCGATTTTTCGGGTTGTTACAAAAACAATATATTATCTTGCCTCCTGCCAAGTACCCAAGCAAATCAAATCTTAACTAGTGTAACAACAAATACATGTGCTAAAGTAAGTATAATATCTTAAAATTTGGTAATTGTTGTATTTTATTCTTATAACCAAAGAAGTTGTCTTTGTTTATTTTTGAAGCACTTGGATTCCAAATACTCATTTTCAAACTTTGAATTCCACTGAAAGCCCTAACTCAAATATTGATTTTTGTCTGATGATCAAAAATGACTATTCATATTATGCTCTTTTATTGATCAAGAATCAATATTGATATTTTTCTTGTATTTATTTATAAGGTTTGAAGCGTACCGGCAAGAGTTGTAGGTTTTGGTGGAACAATTATCAACGACCGGATATGCACAGAGGAAATATCACACCAGAGAAGTAGCTTCTTATTATGGACTTGCATTTATAAACGAGGTAATAGGTGAGTTATCTTGCATTTTGGTTTGGTTATTTGGATGAATTCACGTAGTCTAATTATTTTTTTAATTTATTTATGAGGTGGTCAAAAATTACACGGTAGCTATCAAGGAGAACTAAAAATGAGTGATTCATCATGTGCTGGATTCTTTGCGTTCAATCTCTGAGTTCTGGATACTTTGGAAAATTGGCACGGTCTAACATAAATATATTGGTATTTCAAGTTAATTATTAATGTAGTTAATTCATTGTTTGTTTATTTCGTGGAACAACTAATGCTTTTAAAGTGATTGAAATTCTTGAAATGATCGTATTTTCTATGGAAACGATATTCATTGTGTTCACTACAATATTAATCAACGTAAATCAAGTTATTATCCAAAGGGTATCCATAGAAAGATGGTCGTCTATTCAAGTTAGGCCATGACACCCTATTTTAGAGAAATCTATTTTCTAGAGTAATTAATAAGTTTATCATAAGTAATTAATATGTTTGTTGTGCGCAAATTGATAATTTGGTTAAGGAAGCGTCAGGACAAGCCCTTCAAAACGTAGATCTAATGCTTGGATACAAGGAGAATTTGTGCTTCAGTTTTAGCACTTTCAGTTTTTCAAATGATAATTGTATATTTTTAAGTGATTTATTTAAATTGATTACTTCAATAATTTGTGATTGATTTATTACATCTACTCTTGCATTTTTTTATTTTAGTTAAATATTCACTAATATAATAATATATTTTGAACTAATATTAGTTTCGTTTCTCCATTTATTATTTTAATCCATTAATGATTTAGAGCTATAAAAAAACTAAACATTAAGAGGGGCTAAATAACCATGGTATATATGATAAAAGTATGTTGTGAATAATTAATATGAATTCCTTTTGTTAACATATATCTAGTCTTAGATTGACTTATATGTACAATTCATGGTGTAATTAATATATTTTTCCATTACTTCAATTTTTTCTACAATTATGCTATAATTTTTTCATTAAAATCTGATTTAAAATAAATTACAATAAATATATTTATATTCTATATTAAATATTTTAAGGTCGGTTTTTCCATCATTGTATGGTAATACTTGTACGTTTTTTAAAATCATTTTTAATATTAAGAATAATCTTTTCTTTAAAATCAAATGTGTATTTAATTGAAAATTATAATATTTTGTTTTAATTTAATTAAAATGGAAACCACCGTACATATTTTTTTTCCCTTCAAAATTATAAAACTAAAAAACAGTCCGTTCATTCAAAACATCGCATTCATCCCTATCTCCAATGCAGACCCCCATCCAACCCTAGCTATCAAACCGCATTCCCAATCCAAACCCCATTCAACCCTAATCAAAACCGCATCTCCAGTTCATATGCACAAATCTCACCACTCACCCTGAATTAATCGATTTTGTATCAAGTTCCGATTTGCATCCGCTGTTCGTTCCTACCGCCGGTTGAAGAAGCGAAGTTCGTTAATAAGAACAGCAAATCTCTTTAATCTTTACCTCCGATTAGGGTCTTGATTCGTCGATCTTTCTGCCTGAGATCCGTAGCCTATTTTTTAAATTTTATGATAAGGATATGTTGATTATACGGTGATAAATTTTACTTCCGTAAGAATTTTACAGTGATAATTTTTTGTTAAATTCTATTTGTTGATTTAGGTGTCAATCTCTCGATCTGCAGATTTGTTGACGTAAGGAACTAAATTCACGTAGTTAGGAATCAAATTCATGTGGTAAGGAGTTAAATTCAAAGAATTTTTTATTTGTTTTATGCTTAAATCTTGATCTGTTGATTTATTGTTTAATACTTGTGATGTTCATATCATGTTTGATCATTTTCACAAAGAGGTAATTAGAGAGAAGGACGAACTTTGCCGAAAAATTAGGTTGAAGGACACCAAGTTTTATTTTTAGTCTGAAGGACAAACTTTAAACCAAAATTACGCTGAAGGAAAATACTAAATGTAAATAGCATTATATTCAGGTTTTTACACTACACGAAAATGCTAAATGTAATTAGCATTATTTAGTTTTACACTGCAGAAAATGCTAATTATATTTACCATTGTCCTTCAGCCTAATTTTTTTCAAAGTTTGTCCTTCAGCCTAAAAATAAAACTTGACGTCCTTCAGACTAATTTTTTTTCAAAGTTTGTCCTTATGCATATTTTCCACTTTCACAAATAATGAAAACTTCTACCTCCTCCTCTGCCAAAACATAACCAGTCACTGAAATGGTCATTATGACTGCTGATTTAATATATACTTATGAAAGGAGTACTGGTGTTTTACATAAACACACTGTTGATTTAAGGGTGCGCTTAAGGGTGACTGCTGATATATGCAGTGGCGGATATATACATGTGCATGGTGTGTCAAGAAGTGACACACCATTATTCTCAAAAAATAAAAACAAAAAACAAGATGAATTAATTTTGTAGTTCTAGTCAAGATTTATAACTGCTTCATATATCCGTTTTGTAAGACCTGGATGAATTAATTTAAGTAGTTCTAGTCAAGATTTTTTTTATTGTAGTAATAGTTTGTTTATCAAAGTGAACCAAAGGCACTAGGTGTTAAATTAATTCAAGTAAAATATTTCGAAATTGCAAACAAAAAAAAGTTGAAGAAGTATAAGATTGATAGCATCTCATTCCAATTTTGAATAAGCTTTATCCCTAGCAATGAGAAGACATGTTTCCGGAAAAGAACTTAATTCATCCTTTTGATAATCTCTAGCCGTCTTATTGTCAGCATCTCCATCTTTGACATGATGATTTTCTTTTTCTTGCCTTACTGAATTGTTTGCCAACTGCCACTGTCCCATGAAATGAGATTTCCAATGTAGATTGCTATGTATTTCCTAAACGGCTAAACCTTGTTGGATAAATAAGTCATTAGTCAAAGCAACTTTATACTTGTCTAGTTTCCATGACTTTTTTTGCAGATCAACACTCTTACAATATTCAAAATCGTGTAAATAAACTCTGATAATACTTCCAAGTTAATGTATAATACAAAAATTCTCTTATGAATTCTGAGAACTCTGAACTTGTACATTACTTTTCCACCCCCAGTTACTTCTATGTCTATGCCTAAAAGGTTTTATATTGAGCTATTGCTGATAAGATGGTTTGGTTTCGTATACCTCTACTAATATGAGTTATGTAAACATGCCAAATTTATGCTAAATTTTGATGCAGCCATTTGCAAAATTGGATTGATTAATCAATGTGCTAATAAAGTATCCTAATGTTTAGTTACAGAATTCAATTCGAAGTACGATTTATTTTGTATATATATAATAACCGTAATACGAAAATAATTCAATTCGAAGATAAAACTGAATCGAAATGGTTCAGATGATCAATATATATTCTATTTGAATATAAACAACGATAATAGAAATTTATTGTTGAAGTATTTATTTGTTTTAAATTTAAATTATATTATATCGATTTAATATGGTTATTTTATACATATGTTCAAAATAAATTTCAGAAAATATTCTGTTGAGTTCAGTATAACGCTATAACATTCGAACGACAGTCGGTACGCTAAAACAACGGTTCACGATTTTTAATTATGAACCCCGAGATGTTTATAATGGATAAGAACGAAATCGAATCGAAAATCAAATCGATATCTGTTTAAAAAGAATAAAAGATCTCTTTATATCGAATCAGAATCAAATCAAATTAATTAGAAAATCTTTTTAATTAAATAAAAAGATTTGTTGTACTTCCTGTCCCCTTCCTTCTATAAAATCGCGATGGCCCTTCCATTTCTCCTTTCTATTTTTGTTTTGTTCATTTCCCTCAGATCAAAACAATTAAATGGCCGATCATTTTATTTCAACCCCAAATATCAAAATAAAATCGAAGCTTGAAGACAGCTTCCACCTCATTTCATATTTCCACTCGAAATCAGAATCAACAAAAAAAGGGATGCCTGATTCCTTTAATCCCAAAATCGAAATGAAATCCAACCATCGCGAGTCCAAGTGCGGCGGCAAGCAAGGAATAGGAAAACGATACAAGGCCTCTTGAAGCTCGCATCTAGTTCGATTTCAAGCATTGCGATTTAGGGTTGAAGTGTTGGAATCGCGATGGACACTAGTTGAAGCCCGACATCGACCTAGGGACACACGCGAAGTACGGCGATGTGGCACTGCCATTGTTTGTATGGAAATTGAGGAAGTCGATCCATGATTGTGCATCTGATGCTACGATGCTCGGTGATGACTGTAGAGTGATAGGGGTTTGGATGTGAAGTCAGCGTAGGGTAAGGGAGTTGCTTGATTCCCAAAACCAGGAGGGAGATTCGAATAGGGGTCTGTGAAAGGGGAACGCAGGGTGTTCATGTGTATGGGGATCGATCTGGAAAGGATTAGTTGAGGTGGGAAAGAAGGCTGAGTACAGAAGTGAATTTTTATTCAGGTTTGAATTTTGCTGTAAAAGCCAAGACCCTATTCAAAATGGATTTAAGGTAATTTATCTTAGTTTGATTAGTAAATAATATAATTAAGATTTTTATTTTAGAAATTAGTTTATAAAATTGGTCATTTATTGTATAGGAATTAGCTTATAAGATTTGTCATTTATTTTATATAGGAATTTGTTTATATAAAAGAAACTAGTTGGTAAATATATAAATGGTAGGATAGTTTGTTTGAGTATGGAAATTGGCATTTACCGCTAAGCTTGAAATATAGAAGCCGTAAGGAAATTATTGAGTAAATCATTTTATGAATCATAAATTATATTGGTCAAGTTAGAAGAAATTTAGTAACCATTAAAAGAAGAGAAAAATAGAGGAAAGTTATTTAAATAATTGATTTAAATAAATAAATTGTTAAACGGTAAATTTAAATAAAATTATCGCAGGTTCGAATTTTATTCGAGAAGATTAGCAGTCGGTAATTTGGAGAAAAACAGGATATTCGACAACTGAAACTCCGGTGAGTAAATCTCACTCACAGTTTTATATTTAAATTTATTTTTATCGTAAAAAATAAATTTGTTGGTTGCTTGGGTGCATGAATGAATTGTTGAATTTTTGTGGTTATTGGATATTTCCCGCAATACTATTAGCGGATGCCCGCAGTATCATTAGCGGATGACCCTACGCCCACGTATATAAGTGGATCCCCCTTTTTACCGCGATATCCTGCCTCGAAGCAGGATGGGTATTATTTCTGTTGACTAACGTCTGTGGATGCAGGAAAACAGGTTGGAGGGATCCAACTGGATTCCTCAAAGATATACTATCTTTTTGTTTATTTGTTTGCATATATACTTTTATATATGATGTATTAGAAACCCTAAAATAAATAATTTGGTTGTTTGGTGTCTAAATATCACTGGGCCTAAGTGTTAATTTGTAAAAATACCCTGAAAGGATTATTTGAGATTTAAAGGGGGAATTCTATTTTTCTAAAATAGAATTTGAATTTTTAAATAGACTTGAAATATAAACTTGTTTTGAAAATCAAAACAAGTAGTTCCTTTATAAACGAAGTTTATAAATAGTTCATTTATAAACAAAGTTTATAAATAGTTCATTTATAAACGAAGTTTATAAATAAAGTGAAATGAATTATCATTGGATAATTCAGAAATAAAAATCCAAGTGTGAATTTTGAAAAGGAAGATTATCATTGGATAAATTCGAATTTTTAAATTCAAATGTGAATTTAAAAATATGAAAGGGGAAATCGTTTTAGAGAAATAATCGATGGAATTTATTCTGGTGTTCAGAATATAAATTGAACGAAAATAAATCGATAAGGATTTATGAGGTGAATTCGATTAATTCGAATTTATTTAAGCAGAAGTTAAATTGAATATGAAAATAATTTGGTATTTATATTTATAAGTTATTACAAGTAGAATTTCCAAAATGAGATTTTGGATTTAAAAAGAAACTTGAAAAGGGAACTTGCTTAAATATTAAACAAGGAAATTATTAAAATGGTGTTTATAAATAAAATAAATAAATTATCAAGAGATAATTTGAATATTAAATTTAAAGAGAATTGGAATGGAATTCGAATAAAGAAAATTCAAAAATAGATTCGAATATAGAAATTCAAATATAGTTTAAAAATAGATTGAATGTAGAAATCCAAATGAAATTTGAAAATAAATTGAAGTTCAAATGGAGATTTAAAATAGAATTTGAAAATAGAAATTTCAAAGAGAATTTGAAATAGAATTTGAATTTAAAGGAATTCAAATAGAATTTGAATTCAAAGGAATTCAAATGGATTTGTGTAAAGAAAATTCAAATGAAATTTAAAATATAGAGATTTGAAAATAGAATTGAAATGGAATTTAACTATAAAATTTGAAAATAGAATTCAAATGGAGTTTAAATATAGGAAATTCAAATAGGATTGAAACGAAATTTGAATATAGAAGATCGGGAAATATTATGTTGTATTGGAAAATTGGATTTGATATATATTAAAAATATATCAGAATGGAGTTGAATTTATTATAAACGAAGTTAAAACGTTTATGTTTATAAATATAATTAAAACGAACTCGCCGCAGCGCTGCAGTTCGTAAATTGACGTTTCGAACTTCAATTGAATATATAGAACCTAATTGAAGTCGGAATTCTTTGAAACAAGAAACGTCAGTACCGATTTGATAACAGTTTTCTAATGAAGGAGAAAAAAATCTGAATTTCGTCGTATATATTTTGAGTTATGTCAAAATCAAATTTTTAGAAAAGCAGCTCCATAACCATTTAAAACCATAACGGTTTATTTAATTTTATAA
Source organism: Allium sativum (assembly GCA_030737875.1). Lineage (NCBI taxonomy): Eukaryota > Viridiplantae > Streptophyta > Magnoliopsida > Asparagales > Amaryllidaceae > Allium > Allium sativum. Next base: position 49,586,513 of record CM060922.1, on the reverse strand, counting down.
AAGGATTTTAAGCGAATAAAATCCGAATTCCTATTTAGAAAATTTCAGATTTGAGTTGTAGATTATATGTGAACTCAAGTGGAGTAATGGATTGATTTTTTGAAACAGAAATCAGATTTTTGATTATTGAATAGAATTAACTAATTTGAATAGTAATTAGGTGATGAGATTTTGAATTGATATTGGGCTTTGAATAAGTGAATTCGATTTGAAAATTTATATTCGAAATCGAAAAGGAAACTAGAATTGAAATTGAAATTCAATTTGGTTATGAGCAAGTTAAATATTTTGTTTGAACATGTTATGTTCAAACAAAAGAAGTGAAATAGGCAAAATAGCTAATTAAAGAATAAATGAGCGAAACTGAATTCAAACGATTGGATTGAGCTGAATTGAATTGAAAACAGGGGAACATGTGTTAGACAGGTATGGGATGAAGTATATGAAGATTTTTAATTTATGTGCCCAACAAAAAGGTACATGTTTAAGTTTATATATGAGGTTTTATGCGCCGTATCGGCAAGCCGCTTGGCTTTTTCTTTTTTTTTTGGATTGGTGAGAGCCATGGGAGGCTATTTGAAATATCCCGAAGCTCCTGGTACAAAGGAGGTTATGGCGAAATTTTCCGGGAATTTAAGGAGTTAGAATATTTTTAAGATAATTTGATAGTTAGAAATCTATATATCGAGATATATATATATATATATATATATATATATATATATATATATATATATAGAATTCGATAAGGAAACGAAATAAAAATAGAATATTGTAAACAAAAGGGATATCTATAAATTAGAAATATAAAGCGAACCATATACATGTTTTAAAAATGAATAATTTGGTTTTATAGTGTGTTTATTCGAGGTAAGTGGTTTTGCCGTTTTGAAGTTGAGGATGTTTTCAGTCAAGGTCTGAGAGGTAATTTTACCCCAACTTGATTGATTTCATTTTTAATTGATAAATAGCAGGATCCAGTCTCGAAGAGAAGTGTTTGAAAAGGAGTTAGTTGAATAAAATATTTTGGGTTGTTGTAACGATGTTTTATACAACATTCGTTTTAACCCAAGTGATGGAATTTTCGAAATATAAAAGTAAGTATTCCCTGAGTATAATTAAAGTAGTCGGGAAAGAGATAAGTGATCGAAAATGTTTCAATTGTGAATAGAATATATTTTTTATAAGTATAGAAAATAAAAGAAGGTGATATAGGGAAATGTTTTCCAACTAGCATAAGAGATCAATAAGATTACTGAAAATATTTAGTTAACAAATATTTGATAGGGAAATGAAGAAGTGAATTAATTAGTGAAATATTAATTAAATGGCCCAGTGATTGTTTGATGTTTTGAATGGATGTTTGTTTTTCTTCGATAGTTAAATAACCGACTATCGAAGTGTTTGCCAATATCGTTGTCAATATGGAGAGATCGGTTGGATTTTTATCCGTGAACCACTCTATATTGGCAGTAGCGTTGCGAATCAGATTATATTAAAATATTCGAAGACGGAGTAAAGTGCAAGGGCTTTTTTCTATTAGTAGAAATTGTGCCTTCGGTTTCGTTCAATCCCAGAACGAACGTATATGGACGAATGTCTGACAGAGTATTTCCAATGATCGAATATATTGGTCTGTATAAATATACATGGTGGCAACGGATTTATTCCCTTAGCCTAACATCCAGAATATTTGTGCAAATCAATTAATGATTAACGGATCTGACAATGTGGCATTCAAAGTGATTATGTTATAAATGAATGACAAGTAAGCGTAGCCTCAAGCCTCAACAACCGGGAAATGACAAAAATCGGGCAGGCAGCATGGCTATGTGGGTCGCTCCCATTAGGGTGTATAATCACCTATCTAGAGATTCATTTAATTCCTTATTCTATTCGATGTTGTCCCATTCGGGAAACGGTTGCTGATCCCAACCGTTGGTGATATACATTCGATACACTCAAGCGAAATGAATGGTCGGTCATGTGTGGGTCGGGTTGCAAGACGTTCTTGTTGAACCCACTGTATTGCCTCTAGAGATATACTATCAGCAGGTGGTCCCATACCTTGTCATGTTGGAAATCCAACCTCCAATAAGAGCCCTGCTGTTTTTGATTTTATACTATGTATGTGGAGCGTGAGATGCAAGCGTTCCGCTAGATTCTATTTATTCGATTAGACATTATTATAATATCACTGGATTTTTGTATCAAAGATTTTTTTTAGGTTATAGTAAGGTAAAAACCGTCCATGTTTATGTGTGGGCCGGTATTACTATTATCTTTTCTTTTGAAAGGATTTTTAAGTTAAAAAATTGGTTGGAATTTACACACACCAGTCCCATGACTGACCTAGAGTTTATTTTGTTTTGTTTTCCCTAAACTCTTGGGTGCCCAAATTGGTACGGGTAGTCAAGTAGTCGGAATTTTTTAGATTCACTTGGAAGAGCTGGAAGCAGGAGGCTTCACCAGTTAGCTATATACTATCATGTATTCCGCTGTGAACCATGTTTGTATCTGGAAACAGGTAATAACTGTTGTGCTCTGATGATGGTATGTCTATAAAGTTACTGATTTGTATTTCAAAAGTTATGTTATATAATATATTTTATTCGTTCCGCTTTGAGATTTGTCTTCTTTGTTTTCTTCTATTCTAATATTTCTTTCTTTCTATTTCTCATCCTCTAACTTCTTTCTAATAATGAGTCGTATTTCTGTGTAATTTGGGTTGAACGTGTGGTGTTATTAGTCAACTCAGATAGTACAGATTTGCGGGTCATTACATATATATCATATCCAATGCATTTCTAGTTGTTGCATACCTAAAAGAAACAAATTCCTTAGAAATTTTGGCCCCGTCTGGCGAGTATTGTATATGATCATTTTATAGATATTCGTTTTAACACAAAACGGATATCGATATTCATCTGATACAATATTTGTGGATTTGTCCTAATATTGGACAAGTTGCTATCATGATAATGTTTGCATTTCGTAAATCATTTTAATTCAAATGTTTCACAAAATTTCAGTTGTACTTTCTTTTATTTCGCGTGTACGTACATTTGCGTATGGTACGGGAAATAAACGGAGGTGCTGCCGAAATTTTATTGAACTTTTGAATTAAAATATTATGTGATTGCAATGGGAAGTAGGATGACCGACCTTTAAATATTACATCAAGGATATATATTAATATACCGAAAGCATTAAAGTACGATATAGTAATAGCAATTATAAAGTTTTATTTATAATAGATGTCATAATATTATAAGTTCTTAATTGTAATAATAATCAACAGTATATTTATCAAAACATGATGTACCAGTAAATAAAAATATTTAAAACAATAAAAAAATAAGTTGAATTTACCAAAAAAAAAATTTAAGTTAATTTAATATTAATATATTCATAGATTATATAAAGTGGAATTAATAATAATAAAAAATGTGTTAATATATTGCATGATGTCGTAGCTAAAACAAACAAATTCCTTAGAAATTTTGGCCTCGTCTGGCGAGTATTGTATATGATTGTTATATAGATATTCGTTTTTAACACAAAACGGATATCGATATTCATCTGATACAATATTTGCTGGATTTGTCCTAGTATTGGACAAGTTGCTATCACAAGAATATTTGTATTTCGTAAATCATTTTAACTCATATGTTCCATAAAATTTCAGTTGTACTTTCTTTTATTTCCCATGTACGTGCATTTACGTACAGTACGGGAAATAAAGGGAGGTGCTGCCGAAATTTTGTTGAACTTTTGAATTAAAATATTTTGCGAAATGAAAATATTATTGTGATTGCAATGGGAAGTAGGATGACCGACCTTTTAATATTACACCAAGAATACATACTAATATACCAAAAGTATTAAAGTACGATATAGTAATAGCAATTATAAAGTTTTATTTATAATAGATGTCATAATATTATATTAATTGTAATAATAATCAATAGTATATTTATCAAAACATGATGTACCAATAAATAAAAATATTTAAAACAATAAAAAAATAATTAAACTTACAAAAAAATGGCTAAGTTAATAAAATATTAATGTATTCATAGATTATATAAAGTGGAAATAATAATAATAATAATAATAAATATGTTAATATTTTGCATGATGTCGTAGCTAAAAGAAACAAATTCCTTAGAAATTTTGGCCCTGTCTGGCGAGTATTGTATATGATCGTTATATAGATATTCATTTTTAACACAAAACGAATATCGATATTCATCTGATACCATATTTGTTGGATTGTCCTAGTATTGGACAAGTTGCTATCATAAGAATATTTGCATTTCGTACATCATTTTAACTCAAATGTTTTACAAAATTTCAGCTGTATTTTCTTTTTATTTCCCATGTACGTGCATTTGCGTATAGTACGGGAAATAAAGGGAGATGTTGCTGAAATTTTGTTAAACATTTGAATTGGAATATTTTACGAAATGAAAATATTTTTGTGATTGCAATGGGAAGTAGGATGACCGACCTTTAAATATTACATCAAGAGTATATATTAATATACTGAAAACATTAGAATTACGATATAGTAATAGCAATTGTAAATAATGGCAAGTTTTATTTTTAATAAATGTCATAATATTATAAATTCTTAATAATAATTAATAGTACATTATCAAAACATAATGTACCAATAATTAAAAGTATTTAAAACAACAACAAAAATAAGTTAAATTTACAAAAAAAATTGCAAAAATAGTTCATGTATGTGCATTTGCGTACAGTAAGGGAAATAAAAGGAGATGTGGAAATTTTGTGAACATTTGATTTGAAGCATTTTGCAAAATGAAAATATTCTCGCTGTTGCAATGAAAAGTAGGATGACCAACCTTTAAATATTATGTAAATATATATTATATTGAGACATTAAAATTGCGGTATAACAAAAGCAATTGTAAACAATGGTAAGTCATTTTTAATAAATATCACAATATTATAGATTCTTAATAATACTAATGATAATTACTAGTACATTTATCAACGTAATGTGCCAATAAATAAAAATATTTAATACAATAAAAAAATAAGTTGAATCTACAAAAGTTATTTTCTCTATTTAATAAACTGAATACATACACTAATATTTTTATTTTACTTGCACAGTAAAATATGGATCATTTGAAAGGTCGAAGCTGGATGTACAAGAATGTAGGAAAACAAGGAGGATCGATACCAGTGCATTTTCGAAATGGGTTGGAAGTATTCACGAAAGTAGCTTCTAATAATAAAACAAACATGACAGAAATACGGTGTCCTTGTATGAAATGTCGTGCTTTAAAATTTCTCGATTATGACACCGTATTGTCACATTTGCTTCAAAAAGGATTTATGGTTGACTATTTAGTGTGGACATTTCATGGCGAAGAGGTGAATAAGCATAATACAACGACTGTTGATGAAGTTGAAACTGAGAACATTGATATGGATTTTAATGAAGTTAGTCCAGAGAATAGAATGACGGAAATGGTACATGATGCTGCTGGTCCGAGTATGTGGGCTAATTCATCCGAAGTAGATGAAGAACCTAATTTTGAGGCCAAACATTTTTTTGATTTGTTAGAAGCATCAAAACGACCACTTTATAAAGGATGTACAATGACACACTTATCAGTGACATCCAGATTAATTGCTATAAAATCTGAATATAGTGCCATAGAAAACTTGATGAATGCAATTCTAGGTTTATGTAAAGAAATACTTCCACCTGACAACGTACTGGCGGAAAATTGGTATACATTAAAAAAAGAAATGTCTGCATTAGGTTTGCCATATGAAAAGATTGACACATGTCGAAGTGGATGCATGATTTATTGGAAAGAGGATAAAAATCTCAAGAGCTATAAATTTTGCAATGATCCTAGATATAGATTGACAAAAAATAGTGGTAAAGGTATACCTTTCACCCGTATGCATTATTTCCCACTTACACCTAGGTTACAAAGATTATATGCATCTCGTGCTACGGCAGAACACATGCGCTGGCATCGTGAACGACGTCAAGAGGAAGGAGTTTTATGTCATCCTTCAGATGGCAAAGCATGGAAACATTTCGATAGAGTATATCCCACTTATGCTCGCGAAGCACGAAATGTTAGACTTGGTTTGTGTATAGATGGTTTCGCACCATCTAGTTCATTCGGCAAACCGTACTCAACTTGGCTAATTATTCTAACACCGTACAATTTGCCTCCTTGGATGTGTATGAAAGATCCATATATGTTCTTAACTATCATTGTTCCTGGACCAAAAAATCCCAAAAATGGGATAGATGTATATTTGCAACCTTTGATTGATGAGTTGAAAAAACTATGGATTGAAGGAATTGTTACTTACGATGTGTCAAAGAAAAGTTTTTTTAGGATGTTCGCTTCCTTGTTGTGGAAAGTAAGTGATTTCCCAGCTTATGGGATGCTTTTTGGATGGAGTACCAGTAGGAAACTTGCTTGTCCTATTTGCATGGACTCGACAGAATCATTTCGACTTAAATATGGTGGCAAACAATGTTGGTGGGATCGTCATCGTCGTTTTTTGCATCAGAACGATCGTTTTCGATATGACAAGAAAAACTTCAAAGCAAATACAATTATTACTTTAGGACCACCAGATATTATAGATAGTGAAGATGTGTATGACCTTGTGCAAGATTATCCCAAAATATATGAGATTGGAAAAGAGCCAAAAATTGCTGGTAAAGGGCAACAACATAATTGGTGTAAACAAAGTATATTCCGGGAGTTACCTTACTGGAGGAATCTTAAACTTCGACACAACTTGGACATAATGCACAGTGAAAAAAATGTGTTTGAGAACTTTTTTAACACAATAATGAATGTGAAAGGAAAAACCAAAGATGATTTGAAGTCAAGACGCGATATTGCGTTGTACTGCAATCGTCCGGAACTTAAACTTGATCATGAACGTCCTAACTTCAAATGACTTGCTTGTTATGAATTGGAAAATGAACGCCGTCGAAAACTATTAGAGTGGATCGAAAATTTGAAGTTTCCAGATGGAATTGCTTCTAATATGAAACGATGTGTTGATACGAAGGAACTTTAGTTATTCAGTATGAAGAGTCATGATTGCCATGTATTTCTCGAGACTCCTTTTCCGATATCATTTAAGAAGCTATTACCACAGAAGGTCTGGTTGCCTATAACGGAACTTAGTTTATTTTACAAAGATTTATGCTCTACCACTCTTAGAAAAAATCATTTGGAAAAGCTAGAGAAAGATATACCGAAGCTGTTGTGTAAACTGGAGAAAATATTTCCTCCTGGTGTTTTTAATTGCATGGAACATCTTCCTGTACATTTACCGACTGAAGCATTAATGCGAGGTCCAGTTCAATATGGGTGGATGTATCCATTTGAGAGGTATGTATAATGAAACGTAATATCATATTCAATTTTCTAGTTAACACAAGCATGATATATTTTGTATCGTACTTCATCAAATTCAGGTACTTGGGCCACTTAAAAAAAAAAGTGAAACAAAAAGCGCATGTTGAAGGTTCAATTTGTCAAGCATACATAATCGAAGAAGCATCCACATTTTTCAATTACTATTTTGAAGACCATGTTAAACCACTTTTTACTAGTGATCATCATAATGATGATATTATGGATTATTCAGTGGACATTTCCTTAAATGTCTTCCAGAAACGAGGACGTCCATGTGGTAAATGGAAAGATTGTGGTTTTCAGACGCTTAAGGATTTTTGTTTAGCTAAGTCAACAGTGCTTCTTAATTGTGTAGAACTGTCAAATCTCATTAGGTACTTAACACAATTATTGTTTAATTAATGTCAGTTGTGTTCTAGAATAAAATTTGACCTTATTATAATCGTTTAACAGTAAATTCAAAGAAGAAAATCCAACTGTTACAGCTAGTAAATAATTCGAGCATTGGTTCAAGAAATATGTAAGCATATTTTTTCAAAATATTTTGCTTAGTGTTTACTTTATGTTAATTTGTATTTTGTACATTCAATAGGTTGATGATAATGGAATAACCGATGTTTGTTATAAAAAGCTTGCATTTGGTCCGATGATGAAATATAGAAAATGCCCAGTCATGTACGTGAACGGCTTTAAATTTCATATAGCGGATTTTGGAGCACATAAAACAACCTACAACAGTGGGGTATGTGTTAAAAGAGGAAATGATGATGATGATTTACATGATTGTTATGGCGTATTACTCGAAATAATTGAGCTTACCTACTCGGTGGTACCAGAGCTTAAAACATTTCTATTCAAATGTGAGTGGTTTGACAGTAGGAAAGATGTGGGAGTGCGACGCATACATAAAGATTATCCTCTTATTGAGATAAACCACAAGAGAAATATCAAGATTATGATCCATTTGTGTTAGCCACACAAGCAACACAAGTTTATTATGTGCCTTATCCCGCTATGAACAATAGTAAGTCGGATTGGTGGGCTGTCGTTGAAACAAAGCTGAGATGGTCATTCAACTCGAACATGATCAGAAATGACAATCAACCTTATCAAAGTGATTTGGATCTCGATGAGTTACTGCAAATCACGAAAGAAAATGAGGATATAGGATCACTTAACAATGAAACATTTGATGGAGTTGAGTTAAACGAAGATGATGTCGAAGTTGAATATAATGTTGAAGTCGAAGATGATGTAGAAGCCGAAGATGATGTCGAAGTTGATGAAAACGAAGATAATAGTGTAAATAATGAGAGTGATGATGATAATCTAGATTGGTAGCATGTTAAATTGATTTGATTTGTTCATGTATAAATCTATATGAGTATGAATGATGAGATTGATGATAATAATCTAGTTTGTTAGCACATCAAATTGATTTTGTTTGTTTTGTTCTTGTACACATTTATGTGAGTATGAACATGAAGATAGTAAAGATTGATGATAGTTATATGGATTGGAAGCATGTTAAACTGATATGGTTTATTTTGTTTATGTACAATTATATGATTTTCAATTATTGTCTTGTGGTTTGTTATACATATAATTGTCCAATTCATGTTATTTTGTAGTTGAATTGTTCTTTTCACACACTTTATAATTGGTTATTAGGTTTTATGTGCTTGCATGTTTTTAGTTGTTCAATTTATGTTTTGTTAATGGTATGTTTTTTCTTGGTACATAATAATTTATATACCCCTGCATATTGAGTTCTTGTAATAGATATGTCTACTCGTGGTCGTCGTAAGAGTCGTAGTGTGCGTAGTACTAAAAGCACACCATATGTCGATCCTCCTTTTGATGATCGATCACCATCATCAGATCAGAGATCACACTCACTAGATCAGGGGGTTCACGATCGGAGGACCATAGTGGATCTCCACTTTCAGACCAGAGGGTCTTATCTCCTATCGATGATCATGTTATCCCTCCATCGACCGGTGGTGCTGCAGGAGCATTGACTTATATGTCTAGGACAAACTCCAGCAGCTCTGTTTCATTGGCCAGTATTTTCAAGACAGGGAATGGGTAAGCAAGATTAGTACATTATTATGTGCTTACATGTAAAAATTTTAAGCGATATTATTACTTACATTAGATATGCAACACCTTGAACTGAAAGCAAATTGAATACAAATAGCTCGGTTCATATTTAAATGTTATCTAGATTCTTTAAATAATGTTAATCATATAAATGTATTCTTTTTCTTTCACGCATGGTGTGTTTGAAAAAAACTTCTTCACTGAGCAAGGTTGATAGTGGGAAGGTTATCGGTTGTGGTAAGGGTAATAAACCAGAGGTACTATTAAACTGGTTATGCATATTGGTACTACTAAGTCAAATTGCTTGCTAAAGTAGTGCACCATGAATTATAGCTTGGTTGGAACTAGGTACATGCATATATGTTGTATTGGGGGTTACTTGAGTATTGACACTAACATTTGATTACATATTTACTATTGTCTCACTCCCGTCAACCTTTTCGATTGTAGCAATAGTTTCTCGATTATTTTTCCTATTTCACATTGCTCCTCACTCGTTTTAATTAGTGCTTCATTATTTATCCGTTTTAATCCCAAATTGTTAACATTTATATCTTCTTTATCAAATTGAATCACACATAGATAATAAATTGCTTCACTAGTTTTTAAAGGTTTTACTGCATGTTTGTACCGCATTTTTGCACTGCATATATCCACCAGTTTTTAAATCCAAATTGTCTAACATTTATATCTCCTTTATCAAATTGAACCATGCGTATATCAACCTTTTTACTGCATTTTTGTATTGCAAAATATTTCACAATAAATTGTCGAGCATATTACATAAAACTTCCCAATAACTAAATACATTGTGCTGTTGTTATTTGGCAATACCAAAATGCAATCTTTGGGCATTTAACCCTCATGGAACCTGTAAAAAAGACTGTTATAGTAGTATGCTACTAACCGAGGATGACAAAACGAAGTACCTACTGTAGTCCTATGTGTATTAGCAGTTTACATTTTTTTCAAAGCATATTTGTCAAATTTTGACTAGGACTATAATATGCACACAGTTAAAATCATCTTCCCTATTGCGTCTTCAAGCATTGTAATTTTTGAGCTAGTTGATCAATTTACTAGAAATTTCGGCTTTTATTCATTATTCTGCTATTTGAGTTGCAAGCATCAGTAATTTTTATCTTTCATGATTCAGGTAAAATAAACAGGGCGCATGTAAATATATGCATTTTTCTCGCATTTTATGTTTGAAATAATTATTATAAAGACACTCTACTGACATCTTTATGATTCGAGTCCATATAAGTACGTGTTCTTGCAAGTTAAATATGTTGCAATTATACTTCTATCCTTATAATGGTTTCTTGATACAAGACAATATGATACCTTGTACATGCTGCTAGGATATTGCAAAGCCTGTATTCATTATTTATAGTCATCAGATAGTGCATTATTAGTGCTAAAACATTTCCCACCGATGCCTCAATTTGTTTATAAACTTTTTAACACTGGTGCTGATATGAAATAACATTTTAACAAGGGAAGCTATGAAACAGTGAATGAAACTGACAGATTTTTATGCTTTCCACATGGTATAAATTTGTTTATGACCTAGCGAAATTGATTAGCTACTTTCAATGTAAATGTAACAACAAAGTTAATGAGTTAATTGGTATTTATTTTTGGATTTATATCAAAAAATGGTAGATATCAGTATTAAGGATATTGAAACTTTGATGAATGTTGCCGACAATTGCATGCCATTAATTCATTCAATGCTTGTTCCACCATAATTATTGCAGTTCTTTTAACTTGATTAAAATTTAAAATGAATGTTATTAACATGGTAAAAACATGTGCGGATATGACTTCAACTGTAGTGAAACATCTTCGGCCATCCGTGAAGGAATTTTAGCACGGATAAATGATTTTTGGCCCACATTCTCTTCAATTCCTGATTCAGTTAAGAATGTGATGTTCGATGAGTTTCAGGTAAAATATATTTTGTTTCTTAACCTTTTTAAATCTTTTTTTATTATAACGTATTTGAATATAAATACAGAAGCAATTTCGATGGAGAGATGATGTTTCACCTGCATTTATGCGAAAGTTGTGGAATGCGAAAGGTAGTTTGAAGTATCGGGATTGGGTATCTCACATGAAAGAAACTAAGAAGAAACCCCAGTGTCTCACTCAAGAGATATTCAATCAATTCTTGACGTATTGGGAGCTTCTGGATGTTCGATTACTTTCAGAGAAAAACTCCGAACGAAGAAGAAAGAATCCAAAATTACATCGTCGTGGTTCGAGATCCACTGCGGATTATTGAAATGATTTAGTGTGTGTTTATTAAATTTATTTAGCATTTGGATTAATCCATAATAAATTTGTGATAACATAGATCTTTTTTCTTTCATTTGGATGAGTATCATAGATAGCCTACCTCGTGGGAGGTGTATGTTAGGACTCATAGGCTCGAGTAAGGGGATAACTCGATCAATGATGGATGGGTTGATAATGCTTCAGCTCAATTTGCGGTATAATTACTCTCTATGGTAGGAAATTTGATATGTATATACATATACATACAAGTGCTAAATATGAACCGTACATTACAGAGAAAGTATGAAGCTAGACTAGATGAGTTGCATGATAAAGGCATCGAAATAACATATGATATTGAAGAGGAAGTTTTTAGCGCTCTTAGCTTTGGCACACGAAGGGATCGTAGGCCTAACTACGGCAATGCTCCCAAGGTAACTATTTTAACTTCATTAACTATAAAAATTTCTCAGACTTGTTTGTAAGGATCCTCGATCCTTATTCTCATCCTCTGTGCCTGCTTTCTTTCTGCTTTACCGGAATTAGTCAGTCTTTGAATTACCGCAATCTGCAGTCAATAACATTAAAAATCGAAATTGCGTTGGAATTCGACAATTTAATTATTGTGATTTGGCTGAATTCGTGATATAGGATTTGATTTTAAATTTTGGGTAGGGTTTTCACAATTTTCTAGATTTCTTTGGTATTAATCGTGTTAATTTAGGGTAGGATGGCTGCTGAGGGAACATGTTTAGCATGTTAAAAAGTGAATCGTGTAGTAATAGCTGAGGGAACATATTGGGAGCTTCTGGATGTTGTATGTTGTATTTGCTTACCAAGCATATGTTGTATGTTGCATGGTCCAAGTTTGATAAGGGTATTCCCATAGAACAACAGTTCAGCCCATATGCTTTTATCTCCGCGTAGTGCAGCATGTTATTAAAATCAAATTGGCCTGTAAACGGTATGGATTTGTTGTTAGGTTTAGTCATAATTCAGTGCAGTCAACAAGAAATGAGTACTAGAATACTCTATTAAGACATAAGCATAAAACATAATAGTATTATTGATGTTTATTTGTCTTGGGATCAATCTGAGTGACTTGCTTCTAGCACTTGTATAATTATTGTATGTTCTGAGGCATTAACCATAAAAGTTTAGGGCCTGTTTGGATAACACTAAATAAGTAGCCTTTCGACTTTTTAAAAGCAAAAGTAATTAAGCCTACATGGATCCAATTGAAAATTTGGCTTATAGAAGTTACTTTCCTCCTTATTCCAGAAGCTATTCTTTTCTGCTTTTTGCTTTCAAAATTCAAAACATCGTTTCATTTTTAGAGGTCGCAATTTGTGTAATTAGGGTTTTCATTTAGAAGGCGATTTTTCCAGTTTCTTCTTCATCGAAACTGCAGTGATTGTTTTCAGTATTTTCGACAAAGGTACTATTTTTCTTTTTCAGTTTGTTCTTATTCTACCAATCTTTTGATTGTTCATTCTCTGATTTGACTGTTCATTCTCTGATTTGACTGTTCATTCTTTAATTTGATCATCCATTCTCTATTTTTGGACAAAATCTGTTCAAGTTAACTAATTTCAACAAATCGAGATGCTTCTCTCTGAATTTAAACAGCGCAAACATTTGTAAGTTCATGCCCCTTCTTTTCCATTGTATTACGTATGATTTCTAACAATATTTGGAAATTAATCTTCTTCTCTGATAGCCACATCAATGGTTTATTTTTTTCTTTCGGTTGCCTTTTTAAAAGCAGTCGGGCACTCAGCCCAAGCATTTAGCAATGTTTTTAACGGTGGCCCTTACCATTATCTAGAATTTCTCAGATGCAACTGAAGGACTTACTTATTTGGTTTTTAGTATTCATTATTTTGGTAGACTTTACCCCTGTAGATTTGCCATGCTTGTAGGAACCGTACTTCTTCCATTGTAATGATGCTTGTAGGAACCGTACTTCTTCCAGTATTGTAACGATGCTTGGTTTTTATGTATTTTTGCAGGTTATGTATTTTGATGGAACTTTTGATTTCACATATCACTGTATTGTAACTGATGAACTTCCTTGAACTTATGTTGCTGAAGATTTCTTGTCCCATTATACCTTGTGTAGTAATAGCTGAACTTTTGTTTTCAACCAATCTCTGCACTTGCAGCTGAAGCTGACAAGTTTGAGCTATTCTCATTATATTGAAGTGTAATCAGTAATGAATTGAAACACTGCTAACTCATTTACTTGATTTGAGCAACAGATATTTCATTTAAATTTTCACGGTTAACCATTGTTAAAAACAAACCGTTTGGTCAGTTCATATATACCAATATTATTTTTGGTTTGGTTAACTAAATCCAAATTTTTGGACGGTTAAATCGATTAATTAACCGATCGGTTTGATTAACCGACCGCGGCCATTATTATTGTTAATCTATAGTTTTTCTGATTTGTAAGTGATTGTTATGCCAAACGAGTTTTTTGACTTTTTGATTTTTTAAAAGTAAAATGACTTTTGAAATAAGTAAAAGCAATTTTGCTTTGAATTGCCAAACGGGCCCTTAACCAGAGAAAATGAGCTTATAATGTGGCTTTTGACAAGGAAATGCAAGAAATTAGAATACATGAATACTTGTATAATTATTGTTTTCCCTTTAGACTATTAAACCTAACAGCACTAGTACACCTAGATTCCAAAAAAATAACCTATTTTACTTTTGTTTTGAACATGATTACAGTAGATAACTTTTTAATTATTCTTACTCTTATCCCTGTTTTTCAATGCTCTAAATAACCTAATTTTCTTTTATTTCAATGCACGGGTTTTTTTGGGTTATTAGAACTTACACGCATGTTTTATTTCTTTGTGCAGGTTCTTGTTGGTGCATGATTTAGATTCAGTAATTTAGAAGGCCATTTTATCTTTGATTTTTATATTTAATCCACTTTCAAATGCAGTGTCATATTGATAAAATTGCAGCGTTATATTGGTATTCGGATTCGGTGTTATTTTGATATGAATTACAGTATTATATCAGCATTATTTGATGCAGTTTTATCACAGTTTGATGTTTCAAAGTTGTATTCATGCACTTTCAGTGTTATGTTGATGTTATTTTAATGATATTTGATGGAATTTTTATGTAGATGCATTTCGAGTGTTATATTGATATTATTTGATGCACTATCATACAGTTTCAGTGCTGTATTGATGTCATATACGGTTATATAACCATATCTAAATGCAATTTCAGTGTTATAAGTAGTTTCAGACTTTTAGTTTTATATTTCATTTATACTGCGCGCATGCTTTATTGTTATTTGTAGTGATGATGTGTTAAATGGGTTAACCCTAGAAACTAGTGGGTTGGGTCTAGTTAGTTAGTTAATAAACATGATAAATGGGTTAGAGTCATAAAGAGGATCGAGATTTATGCTGGATTAAAATATGAGCTATAATAATATAGCAGAAAATATTTATTATGGCGTAGGAAAGACGTAGGACTAAGGCGTAGGAATTTTTTTAATTGTATTTATTGAAGTTGGGTATGTATGCCGTAATTAATGAGTAAGAAATATTTGTCGTAATACCGATGTAGGATAATTTTCGGGTGAAGCAATGACGTAGGAAGTAGGTGGCCGCCGAAGGAAATACGGCGTGGGTAAGGCGAAAGAAATACGGCGTAGGTAAGGCGTGGGAAAAAATTGGGCGTAGGAAAGACGTAGGAATTAGGCATAGAAAAGGCGTAGGAAACATTTTAATTTTATTTATTGAAGTTGAGTATGTATGGCGTGACTAATGAGTAGGAAATATTTGCCGTAACACCGGCATAGGAACATTTCTGGTATAGTAATGGCACAAGGAATGACTGGCCATGGAAAGAAATATGGCGTAGGAAAGGCGTAGGAGAAAATATGGCGTAGGGAAGACGTGGACAACCGCACTACGCATGGAGTTGGAATGACGTAGGGAATATTTTTTCCACGCTTGGATTTTTTACCCTATACACGGCGTAGGTAAGGCATAGGAAATTGTGCTTTCCTACGCCAATTAGGCGTAGGAAAATCAGAAAATTCTTGTAACTCAGAAGGAAAAACAAATGTAATCAATTTTCTATGCCGTGAACTCTGCCTATCAATTTCCTATGTCATTCCTAAACCGTGAACTATGCCTATAAAATTCCTATGCCAATCCTGCACCCTGCCTTGTGGCATAGAAAAGGCGTAGGAAATTTCGTCAATTTCCTACGCCATTCCTACGCCCTGCCTTATGGCGTAGAAAATTTCGTTAATTCCTATGTCATTCATACGCCCTGCCTTATGGCATAGGAAAGGCGTAGGAAATTTTTCATATGAAATTAGAATGTTTTGCGTCTTTTCTACGCCGCGAATTCTGCCTATCAATTTCCTACGTCTTTCCTACGCCATACCTTGTGGCATTGTAAATTTTGCGAATGAAATTAAAATGTTTTCTACAATGACATGGAAACGACGTAAGAGATTACTACTCCTTTTACAGACGTAGGTAAGACATAAGAGATGGTTGACACCTTTCCTACACCATAAACTCTGCCTATAAATTTCCTACGCCATTCCTACGCACTCCCTTATGGCGTAAAAAATTTTGCATATGAAATTAGAATGTTTTCTACAATGGCGCGGAAATGACTTAGAAGATTTCTACGCCTTCTACAGGCGTAGTTAAGACATAAGAGATGGTTGACATCTTTTCTAAGTTGCGAATTCTGCCTATCAATTTCCTACGTCATTCCTACGCCACGCCTTATGGCGTAGGAAAGTCGTAGGAAATTAGGTGAATGAAATTAAAAAAAATTCTACAATGGCACGGAAATGGCGTAAGAGATTTCTACGCCTTCTACAGGTTTAGGTAAGACATAAGAGATGGTTGACGCTTTTCCTACACTGTATAATCTGCCTATCAATTTCCTACGCCATTCCTACGTCCTGACTTATGGCATAGAAAAGACGTAGAAAATTTCGTATATGAAATTAGGATGTTTCTCCAATGGCACGGAAATGGCGCATAAAATTTCTACGCCTTCTACAGGCATAGTTAAGACATAAGAAATCGTTGACGTCTTTTCTACGTCGCGAATTCTGCCTATCAATTTCCTATGTCATTCCTACGCCACGCCTTACGTCGTAGGAAAAACGTAGGAAATTTTCCGAATGAAATTAGAATGTTTTCTACAATGACATGGAAATGGCGTAAGATATTTCTACACCTTCTACAGGCGTAGGTAAGACATAAAAGATGTTGATGCCTTTCTTGCACCATAAACTTTGCATGTCAATTTCCTACACCATTCCTACGCCCTGCCTTATGGTGTAGGAAAGACGTAGGAAATTTCGTGTATAAAATTGAAAGGTTTTCTACAATGACGTTGAAATGAAGTAGTATATTTCTACTCCTTGTATAGGCGTAGATAAGACATAAGAGATGTTTGCGCCTTTCCTACGCCGTGAACTCTGCCTATCAGTTTCCTACGCCATTCCTACTCCCCGCCTTATGGTGTAGGAAAGGCGTAGGAAATTTCCTACGCCATTCCTACACCACGCCTTATAGGGTAGGAAATTTCGAGATGAAATTAGAAAACTTCTATGCCTTCTGTAGGCGTAGGTAAGACATAAGAGATGTTTGACGCTTTTCCTACGCCGTGAACTCTACTCCTACCCCCACCTTATGGCGTAGGAAAGGCGTAACAAATATCCTATCAAATTCCTTTGCCATTCCTACGCCCCGTCTTATGGCGTAGGAAAGACGTAGGAAATTTCGCGTATGAAAGTAGAAGATTTCTACGCCTTCTATAGGCGTACATAAGACGTAAGAGATGGTTGACGCCTTTCTTACGCCGTGAACTATGCTTACCAATTTCCTACGTCATTCCTATGCCCCGCCTTATGGCATAGGAAATTTTGCGTAGGAAATTAGAATGTTTTCTAGTGGTGAAAATTGTTTGATATTAGACTGATTATCTCAAAGATTAAGCCATATGCTTGTTTCAAAGATTAAGCCATGCATGTTTAAGTATTAACAAATTTAGACTGTGAAACTGCGAATAGCTCATTAAATCAGTTAACGAACGAGACCTCGGCCTGCTAACTAGCTACATGGAGTCATCCCTTCGTGGTCAGCTTCTTAGAGGGACTATACCCGTTTAGACCATGGAAGTTTGAGGCAATAACAGGTCTGTGATACCCTTATATGTTTTGGGCCGCACGCACGCTACACTGATGTATTCAGCGAGTCTATATCCTTTGTCGACAGACGCCGGTAATCTTCGAAAATTTCATCGTAATGGGGTTAGATCATTGCAACCGTTGGTCTTCAACGAGGAATTCCTAGTAAACGCGAGTCATCAGCTCGCATTGATTACGTCCCTGCCCTTTGTACACACCACCCGTCGCTCCTACCGATTGAATGGTCCGGTGAAGTGTTTGGATGGTGGCGATAGAGGTGGTTCGCCGCCTATGGCATCGCGATAAGTCCTAAACCTTATCATTTAGAGGAAGGAGAAGTCGTAACAAGGTTTCCGTAGGTGAACCTGAAGAAGGATCATTGTCGAGTTCCTTTTCGGACAGTTGTGAAATTGTGCTCATACCCGACGAGTACTACGCGTTTGTGCTGTTAATGCATGCGTTGTCTTGGTGGGTTCCCTTTTGTTGCCTTCATGTCACTTCATTTGAAGTGAAACGAAGTGCAGAATTAAGACATCCGCATAGTTTGTGCCAAGGACAGTTGATGCTGGAGTGCATCGCCATCGTTCTGATGTGCTTTGTGTTATTCTAGCGAGCATTTGAATGACTCCTGGAAATGGATATCTTGGCACTCGTGTCATTGAAGAACGGGACGAAATGCGACACTTGGTGTGAATTGCAGAATCCCGTGAACCATCGAGTCTTTGAATGCAAGTTGTGCACAAGGTCATTAAGTCGAGTGCACGTCTGTTTGGGCATCATGTATAGCGTCATTCCAATCTCCCACATGCGATGAGTGCAGTAAGGGTGATGATGGATATGGAGAATGACCTTCCGTGCTTTAGTTGTACAGTATGTTTAAGTGATTGTCATTGCCAGGTATATGCGAGGCGAATGGTGTGTCGAGTTAACGCACGATGTCTCTAATCGCGTCTATGAGACATAGGCAAGACTTAGCACTAATCGAAACCGATTTCGACATTTGCTTTGGTAGCATGCTCGAACAATGACCATAGATCATACAGGGCGACCCGCTGAGTTTAAGCATATCAATAAGCGGAGGAGAAGAAACTTACGAAGATTCCCTTAGTAACGGCAAGCGAATCGGGAAAAGCCCAGCTTGAAAATTAGGTGGTTGTGTTGCCTAAATTGTAGTATGGAGAAGCGTCATCAGCGACGGATCAGGCCTAGGTCCCTTGTAAAGGGGTGCCAGGGAGGGTGATAGCTCCGTCCAGCCTGAACCTTGTTGCAACATGAGGCGCTGTCGATGAGTTGGGTCGTTTGGGAATGTAGCCCCAATTGGTTGGTAAATTTCGTCCAAGGCTAAATAGCGGCGAGAGACCGATAGCTAACAAGTACCTCGAGGGAAAGATGAAAAGGACTTTGAAAAGAGAGTCAAAGAGTGCTTGAAATTGTTAGGAGGGAAACGGGTGTTGTAGAAAGGTTGAAGACTGGATTCGAGTACTTAAAAACTGAGATCTATGGGTGAGTTTTTTTTGCTTCTATAATTAAATGTATCGTCATTTCCAATCTATTCTTGTTGATGATAAGAATGAAGATAGAAAACTGTGTTACTTAACTAAATTAATACTGTTTTAATCCCAGTGGTATATTTTCACCTTTTATTTGTAGCGACATAGTATAATTACCGTGGTTTTATGTTTTTTAATTGGACTAACTACCATTTTATATTGTTTTCTTCTTTCAATGTAAATTTAGCAAAAAGCTAGAGGCTAAGAATGAGCTTGCAGAATGATAGAGCTTAAGATGAGAATTCAAACATTATTACTAATCTATTCTGTGCTTGCTGGTTCCTTTGAGGAAGAATTATAGGCTACGATGTTCATTCAATGTGGCATGTTTTTGTGACAGTGTTTCTTTATCGTTATTGCTAAGTAAGAAAATGCAATGGAGGCCGATGAAGCCATTAGTTAAGAGAAGTTGAGTGAAAATGTTTACTTTTTACAATGGCGAATCCTTTTTATATAAAGAGAATCACTCTTATGGGAATAATAGTCTATCAATTTGAGCCAATAAAATTTATTTATCGTCTACATTCTAGCTCAGAAAGATCACTTCTATGGGAATCTTGTATTCATTCAAGTCTTTGAATGTTCTTGTAGCCTTTAGTACTTGGAAGTGACTTTAACATTACCTACTCTATTTCAGCAAAAAAAATTCATTCCCATTTTTTCTTTGTTATAGACTCCTTTAACTCTTTTGACCACTATAAGCTTATTGATTCTCCTATTAATATCATTCATTGCTTAAATTAACAAGTGTTTTGAAATATATATATATATATAATTCTGGAAACTCTTGAATTAAAATTTAGTGTTATAAATGAATATTATAAAGTAGAAAATAATTTAAAACCATAAGTTATAAACTATATAAACATATTTTTAAAATTATAAAGTTTAAAACTATATGAATATAAAGTATATAATATATAAAACTTATAAACTATAAAACTTGAGTTCAAAATCAAAAGTAAAATAGAGAAAGTAAAATGAAGAAGATAAAGATTGAAGATTGAATTTGAAAATAGAGTTTGAAATCAAAAATTGAAAATCAAAATTTGAATTTGAACTTGGAGTGCTATTCAGGGTCTTATATAAACTAAACTCCATTACTATAGTTATCTTAAACTATTGAAATCTTGATTACTCATGCGAAAGATGATAGGAGATAATCTAGTCGTCCTTCGAAGTCTTCTTCCTTGCCCTTCAGGTTCCCTAAGTCATTAGCTGAAGAAGTCCCGTCAATGGATAAGAGCAAGTAAAGCCGCCCCCCTTTTTTAGAAAATAGGAAAAAAATTGATTTTCGTTAAAAAAATATCTTATATAAAAAATAGTAAATTTGGCAAACCCATAATTTGAATGAAGTAAAGGAAAAACCCATAAATAAGCAAGGATCAAAATAAACAGAGTCTTGAATTATCTTTGAATTCTAAATCTCTAATTTCTTTAAACTCTTAAACGGTACGGTCTTCGGTATTGATTCCTGTACACAAATCTTGCATATATATATATATATATATATATATATATATTCCAGATAGAGATGTTAGTATATATTTTATAATCAATTAATATTGAAATAATGTTGTTGTCATCAAAACTTCATTCTCCAACATATATAGCTTGTCATTTGGACGTTGTTTGATAAAGCCTTTCTACATGCTTGAAAAAGCTAAGCATTAGTGTTTTTTACGTGGTCATGTTGCTACAAGTAGTCTAAATTAACTCCATAATACTAATTTAAGGTAGTCCTAAATCTTCATCGAGCTTTCAAGGGCCAAGATTTGTCGACTGATTA
Organism: Allium sativum; assembly: GCA_030737875.1. Taxonomy (NCBI): domain Eukaryota; kingdom Viridiplantae; phylum Streptophyta; class Magnoliopsida; order Asparagales; family Amaryllidaceae; genus Allium; species Allium sativum. The sequence continues at coordinate 49,565,138 of CM060922.1, read as the reverse complement.
TTTGCCACAAAGAATCACAGATTTAACAAATTGGGGAGAATAAAAGGATTTCATTATGAAATGTACAACTAGATCAAATATTGATTTGCAAATATTAAAAAAGGATAAGAAGAGAGTATGAGTAGAGAAAGGAAAGCATCAGAGCAGACAAATAGAAATATCAACCAAAGTTATTATTATTTCATTTCCTCCATCCTTGTACATAGCCATTTTCACATAATAAAGCAAGATACACATGACAAATCCATGTATTTGTTAGCAACTCAGCATACTAGAGACAGGGTAAATAATTTAATTGTTTAATTCATAATGCATACAGAAAATTGGCAACAGTTACAATTTGCATCCAGAAATTGTCGTGTTCAATGTAGATGTCTTTAGGAATCTTGGTACATTATTTTGGTCTAGAATGCATCACATTCCTTGCTAGCCTTTGAAGCGATAGTACTGTAGAATTTTGGGAGCTGTAATAATATAGCAGAAAATATTTACTATGGCGTAGGAAAGACGTAGTACTAAGGCGTAGGAAAATTTTTAATTGTATTTATTGAAGTTGGGTATGTATGCCGTAACTAATGAGTAAGAAATATTTGTCGTAATACCGGCATAGGATAATTTTCGGGTGAAGCAATGACGTAGGAAATAGGTGGCCGCCGAAGGAAATACGGCGTGGGTAAGGCGAAAGAAATACGGCGTAGGTAAGGCATGGGAAAAAATTGGGCGTAGGAAAGACGTAGGAATTAGGCATAGGAAACATTTTAATTTTATTTATTGAAGTTGAGTATGTATGGCGTGACTAACGAGTAGGAAATATTTGCCGTAACACCTGCATAGGAACATTTCTGGTGTAGTAATGGCGTAGGGAATGACTGGCCGTGGAAAGAAATATGGCGTAGGAAAGGCGTAGGAAATCTGGCGTAGGTAAGGCGTAGGAGAAAATATGGCGTAGGGAAGACGTGGACAACCGCACTACGCATGGAGTTGGAACGACGCAGGGAATATTTTTGCCACGCTTGGATTTTTTACGCTATACACGGCGTAGGTAAGGCGTAGGAAATTGTGCTTTCATACGCCATTCCTACGCCAATTAGGCGTAGGAAAATCAGAAAATTCTTGTAACTCGGAAGGAAAAACAATTGCAATCAATTTCCTATGCCGTGAACTCTGCCTATCAATTTCCTATGTCATTCCTAAACCGTGAACTATGCCTATAAAATTCCTATGCCAATCCTACACCCTACCTTGTGGCATAGAAAAGGCATAGGAAATTTCGTCAATTTCCTACGCCATTCCTACGCCCTGCCTTATGGCGTAGAAAATTTCGTTAATTCCTATGTCATTCGTACGCCCTGCCTTATGGCGTAGGAAAGGCATAGGAAATTTTTCATATGAAATTAGCATGTTTTACGTCTTTTCTACGCCGCGAATTCTGCCTATCAGTTTCCTATGTCTTTCCTACGCCATACCTTGTGGCATTGTAAATTTTGCGAACGAAATTAAAATGTTTTCTACAATGACATGGAAACGACGTAAGAGATTTCTACTCCTTTTACAGACGTAGGTAAGACATAAGAGATGGTTGACACCTTTCCTACACCATAAACTCTGCCTATCAATTTCCTACGCCATTCCTACGCTCTCCCTTATGGCGTAAAAATTTTTGCATATGAAATTAGAATGTTTTCTACAATGGCACGGAAATGACTTAGAAGATTTCTACGCCTTCTACAGGCATAGTTAAGACATAAGAGATGGTTGACGTCTTTTCTAAGCTGCGAATTCTGCCTATCAATTTCCTACGTCATTCCTACGCCATGCCTTATGGCGTAGGAAAGTCGTAGGAAATTAGGTGAATGAAATTAAAAAAAAAATCTACAATGGCACGGAAATGGCGTAAGAGATTTCTACACCTTCTATAGGTTTAGGTAAGACATAAGAGATGGTGGACGCCTTTCCTACACTGTATAATCTGCCTAACAATTTCCTACGTCATTCCTACGTCCAGACTTATGGCATGGAAAAGACATAGAAAATTTCGTATATGAAATTAGGATGTTTCTCCAAAGGCACAGAAATGGCGCAGAAAATTTCTACGCCTTCTACAGGCGTAGTTAAGACATAAGAAATCATTGACGTCTTTTCTACGTCGCGAATTCTGCCTATCAATTTCCTATGTCATTCCTATGCCACGCCTTACGTCGTAGAAAAGACGTAGGAAATTTTCCGAATGAAATTAGAATGTTTTCTACAATGACATGGAAATGGCGTAAGAGATTTCTACACCTTCTATAGGCGTAGGTAAGACATAAAAGATGTTGATGTCTTTCCTGCACCATAAACTTTGCATATCAATTTCCTACACCATTCCTACGCCCTGCCTTATGGCGTAGAAAAGACGTAGGAAATTTCGTGTATAAAATTGAAAGGTTTTCTACAATGACGTTGAAATGACGTAGTAGATTTCTACTCCTTGTATAGGCGTAGATAAGACATAAGAGATGTTTGCGCCTTTCCTACGCCGTGAACTCTGCCTATCAGTTTCCTACGCCATTCCTACTCCCCGCCTTATGGTGTAGGAAAGGCGTAGGAAATTTCCTATGTCATTCCTATGCCATGCCTTATAGCGTAGGAAATTTCAAGATGAAATTATAAAACGTCTATGCCTTCTGTAGGCGTAGGTAAGACATAAGAGATGTTTGACGCTTTTCCTACGCCGTGAACTCTACTCCTACCTCCACCTTATGGCGTAGGAAAGGCGTAAAAAAATATCCTATCAAATTCCTCTGCCATTCCTACGCCCCGTCTTATGGCGTAGGAAAGACGTAGGAAATTTCGCGTATGAAAGTAGAAGATTTCTGCGCCTTCTTTAGGCTTAGATAAGACGTAAGAGATGGTTGATGCCTTTCTTACGCCGTGAACTCTGCTTACCAATTTCCTACGTCATTCCTATGCCCCGCCACTACAACAAAATATATTATTTATAACGCTTTTTTATAACATACTATTCTAAACTGTTATTGATTAGACTTGATTATTTTTTTCAACCTGAATTTGCTTTGTAATTAGAGAGTAACGCTGGCTTTTTTTCACGTAACTAGAGTGTAACGCTGGCCTCTTTTCAAGGCCGCCACTTCACAAATATTTTTTCAGTCTTCCCCCCAATAATCCATTCTTCTTCCCCCAAAACTAACACCGTACCTCACAAATCATCAACTCCAATGTCCAATCTCGTCAACTCTTATACACGGTGTCCCTTCAAAACTTTTTCCATCTCCAATCTCTGTCGAATCTAGGGCGCGGCGCGATTTGAATCTAATATTCGATTGGATTTTGGTAAGCAATCCCGATTCTTTGTTTGTGTGTTCTGTAGATCTGAACTTACGATTATGCATTTACGATTTTGGATTTATGATACTGTTTTAGGGTAAACATCTTGAATAATTTTAGGGTAAGCTAGGTTTAAATTTTAGGGTTGCTGTTTGGTAAGCTAGGGTTGTTGTTTGGTAAGCTAGGGTTTCATCCACCATATTCTTGAGTTCATCCACACCTAATTTGTATATTTACACGGTTTCTCGTCCTATCGCAAAAAAGATGTTAATAGGAACTGTTAAATTAATGATTAAATTGTTATTCAAAATGCTTGTTTGAGGATAGTATGTTTGATGTATTGCTTTATTGTATGATGAGTGTAAAAGTCAGTTTAATTAGCTATTAAATTTGGAGTGATGTTATGTAATGCTTGTAAAAATGGTGGTGCTTAACCTACGAATTTCTAAACTAAATTGGAGGTTTAATGAAGTTTGAGAGAGACCATTGATTAGTTTTTAACGTATTGTATAGACACTCAGTTTTATACCTGATATATATAATATCTTAGGTATGTATTTCAAGAAGCTTGAGAATTAGATATAAACTGAGCCTGGAAGTTTATGTATTTATAGGAGCAACACCTGAATTTCAGTAGTAAATATATAAAATAATTTGTATGAATCTGTTTGTAAGTGTTCATATATATAGAAAAAACAGATTATTGAATGACATAAAGTAATATGTAGATAAGATATAACTTGTTATTTGAGATTAGGGATAAATAATGCTTGTAAGTTTATTTGAACTTAAGTAGAATCTTTAACCTCATGATCATTGGAATTATATGTGGCATATTAACGAAATAGCCTGAGTATAAAAAGTAAGAAAACATGAGTCTTTTGGTTATATATATATATATATGTGTGTATATATATATATATGTATGTGTGTGTGTGTGTGTATGCATGTATTCGTAGTACGTGTACATCTTTATGCCAATGTACACTTTGGACCACCTACCCCTACAAAGGGTACTGACCATTCTTTGAAATGCAAGACAATAAGGAGTAGTATAGAGAGAAGCAAGTGCAAATATTTTTGAGTATGTGTTCCTTTATATAAATTCCAGATGTTTAAATCTTAGAAATGTAAGTTGTAAAATGTATACCCCCTTACAAGGTAATGATGTTTGTGAGCTTGTTTTGATATAAAAGGGATATCCTGCCATAGAAAAAGCTTTGCTCGATCTGTCTTCGCATAAGATGTAATGTATGTTTTATATAAAGCTATTTGTGACACTGCCTTTATAATGCAAATATGATTTGGTGAAGCTCCTTGCACCATTTCAAAAGATAAGATTTCTGCTCATATATTTGAATTATATTCATGGTCACTAGGTAATGGATATAAGACATTTGTTTTAAACTGTTAAAATAATATGTTTGTTGCCTTGCTATAACTGATAGATTATAACATAAATTTTATTTACATTTGATAGCATGCTATGTGTTTAATTCAAATGGTAAGCCAGTGGTGTTCATAATAATAAATGTTCTAATATGTACTATTATTTAAAAACAAGTGTGACTTACTTTATTATTTTCATGAACACACTGAATCTGGGTATTGAACATTATTATAAAAACTGAATTTGGGTATTGGACATAAATATATGCACCAAGACAAGAATTGGATTTAAAAGACCAATTTTCATCTTATATCTTGCATCATATACTTGACAGATCATGTTTAGTAGATTAGGATATCAATGAGCTGTTTGTATATTTTTGTTGATAAATATACATGATCCAAATTAGATTGAAAAGTTCTGCGAATGTAACATGATATTTGCCTTTATACTGCATGTATAAACAATTATATCAAAATTGAATTGGTTTTAGATCAATTCATAAACTTCTAATTTGGTCCATATATGAACATTACTGAATGATTTTCATGTTTATATATATGCATCTCCATTACCATATATTTTAATACATATTTCATTAACATAGCAATTATTCCTGTACTTGTATATTTACAAGAATCAGTTTTGAACTGATTTTTTTTTGTCTGTAACAACATACTATGTAGATAATAAATTCTGATCAGCCATCATAATTAATGACATGCATATATATATATATATATATATATATTTGTATATATATATATATATATGTGTGTGTGTGTGTGTGTGTGTGTATGGTTATGTTTGCACACTGATGCAACAAAATTCACTGTACTTTTATAACATAGGAAAGGGCTCTTGCACACTGATGCACCAAATTTTTTATAACATGCTGGCATTTTTACAACAAAATAAAATATATGTGTACTTTTTATAACATGCAACAAAATCCTCTGTCATTGCACATATATAATTAGAAATATGCTGGCATTTTGCTATTTTTTTTAACTTAATTCTTAATTTTATTTTGGTGGTAGGTCTACCCATTGTTTGCTGCTGTTGGCTCTACTGTGGGTACCTGCGTGTATTCTCTTTATAGTAACATTACCGTCAATCCTGAAGTCAGGTAATTTTATGTTGTCATTATTTTTGCTTTATTGGTTAGATTAATGTTTTGGTTAGTTGGTTATGAATATTTTGTGAGTAGAACGATATTTTTTTTCCAACTAATGACCTGTAGAACCCTGTTTTTAGAACATTATACCACTTGTATTTTCACTTTTATATTTTAGTGCAAATAATTTCTTTTTTGAAAAGAAATCCATACCTTTTTTGAAAAGAAATCCATACCCTGTTTTTAGAACTAGTGACTGCATGTGGATTTGTTTTTAATCTTGTCAGACTCTAACAGTCAACCTTATCTTATGCATACATACTAAAGTGGATATGTTACTCAATTTTTTGCAAACCTATGTGAATATTGAAAATTATGACTAGTTATAATATTTATATACTAAACAATTACTACACACACACATAAACATATATACATACATACATACATACATACATACATACATATATATATATATATATATATATATATATTACTGCGATTATATTCTTTAACAAAACTTCTGGTTGTATCAAACTCACGTCCATTTGACTTTACAAGGAAGTCATTTTCCAATCTAACCAACTAGGTTGACCAATATTCTTTAAGAAAACTTCTGGTTGTATTCAAATTTCATCCATTCAAAGGAAAAAAAAGGTGGTCAAATTATATTTATCCTTATACCACATTCGGAGTTAAGCAAATATTCAAATATCAAGTAATTAAGACAGGACACTGATTAGTCTGTGTTCTAACCATCCTACTAGATCACCGAAGTTAGTTAGCTCGAATCATTGTGTTTAACTCGTGCCATGTCAGTGCATTAGGATAGGCCAATGCATACTTACTGAAAATAGCGTCAAAATTGGTTGCATCAAATCTGCGAAAGCAAAAACAGATTCAAGTAGTTACAATTTATAACCACTGTAACTGTTCGTCTGTTCGTAGTCCATTTCAAGCTAACAAAGGGACACTGACCTTCCTTCTGTATCATAACTCTCCGTATCACTACCATGCTTAGTTTTGTGGATGTTCTCGATATGAATCGATAACAGAGGCGAAGGCAGCCACCCTTGCAAACAGTTGTATTTGTCAAAACAATGTGTTCCACAGTATAGAAGTAGGCATAATTTGATATCAATATTTTTAACCTTTCGGGTTGGGTAAGTGAAGAAAATGCCAAGTCCAATAACAATAATAAACGACGCAATGACACCAATCCCTATTGCTCTGGAGCCTGCAAAAAGAAATGGAAATTTCATTAAATGGTTAACCAACGAAATCTTTTTATTTGAAAAATATAATTATTTGCGTTGGAAAGTTTCCCAGGGATAAATCTTTCCATCGTTATTCCTATCAAAGAAGGCGACGTGCTGCTGCAAAACGCTCATGTTTTTGCTGTCTCTTCCTTCTGTTCCATTTGGATGTGCACAATCCACTGCCACCAGCGCCCCCGCTAAATCTGCATTGAAATAAAATAATAACTGTTTTAGTAATAAATACATGTTTACATAAGCATTATAAATTGTATAAAACTTTCTTCGGAATGTTTTTTCAAACAATTTCAGAATTCAGCACTTAAAACTACCATATTTGCATTTCACGCTGCAAATATTTAAGGTAACCTGCAAATATTCACACTGCAAAAAATTGAAAACTAAAAATAAGCATAAAAGGGTAAAACTAAACCGTCAGTACAGAACCTAACAGCGCAGATTGATAGACTCGACTTTGTTGTGCTCTAGGTATTGCTTGATTCCAACAAATCTCATCACATTTTGATAAATTCATAACATGCATTAGACTCTAATGACATCTTAGGTAAATAAAAAAAAGTTGTAACTAATGTTTTTTCTTCGCTCGATTAGTACCAGCAAGAAAAACTTGAATGACAATCATCATTGAATTAACATTTAAACATGGAAATTATATTAAACAAAATCACTTCAATAGCAAAAGCATTTTTTACTGCCTAGGAATGAGATCTCACCAGGGTTGAATTAACGAGGTTTATTACCAACATATCATTCGCTTAAAGTAATGATAATATATATAGTAAAAAAATAAGCATACACAAGAGAGTATGTAGACTTTTCTATTGCCTAGGAATGAGATCTCACCACGGTTGTTACCATTTGGTTTGAGATTAATAACAATAATTGAGGAGTGCAGGAATAGCAAATGAGCAGCTGAGGTTGATGACGTTGATATGAGTTTAATGTACTTTATGCTGTAGCAATCTTTTTTCTATTTAGTTTTGGAGCTTGAGCACTCTTTCTTCCCGTGTGTATCCTAAATTGTATGTCGATGGAAAAAGATTGGGTTTATTTACACAGGTAAATAGATAAATCAATATTCTCAACTGTGTTTAATTTCAGAAAATAAAAATATTTGACGTTAAAACTCAACTATTTTGTTGATTTTTTTTTCATTATAGAACTTCCAAAGAGTACTCGCAAGGGGCAAGAAGCTTCGTAGATGCTGCAAAGAGAAATATAAGAAATGTAGAGAAACTTTTATGCCCTTGTTTAGATTGCCGAAATCTTAGTCGACAAGATGATGACGTTATTGTTGAGCATTTAATTATAAGGGGTATGGATCCTACATACAAGAGCAGTACTAAGTGGTATCATCATGGCGAACAATTAAATGTGGGCGTAGACATGAAGTTGGACAATACATTTGATCTACTTAAAGCTATTCATTTTGAAGATGAAGATTTTATGAATCATGCTTTTTTTACTGATGTTAATGAAGACGAGGATGTTCAAAAACGTGAGGATGAATTACTTAAGAATTTGGAGGATGCAGAAACCCCCTTATATCCTGATTGTGTAGATCAAACTAAACTATCCGCCATCACTGCTTTGTATAATCTTAAATGTGAGGTCGGGTTATCCGATATTGGTTTTGATAAGCTTTTGAAGGTACTACAATTGTTGTTGCCGGTGAATAATGTACTTCCTAAGACTTTGTATGATGTAAAAAAATTTCTCAAAGTACTTGACATGGGGTTTGAAAAGATTCATGCTTGTAAGAAGGATTGTTGTCTTTTTGGAAATGAGTTTCAACATTTAGAAATTTGTCCAAAATGTAACTCTTCGAGGTGGAAGATAAATGAGGACACTAAGGAGATTATACGTGGTGTTCCAGCTAAAGTGTTGAGGTATTTTCCAATCATTCCAAGATTTAGGAGAATGTATAGATCGCAACAAATGGCAGAAGACCTAAGGTGGCATTTCAACAATAAAAGCAATGATGGAAAAATGCGACATCCTGTAGATTCTGTAACATGGAATGCAGTGGACGAGAGGTGAAAATCATTTTCATCCAATCCACGCAATATCAGACTTGGTCTTGCTTCAGATGGTGTCAATCCATTTGCCTCGATGAGCTCCAAATATAGCTGTTGGCCAGTAATACTTGTGACATACAATCTCTCGCCTATGTTATGTATGAAACAAGAAAATATGATGCTAACATTAATAATTCCTAGACCAAAGCAACCTGGAAATGATATTGATGTGTACTTGGCGCCATTGGTAGAAGACTTAAATTATTTATGGAATAATGGAATTGATATATATGATGCATTCAGTAAATCAGTTTTTAATTTAAGAGCAATTTTACTATGGACAATAAACGACTTTTCAGCCTATGGAAATCTTGCAGGATGTTGTGTAAAAGGCGAAAAAGCTTGTCCATTATGCGGTGTTAACACTCATCATCGATGGTTGAAGCATTGTCGGAAAAGTGTTTATATGGGACATAGAAGGTTTCTAGACCCTTCACATCCATGGATAGAAAAAAAAACTTGGTTTGATAACACTATAGAGGAGGGTTATAGACCTAGAATTCTAACGAGACGAAACATTTCTGCTATTTTGGATGATTTTCCAAATGTTTTTGGAAAATATAAGAATGAAGCAATAAAAAGGAGGATGAGTAAGAAGAAGCTAAAGACAGAGTTGAGTAAGAAGTTAACAAGTAAAAAGAGGAAGGGGAAGAGTACTCACAGTAAAGAAGGCGAAGATGATGGGAAAAAAGAGCTATTAAGGTGGAAAAAAAGATCAATCTTTTTTGATTTGCCGTATTGGAAGGTTAGTATTAAAATTATAGTTTTTTATTAGACCTAACAATATAAAAGTTAATAAATTGTTGTATTATCGATATTTGTAGGAACTTCCTTTGCGACATAATTTAGATGTGATGCATGTTGAGAAAAATGTCGCTGAAAGCCTAATAAGCACGATGTTGCATGACAGTAAATCGAAAGATGGAATTAATTCAAGGAAGGATTTGGAGGAATGGGGGATTCGACAAAGTCTTTACGCACAACCTCGTGGGAATAGAACATATCTACCACCGGCTCCATATATGTTGTCATTGTCCGAAAAAAAAAATATTTTGTAAAAGGTTACATGATTTTAAAGGTCCTGATGGTTATTGCTCAAATTTCAAAAGTTTTGTATCATTAGAAGAGTGCAAACTTAGTGGGTTGAAGTCGCATGATTATCATGTCCTAATGCAACAATTGTTACCTGTTGCGGTTAGAGATTTGTTACCGAAAAAAGTTAGAACACTAATAATTCGTTTGTGTTCGTTTTTCAATCAAATATGTCAACGTGTTCTTGAAAGAGAGACATTGAGGCGACTTAATGATGAGATTGTTGAAATTTTGTGTGGACTCGAAAGATATTTTCCACCTTCCTTTTTCGATATAATGGTACATTTGACAATTTATCTTGGAAGAGAAGCGCAATTATGTGGTCCGGTTCATTTTCGTTGGATGTATCCTTTTGAAAGGTATATGAAAACGATTAAAGATTATGTAAGGAATTATGCACGACCTGAAGGGTGTATTGCAGAATCTTATCTTGCAGAAGAATCAATGAGATTTTTTAGTGAATTTCTACAAAAGAAAGTACAAATGGAGGGGAAAAAAGTCCGAAATGAAGATTATGAAAACAAAGCGATACTTGAAGGACGTCCAATTTTAAAACCGAAGACAATTACATTGTCATCGAATGAAAAAGATATTGCTCATTTGTCTGTGCTAATGAATATAGCTGTGGTGGAACCGTACTTAGAGTAAGTACATAATATATTTTGTTTATACCTTTTTATAAAATTTTTGATGTGGAATATAACTTGAGTAAAATTATTTAAACACCAGTATGCATTTGGAGGAGTTACAAAATTCTGATAAGCGTTTGGAAAAAAGTGCGACGTTGCTGTGGAAAAAACATACAGATAATTTTTCAGATTGGATTAAACAGAAGGTTAGTTTAATTTTCATTATCCTTCCATGGACAAAAAAATTTCCTTTTTACTTCAAATTTTATGTAAAACGATTTGATTCCAGGTACCTTTCCAATCAACAAGTGATGAATTACTAAGATGGATTGCTTTTGGCCCAAGTAGTAATGCATTGTCCTATAAAGGTTATATAATTAACGGACAACGTTTTCATACAAAGGACGTTGAAAGAGAAACCCAAAACTACGGAGTCACTTACGATGCGACTACCATGTGTAGGGCAAGTGCAAAAGATTTTTCTCAAAGAGTTGATGTGGTCACCTATTATGGGGTAGTGACAGACATAATCTTGCTAGACTATCATGTTTTTTATATTCCCGTATTCAAGTGTCACTGGGCAAATATAGGAAATGGAGTGAAGGTCGAAGACGGATTCACTCTTGTCAATTTACAACAAAATCAAGCTTCATTTGTAAAAGATCCATATATCCTTGCATCTCAAGAAAAACAAGTTTTTTATTCTAGAGAGAATGACCATTCTAATTGGTATGTTGTAATGAAAGCACCACCAAGAGGCTATCATGAGTTTGAGACAGATGATCCTATTACGGAAGTTAGCTTTGTTAGGAAAGATTGTGAAGAAACCGATATGGATATTGATTCGGTTGAGAATGTTAGTTATGTTAGAGAAGATTGTGAAGGCATATTTGAGTAGATTTCCGTACTTTCATGAATGGTATGCATATTCTTTCAAACATGTCTACAACCGATTTTTTTTTCTTTTTTTCCTCCTATTTTGCTATGGTAGTATAGATTACTTCTTCATTGAATGTAAGAGGTATTTTCCTTCTACCTTCTGTCCATGATTGAAATCCTGGAACCATAATATTGTGTTAAATATCTTTGTCCTATTATAAAAAAATCAAAAGAAAAAAAAATATAAAAGTAGGAAAGTAAGTGCTTGATGATATGTTAGGAAATAATTAGGAAATCATCTAATTACAGTATTTAATACATGCACCAATTTTTTTTATTCTTGATGATATGTTTTCAAATAAAGTTATAATGCGTTTATTGCTCTCATTTTTGATGATATGTTGTCATACAGTGCTTTATATGATATTGTTAATTTTTTATTCTTGATGATACTCTGCAAATAATTTGTATGCCTTGTTTGAACTTGCAAATAATTAGTTCATTGCTTGTGGTACAGAAAATGAGCAACTGTGGGAATGTAAGAACTCGGCACATGCAAAAAGAATTCAATGAGCATAAAAAGAAAAGGACAACAAATAAGCAGCTTGGAGACAATCATGCTGACGATGAGATTACGCTGTCTAAATTGGTAGGCTCATTCATTTTTCTTTCTGTTATTATTTTTGCCTATGTAATATCATTTGATAACAACATTTGATAATTAACAGGTAGCGTTTACGTAACAATGTTATCTTTTTTTTCTTCGCATTCAGTTAATCCAGCGGCCACCATGTACTAAATATATATAGTTTAAGACTTTAAGTACAGAAGGCAGAGGCATAAAGACAAATTTAACTTAGTTAATAATATTTATAGCTTCAGTTCAAAAGACATAAGACGTTTGATATATATCTGATTAAAGCAACACAACTTGTTCCACATTGAATATCAAATCTGCCCAACCCATTCTTTTTCAGAATATTTTTTATTTTAATTTGTCAAAATTTTGTTATATTTACTTCTAGTGGATGCAGTATTCAAATAACGTTGATACATTCATACCTTTAGAGCTAGATTGAACTTTAATTCAATAGTTTCCTGCCCCAAGTTTGCGCGGCTGCTTTTCTCCAGATCCAATCGCTAGCCCTAACTTTCAATTTAAGCTTTTGACAAGCAAATAAAATACTGAGGTAGACGCTATCGTTCTGTATGCTCGCTTAATTCCATTTCTGCATTTTGGTTTTTCTAAATTTTTTTCATTCCCTTAAACCGACGGTGACTATCTAATTTCGTAATTTGTTTAAATTAATTTCTATTTGCTGATGTCAATTTGCTTCATTATCTGGTCATTGTGGATATTTGATTCCCTGTGAACTCGTTCCCTTGAAGCCAGATTAATTTGTTGTAATTTTCGATATTTTGTTTCTCCGGCAGTTGACTTTTGGAGAAAAAAAACTGAAAGTTACATACAGATTATATTCTAAAATTTGTCTTCCAAGTTAATAATATAATTCAGAGGCGGCGATGATGAACAATGTTTACAGACCTGTAATGATTTGCGGAAATGATCACATTCATTGAACATCTAAGGGGCTGAGTTGTCTCATATTTTAATTATTTTTATTTCGGTCATTGATTTTACTTAACTGCTTTGCTTATACAATTAATAGTCGGCCAAACTGCTAATTCTGTTCGGTCATGTAATATGCGAAGCAAAAGTACATACTTCCCTCGCTATCCATTGCAATTTTTATTGCATTTGGACGTTGGGTAGCTACATTGCTTGTGCAATTTGCTAGAATATTGGGTTCTGATAGTTCAAACGTATTGCCTGCTCTCTGTTTTAACAGCCCAATGTAACATACGGCCCAATGATACTGGATTTGATCCAATATAAACGTAGTATCTAGACATGGATTTGTCATTCCTCACATTTATTCTGTTATTATTTATGTATTAATAGCCTCGTTCATGACAGTTGTCCTTTTATTTTTTATAAACAGAAAATAGCGAAGAAGAATAAGGCCATTAAAAGGAAAAGTCAAAAGCAAAACGAACTAGACGAACAGAGGAAGAAACCTACGAGAGAAGAGTTGTTTGAAGACCATCAAGTAGTAGACGAGGCTGATATTGAACCAGAAAATACTGATGTAATACATGACAACCCACATGCATTAGAAAACAATCAAGCTCAAATCGTATTAGAAAACAATGATGAAGTACAAGACAATCCACAAACAATTGACAACGGAGTTCAGGCTGAAGGACAATCGAGAAGAAAGCCTAGAGGGCCAACCAAAGTCAGAAGACTTCCATTCAACTCTTCGGAGCTGATAGAAGTTGAATTTAATAGTACCGGCGAACCAATAGGACCGGGGTTAGTCAAATTATCCTCTTATTTAGGACCACTTGTACGAGAAGTTGTTCCGGTTACACTAAGTGGATGGAAGCAAGTTAGTTCCGAGTTGAAAGATGTTTTATGGGAAAGCATCCAGGTTAGTATTAAAATTATAGTTTTTTATTAGACCTAACAATATAAAAGTTAATAAATTGTTAGTATTAAAATTTCGCCATATTCCTGGAACCTGCTATATGGTGGAGGAAACATGCAATGATAGGACCTCTTTTGGTGCCAGTATTCGCAAGCAAACTATAACAACTTGAATTATTGTCGCAGGCAAGGTTTAAATTGGATTCAGGTTGGCACAAAACACAAGTTTTTCATCAAATGGGCGGTATTTGGCGTGCATCAAAATGTAGATTGGTTCGGCAGGTGTTACAAGCCAAGTCCATGGAGGAAAGACTTCAATTAAAGCCAGCTAACACAAGATGTATAAATGAATGGAAGAAATTTATCAAGTTGAAAATAAGCTCGGAATTCAAGGTGCGAGAAATTTTCTTATGTACTACTAATGCACAAAAAACTAAATTAAATAGAACTGCATTGGAATTTGTATGTGCATGTCAATAATGTATGGTGCTAGTAAAACATACATCCAGCCCGTTATGAATTTGCATGTATTAATCATTCAAGGTGTGTGTGTGGGGGGGGGGGTGTAGTCTTCAATTTCTTCTTTGATTATCTGTAATGAATAAAAATTGGAACTTTAAAGAACTGAAACCATATGACAGTAAATGCAATGCACTTATCATCTGAACATTTTATATCGTTATAAAAGTAGCTGGCTTTTGTTATGCAAGACTGCGTCCTTAGATCTGTATGGGTTTCAGTCAGAAAAATTATACTCCATATTATTTTTTTTCGCATTCAGAAAAATTAGACTCCATATATTTTTTTCGCATTAATTTATTGTATACAGTGATGAGGTATAACCGGCTTCATTGGCACTTAGAGTAGAGTTCTTAAAAGTGCTTCTATACATACATACATACATACGTATATGTGTGTGTATATACCTTTTGAGTTATATCTGTAATTGAATAAAAACTGAATATTTCTTCTGAGTTATATCTGTAATGTTTCTCTGAAATGTTAAAATTGAATAAAATTGTCAAATGTACCATTATATCGAATTGTCAAATGTTAAAATTATATCGAATTGTCAAATGTCTCTGAAATGTTAAAATTAAAATTGTCAAATGTACCATTGTTAAAATTGAATAAAATTTTGAGTTATATCTATAATGTTTCTCTGAAATATTCAAGCTGACAATTTTATTCAATTACAGATATGTTAAAAACTGAATATGCAATTAAAACTTTTGAGTTATATCTGTAAAGGAATATTTGTATACGAAAATTTCTTTCAGTGCTACCCTGACGCGCTTTGCATATAAACATTGGTATTGGCTCATGAATATATTTTAATTTTATTTATCTGTAATGACTAACTTGAATACTACCATACCATTCTTATTTTAGGCTGTAAGCGAGAAGAACAGAGCGATTAGACAGAGGCCGTTGCCACACACGTCCAACCATAAAAGAATGGCGCGACTAGCTGAAGATTTGGTAACAAAATTGTAGTTATAATTTACTGCAATATTTACGAAACTCTTAATTTAATTGCTTTTGTTATTTGCTGATTTTGAATGTAGAAAAGCGAAAGTAGCGATCGCTCTGCTGTCCCTAGAAGTGCAGTCTGGATCAAATCTCGCACTAAGAAAAATGGTGAACCGGTGAGTATGATTGCTGCAGATGCTATAGTAAGTTCATACTTTTCAAATACGTATGATAGACATATAAATACTATGTTTTAATGAGTTCTGAAAAAATATAAGCTGTCATATCTGTGGTATTTAAATTTGCAAGCTTCTGAGTGTGTTGCCTATTTTAATTTAAATACCATGTTTTAGTACTGCATAATGGTTTAGTGCTGTGAAGATTGGGAAGCAATAAATGCCCTTTTTCTGAAAATTTTCATTTGGCTGTACCTTCTGAGTTCCCTACAGTGAAAGTCGGTCACACTGTTAAACAAATATCAACTTTACTGATCGGCAGTGACTACAGCTAAATCTTTTGTCTACTCGTTTCTGTTTCAGAGTGTCACATTTATTTTAATCTTTTTTTTTTCCTTTTTTTTTGGTATTTTTTTACTGGTTGATGATCACTATGAATGTATAATGCCAGCTAAATATTTTTGATAGAACCGCAATTCAAATGCTGGATATTACGGTGATTGCTAGGGTCACCAAAGCAATGTTGACGGGCAATAATGATTTATTTATTTAGCTTTTTGGTGATGGATTCAAACGAGCACCATGTTTTTTTATTTGCACTGTGGTATTTAAACTGCAATAATGAAATTAATCATGTTTTGTAGGAAAAGATTAAACAAATTGAAAGTGTTTCACCATCGACCTCGACAATTAATTATAGAGAAGATGCACTTGCCCAAGTGTTAGGGCAAGAAAGACCGGGTCGACTTAGAGCGATGGGAAGAGGAATGAGTCTTAGTAGAGCGGCTTTAGCGCAAGTTAAGGATAACATTACACAGCAACTTGAAAGCAAAGTGTCGGACTTAGAGAAGAGATTTCTATGACTAGAGAAAAATCAGGTGCAAATTATCACTACATATTGCATTGTTAAAATAATAAAGGCATCAGTTTCTCTGAAATGTTTCTTTCACGCAAACTATCTCAAATAATTGAACAATCGGTTTTTCATCGTTATACGGTTATACCAATAAATCCAGGTTACGGTTTCAAAATTAATTCAAAGAACCGAGCAAATACTATGATAAAACCACTATGTTTCGTTAAGCAGACCAAGTTACTATTATTTGCTGATACCATTTGTACTACTGTCCGCCATGCTCGGCCATTAAAGTCCATCAAAAAAAAAAATCTGAAAATCATAGCGGTTGACAATAAAATTATATATTGCTGAGAGCACCACCATTTGATTAACAAAACTACTCAAACTAATCTCATACTGTCCGAATATAACTGAATCTTATAAAAGGTATAAAAGGGAAATTATAAATTTTATCTTGGTTTTTCTTTTCTATTTTGTTTTCTCTTGACACATAAGCATACAGATCAGAATGTAGTACAAAGGTGTTTGAAACTATAACTGAATCTGGCTTTGTTATATGGAATTTAATTCAGTTTGTGACATTGCCAAAATTTTTTTTTAATATGTAAAATGTTTACATATTGACTAGCAGCACTCCAATTTTTTTTATTTGGCCAGCTGATCTATCTATGATTTTATTTTGTGATATTTGGATTCACAAAATTTAAATTTCATAGAGAATTGAACTTAAAACATTCTTATTACACTGATATTGATCAAATAGGACGACCATAAGTTATTATAGAATTCTTGATTGACAAACTGGAATATGTTAAGCATATTTTAACATATTTTATGCTCTTGTTTTGATGTTTTTCAATATTGTTAAAAGGTCATGAATCTGTTTAATATTTATGGACTAACACGATTAGAATTTTGGTGGATGACCATTGTTGCATGAATGATATTGTATCTTAGCATTTTCTACATATGTATATATTATATATATATCAATGTGATTGATCAGTTAATTATGTTTGTAATGCTGAGTTATTAGGTTATGGAAACAGTTTCGAATCATTTTGAACCTGAATAGTTAATTTTGTTAATTACGCCGAGTTTAAAAGGTTATACAAATACATGTATAATCCTTAGCTTACAATCATATTCATATCTGTATATGTGATACATATGTATAGTATGTTTTTAAATTTTAAATCATATATTTATATATGTACATATATACTACACAAGATATTGTATCTTATGTAAATCTGCATATATTTGTAATTGTACAAATTTTAAAAGGTTAACGAGCATGATGTGTGAAATAGACATATATACCATATGTATATCTAAAATTGATATGATCAAAAATTTTATTTGAACCTATGCATCCTTTTAAAACTCTGATATTGTATATTTTGGAACATCATGGTTTTAAAATGTTCTAGGAAACCACAAATGAGATTTGTTGATTCACCTTTTAAATCATTATGTGTTAAAATGTCTTATGAAGACATGAATTAGCACATAATAGTTGTATGCATGGATTTCAATGATGAAATTTCGTCTTGTTTATATCTATGTATGACTGCATATGATCTGATAACCTGTAGTTGCACCATAATAATTTGATAAAACATCAAGCAGGATCATTGTCCTTAATTTTAGTATAAAACACTTGAACGTTCACTTGATATTAATACATTCTTGATTCTGTGTAAACAAACTGCTATTGCTATGATTTTAAACTTGAAGTATTACCTGCTTGTATATCTTAAATATTACATTTGTATATAATTCTAACTAAATTTATATTATCTAAGATTTTGCAGAGTAGAGACAGTGGGACAGAAGTAAACAAACCTCAAGTAATTTTTTTTAATTGGTTTCGCATCGTTCTTATTTTAACTTTGTATTCAATTAGTATCATTATTTTCCTATGTTTAAATGTAGTGTAACTTTGACGAAAATATGAAGAAGTGTGATTTATTGGATTGGCAAGGGAATGAAGAGATCATTGCTGAAGGAAGATTCGTGTCAGATGATCCAAACCAGCTTGTCAATGATGTTCCTTTAGGGCCGGATGCGATGATTATTTTTGTTGAAAATCCAACCAAGCTAGATGCTTTTGTATGGAGGCCTACAACTTCTTTCTCACTTATTGGGGAGGCAAAGGATTATTTAGTGGCATGGCCGAAGAATAGTGTTGTTCTACATTCAACCGATCACAATGGAGGAGGAGAAGATAAGGTAAATATTTTTATTCACAATGAACATGCAATTTTATTATATACATTTTTTACTAAATAAATATTTTTACATCTAATAGAGTCGAAGTAGCAGCTTGGAATGCAAATGCAAGATTTTTGATTGGGGAGGGAGCAAGGAATTAGTGGTTGTAGGACGATTACATTCGAGCATCTCGGAGGAAATTGTTAACGATGTTCTGCTTGGACCATCAGCTATGATTGTTTGGATAGATGAACCCCTAAATCCAGAAGCTTTTTTGTGGAGGCCATCCCCTGGTTTGTTCCGAATTGGAGATGCTGCTGGTAAGAAGGTTGCATGGCCTGAATCGCAAGTAGTTGTTGAGACAAGTGATAATACAGTTACTACTACGACTAAGGATGTCGTGAAAACATTTACGGTACTTGATTTTTATGTTGTCTTTTATTTTTTCTAGGATTAGCAACTTGATTTTTTTTTCTTTTTTCGACTTACAGACTGCAAGTTCAAAAACAAACAATAAATGCAAGATAATGAGTTTATTGGGAAATGGGAAAGTAGTAGCTTTAGGACGGGTAGAGTCAACCGATCCAAATGCACGCGTACATTTCAAACCTCTAGGAAACAATGCAGTTAAAGTTTGGATAAACACCGTAAAAGAGCCGGAAGTAGAGCTACGGAGGCAGACATCTGAATTTCAGTACATGGAAGATGCGCTCTCTTCTACTATAGCTTGGCCTGCTGAGCACGTCATAATGGAATGAATTTTAAGTAAGTCTTTACCGTTTAATTTTTATGTTAATCTTAGCCAGCTACATTAAACAGAAACTGCATATGAATTCATCTGTTTGTCATGCATCTAGCCAGCAACTTGAAAATGTCACTTGTTTCCGTGTCAGTAATGTTACACAAGAGAATAATGCATACGAAAACTGCACACAAACATGACATATTAGTTGATGTACACAATCCTTTTTAGCTGCACACAATCATGCCTGTTCAAAAAAAGAACAAACAATTTTTATTTTTATGATTATTTTAAGTTAAAAGGCTCAAACGTAGTATACGATATTTTGTGCATTTCACCATGACGACATCGTACTTTCAGGCCGACGTTGGTTATGTTGACCTTCAAAAACCACAGATTCATTGGCATAAAAAACCAGTTTTCAAAAGTTCATTTTTGAATAGAATAATTAGTTTTGAACGGCGAATAAAGTTTTAAATAATAACAATATTACCAATCTTAGTAATAATTACAAAAATCAATGGATTACCTCGGATGTTAATTTGTAAGATGATAGCTTGACTGCAGTATATCTGATGAACCTAAGGGTGTGATGCAAATTTGAGATCGGTAACAGATTAGGTTTCGTGAGAGGAGAAGAACGCTAACTTTGTGAATTAGATGGTGGGGTAGTTGTGGGCATGGACGTACGCAGATATTTCACCGAGTGGGGGCGGGAATTTTGTTATTTCAGTTTTTGAATTTCAGACAAATAATATGTTATGTTAGTACTAAATATACCTATAATTCAAAAATACGTATACTATCATTTGATATAACCATGAAAGATATTGTAACAACCCGGAAAATCAGGGCCAATTTAAAATTTTTATTTTAAAGAATTTTGTTGGAAAAGGTGCCAGAATTTAAAATTTTCAATTTTAAATAATATTAAAGCCACTGAAAATAGTCAATTTTCAAACGACTTCTGTTTTCGACGAAACCACTTTTGTTGGAACCGGAATGTCGAATTATTGCTAGGTTTCAATTTTTAGAATTTTCTGAATCAATATGTGAGCGTGGCAAAAGAAACTGTGTTTTGTCAATTTCGGTCAATTTTAATCGACTTAAAAATAGCCATTTTTCAAACAGTCTCAGAATTCGATGAAATTAGTCTCATTAGAACCGTATCGTCAAAACATAGCCAAATATAATTTTTCTGTAATTTTCTGAATTCATATGTGGCCTCGGTAAATTTAAATGTACGTTCAAATTTAATAATTAAATGATTTAAATATTAAATTAAATAAAAACAAATCGTAACAGCCAAATTGGGTTACGAAACATATCCCATTGTGTCCGGGATGGGGGTTATTAGCTAGGGGCGACACTTGTTGGGTTTGATTTGGTGTACGTATTGATTTAACATGAATTTTTGGATTAAAAGAATTTAAAATACACTAGGAATACGCGTATAAATACGCTAGAAATACCAAACCCTAGAACCTTTCTTCCAGCCGCCGAATACACTAATTTCCATGGCCAAAACCTTCTGATTTTCAAACGCTATAATCTTTTAATCCACTTCAATTCAAACTGAACTACAAAAGCAAGATTGAAGAGATTCTCGTTCTCTACGAAATGGTACGGTTGGATCATCCCTGGAGTCGGGAATCGCCAGAACCGAAGCCTCCAACCCGCGACAGAAACGCCGCCGCCACGCCCTCCTACGGCGACCGAGCCCACCGCCGATGGTACCCCCAGGCGCGCCTCTCCTTCCCCTTTCCCGTCGCACCACCCGATCAACCCCACGTGTCCTGTGTCGAGCGGAATTTCCTAACCTAGTTCTGAACAGATATTAAAAGGTGCGGCCGAACTTCAATAAGGAAGGAGAAGGTTATACTTAAGTAAATTATTAATTTAATTATATTTATAATAACACCGATCTTGTTTTAATCGTAATTATTTCATATGAACATAGAATAACACGATTTCAGAAGCGTTGGATTCGCAACGAAAAATACTACATGTCAGAACTGATCGGGACAGAAAAGGAGCAGTTCAGATTTTGGCCAAATTTCAGTTCTGATTTATTCAGAACCAAAATGCAAGGTGAGATTTCTATTTTCTTTTAAAATTTAAAATTATTTATTTTAATGTTTAATTTATATATTCGTTCAGTATGAGATTCATGATTGTATGTATATATTTATTTCCCCTGTTGACTGTTCTGTGATTATGATGTATGTTTGACTGTGTTTGTTGAAATTGTGTGTATCATGTTTGTTGTAAAATTTTGAAATGTCATTTTTGTGATTTAAAACAATGAGTTAGAAATGTTATTTTTGAATTGGATTCAACAAAAATAAATATTGCTATTTCATTTAATGAAAATTTACAAAATAGAATATCATGTTCGTTAAACGAGATTAAAAGTTGTCATTTTATTTGAAATGTGATGTTAACATAAAATTGTCATTTTGTGAAAAATGTTTATTTAGAATTGTCGTGTAAAAATAACATATTTTGTTAGTAGCGTCGCCTTAGGATTATAACATGTTAGTCAAAATGTTTCATTAGAAGAATTATAACATTTTAGTCAAAATGTTGCATTAGAAATAAAATATCATTTTTGTTTAAATGTCACTTTTGATTAAAATAAAAAAAGTATATAGAATTAAAATGTCACTTTTGATTAGAAAAGTTATGTTAGGATAAAGATGTCAATTTTGTTAAACATTTTTGATTAGGAATAAAAAGTCAATTTTGTTAAAAATGTTTATTTAGAATAAACATGTAAATTTTGTTAAACATGTTTAAATAGAATAAAAAGAGTTGAAATAAAGGGACATATTTTCATTGCTATTTTGTCACAATTAAAGACCATATTTTTATCGTCACTTTGTTTCATTAAATTAGAATAGGAAGATATCATTTTTAGTCATATGGAATGTTAACATAGAAAAATATCATTTTTGGTCATATGAAATGTTAGCGATGTCTATTTAGAATAAAATATCATTTTATTAGCAATGTTTACTTACAACAAAATCTCATTTTTGTTAGTAACGTAACATTAGAATGAAAACACCGTTTTGTTAGGAAATGTTGATTTAGAATAAAACATCACTTTTGTCAAATTTAGACATTTCATATAAAAGTGTCACTTTTGTCAAATTTAGAATTGACATATAAATTTGTCGCTTTGTCAAATTCAAAATCAACATATTTTGTTAATGAAGTTATAAAAGGACAAAATCAACATATTTTGTTAATGAAGTTATAAAAGGACAAAATCAACATATTTTGTTAATGAAGTTATAAAAGGACAAAATCAACATATTTTGTTAATAAAGTTATATAGGACAGAATCAACATATTTTGTTAGTGAGGTTATAAAGAACAAAATTCATATTTTGTTAAAAAGAAAAAGATTAACAAAACCTTCATATTTTGTTAAAAAGAAAAGATTAACAAAACTTTCATATTTTGTTAACGTTATAAAGATTATGCAAGAACTCATATTTTGTTACTTAAGAATAGTTGGCAAAACTCATATTTTGTTACTTAAGAATGGTTAATAAAGCTCATATTTTGTTATCGAATATGAATGAAACAAAATCTCATATTTTTTTTGTTATTGAACATATATGAAACAAATTTGCATATTTTGTTATTGAATAAAAATGTAACAAAAGGCTCATATTTTGTTATTGAATAAGAATGAAACAAAGTTCACATTTTTGTTATTGAATGGAATTGAAACAAAAACAAACATTTTGTTTATTGGATTATAAAGAACAACATTAACATCTTGGTTAATTGGATCATAAAGGAACAAGATCAACACTTTGTTTTTAATGTATGAATTATACAAGATTAACAATTTTTGTCATATTTTGTTAAATAGAAAAGATTAACATTTTTGTCATATTTTGTTAAATAAGAAAAGAATCAACTTTTATGTCTTATTTTGTAAAATAAGAAGAGAATTAACATTTATATCATATTATGTTGCATTAGAAATTATGAACTAATCATATTATGTTGCAAGAGAAAAAGAAACATATTTTTTGCTTATGTAAAGAAAAGAGAAAAAGAAACATTATTTTTCCATGTAATGGAAAATAAACAGGAACCTTACATTTTCCAATGTAAATAGAATAAACCAAGAATTTACCTTTTTCAATGTGAAATAAAAGAGTTACATTTTTCAATGTAAAATAAAGGATTAAATAAAAATCACATTTTTATATGTAATTAAAGAATATATTTTACACTGTAAAGAAAATTACATTTTATGTAATTATGGTTATAAGAAATAAAATTACATTTTATGTAATTAAGAATAAATAGAAAATATAGAACAAATATGTGAATTAAAATTTATTTACATGTTCCTATGTAAATAAAAAGATTAAAAATAATAATTATGTGAATAAGGACTTATTTACATTTTTCTTATGTAAATAAAAAGAACCAATTTGTAAATGGTAATTATTTACGTTTTCTTATGTAAATAATAAAAAGAAAGGTTAGAAAAAAAACTTACATAAGATATTCTTTTTATGTTAAAGGGGGATATTAGAAAAGAATTAAAGAAATACAATTATTTACATTTGCTATGTAAATAGGATTTGCAAAGGAAATTGAAACCATTTATTTACAAATAGTGTGAATAAATATGAATAAGAAATTAGATACATTTATTTACATTTAATGTAAATAAATATAACAAAAGTAAAAGTAAAACATTTATTTACATTTAGGTAAATAAATAGGGTAAGAAAAAGAATGTAATTTATTTACATTTAGGGTAAATAAATTAAAACATAGAAAATATAATTTATTTACATTTAGGTAAATAAAACAAAATATAGAAAAAAAGTATAATTTATTTACATTTAGTGTAAACGAAACAGAGTTATTAAAAATGATATTTTTATCGTCATTTTAGATGCGATAAAAAGAATAGACTTTTGAAATTGGAATAGTCAAACGATTTATATTTATATATATATAAATATAAATTATAAATTAAACGGAACGCGCGCGGCAGTTCGCGTATCGGCAATCGTAACTTTAAACGGTTATACAGAGAGATCCGACCGTCCGATTTTCCCAAAATTGGAGCCGTTTGGACCGCTTTGGGAAAATCTTTCCAATGACATAAATTTCGCCAAAATCCAACGGTTAGATTTCAAAATATGTGTAAATCAAATTTGGTTGAAAACAACGCAAGGGTCGCCCATTTACCCGAAGCGTCGTTAAATTAATTTAGGCTATTTTTATATAACTAAAAACAGCGATATGTTGTTATCAAATATTAATAACGATATGAAATGTTTTCAAATTTTATATATATATATATATATATATGCGAGAATCATTTGAGAAGACCGAGTTCAATCTTATTTCAAATGATTATACGACGTTTTAAATCTAAGAGTTGAAGACGGCGATTGAAGACCGACGATCTTCACATCGAATGGGTAACTAGTGTTGAGGTCCTTGATTGATTTGCTCCCAAGATGGGGCTAAGATGGTAGTTATCCGGACGTAGTGTTGATTTGTACGGATTTGACTTTCGTCCAGACCCAGGGCATAAGTTTATAAATGGAATGTATGTCTGACGTTGTA
The DNA here is from genome assembly GCA_030737875.1 of Allium sativum. Taxonomy (NCBI): domain Eukaryota; kingdom Viridiplantae; phylum Streptophyta; class Magnoliopsida; order Asparagales; family Amaryllidaceae; genus Allium; species Allium sativum. The sequence continues at coordinate 49,539,772 of CM060922.1, read as the reverse complement.
GCCCTTATACTACATTCGTTGATCTCTCTTAATATATATCTGTTTGGTGGTTAACACCCTTCTCTGAGACGTACGAGCTTAGAGGTTATATATTGGTAGAAATCAATGGTATAGTATGGACTGACAATGTGGCATGCTAAGATGCATTGATCAAGGCTTTTGTTGAAAAGCAGGCCTTGTGGTTGATGATCAAAGCACGGCCTGTTTAGGCGTAGCTTTGTGTATAGCGTGACTTCGCGAGCCTCACACCCCGGTATGAGTCAAAAACGGGATATGGACTGCAGGGAGTGCACACGTTTCTTTCTAGCTAGAGTGGTGTCAGTGACCTACCAGCCCTGACATTTTACTTATGTGGATGATGGATTTTGAGGCGCCTCGTTATTTTTATAGGCCGTTGGTGGTCATACTATAGGTCCAAAGGGACCGGGAAGCGTGTGTTCAGGCATAACTAATCCACTGCCCATAGGCGGGGACCGGCCCTGAAGATCCAAGGGTTCACTGCGGGGGATCCTGAGGCATTTGCTAGAGTGTCTCGAATCGGAGAGGAGCTTGCCCCTAGCCTCGACTCATGATGGAATCCAAATTTCCAATACGCCCTTGCGGTTTTGATTGTAGAACTAGTATTGGCGACATGCTATATGGTAACCATGCCGTCTAGGATTGATACTTATGATTCAAATCTTTTTATTAAAACATATACACACTAATAATAATATCGTTTTTACGTATCAAGCATCTTTTGACCATTATAAGGTAAAACCCTATCCTCTGGTGTGCGTTGCATTGTGTGATGGGACCTGGGTCTTATAATGGTTTCATTTTTCCAAAAAGACATTGCGTTATTTCTCGATTTACTTTGGTTTATGCACTGGCAATCTATAGGAGTAAACCCGTTCCGCGAAAGTGGCGTGGTCCTTGGATTTGTCTTATTAGTTATATTAGTTTAGAATTCTCACACCAGTCCCACGACTGACCCGTTGTTTGTTTCCACCTTTTGCAAACTCGGGTGCCCTCTTTTCCACACGGGCAGTCGAGTAGCTTTTTGCAGATATGTATCTCTTTAGCAGGATCCTGGATTGAAGCCTAAAGCTGTGTCCAGAGCTTTGTAGTCTTCCGCTGTTTAATGTATTAAAAGTATTGTAATTTTATCTTCCGCTGTAATTTTATTTCAATGTACTCTGATATATTCTGTACTCTGATGTAACATTATTATAATGTAATAAAAGTCTGCTGTTATTGTTCTGATGTATTGTATTCCCAAAGTTAAAGTATTCGAAGATTTCCAACCTTTGGGTCAGACCTGTGTGGTTTATGGTCGATTCAAAGAGCGGGAATTTTCGGGTCTTTACAGATATCATCACATAATATATAATTTTTCAGATATCACATCAATTTTACTTTATTTTTTGAAATGTCACCCCTAACTAAGATTCTATACAAGAAAATTCTTTCATCTGCATATTATGAAAGTGTTAAATCTTTATTGGTTTCAATGTTGAGGATGATATATAGAAACATAACCATCAGGTTTATCATGTTAAAAAAGTTAATTTTGCTTATGTAAAGTATATAAATATAAACTAGAATAATCTTACTTAATTGTAACAATATCACGAGAAAATTAAATGGAAATGCAATTTAAAAATAAAAACAGTTAGCTTCTGGTGTTGGACATAGTTAGATATCTTAGTGTATGCTGTTCATGTAGAAAGTAAACAGAGGAGGATATGATTATGAGCAACAATAAAACTATAAAAAGTAAAGCAGCATATAAAGTTTTACACAGATTTGATTTTGTGTGGAGAATCAATTTTGTGTGGAGAATGGACAAATTTCATCCCGAATTTCAGTGGCACGGTCAGTTTGATGAAAAGCTTCCGCTAACTTTGTCTATATGTTACTGGCTTTGTTTATATGAAAGCCACTAGTAAAATAATAATAGTATGGAAGAATTGCATTTGAATTTTTCACGAGTTTCAGTTGAAATTGATTCTTTGTTCGCTTACCTGACTAAGGACTTAAAGCCACTAGTAAAACAATCGGCATGCATGACTTCTTTTGTTTCTCCTGTACTTTGGTTCAATTTCTAAAATATTCTGCTTACCTAAACAGTCAACCATGCATTGATCAACCATATATTACAAAGATACTAATGGACCGAAATGATACAGCCGAAATAAGAAATGATACAGCCGAGACTTACTGCCAATTTTTGCAACTTTTTAACATGTCGTGCACTTACTGCAGTGAACTTACTGCCAATTTCTATATTTGCAGGTGAGGAAAGAAGAAATGACTTTGGTGATGGTGCTGCGATTACCAATGGAAGGGTGTCTTTTGTGTGTTAATTGAACTGTAAACTATGTTACGTATTTTGTGTACTCAAGTTGACATTAGTACTGAATTAGGTGTCAACTCATGTATTGAATTTCTTTTGTTAGTTGATACTTTATTTGCTATTAGTATATTTTCTGTATTCTTCTTTTAACTTGTTAAGAATATTCATTTTGATTATTATTATTAAAATGCATGAGCTATTATAACAGTAAACCTGCGCTATGAATAATCTCATATTTATTGAGATTTAGATGTATAATAACGGTAAATCTGAGCTATTGTACTGATGTGGCATAGCGGCTAAAATGTGTTATTGTATTGATCAAGCATAGCGGCAATATTGAGCTGTCAAAGGGGTTAGTAACACTATAACACGTTTATTAATAACGCTGAATATCTGTTATTGAATACATATTTTATAACGGCAACATTGTGTTATAAATATTTTCTCTTTGAATGAGATTTCGATGTATTATAGCGGTCAGTAGGCGCTACTGTAATAATATAACATAACGGCCAAATACTGCTGTTAAGGAGTATCATTAATAACGGCATTGAAAGCGTTATAAAAGTTTAGCAGTTTTTAATAACATGTTCATATACAGCAGTTATGAAACCGCTATCTTTCTTATTAATAGCGGTTTTAGGCCGCTATAAAACATCAGTTTTGTTGTAGTGCGTCTTATGGCATAGGAAATTTTGCGTAGGAAATTAGAATGTTTTCTAGTAGTGAAAATTGTTTGATATTAGATTGATTATCTCAAAGATTAAGCCATATGCTTGTTTCAAAGATTAAGCCATGCATGTGTAAGTATTAACAAATTCAGACTGTGAAACTGCAAATAGCTCATTAAATCAGTTAACGAACGAGACCTCGGCCTGCTAACTAGCTACACAGAGTCATCCCTTCGTGGTCAGCTTCTTAGAGGGACTATGCCCGTTTAGACCATGGAAGTTTGAGGCAATAACAGGTCTGTGATGCCCTTAGATGTTTTGGGCCGCACGCACGCTACACTGATGTATTCAGTGAGTCTATATCCTTTGTCGACAGACGCCGGTAATCTTCGAAAATTTCATCGTAATGGGATTAGATCATTGCAACCGTTGGTCTTCAACGAGGAATTCCTAGTAAACGCGAGTCATCAGCTCGCGTTGATTACGTCCCTGCCCTTTGTACACACCACCCGTCGCTCCTACCGATTGAATGGTCCGGTGAAGTGTTTGGATGGTGGCGATAGAGGTGGTTCGCCGCCTATGGCATCGCGAGAAGTCCTAAACCTTATCATTTAGAGGAAGGAGAAGTTGTAACAAGGTTTCCGTAGGTGAACCTGTAGAAGGATCATTGTAGAGTTCCATTTCGGACAGTTGTGAAATTGTGCTCATACCCGACGAGTACTACGCGTCTGTGTTGTTAATGAATGCGTTGTCTTGGCGGGTTCCCTTTTGTTGCCTTCATGTCACTTCATTTGAAGTGAAACAAAGAGCAGAAATAAGACATCCGCATAGTTTGTGCCAAGGACAGTTGATGTGGGAGTGCATCGCCTTCGTTCTGATGTGCTTTATGTTATTCTAGCGAGCATTTGAATGACTCCTGGAAATGGATATCTTGGCACTCGTGTCGTTGAAGAACATGACGAAATGTGACACTTCGTGTGAATTGCAGAATCCCGTGAACCATCGAGTCTTTGAATGCAAGTTGTGCACAAGGTCATTAAGTCGAGTGCACGTTTGTTTGGGCATCATGTATAGCGTTATTCCAATCTCCCACATGCGATGAGTGCAGTATGGGTGATGATGGATATGGAGAATGACCTTCCGTGCTTTAGTTATACAGTATGTTTAAGTGATTGTCGTTGCCAGGTATATGCGAGGCGAATGGTGTGTCGAGTTAACGCACAATGTCTCTAATCGCGTCTATGAGACATAGGCAAGACTTAGCACTAATCGAAACCGATTTCGACATTTGCTTTGGTAGCAAGCTCGAACCATGACCATAGATCATACGGGGCGACCCGTTGAGTTTAAGTATATCAATAAGCGGAGGAGAAGAAACTTACGAAGATTCCCTTAGTAACGACAAGCGAATCGGGAAAAGCCCAGCTTGAAAATTAGGTGGTTGTGTTGCCTAAATTGTAGTATGGAGAAGCGTCATCAGCGACGGATCAGGCCTAGGTCCCTTGTACAGGGGTGCCAAGGAGGGTGATAGCTCCGTCCAGCCTGAACCTTGTTGCAACATGAGGCGCTGTCGATGAGTTGGATCGTTTGGGAATGTAGCCCCAATTGGGTGGTAAATTTCGTCCAAGGCTAAATAGCGGCGAGAGACCGATAGCTAACAAGTACCACGAGGGAAAGATGAAAAGAACTTTGAAAAGAGAGTCAAAGAGTGCTTGAAATTGTTAGGTGGGAAATGGGTGTTGTAGAAAGGTTGAAGACTGGATTCGAGTACTTCAAAACTGGGATCTATGGGTGAGTTTTTTTTGCTTCTATAATTAAATGTATCGTCATTTCCAATCTATTCTTGTTGATGATAAGAATGAAGATAGAAATCTGTGTTACTTAACTAAATTAATACTGTTTTAATCCCAGTGGTATATTTTCACCTTTATTTGTAGTGACATAGTATGATTACCGTGGTTTTATGTTTTTTAATTGGACTAACTACCATTTTATATTGTTTTCTGCTTTCAATGTAAATTTAGCAAAAAGCTTGAGGCTAAGAATGAGCTTGCAGAATGATAGAGCTTAAGATGAGAATTCAAACATTATTAATCTATTCTGTGCTTGCTGGTTCTCCTAAGGAAGAATTATAGGCTGCGATGTTCATTCGATGTGGCATGTTTTCGTGATAGTGTTTCTTTATCGTTATTGCTAAGTAAGAAAATGCAATGGAGGCCGATGAAGCCATTAGTTAAGAGAAGTTGAGTGAAAATGTTTACTTTTTACAATGGCGAATCCTTTTTATACAAAGAGAATCACTTTTATGGGAATAATAGTCTATCAATTTGAGCCAATAAAATTTATTTATCGTCGACATTCTAGCTCAGAAAGATCACTTCTATGGGAATCTTGTATTCATTCAAGTCTTTGAATGTTCTTGTAGCCTTTAGTACTTGGAAGTGACTTTAACATTACCTACTCTATTTCAGCAAAAAGTTTTCATTCCCATTTTTTCTTTGATATAGACTCCTTTAACTCTTTTGACCACTATAAGCTTATTGATTCTCCTATTAATATCATTCATTGCTTAAATTAACAAGTGTTTTGATATATATATATATACATATATAATTCTGGAAACTCTTGAATTAAAATTTAGTGTTATAAATGAATATTATAAAGTAGAAAATAATTTGAAACCATAAGTTATAAACTATATAAACATATTTTTAAAATTATAAAGTTTAAAACTATATAAATATAAAGTACATAATATATAAAACTTATAAACTATAAAACTTGAGTTCAAAATCAAAAGTAAAATAGAGAAAGTAAAATGAAGAAGATAAAGATTGAAGATAGAATTTGAAAATAGAGTTTGAAATCAGAAATTGAAAATCCAATTTTGAATTTGAACTTGGAGTGCTATTCAGAGTCTTACATAAACTAGACTCCATTACTCTAGTTATCTTGAACTCTTGAAATCTTGATTACTCATGCGAAAGATGATAGGAGATAATCTAGTCGTCCTTCGAAGTCTTCTTCCTTGCCCTTCAGGTTCCCTAAGTCATTAGCTGAAGAAGTCCCGTCAATGGACAAGAGCAGGTAAAGCCGCCCCCCTTTTTAGAAAATAGGAAGAAAAAAAATGATTTTCGTTAAAAATATATATCTTATATAAAAAATAGTAAATTTGGCAAACCCATAATTTGAATGAAGTAAAGGAAAAACCCATAAATAAATAAGGATCAAAATAAACAGAGTCTTGAATCATCTCTAAATTCTAAATCTCTAATATCTTTAAACTCTTAAACTGTACGGTCTTCAGTATTGATTCCTGTACATAAATCCTGCATATATATATATATATATATATATATATATATATATATATATTCCAGATAGAGATGTTAGTATATATTTTATAATAAATTAATATTGAAATAATGTTGTTGTCATCAAAACTCCATTCTCCAACACATATAGCTTGTCATTTGGACGTTGTTTGATAAAGTCTTTCTACATGCTTGAAAAAGCTAAGCATTAGTGTTTTTTACGTGGTCATGTTGCTGTAGGTAGTCTAAATTAACTCCATAATACTAATTTAAGGTAGTCCTAAACCTTCATCGAGCTTTCAAGGGCCAAGATTTGTCGACTGATTATTTGCAACAAAGAATCACAGATTTAACAAATTGGAGAGAATAAAAGGATTTCATTCTGAAATGTACAACTAGATCAAATATTGATTTGCAAATATTAAAAAAGGATAAGAAGAGAGTATGAGTAGAGAAAGGAAAGCATCAGAGCAGGCAAATAGAAATATCAACCAAAGTTATTATTATTTCATTTCCTCCATCCTTGTACATAGCCATTTTCACATAATAAAGCAAGATACACATGACAAATCCATGTATTTGTTAGCAACTCAGCATACTAGAGACAGGATAAATAATTTAATTATTTAATTCATAATGCATACAGAAAATTGGCAGCCGTTACAATTTGCATCCCGAAATTGTCGTGTTCAATGTAGATGTCTTTAGGAATCTTGGTACATTATTTTGGTCTAGAATGCATCACATTCCTTGCTAGCCTTTGAAGCGATAGTACTGTAAAATTCTGGGAGTTTGTAGTAACAACTTATCCAGAAAAAGCTTTCCACAATTCTTATTCTACTTATTCAACAACACTTTATTCTATTATTCACGTTTCATACGCATACTGATTACTTGCTACACATATCGGTTGTTGAAAAATAATAATGATTCAAAAAAGCTCAACAATAAAATGATCATACTGAAATGGCCATTTTTAGCAGCAACATGAAAGGCAACCAAGCTTTTTTAGCTCTGATCCCAGCAGATTGGAGATCAGAAACTTTCAAAAAATCATCAACACCACCGACAAATCCTCTTTTTTGAAGCGATATAATGTGCGGTTTCTCCATCTTGATTCTTCTTAAATACAAAATCACTTTACTCTTTTTCGTCGGCATCAGATGTTATTTTCTGAACACCGACTAAGTTCCCAACTGTATGTCTTTTTTTTCGTCGGCATCATGCAACCAAATCCAACTATATATCTCCTTTTGTTTGGCTTTCCTTGCTTTTCCTCTTTTTGAAACTCCACTACTACTCCATCGTTTTGTGTCTAAAGCTTTGCAGCCTCTCTAGTACTCCTCATCTAAGACTTTGTAGATTTTCCATTTTGAGTTTTAAAATTTTGAGCTCCCTTTCGATGAAAAAGTCATCTTAAATCCAAAACTAGTATATCGATCTCTTCCTTCCGCTTATTTTCGATTCAAATTGGCTCACTACTTTCTTGCTTATTCTATAAACATAAAGAAATCCAAATCACTATTAATGATGGAGATTAAAATATTAGAACCTAGTTTTGCTACCAAAAATTTGACACAGAAAATCTAGCTTTGGATATTTCATATTAACCTACTTAACTAACAACCATTGTCTAACCATACATACACACCTATTTTCATAAAGGTCGAGTATGATAAGTTTCCACTTTTGTTGCATGGTCCATCACTAAAAAATAATTCAGCTAGTAACTTAGAATTAAAAAAGGCAACTAAATGGTTATATTAGAGACGATGTAGAAAAGAAATATGGACATCATGAACGGATAAGGGTCAAAGTTGATCAGATGTGTGATCCAGTTAGTTAAAAGCTATTGCTTCTAGTATATTAGTTGGTAAATTGTAAATAATAGCAAAAGGGAAGGAAGACGATCAAATGAAAAAAAACTGAAACCTCAGAAAGGCATTTCAATGATACAAATGGAGCAACAAACTTTTTATATGTTTAGATGAAGGCAATTAATTAATTTACGCTAAATGCAGATCAAAATAGTAGAAATGAGACAAAAGCATGTTCTTCATAAAACATATCCACTATTCCGCAACCCTGCATGTATAGCGTAATTTATCTGTTCAGCATTTATATTGCTTGGATACATGCATACCACTTTATTTTGGTTAAAAATTTAGGGATTTGTTATTGAATGGAAAAAAATTCCACGATGAATGACTATCCTTTGGAATTTAGTGGACTATTATACAGCGAGTCCTAACTGGTTATTGGCAACACATTTTATGTTTACTAATCATACATAAACTTGCCATTAAATTAACATACATAGTGTAAGCATAATTTGTTGAAGAATGCTAAAAATATCGTTATTTTATATTTAGTGCAGAAGGCTCTAGCATGAGTTGGCAATTTATTTTAATTTATAAATTTTGTTTCTCACCTCTGAATCTTGTCTATTGAATTCCATAGTTGATAATACAATCATTTTTTGATACTTGATATATTGATAAATCCACTATGTTCCTATACTGAGGATGGTTTCTCATTCCTAATACGGAATAAGGGGACATAAGAGTGGACAATAATTTAAGGGACGGTAGAAAGAAGGTATGCTCTGATTTAAGGTTGAATATTTTATTTTGATGCAAGTTATATTTTGCTATGAGCTCCTACAACTGCTATGGCCCTTTTTAAAATTTTAAAACTCAAATATGGTTCAGATGGGCTCCATTTTGTCGGGCTGCTTAGGTATATTGCACATTACATGTTTTCATTTTCCTCCCACCGGTTAGATGGTGAATAAATAATTATTGAAGTTTTATATTCCATATCCATAGATCAAAAGAGTTTGAATTTATTTTATGTCCAAATACAAAGCCTGTACTATTGTGCCACCATTTCTACATAAGTTGGTACCTACTCTGGTAATGAAGTTTTCTCAAGCACTTTAAATATACGTTCAAAAGAGCCATAGAAATCATTACATCTTTGATTTTTATGAAATTATGATGCATTAGCTTTAATTACAGTTGGAGACACATGTCAAAGTTTTTTCAGCTTAACAATTTCAATAAGTTGACTCGTGGAAAAATATGAATCATAATTGCCTACCTACTTATATGTTAATAAGAGTCCCTAACTTGTACTTGTGTAAATATCAGATTTTGAAATGTAGAATGTGAATGAGCTGACAGATGGAGACTAAATAAGGATGATTTTTCATCTGTAGTATTTTATGGAGCTGTCTAATAAACTTATTAAGTAAATGTAAGAATCTTGAGTATGTAAGACGTGTTCATCCATAAAATATGTTTTTCGTATTATTATAATTATTTTCCATATGTTGTAATATATATATATATATATATGAATGTTGTGAATATGCTTTTATTAGTTCTATGTTTAGTCCCACATCATGGGAATAAGTTAAAGATCAGCTCCAAAAGCCTATATATAAAGAAGCCAATGTAATAAAAAGAATATACATCTGAATGAATAGAAATGTCCTCTCTCCCTTATTTCTTCTGTTTTGTGTTCATTTTATAGCACGTTATCAGCACGAAGCTTTATTAGAGATATTGTTTGAAATATTCTAGATCTATATTTATGGATCTATCATGTAAGTTAATTTTTTTATGTTTTGAAATCATACAGATCTACATATATGAACTTGTTGTATCTTCTGCTTAGATGTGATCCATACTTCTAGATCACTTTTCTTTTTCAGTTTTTGTAGATCTATATTCTATTTTAGTGGATCTAAACTTTTTAGATCTAATTAATTTTTAACTTAGTGGTTTTTAGATATCCACATATTCATATTTGATCTGGTATTATGGTATACCAAATATATTTTTTAGGAAGATCCATTCATTTTCTTTTTATAATATTATATATGGATCTTTTAACTCATACGCCATACATAAAACATCTTCATTTTCTACTTTATCTCTTCAATAACAGAGAAGCCATTGCTAATAGGTATGCATATATGTAAATAGCAAGCTTCTTGTTAGCCAACATATGTATTAATGTGGCCATTATTTTTGTTATGTAACATGGTGTATGGCTCCTTGACGATTTGTAATGTTTCATTATTGTAAGAAGTTCATTATAAATGTATAAAGAAAGACTTGCAGATTTAGATTTTTTTATTATTATTCTGTGCCGTAATATATTCAATTTATTACATCCATGTATATGGTCCTATTCTATTTTACGAGATCTGCATATTTTTTTAATGATATAACAGTACTACAGTTTCATCGTTTTGTCCGTTCGTTAATTTATAATTCGTTTTGATAATTATAGAACATGCATACTGATATGTGAATTTTGTTTAACTAAGCATCTGCAATTATTATTTTTGTGTAGTTCAAAAAAATGTCGAACACTGAAATCCATTTACAATCTCAATGCTTAGAGAGTACCATTAAAAATGGTAATAATATGTCCTAGCAGGACAAAGCAAAGGCCCTGATATTTTTAAGAGGCCATATCCACGATGATCTAAAATCAGAATATTTAACTGGAAAAAAAAAGATCCTCTCCACTTATGGAACTCCCTAAAGGAGCATTATGACCAACAGAAGACGGTCATACTTCCAAACACAAAGCAAGATTCGTTGAACCTGAAGTTCACATGCAAAATGACCTGAAGCTCATATGATCTAAAGTCCATATATAAATTCTTTCAAATAAGGAACCTGAAGTTCATATGCAAACAAGGAACCCGAAGTTCATATTCAAACGAGAAACATGAAACAAAGCATAAAAGCATATAATTGCATTTAATATTTGCATATAGCAAATGACCTGTAAAAGGAAAGGATTTGAAAAATCAATGAAAGAAAAAAAATTCAACAAAAAGGAAAAAGCCTTATATTCCAACTTTATGCTACATGTAATCTCTTGAAGAAACTTATTATTGGAAGGGATCATTACATTTATAATAAATACTATTTTCTTGAAGAAAAATAGTAAAATGACTCTCATATGTGAAAAAAGGGGCACTTTCTAGAAAAGTTACTTCAGTTTAAAATATATAATAACAATATATGAATTATGATAAAACTTGAAGTTTTATTATAGTCATTTTGGACCATATTATATTTCTAGAAGAAATATTTCATTATTTCTTAGGAAAACTTTTATAAAGAAAATATGCATCCTGAAGATCATATTGAGTTAAGATCTAAATATTGATCTTAATTCTGCACACCGGAAGTGAATACAAAAACTATTTTTGTCATTACATGAAAAATTTAGAACCTGCAGTTTCTAAAAAGGCAAGAAGTAATTTTGATAAAAAAGAAAGATCTAAAAGATCTTTATATGAGTTGTATAATTTAAAAAAAAATGTAATTTTTATGTTTGTGAATTTTATGTATAAATTTACAAGTTTTTCAAATCATTCATATTGAAGAATGAGAAAAAAATTGAATATGAGATATGTAGTTTATTTTTGTTTATAGTTGTGAATTTTATGTACAGATTTGTAAATTTTTGAACCATTCATGTTAGAGAATGTAAAATGTTGATTATGTGATAAATATATTATATTACCTTATTGTCATAAATGCATTGAATGTTAGAGAATACATTGTTATGATAATATATTATATTACCTTTTTGTAATAAATGCATTGAATGCATTAGTTATTGTTAGTTAATTGATGTATGTTTGTATTTGGAATATGAATAAACATATGTATTATTATTCGATGTATTTAGATAGTAATAACTAATGTTATGGAAGAAAGGATAGAACCACAACCTGAAGTTGTGCAAAGAGAATATTTATACTGGAAGTTGTATAACTCAAAGTCTTGGACCTGAAGTCTTACTTTGTATATATATATATATATATACATACATATATGTATGTATATGTATATATATAAACATTTTTGATAAAGTATACAAGTTTGAAATCTTGTCAATTAGCAAAAATGTAAAAGCTTCTAAATTAAAAGTATGTTAAAAGATTGAGAACCATAAGTTCATCATAAATTTATAAAATTGATATGCATATGTATGTGTGTGTGTGTGTGTGTATATATATATGCATAGGAACTCGATAAATGGAATTATAATATATATAACTTTTCAAGTGTAAATTATGGCGTCTGTATCTAACCCTAGCTCTGGCAATGCTCAAAATTCAGGATCTAAAAGCCTTGATGATAATCAGGGAGAAACTAAGGAATCGGATGAAGGCTGGCAAGATGTACGTAGGAGACGCAAAACTTTTCTTCAGGCGGCAACTCAGGGAGTGAATAAAAACATCAGATCCACGCAAGGAAATCGAAAACCCCAGCAACGATCCAATCCTATTTTCAGATCTGGGGTTAGATCATGGGCTGCTGCGGTTGCTGGTAACACTAAAATTGATGGAGGAGTCACTAATTTTGCAAACTTGGCGGATGACGAAGGAGAGTATGCAGATCTGGATGATCTTATTTTTGATGAAGCAAAAAACATGTGGAGGAACTCTATCTACATATATTTAGTTGGTAGAAGGCCATATTATGTACATCTCAATGCGTACATTAGAAGAGAATGGAATCCGAGGGGTTCGTGGGATGTTTTTGCATGAGAAAATGGTTTCTATTTGATCAAATTTGAACTAGAAGAGGACTGCCATAAAGTGCTGAATAAAGGTCCATGGTTCATGGACAGTAAGTTGATATTCATTAAAAGATGGGAATCAAATTTAAGGTTGGAAAGAGATATGCTTGAATCTCACCCAGTGTGGGTAAGATTGTTGAATCTAGACTTATCACTGTGGAATGCTAGAGGAATATGTAAATTAGCCAGTTTGATTGGTACCCCGTTGGCCATGGATGATCTCACTAAACATGTCAAACGCTTAAACTATGCTAGAGTGCTTGTAGACATTAAAGCGAACACAGAAAGGAAAAAACAAATCAGGGGAAAAGACAAACAAGGAAACATATATATACAACAAGTAGAATATGAACACATTCCCCCTACTTGCATTAACTGCAAATGCTTTGGCCACACTACTGATCAATGTGCCATTGTAGCGAAGCCTGTTAGTCAGATCTGGGTTAGGAAAGTCCTGAGTGATAACCCTAAAGAGGATGCCCAGCAGCCCAAAAACTCTGTTGATGAGGCCCAACAACACATATACACTGAGATTATCAATGACAAAATAGCTGTACCCAGCTCGCCCCTTAACTGTACAAACCAAAACGAGTCTGATGATGAAGTAGATGAGGTCATTCAGGTTGTGGATGCAACACCGGATCAGGTGGCACAGGTTGAGACATCTGGAGTAGTTGATCTAGTTCATTTGTCCCCTGCTTGTCCACTGCAACAGGCACTTCAAGCTCCTGACCCTGAAACAGTAGAGCAATTGAAAGACTTAAACATTAGTCTTGAGGACAAAGAAGAAGACAAAGAGAATGAGGTTAATAACAAGGGTGAGAACTATACAAAATCAAAACCACAATACACTCAACAGTTTCGCACTCAGCAGAGTAACGAAGACGCTAATAGTAGGCGTGGAATTCCTCCTTGGGATTTGAGGAGTAAATTCCACAATTCTAAATGTCGTTAATTAGTTGGAATGTGAGAGGTCTAAACAACGATACCCGACTTTTAGACCTCCACAATCTTCGAAGGAATTTTCTTCCTTCCTTTTTGGGTATCTTGGAAAACAAGCTTAATGAAGATAATTTATGTTTTTTGATCGATCAGATGGGAAGTGAATGGGAACTAATTAATAACAATGAATTCACTGATAAAGGCAGGATCCTTGTAGCTTGGTGTAATTCAGTTTGGAATTGCGTCATCAATGACAAGGATGATCAACAAATAACTGTTACAATAAACAACACAGGAGGGCTTAAATTGTGCGTAACTGTTGTCTATGCTAGTAATAATGTGAGTGAAAGAACTAAGCTATGGGACAAGATAAAACTGGTGGCTCAAAGCATGGATGGTCCCTGGATAGTTATGGGGGACTTTAATGCTATACTTCAACCAAGCGAAAAACAAGGGGATGTTACCGTAAGAGTTTCCCAGTTATCGGAGTTTAATAGTTGCATTGTTGCGTCTGGATTGGTTGAACCAGTCCACTGTGGCCTACAATACACATGGCGAAGTGGTGATCAAAACCGGAAAATTTCATGCAAACTTGACGGAGTGCTTATTAATACTGATTGTATGAATAAATTCTCTGATCTGAAAGTTAATGTGTTGCCAGCATCAACCAGTGATCACTGCCCTATCCACGTTTGCTTGGTTGAACGTGAAAGTGATGTCAAAGGAAAACCGTTTCGATACGCTAATCATTGGAGTGCTATACAAGGGTATTACTCTACAGTAGACAATCAAAGCTTTAAGGTGTCTACAGATAATCACATGCATCACTTCCTACAGTTTCTCAAGAATTCCAAAATCAAACTTAAAGAATGGAATAAAACTCGACCTAAAGAGGATGTTCATATCAAAGATCTTGAAAAACGCAATGCTGAACTTCTGCAACAAATAGATGATGGGGATGATAGCAATGACACGTGGAGGCAGTATCAAAAGTGTAGAACTGAGCTAACAGATGCATTAAAAATTAAGGCAGTAGAGCTAAAACAAAAAGCCAAGGAGAAATGGATAACAGATGGAGATGAATGCACAAAATTTTTTTACACTAAAATGTTAGTTAGACGTAATACTAACTTTAACTTTCAACTTCTTGATCAGGATGGCAATGCTATAACAGACTTGAAGAAATTTGAAGATGAAGCAATAAAATACTTTACAGAACTATATAATGGTGAATGTGAGACAGTCTTACCCAACATCAACCCCCGCAAGCTATTGAATGCCAGAGGGCGCAGAATGCTGTGCAGGCGCATAACTGAGGAGGAGCTGAAGAAAGCCACCTGGTCCATTGGTGTTGACTCCGCCCCAGGGCCCTACGGGTTCGGGTCCAGCTTCTTCCACACCCACTGGGTTGACCTGAAAGACAATTTGCTGTCAGTTGTGGAAGAAGCCTTTCACTCAGGTAAAATTATTAAAGAAATTAACCACACGTTCCTATGCCTTATTCCAAAAAATGAGAAACCTTCCAGGGTTGCTGACTACAGACCTATTGCATGCTGCAATGTGCTTTATAAAATCTTAAGCAAAGTTATATGCAATAGAATTAAGGTGGTTCTACCGGATTTGATCGCTGAATGCCAAAGTGCTTTTATTAAAGGCAGAAGTATATCCGATAATTCCTTCCTAGCTCATGAACTTATTAGAAATTTCAATAAAAAGGGAGCAGACAAATTTTGTTTAAAAGTTGATTTGCAAAAAGCATATGATAAAGTCAACATACAGTTCATTATTCATATGTTATTGGCGATGGGCTTCCCTGTGAAAATTACCAGATTAATTTCAGAATGTATACAATCCCCTACTTTTTCTATTCTAATCAACGGAGTGCCAAAAGATTTATTACCAGCAACAGAGATATCAGACAAGGGGATCCTCTTTCCCCTTATTTGTTTGCTATTGCTGTGGAGTATTTTACACTGCAGATGGAGTTAGCAGAGTTTGCTAAAGAGATACAACCAATTCATAATTTCCAACCGTCCATTAGCCACTTGTTGTATGTTGACGACCTGATAATATGTGTCAAGTCAAATGTTAAAGCAGCGAATTCGATCAATTTGATTTTTGACAATTTGGGGAAATATGTTGGGCTCAAGCTGAATGAGCAAAAGACTAAATGTTACTTCAACAAGTTTTGTGTGAACAAGGAAAGGGTGCTTAACATTTTGGGGGTTAAAGAGGGTGAATTACCTGTAAAATATCTAGGAGTCCCTCTCTCTTCAAATAAAATAACTGATAGAGAATGTGCAGTGCTTATCACCAAGATCAGAGAAAGACTACAGGGGTGGAACTCTAGATTATTATCTTTTACTGGAAGAATTGAACTTGTCCACACAGTAATTCAAGCAAAAATCAATTTTTGGTTACAGACATTTCAGATTCCTGAGACTTCTATTGGCAAAATTGAAAGTGTGTGTGCAGATTTTATTTGGAAGGGAGGTCTACATAAAATAAAATATGATGATCTATGCAGGCCAAAAGAAGAAGGGGGTGTTGGATTGAGGAGAATTAGAGACATGAGAGAGGCTTTTACTCTAAAGCAAGCATGGAAAATCATAAATGCTAATGGATTATGGGCTAGATGGATGAGAAAAAGATATGTCAGGACTAATTTCTGGACTATGGAAATAGATAATAATGCATCTGCAACGTGGAAAGCTATTCTCAGAGTTAGAAACAAGCTAGCTGTGAATTGTGAAAGAGTTTTTGCAAATGGTAATGAAACTGATTTGTGGCATGACCCTTTGATCAAAGGTAAATCTTTAATCAACACTCTGGGGTGGGACACTTATTCAGCTTATGGGTGCCCTAATCAAACTGTTAACCACATCATTCAAGACGGCAGATGGAACTGTGAAAGTATTCCTTGCAATTTTGCGATGAAGAAGGAAATTGAATTCATGCCTTTATATTTTGATAGAGATTTTGATATATGGAAATGGTCATCAGGCACTGACTTCAAATTAAAAGAAGCATGGAATGCAAGCAGAATATCTGAACCTAAGGTGGAGTGGCACAAAGTGATTTGGGACAAATTATTTCCCCCAAAAGTGTCACACACTGCATACAAAGTTATGTTAAATCGTCTTCCCACTAGAGACAGACTGTTTAATTGGGGTATTATTCCTATCAATATCTGCGCCCTATGTGATAATAATGTAGAGACTCATCAACACTTATTTTTCCAGTGTAACTTTGCATGTGAAATTCTTGGATTCATCAAACAGAAATACACTACAAACACACAAGATGAAAGCTTTCAGAGCATAATTACTCACCTGAGCTTGAATTGGGCGGATGTAGACACAAAAGTAAAAGAGTACGGCGTTTGCGTAGTTACTGCTTGTTGGTGGATATGGAAGGAGAGGAATAGGCGCATTTTTCAAAACAAAAAGAAATCAGCGACTGAGATTACAAAGCTAATCGAATTCGAAGTCAATTTGATTCTACGCACAAGGGGAAGAAGACTTACTACATCTGAGGTAACACTACTACCTCGTATTGGAGTAGAGGATCGAGTGGATGCGCAGGAACCACGGTCAGCAGCTCAAAACCTAAAGCCGCCATGAATTGCTCGTTGAAGACGAAGCCAGCCGCCATCCTTAATTTGGAAAGTTGCGGTTAAAGTAAAAGTAATGTATTTAATGATTTCGTTTACCACGTCTGTATAATCATTGGTATTGTGCGTTGTCGAATGTAGACGCGCATCTCTTTCGGGCTGAAAAAGGCCTTAATAATATTTACCCAATTTCAAAAAAAAAAATGCATAGGAACTCGAAGTTCCTCAATCAATGAATTTGAAATACTTCATAATTTAAAAGCCTGAAGCTTTATTCAATCCGTATGAAATAATAACATTACACTTCTTAGTTAAATCATATGAGACAATAATAAAGCATCCAAAGATTGCACAATTTTCAAAATGAGTTGTATCTTGCTTATATATTTATATTTACATACCGTATTGAAGAATAAATTTTAACAACTCGAAGTTGTTATATATTTTATTTGAACCAGAAGTTCAACACAGTAGAACCAGAAGTTCAATACAGTGGAACCAAAAGTTCAATACAATGGAATCATAAGTTCAATACAGTTGAACCAGAAGTTCAATACAGTTTAACAAACTTGAAATTGTTTATATATTATCTGAACCAGAAGTTCAATATAGATAAACAACTTGAAGTTGTTCATATATTTCATTTGAACCAGAAGTTCAATACAGTTCCAAATCAGATATTTTGGATATTATGATACGATATTTAAGATTCGCATTGATATTGCTTGATAAGCAAAAATTAATGATTGGAAACTTATGAACAATTTGTTCTAAAGTAAGTAACTCGAATGAGAAAGAATATGCAAATCAATTACATATGTAATACGTGGACGCATGTATATACACATATATGCGAAAAATTTATTAATAACCTGAAGTTGTCATGAGCTCATATTATAAATCATGCATATATGATATTTCAATAAGTCGATTGACAACAATATTGAATGACTTGAAATCATGTGCATATTCAATGATAGAAAATTCCTCCAAGTCATCGGATCAATGAAAGGGAATAAGTAATGCAATATGAATGCATCTTATCAATTAATAAGAGCATTATCCTCCTACAATTGAAATACACCTAATGTATTTGCTAGCTATGATGCTATAATGGATCAAAAATGAATCCAAAGTAGGTTTATTATTTAAAGTGACAATGTTTGCCAACATTGAGGGGGAGGATAAAGGAATCATCGATGTTAAATATTTGCTAACATATAGAATTATGAAAAGTATTAAGTAACTTGCATAAATTATCAATTATGTCCCTAATAGACTTTCTCCAATATACATTTGAATACCTGAAGGATCAAAAGGTGTAAATCACAGCTGAAAATGTGGTATAAAAGTCAGTTCAAAATATCTTTGGAGTAAGTCATAAAGATGCAAAATAAAGGAAATAAGTGTTCCTGAAGAAACACTTAAAGGTGCTTTAAAAGAAACCCATGACGTGATTGTCAAAATAACCCCAGAAGTGGTTTAGTTACCTAAAGTATGATAATTTTTTGAGATCTCAATAAATCATGTATAAAACTGACAGAAAATAATCATCGATGATAAATTAATAAATAATAAAGCGCTTACATTTATAAAAGGATTAAAATCCCATATTGGAGAGAAACATGATTGGTCATCATGAAATTCTCCTAAATAAGATATATGAACCTGTAGTCCGTAAGATATGAACCTGTAGTTCATAAGATAAAATAGAAATATAGATAATGACAAAATCACATGGAAGTTACTGAAACACCATAGAGTGTCAAGTGCCATGAGCATTGTATTTTTCAGAGATAATTGAATTGATTAAAGTGGTGAAAGTGTTTAAAACATTTACAATACCCTAAAGGTATAAACGATGAAAGTATACAAATTCTAGAAGAATTTGAATAACTTTGGTAGTGATAAAGAGCAAGAAATGTAGATTACAACATTCTTTTAAGTATTGTTGTGATGAAAATCTTGAAATAATTCATGATGAGTAGATCACTTCTTGCTTTCAAGAATTGTTGTAGTAAAACTCTTAATATCCATTGAAGTGGTAGTTGCGATATGCAAAAATTATTATAATATATAAGTTCCTGGAGAACATAAAGAATACAGAGAACATGTCTGATAGATTACAACATTCTTCTAAGTATTGTTGTAATGAAAATCTTGATATACTTCAAGATGAGTAGATTACTTCTTGCTTAGTGTTGTTGTAACGAAAGTTGTCTCGCTCATCAAATGTGTATTGCAATATTCAAGCCCGAATGAAACAGAAAATTATAAGCACCTGAAGTGTATTCATAAATGAATATTAGTAACATACAAATCACAAAAGGAAGGTGTTTTAAATAAGAAAGCATGTCTGAAGCATGGAAATACACATGAAGTTTTAAAATAAAAACTTCATTAAGAAGGATTTGTAAGCAATTTGAGTTATTGAAAGAAGAATACGAATTCAGAGGAAATTATTAAATTAGGGGGAGCATCCATAAGTATGATATAATGCACTCTTTTTTCTTAACTAAGTTTTTTCCTATTGGGTTTTCTTAGTAAGGTTTTAATGAGGCATGGGGTCATGATCCAGAAGTGTCAACCCAAAAGTAACATACAAAAATAAGTTATAATGTACTCTTTTTCCTTATTTAAGATTTTTCCCACTGGGTTTTTCTTAATAAGGTTTTAACGAGGCATAACATTAATCCAGAAGTATCGTACTACTTTTGACGTAGTAAATATAACGTTGTATGTTATACTTTTTCTTCCTTCATTAAGATTTTTCCCATTTGGTTTTTCTTAGTAAGGTTTTGACGAGGCAACGTTTTGATCCAGAAATATCAAACATACTTTGATGCAGTAAACTATTATTTATGAAGAAGACAAGGCAGTTTTCGGGGCTTAGATTCAAGTGAATTATATCAAGTATGAAAGGATGGAGCACATTTCTCCTAAATTTCTCTTCACATATGCATGAAAGGATAACAAGAAAGAGGAGAAACAAATTCAGCTTCAAGAAAAGAGGGTAGATCCGTTCTCAAAGGCAATTTCCAAATCAACATTCCAGAAGATGATATACAAAATTGGTACGCGTCGACTACATCAATGGACTAATTGAATAATGAGTTATAAATAAGGGGAAGCATATAAAATTATGCTATAATGTACTCTTTTCCTTCACTAATATTTTTCCCACTGAGTTTTTGTTAGTAAGGTTTTTAATGAGGCATTATCTTGATCCTGAAGTATCAACCCTTACGGTAACATTGTAAAACATGTTACCTAAAGAGGAAATAAATTTGCACTCTTTTCCTTGTTTATGATTTTTCCCACAGGGTTTTTCATAAAAAGGTTTTTAATGAGGCATTGTTTTGATCCTGAAGCATCAAACTCTTTTGAGAAATATCATTTTAATATGCTATTCATAATGTTAGACGTTGTACTCTTTTTCTCGTTCAAGGCTTTTCCCATTGGGTTTTCCTGATAGAGTTTTGAAGGCAACAAACAATAGTTGTATTGACTGAACGGATATATGAAAGCAAGATAATAATAAAGGGGAGCAATCATCATATATGTTTTAAAAGGGACAACTTCAAGTTAGCAGAGCATTCAAGTTTTTGAAGATGCATATTCAAGGGGTAGTGTTGTAATATATATATATATATATATATATATATATATATGAATGTTGTGAATATGCTTTTATTAGTTCTATGTTTAGTCCCACATCATGGGAATAAGCTAAAGATCAGCTCCAAAAGCCTATATATAAAGTAGCCAATGTAATAGAAAGAATATACATCTGAATGAATAGAAATGTCCTTTCTCCCTTATTTCTTCTGTTTTGTGTTCATTTTATAAAACCATAAGATATATCATTTATTATTTTGATATCTTTCTCAATAACACTGCTTGCAGTTGTGGTTGAATGAGGATGAATTTCAATGCAATTGTCAACCACATGTGAATCTGCTTCCATCACACGTAGAATTTCTCCATCTTTTTTTCTCCATATGAATAACCGACCACAATCTGACCCACTAACAACATATTCACCATTAGATAGCAGTTATACAACAATAAACCAAAGCCTTTGGATCATACTAGTAATCCATGTGAGAAGGATATTAACCACCAGATTTGACCGATAATCATAAAAATTGATTTAGATGCATCATTAACCATTGGATTTTTCTAGACTGTTTAGATTTTGCAATTTCAAGTGACAATACATTAATGCATTAAAACCCTTCCTCGGTAATTACTATTTATCTTTTTAGATCTGTCTAAGTATTCCCTTCCTCATATACAACTTCAATTTCTATGAATTTTTTCCGATCCCTCGTTGCTCCTTATTCTGGTGTCACATTCTCTCGGTAAAAGCTTCAACGTTGAATATTTTTTACAATGGGAAGTAACTATATGGCAAGAAAGCATCAAATTAAAGAAGCAATCACAATCATCGAAGCGAAGCATCAGGTAAGTTGGGAAATACGTTAATTTCTATCTGGGAAATTAAAGAGAAATACTTAGCAAAGGTATATTATGATTTCTACGGAAAAATTATCAATGATTTGGTTGAAAAAATCTGTATTATCTGTTAGTTAAAATCCACGTTGGTTTCCATGACTGTAATTTAATGTTGCTATTTGATGATTTAGCATGCTGAAATTCTTGTTGGTGAACGTGCCATAAATCCATATTGTTTGTTAGTCCACTAGCAATTTGCTATTTTTTTTTAAGTTTTAGCCTACTTTTGCAATAAATCAAATTGGAATAAACACACTAAAGTGATGTATAGGGATCAACTTTATGATTCAAATATGTGTTATTTCTTTAAATTTTTTTTTACTAATTGTTGCCTTGGAATCGCAGATTTTTTGTCTGACTGCGAACTTCCAAAAATACCCCTATATATTTTTAACTTTATATGTCACTTAAAAATGGAATCTAACAACTAATTTTATGAATCTAAACTATATTTCGATACATATCAATAAAATATTATTATCATTTAAGCACATGACTTACAAATAGACATTCGTTACATCATTGTTATTTGTTGATTAACAACACAAACAAAAATTAAAACTAATTATTAGATACTGCAACTTAGAAATAAAAATTCAAACATAAATATCACTTCATTACGGTAAAAATTCTTTTACACATATCTTACAAAAACATTTGAGGAAACAATAACTATATTAAAAGGCTGAACTAAATTAACTAACAATTTTCTTTAATTTTTTAATATTTATTATGCTTAAATGTTAGCAATTAGTAAACTACTATTAATATTTATTTGAATTTAATAATTAATAAATACAATTGATAATTAACACTATAAAATTAATGATTAATGTTAAATAATACCATTAAATGGTTACTAAATATTAACTAATAGTTAATAGTCGCTATTATACACATAATAATTATTAGTAATTTAGTTATAATTGATAATTAATAATTTATAAATAAGAAGTAAATTATAGCCATATCAAAAAAAGAAGTAAATATTAATAATTAATTTTTAATAATCAATTACCATGCCTTGCCCAAAAAATTTAATTACTTTTGATGTAATAGAGACACAGCTATTAATTGTAATGAATAACGGTGCATCTTATCAGAATAATATGTAAGAAACACACTTTTATACCATTGGTCCAAAGTAGCCAAAGGGATTACTGTAAACTACAGCTGTAAGTCTACACCGTCTATTTTGTTGGAATCCAACGTCTTAAATTAGGGTGCGTTCACAGCAAAGTTTTGGCACGCTCAAGTTTGTGTTCGCGTCCGACGCGAGAATTTTTTTCCACTTCCAAATGGAACGACCGCTGGATGTTGGAAATCAAGTCGTTGGCGTCCGACGCGTCGGACGCCAACGGCTTGATTTCCAACTTCTCGTCGGACGCCAACGGCTTGATTTCCAACTTCTCTTCCTCCTTATATATTACCCCCTCTATCTTAACACCTTACACAATACTACTTCTTCAACTCTTTCTACTTATTCGACTAATGTCAAACTCCGATTCATCATCCGAGAACGGCGATTTGATGGAGCTCTACGGGGTTTATCTGGTTCAGAATGAAAGGAGAAATCATATGACGCAGATTAATACTTCGGAGTTCACTGGCTTATCTTGGATCAACGAAATTTTGAATGGCCATCAAAGCCGTTGTCAAAATAATTTTCGGATGAAAAGGCTTTGTTTCTACGCATTATGTGAGAAACTGCAACATCATGGTCTCGCTTCCAGACCAGAAATCTGTGTCGTCGAAATGGTTGGAATATTCATTTATACAATGGCTACTGGGCTTTCAAATAGACAACTACAAGAAAGATTTCAACGATCAGGTAGCACAATTTCCGTTTGTTTTCATGATGTCCTAAACGCTTTTCAATTACTCGCTGCTGATGTAATAAAGCCAGCGGAACAACAATTCAATACTGTTCCACATCACATCAGAACTTCCACACGGTATTACCCGTATTTCAAAAACTGTATTGGCGCTATAGACGGTACCCACGTATCTGCACATTTACCCGCTGATCAAATTATCCCTTATATTGGAAGAAAAGGGTTTGCAACTCAAAATATATTAGCGGTTTGTGATTTCGATTTACATTTTACGTATGTTATGACTGGTTGGGAAGGGACTGCACATGATAGCAGAATTTTTAATGCTGTTACAAACGATAGAAACTATAACTTTCCTTACCCTCCAGCTGGACAGTATTATTTAGTTGATTCGGGCTATCCACTACAGACTGGATATTTACCGCCATATCGAAATATGAGATATCATATTCCGCATTTCCGTGATACAATGAATCAACCAAAGTCGGCCAATGAAGTGTTTAATTACTATCATTCGAGTTTACGGATGGCCGTAGAACGAACATTTGACATTTGGAAGAAAAAATTTACCATTCTCAACAAGATGCCTACATATCGGTTTCAAACTCAAGTGAAAGTTGTGGTGTCTACAATGGCCTTACACAACTTCATACGCAAATACAATAGTGGTGACCCAGATTTTATGGCTTTTGATGATGATCCTGAACGAATACCCGATAATTACTTGACGGAATATTATAGTATGAGAAATACGACGAATAGAGGCACGGAACGTGTTCAAGCAGAAGGATCCCGAGAAATGTCATTAGTTCGAGATACCATTAGAGATCGGTTGGTTGCTGCGGGTCTGCACTAATTTGTGTTTGTATTTGTAACTGTACTTGTATCTGTATTAGAAACTGTATTTGTATTTGTATTTGTATTCGAATTTGCCAAACCATCTCTATTTAAATCTTATTTTAAAAATACAACGCTCAAATACCCCGTTCGTAGCTAAAAACAAAATTCCTCTTCGCTACAGTACCACGTTCAAATGGAACGCTCAAATGCCACGTTCTCGTTCATTAAGAACGCACCCTTAGCAATCTGCACCGTTCCTATCAGCTCTTTCTCCATTTTCTGCTCAAATCTTCTGTTTCACCCAAACCCCAAAACTTCCCCCAAATCAAAAAACAAATCCCTAATTTTAATTTTAATCCTACATCTGAAGAAATGGAGACTGACGTCAAAATGATTGAAGGGGCCAGAGGTAGAAAGTGACCAAGGAAGAAGTTCATCATTAGGTCAGTCAAAGCCGACCTTTAGTTCCCCATCGGATGTATCGATCGATGTTTGAGGACGGGACGATGTGCTCATCGCGTTGGCACCAGAGCTTCAGTCCAGCTCGTCGCCTTCCATTTGTACTTAGCGTAGAGGTTTGTCAAAAATTTCGTTAACTGTAGTCCATGAATATCTCTCCACTGTCCTAGAATGCTTGGCAAACGAGCACCTAGATCTTTTATAAATACAGAAAAAAAATACTGTCTTGTATCTTTTTGATGTTTTATATCCTTTTGATGTTTTGTCTTTTATATTTACATACTACGCAGACGAGCAGAAACCTAGTTCAAATAACTGTAGTGCTTTTTTAGACAACTAGTTCAAATAAGTCTGTGAATCAATCGAGAGAGTAGCAGCAGATATGGGTGCCTAAACAGAACCTCTTGGTACCACTATGGTTTCTTAACTTCATTTCTGACCATAGCAGATGGTGTTTGTTTATTAATCAATAGTGTATGCTAACAAAACCATTAATCTCACCTAGAGAAGTTGGTCCCAAATATACTATAAGTGGGTTAGTATCAATTAGTGTATTAGCCTCTTTCAATCGTTCTTCAACCTAAGTTTTATTGTTTGTAATGTCCAAAGATATGATATACAGTAACAGTCATTAAATAGTTATCACTAGTCGTTGATTGATTAAAATATCAAATCATTAAAGCGAATGCTCTGCACCTTCCAACTAATATCTCAGTATCTCCCCATGGAACAAGCATGATAAAAATATGTCACAAGCAAACAAATGTTATGCATCAGTCTGTCCAAAATTATGGAGCAGTTAAAAGAGGTAGGGGTTATGAAAGGGAATATTGCTGTTCTTCGATGGCAACTTGCTACTGGTACTCAAAGTTTAGGATTGAGACCCTACTTGCCTTTATAATGTACAGATTTCATTCTGGTCTGGTCACCCTCAGTCAGTATTACGTTTGTTTGCGAATTCTTTGGTTTACTTATCGTGTTTGCCAATTTTGATTTGTTATAAATAAAATATGCATGATCACAGATTTTGTACTTTTATATTTCGTTAGATTTACAGAGAGAATTCGTGGTCCTTTAAGATGTAAATGCATTTACAATACTCAGAAATGAAAGAAGTTGGCTACTGTTTTACAGTGCCCTTCATGTTAATTTATAGTTGAAAGTATGTACAACAACAGTTGGCTTCTTGCCATAGTTGCTACGTACTCATTGTGGTCGTTGTAATAGTCATCGCCCGTTTGATATTGTTGACGTGTATAGTCATTGAGGTAGAGACTGGAAGGCATTTCTGCATGGGATTTCTAAAGATATGCATACCATGTTATTTATAGCATTGGAGAACATTTGGCATCTTTGAAGTAGAATGAAATTGTTAAATCTGCCTAGATCAATTAGTTCCTGGCGGTTTGCGTTTTCTATTGTTATGTATGTTCTAAGCTCTAATTATAACATCTCATAAAATCTTATCACCACTGCTTTGCTTGCCTGCATAGTAGGTCAACATTTATTGATGTTATTTTTTGAGAACAATAACTAGTTTTCTTTAATAAGGTAATGTATTTACATTGTAAAACCTTAATCTTGCAGTTGGAATGCGTCCAGCCATGGAAGAGGCAATCAGTCTTCAAGTTGTCTGAAAGCGGAGAGATTTTCTATTGCTCCAGTGATTTTTTTTCTTGATGTCCATAATGTTATAAACACGGTTCTGCTTGTAATCACTTAGTGTTGGGGATATATTTGAGCTTTTATGTTTTGGTTTCTTACTAGTAAGTAATTTTTATAGTTTGAAATTTTATTTTGAGAAATCATTGTGTATTTTGTGATTAATGCACACTTTATACAAAAATATATAGGTATAGTTTTACATTAAAAATATCCCTCATTATCTTATTTTCAGTATGTATTTAAAGGATATAAATTAATTACTAGGGTTTAAATGATTTATGTTATGACAAGGAATTTACAATAAGATTAATCATACTTAGCATAGGCTATAACATTTATTTAATTAGGTTTAATGAAGTAAATTTTCGTATTTGAAAGTCTTGATATTGGTGGGGGACAATAGATTGGAAATAAAGTTTTCGTCAATAAGAGTATACCTTTTGTATTGCACAATTATTTATGGTCTGTGCTGTTACATAACTATGAACTAGTAACCATTTTTTTTCATAGATAGCAACAGTTTGACGTGGAGCAATTGGACATGTTGTACATACTTCTGGGTAAGTTTTCTTGTTTTTTCCATGTAGGCTGTAGCACAGTCAACCGTATATTGATGTCTTTTGAAATAAACTAATTGTTGGAAGAAAATAAAGAAGAATCATACTCGAAATCTCAGATCATTATATTGTTTCCCTTAGTATAAAATTAAGTAGAGGGATAAGAACTGTTTGGTTAAGCTTCATTTACTAGTTGATTTGTGGAGTAGTTTACGAAATGATTCCTCTCACTGTTATTGGAAATCTTAAGATTTCTTCTTCTTCTAATTTTACAGATTATTTTTGACATTTTACAGTTTTACACTATTTCTTCATCCCTAAGGTAATACACATCCAAAATATGAACATGGAAACGAAACTTTAAAAAGTAAGTTGTCTATAAGAAATAGGTCAAAATTTTACAAGACAATAGTCCAATATAAAATTTATTTATATCAAGTCTGTTTCTCAGCAAGCTCTCTTTTCACAGTTTCTATCAGTGTGCAAACATTTGTAGGATCATAGCAGTATGGGTTTGTAAGAGCGACATGAGTCAAGAAAGGAAGTTTCCTCAAAGCTCTTCCGCTTAATCCCTCACAGGCTTCCGCTGCATATGCAGTAATCCTGAGATATGAAGTGATCCTTGAGTTCCTTCTGTCTCACATGAATGCGAATTTTTTTTAATGTTGAATAGCTTAAAAGCGCGAGCTATAAAAACAAGGTTATCTTCATCCTCCACCATCTCCTGAATTTTCTGAAAAAGTTTTGCCACCAGTTTACCTCTTTCAGAAAACCATTTGCTAAACAAAGAGTGTGCATTGACTTCCACCAGTTGGCAACACGAGTATCTTGAACTGAAGTGTATGGAGAGCTTCTGGGATAATGCTTTACATAATGATGTTTTTCCAGTTCCAGGCGGTCCATGCAAAACGATGATCCTGTTCCATGAAACTAGAAAAGGATCAACACCCTTCTCAGTGAACAACAAAGCACTAGCAGCATAACGAAGCAAACGTTGTTTGAGTCCAGTTTCATAAATTAAACTTTCCCTCATTCCATCAAATTATTTAGCAGGGAGAGTCCACTCACTGAAGCTAGATAGCATATCATCTCCGCTTGGGTCTTCACGAGGGCCATCCTCACTAAGCTGGAAAACATGCACAATGGGCTTTACGTGTCAGAATAAGAGCACCTTATAATTATCCACTGACTCATCCGTGTCGCATATTAAAATTTTCTTTACATTTTCAATAAGAAAAGTATCATCAGCATGTAGTGGGATTGGACCATCAACATAGCTTAAACTTCTCTTTTCAATCATCCTTTACGCAGCTTTGCAAACATCCTCAACTCGAGCTGTGCTCTCTGCAAGCAGGCAAACCTCGACTGAAACAAGAATCTTATCTTCTAAAATCGGCAGTTTTGGCGATTTCGGTACAACTTCTTCTACTTGTTCAGAAATATCATTTGAATGGATTTCGGATGTACTGTTTTCAACCGTAATTTCCATTGGAGTGCTCATTTTAATTATATTATTTTTCAAGAAATGAAAAACCCAGAATTAGTGTTTTTCGAATCTTAAGATTTAATTTCCCATTAATATTGCATTTTACCCCTTTCAATTTGATTTAAACCAAATTCCGTGTCAACTAGAATCGCAGTTAAGAATAGTGATTCAAGTCTTACTATATATTTCAATATGCATGTTTGGATCCACGATTCTAATTCCAGTGCTATCTAAGATATTGTAAAGAATGTTGAAACTGAGTTTTAAGTTCAGCAATGAAGTTCAAACATTGTAGACAATTTCTAAACGTGTTCAAGCCTTAAAAATATATGGTTATTGAGTATAATCCACTGTTATATTGTTTTGCAGAATGTACTGATTGTTGAGAGTGTGAGCACAATGCTGAATCATGACAGGAAGCCGAGATAGAGCATGATGACTAAAGACTAATATCCTCTAATCATAACTGTCTTTTGCTTCACAGTTATTCAAGTTATGAATGTCAACTAAGTCCCATATTTACTGTAGTCCCTCCTTCAAATCGGATGACATGACTTTAGCTTGGAAGGTCACATGAACTGCTTAAGTTATTTACAATAGAATATGCAATGGAAATCCTTAGGCAGCAAGAAAGCTTTTCATTATTTAGTTTGTTCTTAAAGAAGTCAACACGTTGTAGCTTAAGCATTTGAGAAAATCCCCTTGTAATTTAATGCCACTCGAATTCCTAATTCATGGAGAAGTCACCATATCCTAATTTTTAGCATTTTTGTTAGTTTTAGCTTAGCAGCTATTATGGTGTCGATGTTGTTGCTCTTGGAATGCTGAGCGCCATTGCTACTTGTTTGGCCATTGATGCATATGGTCCAATCAATGACAATGCTGGAGGTATTGCTGAAATGGCAGGATGAGCTGCAGGAGAGAGGACTGATGCTCTTAATGCTGCGGGAATCCTGCAGGAGAGAGGACTGATGCTCTTAATGCTGCGGGAAACACCACTACTGCCATTGGAAAGGTAACGTAGGCCATGTAGAAAACATGAATTATTAATAGTTTTATTTCATGCAACAGAGAAATGTATTATAAATCTACTATATTTGTTAATACAAAATGCCTACATCTGATTTATTTAGTGCTTTGAGAATATATATGCTTTGTCTAGTAAGTAAACAAACTCTCATTTTACTCGTATGTCAAATTCGTTGCAATGCATTTTATTCCAAAATTAAAAAGACAAGCACAGAAGTTCACTTTTAAAACTAAATAATACTAGTGTATACTTAAATTATATGCATTATAAGTTCGTGAAATATGTACCTTGGTTGCTTTATTTTCAATAGATTGTTTATGTTTATTATTTATTTTTTGTTTATTTATTTGTATAGGGTTTCTTTTTTGTGATGTGACATTGGCGGGAGAAGGGAATT
Organism: Allium sativum; assembly: GCA_030737875.1. NCBI lineage: Eukaryota > Viridiplantae > Streptophyta > Magnoliopsida > Asparagales > Amaryllidaceae > Allium > Allium sativum. The sequence goes on along the minus strand of CM060922.1, from coordinate 49,509,483 downwards.
TTAGAGGAAAATCTTAATCCGAGACGTTGGATGAATCTGAGATGTTGGATGAAATAACCCCAAGGTAGCAAGGACTATGAAGTATTGTAGAGTCTCTTTCCGTTTGAATAGAAAATATAGCTAATGTATTAAAATTAGTCTATAGTTAAATGTATATTCCATAAACTTTATAATACATGTATTATTGTTGTACTGATATTCTTCTTATTGAATATAAAATGGATATGTTGGTGCAATATTATATTGTTAAACTTTGCATTGCTCGTTTGTCATATTTATATTACATAAGAGTTATTGTGGAGTTCTGGACTGTTTTGTTGGAAGATGTATTATTGTTATATTGGTTATGCAGGAGGACATAATTATTGTAAATTTTACAATAATTTACACTTAACTTATCGACTACTGCAATGAATTTAGGTTGTCTAGACTGTAAACAATTTTTTACCGTTATACCTTTTGTAACTGATATTCAATGCATAGGTCCTTCGCCATTTGGATTTGTCATAGTTTTGGGATTATCTGATAGCGTCTTATGATGCTTGAGATCGTTACCTGATCCATAGCGCTACCATTGATAAGAAGGACCTAGTTGTAAGGTATTCAAGAGGGGTTGTGCCAAGTATTTTGCAAAAGGAAGAGGAGGAAGATAAACTAATGTGGAAGGCATGAGAGAAAGTGAAAGCTGCTTGCAATGCTCGTGAATAGGAGGAGCCCATTGAAGAGTAAAGGCAAGAGCTTCCAGAGCAAGTCATGCAAAAATTCAAGAAGGACGAATGAAGTATTACCAGGTAAATTTGTATTCTCTATATTTACTTATTTTTTACCTTTATTAGCCCGATTTATGCAAGCACAACCCTAACTTTTGGATAGTTGAACACAAAACTTGTACGTATTTTCTAAGTTTTAGTTGGTCGCTTTTAAGTTACATATTAGTTACACCTAGGGACGGAGCTAAGATTCAAACATGACTAAGACAATAAAATTACTTCACGATATGAACACAATAATCTTTTTAATAATTAACACTAACGACATTATGGCTATAATATAGTGAAGTGCTTGAAAAACACTAAAAAGAACAGACTCCCTTTTTTTGAAAAGGTAATTTACTTCAAAGTTTGCTCAGTCTTTTGTATTATTTCATTTTATATAGGTTTGTAATCAAATAAATAAAAGGAAAGAGTATGAGTACAAAAAAGAAGTATCTGGAAAATGGAATAACAAATACACATGGATTAAGTAGCCTAATGTATAGTGTTTTTATTTTGCAAATAGTTACCTAGGCTATAACCCAGGTAGTTTTACCTTTGCATCCGTCCCTAGAACTTACACGTACATATTAGTTGGTCGCTTCTAAGTTTGAGCGTCATTCAAATTGACCTTTCGCTTGTGGCCTTAAGTCGTGTAGACTTAGAGTTTAGACACTACGATCAACCCTATAAGTGTTTGTACTTAGCCCCCGTCACTTGTAGTGGAGTTAGTGTGATGGTCGGATTTTGCCTTTAGATTTATAATCACTCGACATCAATTAGGCTTAGTTTAATTCTCCCACGTCTTGAAACAATGGTTGGTGGCCAGACACTCGAGTTATAAGCACTCAGATTGGATGTGTAAAATGATTGTATTTTAGTATTTTGCGCTTGTATGTGTAAATTGATCGTATCACAACTATCATACTATATATAAGAAAATACCCAAGAATATGAGAAACCAAGAGACTATGATTGATGACGTAAGGTCTTTTCCGTCGAGGGCCAGAATTATCCAGAGTAAGGAAAATTCTCTTTAGGATTAGGTCGTCAATTTCAAAGTTTCTAGTACGAACTGGTATTCAACACTATACATTTTGTAACTGATATTCAGCGCTATACCTTTTGCGTGACTATGTTTGTTTGAAATTCGTGCACTTATTCACTTGTCTATATATGCTCATTGTCATGTATTTCTGCTGTGCCATGTCTTTACTGGCCACGTTTTGCTGCTAATTCATGTTATACACGGAATTGTTTCGTGTTGTCGCCATTACTGACCTGATTTGTCGTCATTACCGTTTCGTACTTGAATTTTGTGTAATAAGCGGTTTGGAAATTTTCATGAATATGCACAAACTGTACACATGATTCGTGCACACATCAACATTTAATTAGCGTAATTATGCTCATCACTGCGTTGAAACATATAAATTTTGTACATTCTGTATATCAGCATTTAGCTTACTCATCACTGCTTTGATTTACAACAACATACGTTTCATCAACATGATCAGCATGCTCAATCTTCCCGGTCTCCTACAGATCCGTTTTTTCTTTAAGTTTGTTATTTTGTAATTTGATGAAAACTTTGGTAGTTTCCTTTTATTGTATATGCTTTGTATAAATTGTGTTAGTGTTATGAAAAATCTTGTTATATATGCTTTGAGTATAAATTGTGTTATATGATGTGTTATGAAAAATATGTGTTGTTGTTCCTGTTTATATATATATATATATATATATATATATATATACACACATACATATATATACATATATATATACACATACATACACACACACATATATATATATATATATATGTGTATGTATGTACATATATATACATATAATTAGATACAATCAAAGACCGTGTCTAGTAATAATTTAGATACGGTTAGAGCCATATGTTATGACTAGTGAGATACGATTTAAAGTCGTATCTAATAATTTAACACGCCATTTTTCGATATGTCTTATAGTCGTGCCTAATTGTATTAGATACGGCTAAGAACACAACCTAATTAGCATATATGGTGTAGTGTATGCTTGAAAGTGACTTTGAAAGAAACATCAAAGATGCTTGTGTTTATTTCAAGAAGTTGAAAAATGATTGTTATATGTATTTACTCTTGTATGTGGATGATATGCTCATTGTTTCTAAGGACAAGGAAGAAATCAACAAGTTGAAATTGAAGTTAAAAGCGGAATTCGAGATGAAAGACTTTGGAGAAGCAAAAAAGATTTTGGACATGAAAATCGAAAGGAATCAAAAGCGTTTTAAGTTGAAATTGACTCAAAAGGAATACATTAGAAAAGTGCTTTACCGGTTTAGCATGGAGGATGCAAATGCGTCAAATACACTTTTACTTTTACATGTAAAGCTTTCGAGTAATGGATCACCTATCGAGGAGAAAGTCAAGGCTTATATGACAAAAGTGTCATGCTAGTGTGGTTGGATGTTTGATGTATGTCATGGTGTGTACAAGACCCAATATTGCAAATGTCGTCGGGGTGGTTAGTCGGTTTATGGCTAATATAGGGAAATCGCATTGGGAAGCAGTAAAACTTATATTGAGATGCTTGAAAGGTACAACATCTCATGGTCTTGTTTCTGGGTAGTAAGAAGAAGAATTGCAAGTTGGTTGGTTACTGTGAATCAGACTACGCTAGTTATAGAGATAAAAGAAAATCAACTTCCGAATATGTCTTCACTCTTGGTGGTACAACCATAAATTGGAGATCGAGATTGTAGACCATAGTTGTTTATCCACTACGGAGGCGAAGTTGATAGTTGCAGTAGAGGCAAGGAAGCATTCTATTTGAAGCGATTGTTGTGTGACTTGGGGTTCGAACATGACAGTGTTGATGTTCAATGTGATAGCCAGAGTGTTATCCATTATGGATGCTTTAACAAAGCACTTTGAGCCTTTCAAGCATGCCATCGTACTTTGACAAAACTCCTATTTTGGATGCTGGTTTAATCAGCGCTCTACACATGAGCATTGATTAACTCAGGTTCATTTTATGACGTTGATTAAATCATTGTTTTTTTTGTTGGTTTTAAAACGTAATTTTCAAACTGAATACCACATGTTGTAATATTCAGACATTTATCCTGTCGAAGTTGCTCTTGTAACAAGTTAACCATATCAGAAGATTCAAAACATTAAACAAAGACACTTACCTCTTTATTAGTTAAATTGTCGAATTGTTGGGAAAAGATGTCATGTAGTAGCATTCTAGCTTTGGTGACATCCGAGCGTACAGATACTTGTCAACTGTCATTTAATTTTTTAGTATTGATAAGACTATGTTTCTTTCTTTAATAATATTCCCTCTGGTTCATAATGAAAGAATTTTAAGAAGTCTGCTTTGTTTCAAAATATAGGATGTTTAAGCTTCTTACCAACTTTATCCCTCGCCGATGATAAATGATAGAAACCCAAAAGCTACTTTATGACTATTTTTATACATGAAAAGACAAAAAGTTGTTAATGGGAATAGGAATAGTAGTTGGGAGGCATGAAAAGTAAAATTAATGTGTAAGACAAAATTAATTTAAGTATGGAGTAAAATGTCATCTCACTTTTTCCTTAATTTTTGTGCAAACCTATAAAATTTCTTACATTACAAATCATAGGGACTAATAAAATATAATGGTTAAAGTCATCTACATAGCATCTTATGACTTTTTATTAAGTGTTTGCTGTTGCAATTACTCCTATCATTTTGTGGTTACAAAATATATGAAACCAGGAGTAGTTGATTCAAAGTGTATGGTTCGCATTCTTGCGCTGGCCTAGAGAGATTACTTAATCAAGGCATTGATTAAAGAGAGAAACGGTTATTGAGACACAAAAATAAACATAAAACAAGATATCGTTGGGTTTGTTTATCTTTATATGGAAAGTGGAATTCGTGGAAAGTCCTGGTGATTAAGATTTGTTGTGTTCAATTTTGTGTAACATTCTGTGATCAAATAGAGTTTCCCTTCATTAAATTTATATAAATAGTACCCTCCAGTTAATAAACAAAATACATCATACCAACAACTTAATTATGATACAAGATGGCTAGTCTCATATAATAATAACCTTCAACCTAAGATTTCATCTGCATTATTCTGCCTCTAAGTCTTTTAGATGACTATTAGCATATCCCTAAAATATTAGTCAAAGTCTAATTAAAAACAGAAAACTGCAAACAAGCAATTGAAAATTTACATTATAATGGCCGCATGTTACACATCGAACTAATAAAAAGTTACAGTCAGACTTAAGCGCACGTTTTGTTCTCCCCTTTGAAACCCTAAAATTAATTAGAATCTTTAAATAGGTTTTGATTTGAGAATAAATACATCGATCTCAATGTTGTGTTGATAACATAATTGGGGAATAGAGAAAGTAGATCCGAAGATTCATTAGATTTGCATCCATCCATCCGAATAGCCTATTCACGATCGAGGTCTGCAACTATTCCTAAACTTTCTATTAAGCTTCTTATTTCCTTAATTAGATTAAATGCAAGACAAGGTTATGGTGTGATTTCTGTATTAGTATTTTGTATAAATTTTATAATTGTTTTTTTACAATTATTTGATAAATATTGCTGATATCTCTACTTAATGATGCTACCATAGTTCTCTCAATAGCTTTAGTCTAGCAAATCTTAATTGAAAATTCTATTAGTATCAGTATGACTGCTAGTTAATGTTATGATGAAGTTAACCTGGAGTAAAAATATTTATTTTAATTTTTTTGCCAATTGCAGATAATTCGTAGAACAAAAACTTTTACTAAGACAAAAATTCAGTCCAATTAACAAATTTTAAGTGAAAATATTGCACCCAAAGAGTGGCGACATTAATATATGCATTTTTCTTCTAAACCACTTCTTACAATTAGCTAAGTATTGACTGTTTCATTTTTGTTCACACATGTATACTACTTGTTACCTGATGGAATATATGATCTGTATGCATTATTCACATAGCCTAACAAGTTACACATCATTTAAGGTTTTATTACAAACTAGGAACTTATGTCTTAAATCACTTGTTAATGTAATCTACATTGCGAATTTAGATTAGTAAGCTTTGCAAGATAAATTCTCTTTTCATTAATATTAATACTGTAAGTTTTTGCTTTGAAGACCAATAGGCATTGGATACGAGATAACCATCTCAATATTCATTACTCCATCTCAATGTGCATTACTGTTGTAAATATTTTATCAAGGAAAATTTTGACAAATAAAATATGCACCCTCCAATGAATACAACTTTCAATATGTTTCACTTACAGATGAAGTAATTTTATTGTTGAATGTACGTACTGCATTTATAATTTGGTTAATGTGTATACTTTAACATGCATTTTGCCTACACATGCGCTTTTATTAATATTAAATCTGTCACTTTAATATGAAATATAGTCGAAATATGAAAATGAACCAAAGTGATATGATAATTTCCATTGCTTCACAACAACGTAAGAAAACTTCAATGTGTAAATGTTATTTTTTTTTGTGCCAATTTTTGCTAGTTTATAACCCTTCTCATGTACAAAGTTGTATCATGTTTGTATAATTGTATTGTTTCCCTAGGTCCTTCTTTTATTTATTATCATTGCTACATCATTTACCTTTATACTATACAGTTCTAAATCCATTCAGGCCTTTGACACGGAGACATCATCTTCCTTGTCTTTTTACAAATTAAATGATTGGGGAGATATATATGTAGATAATCTATAATTCCGACAAGGTGTACGTCAAAAATATCAAATATGGGAATAAATGCATCAGCAATCAATAATACATCAATATTTTGTACTTTTGATGGATTGGATGAATTTGCATTGACACACAACTAAAACATAAAAAGTGTATCAAATTGTTGACCTCCCTGTACAACTGTTGTAACCGTTGCATGAGTAGTGTTACATGCTAAACGGTAAGTAAATAACCATTTTATTCTTGTTCTGCTATTTGATTCTATCATTGAAATTAATTGTTTATATGAGTGAAACTTATTATTCTTTATCATATATATTGTTTTGTTGTTTATTATTTCGATTTCCGAAAGACATCTCAGAGGTGTTATACTCCTACTTTTAGATAATTCTATCAGTTTTTCACCTTATAAGCAAAAGATATTGCAATCATACTCTTACTTTAGGTAGTAAAATAAACTCTTTTATAATAACTGGAAAAAAATGTTGATCCTATAAAATCTCAATGCTACAAGTTCAGTGCTTAACGAAATATTGCAAATGTCTAGTTGATTTATAATGTTTATTTTACCGTCTTTTGTTGTACGCACCTCCACGTATAATTTGTGGTACCTAAGGAGTAAGAACCATGCTAAGCCAGTTGATGTATGTTTATTCTTTGTGCTGCAATCTAGGGTGGAAAAGTCTCTTTTCTTAATCAACCAACTACGTGTACAAATATAAATATGATGCTGTATCGGTCGCGTTTCGTCTCGGCGATTTCTAAGACTTGATCTCATATCGGCGCAGATCACGGATGAGATGAGTCTAACTCGGGGGGGTTGTCTCGGATTTCCATCTCAGTTCTGGAAGTTCATATCAGAACAATCTCAGGATATATGATATGTTTAAAATTGATATTCTTACACAATAATTCTTATGAATGCCATTATAAAAATAGTAACTTAAACTTAAATGGTAAAATCACCTCATCGTTATTAATTTACAAAAGAACATTCATATTCATGAATCATAATATGATTAAAATAAAAAAAAATAACAAATTACAAATAGATTAGTGCTTACAACTTAAGATCCATGAACATAAATTATTGTTGAATAAAGAACGTAAAAAGGATCCAAAACATACAATATAAGTAGAACCTGAAATACATAATTTCATAGGTAACATAATAGTAAAAAATGACGAATATGAAAATCATAAGCATTGTAGAACATATATGAACATATGATATGCTCATTTAAAATGCAAAATATAAAATAACAGGAGATTATCGTGGCTGGATTTAAGTTTTTTTAAATTATTGTTTTGGTTTAGGCACAAGTTTAAATTTTAACTAGAAAAACCAAGATCTCGGGTGATACCTCAGTATCTCGTCTCGGTCGATATATTGTTTGATATTGCAATATCTCGGACGATATATTTGAAACGAGATTTACAGTGAAATTTGTTGTTTCGTTTCGGGAGGAGCCTAAAAGGAGATCTCGGATGATATTTTTTAGATCTGAAACAGTGCAAGTGACAATGTGATGTGTTTTCTAGTTACAGCCAGAGGATAAATATTATTTAAGAAGAAGGAATACAAGAAGAAGAATAAGAGTATGGAAAATTTCTGCTTACTTTGCTTCACCAAATTACACATATTTATAGCAAAATTTTCCCTAACGACTAGCGCCTACGTGGCCACTGCTGCATTTTCAAATCTTCTTTTCTAACAACCATGCCTAGGTGGCTTACTAATGGATAAAAAGTAGTAACATAAATTGAATTGCAGAAATAACAAAATACATGAAAATTAAATACTGCTTCCTCTCCTTGTATTTTAGTGCTCTGCCATGTTGTTGTCTTATTAGTCGAGGAACCTTCTAGGCATTTTAATGATTCTCCTAGGCCTGGTATGAGTCTCTTGTAGTGCAACCGTATCAATGCATACCCCATCAAGATCGACCTTGTCCTCAAGGTCGTGGTTAAACACATTATCAGGTAGTGGTTGTTGTTGAGTGGCTGATGGATTTGGACAGAGTTTAAGGAGGGAAACGTGAAAAACCGGGTGTATACGAGCATCTGGGTGTAGTAGAAGTTTATATGCAACCGGTCCAATACGCTCGAGTATTTGAAAGGGGCCGAAGTATTTTTTTTTGAGAGTTTGTGGTGGTTGTTTCGTAGTGTTAATTGACAGCATGGCCTTAGCTTGAGAAAAACCCAACTGCCAGTGTTGAACTCTTTGTCGCTGCGATGCTAATCGGCTAGTGTCTTCATTCTAGTTTGGGCTTTTAGGAGGTTATGCTTGATGTTGTTAAGTAACAGGTCACGGGATTTAGCCCAGTCATCGAGTTGCGGTATTGGGGTGGAGTTTGGTATGTAGTTGGAGAGTATGGAGGGAGGACGACCATAAACTGCCTGGACAGAGGACAATTTCAATGAAGTGTGAGTCGATGTATTGTACCACCACTCCGCTCATGGAAGACATTTAGCCCATTTAGAAGGCATATCGCCAATAATAGCTCGTAAATACGTTTCTAACATCTGTTCACGACTTCGGACTGGCCGTCGGATTGCGGGTGGTAGGCGCTACTCATTTGCAGCTTTGTACCGTGAAGACAAAAGAGTTCTTTCCAAAATTGATTGGTAAAGAGACGGTCACGGTCTGAAACAATGGAATGGGGAAATCCGTGCAAACGCTTGTAAGAATTGGAAGGCAAGTTGTGTGGCTGAAATGGAGGTTGGGAGAGCGCAGAAATAGGCGTACTTTGAAAGTCGGTCAACGATCACCCATATAACGGTTTTGCCGGCGGATTGTGGGAGGTGAGTGATGAAGTAAAAATTAGCTGCAATTCGTGCTATAGTTGCTTTTATTCCAGAGTGGCATCCCCCCTTTGAATCATGAAATTCCCTGATAATCTGCTGCTGCAACTCCGCATTGTCGGGTATATAAACCGGATTATCCCAAAATAACATTTTATTTCACCAGTGAAGTTTAGGTTTAGAGCACGTACCGTTTTGGAGCTGTGTTATGAACTTCTGGGCTTTGGCGTCGTTCTGCAACGCTGTACTTACGTTGGTCAGCAGAGGGAACGATGTTCCGGAAATAGCTTGCATCGTGGCTTCGGTGGTGTATTGCGAAAGTCCATCCGCGAAGTTGTTTTCCTTTCCAAGCTTGAATTGGATCGTAAAATCAAATACCAACAATTTCGTTAACCATTTCTGCTGCTCTGGCGTTTGGATTGACCGCGATACTAATTCACACAGACTTTGGTGATTTGTGACGATTTTGAACGATTGCCTAAAAGGTAGTGCCACCACTTCTTGACTGAGGAGGTGATCGCATACATTTCCATGAAGTACTTGGATGCTTTCTGGAGGTAGCGGGGAAGTTTCAGGCTAAAGAAGGCTATCGCACTACAACAAAAACACCATATTACAACTTTAATTTTACAACGGTGGTAAATGCACCGTTGTAATAAATGGGTTTTTACAACGGTGGTAAAAACACCGTTGTAATAAATGGTTTTTTACAATGGTGGCATAAACACCGTTGTAACTACAACAAAAACACCATATTACAACTTTAATTTTACAACGGTGGTTAAAGCACTGTTGTAATAAATGTTTTTCACAACTTTTTTTCCAGAAAAGTTGTAATAAATTTATTTTTAACAACTGTGTTATTTTGACTGTTGTAATATATGACTATATTTTAATATTAATTATTTTCATTAAATAGTTTTTAATAATTAATATTTACAACTAATTAGTAATTATTAATTAATAACCTATATATTAATATTAAATATTTAATTAAAAATACTTCAATAAATAAATAATTCATGCTAATAATTAGTAATTGACAACCAATTAGTAATTATTAATTAATAATCAATAAATACATATTAAATATTTAATTAAAAATTCATCAATAAATAAATAATTCCTACTGATAATTACTAATTAACAACCAATTAGTAAATATTTAATAATAATCAATATATAAATATTAAATATTTAATTAAAAATAATTATTTATGACTACTTCATTATTAAGTACTGGTAATTAATTAGTAAGTAATAACTAATGCGCGGTTAATAATCAATTAGTTAATAATCAATAAGTAAATAACAATTAATAAATATTTAATTTATAATTAATCATGACTATTAGTAGTAATTAATATTTAGTATATAATATTTTTTAATAAGTAATCGTTGTTGAAAGTTTTTCCAAAATCTTTTGTCAAATATGATCCCTACGGAGGGGGGTCCAGGGGGGGTGGCAACCCCCCTAGGTGGGGGTGCGGGGGCAACGCCCCCGCTAACGGGGTTCGACCTGCCCGGTCAGGTCGCGGGGGTCCGGGGGCAGCGCCCCCGGCGGGGTGCGGGGTGCGGGGCAGCGCCCCGTCCGAAACGGTACATTTTGTGTACTGTTGAATTTGAATTTTTCACAAATTAATTAAAAAAAATCAATGAACTAGAACTTTTATAAAATATCCGAAATACTAGTTAGTTTTTTTTTTCTTATGATAATTGAACCTTAAAATCGAAATGAATATTTAGATGACTTAAACAACGTGATTTATTGATTGTTGAAATTGGTTAAATGCTTCCTATAAGAAATAATATTATGTATAGTTCTGAAAACAATTGAAATTTAAGATGTAATCACATTAGTAAGTACCAATCAGATGAACATGAAAAAATAAATCGTTTGGCGGGCCAGCTTGAAAATTTTGGCGGCCATCCCTTATATTTCACGAAGCTTTCCTGAACCCTAAATCTGGCCGCCACAATTTCATACCCAAATTTCACTAGGGTTCCGTCCTCCTTCCCCTATCTCCCTTCAATCCTTTCTCCTGCCCTATTTTCGTCCCTCCTCAGTCATGCTCGTCCTTTGCTATCCCCTATACCCCATCGTTCCCTAGCTTTCTCCTCTGTGGTACAGTTGCTCCACTTTCCAGATCTAGATCCAAGCCTTCATCTGCGTCCGCTGTCAGCTGTAGTAGATGCTAGAGTCTCACCAGTGTAGATGCTAGAGTCTCACCAGTAGTAGATAGTGCTTCCGCTGTCAGCTCCTCAGGCTGTCCTCTTACTCATCTGCGTCCCCCTTTGTTGTGCCTCGTCTTTACCCCTAAAAGCTGGTAAAATCTATTACTCAATTCGTGAACTTGTGCTTTTAATCAGAGCTGGCGATTTAATTTTTATTGCATCAAGCTTTGATTTTGATTTGAACCTAAAAAATTGTTTGAGTTGATAAACTTGGATGGTAATCGTTCACAAAATGTATATTCAAACGTTTTGTAGCTCAGAACTGTTGTGTAATAATCCATGTGGAATCAATATACTATGCTCTATTTTATGTACCGATTTCTTCAATCTTTGACGCTGTTAAACACTAGGATATGAACTTTGGTAGTATATGCGTCATCCCTGAATTAGGCAAATTCTTTTGAGCCATTTCCTGTGTAACATGTTTTGAATTTAGTGGCAATATTTGTTGCAGATCTGCGTCTTGATGAATTTCAGTTTGGGACATTTTATGTAATGGCTATTAGATCTTTGTGTCGATCAGATCTGCCTTTTTGGATCCATGAATCATTTTGCAATTTTAATTCTAATTTACTTGCAAAAAAAAAAAAAAGATTCTTGCTTTCAATGTTGCATGCCCATAGATTCTTATCTAAAAGTAAAAAAAAGGATTATATGTAAACTTGATTGTTAGTCCACGTATTTACGAAATACTTATGTTTAGAAAGTATTTGATGTATGGGATCCCATAATTCATTATATTTCCATTCAATTCACGGGAAGAGGAAGGAGGTTGAGGAGAATGACGATGGATTTTATATGGTGAGCAACGAGAAAGGAGAGTTGAAGGTTGTGAGAGGAGGATTGGGATTAAAGAATTTGATCGGGAATTGGTCAGGTTTGTTTCATTGCTGCAGCATAGCTATGCAGTGATTGCACTGCAAAGCTTGCAAAGCTTGCAAAGCTTTGCAATGCTATTTGCAGTGCAAAGCTTTGCTGTGCAAAAGCTTTGCCAAAGCTTTGCTGTGCAAAAGCTTTGCTGTGCAAAAGCTTTGCCAAAGCTTTGCTGGCAAAGCTTTGCTGCGGCAAAGCTTTGCACTGCTATTTGCAGTGCAAAGCTTTGCTATGTAAAAGCTTTGCCAAAGCTTTGCTGCGGCAAAGCTTTGCAGTGCAAAGCTATGCAGTGATTGCACTGCATAGCTTTGCCGCGGCAAAGTGATTGCACTGCATAGCTTTGCCACGGCAAAGCTTTTCAGTGCATTGTATATAACAAAATGAATCATCCAACGTTACATGCATTGTATATAATGGTCAGGTTATTTACGTATATAATGGTTTGAATGCATTGTATTAGCTGTTTATTTTGTCCACTCACATTTTTCCAATTTTTGTTACATGCATAAATCTATACTGCAGCACTAACAGTTTGATAATTTCTTTCTTAGGAATGGATATTAAGGAGAAAAAGGAGCACAAGGAGATTAACAGGAGCAGAAGAAAGTTAGAACTGTTATAAAGTCTTTGTATCTTCAGTTTTGTCAATGTATTATGTAAAAAAATGATGAGTTTGAAATTAATAATATATTGTTTTGGTTCATGGTTTAAGTTTGTTTGATATTTTTAGTTTTGTAGATAATATGTTCTGCAATGAATTCTTTTATTAGTAATATGTATATAATTTGTGGATATATTACAATTGTAAAATATAAAAATTGTAATAAAATGTAAAAATTAAAACAACAACGGTGCATAACTGTTGTAATAAACTTATTACAACGGTGGAAAAAAGTTGTAAAATATACATATTACAACGGTCTTGCAACAGTGCAGAAAAGTTGTAAAAGATATTAGGCTATTACAACTTCTTAAGACACGACGGTTTGCCCACCGTTGTAAAAACCCTATTACAACGGTGTTCCACCGTTGTAATAGGGTCATTTTGTTGTAGTGTCGGGTGGTGGCTCTGAGATAGTACGACTCCTATTGCGGTGGAAGAAGCGTCGGTTATGAGAGCGAAGGGTTTGGAGAAATCAGGTAGGGTTAGGATAGGTGTATGGGTAACGGCCCATTTGAGTTGAGTGAAAGCTTCCTAGGCTGATGGGATCCATTTGAAGTTTTCTTTGCACAGCAAATCAGATAGTGGGCTAGCAATGGACGCATAATGCTTTATAAAACGTCTGTAAAAGCCTGTAAGACCCAAGAAGCCTCTGACGTCGGTTGTAGAAGTTGATGTGGGCCATTGGAGCATTGAGATGATTTTGGACGGTTCGACTTGTACCCATTGGGCCGATATAATATGTCCGAGTTAGTTTAGTTCGGTGAGGCCAAAGTTGCACTTGGCGGCGTTAGCAAAAAATTGATGTTCATCGAGGATGGATAGGGTGATGCGGAGGTGATCAAGGTGGGAGAGCGACGTGGGGCTATAGACGAGGATATCATCAAAAAAAAAAAAAACAAGTACAAATTTTCTCAAATGTGGGTGGAAAATATTATTCATGGTCGCTTGGAATGTCGATGGGGCATTGGTTAGGCCGAATGACATAACTAAAAATTCATAGTGTCCTTCATGAGTATGAAAAGCGGTTTTGGGAATATCGGGTGGGTGGACACAGATTTGAAAATATCCACTACGAAGGTCTAGTTTGGAGAAGAATGTTGCACCATATAGTTCGTCCAAAAGTTCGTCGATCGTCGGGATAGGAAAACGATCTTTAATGGTAATGGTGTTTAATGCTCTATAGTCGACACAAAATCGCCACGGCCCGTCTTGTTTTTTTTTGGACTAAAATAACGGGTGAGGAAAAGGGGATAGTGGAAGGACGCATAAGGTTGAAGTGGAGCATTTCTTGAACTTGACGTTCAATTTCGTTTTTTTTTTTGAAAATATGGGTATCGGTAAGGCTTGGTATTAATCGGCGTAGCATTGGGCATGAGGTTGATACGGTGGTTAAGGTCTCGATTAGGGGGTAGTTCAGTGGCTTTGGTAAATATGTGCTGGTAAGTGGATAGAAGTTTATTGAGTTGGGGATCAGAGTGGTTAAACAGTTGTGGTTCAGATGAGGGTGCAGGGTCGTGGACTTGTACAAATAAATAGGTGGAAATAGAAGATGTGAGATCAAGCCTGCGAAGCTGGTTAATGGATATAGGCAGGGGTTGTGGGCTTGGGCCGAGCCTGGTTAACTGAATGGTTTTGTTATTTAAAATAAAGTCCATCGTCAGTGTTTTGTAATTGAGGGTAATAGGGCCAAGAGTTTCCATCCACTGTATGCCACAAACACCATTTGAACCCACTATCTCCAGAAGGTGAAAATCGATTTCGAATCGATTATTCTGGATATCAACTTAGAAGCCGAGGCAGCTACCAGTGCTCCTCAATTTTTTGCCATTCCCCACCGTAACGACGAAGGAGTTGGAGGCGGATAAGTGGAGGCCAAGGAATCGGGCAGTTTTGGGGTGAATGTAGTTATGTGTTGACCTGGTATCAACGAGAATGGAAATTAAGTTGCCGTTAATTGTCACAGGGAGGCGGATTGAGCGAGGGTGGATGGAATCGGTATGGGCTTGGAAGGAAATTTCTTGGGTTGTGTCGATGGTGGAGGTAAGTGGTTGCTGGTCATTAGGGATGTCGGTGATTTGTGGTTCAGGTTTGAGTTGTGGTAGATGGTCAGGGCTAGGTGGGGCATCATTGGCTTGAATCTCGGGAAAAATGATCAAGATGTGAGTAGGTTTGCAACGATGCCCAAAGTGATACTTCTTGTCGCAGTTGAAGCATAGGCCTTGTTGTTTGCGGGCTTTCATTTCAGAGGTGGTAAGCTGTTTGATAGGTATAGTTGGTTTTGTGGTTTGCGATGAAGGTGTTTGAGGGATTGTTAGAGAGGTTTGATGGTAAGTGATTGGTTTGGGGTGTGGAAAGTTTTGTTAAATGTAACTGAATTTATTGTGATTGGTGTACTTTTTCTCGATGAGTTTTGCGCCTTCTATGGCGTCAATGATTGTTGCGGGTTTGAGGAGATGCAACTCATTTTGTATATGGGGTTTTAGGCCGGAAATGAAGCATTGTAGGATGGATTCGGATGGGAGAGTGGTTATACGGTTGCATAGTGTTTCGAAGGTGGATTGATAGTGGTCAACGGTGGTTATTTGTTTGAGTTTGAAGAGGGTAGCTTGTGGGTTTAAGAAGGTGGGTGGGCTGAATCGTTGTTCAAGAGCTCTAGCCAAGGTTGGCCATGAAGATAATTGTTTGTTGCGGTGCATCCATTGAAACCATGAGAGGGCTTGGCCGTGCATATGAAAACTTGCGAGTTCGACGCGTTGATTTTCCGGTGTGGCATAATAGGTGAAGAAACGGTCAGCTTGGAAAATCCAATCGTGGGGGTTCGAGCCGTCGAAAGATGACAAGGTAACTTTTGGGTTTTGGTGTGTATTAGGGGTTGTTAATAAGGGAGGCTGTCGGCTAGTGTTTGGAGGTGGGTTCGAGGTGGATGATTGGTTGTGTGGTGAAGATGGCGGAAGGTTATCAAGTTTAGTGTTGAGTTCGACCATGGACTGGTTGAGGTTGTGGAGTGTGGCTTTTATGTCGGTGATATCGGCATTCTGGGTCTCAAGGAGAGAGCTGTGGGTATCTTGGTTTTGTTGTATGGTTGTAATGGAGTCTTGGTGGAGGGCAAGCTGCTATAGCGCGTCATCGACTTTAATCATGGTAGTGAGGTTGTTTGGATATGGCGGGAGAAGTGGAAGAGAGGTCAAGAAGTGAAAGCACCAATTTGATGTGGTGTTTTCTAGTTACAACCAGAGGATGAATACTATTTAAGAAGAAGAAGAAATACAAGAAGAAGAATAAGAGTATGGAAAATTTCTGCTTACTTTCCTTCACCAAATTACACATATTTATAGCAAATTTGTCCCTAATGGCTAGCACCTACGTGTCCACTGCTGCATTTTCGAATCTTCTTTTCTAACAACCATGCCTAGGTGGCTTACTAATGGATAAAAAGTAGTAACAGAAATTGAATTGCAGAAATAACAAAATACATGAAAATTAAATACTGTTTTCTCTCCTTGGATTTTAGTGCTCTGCCATGCTGTTGTCTTATTAGCCGAGGAACCTTCTAGGCGTTTTTAATGGTTCTCCTAGGCCTGGTATGAGTCACTTGTGGTGCAACCGTATCACAATGTTTCTTTCATACATTGAGAAAAGGAAACTCATAAGGAGCATGTGACATAATGATTTAGGAGGCCAGCTAATTGTGTGTTGAATGGTTGTTCAGTGGCTAAGGTCACGACCGTATATTACAGTTATCACGCTTACGTTCTCAATCTTGGTATTAGTCATCCAATATATTCACATACGCATAAATACACTCACTGTTTTCATTACAGTCTGATTTTAACTAGAACTTGGGAAGAGCCTCATGCTTTTACTGTATATGCATTAACATTGAGATTCTAATTAATACGACATGTTTTACCTTACGGTAAGGTTTTTGCTTTACATAGGTATGATGATATTGACTTTGTTCACATCTCCTTCATTCCTTAATTCTTCTAATATATACATATATAAATGCATATGTCTATACATGTATGTATCATCATTCTCTGAACCCCCCATATGCCATTTTTGTTTGTTTATTAGTGAGGTGTTACAACATCTGCGTAAAAACCAAAATTCCTAATCATTGATGTATGTTTGGATTAGTCGTTTGTATTGATCTCCATATGGTTTGGAGTTGAATTTTGTGGATTATTTTAATAGTGTCACTCTTCAACTGCCCATCTTTCAATAACAAAAAAATTGCACTTTTATATTTCTAATGAGGTGTAAGCATGAGAAAAGGATATATTATACTTTATGATGTTGATATAGTTTAAAACTTTATATATATAATATGAAATAATTGTATTTAATTCCCAACTGCAGGTTGATGGTACATTGGCTTTAGAATAGTATCCACATACAACTAGTTTTTCCATGCTTTAGAAGTCTCCATTGGAAGTGGAAGTTTAGGGAGAGAGGGATGATATTTGTGAATTGCGCATGGGGATTAAGTTGAAGTTATTGCTAAAAATGTGCATACTGAAGCAACGAGATGTGGAACTAAAGGTGGCAAGATCTAGATGTCATAAAGGTAAATTCCTGCATAAAATTTTGCACTGATGGGAGAAATAACGATGTACGCTAACTACACTTGAGCTAAGAACATCCTGAAAACCAGTAGTGAGCTTTGAAAATGTGGCTAAAGAATTGTAAAAATTTTAGAAGCGCAAGCTGAAACGTAGGGGAGCTTTGTTACGCTATTGATATGAAAAGTAAGCAGCAGTTGAAGCAGTTGCTGAAGTTTGGGTGAATCGATTAATTTGTAGGAAGAAAGCATGCATATAGTGGATATAGACATAGTTTTCATGACCGGACCGCAGATTGAACCGTGATGACTTATGGTTCAAGACTCTGAGGGTCCGATCCGTTGAACCGTAAGAACCGTGCTTTTTTTAACTATGTATACACCCAAATTTTATTGGTTTGCATTTTAAAAAGCTGCTGTAGAATAAGGAGGGGACATAATTTGCCTTGAATTGTCTCATATCATAAGTTGTAGGTAAAAGGTTGTAATGACCCGAAAATCCGGTCTAATTTGAGCTGACCAAAAACACAAGTCCAACCCTAATTACACTGGAAAATCAGAACACTAATAGAAAGAAAACAGAGGGTGAGGAAAGATAAGATAGAAACTTAGAATAAAAGAAGAAGAAGAAGAACACAACATCAGAGTAACACGAACCTCACAGCGGTACGAATAACATATAATATATATAACATAACTTGAAATATACATCTGTACTTGAATATACATCATTATCAAAGTACAACACTTACAACACAGCGGAAATAACTATAGCTATATAATCATGAAGCCTCCTGCTCCAAGACCTTTCAGTATATCTATAAATCCCGACAGCTTGACTGCCCGTACAAAATTGGGCACCCAAGAGTTTAGGGAAAACAAAACACAATAAACTCCGGGTCTGTCATGGGACTGGTGTGAGTAAAACAGTTTAAAACAGTTCAAGTAGGTAAATGATATCTCATAAGACGACGCCGTATAACGGAACGGGTTTTTCCCTTATGAGAATCCAAAATATCTTTATATCAAAACCCTTTTGATATTATAATAATGTCTATCAACCACAACTATAATAATCATCTAGCAGAAACGCTTTCATCTCATGTTCTACATATATAGTATACAATCAAAACCGCAAGCACGTATTGGGTAATGGATTTCCAACTACGACAAGGTATGGAACCACCTTTCGCTAGTGTATCTCTAGAAAGGAATACACTGGGTTCAACAAGAACATCTTGCAACCTAGCCACACATGACCGACCACTCATTTCGCTTGAGTGTATCGAATGTATATCACCAACGGTTGGGATCAGCAACCGTTTCCCGAATGGGACAACATCAACAATAGATTTTTAGAACTAAATGAAACTCTAGATCAGGTGATTATACACCCTACTTCGGAGCGACCGACTTAGCCATGCTGCCTGCCCGATTTCTGTCATTTACCGGTTGAGAGGCTAGAAGCTACGCTTTATCATCACACCAGATTCACTTTGAATGCCACATCATCAAATCCATCAAATCACTGATTGACGTCCTCAACCATACATTATGTGTTAGCTAAAAGAAGTTTCCTTCTCCGCTTCCACTCTTGGTACGGTTGGAGAAATCAATATACGTGATCATCTGGAAATACTCTGTTAAACAACATCACTTTCAGTTCGATATGATATATTATGTTAAACAGAATCAATATAGAAATTCAACTAACTGACTAGCAGTTCAATCAAACAATCAACACACAGTCAATCAGCCAATATTTAACAGTTCTAAAAGTACAACATGAAATTATAAACTGTTCAGAGTTAGTGAGATTTTACTCACATTGGACTATCATCGTTAAATAACGATAATTGTCGCTTGATTCAGACGGACAATTTATTTTGCTATAAATTGTAACGAGCTCGGATTCACTCCCGGTCAGTTCCATCGTGTAGCCACCGTCCATACGATCCCAACGCAACTTGCGGTTCGTCAATCTGATATCGTATGATCTAGTTATGAATTTACGAAGTTCATACACTATTTGAATTAACAGTAAACTCAAATAATTAAATACATTGGGCTTAACTTATTCCTTCCGGCCCATTAACCAACCCGCAGGCCTATGACCGCATCCCCTTTCTTTCTAAAATACCTGTCATGGCCTTTCCCTGTATAGTCAAATTCCAAAGCCATTTATACGGCTTCAACCTCCATTAAACCGAACGATGATTTCACCACCCCTCTTCTCGTACAACACCTCACCTTGACAATCACCCACAACACCATTCTCACCTCGGTTCTGGTCGCGACCTGGAGATACCGCGTTGTCCCCCTTTTGCATCGAGCGATGCTTATTTTCACGAAATCACTCCAGAGCTTCCCAAATCCCACAACTCTATACCGTAATCGCGAAACTAACCTCGAACGCAAATCAAAGTCCCTAAATCATTCGCTGTGATCAACGCTACCTCACGCTACTTATTTTCCAGCGACTCAAAGTAGAACCGAACCCATCAAAACTGAGGTGAACGCGAAGAGCAAGCTATACCGATCTCATATATATTGGTATAAGGATTTATAGCTCTCTGTTTGATTTATAGGAATAAAACTTAGGATTTTTCTTTTGGGTTTGGAGAGAAAAATAGAACGGCGGAAATAAAACCGTCGTTGACCAAAAATGAATTGAGTTTAGGGTTTAAGGGATATGTGGTGTATTTATAAAGGAGGGAAAATATTTTTATATTCGATTTTAATATTTTATTTTAAGCCATCGCAAATTTTATTCATCCTCTAAAATTATTGTGACCACATACGGTACCCAAAAATCACGAAAACCGACATGCAGCTACAGCTCGACAATACGGTCCCAACGAAACTGGTTTCGTTGAATTTCGACTCCGTTTGCTCACACAACATATTTTTAAAGGTCGATTTATCGACTGTTTTCCACATTAAAAATCCGTACGGCCACACACTAACTCTAAAAATCACGAAAATTGAAATCTAGCAAAAATTTGATATTGCGGATCCAACAAAACTAGTTTCGTCGAATTCTGACTTCGTTTGCAAAAGTGGCTATTTATAAAGCTCTGAATGACCCATTTAAATATATAAATATATTTAAATATAATTAAATTAAATATTATTAAATTTATATTATCGTATATATTCACAACAGAATACCATACGACTTCAGAATATTCCTATGTGAATTTCTAGCTTGATATTTCATATCCCGATTAAATCGATATTCGATTTTCAAAGAAATTCCTTTTATAAATATAAACAAATATTTATAAATTATAAAGGAATTCCACAGCGACTTTTCTAAAATTTGATTTGGACATATCTCAAAATCTACACGATGAAATCCCGATTTTTCTCTTCCACTCGAAAGATATACTCCACCAGCTCCTCACGTTTCTTGTTTCACAGAAATCCGATTTAAAACGATCCCTGTATACTCAATTGAAGTTCAAATCGCTAAATAGCGAACTGCCGCGCCATTTCGAGCTCGATTATAATTATAATATAACTCTACGTTTAAACTGTCGTTCAAATAATATATTCGTTATTCAAATTCAATTCCAGGCTGAATTAAATATCATAGATGATCCAGTTCACACCATATCGCCATTTCAGCCAATTCTGATTATTTCAGAATTAAATATATTATTTAATTTATTATTTTAATTAAATATTCATCATTATTTAATTCCACGATCATTTAATTCACTATATCACTATTTATATAATTAAATAAATTAATTATAATACCTCTGCCAATGCGGGTCATTACAAAGGTACATGCTCTGGCTTTATATAATAGTGAAGATAGCCTTTCTTTTAGCATAGGTTAGATCATTTGGGTCTATAACACCCCACACCAGCTAAGGTCACTCATAGGGGAATGCCTTAACTTCGGTGGAGTATTTTAAGTGAATATAGAACGGAAAAATTACAACAAGACAGATATAAATAATACTTGAAAATCTAAAACATCATTTCATTGCAACAGAAGGTAAACATGTTTAGTTACAACACCATAAAAGAGTCAAGTACTAAATATCCATCTTGATAAAACATAAGTACATAATCCCACTACATAACTAATAGCCATAAAAGAAAAGAAAAGATAAGCTGAGCTTTACATCACGGTCCAAGCTCCAAAAGATAGATAAAGCAATCTGATCAAAGCCCACAAGTGCTAGGCCCACTCTGAGAACCTGAGGGTTGGGAAAAAGATAAAAACAACGGGGTCAGACATAAGTCTGAGTGAGCCCTATAACTTTAACAATACAATCATTAAAGTAATCAGGGTATGATATAAACTTGGTACGGTGATGACTTGGGATAAATGACTACACTAAGCAGCCAACTAGACATAGGATGAACTAAGATATCGGTAAAGACGCATCTACCCACCCAAGGGTAATTACTAACTGCACCACACTAGTCATTCCTACTTAAAGGTTGATCCCACCCAAGGACTTAGAAAATTTAACTAGTAGTTTCGTGTACCCCTAGCTGACTACATAGGTGTCGTTTGCCCCTATCTCCACTAGGTGTACCCACTACTCCCCAAGCGATCGGCTCCCTACCGTAGATACCCGTGCTGGCCCCATAGTGGGGTGTATCACTCCCCAAAGTGGCAACCCGATACAACCAACGGTGCACGGCTTATACCTACACGATGCAACGTCTTACCTACCAGCCCGGGTCCACACACGCATATGAAACCCGTTGGACTTGCGTTGCCACCGCTAACCCGTTTTGGCCTCTTATAGTCAAGCCCAGTACGCGTGTCCCGTCCTCGACATGGGTCGAGCCCAATAAGATACATATGGGTTACTGGTTGAAATGGGCCCCCACAAGCTACCCACCTAAGCTTGTCCCTTTTTCTAGTGCATCCCACTTAACCCTTTAATCATGTTTAATTGCATGTTTCCACTTGGTTAAGTATTCTAATCGTATTTTCTATTGCCCCCCAAGGCAACCCACTAGATTTCCACATGCCACCCAAGGCAGTTACTTGATTTCCACATGCCACCCAAGGCACCCACTTAACCCCTCATGCCCCACTACATGCTTATCTGGTTAAGTGTTTCTTAATTGATTAAGACCGTAACCTTTGCAAAGACCTCTCACATTAGACTATCTTTTATGGCAGCTGGATTTGCCGGACGGGTCCGGGCAGCCTTACGCCATAACCGAGTCTAACCTCGTGTCTTTACACTTGTCACGTATTTAGTTCATGCCTAAGACCTCTCACATTGGGCCAATCATTTGTAGCCGCTGGATTTGCCGGTCGGTTCCGGGCAGTCTTATGCTACAAAAGGGTCCAACCTCGTGTCTTAGTCGATTAATTACACCTAATTAATCACCCCCATAATTTGTATTAATTATCCCTAATTAATTACAAATTTAATGATGCACATAATTGACTCAATTATGTCCATCCACTTTATGGTATGCATAATCATACCAACTTCACACCATTTTATTAACATGAATATTAACCCCATCGTTCCCCACGTAATTCGCTAACATGACATACTTAAAAGGGAAGATTCATCACAAATACAATGGGTTCAACTTGCATAACATTAGCATCAACATGGGTTTTAAAGGTGTCAACATGCATATATGACCATAGCATCAAACCCAACTAGCATAAATAATCAACCCAAACTTGCATGAATCACATATGTCATAAAGAGGGTAACTTGCATTAGTTACTTATGTCATACAAAGGGGTAAACTTGCATATGTATGTATGACATACAAAGGGGTTAACTTGCATATGTATGCATCTCATACAAAGGTGTAAACTTGCACATGTTACTTGCATATAATCAAACACCAAACTTGCATAACATGTCATATATGAACTTGCATAGAATCAAACACCAAACTTGCATAACATATCATATATGAACTTGCATATAATCAAACACCAAACTTGCATAACATGGTGTCATAATGGATCAATGTTTATCATAGTGATTTGCATAACTAGCATCATGAACTCATAGCATATGACTTGCATAACTTGCATAACATCATGAACACATAGCATATGACTTGCATAACCTGCATAACATCATGAACACATAGCATATGACTTGCATAACTTGCATAACATCATGGACATATAACATCAAACTTGCATAACTAACATCATGAACACATAGCATATGATAACATAACTTGCATTGATCCACATTCATAGCCATAACCTCATTATATCCTATCATAATCATTTCAACAATTGGTCATTAAGGCCATAGTACTCACAACTTGTTGATTTGCACTCCTATGAAGAAGATTAAGTTGCTAGAGTTGATTAGAAGTTGATTTGAGAAGCTATCTTCCTCTTTAATTTGATGGAGGCTCCTTCAAGTTGCATTTTGACGGCATAACGACGTTGTATCTATTTTTAGTATGAATTAGGGTAGTCTTAGGGTGTATTTATAGGATTAGGATGTAGTTTAGGCCCTTAGATTAACCCTAGATTAGGTTAGAGCCGTCAGATTTCGTCACAAGCCACCAGAACACAGCCCAAAGCTCAAATCAGTGCACCCAGGCCAAACTGGCCGACAGGGGGGGTCGACCCCTGGGTTGACACATGGGTCGACCCCTTGGGGGGGGGGTCGACTCCCATGTCGACCCCTGTGTCGACACCCTCTGTCTGGCGGGAATTTTCCCGCCTCTTTTGAAACTTGAAATTTGAATATTTTAAATCCGTTTTGAATTTTCTGAAACTTCTTCGGGCCTTAACTGGGTCATACGGACTCCGATTTTCGAAAACTCGGACTCTATTTCGCGTATTTTTCCGAGACGAACGCAATGGCGTAGCCCGTTTCCCCTGATTTGGATTTTAAAATTTAATTCTGCCCTGTTTTATATTATAGCAAGTTATTCAACATACGGGGTGTTACATTCTCCCCTACTTAAAGGATTTCGTCCCCGAAATCTCTAAGTCAAGAAGAACGTATCCTACCAACCAAACAACCATCTACTAAACCATCAAACACTGGCATCCATTGTCCTTAAAGTTTCTAATGCTGTATGAACATATGCAAAGAGTGTGTGTATATGTTCCCTATCTAATGCAAAATCAGGCGGTCTACTGATTCAGTTGACCTCCTTAATGCAAACCATGATAGTGCCATGCATCCAATATGTATGCGAAAGAACCCTATCGACACATACTATCTCTACATGTGTGCACAATCATACACCAAAATGCATCATCCATATGATAACACAACCATTATACATCCATTAATATAGCTACCTACACACAATTATATGCAATATGCAATATGAAGTGACTGAGCCGATATAGTGTCTAAAGTGTGTGTATATGCATCCACGAGCAACCACTAGCAAACACTTGCATCCGTACGCATCCATCAATCATAACATGTCTCAAACACATGTTTCAACCATAGGTTTACCCTATCTAAAGGTCAAAGGTACTAATGAGAGGACATACTAAAGATAAGATAAGTACTAGACAAATGATAAAGGAGAAGTTAAAAGACATACCCTCAAAAAGGAATGGTACAATGAACGCATCTTCGCTTCTGTCTCCCAAGTAGCATTGATCTCATCCTCTCCCCATTGCACTTTGACTAGTCGAACCTCTCTGTTTCTCAACTTCCTAATCTCTGACCCAAGGATGCGGGTAGGAGCTCGTCGAATAGTCGCATCACGCTCTACCTCCACTTCTCTAAGCAAGCTCGGCTCTACCACCTCTACGGTCTCATGTAGGCACTTCCTCAAATGTGACACATGGAATACGTCATGTACCCCACTAAGTCTCTTGGGTAAATCCACTCTATATGCCATCCGTCCAATCCTTTCCTTAATAGGAAACGGTCCTACAAATCTTGGTGCTAACTTCCCAACGGACCCAAAGCGAACAACATTCTGTAATGGAGATACTTTAATAAAGACCATGTCCCCAACATCAAACTCAAGATCCGTCCTCCTCTTATCCGCGTAAGATTTCTGCCTATCTTGCGCTGCTTTCATCCTTCTTCGAATCAAATCAATCTTTCCCGAAGTCTTTCTAACCATATCAGGCCCAAGCAAGATCTTATCCGTAGATTCCCACCAACATGTAGGTGATCGACAAGGCCTTCCATAAAGAGCTTCGAAAGGAACCATACCAATACTAGACTGAAAGCTGTTATTATATGCGAACTCCACCAATGGAAGATGCTCTTCCCATGTACCTCCAAAATCTAAGATACATAGTCTCAAAAGGTCTTCTCGAACACGATTCACCCTCTCGGTCTGACCGTCCGTCTGAGGATGATATGCGGTGCTCAAACACAACTGAGTCCCTACTGCCTCTTGCAAACTTTTCCAAAACTCGCTAGTGAAGATAGGATCTCGATCACTCACTATGCTAGAAGGTACCCCATGCAATCGAACTATCTCTCGAAGGTAAACTGAAGCTAGCCATGGAGCAGTCCTCTTGCTCTTCACGGGTATGAAATGGGAACTCTTAGTAAGTCTGTCTACCACAACCCAAATTCCCGTATTACCCTTCCTCGATCTCGGTAACCCATCAATAAAATCCATCGAGATGATATCTCACTTCCATTGCGGAACCTCCAATGGGTGAAGCAACCCACCGGGTTTCTTTTGCTCCGCTTTCACTTGTTGGCACACCAAGCATCTAGCGACATACTTGGCCACATCTTTCTTCATACCGGCCCAAAAGAAAACTCGCTTCATGTCTTGGTACATCTTGTCCCCACCGGGATGAATGGTCATCTTCGAACGATGCGCATCATCAAGAATAGCCTTCCTCAAACCCTCGTCTTGCGGTACACAAAGTCTACCTTCTCTACGCAAGCACCCCCTATCGTCTAGGGTGTACCTACTCAAATGGCTGGACGACTCCCCCCTTATGAGCCTCTCTACCAACTCAACCAACTGCGGGTCATCCCGCTGTGCCTCGCCAATCCGTCCCAAAAGAGTAGGTCTGACCTCTAAGGATGCTAGCAAACCAGGTATAAATTCAACGAAAGGTCTGAAATCAAACATCGAGATAAATTCCAAACTTCGTCGTTCCACGAACAATGGACTCAAGGACAACCTTTTTCTACTCAAGGCGTCCGCCACCACGTTACCCTTGCTAGGGGTATACGCTATCTCGAAATCATAGGATGCTAAGAACTCCATCCACCTTTGCTGTCTCAAGTTCAAATCCTTCTGAGAAAACAAGTACTTCAATGATTTGTGGTCAGTGAACAATTCGAACCTCTCTCCAAGAAGATAATGGCGCCAAGTCTTAAGCGCAAAAACAACAGCGGCCAACTCTAAATCATGGGTAGGGTAATTTTTCTCATGCGCTCTCAACTGCCTTCCACCTTAGGCTATTACCCTTCCCTCTTGCATTAAGACTGCGCCTAGTCCTGTCCCACAAGCATCGGTATAAACAACAAATGGCTTACTCCCATCTGGCAACACTAAGACTGGAGATGAGGTTAAAGCTCTCTTTAACCATCGGAACGCATCATCACAATCTACGTCCCATGTGAAGACTAGATTCTTCTTTGTCAAGCGAGTTAATGGGGCTGATATCTTCGCGAAGTCCTTGATAAACTTCCTATAGTAGCCAGCCAACCCCAAGAAACTCCTCACCTCGGTAGCACTCTTCGGAACCTTCCAATCTTGGATGGATACTACCTTCGCGGGATCCACAGCTATCCCTTCCTTGGAGACCACGTGCCCTAAGAACCGCACTTCCTTCCTCCAAAAGTGACATTTAGAGAATTTAGCCTTAAGGCTATGTGCTCGAAGAGTCTCTAACACTTCCCTAAGATGTAAGGCATGCTCTTCTTCACTCTTAGAAAATACTAAGATGTCATCCACAAAGACCACCACGAACTTATTAAGGTACTCCCTGAACACCCTACTCATCAAATCAACAAAGTATGTGGGGGCGTTCGTCAAACCAAATGGCATCAATAGCCACTCATAGAAACCATCCGGAGTCCTAAAGGCAGTCTTGTCTATGCTATCCTCAGCCACTCTCAACTGATGAAACCCCGTGGCCAAGTCCAACTGCGAAAACACTGTGGCGCCAACCAACTGATCAAAAAGATCATCAATCCTCGGCAATGGGTGTCTATTCTTCTTTGTGAGCTTGTTGAGTTCTCTATAGTCTACACAAAGTCTGAGGGACCCATCCGCCTTCGTGGCAAAAACTACTAGAGCACCCCACTCCGATATACTTCGTCTTATGAACCCCTTCTCAAGCAACTCCCCTACTTGCTTATGGAGTTCCCTCCTCTCATGAGGAGCCATGTGGCGCACTGGCAAAGATATTGGTTTAGCATTGTCCACCAGATATATTCGGAAGTCTATCTCCCGCTTTGGAGGTAAGCCCTTCACCTCCTCAAACACATCCGAGTATTCCCGGAACACTCTAACAGATCGCAAACTCTCGACCGAAGCGTCAAGCGATTCAAGATAACTTAGCATAACAGAATCCATGGGATTACAAGAGATCTCGAGAGTGTTACCCAAGCGGTTCATGAGCCTAACAACTCTCCTTTCACAATCAAGAACGACACCATTACTGGATAACCAATCCATGCCCAAAATCAACCCATAGCCCGTGAAGCCCAAAACAAAAGCATCACATCTAAACTCAACTTTAAGTATAGAAATCTTCAAACCCAAACATATCATGGACAAATAAGTGGAGCCCCCAATTGGGTTTGAAACCACCAAGGGATCATCTACTAGACTGGTGTCTAAGTGCAGTGACTCAACTAATGATGATGAGATAAACGAATGCGATGCGCCAGAGTCAAACAAAGTACGGACAGGATGATCAAACAGAAAAACCAGGCTTTCAACGGAAATAGTTCTACCTCTTTCCTGAATTGGTGGAACCGCGAGAGCCTGAACTTGCCCCCTTGCCTGACCTGGTGCCATAAGAGCTTGCACCTGTCCTCCAGAGGTAGATCCCGTCCTCTGCCCCTTCTTAGGGTAGTCCTTCACTAGATGCCCTGCTTCGCCACAGTGGAAGCAGCCAGTCTTCTTCTTCTTCCGACAATCTTTGCTTAGGTGGCCTGCTGTCCCGCAATTGAAGCACTTCTTCTTTCCCTTGCCACCGGTGCCTTTCCCACCCTTGTTTTGCTGTTGCTGTTGAGGTCTCTTCTGATCTCCTTTCTTCTCGGGTGCCTTATTAGCATTGGGACCCTTCTATTCCTCATGCATGAGTGCCATGTCTACTAGCTTCTCAAAGGTGGCCCCTATAGGGATGTGAGTCATAGCCAATCCATGCATTGGTTCATTCAAGCCTTTAACGAACCTCAAAGCCTTCTTCTCCGGTGTATTCACCATGTCTATGCCAAACCTTGCCAATTGATTAAACTTGTCGACATATTCCTTTACTGATAGGTTTCCTTGCTTTAGAGTCAAGAACCTTTCCATATACAAGTTTTCTTCTGCCCTTGAAAGAATCTTTGCCACAAACCTTTGCCTGAAATCCGCCCAAGAGTCAACAGGGCGCTCTCCATTAGTGACCTCCCACCAGAATGACGCCTCTCCCTTCATTAACCAAGCAGCTAACTTGACTTTCTTTCCTTCTTCCATCTCAAAGATTTCTATCAACTCTTCCACTTCCTTAAGCCAATCTCTAGCTTCCACAAAAGTTTCTGATCCTTGAAAAGGTTTCCCTCCCATAGCCTTAAATTCCTTGCAAGTCTTAGCAAAAGTATCCGTGCGAGGAGGAGGAGGAGGAGGAAGATCGGGTGCTACTGTTGGTGGAGGAACATTTGCTGGACCCGCAGTGGCGGCCCTAGCCTCCATCAACCTCCTATACCATACTGGTATCGTCACACCCTCGGAAAGTTAAGATCTTCAGCCATGCTGAAACGAAAAAGGAAAGATTCAAAACGGAGAATTCGAACGATAATGATATGGCTATTGGGGATTATGCTTTTCTTTCAAAAACTTTTCTCTTTAAAAGACATGTTTTTGAAAATACTTCTTCCAAAAATGTTTTTAGAAAAATAGTTTTCTAAAAATTTTATCTGTTCCGGTAACCTTCAGCTCTGATACCACATGTAACATCCCACACCAGCTAAGGTCACTCATAGGGGAATGCCTTAACTTCGGTGGAGTATTTTAAGTGAATATAGAACGGAAAAATTACAACAAGACAGATATAAATAATACTTGAAAATCTAAAACATCATTTCATTGCAACAGAAGGTAAACATGTTTAGTTACAACACCATAAAAGAGTCAAGTACTAAATATCCATCTTGATAAAACATAAGTACATAATCCCACTACATAACTAATAGCCATAAAAGAAAAGAAAAGATAAGCTGAGCTTTACATCACGGTCCAAGCTCCAAAAGATAGATAAAGCAATCTGATCAAAGCCCACAAGTGCTAGGCCCACTCTGAGAACCTGAGGGTTGGGAAAAAGATAAAAACAACGGGGTCAGACATAAGTCTGAGTGAGCCCTATAACTTTAACAATACAATCATTAAAGTAATTAGGTTATGATATAAACTTGGTATAGTGATGACTGGGGATAAATGACTACACTAAGCAGCCAACTAGACATAGGATGAACTAAGATATCGGTAAAGACGCATCTACCCACCCAAGGGTAATTACTAACTGCACCACACCAGTCATTCCTACTTAAAGGTTGATCCCACCCAAGGACTTAGAAAATTTAACTAGTAGTTTCGTGTACCCCTAGCTGACTACATAGGTGCCGTCTGCCCCTATCTCCACTAGGTGTACCCACTACTCCCCAAGCGATCGGCTCCCTACCGTAGATACCCGTGCTGGCCCCACAGTGGGGTGTATCACTCCCCAAAGTGGCAACCCGATACAACCAACGGTGCACGGCTTATACCTACATGATGCAACAACGTCTTACCTACCAGCCCGTGTCCACACATGCATATGAAACCCGTTGGACTTGCGTTGCCACCGCTAACCCGTTTTGGCCTCTTATAGTCAAGCCCAGTACGCGTGTCCCGTCCTCGACATGGGTCGAGCCCAATAAGATACATATGGGTTACTGGTTGAAATGGGCCCCCACAAGCTACCCACCTAAGCTTATCCCTTTTTCTAGTGCATCCCACTTAACCCTTTAATCATGTTTAATTACATGTTTCCACTTGGTTAAGTATTCTAATCGTATTTTCTATTTCCCCCCAAGGCAACCCACTAGATTTCCACATGCCACCCAAGGCACCCACTTAACCCCTCATGCCCCACTACATGCTTATCTGGTTAAGTGTTTCTTAATTGATTAAGACCGTGACCTTTGCAAAGACCTCTCACATTAGACTATCTTTTATGGCAGCTGGATTTGCCGGTCGGGTCCGGGCAGCCTTGCGCCATAACCGAGTCTAACCTCGTGTCTTTACACTTGTCACGTATTTAGTTCATGCCTAAGACCTCTCACATTGGGCCAATCATTTGTAGCCGCTGGATTTGCCGGTCGGTTCCGGGCAGTCTTATGCTACAAAAGGGTCCAACCTCGTGTCTTAGTCGATTAATTACACCTAATTAATCACCCCCATAATTTGTATTAATTATCCCTAATTAATTACAAATTTAACGATGCACATAATTGACTCAATTATGTTCATCCACTTTATGGTATGCATAATCATACCAACTTCACACCATTTTATTAACATGAATATTAACCCCATCGTTCCCCACGTAATTCGCTAACATGACATACTTAAAAGGGAAGATTAATCACAAATACAATGGGTTCAACTTGCATAACATTAGCATCAACATGGGTTTTAAAGGTGTCAACATGCATATATGACCATAGCATCAATCCCAACTAGCATAAATAATCAACCCAAACTTGCATGAATCACATATGTCATAAAGAAGGTAACTTGCATAAGTTACTTATGTCATACAAAGGGGTAAACTTGCATATGTATGTATGGCATACAAAGGGGTTAACTTGCATATGTATGCATCTCATACAAAGGTGTAAACTTGCACATGTTACTTGCATATAATCAAACACCAAACTTGCATAACATGTCATATATGAACTTGCATAGAATCAAACACCAAACTTGCATATCATATCATATATGAACTTGCATATAATCAAACACCAAACTTGCATGACATGGTGTCATAATGGATCAATGTTTATCATAGTGATTTGCATAACTAGCATCATGAACTCATAGCATATGACTTGCATAAATTGCATAACATCATGAACACATAGCATATGACTTGCATAACTTGCATAACATCATGAACACATAGCATATGACTTGCATAACTTGCATAACATCATGAACACATAGCATATGACTTGCATAACTTGCATAACATCATGGACATATAACATCAAACTTGCATAACTAACATCATGAACACATAGCATATGATAACATAACTTGCATTGATCCACATTCATAGCCATAACCTCATTATATCCTATCATAATCATTTCAACAATTGGTCATTTAGGCTATAGTACTCACAACTTGTTGATTTGCACTCCTATGAAGAAGATTAAGTTGTTAGAGTTGATTAGAAGTTGATTTGAGAAGCTATCTTCCTCTTTAATTTGATGGAGGCTCCTTCAAGTTGCATTTTGACGGCATAACGACGTTGTATCTATTTTTAGTATGAATTAGGGTAGTCTTAGGGTGTATTTATAGGATTAGGATGTAGTTTAGGCCCTTAGATTAACCCTAGATTAGATTAGAGCTGTCAGATTTCGTCATAAGCCACCAGAACACAGCCCAAAGCTCAAATCAGTGCACCCAGGCCAAACTGGCCGACAGGGGGGGTCGACCCCTGGGTCGACACATGGGTCGACCCCTTGGTGGGGAGGGGGGGTCGACACCCATGTCGACCCCTGTGTCGACACCCTCTGTCTGGCGGGAATTTTCCCGCCTCTTCTGAAACTTGAAATTTGAATATTTTAAATCCGTTTTGAATTTTCTGAAACTTCTTCGGGCCTTAACTGGGTCATACGAACTCCGATTTTCGAAAACTCAGACTCTATTTCGCGTATTTTTCAGAGACGAACGCAATGGCATAGCCCGTTTCCCCTGATTCAGATTTTAAAATTTAATTCTGCCCTGTTTTATATTATAGCAAGTTATTCAACATACGGGGTGTTATAGGGTCTTTGAGCCGTAGGCTTGGGCCTTAGTTTGAAGGCTAAGACTAAATTTATGTATGAACACAAAACATTGAATAGGGTTTTTAGTGATTTCGGGCCGTTAAGCCGCGGTTTTGGGCCAAAACTGCGGTTTTAGCCCGGTTCACTGCTGTTTTCGGTTATAAGTGATTCCGGGCTGGGAAGCCTGGCGGCCCGCGTTTAACGGCGGTTGGGCCGCCAGCCCGACCCGGTCATTAAAACATGGGATATAGATTGACAAAATCAAGTTTGGAGTGTATATTGTATCTAAATAAACATGTGTTAATCGAACCTGCTATGTAATAACATTTTTGTTTTGTGGAATATAATAATCTATAAAATTCCTAATTTGTCTTTTATGCGATTTAATTTAAATGAAATGGGTGAATGCATATTGGTGTATTATTCTAATAAGCTGTAGTTTATATTGCAAATATATTTTAACCTTTGTTCCATTATTAGTTTCGAAAATAAAATATTAGTAAGGGCAGTGATATACATCAATATCTCAGTACTTGTACAATTTGCCTTAGCATTAGGGGCTTGATATTTTAGGGCTTTTGCTATTTCGCCTCTCTTATGTTTAAGGGTAATTTAACTTTATTTTCTGCCCCTACTTTAAACAATAGAGATGTATTTGTTAACCCGTTATTCAAAAATAGTTAACCTTCTTCTCTTTATTTAACCCCGTCTTATACTTCTTTCTGTAAATTTTACGCCCTTTCTATATATATATATATATTGTTTGTCCATATCGTCAATTTATTTTTCATATGTCAGCCTCTAACTCATTGTATTAGAGCACAAATTCACAAGAGCGTTTCCAACAAAGATGCATTATGTCTCTAATTGCTGAAGTGCTCGTAATGGACATGCCCAACAATTGTTTTTCTTCTGAATATTCAGTGGATAATTCAAGGGTTAATTAAGTATTCTGAATTGACCTGGATGCTGATTTAATTAGCGTTCTATATAGGCCGGTGATTAATCTGTGTCCATATCACATAAATTAATGCAACACGCAAGGCCAAAAGAAGCTAGTAATTTAACATCATTTCTGTTGGTCCATTGTAAAATAGAAGCAAAACTTTTAGTCTGCGACCACTCTACATGACACAGTAGTTTGCCGAAATTTCTATTTTGAGTGCCGATTCAATCAGCGCTCATTTTATGGCGCTGAGTTTTTTCTTTTTTTTTTGGATTCAAAACATAATATTCATACTAAATGTTACGTGTTGTAATATTCAGATATATAACCTTTTGGAGTTGTTATAACAGATTGACAATATCAAAAGATTCAAAACATCAAACAAAGATGTTTACCTCTTTATTAGTTAAATTGGCAAATTTTGGAAAAAGATGTCATACATATACCATTTTGTGTAAACTTTGTTGACATTCGAGTGTAAACAAACTTCTCAAATAGTATGGCAATGTTGTAATATGCGATACCAAATATATATATATATATATATATATATATATATTGGATTGAAGAAGATGAAGATAGCATCGAGTAGGAGAAGGCGGTGTGCAAATCAGAGCTTGATGGGGGAGACTATGTTTGGTGTAGCGAGATGAAGCTGGAAGCTTCAGCACACATGGAACAATTTCTCGAGAGTCTCAACGGACGTCTGACCAAAGGGGGACAGACGTCTGTTGTTACAATTTTTTTTTCTGAGAGCTCCTGCAGACGTCTGTCATATAGGAGACAAACGTCTGAGATGAGTGCAGAAGCACAAGTAATTCCCTGAGAGGGACAGACGTCTGTCAGGCTCTACGACAGACGTCTGAGGTGGCTAATGGGCTATTTCGGGCTGGAAATTTGGCAAGCTGTTTTGTGAAACTTTGAGGGCAATTTGGGAATTGGCCCATTCCTATATATGCTATTTTATGAATTTCAAAGGATTGAGATCAAGGGTTTATTCTCAAGGGTTTAATTAGGGTTTATAACCTAATTGCAGTTCTTCAATTCTATTCTCCTCAAACTCATTTCGATATTGAAATATAGTGATCATTGGATCAATCTCTTGTATTCCTTTCATCGTGGTAATTAAATACACGTGGTAATTAAATACACTCTCCAAAGTGTATGTACACTAACAAGTTGTTAGTGGAACCACTATAAATTCTTGTGTGATTATTTTTTGCTACTTTGTCATTAGTTTCTTGCTTGTGATTGAGATTTGGATTGTTCGTGATTGATTGATTTTTGTTTGGTGACTAGAGTTATTGGTTTGGTTGTTTTTGCATGTCTAACAACGATCTAGTCTTCCGCTAGTGCTTGTGGTTTAGATATCGGATTCGAGTGGTCTTGAGTCGGATTAATCACGTCGGTTACAACAGTTGGTATCAGAGCTGCTGGTGCTTGTTAGGTGTTTGTGAAAATGCCGGATACGGATAATAGCTCGGTAAGTCCTTCAACTGGAAGTCTGAATAGTGTGGTGCCTTATGTATGGGGTTCGTATGCGGCGTCGGGTTCTCAATTGGTAATTGACAAGTGAAATGGTGATAATGACTTTGAGAAGTGACAATGAAAAATGAAAGCGGTTCTTAGGCGGAATCGGGTACATCGAGTGGTATTTGATACTAACTTATTGTCAAGTGATATCTCGGATGTTAAGAGAGGAGATGGAGGAATGGCCTTACACTACTCTTCAACTTTCTATGGGAGAGATGTGATCTTCAAAATTAGTGGTGAGACGACCGCTAAAGGCATTTGGGACAAGTTGGAGGAATTGTATATGAAGAAGTCACTCACTAACCGTTTGATCTTGTTGCGAACGTTTATCACCTTCAAGATGAAGGAGAGTAATTCGCTTAAGGCATATTTGAATGTCTTTGATGACTTGCTCATGAAGATGAAGGCGCTTGATTTGAAGATTGAGGAAGAGCAAAAGACGATGATATTATTGTGTTCGTTGCTGGATCGCTATACGGGTTTCTCAAATAGTTTGATCTATGGCCGGGATACCTTGACTCAAGATGATGTCAAGACGGGTCTTTTTAGTGAGGAATTGAGAGATCAAATGAAGGAGATGAGTAAGGGTAGTAATGGAGCTAGTAGTGATCACGGGTTGTTTGTGGAGAAAGAAAAGAATGTGAAGAAAGGAAACCGGGGGCGTTCTAAATCAAGAAAGCCCGGTAGGAGAGGTAAATCGAGGGAAAGAAATGGCAAGTGCTTTATTTGCAAGAAACCAGGACATTGGAAGAATGAATGTCCGGACAAAGATAAGAAGGAAGTAGCGTCTTCATCTATGGCGATGAAGAGTGAGGATGGTGAGATAGATGAGCATGTGTTGACGGCGGTAGCATCGTGTGTTTCAGGTAGCTAATGGGTTCTCGATTCGAGTGCGTTCGTATCATATGACGCCAAATAGAAATTGTTTTTCGTCCTTTGAAGTCAATGAGGAAAATGCAATTGCTATGGGAAATGGTGCTATTTGCAAGTCGATGGGTAGTGGCTCCGTGCAAATAAGGATATTTAATGGAGTTGTTTACACACTCACCAATGTTCGCTATGTTCCGGGACCTAGGAAGTCGCTTATATCTTTGGGGCAATTGGATTCTCTAGGATGCAAGATCACTATCGAGAAGGATTGCTTGAGGGTTTCGAAGGGGGCGTTTGTGGTCATGAAAGGTGCAAGGACTCATGGTATATATTTGCTTCAAGCTGTCACCGTAGAAGATGAGACTTGTGTGGGTCTTGATAGTTCCCGTGACTTAGATGCGACACGGTTGTGGCATTTGAGATTGGGTTATGTCTCCGAGAGAAGTTTGGATAGCAGGAGAAGATCGAGGGTGAGAGTTTCAACAAACTAGAGTTTTGCGAGGAATGTGTCATGGGGAAGCAAATAAGGGTATCATTCGATGAAGGAAAACATGACTCAAAGGAGGTTCTTGAGTATGTTCATTCGGATGTTTGGGGACTGGCACCGATTGCTTCTTTGGGAGGAGCTTGTTATTATATTTCTTTCATTGATGATTTATCTCTAAAGGTATGGGTGTATGTAATGAAGGCCAAGTCGGGGCACTTGCTATTTGCTAAGTTCAAAGTGTGGAAGGCTCTTGTTGAGAATGAAAGTGGTAAGACTTTGAAGGTGTTAAGGACCTACAATGGCGGTGAATATGTTTCCTGAGAATTCTTGGAGTATTGTAAGCATCACTGAATCCGGAGACATTTTACTACACCGGGAGATCCGCAATCTAATGGAGTAGCGGAGAGAATGAACAGACTCTACTTGAGAAAGCTCGATGCTTGAGATTGACATCGGGTTTGTCTAAGAGATTTTGGGCCGAAGCTTTGTCAATCGCGGTTCATATTGTGAATCAAATTCCGTGCTCGTCCATTGATAACAAAATTCTGGAGGAAGTGTGGAAAGGGAAGAGTGTTGACTTGAGATATCTTCGTTTGTTTGGTAGCCCGGTTTATGTGCATGATCTGGGAAATGGTAAGCTTGGAGCTAGAGCATTCAATGGGATCTTGCTTAGTTTCACGGGCGGTGTGAAAGGCTGTTGGATTTGGAATCCGGAAACGAATCGTCATGTCACTTTTGATGAGTCGGCTTTATTTAAGGAGAACGAGAGTTCATCGGATGTTTTGGATTTGGTTCATGGTGAATCAAAGGATAGGGAAGTCATTCCCACATTCTGTCCAAGTGGTAGTAGAGTTGAAGAAGACGCTCGTGGGGTTGAAGCGGTTGATGAAACATCAAATAGTCCACAAGGTTCCTCTAGTGATGTTGGTGATGTACATGATACAAGAGAAGTTTCGACTCAAGGTGGAGCCGAAAGGGGCTTGGGTGATAGTATTGCTATTCGGGTTGGTCGACGTGTAATAAGACCTCCGAAAGATATAGTGATTGGAACTACCTTAGCTTTTGTGATCATTTGGACTATGCTCTCAATGTAGTCCAAGATGAGCCAATGGACGTTGATGACGTCATGGAGTCGAGTGAGAGCTTGAAGTGGATTTGCGCCATGGAGGAAGAGATGCAATCGTTAATGTAGAACCGAACTTAGGTGTTGGTTGCACTTTGTCAAGGAAACCGTGCTATAGGGTGCAATTGGATTTACAAGATGAAGGATGAGGAAGGTACAAAGCAAGGTTAGTGGCAAAGGGGTTCGCACAAAGGAAAGGAAAGGAGTATGATGAAATTCTTGCACTGGTGGTACATCGTACTTCTATTCGTGTTTTACTAGCAATAGTTGTTATCCATGACTTGGAGTTGGAGCAACTTAATGTGAAAACCGTCTTCTTGCATGGAGACTTGGATGAAGACATCTACATGGAGCAACCGGAAGGTTTTGTTGTAGATGGTAAGTCTAAAATGGTTTGCAAATTAAAGAAATCACTATATGTGTTAAAGCAATTACCTAGACAATGGTACAAGAGATTTGATCATTTCATGCTTGAAAGTGGCTTCCATCGGAGCATCAAGGATGCTTGCGTACATTTCAATGGGTTGGGAAATGATTGTTGGGTGTATTTGCTCTTGTATGTGGATGATATGCTCATTGCTTCCAAGGATAAAAACGAAATCAACAAGTTGAAGATGCTTTTGAAATCAGAATTCGAAATGAAAGATCTTGGAGAAGCAAGGAAAATCTTAGGCATGGAAATTGGATGGGACCGAAAGAGTTTTGAGTTAAGATTGACTCAAAAGGAGTACATTAAGAAAGTGCTTTGCCGGTTTAGCATGGGGGATGCAAAGGCGTTAAATACACCTTTACCTTTGCATATGAAGCTTTCAGATAAGGGATCGCCTATCGGGGATAAGGACAAGGCTTATATGGAAAAGGTGCCATATGTAAGTGTGGTTGATTTGATGTACGCCATGGTGTGTACAAGGCCCGATATTGTAAATACCGTCGGGGTGCTTAGTCGGTATATGGCTAATCCGGGGAAATCGCATTAGGAAGTCGTGAAGGCTATATTGAGATACTTGAAAGGCACAACATCTCATGGTCTTGTTTTTGGCCATAGTGTTGAGAGGAGTTGCAAGTTGGTTGGTTATTGTGACTTGGACTATGCCGGTGATAGGGTTCGGAGGAAATAAACTTCCGGGTATGTCTTCACACTTGGCGGGACAACCATTAGCTGGAGATCAAGATTGCAAACCGTAGTTGCTTTATCCACTACAGATGCGGAGTTGATTGCCGCGGTGGAAGCTGCGAAGGAGGCACTCTACTTGAAGCGATTGTTGTGTGAATTGGGTTTCGAACATGAAAGTGTTGATGTTCGATATGATAGCCAAAGTGCTATCTATTTGGCGGATAATTTGGCGTTTAGCTCACGGACTAAGCATATAGTGGCGAGAGGGTCATTTCTAGAGGCCATCTATGAGGGTAAGCTGGTATACCTTCGGAAAGTGCACACAAAGGATAATGTGGCGAACATGTTTACTAAAGCATTGCCGGTTGGGAAGTTCGAACATTACTCGAACATAATTCGCTTGTTGAGTTACTAGGTGCCACGGGGTGGCACGGGTGGGGAGAGTGATTTTGTTTGTGTTGATGGAAAGGAATAGCGGTGAGATATTGGAAATCTATCTTCATGGTAAGTACTCGCTTCACTCCCGAGTACATTGTCTTTTGGTGAGACTAGTTTAGAAGTTGAATGTTTTCAATACTACATTGGCGGGTGGGGGCTTTGCTTAAACTCGTTGGTGTAGTGCAATGGGTGGAGGTCATGCCGGAGCTCATTTGGGAAACGTACAAGCTTGCTTGGTTGAAGGAAGATGGAAATGCTTGGATGCATTGGAGTTTGGAGTTGAGATGGTTATAGTATCGAGGTAGAGTGTTGTAGTATGTGATACTATATATATATATATATATATATATATATATATATATATATATATATATATATATATATATATATATGAGATAGGATCAAGAGCACCCTAAATAGTGCAGCACCCCAAATATTGCAGCACCCCAATAGCCCCCTGATTTCCACCACACATTCTCATTTCTCTCTCCTTCCACTAACTCTCTCTCTACCCACTAACTTATTTAAATATAAATGAATGGTTATTAATGATGGG
The DNA here is from genome assembly GCA_030737875.1 of Allium sativum. Classification (NCBI taxonomy): domain Eukaryota; kingdom Viridiplantae; phylum Streptophyta; class Magnoliopsida; order Asparagales; family Amaryllidaceae; genus Allium; species Allium sativum. The sequence continues at coordinate 49,469,605 of CM060922.1, read as the reverse complement.
CAAATGGGGTGCCACATAATAGGGGTGCCATAGAACCTCCCTATATATATATACATACATACATACATACACATATATATATTGGATTGAAGACGATGAAGATAGCATCGAGTAGGAGAAGGCGGTGTGCAAATCAGAGTTTGATGGGGGAGATTGTTTTTGATGTAGCGAGATGAAGCTGGAAGCTTCAGCACAAATGTATGTCGCTCCTTGGACAGACGTCTGTGACTACAGGGAATAATTTCCCGAGAGTCTTAATAGACGTCTGACCAAAGGGAGACAGACATCTGTTGTCAGGAAATATTTTTTCCCGAGAGCTCCTATAGACGTCTGTCATATAGGGGACATACATTTGAGCCGAGTGCAGAAGCACAAGTAATTCCCTGCGAGGGACAAACGTCTGTCAGGCTCTACGACAAACGTCTGAGGCGGCTAATGAGCTATTTCAGGATGGAAATTTGGCAAGCTGTTTTGTGAAGCCTTGAGGACAATTTCGGGAATTGGCCCATCCCTATATATGCTATTTTCTGGAGTTCAAAGGGAGAGCTTCTTCAAAGAATCGAGATCAAGGGTTTATTCTCAAGGGTTTAATTAGGGTTTATAACCTGATTGCAATTCTTCAATTCTATTCTCCTCAAACTCATTTCTATATTGAAATATAGTGATAACTGGATCAATCTTTCGTATTCCTTTCATTGTGGTAATAAAATACTCTCTAGTGGATGTACACTAACAAGATGTTAGTGGAACCACTATAAATCCTTGTGTGATTTATTTTTGCTTTGTTGTCATTAGTTTCTTGCTTGTGATTGAGGTTTGGATTGTTCGTGATTGGTTGATCTTTTGTTTGGTGACTAGAGTTATTGGTTTGGTTGTTTTTGCAAGTCTAACAACGATCTAGTCTTCCGCTAGCGCTTGTGGTTTAGATATCGGATTCGAGTGGTCTTGAGTCGGATTAATCACATCGGTTACAATAGCAATGCCAACACTTTGTTTCTTTCTTTAGTAATAATATAGTGTAATGGTTAAAGTCATCTACATAACATATTGTGACTTTTTATTTAAGTGTCTGTTCATGTAATTATCATTTTGTGGTTAAAAAAATATGAAACCTGGAGTAGTTGATTCAAAGCCGGATGGTTCGCATTCTTGCGCTGGCTTAAAGAGATTACTTAATCATGGCATTAATTAAATTTATCTGCAGTACCGTCCAGCTAATAAGCAAAATACATCACACCAATAACCTAATTATTATACAAGATGGTTAAAGACTAGTCTCATATAATAATAATCTTCAAACTAATCAGAATGAGATTCCATCTGCATTATTCTGCATCCAAGCCTTTTAGATGACTATTGACATATCCCTTAAATATTAGTCAAAGTCTAATTTAAAATAGAAAACTGCATCAAAAATTCTAATACAAACAAGCTATTGAAAATTTACAATATAATGGCAGCATGTTACACATCGAACGAATAAAAAGTTACAATCAGACTTCTACTAATCAAGCAGATGATGCTTCTCCCTTTTAATGTACGTTTGACATGCTTCTTATCTCTTGCAATTTCACCGTCTTGTTGTCTTGATTCAGAAATACCATATGAAAGATTATTGTGGTGACATCGAAAATAGTTATCCGAAAAAAATCTTGTGACAGTAGAAGAAATGATGAGAAATTGCTCACATATGATTATTTGGAGAGAAATTATATGGGATTCCAATTTTCTTTTAGGGATTCAGAGGACTCTGCAGAGTGGGGAAGTGCAATGTTGTTGTCTTCGGATGATATTTTCTTTGGTAATTCTCATTATTTATTTGAAGCAGAAGTTGCTTCGGAAGTAACCAAAGCATTCATAATGTAAGTTGCGATTTACATCTCAACAATATGGAAATTTCACAGTAGGATACTACAATTCTATACTTGGAAAACTTTGCATGGTTGGTTGTCTTAGCGGGAATACCTTGGAATCATTGGTGGACTGTGAGATTCGAGTTGATATACAATTTTCCTCATTGAAACACCACAATTGTCAAAGTAGAGGTAGCAAAAGCCTACGTAGCGGGACTATAAAGAGCACAAGGAAGAAGGAAGACCCTCTCTATTTCGACACTCTAGTGTTATCAATACCTAATATTCATGTTCCAGGAGCATCAAACCTTTTTCACACATTAAAGATGAAGATAACCATGGTATTTACTTCCCTTATTTTTGTATTGGTGATGGTGCTTTTTCAATTATTCATTGTTATGAGAAATCAAGACCAGCTTCAATATATATCAATCTTAGTACTTGTTCTATTGACTATTGAATTTTTCTTCCCTCTCATCCAATGCATTCATGTGTCTAGAGCCCATGACGGCATAACGCTAACCATGATAATTCTGATGATGGCAATTCCGTACACTCTCATTTATCTTCTTTTTATGATTTGGACGTCGAGGAATGCTTGGAGAAGAAGAACATTAATAATCAACATTTTGTTATATTCTGTTGGGGTTATAACTTTAGCAAGCATTGCTTGTATCATTAAGTTGTAAGTCATGACATCTTACTTTGGTCTGGTTTATGATTTCCTTTTGCTTTCACAAGCTATTGAAAGGGTCTGGAAATCGAAATATAATGCAGTGGATCATCTCCTCTATGTTGGTACCGATGCATTCGGTGCATTGCATTTTTTGTTTGATATTTATAGTTGATATTGCTCGATATATTTTCCAATGTTTTATGAATATCATTCAGGCATTATGTGTTTATATGTCATTGTATTTGTGGTTATTATATGCTTTGGAAGAAAAATAGAGGCCGGGTTCTTCTCTGGTAATGGTTTAAGAAGTATAATCAGGCATTAATTTGTTATTCACGGAGAAAATATTATGTATTGCATTTGAAATTATGTTACATCGTTCCTGTACGTTAGCAAGTTATATACTTGTTTCGAATGTCATGGTTAATTTTGTGTCATAGGTTCACAACAGCAAAACAACTAGAGAAATGTTATTATCTTATTTTAACAAAGATCAAATATTATATTTAGCAAAATCAAATTCTTTTCATCGTTAACTAGTATTACCGCACAACGGTGGTGAACCGATCGTCATATTGTAAAGTTTTTTTTCCCTTTTTTTTAAGTTTTAGTTAAAAATAAAAAAGGTAACGTGATAGAGAATATTTAAAATTAGAGAGATTTAAGGAGGCGAAAGTGGAAAAAATTAAGTTAATTAGATCTAAGATATTTAAGGAGACATGTTATAGACAAGTTTCATGTTTTTTGGCTTTGAAAAAAATTGATTTTAACCAAGTGACAGTAACCAAACCTCCATAACGATCGGTTTGATTAATACATACACGCTTTTATTCTTGACTCTTAATCACCTGTTATATAAATTAAAATTTACTCAATGTAATATATACTTCTTTAGAAAAAATGATGAGTTTTATGTAGTTGAGCAGATGCAACATCCTCAAAAACTTGCAAAAAGGTGCGACTATTAACACCCCGTTATTTGCTCTTCACCCCCCACTAAGGGAAAATCCAACAAAAGCATAGATTTCAACATTTGTGATATCCGCACCCATTTTGCCTTACAACAGAGTGTAGAAACATGCGACTGTTCTGAAATCTTGGGGAATAGTTTAGGATTGTGCAAACTCGTGTAGCACTTGTTGAACAACCGCCTGAATACAGGCGTTTGTTTAACAAGCGCTTGGATTTAAGCGTTTGTTAAACAAGCGCCTATATCCAGGCGGATGTTTAACAGATGCATGGATTATTACCCAATTTAGAATATTGCATTATAAAGAAATTGTGTGTTATTTATGTTACTTCCACCGATATAGAAATTTAGGCACGAAGATGTTATTAAACAAAAACGTTCTACGGTTACAAAAGCTTAAAGTACATGATTTCACTAACAATTAACGGATACATAGTTTCAGATATTGATTAAAGGATACAGTACACTATTAGAACCACTAAAGCAATGAAAACACAACAACTAAGGGTATATAGTTTTAATGACTTCCAACAAAGTTCCATAGAAGACCTGTTAAATCTTTCTAGAGTCTTCGATGAATGTGAGCGTTACGGTAGGACATTTGGCTTTCGACATGAAACTCAAGCTCTCGTTCGCCTTCAATCATATTTTCGCGCCAAATCTCAGGTAGTGGAGCAGGGCAGTCGTAATTGAAATCATCCTCCATGTCCCTTTCGTCCTCTATAATCATGTTATGTAAAATAACACAAGTATACATTATCCTAGTCATTTTAATTGGAGACCAAAGTCTGCATGGATTACTGACTATGGTAAATCTGGATTGTAGAACGCCAAATGCTCTTTCTACATCCTTTCTTTGTCCTTCTTGCATTGCTGCAAACCTTGCTTGTTTATTGTTTTGTGGGTTCGGTATTGTCTTGACAATGGTACTCAATTGTAGGTATATACCATCGCCTAGATAATATCCATGGTCATACACGTGAGCGTTCAACTACGTTCAAATCATTGTTCGAACCTGACATTCCGAAAAAAGCATGCCATATCCACAAGTCGTACGACGCTACAGCTTCAAGTATAATAGTTGACGTATGAGACTTACCCTGATAAGCTCCAGCATTTGCTTTTGGACAATTCTTTCACTCGCAATGCATGCAGTCTAAAGATCCTAACATCCCAGGCCATCCTCTGCTACTGTGCATATTCATTAACATTGCAATGTCGGCTTCGTTTGGTCTACGCAAGTATTGATTAATGTAAACGTCTACGATTGCTTGGCAGAAATGGTCCAAGAATTCTAGTACTGTGCTTTCTACCATTTTCAAATTTTCATCTTGAGCGTTAGCAGGACCTCCATAGGCTATAATACGCAGTGCAGCTGTCATCTTTTGAATTCTGGCGAGCCCCATTGTCATAGACGCATTGCGTTTATAGAAAAAGTAGGAATCGTGTTGTTTAATATATTCTAGGATTCGAATAAACATAGGACGCCTCATTCGGAATCTCCATCTAAATTCTGTAGATGTATACCTCGAATTTGAAACAAAATAATCTTCCATTAGTCTCTCGTTGTGACATGCATGATGTCGATTTTTATATCGACGGCCTACAACAGAACCCCGGTGTTTTTTGCAAGATTCACCATCTCCTAATGCAGCTATTAGCTGTCTTTGTCGACGAAAATGATCATCCACTATAATATCAAAGTCTTCGTCAGTATCATCGAACAACAAACACTCTTCGGGTGGCCATTGTGGACTTTTGAGTATTTGAGTGTATATACTAAAAATATTAGACTGTGTTTGAGTAGTGAATCTGCAAGTTTTCCTCCTTATATAACATAGTTTTTCTACATTCTAGTCCTCATTGGATACCAAAATGTGGCATGCATTGGTTACCCCAGTATGATTGTCGTTGGATACCGCATTTTGCCATGCGTTGGTTACCACATTCGAATGTTTGAAATAAAGCTGCAACGGATATATCACTGACATAAATCAACACTTTTTTTAAAGAAACATTTGCTTTATTACTGATATAAAGCAACAGTTGCATTACTATTGACATAAAGCAATAATGACTTTATTGGTGACATAAAGCAACACTTGTTGTAGTTCTGAGATAAAACAGTTCGAGTGGACAAAACTAATTAAATTTGATTTATGACCCACAAAACATTCAACCAACACAGAAATTAGGTTACAACATGCTAGAAATAGCAACATAGACAGAGTAACATTACATCCGGCATAGAAATTTAAACTAGGATACAATAAGGTAGAAATAACAACGTAGAAATTCCTAACCAGATTTAAAAATACAACATACTTAATTAAAAGCACGAAATTTAGTAAACATATAATATAAACCTGTTCATCCCGAGATCGGGTTAGCCAACTATAGCGAAGCTTGTAAGCTTTGTGACCCATGAAATCCGTCCCGTGTTCATACAGGTAACGAGTATCAAAAGTTGCTTGAGATGCTTGAAGTATGTCTTCATCTTCCATTGTCTGGACAATCGTATGGTAGCGATCATAAGCTTCTACAAAATGACGTTGAGCTAAATGGATTTCAGATGTTGATCTATTAATGGGACACCTACGGTGGTTGTTATGTAATCTTGCGATCATTGCCCAAAACTCTTCATGGCTTAAACCGCCACCTCCTTTAATCAATAACGTATCTCGACGCTCAACTTCAATATACGCTTTCATGAGGATGTGTATTCATCTGTAGAATATTCATTAGTTGAAGCTAAGGAAGTTGAGGCTCTATGGTTAGCACGAACTGGTTGAGCTTGTACGCTTCTAGTAGGTCATGGCATTGTAGCTTGTGTTTGAAGCGTAGGAACCTCTTCAGGCACCTCATTTATTTGCGTGTCTGGCACGAATCCTACCTTATTTTGGTGATATTTGGTTTGTTCGTACTCATCGAACATTTGCTCTATTTGTTCATCACTTAGTACCCAATCTCCCATTTAACCTAAGGAGTTATTTACGTAAGAAGAGCAATCCATTATCTAGTATTTAAATGAAAATATCAATCCCATTTAACTTTACATGTGACGACCCCATAAACTAAGGATGTATTGCTCTTTCTTGATAAAACTAGTCAGTGCAAGGTTAAAGCAGTACACGTGGTAAAAGAGCAAATTGAAAGTGAATCTCGAATATTGTGTAACGAGAACAGGTTTAAAGCTGATATGACTACTCAGTATGCTCATTTCAGAAATTGTCCCCTTAGGATACACTGAAATGGACAACCGAAAAAGAAAGGTGTACCAATGACCTTTCACATCATTGTTTGTTTTACCCTTTATTAACTAGTACACTACGCAGCTATATATATCTGTCGAATTACTCACAACTTACCTCACTCCAACAATTTTGTTTCCAACTATTCTGTGCTTTACCACAACTATGTCTTCTTGGCCATCATCTCCAGACTCTATTGAACAGGCGTATGAACAGATGTTTAGGAGCAACCAATGCCCTAGCTCACCTAGCCTCAAAACTAGGCGATGAATAGTTAAGTTGATAATGTCGAAAACGAGTTAAGTATACGAATAATGATAAGTGTTGTTTTATTTATTGATTGTCATTTATCGTTGGTTACTATTGTTTGATTGATTATGTGATTTACGCTCAACCAGTTTATGAGCAAGTATGCTTTTATATTTAGCACTGGGTTGGGTAGAAAATATTCGTATGCTAACGCCTTGTGATCTTTTCATGATTTGACTGAAAGGTGTTAAACGACAATATTGATTTGTTTAAATTGTGAACATAAATTTAAATGAATGATTTTGAAAGAATGTTTTTAGAAAACAATATGAAATGACATGTTTGATTTCAAAGAAATAGAAAATATTTGGAAAGAAATATTTGGAAGGTAATAAATGGTTTATAAAAAGATGTTTTATAAACGAAGAGGATCTCGATGGATTATATCTCGTTGTTTAAAAGATGTTTGAAAGCAGTAATGGTATTATTGAAAGTATTTTCGATTATTATTATGAAACGGTTTATCACTTCGGGATGCTAAATGATTTGTTATGTTACCAAGATTTGGGTAATCCTTGACTAAAGAAAGGTATGAGATGGGTTAAAGTACCAGAAGATGGTCTGCTCTAAGGAGAGACATCTTTTATTGGTATTGATACATGTGAAGGCCGTGCCTAGTGGCTTTGTCATTGGGCGAAATCATCTCAATCTGGTGGCATATATTTTGGTATGCTTGTATTGCAGACATTTGAGATTTTCATAAGCGATTTGTTTTTAAATCCCGAAGTGAAGTATGATTTGATATAAAAGTAATATATTATTTCAATGATTTGAAATGAAACTGGGATTTTAAGATTGAAGGGATTATTTTCAAAAGAATGGATTTTGAAAATAATAAAGTTGATTAGATTTGATAAATCTAAATGTGAAGATTAAGATAAAGGGTAATTCGGGAATTGCATTGTTGTTTGTGTATCGTAGGCTCCATGAGTCCTATTTGTGAATAGAAGAACTACGTTGGCTTGTTCCTGTATCTAATTGGGTACCCAATTAGATAAGGGTACGTAGGCAGTCACAAGTGGTAGTGATGCAGCTTCTTAAATAACATAACCCTTTTTTGTTTGTTGTTTATTATTATGCATCTTGTGATATGGTATCTTTCCTGTTTACTATATTATTCCACATATTACTTATTTGTTGAGTTTGCAATAGTGGTTATTGTTGTCTATTTCATAAAACTGCGCAGCGTTAGATTTATTTATTTAAGTTTTTCTTGTATTATAGCACACCTAGTGTATTAAAAGATCTCTAATAGTTTGTTAATCAAAAATTATATCCTATACATTTAGCAGTGTTGAATATTTATCAAATACTATGTAGTAAGTTGGTAGTTTCCATTAGTAGTTTTAGAGCGGACAGATATTTCGGCAATTTTGACAATTTCGAAAAATCCGGGTCGTTACACCCTTCTTCTTACAATTTTAACTCCTTGGGTTAAAGCAGAGCTTTTATCATTTGCGACAGCCATTAAATCCACCACTTTAGTAGAAAAAATTATTTTTTGATTAACCTAATGTTCGATGAAATCGTCCGAGGATGATGACGATGAGGATGAGAAGCATAACAATCTTTTTAGGTTGCTCATTTAATATATCTAGAAGAATGGTAATTGTAACAACCCAGAATTTCAGAACCAATTTAAATTTTTTATTTTAGCAAATTTAATGGATTTTAAATATTTAAAATGATTTATTTTAAATAACAACGATTAAAAATTTATTTAAATCGAAGTTAGAACGTATATATTTAATTTAATTATTAAAGGAGTTTACAATGGCGCGGTAGTTTGAAAATTCGATTTCAAATTTCAATTGAATGTACAGGATTCAAAATAAATCGGATTTTGGTGAAACTAGAAATATTTAAATCTGTTTAATTATATCTTTCTAAAGAATCTGAAAAATTGAAATTTCATAGCGGGAATAAAAAGTTATGGCTAGTTTAAAATTCAGAAAAGTCGTTGTAGAATTTTTATATATTTTAATATAAAATATAGCCCTTAAAAATAATAGTTTTGCAAACGAACTCCGTTTTCGATGAAACCACTTTGGTTGGATCCTGAATATTAAATTATTGCAAGATTCCAATTTTCATAATTTTTGGAATTAATATGTGAGCGTAGTAAATTAAAATGTGTTTAGTCCTATTCAGTCAAATTGGATCGACCAGAAAATGACCATTTTTCAAACGGACTTCAAATTTGACGAAATTGATTTTTTTAGGACTGTATCGTCAAAACATAGCTAGATTTATTATTCGGGAATTTTTTGAGTCAGTATGTGGCCCCGGTAAATTAAAATGTACGATCAAATTTAATAATGAAATGTTTTATATTTTAATTTAAAGAAAAATGAGCTGAAACGATCAAATGGGCTGATGAGACCTAGTCCATTGTGTCCGGAATAGGGGTATTTGGCTAGGGGCAACATTCGTTGGGCTGGATTTGGAGTTCGTATGGATAAACAAGTAATTTTGGATTTAAAAGAATTAAATATTATTTAAATATATTATTATAAATACCCCTTGATCAACATCCTAATTCTCTAAACCATGCCGCCACTAAATTAAACCGATGGCCACCATGTTCCGAAATTCAAATCCAAACAACTCCTAATCCATGAATTATTTCCAAGAATTAATAACTGCAAATTCGATCAGCATCTCGAGCTCTTAAAAGTGGGCGGACATGATCGGATTTTACTCATCATGGCGACCGGAGAACAAGATGAATTGGGGAGGCTTTAGGCTCGTTTTTCAGGAATAGTGGAGGTGCGAGCGTGGCAGGGTGGCGTACGTGGGGACCGCAGGCAGAGGCCGACATTATGGCGACCGTGGATCGAGGTCTGAGTTCCCGAAATTGCGTGCGGGGTTGAAGATTCGGTGACGATGTTGGGTTTCTCGGTCCAGTAATTACCACGCAGAGAGGAAGAAAGGATTAAGATATCATTTAGGTTAATTAGTTTCTTAATCATTTTATGTTAAACCAATTGATGTAATTAATATTCAGTCATAAACCTTTCAAATGACATCAGAATCACGCGAAACGAAGTGTGTTGGAACTGCAAAATCCGAATCTACATGATGGAACAGCTTTGGACAAAAACAGAAGCAGTTGGAATTTCTAATAAAATTAAACGCTTGTTTAATTTTGTTAAAACAATCGTTATTCATCGATTTCTGAAACCGATCAAGGTGAGATTTCTTATTTAAATAATTAAAAATAAATTTATTATTATCATGTTTAGAAATTCTTGCATGTACGTGACTTGATTTAAATTGGTTGATGTTGTTTGTTGTGATCTATTTGATTAAATTGTATATAATGGAATTATTGAAATTTGTGGACAAATAAAAATACCATTTTTTTGTCATGTTAATGTAAGAATTTGTATACAAATAAAAATATCACTTTTATTTGTTACGTTAAAACGGATTTGTAAACAAATGAAATTGTCACTTTTATTTGTTATTTTAAAATGGATTTGTAAACAAGTGAAATTGTCACTTTTATTTGTTATGTTAAAATGGATTTGTAAACAAATGAAATTGTCACTTTCATTTGTTATGTTAAAATGGATTTGTAAACAAATGAAATTGCTACTTTCATTTGTTATGTTAAAATGGATTTGTAAAAAAATGAAATTGCCACTTTTATTTGTTATGTTAAAAGAAATTGCCACTTTTATTTGTTATGTTAAAATGGATTTGTAAACAAATGAAATTGCCACTTTTATTTGTTATGTTAAAATGGATTTGTTAACAATGAAATTGTCACTTTTATTCGTTATGTTAAAATGGATTTGTAAACAAATGAAATTGTCACTTTTATTTGTTATGTTAAAATAGATTTGTATACAAATAAAAATACCATTTTTATTTGTCATGTTAATGTAGGAATTGTATACAAATAAAAATATTTCTTTTTATTTGCCATGTTTAAAATATAATTGTATGCGAATAAAAATATTCATTTTTATTTGCCATGTTAACTATTGAAATTGCATGCAAATAAAAGTATTTCTTTTTATTTTTCATGTTCAAATGGAATTGTATACAAATAAAAATATTTCTTTTTATTTGTCATGTTGAAATTGGAATTGTATACAAATAAAAATATTCATTTTTACTTGTCATTTCTTTTTATTTGTCATGTTAATTGTTACAAATTGTATATAGATAAAAATATTAATTTTTATTTGTTTATGTTAAATATGGAAAATTGTATGCAAGTAAAAATCATCTTTTTATTTGTCATATGTAAATATAGAAATTTGTATACAAATAAAAATCATAGAAATTTGTCATAGGATTGGTTGAAAATGAAAATTGTCTTTTTATGTGTCATTAGCGACATAGAAATGTCATGACAATAAAATATTCTTTTTATTTTTCATTAGCAACATAGAGATTGGTATGCAAATATAATACTCTTTTTATTCGTCATTAGAAACATAGAAAATGTAATGCGAATAAAATATTCTTTTTATTTGCCATTAGAAACATAGAAAATATGTAGACAATGAAATACTATTTTTATTTTACATATGAAATGTAGAAAATGTGTAGACAATAAAAATACTCTTTTATTATAATATGAAATGTGATTGAACTAAATACACTTGGTTGCCGATATTGATTGTGATTGATTGATTATTTGGATTATGCTCGACCAGTTTATGAGCAAATTATGCTTTTACATTTAGCACTGGGTTGGATAAAAATATCTATATGCTAACACCTTGTGAAATACTTCACGATTTGACTATAAGGTGTTTAGCGATGTTGTTTATTTCAAAATTTAATAAATGATTTTGAAATGAGATTTCTTAAGTCAAAAGAATAGTATTCCCGATTTTGGACAGGGAATGTTTTATAAAACATAAAGGATTTCGAGGGCTATACCCGATAATTTTGAAATGATTTGGAAGTAGAAATATATGTAGATTTGAAATTACTTGTGATTATTATGTTGTGAAATGATTTTCCCTACTTCGGGATATAAAATGATTTAGCAAGTATGTGGCTAAAGACGCGGGTGACCCGAGAGCGACTAAAAGTGTGAGGGCGTGCATGTCTTCCCCCATAGGTGGGATGGTGCATTGTCAGTGTAGTCGTTAGGTGCACATATATATATTGGTTCGGTTAAGCCGCGTATAGCCTTGTCTGAGGAAACATGACCGATATTTGGTTTCATAGTTGTTTGTATACATTGTTACATTTTGGAATTCATATTTCCAAATGTTTTGTTTTTGAGATCCCAAAGTGAAATATATTTTATTATAAAAGCTAGATATGTATTTCAAATGATTTGAAATAAAAGAAATCATGAAATAAAGTTCAAAGAAATAATTTCTGTAAAGTGAATTGGATTTTGAAATCTAAGTTTAGGGATTAAACCTAAATGGGTAGATTAAGGAATTGCATGTGGATTTATGCATTGTAGACCCATATGTTTATTTATGGTTGTTGTTTATGTATTGGCAATCCAATGGAGTAAACTCGTTCCGCGTTAGCGGCTTGGTCCTGTGATTAGCCTTATTATTGAATAAGTTAAGTGAGATTTCTCACACCAGTCCCATGACTGACTCGTAGTTTGTTTCACTTACAAACTCGGGTGCCCATATTTTCTATACGGGCAGTCGAGTAGCTTATTTTGCAGATATATTAAGCAGGATTTTGGATCTAAGCTTAAAGCTGTGTCCAGAGCATTGATAGTCTTCCGCTGTGTTAGTTAATTTTTTCCACTGCACTATATTAAAATTATTGTAAAATAATCTTCTGCTGTTGTATTATTATATTCGATGTACTCTGATATTCTATACTCTGATGTTGCATTATTATGATGTAATAAAAGTCTCATGTTATTTGTTCCGATGTGTTGTATGCCCAGAGTTACCGTATGAGGGATTCGAATGGTCTTTGAAACACCCCACCTCTGTTAAGGTCACTCACAAAGGGAATGCCTTAACTTTGGTGGAGGTTTATAAGTAAAAGTCACAGATAAACACAAGACATATATAAATACACATATTTTAAACAACGGAAAACAACAGGCTTTTATTTCATCAATACGTGTTCAAACAAAGCCTTTCCATAATTGTCTCAAATTACTTCTAACATTACAACCTCATTACTGTCTTGATTATTAAAGAAGCATAAAACATAAATAAAGTAACAAAAATCCCCATAGTGATATCCAAAGTCATAGTCCGAGCAAAAGAGATCCAAACCATACATCTACGGTCTTGAAGCTTGCAAAGAGTCTGACTAAGATGGGTTGTTTCCTCCCTGTGGACCTGGAAGAGGGGGGGGACGAAAGAAAAGAAGATGAAAAGAAAATAGAGTCAGACATAAAGCCTGAGTAAATCTAGTGACTCTTCAGTATGTGAATAAGAAAAAGGGCATGATAGATATAAACTGAAAACAAGAAAGTATCACAAGCTAAGGAAGTGTAGTTTAGATCGAATGTACTATTGCACCCACACTATATCTCTGCACCTACTTGAGCTTATTCTAACAGGCACCCTATGCTGAGGGTGAAGTGATCCCCATTTTCTAAAGATCGGCTCCTACTCGCATAAACATATGTGTCATACGACCCCCAAGAATTGTAGACACCTATGTTGGTCCCACCATGGGGTGTATCAAGACCCATGGTGGCGGCCCGACACAAACCTTAGAATGCATAGGTTATACTACTGGTGCCCCAGTGCCCTGTTTGTCTGCTCCAGAGTGTGTGCACGCCCGCACCCCGTTAGAACCTACACTGTGCACCCACCGCCGTCGTTTTTGACCGCTTACAATCAGCCCAGTAATCGTGAGCCACCCTGCCTAGTTTCAGGGTACCATGATACCTAACTTGGGTTACTGCTGAAACGGGTCCCTCGTTACTAGGGTTTTCTAGTCAAACATGTTAAGTGGTTAAGTGTCTGTATTTACCTAACCTCACCCATCAATTCTTGTTAACATGTTGAATTTGGTTAAGTGTTTTTAGTTGACTTAACCCTACCATCTTTCCTTAGCCTCTTAAAGCACCGACCACTCACATTAGACAGATATTGCTACGGTTACTGGATGTGTCGGTCGGTTCCGAGCAGGTTTACACCGTAGCTCAGTCTAACCTCGAGTCCTTACTGGGCTCAATGGTTAACCACCCACATTGGATAGCTATTGTTGTGACTATTGGACAACCGGGCGGGTTTACGTCACAACTCAATCCAACCTCGGGTTAAGCATACCGCGTTTTCTAAATTTACATATTTTATCACTTCTCAATTTTATATGTAAATGTCATGTCCTTTATTCTTGGGTATAACAATTCATACCGCTTAAATGTCGTTGTCGTTGGCATGTGCCAAACATGCCAACATATATTTTTCATGTTTTACACCCAACATTATTACCCCCGTTTGTACGTTCGCAACATTATAACGAATGTTGGGCTCGACACAATTCAGCCCAACTTTATAAACGTGAAAAAGGGGAAATCAAGAACATGTAATATTTTACAATACATAAAGGTGTGTGGCGCATGAACTTGCAATTTAGCGATTCAACTAACATAAATTATAGATCATGTGAACTTGCATTCCAATCAGAGTATAACTAAGTAGGTGTCATATAAAATGGCATAGTTTAGGCTTATACAAACTTGGGTTTAAACATGTTTAACTTGGCATAATGTCAACAACAAAACTAACATGTTGTATATTCACCAAAATGTCCAATTTTAGCATCTAATCATATAGCCTGTTTCAACATGAACTTGCAATTTATGTAACCCAAACAGTACTTAACATAGATCCAATTATACTTGCAAATAAACATAAGAATTTGTTCATAGGTTTTGGGTCATGTAGGCATAAAAGGTCTCAAATCTAGAACATGTTTACATAAGCTTTAACTTAGACTTAGAGAATGTATATAGTCCATGCCATAGACATAAACATAAAGGGATCAAATTCTAGTTTTTGCCACAAACTTGCAAGTGCCATTATTTTCATATACCATTGTCCAATAGGCTTGCATCAATCAATTTAGGCCACAAAATCAATACACAAGTCATGACAGAATCATTACAATACACAGAATTTATATCATTATTATACAATAATACAATTCTATTTTCATTTACATCGAATCACATCACAGTTTTATTCATATTCTGAAAGATCACTATACTTACAACGAATGCAGAATCTTGAATTCTGGATTCTGAGTTCTGAAATTGAGATGCGCTCCTTTGGGTAGATTAACGTTGCGTTGAATAATTTGATTAAGCTTTAGTCTTCTTCTTAATTTGATTCGTCTCTAAGCTCCTCTCTCTTGACGGCTACGCTCAATTCCTTCCTGGCAGCATGACGACTCCAGTCTTATTTTTTTGTGTGAATTTTAGTTGAGACTTAGGGTGTATATATAGATTTTTAGATTGTTTTGAGCCGTCAGATGAAGACAGGAGGAATCTAGACCATACAAAGTCCAAAGAGCCAATCAAGAGGTGACATGTTAGCCCTAATGACACACCGAGCCACAAAAATTCAAGCCAGACCCAGTCAGCCAGGTCGACCAGGTAGGTCGATTGGCAGGTCGACACTATGGTCGACCTGGGGTGACCAGGTTGACACCATGGTCGACTCTATGGTCGACCTGGTCCCTGGGCGGGAATTTTCCCGCCCAGCCCAGTTTGAACCTGTTTTTCGAATTTTGAACCTGAAACCGAGCTGTTTGAATTTAAAATTTATTTTGAAACTTCCGAAGGTCATAACTCCTTCATACGGAGTCCGATTCACGCAAACTCGGACTCTATCTCAAGCAGAATTCCGAGGTGAACGCAATGGCGTAACCCATTTCCCTTAATTCTTTCATTTAGAATTAATTACACTTTAATTTGTGAAGCTTAATGTTATAGAATTCACGGGGTGTTACATTCTCCCCCCCCCCCTTTAAAAGGATTTCGTCCCCGAAATCTTCAAGTTAGGAAGAATGTATATCCTACCATCAAACCGTCCATCTACTCAACCAACAAACACATGCGTCCACTGTCCTTAAAAGACTTCTAATGCTTCATGATCATATGCATAGTGTGTGTACATGTCCTTATCTAATGCGGAAATCAGGCGGTCTACTGATTCATTTGACCTCCTTAATGCAAATCATGTAAGTGTCATGAATCCATTATGTATGCAAATTTTTCCTACTCATAATTCTACATGAGTGCACAACTATCCATATGCGACAACCATATGATAGCATATCAAGTTTCAACCATATACAAATGAGAATACATATACGCATATGCAATATGAAGTGACTGAGCCGATCTAAAACCTAGGGTGTGTGTGTATATGCATCCACGAGCAACCACTAGCAATCACTAGCAACCATTTGCAGCCATCATCCATAACATGTTTTCAAATACATGTTTGCATCCATTTGTTTTCTACCTAAGGAGTTAAGAAAAGAACCGAGGAGATATACCTAAAAAGATAGATAAAGCATAACTTAAGGAAAAAGAGAGATCAAAAATGTACCCCCAAAAAGAAAAGGGTAGGCAGCGCGTATTTTGTCCTCAGTTGTCCAAGTCGCGTCTTCCTCGGCGTCGCTCCACAGAATTTAACGAGTTTGACTTCGCGGTTGCGTAGCCTTTTCACTTCAGTTCCTAAGATGCGGGTTGTAACTCTCCTCACAGTTGTTTCACGTTCCACTTCGGTTTCTTCTAAAATGCTAGGTTCCACCACTTCCGCAGGCTCATTCAAACACTTTGGGAGGTGAGAAACATGAAAGACGTTGTGAACTCCGGCCAATCTCTCGGGTAGCTCTAATCTATAGGCCATCTTCCCAACCTTCTCGATGATAGGAAACAGCCCTACAAATCTTGGTGCTAACTTTCCTGTGGATCCAAAGAGAACGACGTTCCTTAAAGGAGATACCTTAAGGAAAACCCTGTCCCCAACCTCAAACTCAAGGTCGGTCCTTCTCCTGTCTGCGTAGGATTTTTGTCTATCCTGGGCTGTCTTCATCCTTCTTCGTATTAAGTCCACTTTCTCTGAGGTCTCTCTAATCATGTCTGGTCCAAGTATAAGCTTATCTGTAGACTCCCACCAACAAGTTGGTGATTTGCACGGTCTTCCATACAAGGCTTCGAAGGGCGCCATACCGATGGTGGCTTGGTAGTTGTTGTTGTAGGCGAATTCTACCAAAGGAAGATGATCCTCCCATGTCCCTCCAAAGTCAAGAAAGCAAAGTCTCAAAAGATCCTCTAAAACTCTATTCACCCTTTCTGTCTGGCCATCGGTTTGGGGGTGATAGGCCGTGCTCAAACATAACTGTGTGCCTACAGCTTCTTGCAGACTCCGCCAAAACTCGCTTGTGAAGATAGGGTCTCGGTCACTAACAATGCTGGAGGGTATCCCATGGAGTCGAACAATTTCCTTGAGATAAAGAGATGCTAGAGATGAGGCAGTCCTTCTACTTTTAACGGGTATAAAGTGGGCGCTTTTAGTAAGCTTATCCACTATTACCCAAATGCTAGTATTGCCTCTTCTTGACCTAGGCAGTCCATCAATGAAGTCCATTGAAATGCTATCCCACTTCACTGTGGGACCTCTAAAGGATGAAGTAGTCCTCCAGGCTTCTTCTGTTCCTCCTTGACCTGTTAGCAGGTCATGCACTTAGAAACGAAATCGGCCACGTCCTTCTTCATGCCGCACCAAAAGAAAGTTCTTTTTATATCCTTGTACATTTTATCACCGCCAGGGTGTATAGTCATCTTGGAATGATGCGCTTCCTCGGGAACCTTCTTTGTCAACTCCCTTGCTTGTGGGACGCATAATCTTCCATCTCGCCTTAGCCATCCCTTATCATCGATGGTGTATCTATTGAGGTGACTAGAAGTCTCACCCCTAATAAGTTTATCAATCACATCAACAAGCTGAGGGTCTTCACGTTGTGCAACCCCTATTGAGTCCACGAGAGTAGGGCGTACTTCGAGAGATGCTAACAAACCCGATACAAAATCAGAGGGGGGCCTAAAGTTAAAACTGGCTATATACTCCAAGCTTTGCCTTTCTACAAAGAGAGGGCTTAAGGTCAGTTTCTTTCGGCTCAACGCGTCTGCTACTACGTTGCCTTTGCCGGGAGTATAGGAAATTTCAAAAACATACGAGGCAAGAAACTCCATCCACCTTTGCTGCCTCAAGTTAAGATCCTTCTGCCTGAAGAGATATTTCAATGACTTATGGTCAGTGTATAATTCGAACTTCTCACCTAGGAGATAATGGCGCCAAGACTTAAGTGCAAAGACCATGGCGGCCAACTCAAGATCATGGGTTGGGTAGCTCTTTTCATGAACTTTCAATTGTCTTCCACCATACGCTACTACCCTTCCTTCTTGCATTAGAACAGCGCCTAGTCCCGTTCCATATGCATCTGTGTATACTGTGAACATTTTGCTTCCGTCAGGCAGAGTTAGAACCGGAGCTGTTTTAAGAGCCCTTTTTAGGCGTTGGAAGGCAATGTCACAGTTCAAATCCCAAGCAAATGCTAGATTCTTCTTTGTTAGCCTTGTGAGTGGAGCAGAGATTTTCGCGAAATCCTTAATGAACTTTCGGTAAAAACCGGCTAGCCCAAGAAAGCTTCGGACTTCGGTTGCATTTCTTGGTGTCTTCCAATCTTGCACTGCCACCACTTTCACGGGGTCCACCGCCAACCCTTCTTTGGACACTATATGCCTAAGAAATCTTACTTCTTCTCTGCAAAAGTGGCACTTGGAGAATTTGGCTTTTAGCTGATGAACTCGAAGAGTTTCCATGATTTCTTTCAGATGCTGAGCATGTTCTTCCTCATTCTTTGAGAAGATCAAGATATCATCTACGAAGACCACCACGAATTTATTGAGGAATTCTCTGAATACCCTGCTTATTAGGTCTACGAAATAAGCATGTGCGTTTGTCAAGCTGAAAGGCATGACAAGCCACTCGAAGAAACCGTCTGGGGTTCTGAATGCCGTTTTATCAATGCTGCCTTCAGCTACTCTTAGATGATGGAACCCAGTTGCCAGATCAAGTTGGGAGAAGACCGAAGCACCTACAAGTTGATCAAACAAATCGTCGATTCGGGGAAGACGATGCCTATTTTTCTTGGTCAATTTGTTTAACTCCCTATAGTCGACGCAAAGGCGAAGCGAACCGTCCGCTTTGGTTGCGAACACCACTGGAGCACCCCATTCCGAAATGCTCCGTCTAATGAACCCCTTTTCGAGAAGTTCTTTAGCCTGCTTACTGAGCTCCTTTCTCTCCTTTGGAGCCATGTGTCTGACAGGTAAAGCTACAGGCTTTGCATTATCCACAAGATATATGCGGAAGTCTATTTCCCGCCTTGGAGGTAAGCCCTTCACCTCTTCAAAGACATCCAGATATTCCCGGATTACTCTAACTGACTGCAAATTCTCATCAGAAGCATCAAGCGACTCTAGATAACTAAGCATAACAACATTCAAGGGATTACAAGAAATTTCTAGAGTATTACCAAGCCGAGTCAAGAGTCTAACTACGCTTTTCTCACAATCAAGAATGGTACCATTACTGGATAACCAGTCCATGCCTAAGATCAAACCATATCCCGAGAAGCCCAAAACAAAGGCATTACAACTAAACTCAATGCTGAGAATAGAGATTTTCAAACCCAAACAAACCATTGACAAGTAAGCAGAGCCCCCAATTGGATTTGAAACTACTAAGGGATCCTCTACCATACTAGTGTTAGATGCAGAGATTCTACTAAGGCAAATGAAATAAAGGAGTGTGATGCGCCAGAGTCAAAAATTGTGCGAACTGGATGATCATAAAGATAGACTACACTTTCTACAGAAATATTACTACCTCGTTCCTGTGGAGGTGCCGCCAGTGCATGAACTTGACCTCCTGAGGTGGATCCAGTCCTCTACCCCTGCCCCTGCTTCTTTGGGCAGTCCTTAGCCAAGTGCCCAGTCTCTCCACAACTGAAGCAACCACCATTCATCTTTGCCTTCTTCTTCCTGCAGTCCTTTGCTATATGTCCCACAATGCCACAGAACATGCACTTTCTCTTTTCACGGGGCTTATTGTTCTTCCCTCCTTTCTTGAAGTCTATTTTCTTAGCTTGTAAACCCTCTTTCTTTTCTTCCACCTTAGTCTATTTCTTGCCGTTGTCTTCCTCGTGTAGCAACGCCATGTCCACCAAGCTTTCATAAGTCACTCCCGTGGATACATGGGTCATAGCAAGGCTGTGTAGAGGCTCATTCAAACCTTTGACGAAGCGAAGCGCCTTCTTGTGTTGGGTGTTTACTAAGTCCAGGCCAAATCTGGCTAGTTGATTAAACTGATTGACGTACTCCCTGATCGTCATGCTCCCCTGTTTAAGAGTTAGGAACTTCTCCATTTGAAGGCTTCTTTCAGCTTGGGAGAGGAATTTCATCTCAAATCTTATCCTGAAATCTTCCTATGTTTCCACTGCCCTCTGAGCATTGGTAATCTCCCACCAATAGGAAGCTTCATCTTTAAGCAACCACACTACTAGCTGTATCTTTTTCCTGTCATCAACTCCGAAGATGACAAACAGATCCTCGGTCTCCTATAGCCAGTTTCTTGCTCCTACAAAGGACTCTGTCCCATAAAAGTCTTTTCCACCCATAGCCTTGAAGTCTCTACATGTTTTTGCGAAGGCATTTCCACGAGGAGGAGGAGGAACCGCGGCCACTGGAGGAGGAATGTCTGCTGGGCCCGCGACATTGGCCCTTGCTTCTAAGTACCTCCTAAACCAGCCAGGTATCGGCACTCCTTCTGGAAGGTTAAGGTCTCCAGACATGCTGAAACAGAAAGGAAAGATTCAAAACGAAGGATAGAGAGAGATAGTGCATATGGCTTTGGGGCATTATGCCTTTTTAAAAATATAACACTTTTTCTTGAAAAATGCTTCTTTAAACTTCCTTTTGAAAACAATTTCAAAAACTTTTATCTTATCGGGTAAACCTATGCTCTGATACCAAGTGAAACACCCCACCTCCGTTAAGGTCATTCACAAAGGGAATGCCTTAACTTTGGTGGAGGTTTATAAGTAAAAGTCACAGATAAACACAAGACAGATATAAATACACATATTTTAAACAGCGAAAAACAACCAGGCTTTTATTTCATCAATACGTGTTCAAACAAAGCATTTCCATAATTGTCTCAAAATACTTCCAACATTACAACCTCATTACTGTCTTGATTACTAAAGAAGCATAAAACATAAATAAAGTAACAAAAATCCCCATAGTGATATCCAAAGCCATAGTCCGAGCAAAAGAGATCCAAACCATACATCTACGGTCTTGAAGCTTGCAAAGAGTCTGACTAAGTTGGGTTGTTTCCTCCCTGTGGACCGGGGGGGACGAAAGAAAAGAAGACGAAAAGAAAATAGAGTCAGACATAAAGCCTGAGTAAATCTAGTGACTCTTCAGTATGTGAATAAGAAAAAGGGCATGATAGATATAAACTGAAAACAAGAAAGTATCACAAGCTAAGGAAGTGTAGTTTAGATCGAATGTACTATCGCACCCACACTATATCTCTG